>CM069609.1:12429307-13816472 GCA_035771175.1 Paratinospora sagittata | reverse complement strand
TAATAAGTACAAAACAACAATCATCAGAAGTTATGCCACAACAATACACTCAAGCAATGATATGAATGAAATGTGGTCACACGACATCACAGGCCAGGCATCATGCACTCGCAACCTATGACCTGAGGCACCGATACAATATCCAGCAACTGAGAGGTCTCATGAGTTCCAGTGCTAACTAGTAACAGTGTCACCTCCGGGTCCAGCGTAACAGCATAACACCCATAATATATATATTTATGATAATCCATGGTTCAGCGTAACAGCATAGCACCCATGGTTATGAATTTAACATTTATGATAAATAACCTCATGCATGAAGTAAAGCAAGGTAACAGATATGATGCATGATGCTATGTAACTCATTATTAAACATGTAAGAAATGCAAACTTAGCCTTCATTCCCCACCTTGACACACTTGTAGTGGCGTAGCATTTTCTTCTAACTTCTTGAAGTGCGCAGGGACACAGGAGTGTGCAAAGGGTCGAGGGAAAGAGAAAAAGAGCGAAGGGGACCGACGAGGAGAATGAGGGGGTGAGGGTTGGAGGTGGCCCCCTATGGGGACGTTCCTTTCCTTGGGACCGTCCCACTATGGGGGTCTATACTTTTTCCGAGAGAGTCTTTTACGGTTACTTATACTGGTTGAAATCACATCTTTAGGGTTCTCAGGCAGTTAAATTAGTTTTACAGTAGAAAAAGTGAAGGGTGCTACACATAATCTCCCTTGAAAACGCAAGACGCCGTTCGGAACTTTATGCCAATCTACTCGTTCAGGTTTATCAACCCAAGAGTTATACATGTTAAAGTCAGGATCACGCTGTTGCAGATCCTTAACCCTCTGAATATCAGTGTCAGTAAGCTGCACATGCATCTAGGCACAAATATCAACATGTGGGGCTATAGAGAGTACACTTATCAATGTAATTTTCTCCCTATAGAGAATATCAGTGGCAGTAAGCTACAACTCTACCCTCTTGCATTAATACACAACCCAGACCTGAATGAGACACATTTATATAAATCACCAACTCTTTACCATGCTCTGGAAGTATCAATATTGGTGCAATAGTCAACTTTCTTTTCAGTTATGTGAAAACTTCTTCACATGCTACAATCCACACAAATGATACTTTTTCTGAGTCAGTTTGGTAAGTGGAGTTGCCACTTTAAAAAAAATCTTCCACAAATTTTCTGTAATAACCAGCTAATCCCAAAACACTATGTAAGTAGAAAGTGGAGTTGTCAGTTCTGTGAAAGTATAATGCGTGCATAGACTTTGGCTGACACAAGTAGAAAGTATTCTACAGCCTTATGGAATCTAAACAACTACATTACATGGATGTGATCTTGATCCACTTCGAGCTTTGACTTTGACTTTTGATGCGGTAAATTTAGATTCGCAAGCGTACAAATATCAAATTATAATACCCATGGTGAGTGGGTTATCGTATCCACTTTTTGGTTGACTTTTTATCTAGGTGATAAAAACAGATGGTTTAATAGCAGAGATGTAAAATAAACAAAATCAAACAAAATAATGCAAATTAAATAGAATTGGAGAGAAATCAATGGATTTATAGTTCTAGAGTTTAGATCTCACTATGTTGTCTCTCATGATCTCTAATAATTATGGTAATAAATTAATTTCTGAAATTTATAAATCCTGAATACTTTTTCATTCAAACCCCTCTCGCGAGTGATAGCTTGAATATCAACTCTCGATCTATCGATTCCCTCTCTCGAGTGACAAAACTTTAGATCAAGAATGCCTTAGATTCTATAATTCGTTTTAATAGATTTCAAAGGGTTTTGTAGGTCTCTCGATTATATACTCTATCCTAGATTACAAATCCCTTGCTCCAATTCAATAACACCTCTCTCGATTGTAAGAAACCAAATCTACGTTCATTCAAAGAGTGATCAACAATTTGAAAGCATTAAACATGGAAAATCATAAATAAACCCAAAAGATTGCTCAAAAACACATAAACAATGATTCAATCACAAGATCCAACATAGCTAAATCAAAACTCTAGATTATATATTTAGTTCATAAACCAATCCATGGATACAAGATAGAAACGATGAAGAACAAGGAAAGAATACATTGCAAGAACCTAAGAAATAGAACTTAAAAGATGAAAACCCCCTTGAAGATCTTCATCTTCTTCCTCTTGCAAAACCTGCAACTCCTCCAAAATTTCTCCTCTTCTTTCTTACTTTCATCCCTTTCAAGTAAGGAATCCATAGAAATAAACCATGTCCAATTCGGAGTTCAATTGAGAAAGTTTTGGCCAAAACAAAAAAGTTGCGCAAAACTATTGAACCCCGGCCCCGTGCCACCCAGTTACGAGTTTTTACACATGTTTTTCCTGATTTGCTTGTGAATTTAGCCAAATTTCCAGACTCCAAAGGCTTGGATGCACTTGTTTCTTCATTCTAACTCCCTTGGCTCCTCTTGCATGATGTCTTCATCTTCTCAATAATCATTTAGAACATCAAAGCACCTACAAAACACATCAAACCAAGTGAGTAACATGGTTTCATAATGACATCAACGAACCTATAAAAACCCAACCCAAAACAAGCCAAAAATACCAAAACTTGACTAAACTAACCTAATATATGAACTAAATACCATAAAAAAAACCTAAAACATGTTCTAAAACATATATTAAATACTTACTTATAAAATACCCCCAAACTTAGGAATTTGATCGTCCCGAGCAAAGAAAAAAATGAAGTTGGACAAACAGACTCTTCACATATTCCAAAATGAACAAGGATTTGGTTTGCACAAATGGGTTCTCACGATCTCAAAGATAGCATACATATCATACAACAGAACTCAAGGAAAACTTTGAAAGTTTAAACTTGTTGTCTAGAATTTCAACCTACCAAACCATGTCTTCTTTCAAATAAGCAAAAGAAATTATTCACATGACCACTCATAAATCATATAGACCAATGCAAGCAAGATAAAAAATATATGATCTCAACAAAACAAAACATGAACTCCATATGCTTGCTTTTCACATTTCTCTCCACTAATGTAGATCTCATACCAATTAAGATCAATAGGTCTTCATTAAGCTTGTAATGTAAGGCTAAGGGTAAAGGTATGACATGTATAAAATGAAGCTCAAAACACCCAAAACATCTTTGGTAGATCATTATTTTTACACATCCCATGCTTTATGATAGTTGCATATTTAGATAGGTTATAGAGCATGTTTTAGGTTTGTTTTAGGACATTTTATGCATTAGTTTGATAGGTTTATGTTAATTTTAATGCATTTGTTAGCTTAGGATTAATTTGGTTTTTATTCATTATTTTAGTTCATTAGTTTATAATTTGATTTAATTTATGCTTTAGTGAATTATTAACTTACTTTACTTTGTTTTGTAGGTGTTTGTATGCATTAGTCATGGATTTGGATGAGAAGAACATGTACAAGAAGTGGCAAAGGCAAAAAATGAAGAGCCAAAGCAGAAAAGAGGCAAAAATTGGCTAAGTCCACGAATCAGGCGCAACAGTTGAGGTTATGGGCATCGCGGCGCAGCTCGCAGTGCTGGAACCAGTGAAAATTGAGGCTCTGGGCGTTGCCCGTGAGACTGACATAAACATAACGTAGTGCCATGGCGCTACCCGCGACACTGGAAACATCTATCGGAGCGTCGCGGCGCTGGGCACCCCTTTTTGCGAGTTGGACGAATTTTTATACTTTCAAATTATGTTTTGAGACGACTTATGGGGCATATAATATATCAAATTTTAGGGCTTTTCGAGGGGAACACATTGGGGAAGAGAACAAGAAGGCTCAGAGACGAATAACGCGAAGATTCAATCTTTTAGGAAGAAGATTCAAGTTCCAAGTTCTAGAGTTTTATATTATGTTTACTTTAGAGTTTTTCTCCATGTTTTGTGTTTTTATTATCCCAAAGATGAACTAATTTATTGTTGTAGAGTGGAGATGGATCCTAACCTAAACGTCATGGTTTAATTTTAGATTTAGCTTATTATTAATGAAATCTCCATAGTTTATTTATGATTTCATGCACTTGATGCTTTTGGTTTATTGGCCACAAATTGAATGAACCTAGACTTGGAAGGCGGCACTCGAGAGAGGGTTTTCTATGTTGGATAAGGGGAATTATGACATGAAATAGTTGTGGAATCGAGAGGTTTACATGGTTTCATGAGGTTGTAGGAAAATCACGAAACTTAATGGGTTATTCAGAATTAGGATTTTATCTAGAGATCGAATCTTGTTCTTGATGATACGTTCTAATTCGACACTCGAGAGAGGAAATTAAAGACGTGCGGATTTTGACCTATAGACTAGGAAATTGATTTGATAATAAGTGTGTCTAAGTTATATGATTGAATGTTAGGTGAAGTCAAGTCTCTAGATTTTTGCATTTATTGATTTTTCTCATAATTCATTTAGTTTAAATTATGATTTTGAATTTATTTAAATCCCTATAGTTTGATTCGCTAGATAAAGTTTAATATTTATGAAAACGGTATTTGGTGAGTGAAATAATCCCTGTGGATACGATAACCCGACTCACCTCAGATTTATTATAACTGGACAATTCGTACACTTGCGAATTAGAATTCATTGCAACACTTTACAAAATGAATTCTCACATAGCCCCAAATTTCCCCCAAACTTATTCATTTCATTAATTGATGAAGAAACATACTTTTCTTTCCATTTTTATGTCTTTTTCATTCTTCATCTTTCTTTTTCTTCTTTTTCACATATTTTGAACCATTTTGAATCTTTTCTCATTAATAGTTGCATATTTAGATAGGTTTTGGACTATGTTTTAGGTGTCTTTTAGAATAGTTCATGCATTAGTTTGATAGGTTTATGTTAGTTTTAATACATTTGTTAGCTTAGGATTAATTTAGTTTTTATTCATTATTTTAGTTCATTAGTTTATAATTTGATTTAATCTATGCTTTAGTGAATTATTAACTTACTTTGCTTTGTTTTGTAGGTGTTTGGATGCATTAGTCATGGATTTGGATGAGAAGAAAATTGGCTAAGTCCACAAGAGGAGGGAAGGCAAAAAGGAGTGGAAATTCGGCTAAGTCCAAGAATCAGGAGTAGAGAAGAGGTTATGGGCACCGCAGCACAGCCAGCGGCTCTGGAAACAGTGCCAAATAAAGGCTTTGGGCACCGCGGCACCAGGGTTGCCTTTGCGATTTCGACTTTGTGTTAGACTTTCGAATTTGGATTTCGAAAAAAAAGGTGGATATAATATATCAAATTTTAGGGTTTTTTGGAGGACATTGGAGAAGAGAACAAGATGGCTCGAAGACGAAGAACACAAAGATTCAACCTTATAGGAAGAAGATTCAAGTTCCAAGTTCTAGAGTTTGATATTATGTTTACTTTAGAGTTTTTCTGCATGTTTTGTGTTTTGATCATTCAAGCTATGAACTAAGTTTATTTTCTAGAGAGGAGATGGATCCTAACTTGAAAATTGTGGTTTAATTTTAGGTTTAGTTTATTATCAATGAAATTTCTATAGTTTATTCAAAATTTCATATGCTTAATGCTTTCGGTTTCTTGATCACAAATTGAATGATCTTAGACTTGGAAGGTGGCACTAGAGAGATGGTTCTCTAGGTTGGAAATAGGGGATTATGACATGAAGATGTTGTAGAATCGAGAGGTTTACAAAGTTTCATGAAGTTGTAGGAAAATCACGGAGTTTAATGGGTTGTTAGGAATTAGGGTTTTATCGAGAGATGGAATCATGTTTCTAATGATACGTTCCAATTCGGCACTCCAGAGATGGAATTAGAGACGTGAGGATTTTGACTTATAGACTAGGAAATTGATTTGATAATAAGCATGTCTAGGTTACATAATTGAAAGTTAGATGAAGCTGATTCTCTAGATTTTCATATATATTGATTTCTCTCCATAGCTATTCATTTGATTAGAATTATTTGTTATTTAAATACTTGAATCTCTATAAATTGATCGTTAGATAAAGTTAGAAATTAGTGAAAACGGTAATTGTTGAGGTAAACAATCCTTGTGCATACAAAAACCCGACTCACCTCGGATTTATTATAACTTGACTATTCGTACACTTGCGAATCTGATTTTATCGCAACACTCATCACCTTCAGATATCATTTTCATTCCATAGCACTTTTACAAATAATTTCCCTTCAAAAATAACCCAACCCATTACAATTGACATCTTTTCAAAAAGTTTAAGGGTGTAAGGGTGAAAACAGGGAAAATTCAATAAAAGGCATTGGGTAATCATTTTAGGTAACAATATAACATAATATAAGGCTCAAATAAGCCGACTAGTGGAAATAAAACTGCTAGGTAGGCCTTATGGCTCAATCGATCCAAACATGGCCTAAATCATGTCTCTCATGGTGTGAATCCTAGGATTTTGCCTCAAGAAGATATAAAGCAAGTTCTAGAGTCCAGTTTGAAAAGCGAGACCTAAAAATGCTTAACTTGCCAAATCTTGATTTAAAAATTAAGTGGCACTCATAATCATGATTCATACTCAAAAGTCAAAAGGAATATCCAATAAACATGGAAAAGTAAATCAAGCACACAGACTTAAGAGTACTTTCTAATTTTTCAAGGGTGATGCTCAGAAATGAGTGCTAATCCTTTCATAAACCATTCATACAAGATCAAATCAAATCAAAGTCCATAAGGAAATATGTGACGCCCCGAAAATTTTTTCATCTAGCCCATAACCCAATTGCACTTTGCCCAAACTCCATGCGTTGCCTTGATATGTTTGGTGTTTGTTTGATGGTTGTTTAATGTTTGTATAGTTGATACTTGATAATGTATATAAATATGTGTATCATAAATTGTATATGGGTCATGTTAAATTAAATTATAATGCATATGTTATTATTTATGCATGGACCCATTAAACCATGAATTATGAGTTAGGATTGATTGAATAAAAGGATAAATGAGAATGAAAATTTGGTGTATTAAATGGATTGGACATTTAAAATACATGGAAGCATAAAATTGGTTAAAGTACATGTGGTTGGTATGGGTAGTATGAGACCAACACATGTGAAGGTTGGTGCATGAAAGTGGACAAGTGTCCCATGCCCTCAAGGAAGTGCTAGAATGAGTGGAGGGAATCAAGAAGAAAATCAAGGAGGAAAACAAGGAGAGAATCAAGGAGGGAATCAAGGAAGTGCTAGAAAGAGGTGAGTGGAGAGAAAGGAAAGAAGAAGAGAAAGAAAAGAAGAGAAAGGAAAGAAGAAGAGAAAGAAGGAGAGAGTTGCAGGAGGAAGATCCCTGCGACGTTTTCATCAAAGAGATAGATCTTTGGAATCTATGGTCAGATTGAGCGCAAAATTTGTCAGCAAGTTCATAACTTATGGTTATTCATTCGGGTCGGTGGAGATCTTGATCAGAGGTTTCTTCTAAGAGATCTAACCTCTCAAACAAGGCTGGTCGGAAAGTCTGGATTTCTGGCACTGTTTCGCTCAAACTTATAGATCTCCTTCCTCTACCGTTGGATGGATATAACATTTGGGTATGTCGTGTACAACGGATAGTTCTACATTCGGAATGGTGGAGATCTTGATTTAGGGTTTCTTCTGAGAGATCTAACCTCTGAAACAAAGCTGGTCGGAGATTCTGGATTTCTCGTGGTGTTTCGCTCAAACTTGTAGATCTCCTAAATCTACCGTTGGATGGATATAAAATTTGGGTATGTAGTGTATAACTGATATTTATGTATTCTGAACGGTGGAGATGTGTATTCGTTTCGTATTTTGTGTGATATAGTCATCTGCGTTTGAGTATTTGCAGCAGGAAAGGAGAAATTGTCTGATTAGAGACTTGTTCATCAAATATACTTATCTTTTTCGGTCTACCGTTGGATTGGGCTGATATTTGGACAGAAGGTTTGTTTCTTCACATACTTCAATCTGTACGGTTGATTTTGTGATTACGTTTTTCTGTTGGTATATTGATACATCTGAACAGAATAGTAAATGAAGAATTGGTAGGGTTGCTTGTATTAGACCTAAATTTAGAATATGAACTTAGACCTTTCCAAATAGCTTGCATGTTAACTATGTTGACCTAGTTGCCATTGTTGATGAACCCATGATGCAAAATCAGTGATATACATGGCTGAACATGGTGACCTAGTGTAAATCGACAATATGGCCTAAGTATGGAAAATTTCATATTTTAGGGCTTTTGATGCTTTTGGCCTAGAATCATTGAATTGATGCAACTTATGTTTAATTAAGCATGATTAGAGTTGATTATGCTACTGATTTGGTGGTTGTGACCATATCATGGGTTAGGCCTACTTGTGATCAAGTGACCCAATTTGGGCATGTTTACGCCTAAGGAATTGAAATCAGTATTTTTGATTAATAGAATGGTTTATGAATGAGAACTATGCATTAGAGGCCTAAGTCATGTGATTTGAGTTGAATGATGGGATTAGATGGGATTTAGGCCTATTGTTTATATGTGGGCTGATTTAGGGTTGATGTGTAATGTCTATATGATTGAGCATAGAAATTGATGTATGGTAGGATATTGATGTATGTTTCAGGATCTTGATTGGGTTGATTCGGTTTGGTGGTTGTGTGTGGTTAAATACTCTTGCGAGGCTTGGTTGTGAGTAGACTTCATTTATGATTATATCTTTTATGTCATCATATCACTTATATATATTGTATGTTGAAAGCATGAATGTGTTCTAATGTTTTGAATGATGCATTGATTTGAGAAAACCTTATGACTTTGGTTGGGCCATCTATCTGGCTAATAGGGGGACTTAACCTTGTCATAGTAGGGTTTTAGGAAAGGAAATGATTGGGGTCAACGGCACGGTGAAATAGACGTGTACTAGTAACCCAAATAAACATGATTGGGATCAACGGTACGGTGAAATAGACGTGCACTAGCAACCCAATGCATGTGGAATGTGGATCCAAATTGATAAGCTTTTACTTGCATCGAACTTATTATAAATGTTTGATATCTATATGTTATGAGCTTTTAAATCATGCTACACATTGACATGCATACATGATATTTATTGATGAGTATTGATAGCATATCTGAATTCTATTCACTGGGCACCGTTGGCTCACCCTCATTTTCCTCTTTCAGGTCTTTCTGTCCCGAATAAGGGCAAAGGAGTAGTTATATCTTGAGGGCCTTGCCTGCGAGAGAATCCAAGGCCTCGATGTGAGTTGAGAGGCATTTTGATTGAGCTGTGTTTTAAATTATGAAGTATTATATTTTGGATTATGTAATTATAACACTTACCACATTGTAGTATGGGTGAGTTGGGACTTGTTAGATAGACCATGTGGGCATATGACGGTTTTATTTGTACCCACAATTTTGAACTTTATGTGTATGTCAATTTTAATGGACTGTAGGGATTATGATTTTATTTATGATTCATTTTTATGGATTATCTCTTGTCTTGGATGATTAATACGGTTGGTAGTTTTGTTTAGTACCTTTTGATATTATGTCGTTGTTTGAGATAAGGCTCGTAGGGTCTCTACCACCTCACGGGAGTTGAGGAGTGGTCGGAGATGCCTACGCCGGGCGTCCCGCCCCGGCATTCCGCACGCCATTCCCTATGGGGTTGGTGGTCCGGGGCGCGGGGTCGCCACAAAATATGGATTTATTCATGATCTAGACTCATCAAAAACAAAAAATTTCAACAGAAAAATGCAAAAATTTTCAGAAATTTCCACTAAATACACCAAGAATTCAAACTCCCCCCAAACTTAAAGTTTTCATTGTCCTCAATGCAAAAACATGCACATAAAGAAAGCAAAAGAAAGATAAAGATAACGATACTCCCCTAGCCCACGAGGGTAGAAGGCTTCCAAAATGCTTTTATTTCTCTTAGTAATGTTGATGACCCCCAAACTTGAATGAAAACCTGAGAAGGGTCAAAAATGAATGTCATTAGTGGAAACCATAAACTCAAAATCTATACTACAATGACTAAAAATAAAATAAAACATAAAACCAAAAATCGGTTGGGTTGCCTCAAAAATGAATGTCTAGTCTTTAGCTAGAATTTCTCTTCACATTTAAATTGCTTATGTTTCCATATTATTTCGAGCATCCTCCCGTCTTCCTCATTCTTTAGATTTGATGACGGAATCACCAGACTTGTGCACTTTTCCCACAAAAATTGATATGATTGATCCGAAGGTGGAAACACAAAGTCCGATGAAACATCACTCTCATCTAACGGAGGAATGTCATCGAAATATTTAGTTGGTACTTTCCAAACGTTTAGGCATTGACCTTCAAGCACCTCAAAATGGATTTTATCATTAACCACTACTACTTCAACTTGTAGCTCTTTAGCAAATAGATCCTCAAAGTCAAAATTATATTCCTTGACATCCAAGCACTCTTTCACCTTGGTAGGCACCTCTTCAACATATGGCATCATAGGATCACCCGATTGTATATCCATAGGCACTTCTTGATCATCACACTCGAGCACATCCATAAGCATCGCTTGATTATCATGCTCAATCACATTTGGTTGGTGATATGTACTCGTTTCTCCTCCTCTCAAGGCTTCATAACGTTGCATCTCTTTTAGAATAGTCAATTGCCTTGGTGGAGGTGGTGGTGGTGGTGGTGTCATGTCTCGACATAAAATTTTTTCCCTTTTGACAACTTCTTCATTGGCCAAATTCTTGGTCGATGCCCTTGTTTCCATCATATATGAACTCAACATCTCCTTCAAAGATGACGTCTTCTCCACTTGATCGTACATGCTCGGTAGAGGTTGCAAGCCATTCCATGAGTAATTGTAGGAGCAGTTCTCATGGTCATAAATACCCGAATGGTATTGATAGGGTAGAGGGTTGCCCATACAATTATAATCCCACTGTTGACCATATGGAACTTGCTCCATACTTGAATTCATTCCAAAATCTCTGATGGTTGCAACTCCTATACCGTCCATAGTATGTTGAGATCTTGCATCAATAATATTGTCCAGTTGATGTTTAAG
Source organism: Paratinospora sagittata (assembly GCA_035771175.1). Classification (NCBI taxonomy): domain Eukaryota; kingdom Viridiplantae; phylum Streptophyta; class Magnoliopsida; order Ranunculales; family Menispermaceae; genus Paratinospora; species Paratinospora sagittata. The sequence continues at coordinate 13,805,413 of CM069609.1, read as the reverse complement.
GTGTTCCTTTTTTATGTTGAAGGTAGGAAAGTGATGCCGACAATGTTGTACAAGGGTCCACTCGCCCAAAATTATCTTAGAAAGTGGAATGGCTATAATTGTATGTCATTTCTACAAAAAGAAACAATAAAAAGAAAAATCAAAAAAAGAAAAAAACATTTTTTTAACATATAACAAACAAACAAAAAAATACCTAAATTAAGACAAAAATCACTTTGAATTGGTATTAATAAAAGAAAAATATACACCTTCCCCTACAACGGCGCCAAAATTGGATGTGGTAAATTTAGATTTGCAAGCGTACGAATATGAAGTTATAATACCCATGGTGAGTGGGTTATTGTATCCACAGGGAAGGTTAATTTCACAGTTAAAAATGCCCAAAACTGCAATGATTAGTGGAGTTATCTAGGTGATAAAAAGAGATGGTTTAATTGCAGAGATGTAAAATGAACAAAATCAAACAAAACAATGCAAATTAAATGGAAATTGGAGAGAAATCAATGGATTTATAGTTCTAGAGTTTAGATCTCACTATGTTGTCCCTCATGATCTCCTAATAATTGTGTTAATGAAATAATTTCTGAAATTTATGAAGCTTGAATCCTTTTTCAATCAAACCCATATCTACTCTCGATCAATCAATTCCTTCTCTCGAGTGACAAACCTTTAGATCAAGAATGCCTTAGGCTCTATGATTCATTTTAATGGATTTCAAAGGGTTTTGTAGGTCGCTCGACTGAATACTTTACCCTACGTTACATTTTCCTTGCTCCAATTCGATAACACCTCTCTCGATTGTAAGAAACCAAATCTATGTTCATTCAAAGAATGATCAACAATTTCAAAACATTAAACATGGAGAATCATAAATAAACCCAAAAGATTGCTCAAAAACACATAAACAATGATTCAATCACAAGATCCAACATAGCCAAATCAAAACTCTAGATTATCTATTTAGTTTATAAACCAATCCATGGATACAAGATAGAAAAGATAAAGAACAAGGAAAGGAAACATTGCAGGAACTTAAGAAATAGAAATTAAAAGATGAAAACCCCCTTGAAGATCTTCTTCTTCTTCTTCTTACAAAACCTGCAACTCTTCCAAACTTTCTCCTCTTATTTCTTGTTTTCCTCCCTTTTGCATACCCTAGCCATCCTTTTTTCTTCTTGTTATCCACTTTGAATCCACCTCAAAACCCTTCAATCTTGTATTATTTCAAGTAAAGAATCCATAGAAACAAATCACGTCCAATTCGGAGTTAAATTGAGAAAGTTATGGCAAAAATAAAAATCGGGCCAACCTGTCGAACCCCGGCGCCTTGGCGCCCATTTTGCCACGACGCTCAGTTACGGGTTTTTACACCTATTTTTCCTAATTTTCTTGTGAACTTCACTAATTTTCCACACTTCCAAGGCTTGGATGCACTTGTTTCTTCACTCTAACTCCCTTGGCTCCTCTTGCATGATGTCTTCATCTTCTCAATCATCATTTAGAACATCAAACCACCTACAAAACACATATGAGTAACATGCTTTCATAATGACTTCAATGAACCTATAAAAATCCAACTCGAAACAAGCCAAACATACCAAAACATGACCAAACTATCAACTAACAAAATTTATGATAAACTAACATAATATATGAACTAAATACCATAAAACACACCTAAAACATACTCTAAAACATATATTAAATACCTACTTTTCAACTTTACATATATGCTCATTTAAGTTCTGAAACACATTATTAGTCAAAGTGATTAGTATGCAAAGGATGTTGTTTGAAATCATCAAAACATACAAGGGTGAGGGTCAATAAGTCAACAATCTCTCATTTTTTGTTGATTTCAAACAAACTCACTATTAGCCTGATTGAAACAATGAACATGATAATCTAAATGAATATGCTCAATCATGAGATGTATTCACAATATAAAATCCAACATATCATGTTCATAGATATGATGTTCATAGAGAAGTGATACCAATTTAATAAAGTCATGATACTAATATAATATAAATAATCATAGCAAGTCATGATTATGAAGAAACAAAGTATCATATATATCTATCACCGTCAAAGTACAAAATGGATATACATGTATGTCAAAATGAAATGCAAAACCTATACATGTATAATCTCGACAAAAATTCACAAAGTGTACAAACCTGCACAACTCTCCCTTGGAGTGTGTGCACTCGCTCTCTATCTATCTCCCCCTTTCTCTAAACATTCTGCCCCTTTTGAATCATCAAAAAGAGGGGAATCAAGGTGTGTGGACAACTGGAGTTGAGGTAAGCTGAGCCGGTGACTCTAGATCGGATGGACGAGTGTCAGTGCAGTACGGATCAGAAATGAGAATGGTCGCCGCCGAAGAGGTCGGTGACTGGACTATTGGTGTAGACCTCCCTGAGTGAACCAAAGGGGTCATACCTTTAGATGTAATGATGTTGTCCCCGTCAAGAGGTGGTGGTGGAGCTTGAGGAATGTTGGATGGAAAAACTGAAACTATAGCTAAGGAGATTGAGGATGGAACAACCGCGGGAGTCACATCTCGAAGAGCTAGTGATGAACCTGACGGTCTAAGAGTTGGTGATGATGGACCAGCCTGGTCATCTCGTAGGAAAAATTCTTCTAGAATAAATGTATACTCACGAGAATGACTGTCAACCAATGTCTGAGCCAACTCACTGGTCTCTCTAAGAGTCCTCTCTTGAGCGGCCTTGCAAGTATCAAAATCCTTTGCCCGCTGAGCCATAGAAGCCTATAAGTCTCAGAGGATCTGAAGGATTGTGTCCAGTGAAGCTAGAGCTGTGGATGATGAAGCTAATGCTCGTGCAGCAGTTGGTGTTGGTGTTGGCCCACGATTAGGGTGAGGGTCAACACCTTCTGGAGCAGGTATTGGTGCTGGTGTTGGATGTCTCTGTCGTTGTCTCGGTGGTGCACCTCCTACTCGGTGAATATCTTCCTCGGGCTGGTTGGTTGGAAGCGGTCAATTGTAAGATATGTCCTCACAAGGAGCTCTATATGACAAGTGAACCCATCGCTGAATGCGTCACACCCATCCATAGCCCATAGAATGGATAGTATGCTCACTGATGTGATTCTTCTGAGTAGGAGGGACAACCAAGGTAAAGCCTGATAAGTCAATCCCGGCTGGAAGAGCAAGTCGGGTGACCAATGCTCCATAAGGTATAGCTATTGACGTGTGTCATGTATTCACCATATGGTGAAAGATGAAGTAGGATAACCTAATCCTAGTGCAAGAGTGAATGCACCAAAGAATAAAGGTATTGATTGGTTTAATTGTCGAACAAGAACTAAGTCACGGATGAATGACTCGAGAGATGATGTTATGAAAGATCTTAAGCTCTAATGGGAATATAGTGCTCGAGACATCTCTGGTGTCGGGCTCCAGGATCTGCCCAGGCATGGTCTCTACAGCTGAGAGACTGCTATAACCCTAAAAAATAATCTGATCATCCCTCTAATCAGGAATGGGATGATCACTAGGAAGCTGGAAAATCTCCTCCAGAATGGCAAGACAGACATTAGTATCGATACCAAAGAAGGTGGTCTGATATAGAAGTATATCGTATGGGGAAACAATTGCTAGTCCGAAGTAGAATACTCGGATGAGCTCGAGATAAATTTGATCTCCTAAAGATAAAAAACTATCCCAATCAAGCTCTCGAAATCGGGGAGGAATGGGCATGTTGATCTGATAGAAGTCATCGAAGTCGACATGAACGCTAGGAGAAATGCGTCCAGAAATTAAGGGTCGAACGATGGGCTCAAAAGCGAGTGGTCTAGAATAGGGTGATGTAGGTGGTGTTGATGAGGCAAAATCCACAGAGGGTGACACAGGTTGTGAGGGAGTGGCAAAAGATGATGGTGATGATGTGTTGAACCAATTATCCTCATGTCCCTTACAAGAGTATGTCCCTTATATGAATGATATTTTGATGATTACAAACCACATTCTATTTATAATAACATTATTTGCATAACACATCTAATCCTACATGAAAGCTTTGAAGAATCAATGATGCATGGTGTGTTGGCCCAGATATGTCCAAGAGGGGGCAGAAAATAATACCAATGGCAAAGATACAGTGCAAAAAAATAAACAAATATGCACAGTCGATTTATAGTGGTTCGGCTACTTGCCTACGTCCACTACCTAACCTCCTCGGTTAGGATTTTAAGCTTGTCACTAAGGGATTCTCTTACTGGTGAGAATCAAACCGTTACACCTTTTCTCAACTTACGGGTGTGAAAACAATAGTTACATTGCTCAGCTTACAGGTGTGAGACCAACCTATCTCAACTTACAGGTGTGAGAACTACCATTTCTCAACTGACGCGTGTGAGAAGACCGGACTTTGTTGAATATAGAATATCAACTCAATAGTTTATCTAACTATTGTTACAACGTTGATACAGTATACATGATATGAAACTGAATACAACTGCATCCTATGAACTATTTCTCAAATTACTCTTTTAGCAACAATGATATAAGTTAAAACAGTGTTGAATGATTTGAGTGGAAACAGTTCAAAACTTCAAAGAGATTTTCAGATAAAGATAGAATGTTAGCTCAGTATGAAAATCTTTTGAATACGTAAAGTCTCAAAAAAACTACTGTGAAAAACAGAGTGACTTAAATGTTTTCTTGACCAGAAGAAAATTCGACTAACTTTCAAAAAGCGTTTTAGCTTAGAGAATTTTCGGTACTTAACAAATTGTTAAGTGTCTGTATTTATAGACTTGTAGAGATGAAGTTGTTGTTCATTTGAATTTGAATTTCAAATATGAATGTTTACTCACAACAGCTAAAATATATCACAAAAATGGCAACTGCACAATTCATGAATATTCTATTTTTCTCCAAATACACGAATAAGGAGAGTTTTAGAAGACGTGGTTTGTAAATCAGAGAATATCTCTTACAAATACTGAAAATTGATTTTGTACGAAAAGTTCTGAAAAAGTGGCAAAAAATACGTACATGTCAGAACAATAAAAATATCATTTATGTCGTTTTGTTCCTTTAAGGGCGCTTGTAACACCTCGTAATTTTAATTACATATATACGTTAAATTACACGTATATCGAGATGTATAATACATGTATTTTATACGTATGAGCTAAATATACACGTGATAATACACATATTTGATACGTATGAGCTAAATATACGCGTGTATGATTAGTAAATAAATAAAATTATGAAATTAAAATGATACATATGAGATTATCCTATATGGGTGCTTACAATTTAAAAAATAGAGTTGAATTAAATTGATTAATTTATGGGGTTGGTTAATTAAATATGTGGATTGAAGCATGATTTAAGGACTTAATGCATAGTATAATGTAATGAATTAATCGATAGTATGATTTAATGAGTTAAATATTAAGATGAAAAAGTTGGTTTGTTAAATTGCATGAGGAGCATGGGATAAAAAAAATAATAAAATAAAGATCTCTTACCTCCAACGTTTGACAACAAGAGAAAAAAAATAAAAAAATAAAAAGACTGGTATAGTTTATTTTTTGAATGATGACTATGCATACTCTGAGAATAATAAGCATCTAGAATAAATTTGGAGATCCTATACGGCAAGTTTGATAATTGTTGGGTTATAAATATATGCGCAAGTTGTGAGGCAGCCTATAAATTTCGGGTTCGTCAAAGTTGTGGTGAAATTGTTAACCCTAGCAATATTAGTGATATTGCTTGTACCGCCATTAAAAGCCGAGTCATCAACACCAGTTCTAGGTAAAAGGAGAAATAAATAATGTAAGGAAATGTTGGGGCAATAATATGAAATTCAAGGTAAGCGAAACATTGAGTAAGGTTGAGATTTTGGCAGTATTAGTGACTCTAATTTTGTTAGTACCTGACCCAATAAAAATGGGAAAAAGGGAAGTGATGTTAACGAATTATGAAAACCATAAGTGGTTTCCATTGCCTGAGCAGGAGTCACAGACTGCGTACATTGTATCTCGACCAATCAATAATTGTCTATTATCAATCGAAAAAAAAAAAAAAGAGACACGAATTATAAAACTGATGCTAGTATAACATGTATCTTCATTCCTTCATATAAGAGTACCTGAGGAATTGTGAGAATTTAAGGTGTAAGTAAATGTGTTAGTGAGCAAAATATTTATTATCCTTGATATGCCACCTTGGAGAGCATTTGTAATAATATGGAAAGAAGGTATAGTGAAATATGTTTAAGTATGAATTACTGTTAACCGAGCAAGATAACAATAAAGAATGAATATCCTTTAAGATCATTTTGAGATCTAGGCACCATCAGTTAATAATTCGAGAAAAGGATGTAATGCAAACTATTTTAAGACAAGATATGGATATTATGAAATGTTGGTAACCTTGATTAATGTGTCAATCACGTTTATAGGATTGATGCAGTGGGTATATGAACCGTATCTTGGTCATTACATAGTCTCTGATGATAATATATGTAATTGTCTCAAGAAATGAGAGGAGCATGAATGGCACCTCGGAATTATCTTGTAGTCACTGAGAGCACCGATTGAGTGCCAAGCTCGGTGAATATGAGTTTTGAATATAATTAAGATGAGAAGTTTTGGATCACGTGACTAGTTCAAATAGTATCTTTAAGGATGCTGGGCATGTCAAAGTGATCATAGTACTGTTAAAACTTATTTCAATAATGGAAATCAGAAGTTCTCTCGTACTAGTTGTATGTTATAGAAAGTGCGTGGAACGGATCCAATCCTTGAAGCTATTTGTTCCACTCACGAAACTAAACCAGAAGAATGTTATATAATGTGTGGACCGTTGTGCTTGGGGAAGCTCTCACAGTATTAAATGTTATTACTAGTTTCAGAACCTGGAAGTAATTGTGATTGATGAATATCACGTCCAGATCTAGGTTGTGCATTGATACAAAATGATAGGTTAATTACTTGTGTCTCCAAATATTTGGGAGTGCACGAGAATAACTATCCTAAGAGTGAAGAAAAATTAGTTGGTAGTTATTTGGAAATGATGAGAGCATTGCCTCTATAATAAAAAAAAGTCACATTATCTTCAGATTTTAAGAGTCTGAAGTAATTATTTGAACGGAAAGAAATTGAATATGAGGTAATAAATGTGGCTAGATTTCCTGAAGGAGTTGATTCTACATTGATTTATTATCCTAGAAAAGACCAATATGTTGCTGAGGCATTGAGCAGGAAACAGGCTGAAACTGGAGTAGTATCTATCAGTTAGCCATAAATGGAGATTGTTGTGAGTGAGAGTTACAGTTATGAGTGTACTCTCTATTACTCCATGTGTTGATATTTGTGCTCGAATGCATGTTCAGCTGATTGATACTCATATTCAGAGAGTAAAATTTATGAGGAGACGAGTATGATATCAGTATGAAAGATTATGAAATTGATAATATGGATTGTGTTAAATGAAGATGGGATTCAAATGGTATCTTATGGGTTATGGGTAGATATGATACCATCTGGATGACCATTGATGGACTGATAAGTCTATATATTCTTCCAATGAACACCATAATTCTATTGATAGACTGAGCATATTGTATATGTGTGAGATAGGGAGATTTGATGGGAGTACTCAGATATTTGTCATGTCGGATTAAGATCCGAAGATTGTGTCAAGATCTGATATATAATACAGACTCGATTTGGTACTCATCTCCTTCTCAGTGTGATATTTTACTCTCAGACTGGTTGACAGACTGAGAGAGTGACTTTGATGCTTGTGAGCATGCTCGGGTCTGGCATACTTGAATTTTGGTGGAGGTTGGAAGAAATATTATATGTGTGTAAACTTATGTGTATAAATAGCTATTATAATAACATAATGATGGCACTCTAAAGATTTGATAATAGGCCTTATAGATATCCAACTTGTTGATTGGAAAGTATGGAGTTATTGTTATTGGTGCCACAGGATATTATTAAATACACATGGTTGGTATATAGGCCTTGAAATTTATTGTGGTTGACTCAGTTTTGGTAAGGGTCTTACCACAGAAAAGCTAAATGAGATTTGGGATAAAAGGAAAGCTCGCACCGCAATTTGTTGGACCATTAGAGATCCTTGATATGATAGGTCCATTGGCTTACCGATTTGCTCTACTGTCACAGTTGATAAGTATTCGGAATAGTTTCTATATATTGATGTTGAGGAAATATCCTTCGGATTCCATATATGTTATGGATATAACTCAACGCTAAGTTGGGGAGGATACCACGTATCAAGAAGAGCAAACATGGAAGCGAAAATATAAAATGCGGGAGCAGTTTTCTGGAATTGAGTATCACTTTAGGAATAGTCCTTGATTCTAAATTTCGAGGACGAAATTCCTTAAGTTGGGGAGATTGTAACACCCCGTAATTTTAATTACATATATACGTTAAATTACACGTATATCGAGATATATAATACACATATTTTATACGTATGAGCTAAATATACACGTGATAATACACATATTTGATACGTATGAGCTAAATATACGCGTGTATGATTAGTAAATAAATAAAATTATGAAATGAAGATGACACATATGAGATTATCCTATATGGGTGCTTACAATTTAAAAAATAGACTTGAATTAAATTGATTAATTTATGGGGTTGGTTAATTAAATATGTGGATTGAAGTATGATTTAAGGACTTAATGCATAGTATAATGTAATGAATTAATGGATAGTATGATTTAATGAGTTAAATATTAAGATAGGAAAGTTGGTTTGTTAAATTGCATGAGGAGCATGGGATAAAAAATAAAATAAAATAAAGATCTCTTACCTCCAACGTTTGACAACAAGAGAAAAAAAATAATAAAAAAATAAAAAGAAGTTAAAAGAAGTTGCAAAAGAAAGAGAAGGAGAAGGAGAAGGTGCAGAACAAGAGAAAGGAAAGGACGGAAGGAAGAAAGAAGGGGAAACGGAGGGAGAATGCGTGATTCGCGTCAAATTCGGACCCGCGGTAAGTGATTCTCACTCTATTTCTTCGTGAAATTACTATCTAAGCTAGATGTAACGATTGTAGCGGAGTAATTTTAGCTATGGGAGCCGTTTTACGGCGTTTTCAAAAATTGGGGTTTTGACCCAACGTGAATGAAAATCCGCTAGGAAGGTTGGAAAACACTTCCTAGGTTGTAGGAACCTTAAATATATGGTTATATTGAATTTATATGTTCATTTGGAATTTTTATAGTCATTGGAAGTTTGTTGGAATTTAGAGTTTCGATTGGAGACCATTTGAATCATTTAAAACCCGATGAAACTCTAGTTTAAGACTATAGAATGGTAGAATGCACTGTTACGAGTCTATCGATACTAAGTTCATGATTTTTGGAGACTGTTTGACAATTTTAGTAAAAATTTACATGTTTCTAATGAATAGTGATGACGTGAGCAGTGACTAGAATAGTACTATCATCATATCCAGTGAATAAAATGGAATTAGAATCGAATAAAACTCCGGTTCGAGATCATAGAATCGTAGAGAATTGAATTTCGGACGTTTCGATGCTAAAATTGTGATTTTTGGATATGATTTGATATTTTTAGTTACTATATATATGGTTTTGGTGAGTAAAATCCACTGTCGTGACCTTCGCGAACGTGTAAAACCTCAATAAAATACCTGTTGAAGGTAGTAGAATGATAGAATGAATGATTTTACACGTGTCGATGTGGACAGAATAATTTTAGGAATGTTCTAGGTTTTTAACAAAATTGATATATGTTCCAGTAGAAAAATAAACTGAGAATTAGTGAAAATATGAATTGGAACTCTATTTTCACTGTTCTTTCTTGTGGAAATATCTAGATTGATCACGGAAACGTGATAGTAGTTATTTCAACTGCTTATGAGTCCTAAAGTGAGTTGGAATCTAAATTCACAGAATGGGTATAAGATTATTCAGGTTGATCTTTATTCTTAATGATTTAAAGTGAGTTGAGAAATTGAAGATGTAAATAGATATGAATAAATGAAATTGAATTATGGAGTGGTTGTGACAGGTTGAGTTAGTTGGATATAAATTGGAGCTGGACTCGAAATCGACGGTGATTGTGTTTAAATTGGAAAAGTCCTGTACTGTGAGTATATTTTCTTGATTTTGGTTCTTGTATGGCATTTTATTTATATGAAATGTTTAATTGTAAACATGTTATATACGTACATGCATTGTATTTTATTGATCATTCAAAATGATTTTGGCATTTGGAGTATGCGAGACTTGCGAAGGCAAATCGCATATGTTGTCATTTCGTTAGGAATTAGACCTGGATGAGTGTTATGCGTAACCTCATTGTCAGTAGGCCTGTCGTAACAAAGATTGGAGATCCTTGAAATGGCCGTGAATTGGATAATGAGAGGCTGTGGCTACCTTGTAACGGCCATACAAGGGTTAGACTCGCTCTCTTACCTTGAAGGAGAGAGATTGTGAATTTTGCGGAAAAAAAGAATGCATTGCTTTCTTGAAAACCCATGAAATTTATGTTGTTGCCATGTATGATATATTCGTTGAATGATGCATGTGTTTAATACTTGTTTGAAATGATTTTAAATGTCATATTTTCCTAAATGCATATAATTGCCATATCAAGAAATATATTCACTGAGCTGTTGATTGCTCATTCCATTTCCTCCAATATTTCAGGTATTGAGTCGAAGGGAAAAGGAAAAATCTGTAAGTGATAATCACGTGAGCCTTCGTCTGGTATGTTTATGTATGCTTGGAGGAAATAAGTTATATTTTTGTTATTTTGATATGTATAATTATCACATACTATATATATAATATCACCTAGATGGGTTGTGTGGTAATATTATATAATGCTTGGGATGATGAAATGAGATGATCATAGATATTTATCAGGTGAGAATTTAATTTGTGGAATGAATGGAATGAATGTGAGTGGAATGATTATCTATATATATATTTGATTTGATTTGATTTGTGGTATATCAGGAAAAAAAATGTGAAATGTCCATTTTATGGGGAGATGCTGTCGAAATTTCCAAAACTGTTGAGAATTATTGTGAATGTCATGACGTCAGCCTACGTCAGGGGCGTCGTGACAGCGCTCATAGAACATCAGCGTTTCACTGAACAATAAAGTGAGGGCGCTGACTTGCTTTGACAATTAAACGACTTAAAGCACGAGGGCGCTACTTCGCAGTAAGCGTCCTGCTTTGTTTTAAAACGCAAAACACATGAGGGCGCTACTCAAGAGTAAGCGTCCTGAATCATTAAAAGCAATTTTAAAACAATTTTAAGCGCGTTGACGGATGGTGAGCGTCCTGAAAGTTATTTAAGTTGATTCTAAAGATGAGGGCGCTCCTACACAAGTAGCGTCCTGATAATTCATTCAACTTATAACTTATCAACGTCCTTAAAGATAGAAAACACTAAAAGATAAAAAGATCTTTCAGTGAGCTAAAACTAAGTCAGCGTCCTGACCTTCTCAGAGGTTGATAAAAGAAAGGTCACTACTAACAAGTAAGCGTCCTTATTAATCAGTTCAATTCAACCTTGAGCGTCCTAATATTTTATCAACGTCCTGACTTATCAAGTCCAGGAGGACGCTGCTAAAACATTAGCGTCCTGAAAGACTTTTATAAAAGCTATTTTTAATTTCTTGATTAAATCTCGATAAAACATCATTATTTCTTTTAATCAAAACAAATACTTTAGTTGAGTTGATTTTCGATCATTTGCATTAAATTTTTTGTGCTTAATTTGATCCGAAAATACCGAGATTTTAATCGTATTTATCGAGTTTTTAATAAAAAATCAAAATTGTCTTTAAGTGTCCATCGAGATGCTAATGTCTTAGCAGAGCCCTCCCAGACTTGGTAAGTCAAGATGCTGATAATGCATTAGGACGCTAATAGAGTTCATGGTTGAACAAGTACTTAATTATCAGGACGCTTACTTCTTTAGTAGCGCCCTTATTAAGTGAATTTGTGAACTTGTCAGGACGTTGATTCTACATCAGCTCGCTTACTATTTTTTGAGCTTTTAATTATTTAATCTTTAAGGACGCTAATAGTTATAAGTTGGAAAACGTTCAGGAAGCTACTTGAACAGGAGCGCCCTCATTTAAGAAGCAACTTAGTAACTCTCAAGACTCTGATCGTTTTTTAGCGTACTTATTGTTTTTACGAGATAAAAATATCATGAAGCTTACGAGATAAGTTAGGAAGCTTACTATTAAGTAACACCCTCGCTTCACAGTTCAGCAGGACGCTTATCGTCCATGAGCAACCTTAAGGAACAAAACAACAAAGTTGGTTTTATGCGCCAGGACGCTGATTAACCAATCAGGAGGTTATTCCAACACTGTCACAAAGCTGACATCTACACTTTTACAATTTACTTTTTCAGAACTGTGCAAAACTTTTAAGAACTTTTTGAATCTTTTTAGAAAGTTCCAATACTTTATCAGAACATTTTTTTTTTCATGAAAGATCAGAAGATTCAGGTGTTGCTGTCCTAATTGCACATTGCTGAATCGATCTATTTCGAGACAGAATGTGTTCGTTGGTTGAAATAACATTGTGCGCCAAAATGACACTTGAAAATTTCTCAAGTCCATTGCGCCATTGTTATCTCTATATATATGTTGCCTTGTTGCTAACATAAACAACGAATTGAAATACAAAAACTGCCAACTTGTTTTGAAATCGCTTAAACAGTTTTCACTTGTGCAAAAACTTTTGAAAGTTAGTCTTCTACTCACTACTTTAAACTCGCAATCTTTTGAAATACATTAAATCTTCTGGATTAGTTGATCTTCATTTATATCTTTTCATAATCCATTGAAGAAGACAAAAACTTTTTGAACCAGTTTTCAGCTGAACTTCATCATACATATTTTGCTGAATCTGTGGTAACAGAAGGTTCAATCCAAAGCTTTGTAAGTAACACTTTGATTCTAAGTATAGGCAATCATATCTCATCTTGTATTGTGATAAATGTTATATCTATTAATCATGGGTGCTATGTCGTTATGCTGGACCACGATTAAGGTAGTTGGACATTGTACCCATGAGTTGCTATGCCGTTATGCTGGACCATGAGGTAGCTTTGTCATTTGTTAGCACTAGAACTCATGAGATCTCTCAGTTGCTTCATGTTGCATTGACGCCTCGACTCAAAGGTTGCAAGTGCATTGTGCCTAGCCTATGAGACCGTGTTGGTCACCATTCATTGCTTGATTGTATTGTTTTGGCATAATTGTATGATGACTGTTGTTCTGTACTTGTTATTATGCATGTAAGCTTTGCACTCGACATCCCAACTAATGCACCTCGTACTGGACCAATCAGGGGGGTGTGACAGTTATTATGGTATCAGAGCATGGTCTTGGAGACTGCCCACCCTTATTTTAAAAAACAATACTAATTTTGGTTTAAAAATTTTTATATATTTATACATAGAAAACATTCACCATCACTGCAAAGTTGAATGTTAAAGATATAACCCTCACGTCAAAAATATAGTTAGAGATTTTAGGAATCCCTAAGAGAGGACCACTCTGTGATGTTTATATATCCAGAGGCAAAGAAAGCACGGTCCCAAGCACACGAAATATGTTTAGGTGTCTTGCTTACCAGTCTGACTTCACCGTCACTATGATTTTTACCAAGGAAATTAAAGAGCAATATAACCCCCTTATTCAAGTAATCATGTCAAACATTCTGCCCTAGCCTAGTAAAAGGTCTACCACCACTCATCCTTAGTGTTTTCTGGCATGCTATTTGGTGAAGGAAATTCATGTGAATCCTTTTTTTATCATCTTACGCCATATGGCACATGTCACTTGGGTACGAACCTGTCTTCCATACGGAGCATTATTAAACAAAGTGTTCCGTCGTTTAGAAGTTTTTCCTAACCCAATCGAGATAGCATCTACCTTGTACGGTTACATCAACGAAAACATATTGAGCCAGAGTGGAAACAATGGAAGTCTCGTGGCTAGGAGCCAAGTCAATGAGTCAAATGAGTGGGAAGATTTTCCAGAAATAAAGGTCTACACTCCTCAAGAAGACCTCGAAGACTTTAACTTTGATTTCTTCGAAATACCTGTAGAGGAAACAAATCCTCCTACAGAAGGATTCTTTCCTCCATCCTATACCGAAACCAATACTCACTCCAAACAACAACTTGTGGACCAAATGAGAAAAATGATGCTGGCAACCGAGGAGCGGATGATGAAAAACATGAGAGAATAGATTGAAGAATACAATCTCAGCCTTAGAGAAAGTAAAGAGGCTATTGATTCACTGCTAAAGTGGCGTTAGGAATGCCACGCCGCAGTACCGAGGATCGCTCCTCCATTCCCAGGTGGGAAAGAATTTTGACAGTCATCCCGAAAACCAAAGGATTCGTCAGTAAATCTGAATCTCAACCTTGGAGGCTCTCAGTTTCCTAACCTAGCGTTTGTTGGGAACGTCATGGAGACTCCTATATACTCTCCCAACATGGAATAGTCAGTATCTCAATTCTCCTCTGAACATTTTGATTTTGTACCTCCTCAGTAGTTTTTCCTCGGTAGATGAATCTGAAGTTTTTGAATTTCGTACTTTTGTTGTTGAAGTAGCCTTGTAGTAGTTTAAAATAGTTTCGTAGTAGGTTTGAAGTATTTTCAAGTGATTTTAAGCATCCTTATAGCAGTTTGTAAAACTTGGTAAAAAAAAAAAATATTTCATGTCAGATTTTCGGCTCATGATATGCTAAAGGTTGGGTGATGTTGTGTGATAAACTATCTATGATGACCCCACACCCCAGATCGCCATCCCTCATGGATCCGAGTGCGTAAATGTCGGGGTGGGACGCCCGACGTAGGCATTCCACGACCACCTCAAATCATCCCATGAGATGATCGAGACCCTGCAAGCTTAACCAAACTCTCTATAGAGTCTCCCAAATTTTTTTTTTTTTGAGACCACATCAAACACTTGATTGACTTAACAATTCTAAATCAATGACATACACAAATCAAATAAGAATGATCTCCCAAGGCATACCATAAACAACAATAATGATCGTAATAGTCCTCAAATAAACCAAAAGTAGTCTAAGGCAACATGCCTAGACTCATCATCATCAATCCAAGGCCAATGTCCAATAAATACAACCATAATCCAACACTCCTCACCATCTAAATTTAACAAGTGTTATATTAATTACATAAGTATCAAATTAAATAAAACCATACACATATGTAATTAAGGACATCCAACTACAACACATCAAACCTAGACTCACGTCAAGATGTCCCTAGCTTTGGCAATGGCTAGGTCCTCAAGCAAACATAATACTCTTGCCTTTGCCCTTATCAGTAGAACCTGAAAAGAGAGTGAGAGTGTGAGCCAACGGTGCCGAGTTGATAGTTGCATATTTAGATAGGTTTTAGAGTATGTTTTAGGTATGTTTTAGGACATTTCATGCATTAGTTTGATAGGTTTATATTAGTTTTAATACATTTGTTAGTTTAGGAATTAATTGGGTTTTTATTCATTATCTTAGTTTATTAGTTTATAATTTGATTTAATTTATATTTAAGTGTGTTATTGACTTGCTTTGCTTTGTTTTGTAGGTGTTTGGATGCATTAGTCATGGCTTTGAATGATGAAAACATGTACAAGAAAGTGCAAAGAAAAAACATAAAGAACCCAAGTCTAGGAAAAGTGAAAATTCGGCTAAGTCCACAACTTCACGCAGCAACACAGTTCTGTTTGAGCGCTGCGACGTTGAGATATACTAAAAGTTGCGTTTTTAGCAACTTGGACGATTTGGTTTTAGAGAACATTCTAATTTTGATTGGCACGACTTAAGGGGCATATAATATATCAAAAGTTGGGGTTTTTCGAGGAGAGGAGACTAGAGAGAAGAGAACGACGGCTAGGAGGGAAGGAACCTGAAGAAATTGGCTTGGAAACAAGGCAGATTCAACAAGTTCCATGGCAACTAGTTTGGTTTTAATGTTTTTTTTCTTGTTTCTCTACATGTTTTGGGTTTCATTATACCAAAGTATGAACTAATTTGTTACTCTAGAGAGCAGATGGATCCTACATTAGATTTTATGCAATAGTATTAGCTTTTGTTTATTATCAACGATTAATTCATAGTTTATTTATAGTTCTCTATGCTTAATGCTCTCGATCTCTTGATCACAGATCGATTGATCATAGACTTGGGGGGCGGAACTTGACAGAGGGTTCTCTAGGTTAGATCATGAGAAATATGACATGTGATGGTTGTAGTATCGATAGGTATACAACGTTGCATGAAGTTGTAGGAAAATCACAAAGTGTATTGCATTATTAAAATACGGGTTTTTATCGATTTTGGTGATAGGTTCTAATACGACACTTGACAGAGGGTGTTAGAGATTATAGGATTTTGACTTATAAACTTGAATAATAATTTGATAGTGAGCATGTCTAATATTGCATAATTGAAAATTAGGTCAAATCTAATATCTAGATATTTTTAATATTGATTTATCTCCAGAAAGTTTCTAATAATTTGTTGTTTTCATTATTGCTTTAGTTTAATTATTATTTTAGTTGATTGATCATTGAAATTTGGTCTTCTAGATAAAATTAAAGGTAGGAGTGTTATAACTAGTGTAGCTTATTCATCCCTAAGGACGATATCCAATTCTCATCGGTTTATATTAGAATTTGGCAACCGTACACTTGCGGTTTGCACATATCACTTGTTTACCAAGGGGTTGAGATGTAGCCACCTCATATTAATGGCATTGGCCATTTACTTTTGTAGGGAGTTTGCCCCTTTTATTTTGTCTCAAAGAGACCACCGCCTGTAATGCCCTAATAAATTTTGAAATTTTTTTATGTATCAATGCAATTGTCTTATTTTTTATATATTATTGTCTCATGAAATGGGCAACGTCTCTGTTGCAAATCTCTTATTGTCATACTCTTTTTGGCGGAATGTGGATGTATTTGTCTGATTGTTAGACGATTACGAATCCAATGAGGTGTGACACCGGCCCCCCAAGGGGCCAGCCCCTTAAAGGGGTTTGCTCCCCATTATAGATACGAGAGAAGGGGGAGCACCCCCTTGCTCACCCCGCCCTGTCTCCCTCTCTCCCTCTTGCTCTCCCTCTTGCCCGTTTTTCTCCCTCTCTTTTTTCTTGCGCTTCTGGATGATAGGTGTTTCGACGAAAGGTTCGTCAAGGTGACGCCACTGCACGTGTTAAGGTGGGAAATGAAGGTTAGGTTTGCATCTCTTACTTGTTTAGTGATAATTTACATAACATCATGCATCATATATGTTACCATGCTTTACTTCATGCATGAGGCAATCTATCATAAATGCTAAATTCATAATCATGGGTGCTATGTCGACCATTATTAAGGCAGTTTGACATTGAACCCATGGGTGCTATGTCGTTACGCTGGACCATGCGGTGGCTTTGTCATTAGTTAGCACTGGAACTCATGAGATCTCTTAGTTGCTTCATATTGCATTGGCGCCTCGGCTCACAGGTTGCGTGTTGCATTGTGCCTGGCTGTGTGGCCACTTTTCATCATCATTGCTTGATTGTATTGTTGTGGCATAACTTTCTTATGACTGTTGTTCTGTAGTTATTATTATGCTTCTAAGCCTGTTTTATCCTACTTGACCTCACTGAGTTGTTGAGCTCACCACGTTGATATTTTTTCCCCAGGATCTTAGATCATGTATAAATACAGATATGGTATCAGAACGTGAGAGCCACTAAAGCTACGTGCGTAGGAGACGCTTAGGGTGCGGGATGTCAACATAGATCTAGGTGTGTGATTTATGGGTTGTTGTAGTTTTCGTTGTGTACTTTGTACTCATATAATTGTAACATTTCTACTAGTGCCCTCCATTATTAAGGGAGGATGAATAAAATATATGTGTTGATGTTTGTTTCTGCTCACACTTCGATTCAGGTCTGTTACCTATCATATGAGATTGTTATTAAGAATCGGGGTGTGAGCATTATGGTATCAGAGCATGATCTTGCGCCTTGGTCCCTCGGTACGCCCGTTGGTCATGTTAGTGCTTTCCAGGTATCGGCCCCCTTCGATACACGTCTCAACCACCTTGGTACGATTTTTGTGCCTCGATGCGTGTGTTGACCCTTCATGACACACAATGGTCGCATCCGTACACACATCGATCACATTAGTATGATATGCATATCGGCCCCATTTTTTATACACGTGTCCAACAGTGCAATGATCTTGCAACCCACACATGTGGATTTTTGCAAGAGCAAAAAAAAAATTAAAAAATACAAATGACATGCAATATACACATCCCATGGGAAAATTCACACAAGGAAGTGAATATTATAATTAGTATATTGATATACTAATTAATATACTGCTATATATTGTATTAAAATAACATTTATATTAATGTTATATATTAATATCATGAAGGATCTATAACTATTGGGTTTATATTATTCTATTTATATTAATTGTAAATTATTTATGGTACTTTGATATGTGTGTCAATCCCTCAGTACGCACACTGATTGTTACCACCTCAATATGCGTGTCAACCCCTTGGTACGCTCATCGGCCGTTTACCACCTCGGTATGCACGTTGATCTCTCGGTACATGCATCGGTCAATCACCAACGTGGTGGTGTGTCGAGTGCCTTAATATATGCATAGTGTAATATTCTAGGAATTAGACTTAGGACACAAAAAAAAAATACTGAATAAAATAAGATACATGAGAAAAGTACCTTAAGAAGGTCTTGAAAGAAAACAAAAAATTTCTAACACGTGGCACCCTCCGCCACGTGGCACCTTGGAAAAAGATATTTTTGTAGCATGAAGGTTGTGCAATGGTACCTTGAAAAATAAATACAAGGAAAAGTTTTCATTTTGAAGGTTTTTCTGGACCTTAATCGGATATTGTGATTAGATGATTACAGTGAAATATAGTATTGGTCCACCCAAGAGGGGGGTGAATTGGGTGTGATGGTCAATTTAAAACTTTTTCAATGACTTAGTGATATACATTGGTACATTGGAAATAAATGCACATACTTAAGCATAAAGTAAAATGCATAACTTAAAGTACACTATAATTTATAGTGGTTCGGCTAAGCCTACGTTCACTACCTAATCTCCCGATTAGAATTTTTTCAATCCACTAACTGATTCTCTTACGGGTGAGAACCAAACCATTATACATGCCCTTTTACAAGTTCAAGGCAAACCTATCCTTTTGCGCGTTAAGGATGAACCGTTTTCTTTTTTCTGGATTAGGAAAAACCCATGTTCCTTTTACGGGATAAGGAAGAACCATTTTCCTTTTACGGGGTATGGAAGAACTGTTTTCCTTTTGCGGGATAAGGAATAACCAGTTTCTCTTTTATAGGTTAAGTGTTAACCTATCCTTTTACAGGTTAAGGACGAAACTATTATTTTACGAGATTAGGATGAACCGGTTTCCTACTTACAGGTGAGGATTTACCTTAACATGATTTTAACCCTGAAATAATTAAGTGAACTACATTCACTTGACCTGGTTGTTTCTATCCAGAAACACACCAACACTACAACACTAAAAATGATGGTTCTAACTGAATAGAACACTTTACAATTAAGCTCATATGCATAGCATTACAAAGATTTAAATTTAAATATGTAATGATAAGAGACATACACTTATAGTCCTTTACCTTTCAACGTTCGGTATTGCTCAAGTGCAGGTTTCGAAAAGCATGAATGATATGTAAATCGAAAACATAATGATACCAATTAATCGTAAAAAATGAAGGACTAGTGTAAATCATGGACACAGAAGGTTTTCAAAATAGATATAAAACATAAGTATGAAAACTTCTGGTTTCGTATTCAATAGTTGACACAACTACTGATATACTTCGATACAACACTTAAGATATGAAATCAAGTACAACTGTATATCTCGAACTATTTCTCAAATTCTTTCTTCCGCAAGATTGATATCAAGTATAGATCAGTGCTGAGAATTTGAGTAGAAACCAGTTTAAAATAGATTTTCAAAGATACAATATAATTGAAGCTCAGTATGAAAATCTATTGACTAAGTACACTTAGAACATTTGAAAACTTTTGAAAGATTGAAAAACGACTAACATTAAAAAAGTTTTAGGCATAATACAAAATATCGGCAAGTTGTTTGATTCAAAGTGTTTGTATTTATAGACTTAGTAGATAGTAGCTGTTAGACATTTGAAGTTCAAATACAATGTGAACGTTTATACACAACAGCTAGAATGTTATATGAAAATGGCAACTGTAATTTTCACCAACATTCGCGTTCTTTTCAGATTACATGAATAAGGAAAGTTTTAGAAAACTTGATTCATGCATCAAAGAAGATCTCTGATAAACCTGAAAAGGACTCTATGCAAAGATTCGTTCTAAAAAAGTAGACTGATATAGTGTACTTGTTAGAACAGTGACAATTGTTGAATTAGCGTCCTGATTCCGTAATCAGTGTCCTGACGCATAATATCAACTTTGTCGTTTTGTTTCTTGAGGACGCTCATTAGGTGTAAGCGTCCTGCTAAACAATGAAGTGAGGGCACTACTAACTTGTAAGCGTCTTGACCTTCCTTGCGACATAAGTGACTTAACCTTGAGAGCACTAATGCACAGTTAGCGTCCTGTTATGTTTTAAAACAATAAAGTGCATGAGGGCACTACTTTTCGAGTAAGCGTCCTACCTTTTAAAACATAAAACACAGACGCGCTACAACTATGTAAGCGTCCTGACATTTCAAAATATTTGACATTAAAACTAAGTGCGCTGAAGGACAATCAGGGTCCTGAAAGTTATTAAGTTGGTTCTCAAAGATGTGGGCGTTCCTATCTAGGTAGCCTCCTGATAGTTCATCCAACTTATAACTATCAACGTCCTCAAAGATAGATTCTTTGAAGAACTTTGAAATCTTTCAGTAAGCTGTGCTGAGTCAGCGTCCTGACAACTTCAGAGGTTGACTAAAGGTAGGCCACTACTTATAAGTAAGCGTCTTCATTAATCAGTTCAATTCAACCTTGAATGTTATTAGCGTCCTAATGAACCATCAGCGTCCTGACTTATCAAGTTCAGGAGAGCGTCGTTAAATCATTAGCGTCCTGAAAGACTCTTTTAAAACAGTTTTGACTCATGATAAAAAATACGATGAATTCGAATAAAAACTTGATAAATTTCAAATTAAACATAGAAAATTAAATAATTTGAAATACCGTAAAGCATAAGACCAAAACATGAAAATATTCAAGTGATTTGTGCATGGTTTTGAAAAATGTTTGAGCAATATTGATTAGAGAAAAATATACCTTAAATACTGTGTATTTCTCATATTTCTCATAATCATTAAATCCAATTCTTTATTATGAGATCTTCAATGTGGACTTCGCGCTAGAGTTGAATGTCCTGAACGTTGATCAAAAGATGTAGACTTGAAGCTTGATTGAATTTGAGTGGTGTGATCTTCGAATCATGATGTGACGTTTGAGGTTCTTTTGATTGAAGCGATCTTGAACATCTGATATGATCGTGAATTCCTTGATTGAATCAATCTTTGACTTTTTGCATTCCTGAGGTGCTAAGATAAGTTCTTGATAAACGCTTGTTAGCACCGAAAGAAATTTTGTTTGTGATCATCAAAACATACTTCATCAAGTATACTAAGGGGCGTGCTTAGAGATAAACCACTTAGGTTAACATATAGATCTAGCTAGACATTAATTAGAATTAAATATTTTTCAATCTAGTGAACTTATGGTGATCACAGTAACAACTAGACTATTGATAGAACAATGAGATATTATAAGGGATAAAGGATTGGTTCGTAAGATTAAGCATTTTAATCATTAATTGAAGAGTCAATGACTGTATGAAAACTGTAAGGTCTAGATCTAGATAATATATATACATATTGAGACTCAAGGTTTGAGGATCTTCTGTCAATGATAAATGATTTGTGTGGCGACCCCGCACCCTGGACCACCAACCCCGCAAGGAATGGTGTGCGGAATGCCGGGGCGGGACGCCCAGCGTAGGCATCTCCAACCAATTCTCAACCTCCGTGAGGTGGTTGAGACCCTACGAGCCTTATCCCAAACAACTACATAATATAAAAAGGTACTAAACAAAACTACCAACCGTATTAATCATCCAAGACAAGAGATACTCCACAATAATGAACCATAAATAAAATCGTCATAATCCCTACAGTCCATCAAGATTGACATACACATAAAGTCCAACACTATGGGTACAAAAAAACCCTCATATGCCCACATGGTCTATTTAACAAGTCTCAACTCACCCATACTACAATGTGGTAAGTGTTATAACTACATAGTCCAAAATATAATACATCATAATTTCAAACACAATTCAATCAAAATGCCTCTCAACTCACATCGAGGCCTTGGATTCTCTCGCAGGCAAGACCCTCAAGATATGACTAATCTTTTGCCCTTATTTGGGACAGAAGGACTTGAAAGAGGAAAATGAGGGTGAGCCAACGGTGCCCAGTGAATAGAATTCAAATATGCTATCAATACTCATCAATAAATATCATGTATGCAAATCAATGTGTAGCATGATTAAAAGCTCATAACATATAGATATCAAGCATTTATAATAAGTTCGATGCAAGTAAAAGCTTATCAATTTGGATCCACATTCCACATGCATTAGGGTTACTAGTGCATGTCTATTTCACCGTACCGTTCTCCTCCCCAAATATTTCCTTTTTAAAACCCTCCTATGATAACCTTAAGTCCCCCTATTAGCCAGATAGATGGGCCCAACCAAAGTCATAAGGTTTTCTCAAATCAATGCATCATTCAAAACATTAGAACACATTCATGCTTTCAACATACAATATATATAAGTGATATGATGACATAAAAGATATAATCATAAATGAAGTCTACTAACAACCAAGCCTCGCGAGAGTATCTAAGCACACACGGACGCCAAACCGAATCAATCCAATCAAGGTCCTGAAACATTCATCAATATCCAACCATACATCAATTTCTATGCTCAATCACATAGACATTACACATCAGCCCTAAATTAGCCCACATATAGACAATAGGCCTAAATCCCATCTAATCCCACCATTCAACTCAAATCACATAACTTAGGCCTCTAATGCATAGTTCTCATTCATAAACCATTCTATTATTCAAAAATACTGATTTTCAATTCCTTAGGCATAAACATGCTCAAATTGGGCCATTTGATCACAAGTAGGCATAACCCATGATATGGTCACAACCACCAAATCAGTAGCATAATCAACCCTAATCATGCTTAATTAAACATAAGTTGCATCAATTCAATGATTCTAGGCCAAAAGCATCAAAAGCCCTAAAATATGAAATTTTCCATACTTAGGCCATATTGCCGATTTACACTAGATCACCATGTTCAACAATGTATATCACTGATTTTGCATCATGGGTTCATCAACAATGGCACCTAGGTCAACACAGTTGACATGCAAGCTATTTGGAAAGGTCTAAGTTCATATTCTAAATTTAGGTCTAATACAAGCAACCCTACCAATTCTTCATTTAATATTCTGTTCAGATGTATCAATCTACCAACAGAAATATTTATTCACAAAATCAACCGTACAGATGTTAAGAACCAAACCTTCTGTCCAAACATCAACTCAATCCAACAGTGGACCGAAAAGATAAGCCACTTTGATGAACAAGTCTCTAATCAGATAATTTCTCCTTTCCTGCTGCAAATACTCAAACTCAGATGACTATATCACACAACATACTTAAGAATAAACATCGCCACAGTTCATAATGCAGAAAGATCAGTTGTAAACCACACCCAAATATCATATCCATCCAACGGTCGATTTAGGAGATCTATTAGTTTGATCGAAACTGCACGAGAAATCCAGACTTTCCGACCAGCTTTGTTTGAGAAGTTATATCTCTTAGATGAAAATTCTAATCAAGATCTCCACCGACCTGAATGAATAACCATAAGCTGCGAACTTGCTGACAAATTTTGAGCTCAATCGAACCATATATCCTCACGATCCTGCTCTTTGATGAAAACGTTGCAGAGATTTTCCTCAAAGCAACTCCCTCTTTCTTTCTCTTCTTCTTTCCTTTCTCTTCTTTTTTCCTTTCTCTCTACTCATCTCACCCTCTAAGACTTCCTTGGGGAAGAGAAGTAGGGCATGGGACACTTGTCCACTCACACGCACCAACCTTGACATGTGTTGGAGAGGAGAAATGGGGCATGGGACACTTGTCCATTTTCATGCACCAACTTGACATGTATTGGAGAAGAGAAATGGGGCATGGAACACTTGTCCATTCTCATGCACCAACTTGACATGTGTTGGAGAAGAGAAATGGGGCATGGGACACTTGTCCATTTTCATGCACCAACTTGACATGTATTGGAGAAGAGAAATGGGGCATGGGACACTTGTCCATTCTCATGCCCCAACTTGACATGTGTTGGAGAAAAGAAATGGGGCATGGGACAGTTGTCCATTCTCATGCACCAACTTGACATGTGTTGGTCTCATACTACCCATACCAACCACATGTACTTTAACCAATCTCATGCTCCCATGCATTTTAAATGTCCAATCCATTTAATACATCAAATTTTCATTTTCATTTATCCTTTTATTCAATCAATCCTAACACATATCAATTCATGGATTAATGGGCCCATGCATAAATAATAACATATGCATTATACTTTAATTTAACATGACCCATATACAATTTATGATGCACATATTTATATACATTATCCAACATAAAATATACAAACATTAAACAACCATCAAACAAACACCAAACATATCAAGGCAACACATAGAGTTTGGGCAAAATGCAATTGGGTTATGGGCTAGATGAAATAATTTCTGGGGCGTCACAATTTGTGTTGACGTTAGGGTTTCTTGGGGCATTTCAAACTTATGATCTTGTATATGTAAACAATGACTTATGGAGATTTCTTTAATGCCATATGAACATCAAGGTATGTGCATAATATGTCTACTAGTCTTATCATGTATGATCAGACCATGATAAACTTGCAAAATTTGGTAAGACTGAACTATTTGGATATTTTTTCATATGATGACTGAGTGTGACCATATCTGGATGTATTTTACAAATTTTTAATATCGTTGAGTTATTTTATCTTAACATTTCATATGATGAGTGATTATGACTATAGATAGAAATTGTCCTAGATGAATATTAACATACTCGGTTTATTAGTATGGTGATCAAAAGGCTGCATTACTTGATCACTTTGGGTATGTTTATTTGGGTGATGGTATAAACAAATTGATCAAATAATCACAATGTGAGAAAATGGTGGTTGTATCCATTAACATGAGCCTAGTGTATTCTAAACTAGTGATTGTGGACTTACTATATAAAATCTTAGGTTATGGAATTGACTTAGAATAGAGGAAGTAATGACGTTTAAGATAAGGTCATCTAATTGAATTAGTATGTGACCGTGAAGATTAAATTATCCAAATAGTTAGAAAGCCTTATTAGATATATAAAGCTGAATTGATGATCAAAGAGAACTTAGTCTTTACGAATGAATCGATACAATCGTTAGTCTAATATTTATTTACCAAGTGATCGGCTTCAAGTTTATGCAGAATTATCAGTTCTGCATAAATATTCTACTAAAAAATATTTATGAGTCTAAGGCAAATAAGCAACTAAGAAAAGTAAACCTTAAGGAAAATAAACCTTAAGAAAAAATATACCTTACATTTTGGAAGGGAAATAAACCTTAAGGAGAATAATAAGCTTTTAAGGAAACATGGCTCATTGAGAAATCAAATGAATAACTAAGTACATCATTTAATAAGGGATGACTAGATCTTACCAACGAATTGATTATGGGTCATAGGGTGGAATAAGATCCATAACTCGAAGTGTTGAACCAATGATTGTCACGTAAGTTTCAGCTGCTTGTGGGCACAAGATAAGATATAAAACCTTGAAGCTCACGGGTCATCAGAATTAGGCCATTGCTAAATAGTCAAGGTTCGAGAAGCCAAGCAGAAAAAATATCAGCCACTAGTTGATGTGCCTTAGGTTGTGTGAAAAATTAGAACATATCAAAATTAAATGACTGCTTACACAGTCATTCCCTTATTCATATTTGGATGGACTTTTAAGTTAAGTCCAGAAGAAGGATCATTTTTGGACGAAAAGTGATTGGATATCATCCGTGAAAGTTAGTAGACAACGTAACCACCTAGGAACATAAGTCGTTCGTGGCCTGTGGATTGACTTTTGAGGCGCATGGGAGTCGCTCGTGGTGCATGAATGCACACCTTATTGAGTCAACCCTAGGCGGTACACCTCTGCTGTAAACTTCATTGTTTCAGCCTAAAATAGATGCACGGATGAGGTTGTACCTTATTAAAAGGAAACTCATTTGATTATTTTGAGACTTTTCCCTGGACATCTATTCAGGAAACCACAATAATACTTGGCCACAAAACCTTACGTGACGGCAAGTTTTGAGCGTTTATAATTAAATACGAATGATATTAACTATTATGCTACGCTATCAAATAGTGATGATTTCCATCAAATGGTCGATGAGATTTCATTTTAAAATTCCAGGCCCTACAGATTTTTCATCCTAAGAGGACACATGACCCATTGGGAAGGGTATGAATGTGTCTCATGGGAAAAAGGGCTTTGGGATGGATGATACATGAGTAAACTTTTAGGATAGAATGTTTGATGGGAAATTCATGAACATTGATATCCCTTTTATCGCTGTATTCGAGGTGGTATGGGACACAACGAATACAAAGGATAACTGAAATATTTTGGATCAATGGAGGACATGTAGACCATGTGTGGTGAATCATCTAGAAACTACGTTATAGTGCTATCGTTGTATTCGAGGTGGTATGACGCAACGAATGCAGAGGATACCAGTCATAATTTAGGTATCTAGATGGTTTGCAGAACTTGTTTTTGTTGGCCCAGATAAGTCCAAGAGGGGGTGAATTGGACACTTAGACAATTTAAAATTGAATGCAATGACAATGTTAAAGTGCGGAATATAAATAAATATGCACAGTTGATTTATAGTGGTTTCGGCTACTTACCTACGTCCACTACCTAACCTCCTCAGTTAGGATTTTAACCTTATCACTAAGGGATTCTCTTACGGGTGAGAATCAAACTGTTACAACTTTTCTCAACTCACGGGTGTGAGAACAACCGTTACATTGTTCCACTAGCAGGCGTGAGACAAACCAAAGTTTTCTCAACTTACGGGTGTGAGAACTACCATTTCTCAGCTTATGGGTGTGAGAAGACCATTTCTCAACTTACGGGTGTGAGAAGACCGTCTCTCAACTTACGAGTGTGAGAAGACCTAACCTTGTAGAATATCAACTCAGTAGTTTATATAATTAGTGTGACAACCTTGATACAATATACAACATATGAAATTAAGTACAATTGTATCCTATGAACTATCTCTCAAATTTCTCTTTCAGCAAGAATGATATAAGTTAAAACAATGCTGAAAATTTGAATGAAAACAGTTCAAGCTTTAGATAAAGATAGAGATTTAGCTCAGTATGAAAATCTTTTGAATAAGTAGAGTTTCAAAGAAAATGGTTTGAAACCAGAATAACTTAAGCTTTTTTATTTAAATGAAAATTCGACTAACTTTCAAAAAGTGTTTTGGCTCAGAGAATTTTCGGTAGCCTTAGCAAATTGTTAAGTGCTAGTATATATAGACTAGAAGAGATGAAGTTGCTCATTTGAATTTGAATTTCAAATATGAACGTTTACCGACAACAGCTAGAATGTATCATAAAAATGGCAACTGCACATTTCATGAACATTATGATTTTCTCCAAATTCACGAATAAGGAAAGTTTAAGAGACGTGGTTCATGAATCTGAGAATATCTCTTACAAATATAGAAAGTTGATTTTTGTACGAAAAATTATTCTTAAAAGGCGGCTAGAAGGATGTACCTGTCAGAACAACAAAAATATTATTTTTGTCATTTTGTTCCTTTGAGGGCGCTCATAGAGTATCAGCATTCTACTGAACAATGAAGTGAGGGCGCTACTGAATCGTAAGCATCCTAACTTACTTTGACAATAAAAAGACTTAAAACATGAAGGCGGTACTCGACAGTTAGCGTTCTGAAATCTTTAACTAATTCTAAAATACTATTAAGTGCGCTGACGGACAGTAAACGTCCTTAAAGTTATTAAGATATTTCTAAAGATGAGGGCGCTCCTACATAAGTAACACCCTAATAGTTTATTCAACTTATAACTATCAGTGTCCTTAAGGATAGAAATCAACTAGAAACTAAGAGATCTTCTAGCGAGCTAAAACTGAGTCAGCGTCCTAACGCGATCAAAGGTTGACTTAAAAGGAGGCCGCTACTTATAAGTAAGCGTCCTAATGAATAGTTCAATTCAACCATGAGTGTTCTAATATTTTATTAGCGTCTTGACCCATCAAGTCTAGGAGGGCGTTGCTAAAACATTAGCGTCCTGAAAGACTCTATAAAAATGAATTTTGATTTCTCGATTAAAGCTCGATAAAATATGAGTAAAATCATTATATTTTTCTAATCAAATCAAATACTTTAGAAATCAAAAGGTAGGTTTAGAATGTTACGATCAAAATACGCAAACGATTAAATCTTGTTGAGAATAAGTTGATCGATAAACTTTACATTCTAAGTATTGACAGACTCGGAACTTTACTTGTGATGTTCAATAAGCTTGTGAGCACAGTTCCTTGATCTTGATTCTTGATAAATCTAAAACACTTGACAAGATCATTAGATACAAAGATTGGAGATATTTGGAATCATCAAAACATTCATGACATGGGGTTCATTGAGATAACAATCTGCCCCTTTTTGATGATTTCAAATACTCATAGATCATGCACATAATTATATTCATGTACTCAAACATATTAGAATAGTATCTGCAAACATGTCAGGTATATCTGATTTCAATTAGAAAAATTACAAGATAACTTGCAAACAATACAATATACAAGAATGAATACAATAACTTAGATAGAACTCTCCCTTACATGTAGCTTCCTTCTTGAGCTAACTTAGCCTTAATATCTCCAATCTTTTCTCCCCCTTTTGAAAATATCAAAAAGTGGGCAGGCTTAACTCGTACTTGGACCCTTCCCCTTCCTTTTTCTTTCGCGTCCTCATCCTTCAAGGATCCACTTGAACCAGGTTCAGAATTCTTGGGTTTCCTTGGCGCACGTTGTCCGGACCCCTTTCACAATCCCCCAGGGCATCTTAACCAACATAGAAATATAATCATCCTATCACCCATAGGACCATTAGATTCCTCTTACGCCTCAACCGAGACTGGGACACAGCCTCCCCTATAAACTAGACATCTCACAATCTCAAATAACGTGATAAACATTGCATCCACACATATATAACATCAACCCAAATATATATATGTCTCAACATTCCCATCAAAATATTTCATCCCATACATAATGATCATCATATTCACTATTAAGTTCTTAACTATGTTAACATTTAACAGTTACTAACTATTACAACACATCCATCTACTTAAGTATACATGTGGGGTTATATATAAATATATGTACAAAATCAAAATATGACACATGTATACCAACATTGCAACCTACATCAAACAAACTTTTCTGGCAAGGCACACTCCTATCTCCGGTAAGCTATTCCCTTGCCCTTATCTGCAACAGAAGAACCTGAAAAATTTGGGAATAGAATGAGCCAACAGTGTCCAATGAAATATAATATTCAAACATACCATCATCCATTCATCTAAAATCCATGTATGCATGTTCAATGTCATGTAAGGAACAAATGCAGTTTTATATGCATATCATAATCACAGTACATATATCAATGCAATTTAAAATCTATCATCCATCTTTATTCAAGCATTATGACAAGTGTCCCAAGGCTGTATTATACATACAACCAATAGTAAAATACTTTCAAGTTGATTTCTCAACTTGAGGTCACATATCATGTCATACAACATGAATACTTCCGTTAATGGTAGTGAATGATAAAGTTCATTCAATGGTCCAACATAAGTATTTCATGACTTTGTTAAAAGTCTAGCCTGATCTCCCCTAAGGCATAGACTCAATACTAATCTTAGAAAGACTCCGCAGTCGAACAATAAATGATGACTTATCTTCAACCAATAGACGATATTAAAACACACCATTAATTCATAATTAGTAGGTTTATTGGAATAAGAGATCCGATTATTTCCTTGTATGGAATTCTCATCCTACTAGGTGAATGTCCAAAAATCATCTTTCCCAAAATAAACCAAACCAATAACAAATAAAGGATTTTCATCCATGCCCACAT
Organism: Paratinospora sagittata; assembly: GCA_035771175.1. Lineage (NCBI taxonomy): Eukaryota > Viridiplantae > Streptophyta > Magnoliopsida > Ranunculales > Menispermaceae > Paratinospora > Paratinospora sagittata. Next base: position 13,774,874 of record CM069609.1, on the reverse strand, counting down.
CATGCAATTTCAAATAAAACATACATGAGTAAAACAACTCAATATATATATATATAGGACGACATAAATGATGAAATAAGATTGAAATTCTACTCACAACCAATGCCAGAATATTCTCCACAATTCAAATTCACTGCACAACTCTATCAAATCCTGCAAATATTATCATTTTCATATCAATATAAATACCCAACATCTCATTTTATTCTCATAATCAACTTATTATAGTTTCACATTTTCACCCCCAATATTTCTATCCTTTCAATCATAGGAAATTCACCAATTTCCCATTTTAACTCAATTACAATCTATACTATGTTAGAAACAGTAGAAATCATCAATTAAGTTAATTTCTCATGTTCCTAACTTGATTTCTCCAATCTCTTTACTATTTCCAAAAATCTGAAAATTCTTTAATTTAGCACTTTGCTAAATTTAACTCTAGCTAATTCATTCAACTAAGTTCTGGCAACATGAAATGAACTCTAACTTTTCAATTCAGTCCCATAATTATATTTGAGTCTCCCAGACACGTGATGATCAGTCTAAATAATTTCTACCACCCTCTAAAATATTTTCACAGTGAAAGACAGTAGAAATAAGCTTTTTAACCTTATTTCTACAAGTCTCCAAGTCCAACGTATTTACTGAAACCATTCAATCACATACTAAAAATAGCAATCGATATCCAAAAATCATGATCTTGCTATCGAAACAAACGAAATTCAGTCCTCTACGATTCGATGGTTTTAAACTTGAATTTCACTGGAGTTTGACATAGTTCGAAAGGTCCCCAATGTTAAATTTGGCTCCCGGCAGCTGTACCGACACCAATAGTACATATGAACACAAACAAGCAACATATTCACGATTTACGCGACTATATGAGTGATAATATATAATTTTTACGTGTTTCGATTCAAAGTGGGTCAAAACCCCATTTTTGGAAACACTACAAAACACCTCCTATAGCAAAAATTCAACCGCTAGAATCGTCATATACTAGTTAAAGATCAATTTGACGATGAAAAATAGCGACAATCGCTTACCGATACATCGGATTTGGCCACAAAATTGTCGCAAAACCCCCTGCCCTTTTCTTTCCTTTCTATTTGGTTTCTTCTTCTCTGGACATGATAAGCAAGTGAATGATTTTTCTTTTTTTTTTGTTCTCAAGGACTTTAATTAAGAATAACCACATGAGCATCTTAATAGATAAGATCTCATGCAACTCAATTTGCTTTAACAAACTAACTCCTCCACATCCCTTATTTAATTTACTAATGCCCAACGCTCCGATATCTCATTTCATCCACTCATCTTTTGCATTTATTCCAATTTACTCAGACTCTCATTCAATAACCCACATACTGTAATTATTCTATTCACTTAATTTCTTTATAACATTTTACGTGTAATTATATACACGCATATATTTGATCCCACGTGCATATACACATATTATACATCTTAATACACGTATAAGTCAATGTAGGTATTTAATTAAGTATATAAAAATTTTGGGGTATGAGTTTTTATAAAAATGAGGGTCATTACACACGTGGTTTTGAGGAACCACTTGAGCTTGTTCTCACACTTTTGATAAATTTGTCAATTACAATATTCTGCCTAGATTTTTCAAAATTTCCAAAATTTCCAAGACCACAACTAGAAAACACAGGGTGTCGCGGTGCCCCGTTAGAAAATTCCAATGCCGCAGCACTGCGTTAACACTCTCTGGGCACCGTGGCGCCAAGTGCCTTCTATTCCCGATCACCCTAGCGTCGTGATGAGCGCCGTGGCCCCCAGAGCACTGTTTGTGGACTTGGTCGTTTTTCGCTCCTTTTGGTTTCCTTCTCATATGTTGTGTCCATCATTGATGCTCTCTTCCATACATCTAAATACCTACAAAATAAAACAAAACAAGTAATTAAAACACCCAGAACATAAATTGATCCAACATATAAATTACCAAACCGAAATAATGCATAAAAACCAATTTATTCCTAAACTAACAAATGAATCAAAACTAACATAAACACACTCGACTAATGCATAAATTATCCTAAAACAAATATAAAACTCTCCTAAAACATGTCTAAATATGCAACTATCAAATACCCCCAAACTTAGGACTTTGATCGTCCCGAGCAAAGGGAAAACAAAACTAAAAATTCATAATTAACATATCCCTTCTAAAGTCACAATCTTGCACAATTAAAGACTTAACTCAACATTATAAACACATACATGGCCTCTAAGATTACATCAAAAGGAATATTCACTTCTAGGAACGAATTTCAAGAGTATAGAATTGTCTAGAATTTCAACCTAACTCTCACCAAGTTTCACCTTTGATTCTTTCACACATGAGTACATAACTAATCTCATCAACTACTCATGCAAGCCATGAACAAGTGCAAGCAAGTGTTAAGTGTAAGACCTCGAAATATAAAATTTAAGTTGGAACTCCATAGGCAAGTTTTTCACACCACTCTCCACTAATTTAACTCACACACCATTAAGAATTAGTAGGTCTTTCATAGGTTGCAATGTAAGGCCTAGGTTCAAAGGTAGGGAAAAATAGGAAAATTTTAACTCAAAAAGCACCCTAAACACTTTGATCTTTTACAAACATCCACACCATTACATTTAGAACCAAAAACCCAATTTCAGCACATATACCCTTTCTTTAACTGGTCAATCTTTTCATCTCATTCCCCATTCTTTTGTTTTTTTTTTCTTATTTTCAAAGAACAACTACACCCCCAAACTTATTTCTTTTCATAATCATGGGCATAACATCCTTTTTCTTCTCTTTTTCATTTTCTTTTCTTTTCTTTTTTTTTTTCAATAAAACTCATAAGCAAACTTCACATTGTTTTTCTTCTTTGTCACCCTTTTTCTTCACTTTTCTTTCCCATTGTTCTTTCATCCAAATATAACACTCCATAATCAAAGTGTATAAGGTACATAGGTTGAAAAATAGGGGAATTAAACATGATAAGCTCATATTTCCTGATGTATAGGTAACAAAGAAAAGGATATTCAGTTCAAAGTGGGAACTATGGATACAATAAAAAGTACGGTAGGCTATATGGCTCAAACATTTTCAAACATGGCCTAAATCATCTTCCTCATGGTGTGTTAACTAGGATTTCGCCTCGAGTGGTGATCAAACTTGTTCTAGAATCCCTAGAGATCTAAGATATGACTTAGCAAGCAAAGGTCCATTCCCAACAATCTCAATCCAATGATCAAAAATCATGTACAAATGGTTAAGTCTTTCCAACAATTCCCAGCAAAACTTGGATAAAGCACATAGACATATAGGTAACTCTCTACATTCTCCAATTGTTTCATATCTCTACAGTTTTCTCTTGTCATTCGCCCGCCATAAGTAAGTCTAAAACTGTAAAATAATGTGACTACCTAGCCTAAACTAATGCATACACAATTAACATATCATGACAAAAAGTAAAACTCTCTCTCCAAACTTAAAGCAATCATTGTCCTCAATGGATGATATACACAAATAAAGAAAAACGTGGGCATATAAGAGAGAGAGGAGTTTAGAAAATCCCCTAAACCCAAATGGGTGAAAATGCGTGCCATTCGTCCCTTCTCAATGCTTCAAAGAGATCCCCAAACTTGCGTTAGAACCTGAAAAAGGGCAAAGGAAACAAATCTGTCAAGGCACGAAAGTCAAATCTATACTACAATGACTAAAAATATATATATATATATATATATATATATATATAACGCAAAAAAATTCAAAATAGATGGGTTGCCTCCCATCTAGCGCTTGGTTTAAAGTCATCAACCCGACTTTCAGACACATTGCCATTACGAATCCCCTAAAGTGATGCGATCATCTCGCCGCACCTCGTGGCCATAGTAATGCTTCAACCTTTTGCCATTAACTCGGAAGAAAACACCATTTTCATTCTTTAGCTCAACCGCTCCAAAAGGGAAAACTCGCTCCACCATAAAAGGGCTCGACCATCTGGATTTCAACTTGCGAGGGAACAACTTCAATCTGGAATTGAATAGGAGTACTTGTTGCCCTGGTTCAAAATCTCGCTTCTCAATGTTGTTGTCATGCCACTTCTTGGTACGCTCTTTGTAGATCTTGGCATTCTCATAAGCATCATTCCCAAACTCTTCCATCTTCATTAGTTTCAATAGCCTTTGATCCGCAGATGCCTTTAAGTCAAAATTAAGCTTTTTGACAGCCCAATAAGCTCGATATTCCAACTCAACCGGTAAGTGAAAAGATTTTCCAAACACAAGGCGGTAAGGAGACATCCTAATTGGAGTCTTCAATACAGTCTGATACGCCCATAAAGATCATCAAGCTTCAAAGACCAATCCTTCCTAGTGACATTGACGGTTTTTTCCAAAATTTTCTTGACTTCTTGATTGCTGACTTTGGCTTGGCCATTAGTCTGTGGATGGTATGCAAGTGCCATTTTATGTTTTACCCCATACTTGGCAAGAAGAGCATTGAACAATTTGTTACAAAAGTTGGTGCCTTCATCACTGATGATAGCTCTAGGTGTGCCAAATCTAGTGAATATTTGCTTGTGTAGAAATTTCAGCACCACCTTAGCATTATTGGTCTTTGTAGCTATAGCTTCAACCCACTTGGAAACATAATCAACTGCGAAAAGTATATATGTTTTGCCACATGAAGAGGGAAACGGGCCAATAAAATCAATACCTTACACATAAAGCTCTACCTCTAAGATGTTTGTCAAAGGTAGCTCGTGTCGCCTAGAGATGGTACCAAGATGTTGGCATCGGTCACACGTCTTCACAAATGCATAACTATCTCGAAATAATGTAGGCCAATAGAACCCACTTTGAAGAACCTTTGCCACTGTCCTTGTAGCCCCAAAGTGACCACCATATGGAGACGAATGGAAATCATGTAAAATGGATTGCACTTCCTCCTCCGGTATACATCTCCTTATCAGTTGATCATTGCACCTCTTAAATAGCAAGGGTTCATCCCAAAAATAGAAATGCACAACATGTAGAAACTTCTTCTTCCATGCATATCATAGATCCGGAGGCAAGACATCACTAGCCAAGTAGCTCACATAATCAACATACCATGGAGGTTTGGCAAATAGCCCATATAATTGTTCATCTGGAAATGTTTCCAAAATAGGCACACCATCATCTTGCTCATCTAGTTGCAGCCGAGATAAGTGATCCGAAACTACATTCTCACTCCCTTTCTTGTCCCTAATCTCCATATCAAACTCTTGAAGCAAGAGAACCCATCTAATCAACTAAGGCTTTGCATCCTTCTTCTCAAACAAGTATCGGATGGCGGCATGGTCGGTATAAACAATAACTTTAGACTCAATAATGTAGGATCTAAACTTATCACAAGCAAAGACCACCGCTAGTAATTCCTTCTCAGTTGTTGTGTAATTTTGTTGAGCCCCATAAAGTGTCCTACTCGAATAATAAATGGCTTGGAACATCTGCTCTCTTCGTTGCACAAAAACCGCTCCCACTGCATAGTCGCTCGCATCACACATGATCTTGAACGGTTCACTCCAATCAGGTATCACCATAATAGGTGCTGATACCAAAGCTTTCTTGATCAACGCCAAAGCTTCCTCACAATGTTCATCAAACACAAATAGGGTTTCTTTCTCAAGGAGGTTACAAAGAGGTTTAGCAATCTTGGAAAAATCCTTGATGAATCTTCTATAGAAACCCGCATGCCGCAAGAAACTCCTTATGTCCTTAACAGTCTTCGGAAGTGAAAGCTTTTCAATAGTAACAATCTTCGCCTTGTCTACCTCAAGGCCCTTAGACGAAATCCGGTGTCCAAAAACAATGCCTTCATGTACCATGAAGTTACACTTTTCCCAATTAAGAACAAGGTTTGTTTCTTCACACCTCTTCAACACAAGGAAGAGGTTATGCAAACAATGATCAAAGGAGGACCCAAATACTGAAAAATCGTCCATAAAAACCTCCATGATGTCCTCTATCAAATCAAAAAATATAGCCATCATGCACTATTGAAAAGTCGTCGGTGCATTGCACAATCCAAACAACATATGTCGAAATGCAAAAGTATCATACGGGCAAGTGATTGTAGTCTTCTCTTGATCCTTCGGGGCGATGGCTATTTGATTATACCCTAAATACCCGTCTAGGAAATAATAGTAATGGAAGCCCGCCAACCGATCTAGCATTTGATCAATAAAAGGAAGAGAAAAGTGATGCTTCCTTGTGGACTTGTTGAGCTTCCGGTAGTCTATGCAAACTCTCCAGCCCGCCACTGTTCTAGTGGAAATCGGCTCATTCTTATCATTCATCACTACGGTCATACCCCCTTTCTTGGGTACCACTTGAACCAGACTTACCCACGAACTATCCGAAATGGCGTATATGATTCCCTCCTTGAGCCACTTAAATATTTCAGCTTTCAAAACCTCCTTCATGGGTGGATTTAGCCTTCTTTGATGTTCAATTGAAAGCTTGTATGAGTCCTCCATCAAGATCTTGTGCATACAAATGGAGGGGCTTATCCCCTTAATGTTGGCTATGGACCACCCCAAAATGGACTTGTACTTTCTCAAAATGCGTAATAGCTTCTCCACTTCCACACTAGACAAAGCCAATGATATGATGACCGACATAGTAGACTTCTCACCCAAAAATGCATAACGAAGGTGCTCTGGTAAGGGCTTCATCTCCGGTGAAGATTCTAATAGCTCGGGTTGCGAAGAAACTTCAATGTCTTCCACTTCGACGATGGTATTTGTAGGATTGTGGGCTTCAAGAGCTAAGGTATACTGCTGGACATCATCATGAGAGGCCTCATCTCTAGTTACCGAACTCACAAGACACTTCTCTAAAGGATCTCCCGGTGTTGCGTCCTCATGTACTTCAGTCACACATGCATCCACCACATCCGCTACATCTATCCGGTGACATGTATTCCCCGCCGATGGGAATTTAATGGTCTTGTATATATTAAACAACACTTCTTAATCATTCACTCTTAGGGTAAGCTCACCACGTTGCACATCGATCAAAGCTCTCCCGGTAGCTAAGAATGGCCGCCCAAGTATGAGAGGGATATCACCATCTTCCTCCATATCCAAAATAACAAAGTCCACAGGGAAGATGAACTTATCCACCTTCACTAGCACGTCTTCAATTATACCCCTAGGGTATGTAAGTGATCAATCTGCTAGTTGCAAAGATATCGTAGTCGGTTTCACGTCGCCAAGTCCCAATTTCCTAAAAATTGACAAATGCATCAAGTTAATACTTGCACCAAAATCACATAAAATTTTAGTGAAATTTAAAGAACCAATGGTGCAAGGTATAGTGAAACTCCCTGTATCTTTAAGCTTTTGAGGTAGCTTCTTTTCTAGTATTGCACTACATTCTTCAGTAAGCTTCCCCGTCTCATAGTCCTCTAGCTTCCTCTTCTTTGTCATCACATCCTTCATGAACTTCACATCGTTGGGCATTTGCTCCAAAGCTTCGGCAAAAGGGATGTTGATATGGATCTTCTTGAAAATTTCAAGAAACTTGGCGAATTGCTCATCAAGCTTCTTCTTTTGGAAACATTGAGGAAAAGGAATAAGAGTTTTAAGAATAGGGGAATTATCTAGGAAGGTCCGGGCCTATACGGCCTCTCTTGAAATTTTTCCCCCTTGCTTGATTCTTCCTCTTTTTGCTTGACTTAGCTTTCTTGTTGGGCTCCTCATTCTCTTGACTAGATGGAGGGGGAGATGTAATGTGTTGGCTTGTAGAATCAGCCCCCTAAACTTTTTTTCCACTCCTCAAAGTGATGGCCTTTGCATTATTCCTTGGGATTTATCTCGATGTTGCTAGGCAAGGATCTATGTGGTTGTGCATTCACTGTTTGGGCTAGCTATCCCACTGGTACTTCTAAGTTCTTAATTCAAGCACTTGTCTCCATCATAAATGATCCCAACATATCCTTTAAGGATGGCTTTTTCTCTTGAGCTTGATTGTACAAACTGGGTGGAGGTTGCAATGTATTCCTCGTGTTGGCATAAGAAAAGTTCTCATGATTTCGAACACTTGGGTGGTATTGATTTGGTACTCCTTGATTGCTTCTGAAATTATACCCCCTATTACTAATTTAATGAACTTCCTCCTCATGTGCCTTATTCCCTGAAGAACCCATATGTAAAGCCGCCGCCTTTTCAATAGAAGGTTGCGCTATTTGAGTAGTGAGTACAACAAGTTGGTTGGCAATGCTTGACATCTGAGCAAAAAGAGATGTGAATGGATCAACTTCATGTAGACCAACCACCTTCTTAACCATTGATCGTGCACCCGGAACCTCATAAGTGTTGCTAGCTATATCCTCCAACATGTTCAATGACTCAGTAGTCGTTTTTGTCAAAAGTGACCCACTGCCTGCCGCATCAACTAGAGTTCTTGTGGAGAAAGTCATCCCATTATAGAAAAGTTGGATTTGTAACCAATCTTGGAACCCATGCTGAGGACACTTCCTCAACAATTCCTTGAAACGCTCCCATGTTTCATACAATGACTCAGACTCGTGTTGCTTGATGCTTGAATTGTCCGATCTTAGCTCTCAACTGGGGTGGTCTTGGCAGGAGGAAAGAATTTTTGAAGAAATTTTTGTACCATCTCTTGCCAAGTTGTAGTGCTCCCCGGTTGCAAAGATTGCAACCATGCTCGTGCTTTGTCCCTTAGAGAAAAAGGAAACAATCTCAACCTTATGGTGTCCTCAGTAACACCATTCATCTTCACCGTATCACATGTCACCAAGAAGGTGGTGATGTGGATAGTAGGATCTTTAGTAGGCAGCCCCCCATACTGATGTTGTTGCAGCATCGAGATCAACACCAGCTTCAGCTCAAAGTTGTTCACGTTGATAGGAACGCGAACTATACTTGAATAGTTCTCATTAATGACCAGCTTGAAGTAGTTTCTCAAGGTAAACTAATTTTGCTCGTCTGCCATTACTTCAGTTGCTCTTATTCTCTTTTGCCTAAGTCTTCAAAGAGGTACGTTCAATCTCGGGATCCAACGAAAGTACTTCAAAACTTCTTGCATTTTGCATAAACTCTTGAAATCCTTCAAAACAGAAACTAATAAGAAAATCAGAGAATAATAATAAAATATAAAAATCTAAATTAAAATCAAAGTTAAATAACACGATATTAGTGCAAACTAATAAATATCCCCTGCAACGGCGCCAAAAACTTGTTCGATAAAATTATCGCAAGTGCACGACAGTCAAGTTATAATAAAATTTGATGAAATCGGGTATCGTCCTCAGCCATAATTAGAACACTAGCTATCATGTTTTTACCTTAATTTTATCTAGACAATCGAATTCGAATGATTGAGTAATTAAACAGTAATGAAAACAACTAATTATTAACTAGCAAAGCAATAAAAACGACAGATTATCAATAGAGAAATAATCTAGAGAATCGATTTCACCTAACTATCAACTATGTTATTTCCAATTATTTATCATTAATGTATTTACTTAGTTTATAAGCCAGAAATCCTAATGTTTCTAACACCCTTTGTTGAGTGTCACGTTAGAGCATATTCATAAGGATTGATCTCGATCTATCGAGAAAGACCTAATTCTTACAAACTCACGAAGATCTATGATTTCTTTCAATGACTTCAAAGGGTTTCGATCTCTTATCGGTCTCACAATAACCTAAGTTATATTTTCCTTGTTCCAATCCAAAATACCCTATGTCGAGTGCCGCACTCTAGAACTAAGATCATCCAATTCATGATCAAGAGATTGAAAGCATTAACAATGGAGAAATATAAATAAACTATCACAAATCCATTAATAGTAAGTAAGACTTTACTAGAACATAACATCAAAGTTAGGATCCATCTATCCTCTAGAAACAATGCTTTAGTTCATAACTAAAGAAATCAAAACAATAACTAATGGTTCAAACATGAATCAAAACAAAGAAAAACAAAATATAACAGGTAGAAGTTGTCAACGGTCGTCAATGTAGATCTTCTCTTCTGCCTCGCTCCAACCGCAAAACTTCCTTCTCCACTTTTTTCCCATCTTTTTATATATATTAATCCCCTTTTTGTAGTGTGAAGAAATTTAGAAAGTCCCAAAATTCCCAAAATCGCAACTGGAAAACACTAGGCGCCGTGGCGCCCAGTGCCTTCTTTTCCTGATCACTTTGGTGCCGTGATGAGCATCGTGGCCCCCAGAGCACTGTTTGTGCGCACTGTTGTGGACTTAGTCATTTTTCGCTCGTTTTGATTTCCTTCTTGTGGACTTGGCCAATTTTCTTTCACTTTTTGGCTTTGGTTCTTCATGACTCATCATCTAGGCTTCTCATATGTTGTGTCCATCATTCATGCTCACTTCCATACATCTATATACCTACAAAACAAAACAAAACAAGTAATTAAAACACTCAAACACATAAATTGATCCAACATATAAATTAACAAACAGAAATAATGCATAAAACCAATTTATTCCTAAACTAACAAATGAATCAAAAATAACATAAACACGCTCAACTAATGCATAAATTATCCTGAAACAACTATAAAACTCTCCTAAAACATGTCTAAATATGCAACTATCAATTGGTTGGCAGCATATCATGCTCACATTGATTGCTTCGGCAAGGGGTTGTATTTCAAAAACCATCGTAGCTAGTCTTTGTTTTTTGTGGCAGGACTACATCGAGACCACCTACCAAGGGTAGATTAGACACTGATGATGAGGTTGCTACGAGGGCCAGTTTGAGGCCAGTAGATGATGTGGGTTAGGGTGTTCAGCTAGAAAACATTCCAGTAGTCTGTGAGTACCTAGAGGTTTTTCCCGATGAGTTACCTGGCTTACCGCCAAAGCGAGAGGTAGACTTCATTATTGAGCTGATGCCTGGGACAAAACCCATTTCCATTCCACCATATCGTGTGGCACAGAAGAGTTGAACAAACTTAGAGCCCAACTTGATGAGCTGACGGGCAAGGGATTCATTTATCCTAGTATGTTACCTTGGGGAGCACTTGTGTTGTTCGTTAAGAAGAAGGATGGGAGTCTTTGATTGTGCATAGACTACCGTCAGCTGAATAAGGTGACTGTGAAGAACAAGTACCCCCTTCCTCATATTGATGATCTATTTGACCAACTGATTGGGGCCAAGTTCTTTTTGAAGATAGACTTGAGGTATGGGTACCATCAATTGAGGATTAGAGATGAGGATGTGCCGAAGATTGCTTTTTGGACGAGGTATGGACATTACGAGCTTCTGGTGATGGCGTTCGGGTTGACTAATGCACCAACTATGTTAATGGATCTGATGCAGAGAGTATTCAGATCGTATCTCGAGCAGTTCATTACAGTCTTCATCGATGATATCCTAGTCTATTCTAAGACTAGAGAGGATCACGAGCATCATCTCAGAGTTACATTGCAGACATTATTGGAGCATAGGCTGTATGCCAAGCTGTGCAAATGTGACTACTGGATGACAGAGGTGAAATTCTTGGCTCGTGTGGTTAGTGCAGAGGGTATTTTAGTTGATTCTGCTAAGGTTGAGACGATCATTGATTGGCTAAGACATACCACAGTGACAGAGTTTCATAGCTTTCTGGGTTTAGCTAGCTATTACAGGAAGTTCGTGAAGGACTTTTCTACCATAGTCGCACTATTGACTAAGCTGACTCAAAAGAATGTGGCCTTCACATGATCGGATGCTTGTGAGAAAGCTTTCAGTGAGTTGAAAAATAGGTTGACTATAGCTCCAGTATTGATTCTTCCAAAGCCTGGGAAAGAGTTGGTATTTATACGAATACATCACTCTTGGGTCTGGGTTGTGTGCTGATGTAGGAGGGTCGAGTGGTTGCATATGGATCTCGACAGCTTAAGGTGCAACAGCACAATTACCCTGTGCATGATTTGGAGTTGGCAGCTATTGTGTTTGCACTTAAGCAATGAAGGCATTACCTTTATGGTGAGAGGTTCACTTTGTTTTCTGATCATAAGAGTTTGAGGTACCTCTTTGATCAGAAAGAGTTGAATATGTAGAAGAGTAGATGGCTCGAGTTACTTAAGGATTATGATTTCTCTTTGGAGTATCATCCTGGCAAAGCCAATGTTGTGGCTGACGCATTAAGTTGTAGGCGAGCAGAGACTCCGATGGTTGCTTTTCAGATGGCCCAACAATGGCATTTAATTGAGAGAGTGGCTGTGATAAGTATACTCTCGGACGCACCACGTACTGAGATATGTGCTCAGATGCACCTGTAGCTTGCTGATGCCCATATTCTGCGGGTTAGAGATCTATAGGAACATTGTCCGGATTATGACATATACAGTAGATACGTAGACAGTGCTAACCAGGCTGATTGGCAGATAGGTCCAGATGATGTATTGCGGTATAGGGGGAGACTATGGATCCCATATGATGTTGAATTGCGTGCTGAGATACTTTGAGAGGCTCACAGATCTCAGTATACTGTTCATCCAGGGGCTACCAAGATGTTTCATGATATGAAAAGGTCTGTGTGGTGGCATGGGATGAAGAAGAATATAGCTAAATATCTGCAGAGATGTGAGGTGTGCCAATAGGTTAAGGTTTCACACCGGAAGCCTGGAGGTCAGATGCAACCATTACCCATACATGAGTGGAAATGGGAGCACATCACGATGGATTTCATCGTGGGATTGCCGAGGTCTCAGGGCAGATTTGATGCCATTTGGGTTGTCGTCGATAGATTGACCAAGAGTGCACACTTCCTTCCTATGAGCGCCAGAGACTTTGTGGATAGACTGAGCAGATTATATGTGAGAGAGATCGTGAGACTTCATGGAGTGCCCTTGTTTATCTTGTCCAATCGAGTTGTACGATTTACATCGAGGTTTTGGCAGGCTTTGCAGACTCGATTTGGGACTCGTCTCCAACTCAGTACAACGTTTCACCCTCAGATGGATGGTCAGTCTGAGAGAGTGATTCAGATGCTGGAGGATATGCTTAGGTCTTGCATTTTAGAGTTCGGTGGTGGTTGGGGTTAGCATTTGCCCATGTGTGAGTTTGCTTACAACAATAGTTATCAGGCGAGCATCATATGGCACCGTATGAGGCTTTGTATGGAAGACCCTGTAGATCTCTAGCTTGTTGGTACGAGGTGGGCGATACGCAGTTATGGGGCCCAGATGTAGTTGTTGAGCAAACGGAGAAAGTCAAGCTGATTCGGCAGATGTTGAAGTCGGCTTAGGACAGACAGAAGAGTTATTATGATAACTGGCATTTCCCGTTAGAGTTTACAGTGGGAGATCTAGTTTTTCTTAAGGTCTTGCCACTCAAGGGTCAGATGAGGTTCAGCGTCAGAGGGAAACTTGCCCCTCGGTTCATTGGACCATTACGGATTTTTGAGAGAATTGGACCAGTAGCGTACAGGTTGGGTCTACCTCCTCAGCTCGAGGATTTTAATGATGTATTCCATGTGTCGATGTTGAGGAAGTATAATGAGGATCCATCAAAGGAGTCCTATCCTGATGCAACTCATGTGCTTGATGTGAGTCATCTGCAAGTTGGGGAGGATACGATTTATGCGAAGTTGCCGATTCAGATTGTTTCTCGTCGGGTTCAAACATTGAGGAATAAAGAGATCCCGCTTGTGCAAGTCAAATGACAATTGCACGATAATGAAGAGCAAACCTGGGAGCGTGAGGACTAGATGAGGGTGTAGTTCCCCGATGTTTTTATTGACTGAGGTTAGTTTTCTTGCTTTTATTTTGAGGACAAAATTCCTAAGGCTGGGGAGAATTGTAACAGTCATACCTTAGGATGACGTTATTTTGACTCGTAGAGCATCCGTATACGTATATATTTACGTATGAATATACACATATGATACTTGACGCACTTAGGGTCAAGTTTCTTTGCATGTTTTTTTATCGTTTAAAGTGCGTGTGAAGTTTTGGAACCATTGGAGACCCGTTCGACGTCGAAACATGTCGAAAATGGTGTTTTGGATCAGTAGAGCTCGCTCCACGGAGAAAGAAATTTTTGTCACCAATTACATCAATAACTTGTTCTCATAGATTCATGGTCCGGTTGAGCTGAAATTTTTTCATCTTATTCTTCTCTGATAGATCTTTATTATGAATGGTGAAGATCTTGATCGGAGTTGTCTAATGTGAGATATAAGACTCCAAACATTGTTTCTCAGATTTGTAGATTTTCTTGTGCAGTTTTGATGAAACGGTTGGATCTCGCAATCCCACCGTTGGATTTAGCTAAAATTTTACCAGAAGGTTGGTAACTGAATCATAAAACTTTATAGAGGTTAAGATGTTAATTTGGTGAGTCGTTTGCAAGAAATTGATTATCTAAGTGCATGTAATTGCAGTAGGAAAATCTATTTTTTTGGCAGTTTTATGTGGTGGCCCAAACACTTCTATAAAACCAACCAGCACCTAATTTTTGGCTCATTTGCACTTTTTTTACTCAGAAAAGAGGGAAAAGAGCTGGAGAAGAGGATAGGAAGGGAAAGTTAGGGTTTTGGTAATTTTTACTCAAAAATCCCTAAGGTTTGCACATTTTCCTTGTTTTCTTCCTTGAATCTCTTTAGTTCTTGCTTGAGTGTTGTATTTTGACCTAAGCAATGCTTTGGGTTTTCAGTAAAGGGTGTTCCAGACCCAAGGTTCCTTTGGAAGTATGTTATTATGAACACTAGTGTTGATTGGAGGCCATTGATGCCATTTTCTCCAATTTCTCACTTGGATTTGGTGGAACCCTTTGTAAATGGACCTACACTTGGGTCATGGCCTTAGACTTTTCCAAATGGCTTGCATGTCATCTATGTTAAGCTTAGCGGCACTAGAAACTGATCCATGTATTTTCTTAGAGATTTCCATGGTGAACTCATAAGGCTTAGTACAAATGGCCCTTGCTTGGTTCATTGACCTAGAGTTAAGAACAAGCCTTACTGTCAACTATGTTAACCTAGTAGGCATTGCTGATGAACGCATGATGCTAGATCAGTATTTTACTTGACTGAACATGGTGACTTAATGTAATTTTGGCCTAGGCCATGTGAATTGGGAAATTGCAATGGATTTGGGGATTTGCCCAAATTTGGGAATTTTGACCTAATTGATGTCAATTGATCAAATTGGCATGAAATTTGTCTAATTAACCCTATGTATGATTGAATGCCTTGTAGAATAGTGGTTGGATGAAGCTATTGCATTCAATTCAGTTAAATGTGCGTTAATGTAGTGTTAAATAGTTAAATTAAGCAATATGGAATTGGCTCATGTGTTAGACTATTTTAGAATCTTAATTGGCTTTTGATTTGGGTTTAAACATAGCTGTTTAGCAGACTTTAAGACTGATTTTCAGTATTGTATAAACCACGTTATTTCAGGATTTTGTGGTTGATCTAAGTAGCCCAAATACTCAATTTGAGGTTGTGGTGCTTGGGGTGATTTGTGGCATCGAAGGGTTTTCTTGTGGAACTAGAAATTGTATTGGTTAAGTCTAGCCAATCAAATTGTGAGTGTCCTTTTACATTTGGATTTCTATGTGGAATTGTATTACATAAATTGATTTGAATTGATATCTATAAGTGTTATGCATGTTTTAATGTTCCATGAAATGAATTTGAGCATAGTTTATAGGGTTAGCAATTTGGTTGGATCTCCTAGTTGTGATTTTCCTTAGGAAAGCTCGTAAGTCTACTGGTGATCCCCAGTTGTGGACTTGGCAGAGGGTTTTATGGCTTGTATATAGGTAGGATAGCTTAGGCTGGTCCTACGTGCTGCACGACCCCCAAAATCTTACTAGAATATGAGTATTGTTTGGTCAGATCGGGGGTTGTGTGTCACGCACTAGGCCTTTGATCGCCTTTGCTCAAGAGGTGTTAGGATTACAGTGGCATGTTTAGAAAATGATATGCATTGTCTTGTTTATGACATGATGCATTATATTGGCATGTATGTAATCTTGTTTCATCACCATGTTATTTCAAATGTTTTTTATGATCTTGCCATGTTTTATATAAATGCACGTATATTGTCACTTGTAGAAGACATCCACTGAGCTTGTTGTAGCTCACACCTCATCCTAACCATTTTAGGTTTGTATAAGAAAGGGAAAGGGAAGGTTTGACTGCGGAGCACTCCTTTGGTATTTTTGATGTAGGTGTTGTACATTTTTGGATTTTGATATTATGTACATGATAACACCTAGTATATGTATATTTAACACATAGATGAGATGTAATATTTTTATTTTTTGTTGATGATTATGTTTAGATGGATGTATTTATAGGATTTGTTTTAATTGAATTTGTGTTATATTAGGCTGACAGGACACCGGGTGTACCGATGGAGGGTATACCCGGGGGTTCCATGTCGGTCATGACGTCGCAGATAGTGGGTCGTGACATTGAAGTTCATAAAAAATGTTCTGCAAAGCTTCTGTAGTCGCAACACTCGAAGTATGGCTTGATGTAGCTTGGGCTTAGTGACTCTATGATGCTTGAGATTTGGCTTGAGGAGGTTGAGAGCTTGATGATCTTGGTTGAATAAATGTAGTTAAGGCTTTCATGAAGGGCTTCATTGTTGCGTGGTGTCTCAAATGTCCTTAACTAAATCATTTTTTATTGATAAAGTACGCAAAGATCGCATGACACTTAACTGTTGGTCCATTTGTTGTGTCACTTTCTCTAGCAATGCAGTTGCCTGGATCATGTGAGAGTTAAATTCTTTGTTCTCATTTATCTCAACTCTCTCCTGAGATTTCAGAGAGTCTCGGACCTTTGCCAATATCTCATTTTTCAGTTGAACTTGATTCTCTTCTAGACGAGTCATTAGCTGAGACATGACAAAAATCTGATCTTCTCTCAGTCTTCTAAAAAAATCTTCCTCTCTGAAGAATTCATCTATTGGCTCGCTGGTATAAGGATAAGAAAGTGGCTGATGATCAGATAAGCTTTCATCATGAATATTTCCCATTTCATCTTCTACATGGAATTCAACATTTGCCTCATGACAATTTTCAATGTGATCTTCTTCATCAGCCTTTAAATCCATGTCATCTCCCTGATAGGGTATGATAGCTAGATCATCACCTTTTGCATCTTGACATTTTTCACCATCAGACTCAGTCTTTTTCGAGTCTTGGGATTCCATTGATATAGGGATATCAAATGGAGATGGTGGTCCTGAGATGGTTTTATTTGAGTATTCACTGACTCTTTCTCTGGTGTTCTTCTCCAAGATTGCATCAGCATTTTCTGCCTCATTAATATGTTCATGAACAATAGCTTGAGCAATCTGGGTCACCTCTTGCATGAGATGTTCTTCAACATGAACAACTTGCTCTGCATATTCAGTTTCTACATCGTCAATTGAAATATGCTCAATGTCAGCTGTGGGAACAGCTTGCTCTTGCACATCCTATTCATCTAGAGTAGTCAAAGCTGGGGCAGCTTCTTTCTCTATTGCTGAGACATCTTCTTCTTTTGATTCATCTTTTCCATTGGATTGTCCTTCAAGTGGAACTTTTGACATTGGAAACCAACTTTCCAATGCAGGCACATAAGTGTATCTCATCAGTTCCACAGTGGTTTGACCAATGCAGTTGTATCTACTTGTCTCCTTGAAGCTTTCTTCACTGAAATCAATACCACACATCTCGAACAGAGTGGTGAGGTACATACCAAATGGCAGACCTCCTCCTCTACTAACCACTGTATTCATCACATGCGTGAGGATGTGGGCGAGATTTACTTTTTTCATTTCCAGAATGCACCAAACTAAAAACTAGTTTAGATCGCTTGCATTACCCCTGCTGCCAGTTTTGGGTTGAATGATATGGGTAACGATGTTATGGAGAATTTTGGGGATTAGATCAAAGGATTGATTTGTTATTTTCTTGTCAACACTCATATGATCCTTTTTCTTTGAAATAAGGTTCAAAGTGGAAAGGTTGTTGTAGTAAGGATATTGGACTTTGCCCTTAGTAAAGGAAAGTATGTGGGCACTTTCATCACTCAACAGAGAAAAGGTGTCAGAAAAGAATCTGGGAGAAATCTCAACAGATTTTCCTTTTACCTTGGATTGTTTTACAAGTCCAAAACCGGGTTTATCAACGATGTTTAAATAAAACTTGCTAACAAGGTTGGGATACCATTTCGATCTGAAAGAAAGAAGATTGGTCTAACCCTGGAAATCAAATAGAAGTAGAATGTCTAGGTGGAAGTTTGTGGAAAACTCAAAATCTACGAAGCACCCATTGATCACAACTCGGTTGATGAGCTTCTTTGTTTTATCTTCCTTTCTTCTTATCTGGGTAGAAGAAGGTAGGTGAGAGGGTGCAGCCGCAGTTTTCAGTCGGAGGTGTGGGCATAGATGGTGTGGGTTCCTTAGCTAGTTCGGCCTGAGTTGGTTAAGTTCTTGGTTTCACACTCCGATCTGGAGGTGATGATTGAGAAGCAACTCTCTTTCTTGCAGAAAATGGGCGAAGCTTTTCGGGTTTGGGTGCCATTGAAAATCAAACGAAAAGAGATAAAGAGCTGAGGCAACAAGGCAGAAACTAATACAATAGAAATCAAGGATTCAAAAGTGAACAGAGAATAATATTTACCAAAGGTTAAAGATGAATATTCAGCGGTAATTCTTGGAACGATTCCTAGTAACTTTTCGTCAAAAAGCCCTAAGGCATCAAAAAGGGAAAGTGACTTCTAGGTCACTGAAGGGTTTATTTTATGATGCTAAAACGATAAACTCGCTCCTGACTCACACTCACACGTGTCGCAACCTAGTAACTAAAGCCAATGTAATTCATCTAACGTTTGCGACCGAACAACGTCCTCCTTATGATGAGTGGTTTTTGAACAACTAATGGCATCGGGCACATTAGCGTCCTCAAACACCGTCAGCATCCTCAATGATGCTTAAACTCTAATATTTCACACATTTGACCAATTAATCTTAAGTATCGTATGGTTGAATAAACAATATCGCAAATTATATTTCATCAACCAACCGTCAATAATTTAATCATGAGTGAAAATATTTAAGCATTTTAAGCAACGCATGATTAAAGATAATCATTTATTTTTAATAATCATTGATGGATATATTCTAGTAATGACAGTAGAGATGAGAATGACTTTATACCTTCGCATACTTTTGACTTTTACCTCAAGGTACTGCAAAGTCCTCGACTTGTGCACTTTGTCTCTTTTTGAAGCAGCTTAGATAATTAATTATCTTCGTTCTCCATGCTGACTTCTTTCTTGACATTCTATCAAAAGATCTTTCATTGAGCGTCCTGGACGTGCTTGTAGAGGATTGTTGACTCATTGTGTTTGAATCATCAGCAACTTCACTTTCGTTCCTACTAGGTGCATTAGCAAGAATGTCTTTTCTCTCGAATGAAGTTTCTAACCCACTCAAAATATAATAAATTTTTCAAAAACTGATTTCAATTGGATTTGGAAACTCGTTTATAAAATCTACTTTATATTTCCAATTTTCAGGAAATTGTTTTAGAAAATATTGCACTAAAGTATAATGAGAAACAGTTTTTCCAAAGTGTTCAAGTTCATTAACTAGACATCTAAATGTTATCATGAACTGATTCTCTATCTAAAACTCTAAAGTGGACGAGTGACTATTCTAACGTTCTAACTCGATGTTTAGTCTCATCCCTTCCTTCCATGGTTTGCAAGAGATAACAAAACTCTTTTAAACTCATTTCCCATGGTTCAACAGATTCAGCCAACGTAGTTAGCATATCATTCCATTTCTTTGAAAGCTTATCACAAAAATATACTCGAGATATTTCTGCTGGTATTTCCTGATTCAGTTATTGCATTCCAACAAGAATGGATTGATATATGTTGCATGCCGTGTCGAGAGATTCATTTTCTGATATCTCAAAGGCATCAAATAGTCTATCTGACTCTTTGAACTTTTCATCTCGATTGTTAATTTATTCACAGTGAAATGATTTGAGTGTTTCCCAAATCTCTTTGGCACTCTCGAGATGAACTACCCTTTCTACTTCTTTCTCGGGTAGAGAGTAGTACAAGGCATAGACAGCTTGAGTGTTATGCTTATCATTTAGTCTTTCCTTGTCTTTCCATATCTAAATAGGCTTGTTAGGCATGGTGCAACCGTTTACAACCATTTCCCATAGATTGATATCCTTAGATCGAAGAAAGGATTTCATCCTTATCAACCAATCTTCAAACCAGTCTCTATTGAACAAAGGTGGTCTATCTAAAGATTGGTCATTTCCACTTATAACAAAGAAATTGTGAAGTTTCTTTGAAGAACAACCACTACTCTGATACCAATTGTTGGCCCAGATATGTCCTAGAGGGGGGTAAATTGGACACTTAAACAACTTAAAATTGAATGCAATGACAATGCTAAAGTGCAGAATATAAATAAATATGCACAATCAATTTATAGTGGTTCAGCTACTTACCTACATCCACTACCTAACCTCCTCAGTTAGGATTTTAACCTTATCACTAAGGGATTCTCTTACGGGTGAGAATCAAACCGTTACACCTTTTCTCAACTCGCGAACTCGCGGGTGTGAGAACAACCGTTACACTGCTCAACTTGCATACATGAGACCAACTTATCCCAACTTACGGGTGTAAGACAAACCAAAGATTTCTCAACTTACGGGCGTGAGAACTACCGTTTCTCAACTTACGGGTGCGAGAAGACTGTTTCTCAACTTACGGGTGTGAGAAGACTGTTTCTCAACTTACGGGTGTGAGAAGACTGTATCCTATGAACTATCCCTCAAATTTCTCTTTTAGCAAGAATGATATAAGTTAAAACAGTGTTGAAAATTTGAGTAAAAACAGTTCAAACTTTAAAATAAATTTTCAGATAAACATAGAGATTTAGCTCAGTATGAAAATATTTTGAATAATTAGCGTTCCAAAGAAAACGCTTTGAAACCATAATAACTTAAGCTTTTTTATTCAAATGAAAATTCGACTAACTTTCAAAAAGTGTTTTGGCTCTGAGAATTTTCGGAAGCCTTAACAGATTGTTAAGTGCTGGTATATATAGACTAGAAGATATGAAGTTGTTGTTCATTTGAATTTGAATTTCAAATATGAACATTTACTCACAACAGTTAGAATATATCACAAAAAATGGCAACTGCACATTTCATGAACATTCTGATTTTCTCTAGATTCACGAATAAAGAAAGTTTAAGAGATGTGGTTCATGAATTAGAGAATATCTCTTAGAAATACAAAAAGTTGATTTTTGTACGAAAAGATATTCTTAAAAGGTGCCTAGAAGGATGTACGTGTCAGAACAACAAAAATATTATTTTTGTCATTTTGTTCCTTTGAGGGCGCTCATAGAGTATCAGCGTCCTACTAAACAATGAAGTGAGGGCGCTAATGAATCAACAGTCAGCGTCCTAAAATCTTTAAACAATTCTAAAATACTATTAAGTGCGTTGACAGACAGTTAGCGTCCTTAAAGTTATTAAGTTGATTCTATAGATGAGGGTGCTCCTACATAAGTAGCTTCTTGATAATTTATTCAATTTATAACTATCAGCGTCCTTAAAGGTAGAAATCAACTAGAAGCTAAGAGATGTTCCAGTGAGCTGAAACAGAGTTAGCGTCCTAACACGATCAAAGGTTGACTTAAAAGGAGGCCACTACTTATAAGTAAACGTCCTAATGAATAGTTTAATTCAACCTTGAGTGTTCTAATATTTTATCAGCGTTCTGACCCATCAAGTTCAGGAGGGCGCTGCTAAAACATTAGCGTCCTGAAAGACTCTTTAAAAATGATTTTTGATTTCTCGATTAAAACTCGATAAAACATGATCAAAATCATTATATTTTTGTAATCAAATCAAATACTTTAGAAATCATAAGGTACGTTTAGAATTTTATTATCAAAATATGCAAACGATTAAATCTTGTTGAGAGTAAGTTGATCGATAACCTTTACATTCTAAGTACTGACAGACTCGGAACTTTACTTGTGATGTTTAATAGGCTTGTGAGCACAGTTCCTTGATCTTGATTCTTGATAAATCTAAAATACTTAACAAGATCATTATATACATAAATTGGAGATATTTGGAATTATCAAAACATTCATGACGTGGGGTTTATTGCGGTAATAATGTGTTGCATATGTATGAAGCATCATGTAGGATAATAAGTGAAGGACAAGGGTACTCTGGTCAATGATTCAAATTTTCTTGGGACCAGTCCAAACCTGGGGAAAAGTTTTTTTTTTCAAACAAATTTCGAACAAAAACCTTGTTTTTGAGTCTAGTGACCAAAATCGTTATTTCACGAAATGATCCAAACCAGTGTCTGTTATTTTATTTTAAGGATTGGAATACCAAAATTGAATAAAAAACCAAAACATACCTAATCCAAAATTCCTACCCCTCAACCTAGAATAGGAAGGAATATGACCCATACCAACCAAAATAGAACACCAAGACATAGGAATCGAGCCTTAGAACTCCACTTTATATAAAACTTTTAGAAAAGAAGGTTACGTGTAAACCCTTATCTGACTATAGGTAAAAAAAATCTTTACCACATGATGTCATCATAAGTGCTAATGATGAATTACCACTATACCCACTGTCGAAAAGAAATTGCATGACGAACGCTCACGACAAAAATCCTAGTTGAGGATTATAGTCATTATCTGCGATCAATTGGGCCGACAGCCTCGAGATCGTTTAACTTCCAGCGTTAAACCAGACATGGTCAGTCTTGCCTCATCAAGGATGTTGGCGATGACTAACTCGAAGGTGATGATTCAAACCTGCTATTGGAATAGAGTTCCCCACGACTCAGACGTTGCAATTAGAATCTTTTCTTCACAAGAGGGATGAGGAAAAGCCAAACACTAGGATACCAATGAATGTGCCAACTTTGACACAGGATTTTGCCACCCACGACTACCTTGACCGAATTTCGAGGGTGATATTCTTTTAAGGGTGGTAGATCGTTGCACTTCATAATTTCCCACATTTTCTCCAACAATAACTACTAGACAAGGTAGGATGTTATACTGTTAAATCATTACTATAGTGCTATTAATATATATAATATTAACATTAGACATTCACACAATGTTAATATTATAAAAGATACATATATATATAATGTTTATATATATTATATATTATATATAATAATATATTATTTATTATATAATATATGGAGGGGGGACGACCCCCATGCAAATGAGGGGCCAGCCCCCCAAGGGGTCAGCCCCCTTAAAGGGGCTTGCTCCCCCCTTTAAATACGAGAGAGGGGGGAACACCCCCTTTGTAACACCCCGTAGTTTTAATTAATTAAATACATACGTTGAATTACGAGTATATCGAGGTGTATAATACACATATTTTATACGTACAAGCTAAATATACGCGTGTATGATTAGTAAATAAAGAAAATCATTAAATGAAGATGATACATATGGGATCATCCTATATGGGTGCTTACAATTAAAAAAAAAATGAAGTTGAATTAAATTGATTAATTTATGGGGTTCAAAATATGTGGATTAGAGTATGATGTAGTGAATTAATGTATAATATGATTTAATGCATGAAAGTTAAATATTAAGATGGGAAAGTTGCTTTATTAAGTAGATTGTATTATTAAATGTCATACTATCATTAGATTATAAGTTGATATTAGTAACTATACCAGTCTATTTAATTCATGTTTGTATTTATGGTTAGGCATGTCACTACGTTTTAACAAGATACACTTTTTCATGCCTTAAATCAATTTCAGCATGATGATAGAAGCCCTTATAAAATAGTTTCTTTAATTAATCTCATGCCTTAATCATCTTAGGAGTCCTTAACCCAATTTTCTCTTATCTCTTATCATTAGTTAGCTTAAACTTAGCTAACTTGCTTTATCATTTTCTGAGACTTAATCATTCTCTAAGATGGTCTCCACTTAGAGTCGCAAATTTTTTACTCCGTCTAGTATCAGACTGTCAGTTCACATATCTTTTCATTTCATCTTGCTTATCATTGAGACCTTCTATTTATTTTATTTTATTTTATTTTATTTTATTTTATTTTTACTTCTATCTCAACTATATATGTTTTTACAGAAGTACCCACACCATTGGCACCCAAATCGGGAGCTATCAATGGTTCAAGCCTCTGCCTTTCTCACATTACAATTTAGCCACAAGCTCATAAGCTGTGCATTTTGTTGTTGTTGGGTAGTTACTAGCCATGTATAAGCTATGTAATTATTGAATGAGCATAAACTATATATTGTGGGCATGTATATTATTTTGATGAATGTTGCATATGTGCTCGTGAAATATTTTAATTTAACCGATTTGATATGTCATGTTTTCCTAAATGCATGCGATTGTCATGTCAAGAGCTATACTCACTGAGCTTGTTGATTGCTCACTCCATTTCCTTCAATATTTCAGGTACCAAGTCGAAGGGAAAAGGAAAAATCCGTGAGTGATAATCACCTGATTGCTCATCTGGTATATGTATGTATGCTTGGAGGAAATGGGTTATATTTTTGTTATTTTGATATGTATAATTATCACACATTATATATATGTATTATCATCTAGATGGGATGCGTAGGCATATATATAGCTGAATATATTGAATGATGAAATGAGATGATCATAGATATTTATCAGGTGAGAATTTAATTTGTGGAATGAATGGAATGAATGTGATGATTATTTATATATATATATATTTGACTTGATTTGTGGTATATCAGGAAAAAATGTGAATTGCCCATTTTATGGGGAGATGCTGTCAAAATTTCTAAAAATTTTTGGAATTATTGTGAATGTCCGTTGAGGCTGATAGTGTATTATATATACTGTATATGAGATGTACGGTGTATAGTACACTGTGCCGGTCATGACGTCAGTCCACGTTAGGGGCGTCGTGACACCCTTGCTCACGCCGCCCTCTCTGCCTCTCTCTCCCTCTTGCGTGTTTTTTTCTCTCTCACTTTTCTTATGCTTCCAAAACATAGGCGTTTCGACGGAAGGTTCGTCAAGGCGACGCCACTGTACGAGTTAAGGTGGGGAATAAAGGCTAGGTTTGCGTCTCTTACTTTATTAATGATAATTTACATAGCATCATGCATCATATATGTTACCATGATTTACTTCATGCATGAGGCTATCTATCATAAATGCTAAATTCATAATCACGGGTGCGATGTTGTCGTTACGCTGACCATGATTAAGGCAGTTGGACATTGTACCCATGAGTTGCTATGTCGTTACACTGGACCATGAGGTGGATTTGTTGCTGGTTAGCACCGGAACTCATGAGATCTCTCAATTGCTTCATGTTGCATTGACGCCTCAGCTCACAGGTTGTGTGTGCATTGTGTCTGGCCTGTGAGACCGTGTGGTCACCGTTCATTGCTTGATTGTATTGTTGTGGCATAATTGTTTGATGACTGTTGTTATGTACTTGTTATTATGCATGTAAGCCTTGTTTACCCTGTTTGATCTCACTGAGCTGTTGAGCTCACCCCGTTGCTAATCTTTCTAGGGAATTAAGATGGATTAGGTTGGAATTATTCTGGGGGTAATGGCCAAACCCAGTCCATGGAGGAACTTTCGTGTATGTACTCTTCCAAGGTCCTGTGAGATCAACTTAGCTATGGCGGTGGTGGTTTCAGGCTTCTAGACGCCTCTCTTTTGTCGACTCCTCTTTATGTTATTTTCGTACTTTTGTAAGGGCATCACCCTTCTTATCTTTATTTTGTCTTTTTGTTATAATAGGATGTAAACATTAACAAACTCTATGTTTTCAATATAATAGTATTTTCCTTAATAGTTTCTGTTGTACCGCTATTGATGTGGGCCACTATGCTTCTATATGTGCAACTCTGATTGAATGGTTCGAGTAATCAATATCCCAACTGTTGCATCTTGTACTGGACCGATCAGGCGGGGTGTGAAAATCTTGATTAGTGGTTTCATACATCTTATGTAGTATCGATTCATGTACTAAACTTACATTATTTTGAATCGATTTCATCTATCATTACTTGAGCATATTGATTCTTGAACTTAACCATTTATCTATTTAGAATTAACAAGTCTTGATCATTTGTGCATATTGATTCTTTTGCTTCATACATATCATCTTTAGAATCAATATTTGAATACATGTGCATATTCAATTTTTGAACTTAGACTATCACTATTTGAATCGTTCGCATGTATTTGAAAACAACTATTTCAACACTACACATCAGTTAAAATATTTGTGGTTGGAATAGTAGTGAATATTCATTAAAGATTGTACGCTTAAAATTGTTGAGAGTGTTTTTTAGAATGTTTCTCTATATCATTTGTAATTTTGATTTATTGTTGACTTGTTAGTCGACCGAGACTATACCATATTGTTGTACGACTCGTGACCACACCCGTAAGTTGGTTATAATATGGCTTCTAGCCAAACCCTTATGTTGGTTAGTGTGTAGGGCTTCTAGCCAAGCCCTTATGTTGGTCAGTGTATACGGATTCTAGTCACGCTCGTAAGTTGACTAGTGTGTACGACTTCTAGTCACAACCGCAAGTTGACTAGCCAATAGTGGATTGGGAAATCCTGATCGTTGGTGGTCAGGTAGTGAAGTAGGTTCATAGGGAACTGAACCACTATAAATCACTGTGTCCATTTATTTTTCCTGCACTTGATTATTTGGCTTGTTACCTACTGCACATATATTCTATTTAAATTAATTAACCAAAAGGTAAAGCGAAAATTCGACAAGTCCAATTCACCCCCCCTTTTTTACTATAATACTAGGCCAACAAGTGGTATTAGAATGGGTTTTTGCAACACAGAGATCTAACGATTTCTTTGAGTATGGAAGGAAACAATTCTAATGTTAATTCTAAGGACACTTATGATGAAAGAAACTATGTGAATCGCCCTACATTGTTCAAGGGTGGAAATTACTTGCACTGGAAAATGAGAATGAGATACTGTTGGCCCAAGTATGTCCCAGAGGGGGGTGAATTGGACACTTAGACAACATATAATTAAATGCAATGACAAAAATATAAGTGCGGAAAATAAATAATTGTGCACGGTCGATTTATAGATGTTCGGTTTCTTGCCTACGTCTACTACTTAACCTCCTCAATTAGGATTTTGAACCTTATCACTAAGGGATTCTCTTACGGGTGAGAATCAAACTGTTACACCTTTTCTCAACTTGCGGGTGTGAGAACAACCATTATATTGCTCAACTTGCAGGTGTGAGACCAACCTATCCCAACTTACGGGTGTGAGACAGACCTAAACTTTCTCAACTTACGGGTGTAAGAACTACCGTTTCTCAACTTACGGGT
This sequence comes from Paratinospora sagittata, assembly GCA_035771175.1. Taxonomy (NCBI): domain Eukaryota; kingdom Viridiplantae; phylum Streptophyta; class Magnoliopsida; order Ranunculales; family Menispermaceae; genus Paratinospora; species Paratinospora sagittata. The sequence goes on along the minus strand of CM069609.1, from coordinate 13,747,432 downwards.
GTGAGAAGAACTGTTGCTCAACTTACCGGTGCGAGACCTAAACTTGTTGAATACAAGAATATCAACCCAGTAGTTTATCTAACTACTGTTACAACCTTGATACAGTATACAGGATAATTTAGCTCAATATGAAAATCATTTAAATTCGTAAAGTTTCAAAGAAAACTTTTTGAAAGCAAAATAACTTAAACTCTTAAATCAAATGAAAATTCGACTTACTTTCGAAAGTGTTTTGGCTTAAAGAGTTTTTGGCGTCTTAATAAATTGTTAAGTGTTGTTATTTATAGACTTGTAGAGATGAAGTTGTTGTTCATTTGAATTTGAATTTCAAATTTGAACGTTTACTCACTACAGCTAGAATGTATCACGAAAAATGGAAACTGCACATTTCATGAACATTCTGATTCTCTCAGATTCACGAATAAGGAAAGTTTAAGAGATGTGGTTCATGAGTCAGAGGATATCTCTAAAAAATCCACAAAATTTATTTTTGTACGAAAATTTGTTTTGAAAAAGTGGCTCAAAAAGATGTACGTGTCAAAACAACAAAAATATCATTTTTGTCGTTTTGTTCTTTTGAGGACACTCATGGAGCATCAGCATCCTACCGAACAGTGAAGTGAGGGTGCTACTCAATTATAAGTGTCCTGACTTACTTTGATGATTAAAAGACTTAAATCATGAGGGCGCTACTAAATAGTTAAGCGTCCTATTTGTTTTAAAAATACTTATACGCACGAGAACGCTACTCACAAGTAAGCGTCCTGAAATTTTAAAACAATTTTACAATAACATTAAGTGCGCCGAGGGACAGTAAGCGTCCTGAAAGTTATTAAGTTGATTCAAAAGATGAGGGCGCTCCTATGTAGGCAGCGTCCTGATAGTTTTTCAACTTATAACTATCAGCGTCCTTAAAGATAGAGATCATTTAAAAACTTAGAGAACTTTCGACGAGTTGAAACTGAGTCAGCTTCCTGACACTTTCAAAGATTGACACAATGGAGGTCGCTACTTACAAGTAAGGGTCCTAATGAATCAGTTCAATTCAACCTTGAATAAATGTCAACGTCCTAATATTTTATCAGTGCCCTGACTTATTAAGTCCAGAGGGCGCTGCTATAACATTAGCGTCCTGAAAAACTCTATAAAAATGGTTTTTAATTTTTTGATTGAAGCTCGATAAAAACACAATTAAAAACAAGATATTTTTGGATTAAATCAAATATTTTGGAAATCATAAAGTACCTTTAAAATGTGATGATCAAAATATGAAAACAATTGAATCTTGCTGAGAGTAAGTTTGATTGGTAGTCCTTACATTCTAAACACTAAATGACTTGGAACTTTAATTGATGCTCAATAGGCTTGTGAGCGTAGTTCCTTGATCTTGATTCTTGATAAATCTGGAACACTTGAAAAGATCATTAGATACACAAATTGGAGATATAAGGAATCATCAAAACATTCATGTCATGGGATTCATTGAGATAACAATATCTATCGAAACCAACAATGCTAAGGTGGTGTTGAAATTTCTACACAAACACATATTTACTAAATCTAGCACTCCTAGGGCTATCATAAGTGATGAAGGCACCCACTTTTGCAAGAAATTATTCAATGCTCTTCTTGCCAAGTATGGGGTGAAACATAAAGTGGCACCTGCATACCATTGATGCAATATTTTAAATTCGCAAGCGTACGAATGTCAAGTTATAATACCCATGGTGAGTGGGTTATCGTGTCCACAGAGATAGTCATAAAAATGCCCAAAACTACAATAGCTTTGATCTTATCTAAGTTGTCAAAATGTTATGATTAATTGTGCTAAAAATTAAAATTGCTGAAATTAGAAACTAAATTAAGCAATTAAACAGAGATTTAGAGAAAATCAATAGATAAAGATGATTAGAGAGTCGATTTCACTATGTTGTTTTATATGGGTATCAAACGATGGTGTCATTGATTCAATTCTTAAGTTTATAAATCATGAATCCCAAATTATTTAAACCCTTCTCTCAAATGCAAATTCAAACACCTATGCTTCAATTGCTAATCCCCTTTCTCGAATGTAAATTAACAATTAAAGCATGCATTAAGACCTAAGATTCAATTTAAATGATTTCAAAGGAGTTGTAGGTCTCTCGACTCGATACAAACTCCCTAGGTTTCAGTTTACTTGTTCAAACTCACAAACACCTCTCGAGTGTAAGAATTTGAATCTAAATTCATCCAACAAGTGGCCAGCAAGTTGCAAGCATTAAGTATAGAAAATTGAAAATAAACCAATCAAATTGCTCAACAACACAAATATAATGAAAATCAACCCATATGTATCAATATAGATCCATCAACACCTCTAATAGAAATATTTAACTCATATTCAAAATCATGAGTACAATATAGATGTTCAAAGAAGAAATCATAAAATACAAGTTCTAACTGAAACACAAGAGACAGAAAACCCCCTTCTTCTTCAAGCTTGAACCTGCATCTCTTCTTTCTCTTCAATTTCTTCCTTACTTTCTCTACTCTCTACTCTCTATTTTCTCTATTCTCTATTCACTGCTACTCTCAAATTCTAAGATCCCCTCTAATTGTGAGATAAAAACGATTAAAACCCTAAAAGAGAAGTTAGCAAAATGACTAAAAAAACCCTAAAAATTCTCTCTCTAGCATAGTCAATTAGCGCCGCGACGCTAAGAGTTTCAGCGTCGCGGTGCTACTTCTCGCTCTCTTTCTAAATACAAATCTCTCTCGGAGCGCCGCGGCTCTCCGAGAGCAATATCTCTTCTTCAGCTTTTTATACTTGGCCGATTTTCTGGCTTTTTGGCCCATTTTTTGCAACATGGTCTTGTCACCGTTTGATCCACATTCAAAGCTCTTTATTTACCTATAAAACAAAACAAAAAATACAAGTAAATGATTTATATTATATGCAAGTGTGTATTAACATGTATAAAATTATATGCACTATGTATAAACTTGTAAAATGTGACAAAATTAATATATAAACGATTCAACTGACTTTAGGAAAATTACCTAAAAATCATTACTATTATCCTAAACTAACCAAATGTATTTTATTAATGAAAACCACTAAAACTACACCTAAAACACATAAAAATCTCTAACTAAACCTAAAACACCAAATGAACTAATTAATGCAAATATTTCTTAAAACTAACTAAATGCACTTAAAAACCTATGAAATTAACATGTAAAATGTTATCTAACATTCAACTTATCAACCATCCTCAAACCAATGGTCAAAGCCAAAGTGAGCAACTGGGAAGTTGTCAATGTCACTAGGAAGGATTGGTCTTTGAAGCTTGATGAGGCTTTATGGGCATATCAGACTGCATTGAAAACTCCTATTGGGATGTCCCCTTACCGCCTTTTGTTTGGAAAATCTTGTCACTTACCGATTGAGTTAGAGCATCGAGCTTATTGGGCGGTGAAAAAGTTTAATTTTCACTTAAAGGCATCCGAAGATAAAAGGTTACTGCAACTAATGGAGATGGAAGAATTTAGGAATGATGCCTATGAGAATGCAAAGATCTACAAGGAGCGGACCAAGAAGTGGCATAGAAAGAATATTGAGAAGAGAGATTTTGAACCGGGGCAACAAGTACTCCTATTCAATTTCAGATTGAAGTTGTTCCCTGGCAAGTTGAAGTCAAGATGGTTGGGACCTTTCATGGTAAAACGCGTCTTCCCTTTTGGAGCGGTTGAGTTGAAGAATGAGAGTGGTGTATGTTTTCGAGTTAATGGACAACAGTTGAAGCACTACTTTGGCCAAGAGGTGCAGCGGGATGAGCACATCACTCTTGGGGAGCCATGATGGCGAAGAGATTGACAGTCGGGCTGAGGCTTTAAACCAAGCGCTTGTTGGGAGGAAACCCATTGATTTTGGAGTTTTCTTATGTGTTTTATGTTTTTAGTCATTGTAGTATAGATTTGAGTTTCGTGCCATTGACATATTCGTTTCTTTTTCTTTCTAGGTTCTAAAGCAAGTTTGGGGATCTTCTTGGAGCCTCCAAGAGAAACGATTGAAGTGCATCATATGAGATCTACATCCATTTGGGTTAAGGGGCTTTTTCTAAACTCTCTTCTTTTGTATTTGCCTCTGGTTTTTCTTTATTTATGTCATGCATTGAGGACAATGCTCGCTTTAAGTTTGGGGGGAGAGTTTTGGATTTTTGTCACGGTTAGTTTGTTGAGTGTGCATTAGTTAGGTTAGGTAGTCACATTCTTTTACAATTTTGGACATACTTATGGAAGACCAATGACATGAGAACACTTTAAATATGGAACAATAATGAATGTAGAGAGTACCTGATAAGTAGGTATTTAGTATATGTTTTAGAGCTTGTTTTAGGTGTGTTTATGGTATTTAGTTCATATATTAGGTTAGTTTATCATAAATTTGGTTATTTGATAGTTTAGTCATGTTTTGATATTTTTGGCTTGTTTCAGGTTGAATTTTTATAGGTTTGTTGATGTCATTATGAAAACATGTTACTTACTTGGTTTGATGTGTTTTGCAGGTTCTTTGATGTTCTAAATGATGATTAAGAAGATGAAGACATGATGAAAGAGGAGCCAAGGGAGTTAGAGTGAAGAAACAACTACATCCAAGCCTTGGGAGTGTGGAAAATTGGCAAAGTCCACAAGAAAATCAGAAAAAACAGGTGTAAAAACCTGTAACTATGGGCACTGCGGCGCCAGGGTTCAACAACTTTGCATGACTTTTTTGTTTTGCCATAACTTTCTCAATTCAACTCCGAATTGGACGCAGTTTATTTCTATGGATTCCTTACTTGAAATAATATAATATTCAAGGGTTTTGAGGTGGATTTGGAGTGGAGAAAAAGAAGAAAAATGGAATGGAAAATAGTAGAGACCGTTATTTGGGGTTTTAAAAGGCAATTAGGTTTAGAGAAAGAGTGGAGAAAAAAGAGTAAGTGAAGAGACAAGAACAAGGAGTTGCAGGTTGGAGAAGAAGAAGAAAAAGGAGATCTCACTCTTGAAGGGGTTTTCTAATTTCTTTCCTAATTCAATTTGTTTCAATGATTTCCTATTTGAATCTCTATTTTGTATCCATGGATTGGTTTATGAACTAAATGGATAGTCTAGACTTTCGATTTAGCTATGTTGGATCTTGTGATTGAATCATTGTTTTCGTGCTTTTGAGCAATCTTTTGGGTTTATTTACGATTCTCCATATGTTAATGCTGTCAAATTGCTGATCACTCTTTGAATGAACATAGATTTGGTTTCTTACACTCAAGAGAGGTGTTATCGAGTTGGAGCAAGGAATTTGTAACCTAGGTTAGTAGTATTGAGTCGAGAGACCTACGAACACCTTTGAAATCATTTTAAATGAATCATAGATCTTAATGTGTTCTTAATCTATTGGTCGGTGTTCGAGAGAGGGAATCGATAACTTAAGGATAGATGTTCAAATTGACGCTCGAGAGAGGTATTTGGATGGGTCAGGATTCATGATTTATAAATTCCAGAAATTAATTCATTAACACAATTATTAGAGATTATTAATACACCTCTAGATAAAGGATTAGTTCATCATTAAAGACATAAAAACATTAAACAGTGGTTTGAACATGAATAAGAACAATGGAAAAACAAACTAGAATGAAGTAGAGAATCTTCAATAATCTTCAAAGTTGATCTTCTTCTCCACTTCGCTCCAGTTGTAATCCTCTTGTTCTCCACTCTATGATACCTTAGAAACCCTATAGAATGATTTATTTATGTGTCCAAGCAAATAGGAAGTCGTCCAAGAGAAGTACAAGTCAAATTAGGAAAGTTCGCAACGAAATTATAAAGTTTCCAATTCTGTCGCATCTCCGCTTTCTTCCTCACAGTTTTTCCTCTTTATTTCCAATCCATATCCCCTTCAAAACCTTTTATATTGTACTATTTCAAGTAAGGAAGAAGTACAAACAAACCATGTCCAATTCGGAGTTAAATTGAGAAAGTTATGGCCAAAATACAAAAGTCGCACAAAATGACAACTACTAGCGCCGCGGCGCCCAATTTCAGCTTTTTAGAGCATTTTTCTGCTATTTTCTTGTGGACTTGGCCATTTTATCATCTCCTATGACTTGCATTCTTCATGTTCTTGCATTTTAACTTGTTATAACTTGTTTCCATCATCCAAATCCATGTTCAACACATCTAAACACCTAAAAAACAACCAAAATCAAGTGATTATCATGCGTTAATAATCTCATGAACCAACCTATAAAAATCCAAACCGAAATAATGCAAAAACACCAAAATATAACTAAACTATCAAATAACCAAATTTATGGTAAATTAACCTAATATATGAATAAATACCATAAAACACACCTAAAATATGCTTTAAAACATATACTAAATACCTACTTATCATGGATACCAAGAGTGGTTGCAGATTCATATATTTTACAATGCCATGACCTTATCTACAAGGTCATTGGAGGATGCTACAGCAAAAGGTACATTATTGGGCAAGACGGAAAATCTAGCCCTCATGTTGATTGAAGAGATGGCTTCCGATACCTATGTGCATGCAAGTGAGAGGAATTCAATAAAAAAATGGTTGGGTTGCATGAGGTTGATCAAATGACCTCTCTGTTTGCACAAATGGCTAGTACGTTGCATCACATGGTGGCTTTATTTGACAAAGTCTCCACTCTACAAGGAAGTTCTTCACCTTCCATAACATCCTGATAGTTTCATATTTAGATAGGTTTTAGAGCATGTTTTAGGTGTGTTTTAGGATATTCTATACACTAGTTTAGTGTGTTTATGTTAGTTTTGATGCAATTGTTAGTTTAGGAATAAATTGATTTTATGGATTATTTTGGTTTGTTAGTTTATATGTTGGATCAATTTATGTTTTGAGTATGTTAATTACTTGTTTTGCATTGTTTTGTAGGTATTTAGATGTGTGGAAGTGAGCATGAACAATGGACACAACATATGAGAAGCCTAGATGATGGCATGAAGAACACAACTCGAGAAGTGGAAGAAAATTGGCTAAGTCCACGAGAAGGAAGGCAAAAAGGAGCGAAAAATGGCTAAGTCTCAAAAAATCACGCACCATGTGACGTTCTGAGCGTCACGGTGCTGAAAGGTTTTCGAAGTTGCGTTTTAGCGACATGGACGATTTTTCTAAAGAAGCACTTTCCAATTTTAATTCCACACGACTTTGGGCCATATTATATATCAAAATTTAGGGTTTTTCAAGAGGATTACATTGGAATAGAGTGGAGAATGAAGTTTTACAGCTAGAGTGAGGTGGAGAAGAAGATCTACATTGAAGACTATTCCCAATGTCTACAACATTCTAGTTTGTTTCTCTTGGTTTTGATTCATGTTCGAAGTTATATTTCATGTTTTTATGTCTTTAGTCATGAACTAAACCTCTTTCTAGAGGTGGAGATTGATCCAAGCTTGATACTATGTCTAGTTTTATGGTTTAATTATTGTTAATAAAGTTTCTATAGTTTATTTATATTTCTCTGGGTGTAACACTTTTGATCCATTGATCAAGGCTTAGATGATCATAGACTTGAGGTAGATGCTCCAAAAGAGGGTACCTTGGGTTGGAACTTGGAAAATATAAGCTAGGCAATCGTGAGACTCACAAGGAGATTGAGAACCTTTGAAGTCATTAGGTGGAAATCATAGAACTTAACGAGTTGTTGTAGTCTTAAGTTTTCATCGAAAGAGTAAAACGAAGGCAACAATAACATGCTCTAGTTAGTGCTTCAAAAGTGGGAATTAGAAACGTTAGGATTTTCGACTTATAAACGAACAACTGATATATTGATAAAAATAGATACAAAGGCATAGTTGATAGTGAGGTGACATCGAACCTCCAGATCGTTCTACCATTGATTTTCCTATTGGATTTATATTGCATTGTTAATTTAATACTTAGTTATTTTAGTTTGCTTTTAATCACTCAATCATTCGAATTTGGTTTTTTAGATAAAATTAGCGTTAAAACATTATCTCTAGTGTAGTAATCATCCCTGAGGACAATACTCGATATCTTATCGGACTATATTATAACTTGATATAAAGGCATAGTTGCCTGGGATAATTACTAATTTTCACTACTATTGTGTTAGTAACTCTGATTTTAATTTAGATTTTATTTTATTTTTTGTTTTATTTTTTGAATTTTTCTTTCTTTGTTTCTTTGTTTATTTTAGTTTTTACTACTTTATACTTCGTTTCTTTCTTTGTTTTTGTTTTATAGGATTTCAAGAGTTTATGCAACGAGCAAGAAGTTTTAAAGTACTACCATTGGATCCTGAGATAGAACGTACTCTTGGAAAACTAAGGCAAGAGAGAAGAAGAGAAACCAAAGCAATGGCGGATGAAGTTCAATACATCAACAATCGGGGGTACAACTATAGAAGCAATCAAGGAGTTCTGAATCAGGACCACCCAAGCATTAGAAATCATGAAAACTTCTCCTATGCAACAACTAGAAACACATTGCAACCACCCCACTTTTGTAATCAAGCTCAAGAAAATAAACCATCCTTGGAAGATATGTTGGGTTCCTTTATGAAGGAAACGAGGGCATCCACAAAGAATTTGGAGGTTCAAGTTGGGCAACTAGCCTCAACTGTGAATGCCCAACAACGGGGGCACTACCTAGCAACACTATGGTAAACCCAAAAGGGCAGTGCCATGCCATCCTCTTGAGAAACGAAAGGAAGTGCAAGGGGCTGATAATCATAGCCCAAGCATAGCGTCACCATCAGAACTTAGTGATGTACATGACGAGCCGAGCACAGAGGTCGACCAAACTAAAGAGAGGGACACAGAGTCATCCAAGGGGGAGAAACCACATGAGAGGCCATAGCGGCCTAGTTCTATCACTTTCACGGATAACCCCCCTAAACTCAAAACTCCTATTCCGTTTCTTCAAAGATTCCAAAAAAAAAAGGTTGACGAGCAATTCGCCAAGTTTCTTGATATTTTCAAAAAGATTCACATTAACATTACTTCTGCAGATGCACCGGAGCAACCGCCGAACAACATAAAGTTCATGAAGGATGTTATGTTGAAAAAGAGGAAGTTGGAAGAATTCGAGACAGTAAAGCTTACTAAAGAGTGCAGTGCAATCATATAGAAAAAGCTTCCACAAAAGCTGAAAGATTCGAGGAGTTTCATATACCTTGCACCATTGGTCCTATAAATTTTAATAATGTTTTATGTGATTTAAGTGCAAGCATTAACTTGGTGCCTTTGTCAATTTTTCAGGAAATTAGGGCTTGGCGAGGTGAAGCCAACTACAATATCTTTACAACTAGCGAATTGATCATTTACATACCCTCGGGGTATAACTGAGGACGTGTTAGTTAAGGTGGACAAGTTCATCTTCCCAGTGGACTTTGTAGTTTTTGACACAGAGGAAGATGGTGATATTTCTCTTATACATGGGCGACCATTCCTTGCTACGGGAAGAACATTGATTGATGTGGAGCTTGGTGAACTTATTTTGAGGGTTAGTGAAGAAATGGTGATTTTTAAGATCTACAATACAACCAAAGCTCCTGATAAGAAGAATACATGCAACCAGATTGATATCGAAAGGGTACTTGATGAGTGTGCTACCGAGGCTTTTGAGACACCTCCACCGAAAGATGCCTAGGTATACTATGTGGAAAAAATTGAGAATTTAGATAACCCTCCTCCCTTGGTGTGGAAGGACCTATATTTGATGCCTAATGTTGAAGAAGAAAAGTTGTTGAGTACTATAATTGAGCATAAGCGAAAAGATGAATCTCTTTCTCAAGTCAAGAAGAAATGGTTAAAAAAATTTAAGGGCCAAGATGAAAGGAATGAACAGACCGTGCTTCTTGATGATCCACCTTAAAGAAACAAAGAAGAAGTCGAGTTAAGGACTTTAAACTAAGCGTTTGTTTGGAGGCAACCCATCGGTTTTGGAATTTTTCTTATTTTATGTGTTTCATGTTTTTAGTCATTGTAATATAGATTTGAGTTTCATACCATTGACAAGTTTTGTTTCTTTTCCTTTCCAGGTTCTACAGTAAGTTTTGGGGACCACTTGGAGCAACTATGAGAGGCAATTGGAGTGCATCATGTTGAATTTTTACCCATTTGGGTTCAGGGGGTTATCGAAACTCCTCTGTCTCTTATATGCTTATGTTTTTCCTAATATTTAATTGTTTATTTCATGCATTGAGGACAATGCTTGTTTTAAGTTTGGGGGGAGAATTTTGATTTTTTGACTTGTCATGGTAAAGACTTGTTTAGGATGTCCTATGATTTTACAAATTCTGATTTGATTCAATTCTTTTTATTTTTCTGAATGGCCAATGATAGGAGAACATGTACATGAACATAACTCTAGGAGAGTGTAAAGAGATATCTTAAGTTTGTGTGCTTGATTCCACTATTTGCTTAGCTTTGTTGAAAATTCTCTACATGTCTAGTGTGGTTGATTTTGTGGAGTCATGACTTGTTTAGATTGGATGTGTGCATGTAAAGTTTTATATATATATATATTATATCTATAGAAATCTTAGAACAAATTTGATTATCACTTGAGGGGAAATCCTAGAGAGCATGCCCTGAGGAAAATGATTTAGGCCATGTTTGGATAAGTTTGAGCCAAATAGCCAACCTTACTTTTTATTGTATCCATAGTTCCCATTTTGAGCTGAATATCCTTTTCTTTGTTACCTATACATCAGGAAATTTGAGCTTATCATGTTTAATTATCCTTTTTTCAGCCTTTGTACCTTATACACTTTGATCATGTTGGAGTGTTATTATTTGGATGAAAGAATAATGGGAAAGAAAAGTGAAGAAAAAGGTTGACAAAGAAGAGAAAAAAAAAAGGAGAAGAAAATGATGCTATGCCCATGATTATGAAAAGAAATAAGTATGGGGGTGTAGTTGTTCTTTGAAAATAAGAAAACAAGGGAACAAAAAAATGGGGAATAGAATGAAAAGATTGAATATTTAAAGAGAGGATATATGTGCTGAAATTGGGTTTTTGGTTCTGAATGTAATGTTGTTGATGTTTGTAAAAGATCAAAGTATTTAGGGTGTTTTGAGCGTAAATTTTTAAAATTTTTCCTACCTTTGAACCTTGGCCATACATTACAACCTAAGAAAGACCTATTGATTCTAAATGACATGTGATCTACATTAGTGGAGAGTGGTATGAAAGATTTGGCTATGGGATTCACTTTCTATATATTTATTTGAGATCACTTACACTTCATACTTGCCTGCACTTGTCTATGAATTTCATGAATGGTTTTATGAGACTCACTATAGGATGGTGTGTTTGAGAATGGAAGATGACGTTAGGTGACGAGTTGGATAGAAATTCTAGACATTTCTAACACTCTTAAAAATTATCTGATGAGTTATTATCCGTCAATGTGATCTTATAGGCCATAATGATGATCTTGTATGATATTTTGAATCAAATTCTTAATTTGTTTGAGATTAGGATGGTAGATGATTGATTGATTTTTAGTTTTAGTTTAGTTTTCCCTTTGCTCGGGACGATCAAAATCTTAAGTTTGGGGGTATTTGAAAGTTGCATATTTAGATAGGTTTTAGAGCATGCTTTAGGTGTGTTTTGGGATATTTTATACATTAGTTTAGTGTGTTTATGTTAGTTTTGATACATTTGGTAATTTAGGAATAAATTGGTTTCTATGCATTATTTTGGTTTGTTAGTTTATATGTTGGGTCAATTTAGGTTTTGAGTATGTTAATTACTTGTTTTGCATTGTTTTGTAGATATTTAGATGTGTGGAAATGAGCATGAATGATGGACACAACATATGAGAAGCCTAGATGATAATTCATGAAGAACCCAAGTCAAGAAGTGGAAGAAAATTGGCCAAGTCCACAGGAAGGAAGGCAAAAAAGAGCGAAAAATGGCTAAGTCCCAAAAAAGCATGCACCATGTGACGTTCTGAGCGCCGTGGCTCCAAAAGGTTGTGGAACGAGCAAGAAGTTTTAAAGTACTACCATTTGATCCCGTGATAGAACGTGCTCTTGGAAGACTAAGGCAGGAGAGAAGAAGAGAAACCGAAGCAATGGCGGAGGAAGTTCAATACATTAACAATCGGGGGTACAACTATAGAAGCAATCAAGGTGTTTCGAATCAGTACCACCCAAGCATCATAAATCATAAAAACTTCTCCTATGCCAACACGAGGAACACATTGCAACCACTTGGCTTTTGTAATCAAGCTCAAGAAAATTAGTCATCCTTGGAAGATATGTTGGGTTCAATTTATGATGGAAAAGAGGGCATCTATAAAGAATTTGGAGGTACAAGTTGGGCAACTAGCCTCAACTGTGAATGCCCAACAACGGGGGTCACTACCTAGCAACACTGAGGTAAACCCGAAAGAGCAGTCTCACGTCATCATCTTGAGAAGTGGGAAGGAAATGCAAGGGGCTGATCATCATAGCCCATGCATAACATCACCATCAAAACTTAGTAATGTACATGACGAGCCGAGCACTGAGGCCGAGAAAAATAAAGAGAATGACCCAGAGTCATCCAAGGGGGAGAAGTCGCATGAGAGGCCATAGCGGCCTAGTTCTATAACTTTCACGGATAACCTCCCTAAACTCAAAACTCCTATTCTGTTTCCTCAAAGATTCCAAAAGAAAAAGTTTGACGAGAAATTCGCCAAGTTTCTTGATATTTTCAAAAAGATTCACATTAACATTCCTTTTGCAGATACACTGGAGCAAATATTGAACTACATGAAGTTCATAAAGGAAGTTATGTTGAAAAAGAGGAAGCTTGAAGAATTAGAGACAATAAAGCTTACTGAAGAGTGTAGTGCAATCATACAGAAAAAGCTTCCACAAAAGCTGAAAGATCCGAGGAGTTTCAATATACCTTGCTCCATTGGTCCTAAAAATTTTAATAATGTTTTATGTGATTTAAATGCAATCATTAACTTGATGCCTTTGTCAATTTTTCAGGAAATTGGGGCTTGGCGAGGTGAAGCCAACTACAATATCTTTGCAACTAGCGGATCGATCATTTACATACCCTCGGGGTATAATTGAGGATGTGGTAGTGAAGGTGGACAAGTTCATCTTCCCAAAGGACTTTGTAGTTTTGGACACGGAGGAAGATGGGAATATTCCTCTTATACTTGGGCGACCATTCCTTGCTACGGGGAGAGCATTGATTAATGTGGAGCTTGGTGAACTTACTTTGAGGGTTAGTGAAGAAATGGTGATGTTTAAGATCTACAATACATCCAAAGCTCCCGATAAGAAGAATACATGCAACCGGGTTGATATCGAAAGGGTAATTGATGAGTGTGCTACCAAGGCTTATGAGACGCGTACACTGAAAGATGCCTTGGTATACTATGTGGATAAAATTGAGAATTTAGATGACCCTCCTCCCTTGGTGTGGATGGACCTATATTTGATGCCTAATGTTGAAGAAGAAAAGTTGTTGAGTACTATAATATACTATTAGCGAAAAGATGGATCTCTTTCTCAAGTCAAGAAGAAACGATTAAAAAACTTGAAGGGCCAAGAAGAAAGGAATGAAAAGGTCGTGCTTCTTGATGATCCACCTTAAAGAAACAAAGAAGAAGTTGAGTTGAGGACTTTAAACTAAGTGCTTGTTGGGAGGCAACCCATCGCTTTTGAAAATTTTCTTATTTTATGTGTTTTATGTTTTTAGTCATTGTAATATAGATTTGAGTTTCATATCATTGACAAGTTTTGTTTCTTTTCCTTTCCAGATTCAAAAGTAAGTTTTGGGGACCTCTTGGAGCAACTATGAAAGGCGATTGGAGTGTATCATGTTGAATCTTTACCCATTTGGGTTCAGAGGGTTTTCGAAACTCTTCTCTCTCTTATATGCCTCTGTGTTTCCAAGTATTTATTTGTTTATTGCATGCATTGAGGACAATGCTTGTTTTAAGTTTGGGGGGAGAATTTTGATTTTTTGACTTCTCATGGTACAAACCTGTTTAGGATGTCCTATGATTTTACAAATTCTGATTTGATTCAATTCTTTTTATTTTTCTGAATGGCCAATGATAGGAGAACATGTACATGAACATAACTCTAGGAGAGTGTAAAGAGATATCTTAAGTCTATGTGCGTGATTCGATTATTTGCTTAGCTTTGTTGGAAATTCTCTACATGTCTAGTGTGGTTGATTTTGTGCAGTCATGACTTGTTTAGATTGGATGTGTGCATGTAAAGTTATATATATATATATATATATATATATATATATATATATATATATATATATATATATATATATATATATATATATATATATATATATATTAGATCTTAGAAATCCTAGAACAAATTTGATTATCACTTGAGGCCAAATCCTAGAGAGCATGCTATGAGGAAAATGATTTAGGCCATGTTTGGATAAGTTTGAGCCAAATAGCCTACCTTAGTTTTTATTGTATCCATAGTTCCCATTTTGAGCTGAATATCATTTTCTTTGTTACCTATACATCAGAAATTTGATCTTATCATGTTTAATTCCCCTATTTTTCAACCTATGTACCTTATACACTTTGATCATGTTGGAGTGTTATTATTCTGATGAAATAATAATGGGCAAGAAAAGTGAAGAAAAAGGTTGACAAAGAAGAGAAAAATGTGAAGTTTGCTTATGAGTTCTATTGAAAAGGAAAAGAAAATGAAGAAAAAAGGAAGAAGAAAAGGATGTTATGCCCATGATTATGAAAAGAAATAAGTATGGGGGTGTAGTTGTTCTTTGAAAATAAGAAAACAAGCAAACAAAAGAATGGGGAATGGTGTGACGCCCCGAAAATTATTTCATCTAGCCCATAACTCAATTGCACTTTGCCCAAACTCTATGCTTTGCCTTGATATGTTTGGTGTTTGTTTGATGGTTGTTTAATGTTTGTATAGTTGATGCTTGATAATGTATATAAATATGTGTATCATAAATTGTATATGGGTCATGTTAAATTAAATTAAAATGCATATGTTATTATTTATGCATGGGTCCATTAAACCATGAATTGATATGAGTTAGGATTGATTAAATAAAAGGATAAATGAGAATGAAAATTTGGTGTATTAAATGGATTGGACATTTAAAATACATGGAAGCATGAAATTGGTTAAAGTACATGTGGTTGGTATGGGTAGTATGGGACCAACACATGTGAAGGTTGGTGCATGAAAGTGGACAAGTGTCTCATGCCCTCAAGGAAGTGTTAGAATGAGTGGAGGGAATCAAGGAGAGAATCAAGGAGGGAATCAAGGAGAGAATCAAGGAGGGAATCAAGGAAGTGCTAGAAAGAGGTGAGTGGAGAGAAAGGAAAGAAGAAGAGAAAGAAAAGAAGAAAAAGGAAAGAAGAAGAGAAAGAAGGAGAGAGTTGCAGGAGGAAGATCCCTGTGACGTTTTCATCAAAGAGGTAGATCTTTGGAATCTATGGTCAGATTGAGCTCAAAATTTGTCAGCAAGTTCGTAACTTATGGTTATTCATTCTGGTCGGTGGAGATCTTGATCGGAGGTTTCTTCTAAGAGATCTAACCTCTCAAACAAGGCTGGTCGAAAAGTCTGGATTTCTTGCACCGTTTCGCTCAAACTTATAGATCTCCTTAATCTACCGTGGATGGATATAAAATTTGGGTATGTCGTGTACAACGGATAGTTCTACATTCTGAACGGTGGAGATCTTGATTTAGGGTTTCTTCTAAGAGATCTAACCTCTGAAACAAAGCTGGTCGGAGATTCTGGATTTCTCGTGGTGTTTCACTCAAACTTGTAGATCTTCTAAATCTACCGTTGGATGGATATCAAATTTGGGTATGTAGTTTATAACTGATTTCTGTATTCTGAACGGTGGAGATGTGTATTCGTTTAGTATTTTGTGTGATATAGTCATCTGAGTTTGAGTAAGGAGAAATTGTCTGATTAGAGACTTGTTCATCAAATATACTTATCTTCTCGGTCCACCGTTGGATTGGGCTGATATTTGGACAGAAGGTTTGTTTCTTCACATACTTCAATCTGTACGGTTGATTTTGTGATTACATATTTCTGTTGGTATATTGATACATCTGAATAGAATAGTAAATGAAGAATTGGTAGGGTTGCTTGTATTAGACCTAAATTTAGAATATGAACTTAGACCTTTCCAAATAGCTTGCATGTCAACTATGTTCACCTAGTTGCCATTGTTGATGAACCCATGATGCAAAATCAGTGATATACATGGCTGAACATGGTGACCTAGTGTAAATCGACAATATGGCCTAAGTATGGAAAATTTCATATTTTAGGGCTTTTGATGCTTTTGGCCTAGAATCATTGAATTGATGCAACTTATGTTTAATTAAGCATGATTAGAGTTGATTATGCTACTGATTTGGTGGTTGTGACCATATCATGGGTTAGGCCTACTTGTGATCAAGTGACCAATTTGGGCATGTTTATGCCTAAAGGAATTGAAAATCAGTATTTTTGATTAATAGAATGGTTTATGTATGAGAACTATGCATTAGAGGCCTAAGTCATGTGATTTGAGTTGAATGATGGGATTAGATGGGATTTAGGCCTATTGTTTATATGTGGGCTGATTTAGGGTTGATGTGTAATGTCTATGTGATTGAGCATAGAAATTGATGTATGGTAGGATATTGATGTATGTTTCAGGATCTTGATTGGGTTGATTCGGTTTGGTGGTCGTGTGTGGTTAAATACTCTCGCGAGGCTTGGTTGTGAGTAGACTTCATTTATGATTATATCTTTTATGTCATCATATCACTTATATATATTGTATGTTGAAAGCATGAATGTGTTCTAATGTTTTGAATGATGCATTGATTTGAGAAAACCTTATGACTTTGGTTGGGCCCATCTATCTGGCTAATAGGGGGACTTAACCTTGCCACAGGAGGGTTTTAGGAAAGGAAATGATTGGGGTCAACAGCACGGTGAAATAGACGTGTACTAGTAACCCAAATAAACATGATTGGGATCAACGGTACGGTGAAATAGACGTGCACTAGTAACCCAATGCATGTGGAATGTGGATCCAAATTGATAAGCTTTTACTTGCATCGAACTTATTATAAATGTTTGAAATCTATATGTTATGAGCTTTTAAATCAAGCTACACATTGACATGCATACATGATATTTATTGATGAGTATTGATAGCATATCTGAATTCTATTCACTGGGCACCGTTGGCTCACCCTCATTTTTCTCTTTCAGGTCCTTCCGTCCCGAATAAGGGCAAAGGAGTAGTTATATCTTGAGGGCCTTGCCTGCGAGAGAATCCAAAGCCTCGATGTGAGTTGAGAGGCATTTTGATTGAACTGTGTTTTAAATTATGAAGTATTATATTTTGGATTATGTAATTATAACACTTACCACATTGTAGTATGGGTGAGTTGGGACTTGTTAGATAGACCATGTGGGCATATGACGGTTTTTATTTGTACCCACAATTTTGGACTTTATGTGTATGTCAATTTTAATGGACTGTAGGGATTATGATTATATTTATGGTTCATTTTTATGGATTATCCCTTGTCTTTGATGATTAATACGGTGGGTAGTTTTGTTTAGTACCTTTTAATATTATGTCGTTGTTTGAGATAAGGCTCGTAGGGTCTCAACCACCTCACGAGAGTTGAGGAGTGGTCGGAGATGCCTACGCCGGGCGTCCCGCCCCGGCATTCCGCATGCCATTCCCTGCGGGGTTGGTGGTCCGGGGCGCGGGGTCGCCACAAATGGAATGAAAAGATTGAATAGTTAAAGAGAGGATATATGTGCTGAAATTGGGTTTTTGGTTCCAAATGTAATGTTGAGGATGTTTGTAAAAGTTCAAAGTGTTTAGGGTGTTTTGAGCATAAATTTTTTCAATTTTTCCTACCTTTAAACCTTGGCCATACATTACAAACTAAGATAGACCAATTGATTCTTAATGGCATGTGATCTACATTTGTGGAGAGTGGTATGAAAGATTTGCCTATGGGATTCACTTTATATATATTTATTTGAGATCACTTACACTTCATACTTGCTTGCACTTGTCTATGAATTTCATAAATGGTTTTATGAGACTCACTATAGGATGGTGTGTTTAAGAATGAAAGATGAGGTTAGGCGAGGAGTTGGATTGAAATTCTAGACATCTCTAACACTCTTAAAAATTATCCGATGAGTTATTATCTGTCAATGTGATCTTAGAGGCCATATGATGATCTTGTATGATCTTTCGAATCAATTTATTAATTTGTTTGAGATTAGGATGGTAGATGATTGATTGATTTTTAGTTTTAGTTTTGTTTTCCCTTTGCTCGGGACAATCAAAATCCTAAGTTTGGGGGTATTTGAAAGTTGCATATTTAGATAGGCTTTAGAGCATGTTTTAGGTGTGTTTTGGGATATTTTATACATTAGTTTAGTGTGTTTATGTTAGTTTTGATGCATTTGTTAGTTTAGGAATAAATTGGCTTTTATTTATTATTTCGGTTTGTTAGTTTATATGTTGGATACATTTAGGTTTTGAGTATGTTAATTACTTGTTTGCATTGTTTTGTAGGTATTTAGATGTGTGGAAGTGAGCATGAATGATGGACACAACATATGAGAAGCCTAGATGATGATTCATGAATGATGAACACAACGTATGAGAAGCCTAGATGATTCATGAAGAACCCAAGTCAAGAAGTGGAAGAAAATTGGCTAAGTCCACAAGAAAAAAGGCAAAAAGGAGTGAAAAATGGCTAACTCCCAAAAAATCACACACCTTGTGACGTTTTGAGCGCCGCGGCTCTGAAAGGTTGTGAAACGCGGCACTAAAAGGTTTTCCAAGTTGCGTTTTAGCAACTTGGACGATTTTTCTAAAGAAGCACTTTCCAATTCTAATTCCACACGACTTTGGGCCATATTATATATCAAAATTTAGGGTTTTTCAAGAGGATTACATTGGAATAGAGGGGAGAATGAAGTTTTACGGCTGGAGCGAGGTGGAGAAGAAGATCTACATTGAAGTCTATTCCCAATCTCTACGACATTCTAGTTTGTTTCTCTCGATTTTGATACATGTTCGAACTTATATTTCATGTTTTTATGTCTTCATTCATGAGCTAAATTCTTTCTAGAGGTGTAGATTGATCTAAGCTTGATACTATGTCTAGTTTTATGGTTTAATTATTATTAATAAAGTTTCTATAGTTTATTTATATTTCTCTTGGTGTAATTTTTTGATCCATTGATCACGGATTAGATTATCATAAACTTGAGGTAGATGCTTCAAAAGAGGGTGCCTTGGGTTGCATGAGGTTGATCAAATGACCTCTCTGTCCGCACAGACGGCTTGTATGTTGCATTACATGGTGGCTTTATCTAACAAAGTCTCCACTCTACAAGGAAGTTCTTCATCTTCCATAGCATCCATTGTAGCAGCACGTTCAGTTCCTCAAGGTTTTGGTGGTCAAGAAGAACAAGTACAGTTGTTAACAATAGATTGTACAACTACAGAGGGAACCAAGACAACTATAGAGGAAACCAAGGTGGAGGACTAGTGTTAAATTAGTACCGTTCGAGTGTGAGGAACCATGAAACTATTTCCTACTCTAACACTAGGAATGTGCTACAACCATCGGGGTTCAACCAACAAGTACAAGAAAGGAAGCCACCACTTAAGGATATTTTGGCCACGTTCATTGGTGAGACAAGCAACAAGTTTGAGAAGAATGAGTCAAGGCTCAACAATATGGAGACTCATATGGGAAACATTAGTTCCTCAATCAAGAACTTGGAGGTACAAATTGGTCAAATAGCTTCATCCGTTACTGCCCCACAAAGAGGCTCTTTCCTGAGTAACGCGGAGGTGAACCCAAAAGAGCAATGCAAGGCTATCAAACTGAGAAGTGGTAAAGAAGTTGAGAGTGGTCCTTCACCATCTATTCCTTCTCCACCATCTATACCATCATCATCTTCACCGGTGCAAAAGGAAGTTCAAGAGGAAGTGACAAACAAAGGCAAATAAGTAGCATTAAAGGAAGAGAAAGAGGTTACAAAGAAAGAATATTTTTTGAGCCGCATCACTTTTCCATACAACCCACCTATCCTTAAACCTCCCATCCCCTAACCCCAGCGTTTTGCAAAGAAAAAGGTTTATGACCAGTTTGCAAAATTTCTAGATATTTTTAAGAAAATTCACATCAACATACCTCTTGCAGATGCCAGGTGCCTAACTATGCAAGGTTCATAAAAGATCTCATGATGAGAAAGAGAAAGCTAGAAGAATTTGAGACAGTCAAGCAGACAGAAGAGTGTAGAGCCATCATATAGAAGAAGTTATCCCATAAACTCAAAGATCCAGAGAGTTTTACTATCCCTTGTGTTATTGATAAGTTGAGTTTTGGTTAGTGTTTTTCATGTCAATTTGTGAGGTTTTTAGGTGCATTTAGTTAGTTTTTAGGTGTTTATGCATAATTAGTTCATTTAGTTATTTTCGGTTCATTTAGATGTTTGGTTGTGTTTTAGATGTTAGTTTTAGGTGTTTTCATAAATTGCATGCATTAGGTTAGTTTAGGTAAATAATCATAATTTTTAGGAATTTTTCCTTAAATCATTAGTTGCATTTTCATATTGATAATCTCACATTTTGCATGTTAATGCATATTTGCATTTAGAATTTTAATACTCGATTAGTTGAGATCACTTACTTGTTTTTTTGTGTTTTTTTGTGTTTTGTTTTGTAGGAGAATAAAGAGCTTTAAAGGGGTGAAATGAGGCATAAAAGATGGAGAAAAAGTTTCAAGGCATTGCACAACAAATTCCATGGAGAAAAAAATGCAAAAGCATGAAGAAAATGCACAAAAGTTTGCATTTCACACTCTGGGCACCGCGGCGCAGTTATGAAAATTGTTTTTGCGCGAGTTTTGTATTTTTGTGATATCTTGGGTTATCAACTTGGAATTGGATGCCGTTTTTTTTTCTACTTCTTCTAGACTTAAAGGGCTATCATATAAGAATATTTGGAGTCACAAAAAAAGAGGAGAAAAAAGGACGGCTAGGGTTTGCAAAAGGGTGAAGAGAAAAGGAAGCAAGAAAGAAGAGGAGAAAGTTTGGAGGAGTTGCAGGTTTTGCAACAGGAAGAAGAAGAAGATCTTCAAGGGGGTTTTCATCTTTTAATTTCTATTTCTTAAGTTCTTGAAATGTTTCATTTCCTTGTTTTTCATCTTTTGTATGTTGTATCCATGGATTGGTTTATGAACTAAATAGATAATCTAGAGTTTTGATTTAGCTTTGTTGGATCTTGTGATTGAGTCATTGTTTATGTGTTTTTGAGCAATCTTTTGGGTTTATTTATGATTCTCCATGCTTAATGTTTTCAAATTGCTGATCACTCTTTAAATGAACTTAGATTTGGTTTCTTACACTCGAGAGAGGTGTTATCGAATCAGAGTAAGGGAATTGTAACCTAAGGTAGAGTATCGAGTCGAGAGACCTACAAAACCCACTGAAATCCATTAAAATGAATCATAGATCTTAATGCATTCTTAATCTATTGGTTGGAGCTCGAGAGAGGGAATCGAGAGTAGATATTCAAGCTATCACTCGGGAGAGGGGTTTGAATCAAAAAGGATTCAGGATTTATAAATTCTAGAAATTAATTCATTAACACAATTATTAGAAATCATGAGAGACAACATAGTGAGATCTAAACTCTAGAACTATAAATCCATTGATTTCTCTCTAACTTCCATTTAATTTGCATTGTTTTCTTAGATTTTATTTAAATTACATCTCTGCAATTAAATCATCTCTTTTTATCACCTAGATAAAACCACTAATCATTGTAGTTTTGGGGATTTTTAATTATGAAATTAACCTTCCCTGTGGATACGATAGCCCACTCACCATGGGTATTATAACTTGATAATTCATGCACTTGCGAATCAAAATAAGTGACGATCAGTGCCTATATGTCTGTGTGCTTGATCCATTTTTGCTGAGTTTTGTTGGAGAAACTTTACCAATTGTACATGGTTTTGATCATTAGATTAAGATTGTTGGGAATGGACTTTTGCTTGCTAAGTCATATTTTAGATCTCTTGGGATTCTAGAACAAGCTTGATCACTTCTCGAGGCAAAATCCTAGAAAACACACCATGAGGAAGATGATTTAGGCCATGTTTGAAAAAGTTTGAGCCAAATAGCCTACCTTACTTTTTGTTGTATCCATAGTTCCCATTTTGAGCTTAATATCCTTTTCTTTGTTACCTCTCCATCATGAACTTTGAGTTTGTCATGTTTAAATTTCCTATTTTTCAACCTATGTACCTTATACACTTTGATCATGTTGGAGTGTTATTATTTGGAAGGAAGAACAATGGGAAAGAAAAAGTGAAGAAAAAGGTGATAAAGAAGAAGAAAAAAAAATGTGAAGTTTGCTTATGAGTTATATTGAAAAAAAAAAAAAAGGAAAAGAAAATGAAAAAAGAGAAGAAAAGGGTGTTACATCTATGTATTGAAATGAAATAAATTTGGGGGTGTAGCATTCTATGAAAGAAAAAAAATGAATGATGATAAGAAGCAAACAAAAAAGTGGAGAGTTAATTAAAAAGTTGAATTTTACAGAGGATATATGCACTGAAATGGGGGTTTTGGTTTCAAATGTAATGTAGTGGATGTTAGCAATTAATCAAAGTGTTTAGGGTGTTTTTGAGCTACAATGTTCCTATCTTTCCCTACCTTTGAACCTAAGCCTTGAATTACAACCTACGAAAGACCTTTTGATTCTGAATGATGTGTGATCTACATTAATGGAGAGTGGCGTGAAAGACTTGCCTATGGAGTTCCAATCTAAATAATATATTTTGAGATCTTACACTTAATACTTGCTTTCATTTGCTCATGACTGGCATAATTAGTTTGGTGAGATTAGTTATGTACTTATGTGTGAAGGAATCAAAGGTGGAGCTTGGTAACAGTTGGGTTGAAATTCTAGACAACTCTACACTCTTGAAATTCTTCCTAGAAGTGAATATTCTTTTTGGTGTAATCTTGGAGGCCATATATGTGTTTACAATGATTGAGTAAGTCTTTATTTGTGTGAGAATGTGATTTTAGAAGGGAGATGTTAATCATGAGTTTTAGTTTTGTTTTCCCTTTGCTGGGGATGATCAAAGTCCTATGTTTGGGGGTATTTGATAGTTGCATATTTAGATAGGTTTTAGAGAATGTTTTAGGATATTTTATGCATTAGTTTCATGTGTATAAGTTAGTTTTGATGCAATTGTTATTTTAGGATAATTTGGGTTTTCATGCAGTATTTTGGTTTATTAGTTTATGATTTGATCCATTTCATATTTGAGTATGTTATTAATTTGATTTGCTTTGTTTTGTAGGTATTTAGATGTGTTAGTCATGGTTTTGGATGATGAAAACATGTACATGAAGATGCAAAAGAAAAACATGAAGAGCCCAAGTCAAGAAGGAGTGAAAAATTGGCTAAGCCCCAAAAATCAGGAAAAACGCAACGTTCTGAGTGCTTCGGAGCTCAAAAGCAGCGCCGCGGCACTGTGGTGGTGAAACGGAAGCGTGATTGACAGGTTCTGAGCTCCGCGAGGCTGAATGGTGTTTTGATCTTGCGTTTTTAGCAAGTTTCGAATTGTATTTTTCCTTGCTTTTCAATTTCAATTCCACATGACTTTAGAGCATATTATATATCAAAATTTAGGGTTTTTCGAGGGGAATACACTGGAGAAGAGAGAACGACGGCTAGGAGCAAAGGAAGGCGAAGAAGACGACTTGGAGACAAGGAGGAATCTACAAGTTCAATAGCAACTAGTTTGGTTTTGAATGTTTAATTTATTGTTTCTCTGCATGTTTTGGATTTCATTGTTCCAAAGTATAAACTAATTTGTTAGTCTAGAGAAGATATGGATCCTATATTAGATTTTATGCAATAATATTATCTTTTGTTTATTATCAATAATTTATTCATAGTTTATTTATATTTCTCCATGCTTAATGCTTTTGATCTCTTGGCCACGGATCAATTGATCATAAACTTGGGGGGCGACACTCGATAGAGGGTTCTTTAGATTTGAACATGAGAAATATGACATGGGATTTTCGTAGTATCGATGGATATGCGATGCCTCATGAAGTTGTAGGAAAATCAAGGCTTAATGCATTGCTAATATATTGGTTTTTATCGATAAATTGAAACTATATTTTGGTGATAGATTCTAGCTCGACACTCGACAGAGGGTGTTAGGAACTATAGGATTTTGACTTATAAACATGAATAATAATTTGATAACGAGCATAACTAATATTGCATAATTGATAATTAGGTGAAATCTAATCTCTTGGTGTTTTTAATATTAATTTTTCTCCAGAAAATTCTAATAAATTGCTATTTTAATTAGTGTTTTAGTTTAAGTATCATTTTAGTTAATTGATCATTAAATTTGGTTTTCTAGATAAAATTAGAGCTCGGAACAATAAATTAATCCCTGAGGACGATACCCGATTTTCATCGGTAAATATTATAGCTTGACACCGTAAACTTGCAGTTTCCACGCATCGACACCTTGTGCAATGGTTCTTCATCAGACTCCTCTTCATCTTCACACTCCAGAATGCCTAGAAGTCTGTCAGACTCCTTTGGACCTTGTGGTCTCGAGAAAGTTGGGGCTCTAGGTGCCGATGGAACATTCACTCCACATTTCTCTATGAGAGGAATGAGCATTCCAAATCTCTTCATACTCGAAACAATGTACCAAATTGTGGAATGAAGTCGACTGTTCATAGCTTTTAATAGATCCTCGAAGAAATCAACGACACCTTCCACTCGATCTGTTGAAGTGGTGATGGTGTAGGAGAGATCTATGATTGTGGATGCTAAGAAAGGAATTTTGTACTCAATAGAGCACATCTTCTCATAAACTTGATTGGCAGCATCAAGAATTATATCAACCTGTTGTCCTCAGAGGGTCTTGGCTGAACAATATCAACTAAAACACTGTCCTTTAGATTTGATATGGCTTTTAGCATTGGATCCAAGTCAGTTTTACTAGAAACTTGATCTAGAATTGCATTCAATACTGACTGTAGTGCATCAGTGTTGGTTGTGTCCTTTGAAGATTCAACAAGATGACCCTTCATACTCTGAATATCTTCATAAATCTTCTTCACGATAACACCATTTGATCCATTTTAAGGTTGGCTTGGTTCCATCCTCTCTGGATGGCTTGATTGAGGTTGAGGTTGAGATTGAGATTGACTTTTCTATGAGGCTCCATCTAAGCTGGTTGTGGTAGAGGCTAAGTTGGTTTACGACCAAATGAAGTCACAAAGGCCTTCTTAAATGCCTTGATGGACTATAAATTATCTTGAACATCTTTCATCACATTGTCACTTGGAGTAGCTTAACTTGATGGTGGAAGGGCCTGCATGGCCGCAAGTTGTTTATCCATTGGCTAAGTAACTTGACTTAATTTATCTGAAACTTCCACCATACTTTCAGTGCAAGCTTTTTTCTCTTCAAGTTCTTCATGTTGTAGCTGTATCAAATGTTGGATTTCTCTCAACATCTCAGAATTTTGCTTGCTCTGTTCTTCTCTCATTTTGTCCAACAATTTGGAGTTCATATATTCTTGATCTTCTCTGATTCTCCTCAGAAAATCCTCTTAATCAAACTGCGGAGCTACAGGTTCACTGTAGTGAGAGTGAACTAAATAGATAATCTATAGTTTTTATTTAGCTATGTTGGATCCTGTGATCGAGTCATTGTTATGTGTTTTTGAGCAATCTTTTGGGTTTATTTACGATTCTCCATGTTTAATGCTTTCAAATTGCTGATCACTTTTTGAATGAACATAGATTTGGTTTCTTACACTAGAGAGAGGTGTTATCGAATTGGAGCAAGGGATTTGTAACCTAGGTTAGTAGTATCGAGTCGAGAGACCTACGGACACCTTTGAAATCATTTAAAATAAATCATAGATCTTAATGCGTTCTTAATCTATTGGTTGGCGCTAGAGAAAAGGAATCAATAACTTAAGGATAACTGTTCAAATTGATGCTCGATAAAGGTATTTGGATGGGTCAGGATTCATGATTTATAAATTCCAGAAATTAATTCATTAACACAATTATTAGAGATTATGAGATACAACATTGTGAGATCTAAACTCTAGAACTATAAATCCATTGATTTCTCTTCAATTTCCATTTATTTTGCATTGTTTCGTTTGATTTTGTTTATTTTACATCTCTGCAATTAAATCATCTCTTTTTATCCCCTAGATAAAACCACTAATCATTGTAGTTTTGGACATTTTTAATTGTGAAATTAACCTTCCCTGTGGATACGATAACCCGACTCACCTCAGATATATTATTACTTGATATTTGTACACTTGCGAATCTAAATTTAGCATATCATTAAGCTACTTTCATAATGGAACTTTTAGACACTGCCATTGATATCAAAGAAATTGTTAGATTTCTTTAATTAGCAACTCTACTTTGATACCACTTGTTGGCCCAGGTATGTCCAAGAGGGTGGTGAATTGGACACTTCGATAATTAAAATTAATCTAATGGCAACTAATAAAGTGCTAAAAAATAAATCAATTGACGTAATTGATTTATAGTGGTTCGACTACTTGCCCACCTCCACTACGTAACCTTCCCAGTTAGGATTTTAAACCTCTTCACTAACGGATTCTCTTATGGGTGAAAACCAAACCGTTACAACTTTTTCTCAACTTTCGGGTGTGAGAACCACCATTACACTACTCAACTTATAGGCTTGAGACCAACCTACACCTCTCAACTTACAGGGTAGAGAACTACCTATTTCATCTTCCAGGTGTGAGACTAACCTAAAACCTTCTCAACTTACAGGCTTGAGAATGACCACTTTGTTGAAAAACAAAAGAAAGTAATCAATAGTCTGTATAACTACCTTTCCAACTCGATATAGTATACAAGATATGGAATGAAGTACATCTGTATCCTGAGAACTATCTCTCAAATTTCTCCTTCAGCAAGAATGATATGAGATTAAAACCATGCTGAAAATTTGAGTAAAATAGTTCAGTAAACTTCAAATAGATTTTCAATGAAAGATATAGAATAAGCTCAATTTGAAAATCCTTAAAACATGTTTCAAAGACAACACTTTGAAAGACAATTTAACTTGAAGACGATATGAAAATTCAACTAACTTTCAAAAGTAATGGCTCAAGAATTTTCGGTGTTGTGTGTTTTGATTCTAAGTGTTGGTATATATAGACTTAGTAAGGATAAGGTTGTTGACCATTTGAATTTTGAATTTCAAAATGAACATTAGCTCTGAACAACTAGAATCTTTCATCAAGATGGTAAAAACCATCTTTATAAACATTTTGATTTTCTTCAGGTTGCATGAGAAAAGAAAGTCTCAAAGGACGTGATTCATGCATCAGATGAAATATCTGACAAGCCTAAAAGGGGTTCTGTGCATAAAAAGTTCTTAAAAAATAGACTGAAAAGGTGCACATACGCAGCTTTATGACAGTTTTGGGTTAGTTTCCTGATTTGACAATCAACGTTTTGATGGGTAAAGCCAACTTTTTCGTTTTGTTCCTTGAGGGTGCTTGTAGACTGTAAGCATCTTTTTGAACTGTGAAGTGAGGGCGCTACTGGAAAGTAAGCATCCTGACTTACTTAACGTTAAAAAATGAATAATAGTTGTGAGGGTGCTGATTAAGGATAAGCGTCCTGACTTAATTTTGACACACTTAAAATCACAAGGGTGCTACTAAAGATGTAAGCGTCATAACATTCAAAGCATGAAAACATAAGGGCGCTACTGAAGACATAAGCGTCCTGATGTTTAAGACTTTTATAGATGACCAAAAATATATGGGCGCTACTGGATAGTTAACAGCCTGATGTTTGGAAACGATAAGAGAGTTGATGTTCAATCAACGTCCTGATAAGTTCCTTGGTTGATTCGATGAGGGCGCTACCGACAAAATAAGCGTCCTGATAGATATAAAATTTTCAACCTTGAACATTATCAGCGTCCTGGCTTACCAAGTCCAGGAGAGCACTGGTGAGACATTAGCGTCTTGATCGAATACTTAAGGATTAAATTTGTAAAATAATTATGTCTTTCAAAACGTAGTCAAATCAGTTGAAAATTCGATCTAACAAAGAAAATAAACTGAATCGATTAAGAAATTTAATTTTTTAAGAAAACTTAAACACATAGATCAAAACATGCAAATATGTTAAACTTGTTGAGAATTATTGATCGAAAGGTTTACATATTAGGTATTTGAAAAACTCAAGACATTGATCTTTCAATAGACTTGTAAGCTCTGCTCTTTGATCTTGGTTCTTAATAGTTCTGAAACACTTAACAAGATCATTAGATACTCAAACATGAATAGTTTGGAATCATCAAAACATTCTCATAATGGGGTTCTTTGAGATAATAGGTTGCTCATAGGTCACCCTCAAGATTAGATCATAGGTGATCCAAACCTAGGTGTAGCAACTCGAGCTTCACTTAGAGATCAAGGACATGTAGCCTTTTTATCCCAAATTCAACCTACTAAGATAGAAGAAGCTTTAGTTGAAGAAAGCATAAAAGAGCTAGGACACTTCACTAGAAACAAAGTTTGGGATCTTGTGCCTAAACTTGAACACCAAAGCGTTATTGGAACCAAATGGGTGTTTAGGAACAAGAAAGATGAGAAAGGAATCTGATGATATAAATTTCAATTCGCAAGCACACGAAAATCAAGTTCTAATATAGACCGATGAATACCGGGTTATCGTCTTCTAGGATTAGAAAAACTATTTCTTAATACCTGAAATTATAATAACTCTAAGTTTTATCTAGATGATCAATATTTGATGAATTTAGTACTAAAAAGTAAAATAAGCAAGAATTAAAACTAAACGATGTAATTTGGATAGAAAATAGAGAAAATCAATGATAAAAAAAACTTTTGAAGATTAATATCACCATGTCTTCACTTATGGTTTTCAAAATGTCATGTAAATGATTAATTCATGGATTTATAAATCATGGATCTAATTCACTTAAACCCCTCTTCCAAGTGGCAGTTCAATTATCTATGCTCAACACATTAATTCTTTTTTCCAAGTGATAAACCAATGAATTAAACATGCATTAAGATTTGGGACCCATTTTTGAATGATTTCCAATGGCATTGTAGGTTTTCCAACACGATACAATAACCCTAGGTTGCAATTTCCCCAAATGTGGCCAGCAATTTGAAATCATTAGGAGTTGGAAATTGCAAATAAACCCAAATAATGAATCAAAAACATGTAAAGAATAATCAACCATAAGATTCAACAAAGATCAATTAAACCTCTAGATTAGAAATTTAGCTAATAATCATGTTGAAGAATACAAAAGAAAGATTCAAAAGAGAAGAAATGAATGCAAGAAGAATTGAATAAGAAATGAATGGAAAAAGCACTTTAGAGTAGCTTCCTTTCTTCTTCTTCTCCACAAAATCCTGCAACTTGTCTTCCTCCTCAAGCTCTTTCTTGCCTCCTTTTTTCAACCCTAACCCTAATTAGTTGCTATTTAAATCTACTAGAATGAAAGATCTTCCTCTAATACAACCTTAAAATGAGATTATATACATAAGTTGGGAAAAGACCAAAAGGGACAGCAAAAAATATTCAAAATGCACAAAATAACATGCTATGCACAACCTAGCGCTGCGACGCTTAGAACGACTTCCTTTTCTCTTTTGGTTCTCTTTATGTCGACGTAGCCATTTTTCTGGCTTTTTTCTTGGTTCTTTGGTCCATCTTTTTGCTCCTTTCTTTGCCATAATTTTGTAACTATTTGAACCACATTCCAACCCACTTTTAGTCACTTTATTTACCTACGAAACAAAACACAAGTAAACGATCTATATTAATCAAGAAATAAAATTCAATATGAAACTATGTATGAACTTCTAAAATGTGACAATATTAATATGTAAATGATGCAATTGACTTTAGGAAAAATACCTAAAAATCATGATTATTTTCCTAAGCTAGCCTAATGCATTTTATTCATGAAAACAACTAAAACCAACTTATAAAACTCATAAAAATCTCTAAATGAACCTAAAACACTAAATATGAACAATTAATGCAAGTATATCTAAAAACTAACTAAATGCACCTAAAAACCTATGAAATTAATGTTGGTGCACCCAAGAGGGGGTGAACTAGGTGTAATGGTCAATTTAAAACTTTTACAATCACTTAGTGATATACATTGGTACATTGAAACTAAATGCACATACTAACTGTAAAGTAAAATACATCACTTAAAGCATACTAGCATTTATTGTGGTTCGGCCAAGCCTACGTCCACTACCTAATCTCCCGATGAGGATTTTCTCAATTCACTAACTGATTCTCTTATGGGTGAGAACAAAATCATTATACATGCCCTTTACAGGTTCAAGGCAAACCTATCCTTTTGCGGAATAAGGATGAACCACATTTCCTTTTTTCTGGATGAGAAAAAACCCATGTTCTTTTTACGGGATAAGGAAGAACCATTTTCCTTTTACGGGATAAGGAAGAACCATTTTCCTTTTACGGGATAAGGATGAATTGTTTCTCTTTTACAGGTTCAAAGAAAACCTATCCTTTTACAGGTTAAGGATGAACCTATCCTTTTATGGGATGAGGATGAACCAATTTCCTACTTACATGTGAGGATGAACCCTAACATGATTTCAACCCTGAAATCATTAAGTGAACTGCATTCACTTGACTTGGTTGTTTCAATTCAGAAACACACGAGTATTACAACACAAACGAATAATGTTGGTTCTAACTGAGTAGAACACTTTATCATTAAACCTAGTAGATAATAGTCGTTAGACATTTGAATTTTAAATACAATGTGAACGTTTACACACAACTGCTAAAATGTTATATGAAAATGGCAACTGCAATTTTTACTAACATTCTAATTCTTTTCAGATTACATGAATAAGGAAAGATTTAGAAAAACTTGATTCATGTATCAGAGAAGATCTCTGATAAATCTGTAAAGGATTCATTACAAAGATCCGTTCTGAAAAAGTAGACTGATATAGTGTACTTGTTAGGATAGTGACGGTTGTTGAATTTGCGTCCTAATTCTGTAATCAGCTTCCTGATGCATAATATCAACTTTGTCATTTTGTTTCTTGAGGGCGCTCATTATGTATAAGCGCCCTGCTAAACAATGAAGTGAGGGAGCTACTAACTTGTAAGCGTCTTAACTTTCTTTGTGACATAAGTGACTTAACCCTGAGGGCGCTAATGCACAGTTAGCGTCCTGCTTTGTTTTAAAACAATTAAGTACATTAGGGCTCTACTTTTTTTAGTAAGCGTATTCCCTTTTAAAACATAAAACACAAGGGTGCTATAACGATGTAAGCATCCTGTCATTTCAAAATATTTGAAAACAAAACCAAGTATGCTGAAGGACAATCAGAGTCCTGAAAGTTATTAAATTGGTTCCCAAAAATGAGTGTGCAACTATCCAGGTAGCGTTCGGATAGTTTATCCAACTTATAACTATCAGTGTCCTCAAAGATAAATTCTTTGAAGAATTTAGAAATCTTTCAGTAAGTTGATGTTGAGTCAGCATCCTGACACTTTCAGAGGTTGTCTAAAGGGTGGACAAGTAAGTGTCCTGATGAATCAGTTCAATTCAACCTTCATTTTTATCAGCGTTCTAATGAACTATCAGCGTCCTGACTTATCAAGTTCAGAAAAATGCTGCTAAATCATTAGCATCCTGAAAGACTTTGGAAATGCAGTTTTGACTCGCGATTAAAAATATGATGAATGCAAATAAAAACTCGATAAATTTTAAATTATACATATAAAATTAAATCATTTGAAATATCGTAAAGCATATGATCAAAATATGCAAATGCAGGTGATTTGTGCATGGTTTTGAAAAACGTTTGAGCAAAATCGATTAGAAAAAGATATGCCTTAAATACTGTGTATTTCTCACATTTCTCATAATCTTTAAATCCAACTCTTCATTATGTGATCTTCGATGAACTTCGCGCTAGAGTTGAATGTCTTGAACGTTGATCGAATGATGTTGTCTTGAAGCTTGATCGAATCGTTCGAGTGGTGTGATCTTGAAATCATGATATTATTTTTGAGGTTCCTTGAATGAAACGATCTTGAACGTCTGATATGACCTTTAGTTCCTTGAACGAATCATTCTTTGGCTTTTTGCTTTCCTGAGGTACTGAGATAGGTTCTTGAATAAAGCTCGTTAGCACAAAAAGAGATTTCGTTTGTGATCATCAAAATATACTCCATCAAGTATATTTAGGGACGTGCTAAGTGATGAACCGCTTAGGTTAACAATCTCCCCCTTTTTTATGATGGGAAACAAATCAAAAAATTAAGCACTCTAAGCAAAACAATTAATGTTTTTCTTTTCCCCTTCTAATTCTCTTATTTTTCTTTTGCCCCTTTGTCATGATAAAAAAGGTGAAGAAAAGAGACTAAGATCTCCTCCTGTGATGTAGTAGAGCAGCAAAGTTCCCCCTTACATGGAGACTCGCCCTTACTTTGTGCATTCACCCTCAAAATGATTTTTAACTACGCTTCATAGTTAGGTACGTGAGAATGCGTAAGGTCTACTATTCTTAGTCATGTGACAAGTAAGTGTTATCTTTAAGCATAGTGAGAAATAGTTTGACATATTCATAGGCTGTAAGATTTTGAAACAATATCATCGCCGAGAATCGTAGTCATAGGGGATGAGAAAGAATTGCCAAAAGATGAATTCATAGAAATTTTTTTTTTTTTAAACATGGGAAATTATTCTCTTGGTGCTTGGCATAAGTATAAATTTTATAATCAATCTAAGCCTACAAATAATATGCTTTCAAAGTTGTAAATAATCAAGCATAAGCATACTTTAAGCTCCATAGCGTAGGCACAAATGATTTATGATTAAACAAGGCCTAGCTATCATGATTCTCATAAGATGCAAAGTATATAGTTTGAAGTACATGGCATCAATTAGATATCAAAAATCACAATTAATTGATGCATACAAGATTTAATATTAAAGATCAACATCAATGTCATGAGAGAGTGAAAGTCGTGGATTTTCCATAGTTTAGGCATATGAAGATATATAAGATGAAGAGCAAAGCCTAAAGATATTGAATACATGCTAGATTTCATAGATATCATTCAAGCAACAACATATATTCATTTTCATATACTAGGCAAATAATTTCAATCGAAGCATAGCCTAGATGATTGGTTGATTCTAATGAAAAATGATTTTGAAGCGTATGCAACCATTAGAAATCAAACATTTAAGAAATTTGATGCTTATATGATTTAAGATGAAGAGAATGCATCAAAATCAAGTATTCATGAAAAGAGAGTGCCAAAAGATGATAGATATGAGCATAGGCAAATTTCTTTTCAAGATGTATAGGCGTATGTTATAAACTTGTGTACATGGCCTATATTCATTTGCATATTCATGAGTTATGCATAGATATGATTTAAAGTAAACATGATCATGATATGAATTAGCATAGGCAAAAATAAATTGTTAAGCATAGCCTAGCTATTAAGAATATCAAGTGATATAGTCAAATCCCACATAAGATGCACATTAAGCATAAAACACATGATATTCATTCAACATCAGATAATCACGTATTATAAACAGATACTCACAAATAGATGATGCAGATTATGAACAGATATCGATAAAAGATGTGATTAACCTTAAGAAAGATACCACAAAGATAATAGCATTAGTCATAATAAGATTTCATCATGATACTACGTATCAGGAAATATTCGAATCAAAATGAGCAAGACATCATTAGTATGATGACAAATAATCATGTTCATGAAAGTAAAATAATTATGCATCAGAAATAGTTAGAAATAATTTTGCAGACGCAGACTTAGGCAAACTAGCAAAGAGTAAACAAGCAAGCAACAACTTAGTAGTGAGATGTGCAGAACAAATTGTGTAAGTGAACCAGAAGATTAAAACAGAGCAATCACATACAGTTAAGCATATATAAGACATTAAAATTGAGCTAATCTTCAAATTTCTTGTATTAAAGTTTTGAAAGATCCGGAGGACCTATTTAACATATACAAAAAAAGTTAAAATAACAAAAAAAAAACTTTTGGATAACAGGCAGGCAGAGGATTGGTAGACAACAGGCAGAGAGTGGACATCATCAAGCTTGAGAGGAGTGCCTTGAGCATTGCGAGATCGAATCGTGGCAAATCTCGGCGGACGAGGCGGGTCATCTACGCTTGCACCTTTCTTCTCAATGTAGGCAAGCATAGGACCGAGCCTTCTCATCTAGCTCATGGTGTAGGCGGAACTTCCTCTAATCTCCTGGTGTAGCTCGGTTTGAGTTTTGTCCAATTTCTTGAGGAGGATCATCATCAGATCTTTTTGATGCCTAGATACCTTCTCAAGTTCTTTCAATCTGCGTTCTTGTTTGCAGAGAAAATCTACAACCAGTTAGAAGCTTGATGAGTTGGATTCAGATAGCCGGGAGAGGAGATCCTTAATCGAAGGTTCCTCGTGGACGGCATGGGGTGGCACTTGTTCAACAGGAGGTGGAGACGATTTTCTACCGCGATTTGGAGGAGGCACAAAGTCAGGTCTGGGAGACATAAAACATCATATTTTTTTAACAGAGTCATTAGACGAAGAAAACAGAGAGAATCCACTCAAGGAAGACGATGGTTCTTCCTTGGCGCGTTTCTAAGATACGGGGGTTCTAGAGGCCATGGATGTTGGTCGAGAAGATGAGGGGACTAGGGGGTTTCACTGCAGATGTTGCAAGTGAAGATGAAACATAAAGGCTTCCTTTAAACATCTCAAAGGGCGGTCATGCATTAAATGCAGGGTGGCATGATCGTACGAGTTGACATAGGAGAAATGAGTACAAAAGGAATAAAATATTCAGCAGAAGGCGAAAAGATAAACTTGAAATAAATTAATTAGCACACAAATGAGAGTTACGAATTCTAAATAGTGGAAAATAATGATTACTGAGGCAATTGGGAAGGAGTGGCGGTATGGCTTCCAGGATTTTCTATCTTGAAACACGAAATGTAAGATACCTAAGACGAATCCTATATAAATTGACCAAAGGATCTAGACTCTAGGTTGGTAGACCAAATATTCAGAGAACCCTTTCTGATTCCAATTGTTGGTGCACCTAAGAGGGGGGTGAATTTGGTAATGGTCATTTTAAAACTTTTCCAATGACTTAGTGATATACATTGGTACATTGGAACTAAATGCACATACGAACCTAGAGTAAAATGCATAACTTAAAACACACTAGAATTTATAGTGGTTCGGCTAAGTCTACGTCAACTACCTAATCTCCTGATTAGGATTTTCTCAATCTACTAACTGATTCTCTTACAAGAGATAACCAAACCGTTATATATTCTCTTTTACAGTTTAAAGGCAAAACTATCCTTTTACGGGATAAGGATGAACTGCATTTCCTTTTTCCGGGATGAGGAAAAATCCATGTTCCTTTTACGGGATAAGGAAGAATCGTTTCTCTTTTACAAGTTCAGAGATAACCTATCCTTTTATAGGTAGGGCGAACCTATCCTTTTACGAGATGAGGATGAACCAGTTTCCTACTTACAGGTGATGATGAACCTTGACATAATTTCAACCCTAAAATCATTAAGTGAATTACATTCACTTGACCTGGTTGTTTCAATTCAGAAACACGCTAGCATTACAACACAAACTAATAATGTTGGTTCTAACTGAGTAGAACACTTTACAATTAAGCTCATGTGCATAACATTACAAAGATGTATAAATTTGACGTAATGCTAAGAGACATACACTTACAGTCATTTACCTTTCAATGTTCGGTATTGCTCAAGTGCAGTTTCAAAAAGCGTGAATGATATGTAAATCAATTAAGTGCTTCTTTGAAAACATTATGATACCATTGAAACATTGAAGTTCAAAATGCAGGACCAGTGTAAAACATAGACTTAGATAGTTTTCAATTAGGTAAAATGTGTAAGCATGAAAACTTCTGGTTCAGTATTCAGTAGTTAACACAACTACTGATATAGTTCTATACAGTACCTAAGATATGAAATCAAGTACAACTGTATCTCTCATGAACTATTTCTCAAATTCCTTCATCAGCATGATTGAAGTTAAGTATAAATCCAGGCTGAGAATTTGAGTAGAAACCAATTCAGATAGATTTTCAAAGATAGAATACAATTGAAGTTCAATATGAAAATCTTTTAACTAAATAAAGTTTCAGTGAAGAATATTTTGAAAACTTAGAACATTTGAAAACTTTTGAAAGATTGAATAACAATTAACATTCAAAAAGTTTTTTGCACAATAAAAATTATTGACAAGTTGTTTGATTCAAAGTGTTGGTATTTATAGACCTAGTAGATAATAGTCGTTAGACATTTGAATTTCAAGTACAATGTAAATGTTTACACACAACGGCTAGAATGTTATATGAAAATGGCAACTGCAATTTTCACTGACATTCTGATTCTTTTCAGATTACATGAATAAGAAAAGTTTTTGAAAAACTTGCTTCATGTATCAGAGAAGATCTCTTATAAATTTGAAAAGGATTATGTGCAAATATCTGTTATGCAAAAGTAAACTGAGATAGAGTACTTGTTAGAACAGTGATGGTTGTTGAATTAACGTCCTGATTCCGTAATCAGCTTCCTGACGCATAATATCAACTTTGTAATTTTGTTCCTTGAGGGCGCTTATTATGTATAAGTGTCCTGCTGACCAATACAGTGAGGGCGCTACTAACTCGTAAGCGTCCCGACTTTCTTTGCTACATAAGTAACTTAACCCTGAGGGCGCTAATGCACAATTATCGTCTTGCTTTGTTTTAAAACAATTAAGTACATGAGGGTGCTACTTTTTCGAGTAAACGTCCTACCTTTTAAAACATAAAACACAAAGGCGCTACAACTATGTAAGCGTCCTGTCATTTCAAAATATTTGAAAACAAAACCAAGTGCGCTGAAAGAAAATTGGCATCCTGAAAGTTATTAAGTTGGTTCCTCAAGATGAGGGCACTCCTATCCAGGTAGCGTCCTGATAGTTTATCCCATTTATAACTATTAGCGTCCTCAAAAATAAATTCTTTCAGTAAGCTGATGCTGACTCAGCGTCCTGGCACTTTCAGAGGTTGACTAAAGGGAGGCACCTACTTATATGTAAGCGTCCTGATGAATCAGTTCAATTCAACCTTGAATGTTATCAGCGTCCTAATGAACTATCAACGTCCTTACTTATCAAGTTCAGGAGAGCGCCTCTAAATCATTAGCGTCCTGAAAGACTCTAGAAACGTAGTTTTGACTCGCGATTAAAAATATGATGAATGCAAATAAAAATGCGGTAAATTTCAAATTAAATCATTTGAAATATCGTAAAGTGTATGATCAAAATTTGCAAATATGCAGGTGATTTGTGCACGATTTTGAAAAATGTTTGAGCAAAATCGATTAGAGAAAGATATACCTTAAATACTGTATATTTCTCCTATTTCTCAAAATCTTTAAATCCAACTCGTCATTATGAGATCTTGGATTAGCGTCCTGAAAGACTCTGGAAACGTAGTTTTGACTCGCGATTAAAAATATGATGAATGCAAAAAAAACTCGGTAAATTTCAAATTAAATCATTTGAAATATCGTAAAGTGTATGATCAAAATATGCAAATATGCAGGGGATTTGTGCATGATTTTGAAAAATGTTTGAGCAAAATCGATTGGAGAAAGATATACCTTAAATACTGTGTATTTCTCCTATTTCTCATAATCTTGAAATCCAACTCTTCATTATGAGATCTTGGATGAACTTCGCGCTAGAGTTGAATGTCTTGAACGTTGATCAAATAATTTAGTCTTGAAGCTTGATCGAATCGTTCGAGTGGTGTGATCTTGAAATCATGATATGATTTTTGAGGTTCTTTGATTGAAACGATCTTGAACATCTGATATGACTTTGAGTTCCTTGAACAAATCATTCTTTTGGCCTTTTTCTTTCCTAAGGTGTTGAGATAGGTTCTTGAATAAAGCTCGTTAGCACCGAAAGAGAATTCGTTTGTGATCATCAAAATATACTTGATCAAGTATACTTAGGGACGTGCTAAGTGATGTACCGCTTAGGTTAATAATTAACATGTAAAACATTATATAAAACTCAACTTATCAAATTCCATCAAACTTAGACTTTGATCGTCCCGAGCAAAGAGAAAAATGAAAGTTGATCAAACACACGCCTCACATATTCCAAGATGAACAAGGTTTTGATTTTTCATAAATGGATTTGATTGAACTCACGACCAACACAATTTTTTTAGGCATAACACAAGGAAAGCTTCGAAAGTTTAAACTTGTTGTCTAGAATTTCAACCTACAAAACCATATCTTCTTTTCAATCCTCATTGACAACCAAGCATAAAAACCATTCACATGACCACTCATAAATCATATAGATCAATGCAAGTAAGAAAGAGATATGATCTCATAAAACAAAACATGAACTTCATATGCTTGCTTTTCACACTTGTCTCCACTAATGTAGAATTCACATCAATCAAGATCAATAGGTTTTTATTAAGCTTGTAATGTAAGGCCAAGGGTTAAAGGTATGTCAAATGGATAAAATTTTAGTTCAAAGCACCCAACACATCTTTGTATACATAAAACACTCTTGCATACAACCCATTGCCTTACAAAATGAACCAAACCCACATATTATCTAAAACTAGATTTTTCAACATTTTTCATTCACATTTCCCACATATACACCCCCGAAACTTATGTCACTTCCATACATAGACGAAGAAACATGAATTTTCTTTTCTTTTTATTCTTTTTTTTTCATTCTTCATCTTTTTACTTTTTCTTTTTCACTTGAAACACACATTTTGAACCTTTTCTCATCTTCTTCTCATACATTTTCATTCCATAGCCCATATTCACATACTTTCCCATGAAAAAATAAGCTAAACCCAACACAACTCACAATTTTCAAGAGTTAAGAGTGCTTAGGTTAAAACAAGAGAAATTTCAATCAAAGGCCTTGCCTAATCAATTTTGGTGACAATAAACAGGGTAAATGGCTCAAAATAGGGTGACTAGGGGTAATATAATAGCTAGGTAGGCTTTAGGGGTAATATAATAGCTGGGTAGGCTTTATGGTTCAATCTATCAGAAAATGGCTTAAATCATATCTCTAATGGTGTCACGACCCACGACCAGTGACGTCATGACCGACATGAAACCCTCGGGTATATCCTCCCTCAATACACCCGGCGTCCTGTCAGCCTAATCTAACGACCTAATAAACACATAATTCCACATCTACCATCAAAACATAGACATAATTAAACAACATTAATACATCTTCCAACATGCCAAATATAAAATTCTTTAAAGTCCAAAATATAGAAAACCATACCTAACCATAAATATACCTCATCTATGTGTTAAGTATATACATTAGGTGTTATTAAGTACATAATACCAAAATACAAGAATGTATTAAACACCTTGATAAGTTGAGTTTTATATGTTGTAATTTGTAGGATTTTTATTAGTTTTTTGGAAGCATTTTACTAATTTCTAGGTGTTTTGGCTTAATTTGCATACTTAGTGTTTTAGGTGCATCTTAGTGTTTTTTGTGCATTCTAGAGGTTAATTTTAGTTGTTTTCATCAATAGAATACCTTAGGTTTGTTTAGGAAAATAAATATGATCTTTAGTAGCATTTCCATATTAGCATGTTCATTTTAGATAATAGTTTCATGTTAATTGTTAATATTTTGTTAGTTAGTTGATTTGCTCACTTATGGCTGTTTTGTTTTGTAGGTAATAAAAGCTTGAGATTGTGACGAATCGAGGCCCAAATGATGGTGGAAAGAAGCCAAAAACATGTGTGAGAACTATATAAAGAAGTGTGCAAAAATGAAGAAAAGAAAAAGAGAAAACTGGGCAAAATGTCGTTCTAGGCGCTGCAGCGCTTGGAATGGCGCTGCAGCGCCCAGAAAGTGTAAAAATCTAGCAGAAAGATGAGCCTCGGAGCGCTGCAGCGCTACCATGAATATTTGTTTTGTTCAGTTAAGGTTTTTGACAATTTTGACAATTCAAATCTTAGGCGAAGTAGGGCATATTATATATCATTTTTTAGGGTTTTTCGAGTAGAACACACTGGAGAAGAGAACAAGACGACTCAAAGGCGAGGAACGCAAAGATCCCAATTGGAAACAAGGAGAAGATTGAAGTCCCAGGATTTTGAGTTTGCTATTCAATGTTTATTATTGAGTGTTTCTCCATATCTTGTGTTGTTTTCATTCAAGCTATGAACTAGTTTTGTTTTCTAGAAAGGAGATGGATCTTAACTTGAATATTATGGTTTAATATTAGATTTTGTTTATTATCAATAATATTTCCATAGTTTATTCATGATTTCATATTCTTAATGCTTTCAGTTTCTTGGCCATAAACCGAATGAGTTTAGACTTGGGAAGCGGCACTCGAGAGAGGGTTTTCTAGGTTGGAACCAGGGGATTATGACATGAAATCGTTGTAGAATCGAGAGGTTTACAAGCTTTCATGAAGTTGTAGGAAAATCACAGAGTTTAATAGGTTGTTAGGAATTAGGGTTTTATCGAGAGATCGAATCTTAATCTTAATGATACGTTCTAATTTGGCACTCGAGAGAGAGAATTAGAAAAAAGAGGATTTTGACTTATAGACTAGGAAATTGATTTGGTGATAAGCATGTCTAAATTACATAATTGAAGGGTTAGGTGAAATTGATTCTCTAGATATTCCCCTATATGTTGATCTTTCTCACAATTCGTTCAGTTTAATTAGTTTTATTTGTTAGTTAAATACTTGAATCCTTACAATTTGATCGCTAGATAAAGTTAGAAATTAGTGAAAACGGTAATTGGTGAGGTAAACAATCCCAGAGGCGACAACCCGATCTGCATCGGTTATTACTACTATGTGTCGCCTTACACTTGAAATTTTCAGTGAACACACATACATCACCAAAACCCGGGAAGCTCTACTCAGCTAGGCCTTCCCATTCCCCTTCCTATCAGAACCTAAAATTTTAAGAATGAGGAGTGAGCTACAACAAGCTCAGTGAATGTTTTCTACAAGTGACAATATACATGCATTTAGATAACACATGGCGAAAGTTCATCAAAGCAATTTAAATAACATGGTGATATACAATATCATATACATGCTAAACATAATGCATCATGTCAATATTCAAGACAATGCATTTCATTTTCCGAACATGTCCTATGTAATCCTAGACATCTCCTAAGTAAGAAGCAATACAAGGGCCTGAGTTTGCGACATCCTGCGCCCAATTGAACTTCCCTACTCGTATTCTATGAGGATTCTTGAGGTTGTATAGCCCATAGGATCAGCCCTCTAAGACAAGTACCATGCCTAGGCGATCCTATCTACACAAGACAACTAGGGATCACCATCTAGCCCAATGGAATTCCCTAGAACACCATACTAGGAGATCCACCCAATTGCTAACCCAACTAGACTATGCTCAAATCCATTTTCATGAATCATTAAAAACATGCATAATACATTAGTTAATCATTCAAATCATTTATGTACTACAATGCCACATATAAAAACTAATTGTAAAGAAACACTCACTATTGATTGACTAGACTAGCAAATCCCAAATCCAACCAAATTAAGCACTTCAACCTTCAATTGGCACAATTGGGGACAACTGGATCAACAACAACCTGCACAATCATAGGTTCATTCATTCATCAAAATCAGTCTAATTGCATGATAATAACTATGATTAATCCCCAATTTACCAGCCAACATTAGATTCTAACATGGCTTTACTAATGAGCTAACCATAAAGCTCAATCAAGCCATAATACCCAAATTAGGTCACCTTCAACCCAAGAGATTACCTAAGGTTGATACCACGATCCAACCTTCATTAATACAATGCATTCTATCACAAATTGGGTTATTTAAACTAATCTCATGTCAATTTAATTAAGTGACTTAGTCTAGGCCAAAAGCCCCAAATCATGGCTTTAGCCAAATTTACACTACACATAGGGTTTCCAACATGCAAAATTAGTAAATTACACCATCATTAATCTAAAATGAACCATTGAATCAACATAGTTGACATGCATATCAATTGGAAAACCCCAAGTCCATATTCTAGTTCTACGTCAAATATAAACAACCCCACCAATTTCTTATTAGAAATTGGGGGTTTCACCATCTATGGGTTCCCAACAACACCTAAACTAACATATCTAACATGCAAGGTCTAACTCATAAAAGTGTTCTTCCACCACCCCTTCAAATCTGAGATTTAAGTGTGGAAAACACTTTATGGATGTCGATCTAGGTTTAGGAAAGTCATTTTTACCATTAACAAGCTCAAAAGAGCTCATGCAAGCAAATCCCAGGTTTGGAACACTTCCAAACCTTGGCTCATGGCATTCCATAGATAAAAATGGAAGGTTATATGCATAAACCAAATAAATTTAAAGAAGAAAGAAGGTGAATCATGCATACCTTAGGAGAAAATCAAGCAAGAGCACACCAAACCCTAGCTTTCTTCTTCTCTCCTCTTCTCTACCTCTTTTCCTTCTTTTAAAACCCAAAAATGAGCAAATGAGTCGTGCAAGTGGTTTTATATAAGCAAAAATACAAGTTGGGCCCACACTTAAGTAAAACAAACTTAAGTAAAAAAAAAATAGTTTCCCTTCTGCAATTACTTTCACTTAGATAATCAATTTCTTTCACAAAACTTACCAATTTAACATCTTAACCGTACAAACGTTTTATGAGTCAGTTACCAACCTTCTGATTAAATTTCAGCTCAATCCAATGGTGTGTAAGAAAAACCACAAATTTGAGCAGCAGTGTTTGGAGTCTTATACCTCACAGTAGACAACTCCGATCAAGATCTCCACCGTCTATAATGAAGATCTATCAGATAGTAATAATCTGCCAAAAATTTTAGCTTAATCGGACCATGGATCTAGATGATCAAGCTATTGATGTAATCGGTGACAGAAATTTCTTCCTCTCCATATATATGTATATTTAAAATTCTCGATGTTTCGCTCTCGACCATTCCGAAATCAAAGCAAGACATACCTTATATGAATTTTTTTATGTAAAACATGTTTCAAAAGCAACCATGAGGTCAGCGTCACTATCTGGGGCACACATCTCAAGGTCATAGTCAATTTACCCTTTTTAATTCCTAAGGTACGGGAAATTGGAACGTTACCTAATCAGGTCTATTTTGCTTCTAAGCCAAGGGAATTCCGAAACCAAAAAAATATGTGGGGACTACAAGTCATACATGTATAAATACATATATTTTAGTATCTTACGTGCCAAAATATTGTCAGCTTGGGGTACAGGGCATTACAAATGGTGTGATTCCTAGGATCTCACCTCAAGAAGTGATCAAACAAGTTCTAGAGTTCAGTTTAAAAATGAGATCTAAAGGTACTTAACTTGCATAATCTCGATTTAAACAAACAAGTGGAACTCATGATCCTAATTTCATGCTCAAAAGTCAATGAGAATGCCCAATAAAGATGACAAAGTAAATCAAGCACACAAACTTAAGAGTACTTTCTAGTTTTTCATAAGTCATGTTTAGAAATGAGTGCTAATCCTATCATATAGATCATCCATACAAAATCAAATCAAATCAAAGCTCATAAAGGAATATGGATTTATTCAATGATCTAGACTCATCAAAAACAAAAAACTTCAAAAATTTTCTCACCAAGACAAAGAGTTCAAACTCTCCCCCAAACTTAAAGTCGGCATTGTCCTCAATGCAAAAATATCCACAACGCAAGATAAAAAGATAAGGTCAACGAAACTCCCCTAGCCCCGAAGGGTAGAAGGCTAAAAGTTGATTCTCTTGCATTTGGCAACTCCGAGGACCCCCCAAACTTGAATTGAAACCTGGAAAGGAACAAAAAGAGATGTCATTAATGGAAAAATAAAACTCAATTCCTATACTACAATGTCTAAAAAGAAAACCAAACATAAAAACTAAAATCCGGTTTGGTTTCCTCCCAACAAGTGCTTCTTTATAGTCTTTAGCTAGACTTTCTTTTCTCTTGCTCATGGTGGTTGATAAGTTGAGTTTTGGTTAGTGTTTTGCATGTCAATTTGTGAGATTTTTAGGTGCATTTAGTTAGTTTTTAGGTGTTTTTTCATAATTAGTTCATTTAGTTGTTTTAGGTTCAATTAGGTGTTTTGTTGTATTTTAGATGTTAGTTTTAGGTGTTTTCATGAATAAATGCATTAGGCTAGCTTAGGAAAATAATCTTGATTTTTAAGTATTTTTCCTAAAGTCATTTGCATCACTTCCATATTAATATTTTTATGCTTTACATGTTAATACATACTTGCATATAGATTTTTGTCATTTGATTAATATAGATTATATACATTTGTTTTTGCTTTGTTTTATAGGTGAATAAAAAGCTTAAGGAGGTGCAATTGAAGCCAAAATGAGGTCAAGAACATGCCCAAGATGTGGACCAAAAGCCAAAGAACAATTCAAGAAGAAATGCACAAA
Source organism: Paratinospora sagittata (assembly GCA_035771175.1). Taxonomy (NCBI): domain Eukaryota; kingdom Viridiplantae; phylum Streptophyta; class Magnoliopsida; order Ranunculales; family Menispermaceae; genus Paratinospora; species Paratinospora sagittata. Next base: position 13,702,623 of record CM069609.1, on the reverse strand, counting down.
AGGTGTGCATTTTAGGTTTTGGGCGCGCAGCACTAGGGAGTGGCGCCATTGCACAGGGGACATTGAAGAGTGAGAGAGGAACTGGGCTCCGCGGTGCCGTTGGGTGTGTGTATGTGCATTTTCTTTGTTTTAATCTCATCATTGTATATAAGCTCACTTTAGGGTTTTTATTAGGGATTATTAGATACAATTAGAATAGATTAGAATAGGTTTGGGGTGTGAAAAAGGAGGTAAGAAAATAAGAGGAAAAGCTTGGAGGCTTGAAAAAACCAAGAGGAGGAAGAGGATTGAACCACCATTGAAGGGGGTTTCTCACCTTATTCTTCTAATCTTTGTGCTTTGTAACGTTTTCTTCCATAGTTTTATATCTTTTTCATTTTGTATCCATGACTTTGAACATGAGCTAAATTCTTAATCTAGAGTTTTGATTAATCTATGTTGGATTCTATGGGTTGATTATCATTGTTTATATGTTTTTGATTAATTTATTGGGTTTATTTACAATTTTCTATACTTAGTGCCTTTAAATTGTTGGTCACTCTTTAAATGACTTTAGATTTGATTTCTTACACTCGAGAGAGGTGTTATCGAATTGGAAAATGAATATTGTGACCTAGGTTAGTAGTATTGAGTTGAGAGACCAACGAAATCCTTTGAAATCATCCAAAATAAATTACAGATTTTAATGCATTCTTAATTTATAGGTTACGCTCAAGAGAGGAAATTAGTATTTTAAGGTTTGATATTCAAACTACATTCGAGAGAGGGGTTTGGATAGGTTAGAATTCATGATTTATAATTCTATTAATTAATTTAATAACACAACCTTTTTGAAACCCATAGTAGACAACATAGTGATATCATTACTCTAGAACTTTTATTCATTGATTTTCCGCCATTTTAATTTAATTTGCATTGATTTACTTTAATATTGTTCATTTTAATTTCAAAAATTCAATCATCCCTTTTCATCACTTAGATAAAATTAAAATCATAGTAGTTTTGGGCATTTAAATTAGTAAGATTAACTTTCCCTGAGGACAATAACCCGACTCACCTCGGTATATTATAACTTGATAATTCGTTCACTTGCGAATCAAAGTATTTACGATCAGTGGTTCATAGTAGAAAAACACCCCCTCCTTCCAGTTGGCTTGGCTAAAACAGTGCGTCTTTTGACGACATTTAGCACATGCTTCAACAAAGATCTCTGCATCTTCAAATAAAGTAGGCCAATCAAAACCATCTTGAAGAACCTTTAAAGTTGTCCTTGTTGCACTAAAATATTTTCCACAAAATGAAGCATGACAGCCATGAAGAATCTCTTGCACTCCTCATTCAAGTACACTTCACACAGTAGCTTGATTCTTGCATCCTTGAAAGAACAAGGGATCATCCTATTTGTAAAACTTGTCATCAAGAAAAAATTGTTGCTTCCCCACATGGAATGTTTCCTCTTTCAACACACTACTCCAAGGAGAACTCAAAGGAGCATGAGCTACACTTTTCATATCTTCAAGCTTGAATTTAGAAGCTTCATCAATGGAACTCAGAAAAGGCAACTCAAAATGTTTTTCCTCCGCAATTTTTACTGATTTTTCAAAATTTGATTGAATCATGTCTTTCTCCAAATGTTCACTTGGACTCATCACCATCATGCTCTCTTGAACATTACTTTCCATCATCTCAATTTTATGGCAAACGCTCTTCTCTTTTTGAAGCTTTGGAGACTTGTAAATGTCGAACTTGACTTCTTCATCATTAACTTTCAATGTGAGTTCTCCTCCCTCAGCATCTATCAAATCTCTACCCATGTCTAGGAATGGTTTCCCAAAAATGAGGGGTAACTCTTTGTCCTCCTCCATGTCCAACACCACAAAGTCTAAAGGAAATATAAATTTATCCACTTTGACTTGCACATCTTCAATAATGCCCCATGGATATGTGATTGAATCGTCGGCTAGTTGAAGGGATATAGTGGTGGTTTTCACCTCTCCTAATCCAAGCTTCCTGAAAATAGCTAAGGGCATCAAATTAATGCTTGCACCAAGATCACATAAAACATTTTCAAAAGAAGATGGACCAATAACGCAAAGGATACAAAAACTCCCCCGATCCTTGAGCTTTTGTGGAAGTTTCTTTTTTAAGATGGCACTACATTCTTTATTTAGCTTGACGGTTTCAAATTCAGCTAGCTTTCTTTTCCTCATCATCACCTCCTTCATGAATTTAGCATAATTGGGCATTTCCTCTAAAACATCTGCTAGAGGGATGTTGATGTGAATCTTGTTAAATATATTCAGAAATTTAGCGAATTGATCATCGAGCTTCTATTTCATAAATCTTTGAGGATATGGAATGGGGGTTTTGAGGATAGGCAGATATCCGAGAATGTAATGCTACCAGGAACAAAGTCCCCCTTTGTAGCTTCTTGTCCTTTGTCACTTGCAACCCCATTGCCATGTTGTGCCACTTCCTCTTGAACTTCTTTTTCAACCTCGCCTTGAGCTTGTGAATATGATGAAATGTATGGTGAAAAAGGAAATGAACTCGGCTTGACCTTGCTCGGTAAAGGAAAATTTTTAACTTCTTTGCCACACCTTAATTTGATAGCCATGCATCTCTCTTTTGGATTCACTTTTATATTGCTTGGGAAGGAATTTTGTTCATGCTATTGGGCACTCATTTGTGCAGCCACTTGCCCAACTTGAGTCTCCAAGTTCTTAATAGAGGTATCCAAGTTGCTCACTTGAGTTATCACTTAACTCATGGAACTCATTTGATTAGCCATGTGAGATGCCAATTCATCCAACTTTGTTTCATTCTTGGTAAACCTCTTGTTTGAATCATTCAGAAAAGTAGTCATTGCCTCTTCTAGACTTGATTTCTTCTCTTGGACTTGATTATGAAACCCTGCGGTGGTTGCAACACATTTCTATTGTTAGAATAAGAAAAGTTTTCATGGTTGCGCACACCCGAATAATACTGATTAGGCATCTTCTCCACAAATCCTTGAATCTTTCCCATGTTTCATATAATGATTCGGTCTCAAGTTGCTTAAATTGGCTTATCTTTGCTCTAAGTTGGGTAATTCTTGCCGGCGTGAAGAATTTTTGAAGAAATTTTTGCACCATTTCTTCCCAATTGGTGATACTACTCGGTAGCAACGACCGTAGCAAAGATCTCTCCTTGTCCCTCAGTGAGAATGGAAATAACCTCAACCTTATCTGTTCTTCGGGCACCCCATTAATTTTAATTGTATCACACATTTCCAGAAATGTGTTAATGTGCACTGCAGTGTCATCTAGTGATGCTCCCCCAAACTGGTGTTGTTACACCATTTTGATCAAGGCCGGCTTCAATTCAAAATTGTTGGCATTGATGGGCAGTTCTACTATGCCCGAGAAATTGTTGTTCACCATGGGCTTGAAATAATCTCTCGTTGGCAATTGATCATTCCCTTCCGCCATGGCTGGCTCTTCAACTCTTCCTTCTCTTCTTAACCTCCCAAAAGTTCTTTCAATTTCGGGGTCAAGAGGCAAAAGTTCACAGCTTCGCATCAACCAATCACAATCTAACAAGAAAAGAGAATAAAAATCAGAAAATAAAAAATTAAAGGTAAAAATTCTAGATTAAATCTAGACTTACTTGGTATCGGTACTAAAAACTTAATGATATAAATGTTAATTCGCAAGCGCACGAAAATCAAGTTCTCATATAGATCGGTGAATACCGGGTTATCGTCCTCTAGGATTAGCAAAACTCTCTCTTAATACCCAAAATTGTAATAACTCTAAGTTTTATCTAGATGATCAATAGTTGATGAATTTAGTACTAAAAAGTAAAATAAGAAAGAATTAAAACTAAATGATGTAATTTGGACAGAAAATAAAGAAAATCAATGATAAATAAAAAACTCTAGAGGATTAATATCACTATGTCTTCACTTATGGTTTTCAAAATGTCATGTAAATGATTAATTCATGGATTTATAAATCATGGATCTAATTCAATTAAGCCCCTCTTCCAAGTAATAGTTGAATTATCTATGCTCAACACATTAATTTCCTTTTCCAAGTGATAAACCAATGAATTAATCATGCATTTAGATTTGGGACCCATTTTTGAATGATTTCCAAGGGCAACGTAGGTTTCCCAACACGATACAATAACCCTAGGTTGCAATTTCCCCAATCCAATTCAATATCCCCTTTTCTAAGTGATAGATATCAAATCTAAGGTCATCCAAAATGTGGTCAGCAATTTGAAAGCATTAAGAGTTGGAAATTGCAAATACACCCAAATACTGAATCAAAAACATGTAAAGAATAATCAACCATAAGATTCAACATAGATCAATTAAACCTCTAGATTAGAAATTTTTCTCATAATCATGTTCAAGAATACAAAAGAAAGATTCAAGAGAGAAGACATGAATACAAGAAGAATTGAATAAGAAATGAATGGAAAAACCCCTTTAGAGTTGCATTCTTTCTTCTTCTTCTCTAGAAAATCGTGCAACTTATCTTCCTCCTCAAGTTCGTTCTTGCCTCCTTTTTTCAACCCTAACCCTAATTAGTTGCTATATAAATCTACTAGAATGAAAGATCCTCCTCTAACACAACCCAAAAATAAGATTATATACATAAGTTGGGAAAAGATCAAAAAGTGTCAGCAAAAAGTATTCAAAATGCACAAAATAACGCTCTATGCACAACCCAGCGCCGCAACGATTGGATTCAGTGCCGCGGCGCTAAATGTATTTTCACGCCAAATTTGATTTCTGAGCTCTGTCACACCCCGCCCGGACGCGCCTAAACCGGCGGTACACTCTCTGACGGGGCGCGCATTTGGAACAATAACAATGGTAACAACAGAGTGCGCAGCGGAAATATATATCACACAGTACAAATCTGATTTCATTTAATTCAGAATATAATTTGTACATAAAATGGTCAAGGGAACATACTCCCCAAAATCCCCAATGAATCATGTAAAGGGTATAAAATGTGGGCCCCATAACCTGCACCCAGTCTACCCTAATTTCCTGTGAAAGATTGGATAATAATGGAGTGAGCTTAACGCGCTCAGTGGGTAAATAGTTCGTGAGTATAACAATTAATAAAGCATACTTCAATATCAAATATCTTAAATACACATGTGAGCATCATAATGAATCAATATTTATGTATTCATGACACCGTCTCGTAATGGTTTGATGAACGTACATCGCCTGATAGGTGTCCTTCCCTGGGCGTAGCCAGGTTCTCACTATACGTCCCTCCTCAGGAACGATGCTCTGGATTCAAGCACTGATGTCCCTCCCCGGGTGTAGCCGGGTTCTCATGTACGTCCCTCTCCAGAGAAATATAATGAATAGCGAGCAATGCTCCTAACTATTCTATGAGTCATGAACCATATACGTCCCTAGGTGGTGATATGTATGATGCCAATGCATGAACTGGTCTAGTCTACTGGTCTGGTCTTTTTTTGACATTTAGACTGACTTTTGCAACGTCTGGTGACCCTTATCAGAGTCAGTATCACGACGTGCATGGTTAGGACATTCAGTATTACATGTATAAGCTGATAGCTTTCAATAAGACCAACTAGATCAGTCCCCAGTTGGGAGGTGAGACACTAGGCCTGCTTAAATAACCAATCGCCTAGAGCAGCCCGCTGCCTCCCGTTCACTATTTAAAGTTACTGAGGACAAGATCGAGTCTAGTTGAGTCAGATTGACCACAAATTCGGCATTATAACAGTATAATACGTGAATTCCAAGTGTACTGGCATAAGTGCAGCAGTATAAACATTATATGACATAATGTAGTGTAAATGAACAGTATACATAATAATAATTGAATGTAAACTTTAATAAAAGTTATAAAACATGCAAACCTATGTTTCGTTCCCCACCTTCAGATAAGAACTTCTTCTTTTTCAGATATGGCGCTTTCCTCCGGACAAAACTTCGTTGTACTGCACTGAGAGTCTCAGACAGAGAGTCTCAAAAGACTAAAAACTCAATATGGGTGAAAAGAGGAGGAAAAATCACAATTTGGAGTGAATTTTGTGTGAAAAATGAAGAGGGGAGGGTTGGTTTATATAGAGTTTTTTTGCGCCTGGAAGTCCAAGCGGGCTGCCTGGACTTCCAAGCATGTGCCATGTGCCATGTGCCTGGACTTCCAAGCATGTGCCATGTGCCTTGTGCCTGGACTTCCAGGCATGTGCCATGTGTCATGTGCCAAAAAAATTATTATTATTATTTTTTTTTTTGTGAAATACAGGATATTACACTCTACCCCCCTTAAAGGGATTTCGCCCTCGAAATCAGTTCAAGTAGTTATGATGGTTATTTGCTTGAGATCCACTGCCGGCGTCATCTCTTGCGAGTTCAGGATAGTGCTAGTATGGTCCCTGAATTGCACTGTGGCCGGTGGAATCCTCATCATCATAAAACCATGAAGAGCAAATGGAATCGGACTCATCCTCTGAAGATTCCTACATTTTCATAACAGATGGTGGTGGAAGGCGATGGTTACATCGTTTGAGGGGAGGTAGGTTGAGCGGTGGAATACTTTTTCGTGTTGTTGCTTGAATTCGACCTCCTGGCAATTGTGGTAGAAGGTCCTGCCAAGATGAGGGCACGAGATTGTTGTGAAAAAGTCATGCACGTTCTGGCGATAATGATCGCCGTGCGGTGATGGAGTTGGTGATGCAAAGTAGTAGTGGCTTGACTTTGCTTCTTGAGAAGTAGTTACAAATTGCCAAGGAGGCTACTGCGTGTGTGCATCACGATATCCATGGATGTTAGTTTTAGACATCGGTGTAGTTATTCAAGTGAAACAATGTATTAAGATAAGTGTAACAATGTTTCATCGTTTATTGATAAGTGAAAATAGGACAATGTATCGCATCATCAGTTGGTATTAGAAAACAATTCAGGATATTTCTGTTTAATAGTTGCTTCTAGTTCCATGTTGCTTCCTCTACGCAGTGGTGATCCCAAAGCACTTTCACAAGTGGTATGCTACGTCGTCGTAGTTCTTGAGTTTTTTTACCCAAAATCTGTATCATTTTCTCCTGATACGTATTTCTTTCCTCAACCCGAACCTCGACTAAAGGGATGATATGCGAAGGATCAGGACAATACTTGCGAAGCATAGATACGTGAAAAACGTCATGAACCTTAGGCATGGACGATGGAAGGGACAGACGATAAGCAAGTTTGCCAATACGTTCAATGATTTGAAATGGACCGATATACCGCGGGGATAGCTTGCCTTTGATCCCAAAGCGTTTGACACCTCTTGTGGGCTGGACTTTCAGAAAAACAAAGTCCCCCTTATCAAATTCTAGAGGTTGTCTCCGCTTGTCAGCATAGCTCTTCTGTCGACTTTGTGCAACACGAAGTCGTTCCTTTACTAGTGTGATCTTCTCAGAAGTTTCTTGAACTAGTTCAGGGCCTAACTGCGGTCGATCTGCCATATCTAACCATCATACCGGAGATGTGCAAGGCCGACCATAGAAAGCCTCGTATGGTGCCATGCCGATACTAGTTTGGTAGTTGTTGTTGTATGCAAACTCAGCTAGATGCAAATACTTTGCCCATCCGCCATTAAAGTCCAAAATGGAGCATCGTAACATGTCTTCTAAGATTTGGATAAGCCGCTCTGACTGCCCATCAGTCTGAGGGTGGAAGGCTGTGCTCATAGAGATCTTAGAACCCATTCTATTCTTGAAGCTTTTCCAAAAGTTTGATGTGAATCGAGGGTCTCGATCAGAGACGATCGTGAGTGGTATGCCATGAAGGCGTACGATCTCTCTTTCATATAGTTCTACAAGTTTGGCGGGATTATCCGTGAACTTTATTGGCAAGAAGTGTGCAGACTTTGTAAGTCTGTCAATGATAACCAAGATAGCATCTTGCCCTTTATTATTTCGAGGCAAGGCTGTAACAAAATCCATTGCGATGTTCTCCCACTTCCATTCTCTAATAGGAAACGGCTGGAGAAGTCCTGAGGGAAGTCTTCGTTCTGACTTAACTTTCTGGCAAACGAGACATCGACCAACGAAGTCTGCAATTGTCGTCTTCATTCCAGAAAACCAGAATTGTCTCTTGACATCCTTGTACATCTTGTCACCCCCAGGATGCATAGCGTACCTCCAACAGTGCATCTCAGTAAGCACGTCTTTCTGAGCCTCAGGATCGTTCGGTAGACAGAGACGTTTTTTTATAGAAAATGGCTCCGTCTTTAGATACGGACCAATGAGGAAGATCTTGTCCGCTGAGTAGAAGTTCTCGTTTCTCCATTAACATAGGGTCATTGGCTTGAGTAGCTAAAATCTTTCGAACGAGCTCAGAGGTGGCTGATAATTGAGAGAGTCGTGATCGTGGTCCATCTACGTTGAGCTGTAGGTTAAAGTTATCCATCTCTGTAGCCAACTTCCCCATTTCATAGTTAAGAGTGCAAGCAACATAAGATTTTCTACTCAGGGCATCAGCCACAACATTGGCCTTTCCGGGATGGTACTGGAGTTGAAAGTCATAATCTTTCAAGAATTCCAACCATCGTCTCTGGCGGAGGTTTAGGTCTCTCTGAGTGTATATGTACTTAAGACTTTTGTGATCCGAGAAGACCTCAAACCGTTCACCGTATAGGTACTGACGCCATAGCTTCAGTGCAAACAAAACAACTGCAAGTTCCAAGTCATGTGTTGGGTAATTACCCTCGTGAATCTTTAGTTGCCTAGAGGCATATGCAACAACTTGGCCTTCTTGCATTAGTACGGCACCTAAGCCTTGGAGAGAGGCGTCGGTGTATAATGAAAATCTAATTGCATTTCTTGGAGTGATAAGTACAGGTGCCGTCGTGAGGCGTTTCTTCAATTCCTGAAATTATGCTTCACATGCGAGATTCCAGATGAATCGCACGTCTTTTCGAGTGAGCTTGGTCATAGGTTCAGCAATCTTTGAGAAGTCCTTGATGAAGCGTCTGTAATAGCCAGCCAACCCAAGAAAACTCCTAATCTGAGTAACAGTGGTAGGCTGCTTCCAGTTTAAAACGGTTTCAACCTTAGAAGGATCTACCTCAATGCCATTGCCTGAAACCACATGGCCTAGGAATTGAACTCTCTTCGCCCAAATTCGCACTTACTCAACTTTGCATATAGTTGGTGGCTTCTCAAGGTCTGGAGGACTATTTTCAAATGTATTTTATGGTCTTCCTCGGTTGAGGAATATATCAAGATGCCGTCCACAAAAACCCCCACAAATAAATCTATGTATAACCTGAATATGCGATTCATCCAATCCATGAATGCAGTAGGTGCATTTGTTAGACCGAACGGCATAACTAAGAACTCGTAATGACCGTACCGAGTTCTGAACGCCGTCTTGGTGATGTCCGACTCTCGGATCCGGAGTTGGTGATAACCGGACCGTAAATCAATCTTAGAGAAGTATTTGGCTTCTCTAAGTTGGTCGAACAAGTCATCGATCCTGGGCAATGGATATCTGTTCTTGATGGTGACGTTATTCAACTTGCGATAATTGATGTAAAGTCGTAACGAACCATCCTTTTTGCAAACAAACAGAACTAGAGCGCCCCAGGGTGATGAACTCTTTGGGATGAAGCCATTACTCTCTAATTCCTTTAGTTGTTTTTCTAATTCGACTAGCTCGACATTAGACATTCTGTATGGTGGAATTGACATAGGCCCTGTCCCAGGTATGAGGTTGATCTCAAAATTGAATTCCCTAACTGGAGGTAGACCAGGAAGGTCATTTAGAAAAACTGTTGGGAAGTCAGATATGACTGGAACATCGTGTACTTCGAGAGGGTATGGTGCTGGTGATTCATTTTCGTCACCAAGGGATAACGCTCGAAGTTGCGATTTGAGAAGTGCAACTGTTGATTTGTGTATCCATTTCCTGATTCCGTGAATCTTGACAAACTCTCCTGTAGGCAAGGTTAACTAAACTTGCTTCTTCAGACAGTCGATCTTTGCATTCAGTGGTGCAAGCCAGTCCATGCCGAGGATGATATCGAAGTCGTCAATATCCATCACAAAAAGATCTGTATATATTATCTGTTCTGACATTCGAAGTTCACATCGAGAACACTGCAAATTCACGTCAGTACCAGATCCAAACGGTGATGTGACATGGGGTGTGATGTTTGTGGGTTCAGAATAGAGGGCTAAATGTCTTAGCAATGCTGATGATATAAAAGAATGCGTAGCACCTGAATCAAACAAAACATGCACCATTGTATTGAACAAAAGAAAGGTACCTTCGACTACATTGTTGTCTGGGAGGGGTTGTTGACCGATGGCATATGCTCTACCCTGATTTCGTTGACCCTGGTTCTGCTGGTTCTGCCTAGGTTGGGCATTAGCAGCGGGTGGTGTTTGTTGGACCGGAATAGCAGGACCAGGTTGCTGAAGGTGCAGACAGGCATTTCTTACGTGGCCCTGCTGGCCGCAGTTGAAACAAGTAGGCCCTATTGCTGATTGTGTTGCTGGCCATGCTGATTGTTCTACTGGGGCTTGCTGATTGTGGTGTCGACCACCACCTCTGCCAGTGTCGTTTCGACGGCCACCCCTTCCATAACGTCCTCCGCGGCCATGATTACGAAAACCCTGATGGTTAGGGTTAGAAGGTTCAGCTGCAGGTGTTGTGGCCTCATTCTTCGAAATAGGGGCTGGGAGGGCTGGGTTTTGAGTGTAGTAGGGCTTCTTCTTGTTGCCCTGCTGCGAGCATTATTGGGAAAACGTTGCAGGCCGTTTGCCCTTATTCATTCTCTGTTCCTGTAAGATCTATTCTTGTTCAAAGCTCATGGCCTTATCAACAACCTCATTTTCTTGTAGCCGCTTGTATATAGTAATCTAATCGATTTGTGCTTCTGACCCAAATTTTACAGGTGCTTGAACCATGGCAACCTGACTGGTCGCGGTCTAACGAACGGTCGTTTGAACAGTGGCTTTGATTGCTTCCATAAATCCGACGAAAAAGGTTTCCATGCTCGAAGGCATAGTAAAGGGTGCGGGTGGGGGTGGTATTGCCTGCCCAGATGGAGTGGCAGTGTAGGATGTGGGCTGTGCTGTTGTCAGAAGTGGCGATTCCTGAATTTCAGGAGGTGCCTCAACTGCTGGACGAATAGTACGTGGCATTCCTCTCTTCCTTGTTTGCATTTTCTCACTGGCAAGGAGAAAATAAAACCAAGATTTAGGAACTGTAGCCAAGTATAATGTTATAGTATGCTCGACAACAATTTCGAGAGTACTGTAATGTTAAAATCACTTATTATTCTAAGTATAGTGTAAGGTTTTTGTTGAGGAATCACAAAATCTTATATATCTCGTATGTTTGGTCATGGTGTAAAAACAAACAAGGTTATAATGTTTATATAATAAGTACAAAACTTTGCAAGTACTTCAAATGATTTGGTTATGGTCCTTATGAACATACATATATATTTCATTGAAAATTCATACGAGTCATAAGAATTCTAAGATTTGCCTCGGTAAATATCCTAATCTAACGTTCTATCGCAATCTTATGTATTCAAACTCTCACTCTTAGTCTTTTCGATTATTAGCCAAGTTCATGTGTCTCATACCACATGACTTTGGTAATAAGGGTGTTAACCAAGTTAAGTTGTATGAACACGGTCTCTGAAAACATTGGCTGAATAGAAGTTCACTAATAGTATCGTCCAAATTTACTCGTCCCACACCGTGTAAACTTAGTGATAATATTAGAAATGCAATTGTCTCCAAATGTTTCTTTTCACACAAGGTCATGGGTTTTCTTACTTCCACATTTTATTTAGTATCCTCCAATTTTGTTATGTCCCATACCATTCCAAAGTTAGTGATACAAAAGAAAGAATGGTTGTCGACCCACCAAAGATAGTCTTTAAACAAAACATTTTATTCATGTATATAAAAGAAAAGTTTACAATGCTAGTAATCAATTTTGATTTCCCTGCCTACTTCCGCTCCTTCTAGATCTCCTGCTAGGTACATAACGACTACTAACAGAAGGTTGAGAGTTTGCTTGCTCTGCTTCAGAGTTTTGCATATGTGTTAATATATAATTTTGAGTCGCTCTCATTTCCGCCATATTGGATTCCATTTTATTTAACCTTTCAAAAAGGTTAATAGATTGGTCCATTGGTGGTTGATGGCTCGATTGTTCTAAAGGTGGATGGTAGGCCGTAGGCATTTGTGGAAAGTATTGGTCGTACGGGTGACTCAGAAGTGAGGGGTAGTTGTTTCGATTGTACGGGGATCCCCTAATTGGAACCCCTTGTATATCTAGATTTGTATGAGGTGAAAAATTTTGAAGTAGTGGGCTCATTGGGATGTTCTGCCCTCCAAAATTTGGTGCTTCTCTGACGGGAATCTTGCGTCGACTTTTTCGAAGGTAACGTCCATGCTTGTCCCTCATTCTCTCGGCATTTCCTATCATTGTGCCGAATACTTCCTCGTCAGTTACTCCTCCCCTTGGAACATATATCTTGAAGATAGAAGATGTTGTAACTGGCTCAACGATTTGTGTCGAAGTCTCATCTAAAGTGTCGATGTTTACTTCGCGTAGCATCCTCATGATCAAGACTCTGTAACCGAGGAATTCCTTTCTCAAAGGGTTTTGAATCACCCTCAACATTTGTTGGATGATGATGTGAGGTAGGGAGACCTTTATTCCCTTCTCTATGCAATATAGCACAAGGGGTTGGGCCCTTGACATAGTGCCATTAGGCCTCTTTTCTGGCAAGATGTTGCCGAACACGATCTTTCCAAGGCCAGCAAGAGATGGTTTAAGATAATTGTTTGGGAGGTTGGTGAACGTCAATTGAGTGTATGACTCCTTGGTGAAGGAATTGAATAATTGTTCATTAGACTCCGCAATCTCTGTAATTGTCTGCGGTTCATGTGAATCAATAATTTTTTCCTCAATCGGAATCTTTATAAGTCGAGCGATGATTTCGACGTTGATAGGAATTTTTATCCCCATAACTGTTGTCTCCAATACAGTGCTTATTCCCTCTTCTAGAAGTCCCACGTAATTCATGGCTTCGTAGAAGGATCTTACCAAGTTGTAAGAGACTTGACCGTCAACCTTTGCTATGTTCAACCAACCCACAGTTGCTAGTTTGTTGTGAAGGATTGGGTAGAGGCGGAGATCTCTGTTGTCGATGCTCCTCATGGTTATAACCTCCCTTTTGGACAAGTCCTTGAGTCTAGTGGGAATTGGTTTCCTGCTAGTAGAAGTTATTCTTTCACTTGAGGCCATTCCTTGCTGAAAGGAAAATAAATTTGTGAAAGACACAAAATATATTCCTAACATTTTTAAGATTTATGCCTTGTCAATTGGATAAGATTGTATATTTTTCTTTTGATGTTTATGCCATCATGTAATCCAAATTCTTCATTAGCAATATATATATATATCGTATACATATATGAATGTATAGATATATATATTTAATCATAACTGTATATATAGTTTTCATAAATCAACTATATATATATATTTGAAATTTAAACTATATAAAAATCATATATAGTTTTCTTAGATATATATTTAATACAAATCTTAACTATATATAATTCATATGTATATATAGTTCTAAAGACATATATATCTAATAACATTTTTCATTCGAATTTTTTTTTTCATTAATAATATGATATATATATATATATATATATATATATATATATATATATATATCTCATATATACTAAGGTATATAGATATATATATTCAATCATAATTATACATATAGTTTTTTATAAATCTTGACTATATGTATTTTAAATCTAACTATAAAAAATCATATAGTTTTTCAAGATATATATTTAATATAAATCTCAACTATATATAATTAACATATATATATATAGTTCTTGTGATATATATATCTAATAAAATTTTTCATCCAAATATTTTTTATTTTTACAATATATATAGTTTTCATAAATCATAACTATATATATATATATATATATATATATATATTTAAATCAAACTATATAAAAATCATATAGTTTTTTAGATATATATTTAATATAAATCTCACTATATAATTGTCATATATATATATATAGTTCTAGAGATATATATATCTAATAAAAATTTTCATTCAATTTTTTTTTTAATATGATATATATATATATATCTCATATACACTAAGGTATATAACTATACGTATAGTTTTTAAATAAATCATGACTATATGTATATTTAAATCAAACTATATAAAAATTATATAGTTTTCTAGATATATATTTAATATAAGTCTCAACTATATATAACTGACATATATATATATATAGTTCTAGAGATATATATATCTAATAAAATTTTTCATTCAAATTTTTCATCAATAATAACAAAGTATATATATATCTCCCATATGCATAGATATATAGATATATATTTAATCATTAATATATATAGTTTTCATAATTCACAACTATATATATATTCAAATCAAACTATATAGAAATCATATAGTTTTCTAGATATACATTTAATATAAATCTCAACTATATACAAATCATATATACATAGTTCTAGAGATATATATATCTAGTAAAATTTTTCTTCTCCTAATTTGGTGGACTTGGGCGGGCCGTGGACCGTACTCTCTAATACCCAAAGCATGACTTGGAACTTGCAGATGTCGTATTCCCACTGAAGTTTTGGCGTCATTACCTATATGGTGAATGGTTTGAGGTCTTCTCGGATCACAAGTGTCACACCCTGGGTTGCACAGCGTGCCCCCTACCCAGGTGTGGGCGCACCCCCTCGGGGCGAACGCCTAGCCATTATGGATCCATAATATTGTCATATCGCCATGTAGCAACCCAACCGCAGCTGGTCTACATCGAAACGATTATTTGTCTGCCACTATTTATGAATAGTGCAGGGCCTCCCTACGAATCGAACTCAAGACCTCCCTTAAGGAGTTAGATTTCACATTCCTAGTAGCCACTGAGCCAATTCAGTGGCTACTAGGAATGCGAAATCTAACTCCTTAAGGGAGGTCTTGAGTTCGATTCCTAGGGAGGCCCTGCACTATTCATGAATAGTGGCAGACAAATAATCGTTTCGATGTAGACCAGCTGCGGTTGGGTTGCTACATGGCGATATGACAATATTATGGATCCATAATGGTTAGGCGTTCGCCCCGAGGGGGTGCGCCCACACCTGGGTAGGGGGCACGCTGTGCAACCCAGGGTGTGACAACAAGAGTCTTAAGTACATCTACACTCAGAGAGACCTAAGCCTCCGCCAAAGACGATGGTTGGAATTCTTGAAAGATTATAACTTTCAACTTCAGTACCATCCCGGTAAGGCCAATGTTGTCGCAGATGCCCTGAGTTGAAAATCTTATGTTGCTTGCACTCTCTTAACTTCAAGATGGGGAAGTTGGCTACAGAGATGGAGGATTTTAACCTACAACTAATCGAAGAGGAAGGAAGATCACGACTCTCTCAATTACCAACTAACTCTGAGCTGGTTCGAAAGATTTTAGCAGCTCAGGCCAACGACCTTATGTTTAATGGATAAACAAGAACTTCTAGTCAGCGGACAAGACCTTCCTCACTGGTCAGTTTCTGAAGACATGACCGTTTTCTACAAAAAAATGTCTCTGTCTATCGAACGATCCTGAGGTTCGAAAAAAAATGCTCACTGAAATGTATTGTTTGAGGTTTGGTATGCATCCTGGGGGAGACAAGATGTACAAGGATGTCAAGCGACAATTCTGGTTTTCTGGAATGGAGAAGGCGAGTGCAGACTTCGTTGCTCGATGTCTCATTCACCAGACGTCCCTCTGGACTTCTCCAGCCTTTACCTATTAGAGAATGGAAGTGGGAGAACATTGCAATGGATTTTGTTACAGCTTTGCCTCGAAATAATAAGGGGCAAGATGCTATGTAGGTTATCATTGATAGACTTACAAAGTCTGCACACTTTTTCCCTATAAAGTTCACAGCTAACCCCGCCAAACTTGTCGAATTATATGAAAGAGAAATTGTACACCTCTATGGCATACTACTCACGATCGTCTCTAATAGAGACCCTTGATTCACATCAAAGTTTTGGCAAAGCTTCCAGAGTAGAATGGGCTCTAGGATCACCATGAGCACAACCTTTCACCCTCAAACTAATGGGCAGTTAGAGCGTCTTATTCAGATCTTGAAGGACATGTTACGTTGTTGCATTTTGGATTTTTATGATGGATGGGCAAAGCACTTACATTTGGCTGAGTTTGCATACAACAACAGTTACCAAACCAGTATCGACATGGTACATTACGAGGCTCTTTATGGTCGCCCTTGCAGATCTCCGGTTTGTTGGTTAGGTATGGCAGATCAACCATAGTTGGGGCCTGAACTTGTTCAAGAGACTTCCGAGAAGATCACACTAGTAAAGGAACGAATTCATGTTGCACAAAGTTGCCAAAAGAGCTATGCTGACAAGCGAAGATAGCCTCTAGACTTTGACAAGGGGGACTTGGTTTTTCTAAAAGTTCAACGTACAAGAGGTGTCAGACGCTTTGGGATAAAAGGAAAGCTCTCCCCACGGTATATCGGTCCATTTCAGATCATTGAACGTATTAGCAAACTTGCTTATCGTCTATCCATTCCATCATCCATGTCTAAGGTTCATAACATTTTCACGTATCCATGCTTCGAAAGTATCGTCCTGATCCTCCGCATATCATCCCTCTGATCGAGGTTCTGGTTAAGGAAGAAAATAAGTATCAAGAGAGAGCGATACAAATTCTGGATAGAAAAACTCAAGAACTACGGCGACATAGCATACCACTTGTGAAGGTGCTCTGGGATCACCATGGAGTAGAGGAAGCAACATGGGAACTAGAATAAACAATTAAACAAAAATACCCTAAATTATTTCCTAGTAATAATTGATGATGTGATACATTGTACTTTTCACTTATCAATAAAATGATGGAACCTTGTTTACAATATCTTGATATATTGTTTCATTTAAATAATTATGCAGATGTCTGAAAATAATACCGATGGAGGTAATGATGCACACACGCAATGGCCTCTTTGGCAACCTATGGCAACTCCTTTAGGATCTGAGTCAAGCCACAACTACTTTGCATCACCAACTCCATCGCCTCACAGAAAACGATCCTTATCGCCAGAGCGTGCATGGCTCTTTTGTAACAATATTACCCGAAATAATCCTGTGCTCTCATCCTGGCAAGATCTCCTACCAAAATTGTCAGGGGGCCAGATTCTGGCAATAACACGAAAAAACATTCTGCCACTTAACCTACCTCCCCTGAATGGGAGGCAACATGCTGCTCTATACAATTGGTATTTAAGTAGACCTCGTGTCTCACCTCTCAATTGGAGACTGATCTGGTTAGTCTTATTTGAAAGCTATCAGCTTGTATAAGTAATACTGAACATCCTAACTGTGCACGTGGTGATACTGACCTGATAAGAATCACTAGACGTTGCCAAATCCTGTCTAATGTTATTAAAGACCAGACCTGTTCATGCATTGGCATCATACATAAGCACCACCTAGGGACGTAAGTGGTTTATGATCCACAAAATAGTTAGAAGCAATGCTCACTATTATTGACATTTCTCTGGAGAGGGACGTACAATGAGAACCTGGGATCACCTAGGAATGGACATTTGTATGTGAATCCAGGGCGTCATTCCTAAGCAGGGACGTACAATGAGAACCCGGGGTTACCTAGGGATGGACATCTGTACGTGAACTTAGGCGACGTACAATCATGGAACCATTATGAAACGGTGTCATGCATACATACATGTTATATTGATTATGATGTTATGATGTGTTTATGTGATACTTGATTATGAAGTTTCCTTTATTAATTGTCATATTCGCGAACTATTTTACCCACTAGGCGAGTAGCTCACCCCGTTGTTAACCAATTTTTCAGGAGATTAGGGTGAACTGGGTGCAGGTTTTTGGGCCCATATTTTTGTACCCTTTGTTTATTCACTGGGATTTTGGGAGGATGATCCATTTACTATTTCATGTACAAAAATATCTTATGCAATTAATGAAATTAGATTTGTACTTAATTGTGTACCTGCGCACTCGGTTATTGTTATAATGCATTCGCGCCCCGTCCGTGAGTATTTATCCGATTGAAGCACGTCCGGGCGGTGTGTGACAATGGAGATATGAAATTGATCCATATTGGAACTAAATATCAGTTAACCGATATATTTATTAAGCCTTTGGCTAAAGATCAATTTTCATATATAAGACGAGAATTGGGCTTGTTTGACTTTTAAAACTTGCCAAGTGCTTAATTGCTAATCCACTCCAGCTCCACCACTCCTACTTCATATGTTACTACCATCGTCATACCTGATGCAGATGCTGGTACCACCCCTACGGAGGACATACCCCCGACTCCACCCATTGACGATATATTCGCTGGGCTTGGATCTTTTGATCCTAGGTCGTCCCCTCTGCCTTAGGTTGGTGTAACGACTCTCACCCGATTTTGTTTTGATGATTACAAACAACATACTTGTGAGCACTAATCTTTTTGACGAAGCTGTTTCAGTGCTAAGTAGCTATATCAGATGGATTCAAATATACTGTCAAAACATGTGGATGAAACAACAATGTAAGAAGATTCAAGAGCTTCACGTTTGAAATCCTCAGTTTAGAATCTTAGTGCTGTAGAATAATTCTTACTCATTCCAACCACATGATGATTTGCTTCTTTTGAAAATGATGCATACAGGTTATTATACTCATGCATATACATTATGATTATATTGATCATGCATGAACGCGCATTATCATGATTATTATGCAATCACATAGTTAAGATTGTTTATCATACACATATATATGACATTGATTATCACGCACTCGTATTACCAACTTTGCATGGTTTTATCGTTTTACGTGTATCGTATCTAATGTTTTGATCATCTATTTTAATTGATCGTTTTACACGTGTTTATCTTTGTCAATTGTGTTTCAATCTTATCAAAAATGTTTTCAAAGTTAGTTTATATGTTTGATAATGTTTCAAACTCTTTTTGATAACAAAAATTGGGTTTTTATCACTTTAATGTGAAGGAGCGCGCTCCTGTGCATTTTTTCGAGACTCAGATTTTTCGTATTATAGTTTAAGGAACGTACTCCTGTGGTTTTTTTCGAGACTCAGACTTTTCTGATCAGGAAAAAAGGAACGTGCTCCTCTTAATAGGAATGCGCTCCTCTTATCAGAAACATACTCCTGTAGTCAAGGGAAAAATAGGAAATTTTATAGCGTCAGTGGTTCATGATGAAGAACCTCGCTCTTATGCCCAACGGACATATTAAGGAACGTGCTCCTCATATAAGGAGCACGTTCCTGGATTGGAGGGAAAGTTAAAAAGTTTCAGATTTCAAAGTAGAAGCGCGCTCCTTCATTGAGGAACGCGTTCCTGTGCCTCATATGAAGAACATCTTTTGCAAAACTATAGAACTTGTGTTGTTTTTCATACTACCACTTCTACAAGTCCAAACACAAGTTCTTGAGTGATTATAAACATCTTTCGAAGCAAAAGTTCACCTACATTTATATCTTTGATTCATACTTTCGTATAATTTGCCTAATCCTTCAGACTCTTTGAGAAACTTGTGTTTTTATCTTGAGCAATCGATCAAGCCGTTTTGAGTGATTCATTCACATCTTGTTGATTCTTGATCATCATTGAAGGAGATGTCTCTCGACCATCATCACATTTGAAGAATCTCTAAGCTTCATCCTTACCTAAGTTGGGTAAAATCTTTCCATTAAGATTTTTGTGATTTTGTTTGAGTAGATCAGTTTTGTACTTGATTTAATATCTAGAAAACCGTTTTGATTTGAGTACTATTTGTGAAACCATATTTGATCTTCATATTACATTATCTTGTTTAGTGGTTTCATACATATCATGTGGTATCGATTCATGTGCTAAACTTACATTATTTTGAGTCGATTTCATTGATTATTACTTGAGTATTTTGATTCTTGATCTTAACCATTTATATATTTAGAATCAACTAATCTTGATCATTCCTGCATATTGATTTTTATGCTTTATACATATCATTGTTAGAATCAATATTTGAATACATGTGCATATTCGATTCTTGATTTCATATCATTAATATATGAATTGATTACATGTATTTAAAATCATCTATTTCAACACTTCACATCATTTAAAATATTGTGGTTGGAATAGTATCGATTATTCATTCAAGATTGTACGCTTAATATTGTTGAGAGTGTTTTAGAATATCTCTCTCAGTCACTTGTAATCTTGATGTATTGTTGACTTGTCAGTCAATCAAGACTATACCATATCTTTGTACGACTCGTAACCAAGCCCGTAAGTTGGTTATAGTGCGACTTTCTAGCCAAGCCCTTGTGTAGGTTAGTGTGTGTGGCTTTCTAACCAAGCCCTTGTGTTGGTTAATGTGTACGTCTTCTAGTCACGCCCGTAAGTTGACTAGCCAATAGTGTATTGGGAAATCCTGATCGTGGGTGATCGGGTAGTGGACGTAGGTTCAAGGGGAATTGAACCTCTATAAATCGTCGTGTCCATTTATCTTTCCTGCACTTGATTATTTTGATTATTACCCTGTGCATTTATTTTGTTTAAATTAATTAACCGAAAGGAAACACGAAAAGGAGGAGAGATTAGTATATGATTGGGCTGATTGACTAGATCATTTTTGTGCACATACTCAGGGGGAGTTTAGGATGTTGGATATATTTTGGAGATGTTCAGTATGTTTGTATTTTTGTATGTTCTTGTTGTTCATACTTTTGTACTTTTGTTATTTTTTGTTTTGTTTTTTGATGTACACACCTCAGTTGATCACATGTATATGTTTTACTTGTTATCTTGATATACATGTACATTTTGATACTATTGTTCACACATGTTTGAGTATACTCAGTTATTTATGCTTACATGACCACATCTTTTTGAGTATGCTTATATTGGTAGTTGATTAATTAAAGTTCAAATGTTATTGAATGCTTTTTTTTAAGTGGTATATTCTTAAATGTAGCATGATATAATTATTCATTTCACTCATTCTTTCACTTGAGAAATCATGCTTCTTATTTCAATTAGGCCAAAAGTGAATTTGTTTGAAATCATAAAAAAGGGGAAGATTGTTGATGTAACGACTCTCACTCAATTTTGTTTTGATGTTTACAAGCAACATTCCTTGTGATCACTACTCTCTTTGACTTAGTTGTTTCAGTGCTAACTAGCTATATCAGTTGGATTCAACTATATCGTCGAAGCATGTGGATGGAACAATAATGTTCGAAGATTCAAGAGCTTCATGTTTGTAATCTTTTGTCTAGAACCTTAGTGCTATGAGTAATCCTTACTCGTTCCAACCACAATATGATTTGCATCTTTTGAAAATCATGCATATTGGTTTTCATATTCATGCACATACACTATTATCATATTGATTATGCATGCACACACGTTATCATGATTATCATGCAATCTTAGAGTTAAGGTTATTTATCATGCATATCTATATCAATGTTTATCATGCACTCATATTACCAACCCTGCATGGTTTTTATCGTTTTACGTGTATCATATCGAACGTCTTGATCATCTGTATTAATCGATTGTTTTACATGTGTTTATCTTCGCAAATTGTGTTTCAATCTTGTCAAAAATGGTTTCAAAGTTGGTTTATGTGTTTGACAATGTCATAAACTCATTATGATCAAAAAATCGAGTTTCTATCACTCTAATGTTAAGGAACGCGCTCCCCATTCAAGGAACACGCTCCTGAGCTTTTTCCCGAGATTCAGATTTTTCTGATCAAAGTTTAAGGAACGCGCTCCTCTACAAAAGGGAAAAATAGGAATGTTTATAAAGTCAGCGGTTCTCGATGAAGGACCTCGCTCCTATGCCTAATAGACATATTAAGGAACGCGCTCCTCTACAAAAGGGAAAAATAGGAATGTTTATAAAGTTAGCGGTTCTCGATGAAGGACCTCGCTCCTATGCCTAACAGACATATTAAGGAACGCGCTCCTCGATTGGAGGGAAATTTGAAAAGTTTCAACTTTAAAAGCAGAAGCGTGCTCCTTCATTAAGGAACGCGTTCTTATGCCTTGATCTGGTATTTTTCTATAAATACCACACTTGCTCATTGGAAGAGTAAGTTTTGCAAAATTTTAGAACTTGTGTCAAATCTTTGTTCTCCCTTTTTTCCAAGTTTTAAACAAGTTCTTAAGCTTTCTTAAACATCTTTTGAGTGCAAAAGTTCACTACATTTGAATCTTTGACTCAAAATTTCAAAGAGTTCTCCTCATTCTTTCAACAACTTTGAAAAACTTTTAAAGACATTCTTGAGTGTTGATCAAGTTGTGTTCAAGTAAATTCTTCACATCTTGTTGTTCTTGATCATCATTGAAGAAGGAATCTCTCAACCATCATCACACTTGAAGAATCTCTAAGCTTTATTTTTAGCTAAATTGGGTAAAATCTCTCTATTAAGATTCTTGTGATTTTGATTAAGTTAATCGGTTTTGCGCTTGATTTGATATCTTGAAAACCGTTTTTGTTTTGAATATTGCTTGTGAAACCAGACTTGATCTTCATATGATATTATCTTGATTAGTGGTTTCATTCATCTTATGTGGTATTGATTCATGTACTAAACTTACATTATTTTGAATTGATTTCATTGATCATTACTTGAGCATATTGATTCTTGAACTTAACAATTTATCTATTTCGAACCAACAAGTCTTGATCGTTTGTGCATATTGATTCTTATGCTTCATACATATCATCTTTAGAATCAATATTTGAATACATGTGCATATTCGATTCTTGATCTTACATTATCACTATTTGAATCGTTTGCATGTATTTGAAAATAACTATTTCAACACTACACATCAGTTAAAGTATTGTGGTTGGAATAGTAGTGATTATTCAGTCAAGATTGTACGTTAAAAATTGTTGAGAGTGTTTTTTAGAACATCTCTATCTATCATTTGTAATCTTGATGTATTGTTGACTTGTTAGTCAACCGGGACTATACCATATTGTTGTACGGCTTGTAACCACACCCGTAAGTTGGTTACAATACGGCTTCTAGTCACTTCCGTAAGTTGACTAGTGTATACGGCTTCTAGTCACGCCCGAAAGTTGATTAGCCAATAGTGGATTGGAAAATCCTGATGGTGGGTGGTCAGGTAGTAGAGTAGGTTCAAGGGGAACCGAACCACTATAAATCATTGTGCCCATTTCTTTTTCCTACACTTGATTATTTGGCTTGTTACCTACTGTGCATATATTTTGTTTAAATTAATTAACCAAAAAGTAATACGAAAATTCGCCAAGTCCAATTCACCCCCCCCTTTCGGACTATAATACTGAACCAACAAGAAGTGTACAATCAAGAACCTTTTCTCGATCACTTGACATCTCTTGACAAGAATGTTCCTTTCAATTCTGACTTTATTGTTGGCCGATGTGTGTCCAAGAAAGGAATGAATTAGACACTTAGACAAATTAAACATTAATACAATGGCAAAAAAAAGTGCAGAATCAAATGAAATTGACACAACAAATTTATAGTGGTTCTGCTTCGTGCCTACCTCCACTACCTAACCTCCTCAGTTAGGATTTGAAACATTCTACTAGTGGATCTTCTTCACAGGTGAAGACCAAACCTTTACAACCTCTGAACTTACAGGCTAGGGACTACCTATGTTATCTCAACTTACGGGCTGGAGAACAACCTCTCTCCTTCTCGACTTATAGGCTAGTGAACTACTTATACCTTTTCAACTTACGGACTTGAGAACAACCTTAGCTTCTCGATTTACATGCTAGAGAACTACCTATCTTTCTCAACTTATGGGCTTGAGAACAACCTAAGTGATCAGCTTCACGGGTTTGAGCAAACCACTATCTTAGGTTCAAGATAAAGTGAAATCAGTAGTTCATATAACTACTTCTACAACACTTGATACAGTTGCAAGAAATATGAAATGAAGTACAACTGCATCCTATGAGCTATCTCTTAAATTTCTCCTTCAGCAAGTAATGATATGAGGTTTAAAACTGAAATATTGAGTGAAAACAATTCTATTTTCTTCAAACAGATTTTCAATGAAATAGATAAAGTGTAAGCTCAATATGAAAATCATTTGAATGAAACTTGTTTCATAGACAACACTTTGAAAAATGATTTAACTTTGAAAATCGATTTGAAAATTCAACTAACTTGCAAAAGTAATGGCTCTAGAATTTTCGGTGTTGTATTTTGAATCCAAGTACTGGTATATATAGACTTAGTTGAGATAAAGCAATTAAGCATTTGATTTGAATTTTAAATATGAACATTTGCTCACAATCGGTTTAATCTTTCATAAAAATGGTAAGCCTGTTTCTTAAGAAATAGTTCTGATATAATTCAGATAACATGAATGAGGAAAGTTTTGGTGAAGATTCATGCACCTAAACTGTCAGCAATCAGGTTGACAGTTGCTTTTTCAGAACATATGTTAGTATTAGATTAGCGGCATGATATTCAATCAGCATCCTGGCGCATAATACTAGTTTTTGTCATTTGTTCCTTGAGGGCGCTCATGCAACGTAAGCTTCCAACTGAACTATGAAGTAGTTAGGGCGCTACTGGAACGTAAGCGTCCTGACCTACTAATGGAATTTTGAATTGTAAGGGAGCTAGTGGAACGTAAGTCCTAATGCTAAAAAGACTTAAAAATCAGCAAACAATAAGTGTGCTGATAAATAATAAGTGTGCTGATAAACGATCAGCGTCCTTAGGTGTTTAACAATCAGTGTGTTGATATTGAATCAACATCTTGATAAGTTCATTTGGTTGAATTAATGAAGACGCTTCTCAAGACATAAGCGTTCTGATAGATAAGAGCATTTTCAACCTAGAACCTTATCAGCATCCTAATATGTCATCAGCGTCCTGACTTACCAAGTACAAGAAGGCACTGGTGAGACATTGATAAGTTGAGGTGTTTAGGTAGTGTTTGCATGTCATTTGTTAGGTTTTTAGGTGCATTTGTTTAGTTTTTAGGTGTTTTATGCATGATTTGCGTACTTAGTTATTTTAGAGTCATTTTGGTGTTATACTTAGGTTTTTAGAAGCTTTTTGTCATGAATAAACCATGTTTGATACATGTTAGAACATTAGGAAGCATTTACTTTTCATTTAGTTCTTCATATTTTGATGTTTTTGTTACTTGCATAGAGTTTACACTTAATTTGTGCTTTGTTTTGTAGGTAAATAATGAGCTTAAAGTGGTGTCAATGAGGCTATAAAGGGATCATGAACATGTGCAAGAATAGTGCAAAAGGTGGAGAAAGAATGGAGAGGAAAAACTAAAGAAAATGGCTAAGTATAACTGCACAAAAGTGCACTTGCCTCAATTTGGGAGCCGTGGCACTCATGGCACTTAGGATAAGTGCCGCGACACCCAGATGGTGTGATCATATTCTGGTTTACCAGAATTTGAGCTTCACGGCGTTGTTATGTACACAATTGCGTGATTTTGCGAATTTTGACAAAAATTGATGGCGCATTTTTGTAATTTTAACCACCATTGTATATAAACTTTTTTTAGGGTTTGTTTAGGGGATCTTAGCACATTTTTAGAATATATTAGAATTAGATTTTGGAAAGGGAGTGAGAGAGAGGAGGAGGAAGCTTGGATTATAAGCAAGGAAGAAGCATAAGGAAGTAGAAGAAGAAAATGTCCATTATTAGGGGGTTTTAAGCTTTCATTTTTCATTTCTTGTTTCTTGCAATGTTGTTTTCCTTTGTTTTCAATATT
Organism: Paratinospora sagittata; assembly: GCA_035771175.1. Lineage (NCBI taxonomy): Eukaryota > Viridiplantae > Streptophyta > Magnoliopsida > Ranunculales > Menispermaceae > Paratinospora > Paratinospora sagittata. The sequence continues at coordinate 13,676,704 of CM069609.1, read as the reverse complement.
TTCTATCTTGTATCTTTGAATATGAATATGAGCTAAGAGTTTAACCTAGGGATTGATTGATCTATATTCAGTTTTATGGGTTGAATATTATATGTGTTTTTGTGCAAATTTCTAGGTTTTTTTACAAGTTTCTATGCTTAATACTTTTGATTTGCTGGCCACATATTAAATGACATTTGATTTAATTTCTTATGCTCGAGAGTGGTGTTTTTGAATCGGATCCGAGATGTTGTAACCTAGGTTAGTAGTATAGAGTCGAGAGACCTACACCTTTGAAATCGTTTTCTATGAATTATAAATTTTAATGCATCTTTAATTAATTGCTTTGCACTCAAGAGAGGGAATTAATATCTTAAAGATAAATGTTAGAATTGCACTCAAGAGAGGGATTTGGATGTTTTGAATTTATGATTTATAGATCCAGCAAATTAATTCAATAACACAACCTTTTTGAAACTCATAAAATAGGAAGTAGTCAAATCAATCTCTAGGACTTTCATTCATTGGTTTTTCTCCCATTTTAATTCAATTTGCTTCAATTAGTGTTACTTTTGTTTACTCTCAATTTCAACAATTAAATCATCTAAATTTTGATCACGTATATAAAATCAATTTCATAGTAGTTTTGGACATTTTTAATTGTAGAATTCACTTTCCTTGATGTAGATAACCCAACTCATCTTGGGACTATATTATAACTTGAATGTTGTGCACTTACGATACAAGTATTCACGATCAATTTTTAGCGCCGTTGTCGGGGATAGTGCCAATTTTATTGTTATTAATACCATTTCGAATTGATTTTGGTCTTAATTTAGGTATTTTTGTTTTATTTGTTACTTTTAATTTTGTTCTCTTTTCTTGATAAATTTCATTGGTTCATGCGAAGAGTGAGAAGTGCGGAACTTATACCTCTTGATTCGGAGATTGAGAAAACATTTGGACGATTGAGAAGAGATAGAAGAGTAGAAGAGGAAGCCATGGATGAAGAAAACAATCAATTGCCTCTTACGGATTATTTCAAGCCCAAGGTGAACAACAACTACTTCGGTAGTGCAAGGTTGCCAATAAATTCCAATAATTTCGAGTTGGAGCCTGCTTTGATTACAATGGTTCAACAACACCAATTTGGTGGAGCACCTGAAGAAGATCCAACGGTCCACATCAACACATTTTTGGAGATGTGTGACACAGTGAAGATAAATGGGGTTCCAAAAAAGCAAATTAGGTTGAGATTGTTCCCATTTTCACTAAGAGATAAAACAAGATCGTTGCTCCAATCCTTGCTACCTAGGAGCATCACCACTTAGGAAGAGATGGTCCAAAATTTTTTTCAAAAATTCTTCACACCGGCAAGATTAACACAATTGAGGGCTGAGATAAGTCAGTTCAAGCAGTTAGACTCTGAATCTCTTTATGAAGCATGGGAGAGGTTCAAAGATGTGTTGAGAAGATGTCCTCAACATGGGTACCAAAAGTGGCTACAGACCCAGATGTTCTATAATGCTATGACCTTATCCACAAGGTCATTAGTTGATGCTGGTGCAGGAGGTACACTACTGGGCAAGACTACAAATGAGGCACTCATGTTGATTGAAGAGATGGCCTCCAACACCTATGAACATTCAAGTGAAAGGGCTCCAATTAAGAAAATGGTCGGACTATATGAGGTGGACCATATGACAACTCTAAGTGCACAAATGGCTAGTATGTTGCATCACATGGTAGCTTTGTCTGACAAGGTCTCCACTCTACAAAGGAATCAAAGTTCTTCACATTCCATAAAGTCCATTGCGGCAGCACACGTGTGCTGCATGTTCATTTGGTTAGTTTTTAGGTATTTTTGCATGAATTGCATACTTAGTTGTTTTGGTTCATTTAGGTGTTAACTTAGGTTTTTAGAGACATTTTATCATGAATAAACTATGTTTGACACATGTTAATACATTAGGAATCATTTATTTTTCATTAAGTTCCTTATACTTTGACGTTTTGGTTAATCGCATAAAGTTTACACTTAATTTGCGCTTTCTTTTGTAGGTAAATAAGGAGCTTAAAGTGGTGTAAATGAGGCTAAAAATGGGTCAAAAACATGTGCAAGAAGCGCCGCAAAGCCCAGATGCTGTGCTCAAGTTCTGCACAAGACAAAACTTGAGCGTCGCGGTGCTGGTGAACCCAAATTTGCGGGTTTTTGGGTTTTTTGCAAGTTTTTCATGCCCTTTTGTGTCTTTTGACCCACCAATGTATTTAACTCGTTTTAGGGTTTGTTTAAGGTATCTTATCACATTTTAGAACATTAGAATTAGGTTTTAGAAAGGGAGGCAAGAAAGAAGAGCATAATGCTTGGAATTGCAAGCAAGGAAGAGGCAAGAGGAAGAAGAAGATCTCCATTAAAGGGGGTTTAAAACTTTTGTTTTCCCCTTCTTAATTCTTGCAATGTTTTATTTCCTTGTTTTCCATCTTTTCTGTCTTGTATCTTTGAATATGAATATGAGCTAAGTTTTCAATCTAGGGGTTGATTGATCTATGTTTTGTCTTATGGATTGATTATTATACATGTGTTATTGAATAATTTATGGGTTTATTTGCAATTTCAAGTACTTAATTCTTTTTGGCCCAAGTGGGAGTCTCCACTTAGCACTCTCCTAAGTGTTTTGATGCTAACAAACAATATGTAATTTGGTACTAATGTTTCAATTTAGTATATTTCAGTGCTAAAAGTCAAGAAGAATCAATACAAGATCAAAGTACTTCAAGTTCCTTAAGCAAAGGATCAACAACATTCAAAGCATGGACAACTTGAAGGAAAGAAGAAATTATGAGGTTGAGAGTCTTTGTGTGTCTAGAATTAGGATGTAACTTTCCTTGGTTCTAGTTTGCTCAACTTTTCTATTACATATCATACATGCATTACATTTTGTCCAAAATGATTTTCAAATATTGAAACATGTTTGTTTTATGTTCTTAAACTATTTCAGAACTTCTTTGAATCATATTTGCATTTGTTTTAATCAAAATCATATTTCTACAAAGTTTTTCAAATAATCAAAATTGTTTTGATTTTCATCAAAATCCTATTTGATTGTTTAATCGTTGATTTCAAAGTGCTTTAACCGTCAAACTAACTCTATTTCAATCATATTTTGATGACCTAATAAGCGCATAAATTTAGAATTTTGAAATATTATGGCAACCCTAGTTTTTACACTCAAAGTATGCCCAAATAAACTTAAAACCTTTAAAAATATTTGATAGCTTTTTCTGATGGGTTTGGAAATGTTTTCAATGGATCCAGAACCATCTTTCCATAAAATTTAAGCTATTATATGTCTAGATTTGGTTTAGGATAGATCGAGAAACGAATTACAAAAATGCTAGCACACTAAACTGTGCGATAGCACGCTATCAAGCCTTATACAACACTTTTGACCCTGTTGTTCTGCAATAGCGAGCTAATGAAGAGCTATAGCGCGCTATAGCAGTTCTGGGTTTTCTGGGTGCGTTCCCAACGGCCAAAAAATTAGTTTTTGTCCCTCCAACGACTACTAACTTGTCTCCAACAGCTAGTACTCATTCATAATCTATAAATACACATTCTCTAGCCATTTTAAACACAAGGGAACACAAGGTGAGTTCATTGATTGATTTCCCAAATCAAACCCATTCTAAAATTTTTGAAAACCCTTCAGCCAAATATTTGAAACCAAATGAGTTGATTTCGAAAAGGTTTTCAATGCAAACGTTCTGGGCTTCATTCAAATCATCATCAAATGCATTCTTGAGCAAACATAATTGCAAAGAAGGTAAAAATCAATGTAAGGTTTCTCTTTCTTATTGAGCTTAAATTCCATATCTTGTAAATTGGGCATTTGTAGATTGTGCTTCATTTTTAATTGTTCTAATCACTTGGAACAAACATTATAATCATTGTTCTTAGTCTTTTGGATTGTTTCAAGCTTGAAACAAAGCAAATCAAGTGATTGTGATATCACTTGGGATTCCACAATTGGAATCTAAGCTAGTTTCACCCTTTATCTTGAAAAGGGTCAACTGGTTCTTCCTTAGTCTGCGAAAAGGATACCGACTTTCCTTTGCCCTTGAAAAGGTAACTAGTGATTTGTCCTTAGCCTGTGAAAAGTATAGCTTTTTCTTGAACCTTGAAAAAGACGTTGTAACGGTTTAGTTCACACCCTTGAGGTGAACTCGGTATAGTGGAATCGTAGATAAGGTTTCTTTAGGCTTGGAGGTAGCTGTTATTTCAATGAACCCCATGACATGAATGTTTTGATGATTCCAAATATCTCCAATTTGTGTATCTAATGATCTTGTTAAGTGTTTCAGATTAATCAAGATTCAAGATCAAGGAACTAAGCTTACAAGCCTATTGATCATCTCATGTAAAGTTACGAGTCTGTCAGTACTTTGAATGTAAAATCTATCGATCAACTTACTCTCAACAAGATTTTATCGTTTGCATATTTTGATCGTAACATTCTAATCGTACCTTATGATTTTTACAGTATTTGATTTAATCCGGTTACATTATGTTTTATCGAAATTTAATCAAGAAATGAAAAAAAATTGCTTTTATAAAGTCTTTCAGGGCACTAATGTTTTAAGCAGCGCCCTCCAAGACTTAATGAGTTAGGACGCTGCTAAAATATTACGACGCTCAAGGTTGAATTGAACTGATTAATAAGGACGCTTACTTGTAAGTGTAGTTGCTGATGATATATTCACAATGAGTCATCAATCTTCCGCAAGCACATCTAGGACGCTCAATGAAAGATCTCCTAATAGAATGTCGAGAAAGAAGTCAGCATGGAGAACAAAGATAATGAATTATCTTAGCTGCTTTAAAATGAGATAGAGTGCTCAAGCAGAGGACTTTGCAGTACCTTGAGGTAAAAGTCAAAAATCATGCAAAGGTATAAAAGTCACTCTCGTCACTAATGTTATTATCAGATTATATGTATTAGTGATAAATGATATCTTTAATCATGCAATGCTTAGAATGCTTAAATACTTTCGCTCATGATTAAATTATTGATGATTGGTTGATGAAATATAACTTTTGATATTGTTTATTCAACCATACGTTACTTAAGTCTAATTAGTCAAATCTGATTAATAGTAGTGCTTAAATGCCCTAAAGGAAACTAATAACAAATGAGGACGCTAACGCGCATATTAGCTCTAGTCGATCAAGAACTCTAGTCAAAAGAAGGATGCTAATCGGTTTACTATTGCTAATTAAATTAAACCGCCTTTAAAGACTAGGAAGCGACACGTGCTAATGTGTGTCAGGAGCGAGCTTATCGCTTTTTCACTATATAGCCAAAATTTTTGTAACCAAGTAGTCACTTTTCACCTTTTGAGCCCTAGGGCGCTTTGACGAACTTTCCAGGAGTCGTTTCAAAAATTACCTCTAAATCTTCATTTTTAACCTTTGGTAAATCCTATTTTTTGTTCATTTCTACATCCTCTAATTCCTATTGTATCAGTATTTGTGTTGTTGCCTCAGTTCGTCATATCTTTTTATAAATGGCCTCCAAACCCAAAAAGCTTCGCCCCTTCTCTGCAAGAAAGCAGGTTGTTTCACCATCATCACCTCCAAAAAGGAGTGTGAGACTAAGAACTGAACCAATTTAGGCTGAACCGGCTGAGGAATCCACACCATCTGTACCCACACCTCCTATTGAAACTGCGTCTAGACCATCTCACCCACCTTCTTCTTCTAAGATGAGATGACAGGGAGATCAAGCTGAGAAGCTCATTAATCGAGCTGTAATTGATGGATGCTATGTCGAGTTTGACTTCTTCATTAACTCTCACCTAGACATTTTCTCTCTATTTGAATTCCAAGGCTGGATAGATTTACTTACCCTCAATTCTAAATGGTACCCCAGTCTCGTTAGCCAATTCTATTCGAATTTGATCGATAAACCCGACTATGAATTCACAAAACAATCTCTGGTAAAGGGAGAATCTGTTGAGATTTCTACCAGACTCTTTTCTGAAGCATTTTCCTTGTGAAGTGATGAAAGTGCTCACATACTTTCATTCACCAAAAATAAAGTCCAGTATCCAGGCTATAACAACCTTTCTGCTCTCAATCTTATTTCAAAGAAAAATGACCACTCGAGTGTCAATAAGAAACTCACAAATCAATCTTTTGGACTTATTCCTAGAATAATCCACAACATTATTACCCACATTATTCAGCCTAAAACCGACAGCAAGGGTAGTGTGAATGAATTAGACTTATTCTTAATTTGGTGCATTCTGGAAAAGAAGAAAGTGAATCTCTCCTACATTCTCATGCATGTGATGAATACAGTAGTTGGTGGAGGAGGAGGTCTGCTGCTTGGTATGTACCTCACCACTCTGTTCAAGAGATGTGGTATCGATTTCAGTGGAGAAAGCTTCAAGGAGACCAGCAAATACAATTGCATTGGTCAAACCACTGTGAAAATGATGAGATACACTTATGTCCCTACGTTAGACAAATGGCTTCCAATGTTAGAAGTTCCACTTGAGGGAGAATCCAGTAGAAAGGATTAAATAAGAGGAGAAGATGTCTCAGCAATGGGTAGAGAAGTTGCCTAAGCTTCGACTGTTCAAGAAGAATAGGCTGTGTAAGAAGAAGCTGTCCCCACAACTAACATTGAACATGTTTCAATTGATGATGTGGAAAATGAACATGCAGAGCAAGTTGTTTATGCTGAAGAACATCTGATGGAAGAAGTGATCCAGATTGCTCAGGTCGTTGTTGAAGGACATCTGCATGAGTCAGAAACTGCTGATGCAATCTTGGAAGATTTCACCGGAGAAAGAATCTGTGAGGACTCAGATAAAACCATCTTTGAACCACCATCTCCATTTGATATTCCTGTATTAATGGAATCCCAAGACTCGAAAAGGATTGACTCTGATGGTGAACAATGTCAAGATTCAAACGGCTATGATCTGGCTATCACACCCTATCAGGGAGACGACATGAATGAAAAAGTTGTTGAAGAGGATCATGTTGAAGATTTTCATGAGGCCAATGTTGAGTTCCAACAAGAAGATGAAATGGAAAATATTCATGAGGAAAGCTCTTCTGGTCAAAAATCCCCTTCCTATCCATCTACAAGTAGGCTAAATGATGAATTCTTTAGCAAGGAAGATTTTCTGAGAAGAGTGAGAGAAAATCAGGTTTTTGTCATGTCTCAGCTAATAACTCGTTCATAACAGAACCAAGTTCAGCTAAAAAATGAGACATTGTCAGATATTCGAAAATCTCTAAAATCTCACATAATCAAGGCAACTGCATTGCTTGAGAAAATAACACATCAAATGGACACACAATTAAATGCCATGCAGTCATTGCCTTCATCGAGCTCCACTTCATCATCAAATGACGATTTTATAAAGAACATTTAGGACAACATGCAACAAATTATTACATTCATTAAAGCTTTTGTTGCCAGCGTTCCCCCGAGATTGGCAACTCCTCAACAATCTCCAGCCGAACCTCAAGTTCCTCAAAGTCACACAATGTCAGCTACACCAAGTAGTGCTACAAGTGGCTTAACTGGAGAAGCTTTGAAGAAGATCCTTGAAGAAATTCAGAGCTTAAGAGGTAAAATGGCTGAATCCTCTAAAGATAAGTTCATTTCTAAAACTCTGCAATCAGTTTTGGATGCTATCTTAGATCAAGTAACGAGCACGACAACGCTTGATCTGGTGTTGCAGGCCATCTCTGGTCTAAAAGAGAATCTAGACACTGCATGGCCAGCACAACCAGAGGATGATAGGCTAACCAAGATTTTTGACTTGGTTACTCGTGCTTTTGAAAAACTACAAAACTTGGATAACAAGATGTCTTTCCTTGCCACAACCATTATGGATCTGTCTTATACTGTCATCATAGCTACAGATCGAGTGGAAGGAGTAGTAAGCTTCTTTGAAGACCTCTTCAAGGCAATGAACAGTAGATTGCATTCTACTGTGTGGTATATTGCCTCTAGCATGAAACATTTTACAATACTCTTTCATCTGTTAGAGAAGAAGGGTGTCAAAGTTCCACTTGCGCCACGAGCTCCAGCTTTCACACGCCCTCAAGGACCTAAGGAGTCTGACAGACTTCATGGCATATTAGTATGTGAAGATGAAAAAGAATCTGATGAAGAGTCGTTACATAGAATCAATCGAAGAGTGTCTCCACCCCCAGATTCTTCATCAGAAACCTTTCTTGATCCTAAACGCAAGCGACCAATCAAGCCAGAATTTAAAGGTCATACACTTTCTCCTACTTTTGCTCAAGGTCTTGCGGAATGGAAAGTTAAAGGCTTCAAACCCAGTCCACCTCTTGATCCATTTAAATTTGGTGTTTCCAAGCATGCTCATGAAAAATTCATTGAAAAATCTAGGAAGGGTATTGTAATTGATGAATCTGTTAGCAGTGTGAGACAAAACACACGTGGTTCTTCAAGGCCACGACAACCAAGCAAAGCCTTGCTTGATTAGATGGACTCTTCTACTCCAAGAGTTTGATTTGGAGATTCAAGATAAAAAGGGGAGTGAGAATGTTGTGGCCGATCATCTATCTCGGTTGCAATATGAAGACGAAGAGACATGCTTACCTATTCTTGAGATTTTCCCGAATGAAAAGTTATATAGTTTGGGAGTCAAAACTCCATGGTTTGCTGATTTTGTGAAGTTTTTGGCTTGTGGTACTTTGCTTCCGAATCTCTCTTATTCAAAGAAAAAGTTCTTACACAATGTCAAATCATATATGTGGGATGAGCCTTTGCTCTTCAAGCGGTGTAAAGATCAAATAATTAGGCGATGTGTGCTAGAAGATGAGATCCAAGCCATTCTCCATGAGTGCCATTATTCCCCTTATGAAGGTCATTTCGGTGCTCAACGTACGGAGGCTAAGGTGTTTTAATGTGGGTTCTATTGGCCTACTCTATTTCGGGATAGCTATGTCTTTGTGAAGAGTTGTGACCGTTGCAAACGGTTGGGTACCATTTAGAGGCGACATGACCTACCCTTGACCAATATTATGGAGGTAGAGCTTTTTGATGTGTGGGGCATTGATTTCATGGGCTCGTTCCCTTCTTCTTGTGGATTTCAAACCTGAAATCATTAAGTGAAGTACATTCACTTGTCCTGGTTGTTTCAATCCAGAAACACACCAGCATTACAACACAAACTAATAATGTCGGTTTACAATTAAGCTCATGTGTATAGCATTACAAAGATGTATAAATTTGAGTACGTAATGCTAAGAGGAAATACACTTACAGTCATTTACCTTTCAATGTTCGGTATTGCTCAAGTGTAGTTTCAAAAAGCATATGATATGCAAATCAATTAAATGTTTCTTCAAAAATATTATGATACCAATTAAACGTTGACGTAGAAAATGCAGGACCAGTGTAAATTGTAGACATAGACAGTTTTCAAAATAGATATAGTATATAAGCACGAAAACTTCTGGTTCAATATTCAGTAGTTGACTCAACTACTGATATAGTTCGATATAGTACTTAAGATATGAAATCAAGTACAACTGTATACCTCAAACTATTTCTCAAATTCCTTCATCAGCATGATTGAAGATAAGTATAAATCTAGGCTGAGAATTTGAGTATAAACCTTATCAAAATAGATTTTCAAAGATATAATATAATTAAAGCTCAATATGAAAATCTATTGACTAAGTAAAGTATCAGTGAAGCATATTTTGAAACATCGATTAACATTCGAAAAGTTTTTGGCACAATACAAAATATCGGCAAGTTGTTTGATTCAAAGTATTGGTATTTATAGACCTGATAGACAATAGTCGTTAGACATTTGAAATTAAAATACAGTGTAAACGTTTACACACAATGACTAGAATATATCAGAAAAGATCTCCAACTTTCACTAACATTCTAGTTCTTTTTAGATTTCATGAAAAAGGAAAGTTTTAGAAAAACTTAATTTATGTATCAGAGAAGATCTCTGATAAATCTAAAAAGGACTCTGTGTAAAGTTCCGCTCTGAAAAAGTAGATTGATATAGTGTACTTGTTAGAACAGTGACGATTGTTGAATTAGCGTCCTGATTTCGTAATCAGCGTCCTGTTGCATAATATCAACTTTGTCGTTTTGTTCCTTGAGGGCGCTCATTACGTATAAGCATCCTACTGAACAATGAAGTGAGGGCGCTACAAACTTTTAAGCGTCCTGACTTTCTTTGTGATAGAAGTGACTTAACCCTGAGAGCACTAAAACACAGTTAGCGTCCTGTTTTGTTTAAAAATAATTAAGTACATAAGGGCGCTACTATTTTGAGTAAGCAGGAACCTTTTAAAACATAAAACACAACACGAGGCCGCTACAACTATGTAAGAGTCCTACTATACTTAAAATCATTTGAAGAATAATATTAAGTGCGCTGAAGGACATTAGCGTTCTGAAAGTTATTAAGTTGATTCCCAAAGGTGAGGGCACTCTTATCCAGGTATCGTCCTGATAGTTTATTCAACTTATAACTACCAGCGTCCTCAAAGATAGATTCTTTAAAAAACTTTGAAATCTTTCTATAAGTTGATCCTGAGTCAGCATCCTGACAACTTCAGAGGTTGACTAATTGGGAGGCAACTACTAATAAGTAAGCGTCTTAATGAATCAGTTCAATTCAATCTTGAGTGTTATCAGCGTCCTAATGAATCGTCAGCGTCTTGACTTATCAAGTTCAGGAGAGCGCTACTAACTCATTGGCGTCCTGAAATACTCTTGAAAAATAGTTTTGAATCGCGATTAAAAATACAATGAGTGCGAATAAAAAATTGATAAATTTCAATTAAACACAGAACATTAAATAATTTGAAATACCGTAAAACGTAAGATCAAAACATGCAAATATGCAAGTGATTCGTGCATGGTTTTAGAAAATGTTTGAGCAATATCAATCAGAGAAAGATATACCTTAAATACTGTGTCTTTCTCATTTTCTCATAATCTTTAAATCCAACTCTTTATTATGATACCTTCAATAAGAACTTCACGCTAGAGTTTAATGTCTTGAACGTTGATCGACAGATGTAGTCTTGAAGCTTGATAGAAAAGTTCGTGATGTGATCTTGAAATCAGGATATGATCTTTGAAGTCTTTTGATTGAAAATGATCTTGAACGCCTGATTTGACCTTGAGTTCCTTGATCGAATCATTCTTTAGCTTTTTGCTTTCCTGAGGTGCTGGGATAGGTTATTGAATAAAGCTTATTAGCACCGAAAGAGATTTTGTTTGTGATCATCAAAATATACTTCATCAAGTATACTTAGGGACGTGCTAAGTAATGAACCGCTTAGATTAACATTAGAGACTTTAGGATTCTTGACTTATAAATTAGAAGAGGATATTGATAATAGACATAGCCAATCTACAGAGATGATGGTTGGGTGAAGTTGAACCTCTAGACTTTTCTCTGTTGATATATATCCATTGTATAATTGCTTTTATATTTACTTTTCTTCAATTGTTTAAATTACCTAAATTTTTCACCTTGGTTGTTTAGATAAAGTTAATAATTAGGAAAATGATATTTAGTAATTAGAATACAATCTCAGAGGACGACAACCCGATATGTCATCGGTTTATTATTACTCAACACCGTACACTTGTTGTTTTGCTCGTACAACCATGCGGCAATCCGATATTTGTTTGCCAAGAAAGATTCCAAGCCTAAATTGATTCGATGGATTTTGTTACTCCAAGAGTTTGACCTTGAGATCAAAGACAAGAAGGGGAGTGAAATTGTTGTGGCAGATCACTTATCAAGGCTGCAAAATGAAGAAAAAGAAGATAATTGCACAATTCAAGAACTCTTCTCGGATGAACAACTCTATGGAGTGAAGGCAAAGCTTCCATGGTTTGCGAACTATGTCAACTACTTGGTTAGTTGAGTGTTGCCTCTGGAATCGTCTCATGCCAAGAAGAGAAATTTCTTACATGATGTGAAGTTCTATATGTGGGATGATCCCTTGTTATTCAAGCTGTGCAATGACCAAGTCATAAGAAGATGCATTCCAGAAGATGAGATTCAAGACATACTTCATGCTTGCCATTCATCTCTATATGGTTGTCATTTTGGTGCTACAAGAACGACTTTCAAAGTGTTGTAAAGTTGTTTCTACTAGCCAACTCTCTTTCGTGATTGCTACACATATGTGAAGACTTGTGATTGGTGCCAAACCTTGGCAATATCTCTAACCGAAACAAGCTTCCCATGACTCCTGTCATGGAGGTTGAGTTGTTTGATGTGTGGGGCATCGATTTCATGGGACCATTCTATCTTTTTTTGGAAAGACCTACATTTTGCTTATAGTGGACTATGTCTCAAAGTTGGTGAAAGTCATTGCTACTACAACTAATGATGTAGGGTGGCGCTCAAGTTTCTTCAAAAGAAGATTTTCACTAGGTTTGACACTTTTAGACCAATCATTAGTGATGAAAGGTCTCACTTTTGCAACAAGTTGTTCAATTCTCTTCTTGCCAAGTATGGAGTCAAGCACAAGATTGTCTTGCCTTACCATCCTCAATCAAATGGTAAAGCTGAGATCTCCAATAGAGAAATAAAACAAATTCTTGAGAAGACGATCAACATCAATAGGAAGGATTGAGCGGCTAAGTTAGATGATGCATTGTGGGCGTATCGAATAGCCTACAAAACTCATATTAGGATGTCCCCATTTTTGTTGGTGCTCGGAAAGTCTTGTCATCTTCCCATTGAGCTTGAGCATAAAGCATTTGGGGCGGTGAAGATATTGAACTTTGACTTGAAGGCTTCGGGTGCACAAATATTGCTTCAGTTGAATGAGATGGAGGAATTCAGAAAGGAAGCTTATGGCAATGCCAGGATCTACAAGGAAAAGACCAAATTATGGCATGACAAGATGATTATGAAGCGTGAATTTCTACCAGGCCAACAAGTTCTCCATTTCAACTCCAGGTTGAGATTATTTCCTAGGAAGTTAAAATCAAGATGGTCGGGGCCTTTCACAATAACCAAGGTCTTCCCTTATGGAGTGGTGGAGTTGCAATACCACAAGGATGGAAGTTACTTCCGGGTCAATTGACAACGAGTAAAGCACTATTTCGGCCAAGATAACCAAAATGAGGAGACATTCTTCCTTCAAGAACCACATTAAAAGAAAGAAAAGAGAAAGTCAAGCTAATGACTATAAAGAAGCGCTTGTTGGAAGGTAACCCAACCGGTTTTACTTAGTTTATTATTTTAGTTATTTTAAGTATATAAGTTGCATTTTTGGTAGTCATTTGAAATTTGAGATGTGATCAAAAGTCGGGGGATCCTAAGTATTAGCTTGTTTAAAAAAAAGTATTCTGAGCGCCGTGGCACTTAACCCGAGCTTCGTGGCGCTACATAAAAAATATAAAAAATGAGATAAAATGCAATTTTATCTACTTTCTCCTTATTCCTTCATTCTCTCCTCTTCCCTTCTCTTCATACTCTTCGCCCTAACTATCTCTTCCTTCCCTTTTTCTTATTCAAATCACATTTTCCTCTAATATTTTCCATTTTTCTCTTCTTCCATCATCATCTTCATCTTCTTCACCTTCATTGCAAGTGTTTTTATCGAGGAATCAAGCAAGGACGTTGTGGACGGAGCTAGGGCATTAAAGTTTTGGGGTTTTTTATTCTCTTTAACTGTGTAAGTTGCTCTTCCATTTATATGGTTCATTTTGAAGAAACTTGATGATATTTAAGAATTTCATATTTCATTGGTGACAATAGCTTCTTTATAGTCTATTTTGAGTTTGCAATGGTGGGAGTTTGTATTTAGTCTTGGTGGAATTGTTGGGTGTTCTCCTTTGAATATTAGTTGTGTGCATTATTGATCTCTTTTGGATTGGTTGTGTTGAAGTATTGATCCTTCTTGGAAGAGTTGTTGGTAGTTTGAAACTGTTGGCACGACACCAAAAAGGCTTCGAGGTTCATTTTCCCAATCTTATGATCACAGACGTTTTACAAGTTCTGAAACTTCTAAACATTACTATGAATCTGTGAGGAAGAGAAGCCTTGTGAAAGAAAGAGGTTTCAACGCTCCTTGTGCACATAATCCTCAGCTTGCCAGCATGATTGCATTGAGAAATTGGCAAGAATTCATCAAACAACCTGCAGCTGTAGTAATTCCAGTGGTAAGAGAATGTTATACCAATGCAAACGAGTGTAATGGGTGCCAAGTGTATGTTCGAGGAAAAATAGTTTCATTTGGCAGAGCAACCATCAATGCATACTATGAGCTTCCAAACATAGATGATGATGAGTATTCAAAATACTATTCTGAAGGGTTTGATACAAATGAGATCATTAGCACTTTATGCCCACTGGGGACAGAATGGAAAAAAGCCAAGGGAGTTCCAATCTCAATTTCGAATAAGGGGTTGGACAGTATAAGCAAAGCATGGCTCAATTTTTTGAATGCCAAGATTATGCCAGGGGATCACATGAATGACATAACTAAGGGTTGTGACGTTCCCTTCCGAGCATTGGTGCTAGTTCTTCTCAACGCCCTCGTGCACAATCATTATCGATGTCTGAGCAAGTCACCCGTCTTGAGCACAAGGTTAGAGCTTAGAGATCAATGTCAACGATTTGATCACTTTGCGGGGAATGTCAATCAATTTATAAATTACTCTGTCGATTTCAAATCATTGCTTGTGCAAATGTTCAATTCGTGTGGCATCAATGTTGGTCCTACTACAGTCTAATTCCCACCACCACCACAATTTTAGGAGGATCCACCTGGAAAGGAGGAGGAGGATGCGTGATCAGGGGAGTATTTTGCACCCCTCCTTTAATCTTTTGTGTCCTTTGAATTCTTGTTTGGTTTTGTTCATCATTGAGGACAATGCTCATTTCAAGTTTTTTTTTTGGGGGGGTGGGTAGTTTTGAATTTTATGAATCTAAAAAAAAAAAAAAAAACAAAGTTTTTACATGAGTTTGATCAATGAATAATTCCATACTCCCTTATGAGCTTTGATTTGATCGTATCTTGTATGGATGATCTAGGATAGGATTAGTACTCATTGTTGAGCATAACTCTTAGAAAATTAGATAGTACTCTTAAGTCTATGTGCTTCATCTACTTGGCATGTTTATTGGACATTCTTGTTAGCTTTTGAGTATGAAATCATGATCATGAGCTCCACGTGCTTGTTAAATTAAGATTTTGCAAGTTAAGCATTTATAGGTCTCACTTTTAAACTGAACTCTAGAACTTGTTTGATCACTTCTTGATGCGAAATTACATTCAAAACATTTTTACATATATAGAATGTCATACAAAGAACCAAGTCAAGGAAAATACTCACAATGATTGATACAATACTCCTAACTCAATTTGTACTCTATAATTTTCTAGCCCAGGTTGCTCACAATGATCTTCAATCAAATCAGCAATTATTCCAATTTCAAATTCCAATCTCTGCAAATTTCCCCTTCAAACAATTCTCAGTCACAATTATCCAGCAAATCACATCTAAATCCATTAGAAAACACCATTAATGGAGCTCCAAACCCTCAGCTGCTTCAACAGCTAGGGTGGAAACTTCCACAATTAAAATGCCTCAATTCAACACAATTTCATCATCAAATCATTTGCAAAATGACAAAGAAACACTTACCAATCCATAGAACTTCAATTTCTCACAAATCTAGCACGAAACCCACTTTCTCAATCCCCAAATCTAACATGGGAATTCAACAAAAATCATATATGTTGAACAACTCAAAGAGAAGAACTCAAATCTGGAATTTTTAATTCAAAAGGACAAGTTTTTACCTTAGATTTTGATCCTCCAAATCCTTTCCTTTCCTTCCAGTTCTTTTTAGCTCAAATGAGCTGAAAATTCTCAACAATTGGGTTTTAAAAACATGCAAACCACCTCATCGTCCATTTTTAAACTCTGTCAGACAGTGAGAAGCGTGCTTCTCCAGGGAAGGAGCGCATTTCTCCTTCGCCAAAAAAAACAATTTTTTTGCAGAAACTCATGAAGAGCGCGCTTCTCCCCCTTAGAAGCGCTCTTCTCTGAAAAATTCCAGAAAATTCATGTCTCAAGTTTTGACCACAGGAGCGTGCTTCTCGCGTAAATCTAAAATTCCTACTATCTGGAATCCACCACATGAGCGTGCTTCTTCCTAAGGAGCGCGCTCCTTACATTCTAGTCTGAGATTTTTACTAAGTATGAGACTTTTTATGATACCACAACATCCTAGTGTACCAACAACCCTACCATACATGTATTTTCATTATTCTAAGGCCAATATACATACATATACGCGATTATGTTTGACTCGTTGTAAGTGGCGTTACAATGTATGTGAAAATTGGGCTATGGAATACAAATTTATGTGAAGAAGGTGATGAAAATGGGGTTCAAAATGAGTGTTTCATGTGTATGAAGGAAAATGAGAAAACAAAAGATGAAAACGAAAAGAATGAAAAGAGAAAAATGTTGGAAAAATGTTTCATGTTTCATGTTTCTCAATCACTAGATGAAATAAATAAGTTCAGGAGTAAATTAGGGGTGATTTGAATGAAAAAACAATTGTAGAAAAATCCTTTTTTGGATACTGTGTTGGGTTTGGTTCATGTTGTAAGGTAATGGGTTATGTGCAAAAGTGTTTATGTATCAAAGAAGTTTTGGGGTGCTTTGAGCTTAAATTTTATTTATTTTATCATACCCTTAACCTTAGCCTTACATTACAAGCTTAATAAAGGCCTATTGATCTTAAGTGGCGTGAGACCTGCATTAGTGGAGAGAAGTGTGAAAAGCAAGCTTGTGAAGTTCATGTATTGTTTATTTGAGACCATATATTTATCTTGCTTGCATTTATCTATATGATTTATGAGTGGTCATGTGAATAGTCTTTGTGTTTGTTTGTAAATAAGGATATAAGAGAATACATGGTGTAGTAGGTTGAAATTCTAGACAATAAGTGCTAACTTTCAAAGTTGTCCTTGTGTTATGTTGTGTACAATGGGTGTTGTCTTTGAGATCATGCAAATCCATTTTGATGAGTCAAATCATTGTTCATTCTATAATATGTGATGTTTTGTTTGATTCAAATTTCATTTTTTCTTTGCTCGGGATGATCAAAGTCTAAGTTTGGGGGAATTTGATAAGTTGAGGTGTTTAGGTAGTGTTTTGCATGTCATTTGTTAGGTTTTTAGGTGCATTTGTTTTGTTTTTAGGTGTTTTATGCATGATTTGCATACTTAGTTGTTTTAGAGTCATTTAGGTGTTATACTTAGGTTTTTAGAAGCTTTTTGTCATGATTAAACCATGTTTGATACGTGTTAGAACATTTGGAAGCATTTACTTTTCATTTAGTTCTTCATATTTTGATGTTTTTGTTACTTGCATAGAGTTTACACTTATTTTGTGCTTTGTTTTGTAGGTAAATAAGGAGCTTAAAGTGGTGTAAATGAGGCTAAAAAGGGGTCAAGAACATGTGCAAGAACAGTGCAAAAGGTGGAGAAAGAATGGACAAGAAAAGCTAAAGAAAACGACTAAGGACAAGTGGACAAAGGTGCACTTGCCTCAATCTGGGCTCCGCGGTGCTCAAGATACGCCCATCCTGAGCGCCGCGGCGCTGATCTATACACCATTGCGTGATTTTGCGTATTTTGACAGAAATTGATGGCCCATTTTTGTAATTTTAACCACCATTGTATATAAGCTTGTTTTAGGGTTTGTTTAGGGGATCTTAGCACATTTTTAGAATAGATTAGAATTAGGGTTTAGAAATGGAGATAGAGAGATGAAAAGGAAGCTTGGATTGCAAACAAGAAAGAAGCTCAAGGAAGAAAAAGAAAAAGATCTCCATTATCAGGGGGTTTTAAGCTTTCATTTTTCATTTCTTGTTTCTTGCAATGTTGTCTTCTTTTGTTTTCCATCTTTTCTACCTTGTATCTTTGAATATGAATATGAGCTAAGAGTTTAACTTAGGGATTGATTGATGCGTGTTCAGTTTTACGGGTTGAATCTTATATATGTGTTTTTGCTCAAATTTTTGGGTTTATTTATAAGTTTCTATGCTTAATGCTTTTGATTTGCTGACCACTGATAGTTGCACATTTAGATAGGTTTTAGAACATTTTTTAGGTCTTTTTTAGGATGATTTATGTATTAGTTTACTGTGTTTATGTCAGTTTGATGCATTTGTTAGTTTAGGAATGGTTTTTATGCATTATTTTGGTTTGTTAGTTTAGATGTTGGATCAATTTATGTTTTGAGTATGTTAATTACTTCTTTTGCTTGTTTTGTAGGTATTTAGATGTGTGGAAGTGAGCATGAATGATGGACACAACATATGAGAAGCCTAGATGATGTTTCATGAAGAACCCAAAGCAAGAAAAAGTGGAAAATTGGCTAAGTCCCAGAATTGCATGAAGGATTGAAGGTTCTGTGCATCGTGGCGCTTGAATGCAGCGCCGCGGCGCTGTAACGTAACAGACTGAGCGCCGCGGCGCTAGAGGATCTACGACGCTAGGTGTTTTAAAGTTGCGGTTTTGGCAACTATTAGACGATTTTGGTTTTTGAGGACTTTCTAATTATTTCACACGAGAAAGGGGGTATATTATATATCAAACTTTAGCGTTTTACAAGGAGAACACATTGGAATAGAGAAAAGAACGAAGGTTTGACGGCTAGAGAAAAGTGGAGAAGAATATTCGCATTGAAGATTATTGAAAATCTCTACACCAATTCTAGTATGTTTTCTTTTGTTCCAATTCATGTTTGAACCATTGTTTACTGTTTTTATGTCTTTAGCTATGAACTAAGGCCTCTTTCTAGAGGTGTAGATTGATCCAAGCTTGATACTATGTCTAGTTTTATGGTTTGATTATTGTTAATAAAGTTTCTATAGTTTATTTATATTTCTCTGAGTGTAATGTTTTTGATCCCTTGATCACAGATTAGATGATCATAGACTTGAGATAGATGTTTCACAAGAAGGTACCTTGGGTTGGAATTTGGGAAATATAACCTAGGCTATCGTGAGACTCACAAGGAGATCGAGAACCTTTGAAGTCGTTAGGTGGAAATCATTTAACTTAATGAGTTGTTGTCATTTTAGGTTTTTATCGAAAGAGTTAAGCCAAGGTGACATTAACATGCTCTAGTTTTGCTTCAAAAGAGAGAATTAGAAACATTAGGATTTCCGACTTATAAGCTAAGGAATTGATTTAATAATAATAACAATAATATATATATATATATATATATAGATAGATAGATAGATAGATAGATAGATAGATAGATAGTTGAGAGTGAGGTGACATCGAACCTCTAGTATATTCTCCGATTGATTTCCTATATGATTTACATTGCGTTGTTAGTTAATACTTGATTTCGATTGTCTAGATAAAATTAGGGTTAAAATGTGATAGCTAGTGTAGTAAATATCCCTGAGGACGATACCTGATTTCTCATCGGGATATATTATAACTTGACATCATACACTTGTGGTTTTGCACTCAACAAGTTTTTGGCGCCGTTGCCAGAGATAATTACTAGGTTTCACTACTAATGTGTTAGTAAATCTAATTTAAATTTAGATTTTTTTTTACTTTTTTAATTTTTTTAATTTTTTTTAATTTTTGTTTTATTTTTTGAATTTTTCATTCTTTGTTTCCTTGTTTATTTTAATTTTTACTACTTTATACTTTGTTTCTTTCTTTGTTTTTGTTTTATAGGATTTCAAGAGTTTATGCAACGAGTAAGAAGTTTTGAAGTACTACCATTTGATCCGAGATTGAACGCACTCTTGGAAGACTGAGGCAAGAGAGAAGAAGAGAAACAAAAGCAATGGCGGACGAGCAAAATCAGTTGACCTTGAGAGACTACTTTAAGTCGGTTATTAATGAGAACTATTCGAGTATAGTTCGTGTTGCTATCAACACAAACAACTTTGAGCTAAAATCGGCATTGATCTCGATGGTGCAACAACATCAATATGGGGGGTTGCCTTCAAAAGATCCTACTATCCACATCACCACCTTCTTGGAGTGTGATACAGTCAAGATGAATGGTGTTACTGAGGACACCATACGATTGAGATTGTTCCCCTTTTCTCTAAGGGACAAAGCACGAGCATGGTTGCAATCATTGCAACCGGGAAGTATAGCTACTTGGCAAGATATGGTGCAAAAGTTCTTACAAAATTTCTTTCCTTTGCCAAGACCGCCCAATTGAGAGCTGAGATCGGACAATTCAAGCAACACAAGTTCGAATCATTGTATGAAACATGGAAGCGATTCAAAGAGTTGTTAAGGAAGTGTCCTCAGCATGGTATCCAAGATTGGTTGCAAATCCAACTTTTCTATAAGTGGATGACCTTTTCCACAAGAACTTTAGTTGATGCGGCGTCCGGTGGATCATTGTTGACAAAGACGGCTACTAAGACACTGAACATGTTGGAGGATATGGCCACAAACACTTATGAGGTTTCGGGTGCACGATCAATAGTAAAGAAGGTGGCGGTCTACACAAAGTTGATTCATTCACATCTCTCTCTGCACATATGTCAAGCATTGCCAACCAACTTGTTGTGCTTACTACTCAAAATGCAAAACTATCTATTAAAAAAGTTGTAGCTTTACATACGAGTTCTTTGGGGAATGAAGCACATGAGGAAGTTCAATATATTAGCAATCGGGGGTGCAACTATAGAAGCAATCAAGGAGTTCCAAATCAGTACCACCCAAGCATCATAAATCATGAGAACTTCTCTTATGCCAACACAAGGAATACATTGCGACCTCCACCCATTTTTTACAATCAAGCTCAAGGAGAGAAGCCATCTTTGAAGGATATGTTGAGGTCGTTTATGATGAAAACTAGGGCATCTATAAAGAATTTGGAGGTGCAAGTTGGGCAACTAGCCTCAACTGTGAATGCCCAACAACGGGGGTCACTACCTAGCGACACTGAGGTAAACCCAAAAGACCAATTCCATGCCATATTCTTAAGAAGCGGGAAGAAAGTGCAAGGGGCTGATCATCATAACCCAAGCATAGTAGCACCATCAGAACTTAGTGATATACATGACGAGCCGAGCACTGAGGCTAAGTAAAATAAAGAGTAGGACAATGAGTCATCCAAGGGGGAAAAGCCACATGAGAGGCCATACCGGCCTGGTTCTATCACTTTCACAGATAACCCCCCTAAACTCAAAACTCCTATTATGTTTCCTTAACGATTCCAAAAGAAAAAACTTGACGAGCAATTAGCCAAGTTTCTTGACATTTACAAAAAGAATCACATTAAGATTCCTTTTGCAGATGCACTGGAGCAAATGCCGAATTACATGAAGTTCATGAAGGAAGTTACGTTTAAAAAGAGGTAGTTGGAAGAATTCGAGACAGTGAAGCTTACCAAAGAGTGTAGTGCCATAATACAGAAAAAGCTTCCACAAAAGCTAAAGGACCTGGGGAGTTTCAATATACCTTGTACCATTGGTGCTGTAAATTTTGGTAATGTTTTATGTGATTTAGGTGCAAGCATTAACTTAATGCCTTTGTCCATTTTCAGGAAATTGGGGCTTGGAGAGGTGAAGCGAACTACAATATCTTTGCAACTAGCAGATCGATCACTTACATACCCTTGGGGTATCATTGAGGACGCGCTAGTGAAGGTGGACAAGTTTATCTTCCCGGTTGACTGTGTAGTGTTGGATATGGAAGAAGATGGTGATATTCCTCTTATACTTGGGTGGCCATGCTTAGCTACCGGGAGAGCTTTAATAGATGTGGAGCTTAGTGAGCTTACTTTGAGCGTTAGTGAAGAAAAGGTGATGTTTAAGATCTACAATACACCCAAAGCTCCCGATAAGAAGAATACATGCAACTGGATTGATGTCAAAAAGGTAATTGATGAGTGTGCTAACAAGGCTTATGAGACGCCTACACCAAAAGATGCCTTGATACACTATGTAGCCAAAATTGAGAATTTAGATGACCCTCCTCCCTTGGTGTGGAAAGACCTGTATTTGATGCCTAATGTTGAAGAAGAATAGTTGTTGGGTACTATGATTGAGCATAAGCGAAAAGATGGATCTCTTTCTCAAGTCAATAAGAAACGGTTAAGAAACTTTAAGGGCCAAGATAAAAAGAATGAAAAGGCCGTGCTTCTTGATGATCCACCTTAAAGAAACAAAGAAGTAATCGGGCTGAGGACTTTAAACCAAGCGCTTGTTCGGAGGTAACCCATCGATTTTGGGATTTTTCTTATTTTATGTGTTTTATGTTTTTAGTCATTGGAGTATAGATTTGAGTTTCATTTGAGTTTCATACTATTGACAAGTTTTATTTCTTTTCCTTTCCATGTTCCAAAGTAAGTTTGGGGGACCTCTTGGAGAAACTAGGAGAGGCGATTGGAGTGTTTTATGTTGAAACTTTACCCTTTTGGGTTCAGGGGGTTTTCTAAACTCCTCTCTCTCTTATATGCCTCTGTTTTTCCTAGTATTTATTAGTTTATTTCATGCATTGAGGACAATACTTGTTTTAAGTTTGGGGGGAGAATTTTGATTTTTTTGATTTGTCATGGTAAAGACTTGGTTAGGATATCCTACGGTCTTACAAATTCTGATTTGATGTTAATTTTTATTTTATTTTTTGAATGGCCAATGATATGAGAACATGTACATGAACATGACTCTAAGAGAATGTAGAGAGTAAATTACTTAGTCTGTGTGCTTGATTCAACTTTGAACTTAGCTTTGTTTGAGATTCTCTACATTATCTTTGTTTGAGATTCTTTACATGTTTAGTGTGGTTAATTTTATTGAATCATGATTTGTTTGGATTATATTTTTGTAAGTAAAGTTATATATTAGATCTCTATGGATCCTAGAACAAATTTGATTATCACTTGAGGCGAAATCCTAGAGAGCATGCTATGAGGAAAATGATTTAGGCCATATGTTGGATACGTTTGAGCCAAATAGCCTACCTTACTTTTTATTATACCCATAGTTTTTCACTTTGAGCTGAATATCCTTTTCTTTGTTACCTATACATCAGTAAATTTGAGTTTATCATGTTTAATTTCCTTGTTTTTCAACCTATGTACCTTATACACTCAGATCATGTTAGAGTGTTATTATTTGGATGAAAGAACAATGGGAAAGAAAAGTGAAGAAAAACGGTGAAAAAGAAGAGAAAAATGTGAAGTTTGCTTATGAATTTCAGTGAAAAAAAAGAAAAGAAAAGAAAATGAAAAAAAAAAGAGAAGAAAAGGATGCTATGCCCATGGCTATGAAAAGATATAAGTTTAGGGGTGTAGTTGTTCTTTGAAAATAAGAAAACAAGCAAACAAAAGAATGGGGAATGGAATGAAAAGATTGACCAGTTAAAGAAAGGGTATATGTGCCGAAATTGGGATTTTGCTGAACCTTGGCCATGCATTACAACCTAGGAAAGACCTATTGATTCTAAATTGCATGTGATTTACATTAGTGGAGAGTGGAATGACAGATTTGCCTATGGGCTTCACTTTATATATATATATATATCTATTTGAGATCACTTACACTTTATGTTTTCTTCCACTTATCTATGACTTTCATGAATGGTTGTATGGGATTAACTATGTGATGATGTGTTTGAGAATGGGAGATGAGGTTAGGTTAGAAGTTGGATTGAAAATCTAGACATCTCTAACCCTCTTGAAACTTTCCGATGAGTTATTATCCTTTAATGTGATCTTTGAAGCCATAATGATGATCTTGCATAATATTTCGATTCAAATTCTTAATTTGTTTGAGAATATCATGGTAGATTATTTATTGAAATGTTAGTTGAGTTTTAGTTTTGTTTTTCCTTTGCTCAGGACGATCAAAGTCCTAAGTTTGTTAGTTGCATAGTTAGATAGGTTTTAGAACATGTTTTAGGTGTGTTTTAGGATAATTTATGCATTAGTTTATGTAAGTTTTGATGCATTTGTTAGTTTAGGAATAAATTAGTTTTTATGCATTATTTCTGTTTCTTAGTTTAGATGTTGGATCAATTATGTTTTGAGTGTGTTAATTACTTGTTTTGCATTGTTTTGTAGCTATTTAGATGTGTGGAAGTGAGCATGAATGATGGACGCAACAAATGAGAAGCCTAGATGATGCTTCATAAAAAACCCAAGTAGGAAAGAGTGGAAAATTGGCCAAGTCCCAGAAGTGCACGCAGGATTGAAGGTTCTGAGCGTCGCGATGCTTGAATGCAGCGTCGTGGCGCTAGAGGAAAGCTAACGAAGCGCCGCTGCGCTAAGTGTTTTGAAGTTGCGGTTTTAGCAAGGACGATTTTGGGTTTTTGAGGAGTTTCTAATTATTTTGGATTTCGTTAGCTTTCCTCTAGCGCCACGGCGCTGCATTCAAGCATCGCGACGCTCAGAACCTTCAATCCTACGTGCACTTCTGGGACTTGGCCAATTTTCCACTCTTTCCTACTTGGGTTTTTTATGAAACATCATCTAGGCTTCTCATTTGTTGCGTCCATCATTCATGCTCACTTCCACACATCTCATATTATATATCAAACTGTAGGGATTTACAAGGAGAGCACATTGGAATAGAGAGGAGAACGAAGGTTTGATGGCTGGAGAAAATTGGAGAAGAAGATTCGCATTAAAGATTATTGAAAATCTCTACACCAATTCTAGTTCGTTTTCCTTTGTTCCGATTCATGTTTGAACCATTGTTTACTGTTTTTATGTCTTTAGCTATGAACTAAAGCCTCTTTCTAGAGGTGTAGATTGATCCAAGCTTGATACTATGTCTAGTTTTATGGTTTGATTATTGTTAATAAAGTTTCTATAGTTTATTTATATTTCTCTGAGTGTAATGTTTTTGATCCCTTGATCACTGATTAGATGATCATAGACTTAAGGTAGATGTTTCACAAGAGGGTACCTTGGGTTCGAATTTGAGAAATATAACCTAGGCTATCGTGAGACTCACAAGGAGATCGAGAACCTTTGAAGTCGTTAAGTAGAAATCATATAACTTAATGAGTTGTTGTCATCTTAGGTTTTCATCGAAAGAGTTAAGCCAAGGTGACATTAACATGCTCTAGTTTTGCTTCAAAAGAGTGAATTAGAAACGTTAGGATTTCTGACTTATACGCTAAGGAACTGATTTATATATATAGTTGAGAGTGAGGTGACAACGAACTTCTAGTATATTCTCCGATTGATTTCCTATTTGATTTACATTGCGATGTTAGTTAATAGTTAATTAGTTTAATTGTTGTTTTAATTACTCAATCACTCGATTTCGATTGTCTAAATAAAATTAGGGTTAAAAAGTGATAACTAATGTAGTAAATATCCCTGAGGACGATACCCGATTTCTTATTGGGATTTATTATCACTTGACACTGTACACTTGTGGTTTTGCACTCAACAGCCACATATTAAATGAAGTTTGATTTGATTTCTTATGCTCGAGAGAGGTGTTTTCGAATTGGATCTGAGATTTTGTAACCTAGGTTAGTAGTATAGAGTTGAGAGACCTATGAACACCTTTGAAATCATTTTCTATGAATTACATATTTTAATGCATCTTTAATTTATTGATTTGCGCTCGGAAGACGGAATTAATATCCTAAAGATAGATGTTCAAATTGTGCTCGAGAAAGGGATTTGGACGTTTTAAATTCATGATTTATAGATCCAACAAATTAATTCAATAACACAACCTTTTTGAAACCCATAAAATATAACATTGTCAAATCAATCTCTAGGACTTTCATTCATTTGTTTTTCTCCCATTTTAATTCAATTTGCTCTGATTAGTGTTACTTTTGTTTACTCTCAATTTTAGCAATTAAATCATCTAAATCTTGATTGCCTGGATAAAATCAATTTCATAGTAGTTTTGGGCATTTTTAATTGAAGAATTCACTTTCCCTGAGGACGATAACTCAACTCATCTTGGGACTATATTATAACTTGATTGTCGTGTACTTGCGATACAAATATTCACAATCAAACATTAGGGTCCTGATTGATGCATCAGCGTCCTGATGGACACTTAAAAAAAAGTTCACATTTTTCAACATTTTAAAGCTCAATTAAACAAGATTAAACACTCGGTATTTTGAATCAAATCAAACATTGCAAATTCATTGGGTGATTGATAAAATCAATGAAAAATACCTCAAAATCAAATCGATTAAACCATGTGATAATTGCATATTTAGATAGGTTTTAGAGCAAGTTTTAGGTGTGTTTTAGGACATTTCATGCATTAGTTTCATGTGTTTATGTTAGTTTTGATGCATATGTTAGTTTAGGATTAATTGGGTTTTTATGCATTATTTTGGTTTATTAGTATATGATTTAATTCAATTTATATTTTAGTGTGTTATTGATTTGATTTGCTTTGTTTTGTAGGTATTTAGATGCGTTAGTCATGGTTTTAAATGATGAAAACATGTACAAGAAAGTGCAAAAGAGAAGCATGAAGAACCCAAGTCAAAAGGTGTGAAAAAATGGCCAAGTCGAAAAGCAAAAACGCCACAATTGATGTTCTTAGCGCCACGACGCTAAAAGGAAAAAAAGTGTTGTTTTTGGCAATTAAAAGTGAATTTTTCCCCACATATACACAATGTATTCCAATATAAATGTCATATTTACCATGTGTTGACGTATAACCTTCTCATATGTCAAAGGTGCATTAAATTAGGACATTTAATGGAGTCTTTTCAACAAGTCACAAGTCAAGATGATGACTCGATCAATAAGTTACTTATGTGAAGCTTTCCAACAAGCCACTCACAATAATATTAATATGGCAAATGATATTAATAACAATAATAACACCACCACCACTAATAATACTTTCTTTTATATAAGCAATAATCACACATCAAACACACATACATACATACCAAGGCGAGCACATAGAGTTTGGGCAAAAATACAAATGGGTTATGGGCTAGATGAAATGATTTCTAGGGCACTACAGACTCTATGCAAAGGTCTATTTTGAAAAAGTAAACTTACATAATGTACTTATTCGAACAGTGGCGGTTCTTGAATTTGCGTCCTGATTTCATAATCAGTGTTCTAACGCATGGTATCAACTTTGTCATTTTGCTCATTGAGGGTGCTTATTACATATAAGCGTCCTGCTGAACAATTTAGTGAGTGTTTTGACTTTCTTTGATATTTAAACGACTTAACCTTGAGGGCGCTAATGCACATTTAACGTCCTGCTATGTTTTAAAACAGTTAAGTACATGCTACTATCCGAGTAAGCGTCCTGCCAGTTTAAAACATAAAACAAAACATGAGGGCACTATGACAATGTAAGCGTTCTACCAATTAAAAACATTTTAAACAAAGACACAAGCACGTTGAAGGACAATCAACATCCTGAAAGTTACAAAGTTGATTCCTAAAGGTAAAGGCACTCCTATCTAGGTAGCGTCCTGATAGATTATTCAACTTATAACTATCAGCATCCTTAAAGAAACATTCTTTGAAGAACTTAAGAAATTTTTCAGTGAGCTGATGCTGAGTTAGCTTCCTGATAACTTTAGATGTTGACTAATAAAGGAGGCCGCTACTATACAAGTAAGCATCTTGATAAATCAGTTCAATTCAACCTTGAACGTCATCAGCGTCCTAATGAACTATCAGCGTCCTGACTTATCAAGATTAGGAGAGCGCTGCTATTTAATTAGCATCCTGAAAGACTCTTTAAAAATAGTTTTGACTCACGATTAAATATACGATAAATGCGAATAAAAACTCGATAAATTTCAAATTAAATATATAAAATTAAATCATTTGAAATACCGTAAAACGTAAAATAAAAACATGCAAGTATGTAAGTGATTTGTGCATGATTTTGGAAGACGTTTGAGCAATGTCGATTAGAAAAAGATATACCTTAAACACTTTATGTATTTCTCATTTCTCATAATCGTTAAATCCAACTCTTCATTATGAGATCTTCAATAAGAGCTTTGCACGAAGTTGAATGACTTGAATGTTGATCGAGAGATGTAGACTTAAAGCTTGATCGAATCGTTTGAGTGAAGCGATATTGAAATCAAGATGTGATCGTTGAAGTCCTTTTGATTGAAACGAACTTGACAGTTGGATGTGATCTTTGAGTTCCTTGATCGAGTCGTTCGTTGGCTTTTTGCTTTCCTTAGGTGCTTTGATGAAATCTTGATAAACATACGTTTAGCACCGAAAAGTACTTTGTTTGTGACCATCAAACTATACTTTATCACAATATATTTAGGGACGAGCTAAGTGATGAATTGTATAGGTTAACAATTTTCCCCTTTTTGATGATGACAAAAAAATCAAAAAATTTAACGTTTAAGAAAAAAGATTAATGTTAATTTTTTTTCCCCCATCTATTCTTCTTATTTTTCTTTTATCTCTTATTTTTCTTCTCCCCTTTTGATATCATCAAAAAATGAAGAGAAGAGACTAAGATCTCCCCTTATCACTTAGTAAAGTAGCGAAGCTCCCCCTTACATGGAGACTCCTCCTTACTTTGTGCATTCACCCTCAAGATAATTTATGACAACGTGTCATAGTTAGGTACGTGAAAATGCATAAGGTCTACTATACTGGAATCACGTGAGAAACAGATCTTATTTTTAAGCACATAGAGAAATAATTTGACTAATTCATAGGCTAAAATATTTGAAATAATAGCGTAGCCGAGAATCGTAGTTAGAGGGAATGAGAAAGAATTGCCGAAAGATGAATTCATAAAGAATTTTTAGTTGTGGGTAATTATTCTCCTTAGTGTTTGGCATAAATATAAATTTGATAATTAAACCAGACCAAACACAGAATGTGCTTTAAGATATGTAAATAAACAAGCATAAGCATACTTATAACATAGGCAGAGAGATTTATGATTAAGCAAGGCCTAGTCGTTATGATTCTAATAAGATGCAAAGTATATAGTTGAAGTTCATGACATCTATTAGACATCAAAAAACATAGTCAATTGATGTATACAAAATATAATATTAAAGAGCAACATCAATGGCATGTGAAATGGAAAGTTATAAACTTTCATAGTTTAGACATGTGAAGATATACAATAAGTATCAAAGTCCAAACATATTGAATATATGCTAAGTTTCATAGATATTAATCACACAACAACATACATTCATTTTCCTATTCTAGGCATAAAATTTCAATTGAAGCATGGCCAAGAATGATTGATACACTGATTCTAATGAGAGAGCATTTGGAAAGATATGTGCTCATTAAAAATCAGATATCCATGAGTTTGATGCTAACATGTTATGGTATGAAGCAGATGCATCAAAGTCAGGAAATCAAAGAAAAGATAAAGCCAAAACATAGTAATCAAAAGTGTATGGCAAAAATCTTTTCAAGATATAGGCGTATGATATGTATACATGGCCTATATTCATTTGCAGAAGCATGAATCATGCATATAAGATTTTCTACGATCAGAGCAAGCATGATCATGATATGAACAAGCATAGGCAAAAATAAATTGTTAAAGTACAGCCTAGCTATTGTGTACCTGATCATCAGATAATTAGATAACACATAAGTTCAAGATAAATTAATCATGATATTTATTCAACGTCAGATATTCACATATTATAAACAGATATCAATGAAAAATGTGAATAATCTTTTAGCAAGATGCCACAAGCTGATAATTGCACAAGTCACAGTAAGATTTCATCATGAAGCAGTTTATCAAGAAATATGAACAAGATAACATTAGTATGATGACAGATAGTCACATTCATGAAAGCAGCATAGTTTTGCAACAAAAATATTGGAGAATTTTACAAACATAGAAGCAGGCATATCAGAGCATAAATCAAGCAGATTGAACGGTGACTAGTGTGTGCAGCATATGAATATGAAATATATCATTCACACAAATTCAAGTAGATCAGTCATTCAAATATAGTCAAGCATTAAAAGATGAATGAGAGATAGAGAGACAACTTAATGAACTATTTTTTGCAATTCTAAAAGAAAGCAGCTATTAAACATTGTATTGAGTTTTTTAGGGTCCAGAGGACCATTTAACAAGATGTTTTAAAGATAACAACCGGAAGACAGACAGCCCGACCGACAGACAAGAGCAAGGAGCAGTGGAAGTCAAGCTTGATCAGGAGAGCCTTAAGAATCACGAGATCAAGGTGCGTCCAATCTCGGCAGCTGAGGCGGTTCGGTCCTTCTTGCACTCATGAATTCGATATAGGCAAGAACTGGATCGAGCCTTCTAATTTGGCTCATTGCAAAAGCAAAACTCCCATTGATTGCATCTTCAAGAACAACTTCAGATTTATCCACCTTTTTGAGAAGAGTAAACAACATGTCCTTTTCAAGTCTTTTGACTGTCTCAAGTTTTTTTAATCTCTTCTCCTGTTCAAAAAGAAGCTCGACAACCAACTGAAAACTAGCGGAGTTGGACTCGGAAGACTGGCTTAAGAGATTCTTGATTGAAGATTCTCCAAGATTGGCATGGGATGGCTCTGGCTCTGGTTTTATGGGAGGTTGTGATTCAGCCCTGGGAAAACCTAGAGGAGGCTTGGAGACAGTTTTTGGATACATACATCCTTCAACAACCTCAACCGATTCGTCGGAAGAGGAAAACAAGGAAAAGCCACTTGAAAAAGAAGATTCTTCCCATGGACGCTTTTGGGATGCTAAGTTTCCGGGAGCCATTGGAGAGATTTAGAAGATGAGACAACGAGATATTTCACTGTAAATGGTGCAAGTGAAGACGAAGCAAAGATTTTCATAAAGACGCTTCAAAGGCGATCATGCATTAAATGCGAGATGGCGTGTAGGAGCAAACTGATGTCATCGAGATGATTACACAGAGAGTGCGATAAAGGAAAAACACATAACGCCGATGTGACAGCTAGGGTTTCAAATCTTAAGACATGAGAAACGAGAAACCAAAGGCACACCCTAAATTGACCATAGGATCTATACTCTAGGTTGTTAGGCCATAATTTCAAAGAACCCGCTCTGATACCAATTGTTGGTCCACCCAAGAGGGGGGGTGAATTTGGTGCGATGGTCAATTTTAAAAATATCTTCAAATAACTTAGTGATTTACATGCGTGTATTGGAATTGGATACAACATATAACACAAACTAAATTGCAAACATGTGACACACAAATTTATTGTAGTTTGACCAAGACTACAGCCACTACCTAATCTCCCGATTAGGATTTTCTCAATCCACTAACTGAATCTCTTACGGGTGAGAACCAAACCGTTACAACTGCTTTTTACAGGTTAAGGACGCACCTATCCTTTTACGAGATTAGGATGAACCGTTTTCCTATTTGCAGGTGAGGATAAACTTTTTCTCTTTTACAGGTTAAGAGATAACCTATCCTTTTTTTAGGTTAAGGTCACACCTATCCTTTTAAGGGATTAGGATGAACCGGGTCTCTTCTACAGGTTCAGAGATAACCTTACATGATTTCAATCCTGAAATCATTAAGTGAACTACCTTAACTTGTCTTGGTTGTTTCAGTCCAGAAACACACCAGCATTACAACACTAAAAATGTTGATTCTAACTGAGTAGAACACTTTACAATTAAGCTTAGTACATAGCATTACAAAGATATGAAATATGAAATATGTAATGCTAAGTTGAAATACACCTTCAGTCCTTTAACTTTGAATGTTCGGTATTGCTCAAGTGCAGTTTCAAAAAGCATGAATGATATGATATGAAAATCAGTGCTTCTTCGAAAATAAAATATATCAAAAAAACATTGACGTATAAAATGAAGGACTGGTGTAAATCAAAGACACAGATAGTTTTCGACATAGATATATAATCTAAGTATGAAAACTTTTGGTTCAGTGATCAATAGTTAACGCAATTATTGATATAGTTCAATACAATACTTAAGATATGAAATGAAGTACAACTGTATGTCTTGAACTATTTCTCAAATTCTATTTCCAGCAAAAATGATACCAAATATGAGTCGATGCTGAGAATTTGAGTTGATACCAATAAAAATAGATTTTCAAAGATAAAGTATAATTGAAGCTCAATATGAAAATCTTTTGAAGGCGTAAAGGTATTAGTAAAAATACTTTGAAAGTTTAGATGTTTGAAAACATTATGACACAGACTAACTTTCAAAAAGTATTGATACAACACAAAATGATTGGCAAGTTGTTTGGTCTTAAGTGCAGGTATTTATAGACTTAGTGGGACATAGCCGTTAGATATTTGAAGTTCAAATAATATGAACGTTTACACACAACGGCTAAAATGTTATATGAAAATAGCAACTGTAATTTTCACTAACATTTTGGTTCTTTTCAGATTTCATGAAAAAGGAAAGTTTAAGAAAAACTTATTTAATGTATCAGAGATGATCTCTGATAGGTCTGAAAAGGACTCTGTGCAAAGGTTTGTTCTGAAAAAGTAAACTTACGTAACGTACTTGTTCGAACAGTGACGATTCTTGAATTAGCGTCCTAATTCCATAATCAGTGTTCTGACGCATAATATCAACTTTGTCGTTTTGTTCCTTGAGGACGCCTATTACGTATAAGCGTTATGCTGAACAATTAAGTGAGGGCGCTACAAGCTTGTGAGGGTCCTGACTTTCTTTGATATTTAAACGACTTAACCTTGAGGGTGATAATACACATTTAGCATCCTGCTATGTTTTAAAACAGTTAAGTACATGAGGGCGCTACTATCCGAGTAAGCGTTCTGCCAGTTTAAAATATAAAATAAAACATGAGGGCGCTACGACAATGCAAGCATCCTACCAATTAAAAACATTTTAAACAAAGACACAAGCACACTGAAGGACAATCAGGGACCTATAAGTTACTAAGTTGATTCCTAAAGGTAAGGGCACTCCTATCTAGGTAGCGTCCTGATAGATTATTCAACTTATAACTATTAGCGTCCTCAAAGAAACATTATTTGAAGAACTTAAGAAATCTTTCAGTGAGCTGATGCTGAGTCAGCTTCCTGATAACTTCAGAGGTTGACTAATAAAGAAGGCCGCTACTATATAAATAAGTGTCCTAATAAATCAGTTCAATTCAACCTTGAATGTCATCAGCGTTCTAATGAACAATCAGCGTCCTGACTTATCAAGTTCAGGAAAGCGTTGTTGTTTATTAGCGTCCTGAAAAACTCTTTAAGAATAGTTTTGACTCGCGATTAAATATACGATAAATGCGCATAAAAAATCGATAAATTTCAAATTAAATATATAAAATTAAATCATTTGAAATACCGTAAAACGTAAGATCAAAACATGCAAGTATGCAAGTGATTTGTGCATGGTTTTGGAAAACGTTTGAGCAATGTCAATTAGAAAAAGATATACCTTAAACACTTTGTGTATTTCTCATTTCTCGTAATCATTAAATCCAACTCTTCATTATGAGCTCTTCAATAAGAGCTTTGCATGGAATTGAATGACTTGAACATTGATCGAGAGATGTAGACTTGAAGCTTGATCGAATCGTTCGAGTGAAGTGATCTTGAAATCAAGATGTGATCGTTGAAGTCCTTTTTGATTGAAAAGAACTTGACAGTTGGTTGTGATCTTTGAGTTCCTTGATCGAGTCATTCTTTGGCGTTTTGCTTTCCTTAGGTGCTTTGATAAAATTTTGATAAACACGCGTTTAGCATTGAAAAGTACTTTGTCTATGATCATCAAAATATACTTTATCAAGTATATTTAGGGATGAGCTAAGTGATGAACCGTATAGGTTAACAATGATGTATGTTTTAGAGACTTGAGTTGTATATAAGTCTTGTGAGAAAGAAAAATGGATAGTGGTTTGTGTGTATATGGAATGGCCATATGTTAATAGATGTATGTGGCATAAATATGGACTAGGTTGAATATTGTTTGTATAAATGATGTTGATTCATATGTGAAATTGTAATTTAACTATGTGTTTGGATGAGATATGATGAGACTATTAGGTGTTTGTGTAGAACCTTAGATTTATGGGGAGGTTCTGTCAAAATTTTTAGTGATTTTTGTTGTATTGCCTTAAAGGACGAGGCTGACAGGATATCGTATACGTCTATGTATTGTGTATATGGTATTTTGTGTCGGTCATGACGTCACCCTACAGAGGGGGCTGTTGACATCCCATCATACTCATTTCAAACTCACTTGTCATGATGTAGGAGAACTCATCACACAAGGTCTTGTTTGCACCAAAGATAATGTCGTCAACATAGATTTGCACTAGAAGCATATCATTATCTTTGCATTTATTGAATAAAGTTGGATCTAAGGTTCCTTTCTTGAAGTTATGATCCAAGAGGAATGTGTTAAACCTATCATACCACGCTCTTGGAACCTGCTTCAAACCATATAAAGCTTTTCTAAGTCTGTAAACATGATCAGGTTTGTAACAGTCCTCAAAACTAGGTGGTTGCTCCACATAGACTTTTTCATTTAAGAACCCATTTAAGAAAGCACTTTTGACATCTATTTGATATAACATGAATCCTTTATAGCAAGCATAAGTAAGTAGTAGTCTGATTGTTTCTAATCTTGCTACTGGACCAAAAACTTCTTCATAGTCAATTCATTCTTCTTGATTGTAGCCTTGTGTTACTAATTTGGCTTTGTTTCTGACTATGATTTCTTTCTCGTCTTTTTTGTTCCTAAACACACATTTAGTTCCAATAAAATTTTGGTGTTATGGTTTAGGAACAAGATCCCATACTTTGTTTCTAGTGAAGTGTCCCAACTCTACTTGCATGGCAAGAATTCAGTTTTTATCAGCTAAAGCTTATTTTATCTTAGTAGGCTCAATTTGGGATACAAAGGCTACATGCCCTTGATCTCTAAGTGAAGCTCTAGTTGCTCCACCTAGGTTTGGTCACCTATGATTTGATCTTGAGGGTGACCTAATAGCAACCTAGTGTTCTTGGGTGGTTCGACAACTGATTCAACTTAGGGGCTCACTAGATTCATGTTCAACAGGTTTATTTGTTATGATTTCAGCATCTTCATCATCTATTCTAACCTATTCTATTTTCTTTCCTGGAGCCATTCTAGGGTTAGATTCATCAAAATTAACATGTATTGATTCTTCTATAGTTTTTGAAGATTTATTGAATACCCTATAAGCTCTACTGTGAGATGCATACCCTAAAAGTATACTAACGTCAGACTTAGGGTCAAATTTATCAAGGTTGTCTTTATTGTTTAAGATATAACATTTACATCCAAAGACTTTTAAGTGATTGATTTTAGGAGTTCTACCCTTCCAAAGTTCATACAGAGTTTTGTTCAATTTTCTCCTAACCATCACTCTATTCATGACATAGCAAGCAATGTTTATGGCTTCAACCCAAAAGTATTTTGCTACATCATATTCACATCACATTGTTCTGCACATTTCTTGAAGGGATCTGTTTTTCCTTTCTACAACTCCATTCTGTTGAGGAGTTCTGGGGGTTGAAAGGTGATGGGTGTATCCTTGCTTGTTGCAAAAGTCTTCAAGACTTTTGTTTACAAACTCCCCACCTTGATTCCTTCTAATGATAGTGATCTTATATCCCTTTCCATTTTCAACACAAGAACAAAAATTTATAAATATATCAAATACATCACTCTTATGTGCAAGAAAGTAAACCTATGTATAACGAGTAAAATCATCAACAATCACAAGACAATAAGATTTTCCACCTAAGCTTTGTGTTCAACTTGGTCCAAACAAGTCCATATGGATAAGTTCGAGAGCCCTTGTGATTGAGCTTTGAGTCTTACTTTTGAAAGAAGATTTTGTATGTTTTCTTAATTGGCATGGTTCACATACTCTATCTTTCAAGTATTTTTCTTTAGGGAGTCTTCTAGCTAGGTTATGTTTTGCCAATTTTGAAATGTTTTTCATCCCTACATGTGCTAGTCTTTTATGCTAAACCCATGCATCATTTTGTTCTGTGGCACTTAAACATGAAACATTTTGATCACACAATTCATGCATATTTGTAGTATAAACATTCTTAGATCTATATGCAATGAATGCAGCATTTCCAATATCATGCTTAATAAGGCAACGGTTTACTTCAAACGAAATGACAAATCCCTTGTCAAACAATTGACTTATGCTCAAGAGATTATGTTTCAGGTTGTTGACATAAAGAACATCAGAAATAGATAAAGAGTCATTACCAACAATACTGACGCCGACGATTTTTCCTTTACTGTTGTCGCCGAATGTCACGACACCTCCATCTTTGCGGACCATGCTCAAGAAATTTGATTTATTATCGGTTATGTGTCTAGAGCATCCCTTATCCAAGTACCATACATCATTCTTTGAAATATCCTACACCACATAGAACACTTTTGACTTTGGTACCCAAGTGGCATTGGGTCATTCAAGGTTAGCCTGATTTAAAATATCTTTCTCGACCCATGCAAAGTGGCTCTTCCTTTTTGTAATAAGTGTGCATTTTCCTATGGTATGGCCTTGCCTATTGTAGTAGTTGCAAGTAGGTATTTTGGTCAACAAATAGTTATACATTTTTTTCTTTGACCCTTCTGTGTAACCTAACCCAGCCTTGTCTTAGCACACTGTTATGCTCCTAACATCATATCAAACAACTTTTGGTTGTTTGTAAACTTGTGTACCAAACTGGTTAGGTCTTTTACACCCTTTTGAAGTGTATCTTTCTCTTTTAAAAGTATTTCATAATCAATTTGGAGTGTATCTAAAGCATCCTGTTGTGATTCTATTTCAACTAAGGCCTCTTTTAAACTAACTTTCAGTTTTGAATTCCTTTTAATCTTTCTAGCAAGCTTTAGCTTCAAACACTCAAAATCATATACATCATTAGAATCAAAATAGCCATAAAGAACAAGAGAGGTAGAGTCTTTTACCTCTGTACTTGCCATGAGGCACAAAATAACCTTTAAGACTTTCATTTCCTTCTTCTTGTAGTCAGAGTACTTCTTTTTTCTATTTGGGCACTCATTCCTTATGTGACCCGGCTTGTTACATTCATAACAAGTGAGCTCGTTTGTTTTGGTGCCTCTTCTCTTTACTCTGAAGTACTTTGAACTTGATCGTCATTTTCCTTTTCTTCTTAAGTAACTTAGCCTCTTGGTAAGCATTGCAACCTCATCATCCGTGTTCTCATCGGAAAAAGAGTCACTTGAGTCGTTCACATTCAAAGCTAAGTTTTTTTTGCTTTGTGGTCATCCCTTGATTCGTTCTTGATCTTGTTCTTTAATTTCATTTGATGAACCATCAGAGACACATAGCTCATCGAAGGTGTAGTTACCAAGTTTTTTCGCTTCCTCGATCGTCGT
Organism: Paratinospora sagittata; assembly: GCA_035771175.1. Taxonomy (NCBI): domain Eukaryota; kingdom Viridiplantae; phylum Streptophyta; class Magnoliopsida; order Ranunculales; family Menispermaceae; genus Paratinospora; species Paratinospora sagittata. Next base: position 13,639,307 of record CM069609.1, on the reverse strand, counting down.
GACTTTCAGGTCCCACTTTTTTGAAAATCCTCTAAGGAATTTTCCAACGATCTTTGCTTGTGGGAACACCTCACGCAAATTCTTCATCTCATTTATGATCTTAGTGAACCGTGTAATCACATCTGAGATGTCTTCATTTTCACTGATTCTGAAGGTTTCATAGGATTCCTCCAACATTCTAAGCTTGGTTTCCTTAACTTGCTTCGTTCCTTCCTGTGTGACCTCCAATCTGTCTCATATCCCTTTAGTTGTATCACAGGCACTGACTCAGTTGAATTCACTAATGGAGAGACTAAGAAAAACATGTTTATGGCTTTGTCATTCAATTGCTCTAGCCTCTTCTCTCCAGGCAACCTTTCACTCTTCTCCTTTAGCATAATTACACCAGTTTCAATCTTTGTAAGAGTTGTATGTCCTTTTCTCACTATGTCCCAAATGTCAAAGGGGTGAGATCTCATGAAATATCATCCTAGTCTTCCATTGCAAATAGTTATCACCCTTAAATAGTGGAGGGTGATTCACATAGTATCATTCATCATGTGTATCTTTAGAATAAACATTAGAAATATTTCCTGCCATTCCCAAAGACATTATTATATCACTTTGAGGCAAAAACTCGTTCTGATACCACTTGTTGGCCCAGTATTAGTCCAAGAGAGGGGGTGAATTAGACTTGGTGGATTTTCATGTTACCTTTCGGATGATTAAATTAACATAATATAATGCGCAGTTGGTAACAACAAAAACAAAACAAACAAAGACAAGTGCAAGAAATAATTATGAACACAAAGATTTATAGTGGTTCAACTCCCCTCGAGTCTACGTCCATTACCCAACTGCACCTATCAAGATTTCCCAATCCACTATTGGCTAATCAACTTACAGGCGTGACTAGAAAGTCGATTACACTGAGCCTACACCAAGGCTTGGCTCACGCCTATACACTAACTGACACCAGGGCTCAATTAGGAAGCCACTCACACTCTAAACTACACTAGGGCTTGGTTAGAAAGCCACAATTTAGCCTATACTAGGGCTTAGCTAGAAAGCCACACTTGTAACCAACTTACGGGCGTGGTCACGTGTCGTACAATCAATGGTCAAATATCCCCAAGTTGACACGCAGGTCAACAATACATCAAGATTACAAAATGATAAAGAAGTGATCAAAATCATTCTCAACAATGAAGCTTACAATCTTGAATGAATCAACAAATACTATTTCAACCACTTATGATTTTAAATGATGCAAAGTGTTAAAATAATTTCTTTACTCAAATGCACTCGATTCAAATATATGAAATGTAAAACAGTGAATTGATTATGCACAATCAATCAATATATTGATTCTAAACAAATATAAGTTTAATGCACAAGAATCAATATACTACGATAATTAAGACTTGATGATTCTAAATGAATATATGTTTAAGAACAAGAATCAATCAAATCAAGTATCGATTAAACACTTTGGTCCACTTAAGAGGGGGTGAATTGGGTGAGATGGTCAATTTTAAATTTCCCTTCCAATAACTTAGTGATATACATGAGTGTATTGGAATTGAACGCAAAAACAAAACTTAGACTAAATTGCAAACGTGAGACACAAAAGATTTATAGTGGTTCGACCAAACCTACGTCCACTACCTAATCTCCTTATTAGAATTTTCTCAATCCACTAACTGATTCTCTTACAGGTGAGAACTAAAGAGTTACAACTGCCCTTTTATAGGTTAAAGAAAAACCTATCCTTTCATAAGCTAAAAATGAACCGTTTTCTTTTTTCTAGGATTAGGAAAAACCCATGTTTCTTTTACGGGATAAGCAAGAACTGTTTTCCTACTTCCAGGTGAGGATGAACCTTTTTCCTTTTACGGGATAAGGAAGAACCGTTTTCCTTTTTCTGGGATTAGGAAAAACCCATGTTCCATTTAAGGGATAAGGAATAACTGATTTCCCTTTTACAGGTTAAGGATGCACCTATCCTTTTACGTGTTTAGGTTCTCTTTTACAGGTTCAAATATAACCTTAACATGATTTCAATCCTCAAATCATTAACTGAACTACATTCACTTGTCTTGGTTGTTTCAATCCAGAAACACACCAGCATTACAATACAAGATAATGTTGGTTCTAACTGAGTAGAACACTTTACAATTAAGCTCAGTACATAGCATTACAAAGATATGAAATATGAATACGTAATGCTAAGATGAAATACACTTACAGTCCTTTACCTTTGAATGTTCGGTATTGCTCAAGTGCAGTTTCAAAGAGCATGAATGATTTGATACGAAAATCAGTGCTTCTTCGAGAATAATATGATACCAACAAACATTGATGTAGAAAATGAAGGATTAGTGTAAATCATGGACAGAAAAGGTTTTCAAAATAGATATAAAATATAAGTATGAAAACTTCTAGCTCAGTATTCAATAGTTGACCCAACTACTGATATAGTTCGATATAGTACTTAAGATATGAAATCAAGTACAATTGTATATCTCGAACTATTTCTCAAATTCTTTCTTCAGTACGATTGATATCAAATATAGATCAGTGCTGAGAATTTGAGTAAATACAAGATCAAATAGATTTTCAAAGATATAATATAATTGAAGCTCAATATGAAAATCTCTTGAATACATAAAGGTATCAATGAAAAATACTTTCAAAGTTTAGACATTTGAAAAACATTTTGACACAGACTAACTTTCAAAAAATGTTGGCACAATAAAAATTATCGGTGAGTTGCTTTGGTCCCTAGTGTTAGAATTTATAGACATAGTAGGACATAGTCGTTAAACATTCGAAGTTCAAATAATATGAACGTTTACACACAACGGCTGATAAATCTGAAAAAGACTCTGTGCAAAGATCCGTTCTGAAAAAGTAGACTTATATAGTGTACTTATTAGAACAGTGACGGTTGTTGAATTAGCGTCCTGATTCCACAATCAGTGTCTTGACGCATAATATCAGCTTTGTCGTTTTGTTCCTTGAGGGTGCTCATTACTTATAAGCGTCCAGCTGAACAACGTATGAGGGCGTTACTGAAACTTGAGCGTCCTAACTTTCTTTGACACTAAAATGACTTAACCCTGAGGGCGCTAATGCATAATTAGCGCCCTTCTATGTTTTAATTGTACATGAGGGCGCTACTTTCCAAGTAAGCATCCTACAAGTTAAAACATAAAACATAAAACATAACACGAGGGCGCTACAACACTGTAAGCATCTTACCACATAATTAAAAACATTTGAACAATAATACGAAGCGCGCTGAAGGACAATCAACGTCCTGAAAGTTGTTAAGTTGATTCCCAAAGGTGAGGGTGCTCCTATCTAGGTAGCGGCCTGAAATTTTATTCAACTTATAACGATCAGTGTTCTCAAAGATAAATTCTTTGAAAGACTTTAGAAATCTTTCAGTAAGTTGATATTGAATCAGTGTCCTGACAAATTCAGAGGTTGACTAAAGGGATGCCGCTACTATACAAGTAAGCGTGCTTATGAATCAGTTCAATTCAACCTTGAATGTTATCAGTGTCCTAATGAACTATCAGCGTTCTAACTTATCAAGTTCAGGAGAGCACTGTTAACTCATTAGCGTCCTAAAAGACTCTTGAAAAAAAAATTTGACTCACGATTAAATATACGATAAATGCAAATAAAAACTCGATAAGTTTTAAATTAAATATAGAAAATTAGATCATTTGAAATACCGTAAAACGTAAGATCAAAACATGCAAATATGCAAGTGGTTTGTGCATGGTTTTGGAAAACGTTTGAGCAATGTCGATTAGAGAAAGATATACCTTAAATACTGTGTATTTCTCATTTTCTTATAATCTTTAAATACAACTCTTTATTATGAGATCTTCAATGTTGACTGCTCGCTAGAGTTGAATGTCTTGAACGTTGATCGAAAGATGAAGACTTGAAGCTTGATCGAATCATTCGAGTGGTGTGATCTTGAAATCATGATGTGATCTTCGAGGTTCTTTAAAAGAATCGATCTTGAATGTCTGATATGACTTTGAGTTCCTTGATCGAATCAATCTTTGACTTTCTGCAATCCTGAGGTGCTGAGATAAGTTCTTTATAAACACTCGTTAGCACCAAAAGTGATTTCGGTTGTGATCATCAAAATATACTTTATCAAGTATACTTAGGGATGTGCTAAGTGATGAACCACTTAGGTTAACAGTTTACACGCAGGTCTACAATACATTAAGATTACAAAATGATAAATAAGTGATCAAAATCACTCTCAACAATGAAGCTTAAGATCTTAAATGAATCAACAAATACCATTTCAATCACTTTTGATTTTAAATGATGCAAAGTGTTAAAATAGTTTCTTTACTCAAATGCACTCGATTCAAATATATGCAATGTAAAATAGTGAATTGATTATGCACAATCAATCAATATATTGATTCTAAACAAATATAAGTTTAATGCACAAGAGTCAATATACTAATAATTAAGACTTGATGATTTTAAATGAATATAAGTTTAAAAACAAGAATCAAACAAATCAAGTATCGATTAAACACTTTGTTTCAATGGGATATGATATTAGCTCATGAATCGATACCACATACAATCTATGAAACCACTAATCAATGTATTTTGATATGAAGAACAAGATAGGGTTTCACAAACTCAACTCAATACAAATTAGTTTAAAGATAACAATATAAGCACAAAACTGATTTGCATATACCAAAATCACAAAAATCAAGTTTAAAGAAATGTATACCACACAAGGTAAGATTGAAGCACGAGATTCGTCTTGTATGAAGTTGGTTGCTCGAAAACACGATCAAGACTTAAATATTGATGTTGAAACCATTAAGATCGTCTTGAACACTTGCACAAGGCAAATTCCAAAGTTTCTCAAGGTTTAGAAAAAATGTGGAGAAATTTTCGAAAGCTTAGATCAAATGTGGTTGAACTTTTTACTTGAAAGATGTTTGAAATAGGCTTAGGAACTTGTTTTGGACGAGTATAACCACTATAGAAAAATCACACAAGTTCTCTTAAGTTTTGCAAAAGTTGCCCTTCAAATGAGCAAGTGTAGTATTTATAGACAAACACCACACAGAAGCACAGGAACGCACTCCTCAAAGCAGGAGCGCGCTTCTGGTTTGAAATCTGAAAAATTCTAGATTTCCCTCCACTAAAGGAGTGCGTTCCTCAAAGTGACTGTTGGGCATAGGAACGGGTTCCTTCAACAAAAACCGCTGACTCTTAAAAATTTCCCATTTTGCCTTTGGCAACAAGAGAGCGTTCCTTCTCCCTGATAAGAGAAATTTTGAGTCTCAGGAAATGCCACAAAAGTGTGTTTCTTAACCCCTGATAAAAAATTATGAGTCTTGGAAAAAATGTTCAGGAGCGAGTTCCTTCAACCAGGATCGTGTTCCTTCACTATGAAGTGATAAAAACTCGATTTTTTATCAAATTAGGTTTAGGACACTGTCAAAAACAAAGATTTACATCTTAACAAAAATTTGACACAATTGAGATACAATAATCAAGGTTAAACATGAATAATTTGATCGATTAAACCAATGATTAAGACAATGAGAGCATTTTACGTAAAACGGTAAAACCATGCAAAGTTGGTGAAAGTAATGCATGTTGATCACATATAAATATTTGCATGATGAGCAATTCTAATCATGTGATAACATAATTAACAAACTAATATGTGTTCATGCATGATTAATCACGTAATAAAGTATATGCATGACAATTATAAACTCTATGCATGAATTTTAAAAAGATGCAAGTCATGTGTGGTTGGAACATGTAAATGTTAACTCTACAACACTAAGATACTAAAAAATTACAACCATGAAGCTCTTGAATCTTTGTGAGTTGTTATTCCTTCCACACACTTTGACAATGCAATTGAGTCCAATTGATATATCTAGTTAGCATTGAAACAACTACATCAAAGAGATTAGATAACACGGGTATGTTGTTTCTAATCATCATAACAAAACCGGGTGAGAGTAGTTACATCAACACTACAATCTAGACTCACTTTAATACCATAACATTTCATGTCTTGAGTCTGGATTGAGCAATTCTTCATTTGCTTTTGGCTTGATCTTTTCTCAATAAAATGAATTGGCTCGAGACATTTCTTTTGCTTAACTGAAACACTTTATAATGTCAGTTCATAAGATGGAGTAGTTTGCTATCATCAAAACATTGTCCATGGGGTCTCTTGAGATAACACTATTGTCATACCAGTAGGTACTTCTTGACCATAGCTCTTCATGCCTTCAAGAGTATGTTTATATCTTTCAAGAGTTGTATGTAGAGACTCACTTTCAAGAATTTCTAAGTTGTCAAATAATTTTTCATATTCTTCTAGCTTTTCATCCCTTTCTCTCAAAAACTTTCCATGAATTTCTTTAAGTTTTTTCCCAAATCTCTTTTGCAGTTTTGAGATGTCTTACCATCTCTAACTCTTCATTTGGTAAGCTACAAAACAAAGTGTAGACAGCTTGTGAGTTTAGATTGTAGTAGTATTTTTCATGGGATGTCAAATGGTCTGTTGGGAGGTGTGTAACAACCATTTCCTATAAATAAGTGTTTTGAGCCTTAAGAAAGGCTTTCATAAGCCTCATCCGTTCACTAAAGTAGTCTTTCCTAAACACTGGAGGTATGTGCATAGATTGTCCAACTTCCATGAAACCCTTGCCATTAAATTTTTTTGCCATTGTTTCAAAGAAATGGTTAGATTTATCTGATGATTAGCCTGCTCTGATACCACTTGTTAAACCAGAAATGTGTCTAAGAGGAGGGTGAATTGGACAACTTCAAGCTTTAGCAGGTTATGTGAATCTAAAAGACTTTTCAGATATAAAGGACAGAAAACAAAATGCAACGAACAAGAAAAAACACACGAGATTTATAGTTGTTTAGCTATATGCCTAGCTCCACTACCTAACCTCCTCAGTTAGGTTTCAAACTCCACTAAGGATCACTCTTCACAGGTGAAGATCAAACCTATTACATTTTCTCAACTTACCAGGTGTGAGACAATCTTTACAGTACTCAACTTACACAGGCGTGAGCCTACCTATCCTACTCAACTTCACGGGTGTGAGCCTACCACTAATCTACTCAACTTAACGAGTGTGAGCCTACCTACAATCACTGATCCTTTCATCAAGGATAACAGCGCAACTTATATGGTTGTAAGAGATATCGCAATAAAGATTACAACTTGATCTTCAAGTGTTTACAACAGATACCTATGAAACTTTACTCAATTACTAATTCAACAAAAAAATTGATATGTAGCTGAAAAGATGAGTAAAGATGAAATCTTTTCTTTTCTTTGGATTTTCAAAAGAGTATGAAATAAGCTTGATTAATCCAGTGATGAAGATCTTTTTATGAAATTAGTACATAGAGTATTAGCAATTCAAAACACTTTAAAAATGACTAACTTTCAAAAAAAGCAAATACTTGAAATCTCAAAAGTTTGTATTCTCTTCTTCAAATTGGGTATTTATAAAGTAGTGTGCGCCAAATCTAGAATTTGAATATCTTGAGACCGTTGTGAGATAAGTCTGAATCTTTTAATCGAACGGCTTAATTCTTTCATGGAAATAGTATGAATTCAGACATTCAAGAATTCTGATAAAAAAGGCTTTTCACGAAATAGGAAAGGATCAAAAAAATCAACTTTTTCAGAAAGGCAGAAAAGCACAATGTCAGATTTCTGACACAACGATCAATAGAGTCTTGAAGAAGTTAAGGCCACTACTTCACTTAGTTTAAAAATATATGAAAACACTTTTGAGCGTCCTGAAACAATATGAGCATCCTGAAGAATATCAACCCGTGATATGAGTTGTGTTCAGTGAATTTCAGGAGGGCGTTATTGCACTTGAGTGTCTTGTTGGACTTTGCTCCAAGACTTCCATGAAATCTTGAGCATCCTATAGCGATAGGAGCGTCCTACTGACAAGCTTAATTTTAATTGAACTGGCCACAACATGAGTGTCATGAACACTATGAGTGTCCTACTCAAAATCAAGTTTCAAAATTCTTTTTGTTTTTGAAATCAAATTTGATCAAAATATTTTATGATCAAGATAAACATTGTAAAGTATCAGTAAAAAACACTTTTGAATCAAATTAAGCATTTTTGAAACCTAATTGAAACAATTTTAAATTCAATGATTGAAAGCAAGCTTTATGAGTTAAAACTTATTTTGAAAATATTTTTGAGTTTGAATCAAATTGACATAGGCTGAGTAAAAATTATACCATTCTAGACAATTCCCTAACCATAATGCTTTTGTAGCTTGAGTCTTGATTGAACATGCCTTCATTGAACTTAGCTTGATTGATCATGGCTCGATCTCTGCTCTATTGAATGATTCAGCCTGAAACACTTCGATTAGTTCTCAAGGAAGAGTGGTTTGTAATCATCAAAATATTCTTCATGAGGCTCATTAAAACAACTGGTCCCGTTAGTGGGCACATAGCTTTATTGGGCTTACATAATTGATAATCGATGGAAAGCCAAGAACACCTGTACCATAATCAAGCCTAAGAGCTCACTAACATTGGTCATTCCCAAAAGACATCACTCTCGGCCATGGTTGAGGTAATGAGTGTTGGCCCAGGTATGTCCAAGAGGGGGGTGAATTGGACACTTAAACAATTTAAAATAAGAGTAATAGCAGAATAAAAGTGCGAAAAGTAAATAAATTTAAACAGTCGATTTATAGTGGTTCGGCCACTTGCCTACCTCCACTACCTAACCACGTCAATTAGGATTTTAAACCTCTTCACCAAGGGATTCTCTTACGGGTGAGAATCAAACCATTACACCTTTTCTCAACTTTCGGGTGTGAGAACAACCGTTACACTGTTCAACTTGTAGGCTTGAGACCAACCTAAACCTCTCGACTTACAGGCTAGAGAACTACTTATCTCAACTTCCGGGTGTGAGACAAAACTAATCACTTGACTTACAGGTCCAAAACAACCTATCTCAACTTACGGGTGTGAGACCTACCTATACACTTGCTGAAAAGAAGAATAGTAGATCAGTAGTTTATCTAACTACTGTTACAGCAGTGATACAATTTACAAGATATGAAATGAAGTACAACTGTGTCCTATGAACTATTTCATAAATTTCCTTTTCGGCAAGAATAATATATGTTAATATAGTGCTAAGAATTTGGGTGAAAAACAGTTCAATACCTTTCAAATAGATTTTCAGATAAAGATAGAAATTCAGCTTAGTATGAAAATCGTTTAAATAGACAGAGTTTCAAAGAAAACGTTTTAATAACAAAATACTTTAAACTTTTGAATCAGGTGAAAATTCGACTAACTTTCAATAGTGTTTGGCTCAATAAATTTTAGGGGTGTTTAACAAATTTTTAAGTGCTAGTATTTATAGACTAGTAGAGATAAGGTTGTGGTTCATTTGAATTTGAATTTCAAATATGAGCGTTTACGCACAACAACTAAAATGTATCACAAAAATGGCAACTGCACTTTCAATGAACATTTTGATATTCTTCAGATTCACAAATAAGGAAAGTCTCAAAGACGTGGTTCATGAATCAGAAGATATCTCTGAAAAATATAAAAAGATGATTTTTGTGAGAAAAGAAGTTTTGAAAAATAGTCTAAAAAGGTGTGCGAGTCAGAACCACAAAATATCATTTTTTTCATTTTGTTCCTTTGTGGGCGCTCATGGACCATAAGCATCTTGCTGAACACTAAAGTGAGGGAGCTACTTAGACGTGAGCATCTTGACTTACTTTGTGATAAAAATGACTAAATCATGAGGGCGCTACTCACAAGTAAGCGTCCTATCTTATAAAACATGAAATACAAGGGTGCTACAAATATGTAAGCATCCTAACATTTTAAAACATTTAAAACAATACTAAGTACGCTGAAGGCCAATCAGCGTCCTAAAAGTTATCAAGTTGGTTCTTAACATGAGGGCGCTCTTATCCACGCAGCGTCCTGATTGTTTTTCCAACTTATAACTATCAAAGTCCTTAAAGATAAAATCTTTGAAGAACTTGGAAAACTTTCAGCGAGTTAACACTAAATCAGCGTCCTGACCACTTCACAGGTTGACTTTAAGTGACGCCTCTACTTTCAAGTAAGTGTCCTGATGAATCAGTTCAATTCAAGCTTGAATGAAATTAGCGTCCTAATATTTCATTAGCGTCTTCACTTATCAAGTCCAGGAGGGCGCAGCTGAGACATTAGCGACCTGAAAGGTTCTTAAAACTTGTTTTTGATTTTTCGCTTAAAGCTCGATAAGACACGATTAAAATCACAGTATTTTCGGATTAAATCAAATACTTTAGAAACCATTAAAATACCTTTAAAATGTATTGGTCAAAACATGCAATTGATTAAATCTTCCTATGAGTAATTTGATCGATATTCTTTACATTCTAAGTGTTGAAAGTCTTGGAACTTTGATCATGACATTCAGTAGGATTGTGAGCTCTGTTCTTTGATCTTGATTCTTGATAAATCTGAAACACTTGATAAGATCATTAGATACACAAACCGAAGATATTTGGAATCATCAAAACAAGCTTATCATGGGGTTCCTTGAAATGGCAATCTCCCCCTTTTTGGTGATTTCAAACACTCAATGACTATACAGATGATTGCATTCATTTAAACAAACATATAACAAATTTAGAGTAGCTAAGCATATCTTATTTCAACATATAGAATACATTACAAGATAAATACAATCAACGAGATACAATAACTCAGATAGACTCCGCCAAACTTGTAGCTTCCCTCTTCTTGAGCTAACCTAGCCATAGTTTCTTGTCTTTTCTTTTATCTCCCTTTTGAAAACATCAAAAAATGGGTAAACTCAGCTCGTGTTGGGACCCTTCTGTTTTCTTTTTCTCTCAGCCTCCTCGTCTTTCTTAAATCCACTTGAACTGGTTTCTGACTTAATAGAATCATCCTTGGGTTTCTTTGGTGCTTGTGGCTTCTTGGAACCACTTGAGCTTTCTCTTAAGCCTTTGATAAACTGATCAACTGCAACAGTCTGCTTAGATTTCTTAATGAATTTGTTGTAGGCTGGCTTAGAAACACAAAATTTGAAAGGATCAAGAGGTGGACCAGGCTTGAAACCTTTTTGTTTCCTTTCTGCAAGACCCTTAGCAAAATCAGGAAATAGTGTGTGACCTTTAAATTTTGGCCTGATTGGGTGCTTGCGTTTGGGATCAGGGAACATTTCTGATGAGGTACTTGGAGGTGGAGACACTCTTCTTCTTATTGTGTGTAGGGGCTCTTCATCTGATTCTTCTTTTTCGTAACACTCTAAGATGCCAAGACGTTTGTCCGACTCCTTAGGTTCTTGTGGTCGTGTGAATGCTGGAGCTCTTGGTGTTGGTGGAACATTTACACTCTTTTTCTCCAATAAATGAACAAGCATCCCAAAAGGTTTCATACCCAAGGCAATATACCAGACAATAGAGTGCAGCCTACTGTTCATTGCCTTGAAGAGATCTTCAAAGAAGCCTACAATGCCCTCTGCACTATCTGCAATAGTAGTTATAGTGTATGAAAAATCCATCATGGTGGTGGCAAGGAAAGGCATTTTATCTTCTAAGGTATGTATCTTCTCATAAGAACGAATAACCAAGTCAAGAATCTTGGTTAGTCGACTATCTTCTGTTTGTGTTTGCCCTACAGAATTGAAATTCTCTTTCAGACTTGAGATGGCCTGTAGCACTGGATCAAGATTTGTCTTGCTGGTAACCTGATCCAAGATAGCATCCAAGACAGTTTGTAAGGTTTCAGAATTGGAAGTATCTTTAGAGGATTCAAACACTTTACCTTTTAAGCTTTGAATTTCTTCAGGAATCTTCTTCAAAGCTTTTGCAGTCACTTCACTCGAAGCATGACTAGTTGTAGCTTGCGCTGATTGACTCTGTGATGCTTGAGGTCTAGCTTGAGGTGGTTGAAAACTTAACGATCTTGTCTGAACAGAAGAAACAAATTAAGGCTTTCATGAATGCCCTGATCTATCGCATATTTCCTCGAATATCCTTTGCAAGATCATCATTTGGTGAGGCAATGGAACTCGATGAAGGCAAGGATTGCATGACACTTAATTGTTTGTCCATTTGTTGTGCCACTTTCCCTAGCAAATCAGTTTCTTGGATCAAGTAAGGGGTGTATTCTTTCATCTCATTAATTTTTTTTCTCTCCTGAGACTTCATAGATTCTCTAACTTCTACCAATATCTCATTTTTCTGTTGTATTTGATTTTGTTCTACTCGGCTCATCAATTAAGACATGACATAGATCTGATCTTCTCTTACTTTCCTCATGAAATCTTCCTCTCTGAAGAAATCATTTGTTGGCCTGCTAGTAGAAGGATACGAAGGTGTCTCATGATCAAATTGTTAGATGAACTCACCTCATGAGTATCTTCCTCTTCTTCTTCTACTCAAAAATCAGCAGTAGCCTCATGATACTCTTCAGTATGATCCTCTTCATCAACATCCATATTCATTTCATCTCCTTGAAAGGGTATGATTGCCAGAGCATAACCCTCTTCTTCTTTAGATTCTTCACCATCAGACTCAGTCTTTATTGAGTCATGGGGTTCCATTGATAAAGAGATATCAAATGGAGATGGTTTTGTCTGAGTCCTCACTGATTCCTTCTTTGGTGACTTCTTCCAAAATTGCATCAGCACTCTCTTTTTCATTCAAATGTTCTTCAATAGTGGCCTGAGCAGTTTGGTTCTGTTGAACCAATGCTCCTCACTTCGGTATATCGGTATTTTGATGATTACAAACCACATGATATAACATGAATTATTTCTCTAAGTGTTTACAGCTAATAATCAAGAACACATCAAAAAGTAGCTGTCAAAGAAACTACCAAGATCAAGCTCGAAAAACGATGACAAATTTCTTATGTAATGCGTTAGTTTGATCTTAGGTGTGTAGACCACCTCTCGATTAATCTCAGCACTTAAAACTCCATAAATTGCAAAGTTTTCAAAATCACTTCGATTTCATGTTTAATTTTGATAAAATATTTTTTGAAAGGTTTTAATCACAATTCCAATGAGATTTGAATGATTTAAAAATGCTTAATCCTATATCAAAGTGTTTTGATTCAATACAATGGTTTTTGTATGTCAAAAGAATGATTTTTCCAAAATCAGGAACCTATAGCGGTCGACAGCCCGCTATCTAGCTAGTTGCCAAATTTTCCATACGGCAATAGCGCACTATCAAGCTATTGCCAAAAATTTTATTTATTTGTAAAAAGGGCAATAGCGCGCTATCACTGAGTTCCAAAATTTTGAACTCTCGGTTTTTCAGTATATCAAACTTCATGGCCGGCTATAGGCCAATATCGTGCAAAACCAACAGGCAGATAGTGCGCTATAGGGTATGATAGCGTGCTATCATTGGCGGTGAGAGAAAACTGACTTTTCTGACGTGAAAAATGTGGGACTTTCACATGCTCGAATTTTTTATTCCTTGCATAGTTTTGCCAGGCTATCCTGACTAAAATATTCTCTACTAACACCTGAATGATTCTAATTATCTTGCATGCCCAAAACAACTTTAGATTAAACAAAGTTTTGAATTCAAATCATTTCATACTCTCTTGTGCTTGAACCTGCAAGTGCTCATTTTATAAAACATTCATTCTCTGATTTTCAAAGTAGAACAACACACGATTTTTGCAGGTTAGATTGAGCTTTCCAAAGAGTGTTTCAAGTTAAGAAAGTCGTGATTCTTGCATTACAGAAACAAGTTTCTAATTGAATCAATATCGCAAACTATTTTGAAGATAACCTCACTATTCAGCAAGTTCTTCATTTTATCCTCTTTTGATGAGATTTCCAAAGGCTATCCATTGCATTAAACTATAAGTATACGAAGTCTTCTGGGTAAGAGAACATCTTCAAAAGTTGTATATGTTTTCCAGCAAGTGTTGTAAGTGACTGAGGTCACAAGTGAGAAAGAGCTGAGTGATTAGGCTCTTGTAAAGGTTGACTTACACCTGTGAAGTAAGTGTTGTAATCGGTTTGATCTTCATGCGTGAAGTAGGATCTATTAGTGGGAGGTTTGGAAAATTCTTGATCGGGAAGATCAAGTCATGGACGTAAGTCATTAGCACCGAACCACGTTAAATACTGTGTGCTTGAATTTCTGCCATTGCATTTTACATGCTTTCTTTTCAATTTATTTTTGAAAGGTGAAAAACTTGCAACTCGTCCAATCCACCCCCTCTTTGATGTTTAATCTGGACCAACAAGTGGTATCAGAGCATGTTAAAATGAGGCTGAGATCGGCATCATGATTAGGGGCTCTCACGATGTGAGGGTGGCGAAACACCGACTCTTGGCCTGACATGACCACATGTCTAGCCACCATGGTGGTTGGTGTAGTCGAGAAGCTGGCTGTGAAACATACTCTGAGGTATGCTCTCGTGCCACATGACAAGATAGGTCACGGCCGTTGGACACGCGTGAGTGTCAGTGATGACCAATTTAACAAGTGGTATCAGATTAGGTAAAGCCATCAAAGTATCCAACAATCTTTGATAAGTTATTGCAGATCACAACTCGAAGGACAACTACTTCTGTGAAGGACAATCCTCTCATAGACCACCACTCTTTAAGGGTGATAACTACCTTTACTAGAAAACAAGGATGAGATTTTTTCTTAGAGCCTAAGTCCTTGAAATGTGGGATGTTGTGATAAATAGATGTCCAACTCCTACAAAAATAGTAGATGGTAAAGAAGTCCCTAAAGATATAGATGAGTGGAGTGTAAAAGAAAAGAAGAAAGCCCTCCTAAATGACCAAGCTGTAAACAACTTATTTGGTAGTCTTTCTCCGGAAGAATTTGAAAGAGTGAGTGCATGCGAAACAACAAAAGAGATATGGCACAGACTTGACGTAGCCCATGAGGGAACTTTACAAGTAAAGAAGGCCAAACTCCAAATGCTTGTGAAAAAATATGAGACCTATAAAATGCTGAAAACCGAGACTGTTGCGGAAGCAATAGCAAGATACACTAAGAACATAAATGAGATGAAAACATTAGGAAAAATCTATGACCAAGAGGAGACCGTTAGGAAATTTCTCAAAGGGTTACCTAAGATATGGGAACCTAAAGCCACAGCTATAGAGGAAGCCAAAAATTTGGCTGAATACACCTTTGATGAACTTTGTGGATCACTAATGGTTCATGAAATGAAACTTAAACAAAAGCAGTCCCTACCTATAGTAGAAGAGAAAAGGAAGAAGGCCCTAACACTTAATGTCAAAACTAACTAATACGAGTCAAGTGAAGATGAGTCCACCGATGATGAAGTAGCTATGTTATCTAGAAAACTAAACGGCCTCATAAAGAGGAAAGGAATGGCCAGTTCAAAGTTTCACAAAGGAAAGAAGTCTGGTGCCAAACCTAGTGAGTTAATATGTTTTGGGTGCAATAAACCTGGACATATCAAAAGTGAGTGTCCTAACAAAAAGAGACATAGCTTCAACACAAAGAGAAAGGAGAAAAAGGTGCTTAAAGCCACTTGGGATGACTCAAGCTCAAGTGAGGAGGATTTCG
The DNA here is from genome assembly GCA_035771175.1 of Paratinospora sagittata. NCBI lineage: Eukaryota > Viridiplantae > Streptophyta > Magnoliopsida > Ranunculales > Menispermaceae > Paratinospora > Paratinospora sagittata. The sequence goes on along the minus strand of CM069609.1, from coordinate 13,623,657 downwards.
GATCTGAAGGAGAAAAAGCAGTGACTTGTCTCATGGGAAACACAGAGGTAAAATGCGAAACCCAAACTGACTATGATGATCTTTTTTATTCCAATGATGCTGAGTTTACTAAATTCTGTTTTGAAAAGGAGGTAAAAAAGAACACTAAATTGAAAAAGAAGTTGGTGCAAGCCCTTAAAGAGATTGAATCTCTACAAGGAGTTATAGAGACCATGACCTTAGAAAAGAAGAAATTAAATAAGGACAATGAGACACTAAAACAGAGTGTCGCTGACATGTCCAACATAGTGAAGAAGTTCACAAATGGCCAAAAGATGTTTGACATGATGCTAAGCACACAAAAATGTGTTTTTGACAAAGTTGGTCTAGGATACACTATTGGGTCAAAACATAAAAGTTACACCAACTTGTTGACCAAAAGACCAACATGCTATTACTGTAATAGGCAAGGTCATACCATACTTAGATGCTCATATAAGAGAAGTAAGAAAGGTAGACTTGCATGGGTAGAAAAGACAGTTTTGAATGAGGCTAACTTTGAAGGACCCAAAGCAACTTGGGTACCAAAGTCAAAAGTATTCTATGTGGTGTAGGTTGAGTATAAAAGGCAATGTTGGTACCTCAATAGTGGTTGCTCGAGACACTTGAGTGGAGACAAATTAATGTTCTTAAGCATCAAAAGTAAGCCAGGAGGAAATGTTACATTTGGAGACAACGGCAAAGGCAAAATACCCGGCGGTGGCAATGTTGGTAATGATTCCTTAAACATTCATGATGTATTATATGTTAAGGGCCTTAAGCATAATCTCTTGAGCATAAGCCAATTATGTGACAAGGGGTATGATGTTAGTTTTAAAGCAAATAAATGTATAGTCAAGCATGAAAATGGTTTAATTGCATTCATAGCACATAGACATAAAAATGTATACTCCACTATGCTTGATGATATTAGGGATCAAAATATAACTTGTTTGAGTGTTGTTGTAAATAATGATGCATGGTTATGGCATAGAAGACTAGCACATGTTAGCATGGATAACATATCAAGACTTGCCAAAAATGAGCTTGCAAAAGGCATTCCCAAAGGAGTGTACTTAAAAGATAAGGTGTGTGAACCTTATCAACTTGGCAAGCATACCAAATCGTCTTTCAAGGGTAAAAAGATTATGTTTATTGGTAAAACTCTTGAAATGATACATATGGACTTATTTGGACCAACAAAAACACAAAACTTAGGTGAAAAATCATATGTGTTTGTGATTGTTGATAATTACTCTCGTTGTACATGGGTATTCTTTCTTGCTCATAAACATAAAGTGTGTGATATATTTATGAAATATTGCTATAGAGTAGAAAATGAGAAAGGATACAAAGTCACAATCATTAGGAGTAATAGAGGTGGAGAATTTGTAAACAAAAATCTTGAGGATTTTTGTAATCAACAAGGATGCACTCATCACTTATCAGCCCCAAGAACTCCTCAGCAAAATGGGGTAGTTGAAAAAAAGAATAGAACATTTCAAGAGATGTGTAGAACTACGCTTTGTGAATACAACACAGCTACACACTTTTGGGCTGAAGCAATTAGTATTGCATGTTATGTAATGAATTGAACCTTAATTTGAAAAAGCATGAAGAAAACTCCATATGAATTATGGAAAGATAGAGTGCCCATTATTGGACATTTTAAAGTGTTCGGATGCAAGTATTACATCTTGAACACTAAAGAAGATTTGGATAAGTTTGATCCAAAATCTAACATAGGTATTTTTCTAGGATATTCATCTCATAGCAAAGCTTATAGAGTGCACAACAAGTCATCTAAGGTCGTAGAGGAGTCAATCCATGTAAAGTTTGATGAACTTGATCCAAGGATAAAAATATGTGAAAAATTGAACTTGGATAATGATGATGATGATATGATCCACAAGAACACTATAAATCTAGAGGAAGAGAACCAAAAAAAATTAGCTCTTGAGGATTCTAGACTACTTATAGATCATCACAAAAGTCAAATTTTAGGTGACCCACGTCACACCTGGGTTGCACACAGTGCCTCCTACCCAGGGTGATGAGTACCCCCGTAGGGCATCATGAATAGGGTGGACAAATGACCCCGGGGGTACTAGACACTGTTGAGTGGGTTGTGTACTGGGATGAGACAATATTATGTAGTGCTATGGCTAGAGTATGCCCTGCGGGGGTACTCATCACCCTGGGTAGGGAGCACTATGTGCAACTCAGGTGTGACAAAAACGCCTTATGTGTTCAGTGGTTACTCGAATTGCGAAATCAACTTATATGAGGTTTGAGGTTCGAATCTGGGGGAGGCCTTGCACTATTCATGATGAATAGCGTGGACAAATGACCCCGGGGGTACTAGACACTGTTGAGTGGGCTGCGTACTGGGATGAGACAATATTATGTAGTGCTATGGCTAGAGTATGCCCTGCGGGGGTACTCATCACCCTGGGTAGGGGGCACTGTGTGCAACCCAGGTGTGACAAAAAGGCCTTATGTGTTCACTGGTTACTCGAATATCGAAATCAACTTATATGAGGTTTGAGGTTCGAATCCGGGAGAGGCCCTGCACTATTCGTGATGAATAGTGTGGACAAATGACCCCGAGGGTACTAGACATTATTGAGTGGGCAGTGTACTGGGATGAGACAATATTATGTAGTGCTATGGCTAGAGTATGCCCTGCGGGGGTACTCATCACCCTGGGAAGGGGGCACTGTGTGCAACCCAGGTGTGACAACCCAACTAAGAGAGTGTCCACTAGAGCTGCATTGAATAAAGATCAAGGGCATGTAGCCTTTGTACCTCAAATAGAACCCTCTAAGGTTGAGGATGCTATAAATGATGAAAATTGGACTCTGGCTATGCAAGAAGAGTTGAGACACTTTGTTTGAAACCATGTCTGGAAATTAATATCTAGACCATCCCACCAATCAGTCATAGGAACTAAATGGGTTTTAAGTTATAAAAAGGATGAAAAAGGAGTGATTGTAAGAAATAAGGCTAGATTGGTTGCCCAAGGATATAATGAAAAAGAAGGAATAGATTTTGAAGAAGCCTTTGCACCTATAGCAAGACTATAAGAAATTAGAATGTTACTAGCTTATGCTTGCTATAAAAATTTTCCACTATACCAAATGAATGTGAAAAGTGCCTTCTTAAATGGGTACATTAATGAAGAAGTATATGTGGAACAACCTCCAGGCTTTGAAGACTTTCAAAACCCGGATCATGTGTTTAGGCTAAACAAGGCGCTATATGGTTTAAAATAAGCTCCTAGAGCTTGGTATGATAGATTAAGCACATTCCTTCTTGAGCACAAATTTCTTAAGGGTAAATTAGACCCAACGCTGTTCATTAAGCACAAAGATAATAAAATGTTTCTTGTGCAAATATATGTTGATGACATTATCTTTGGTGCCTCAAAAATTCATTTTTGCAAAGGATTTTCTGAACTTATGCAAGATGAATTTGAAATGAGTGTGATGGGTGACCTTACATACTTTCTAGGCCTGCAAATCAATCAATTACCAAACGGTACATTCTTGAGCCAAAGCAAGTATGCTAAGGACATGATAAAGAAATTTAAGCTTGAACCCCATGCAACTCAGCTATAAAAATAGACAAAGATGAAAAGTGAAAACCTATGGACACTAAGCTTTATAGAAGCATGATTGGTAGCTTGTTGTACTTAACAGCAAGCAGACCGGACATTATGTTCAATGTTTGTCTATGTGCAAGATTTTATTCAAGTCCTAGAGAATCTCACCTAAAATGTGTTAAATGAATTTTTAGATACATTAGTGGGACAACTGATCTTGCAATTTGGTACCCAAAAGGTACTTCCTTTAAGCTTAGGAGTTTTGTAGACTCCAACTACGCCGGTAGTCTCATCGATAGAAAAAGTACCTCAGGATTTTGTCACTTCATGGAAAATTCATTAATTTCTTGGATTAGCAAGAAACAAAATTTAGTGGCATTATCCATGGCTGAAGTGGAATACGTTGTAGCCGGTAGTTGTTGTGCTCAAATCTTATATATAAAACAACAACTTGAGGATTGCCAAATTGACATTGATTGTGCGAAAATATTCTGTGATAATACAAGTGCTATAAATATTTCAAAAAATCCAGTATTACACTCAAGGACCAAGCACATTGAAATTAGACATCATTTTCTTAGAGATTGTGTGCAGAGAGGAGATGTAAAATTGACCCATGTTGGTACAAAAGAGGCTATAGCTCGCTAACAGTATTGTCTGGAAACAAGCTATAGCACGCTATCATAATTCTCAAAATTTTCATTTATGGACAGAGCTATAGCATGCTATCAAGGATGATAGCGCGCTATCAACACTGTTTGCACAGTGCCTATATAAGTCGAGCACGAGTTTTTCTCTCTCATTTTAACAGTTGATAGCACACTAACGAGAGCACTAAGCACGCTACCGATGGTCCCCCCAATCCAGTTCTTGCTCAAATCTTCATCGTTTTTCATCATTTTTGGCTTAAATCAACACAAAATCACGGTAAAACATATCCCCAACTCTTTGATTTTGCTTTGATTCATCGTCGTTCTTCATTTGGTTCAATCTTTAAAACCCCATCACTGTTCATGGCGCCTGAAAGAAAACCACCTAGAACAACCAATCCCAGGGTTCCATCACCTGAACCTGATCCGGAGCGTTGTGTTAAGACACGACACGACCATCCCACACGTCCTAGATCATCCATTCCTCACACACCATTCTCACCCGACGTTTACGAGGAAATTAATTCTCGTTACATCTCTCGCACTGTAACTAACGGTGCTTGGATTGATCTAGACTTCTTCCGACAGTGTCGGATTCCTATCGAGGAGTATTTAGCACATAAAGTGTGGATTCCATCGTCACCTATAAAAACAAATGGTACCCCACTCTAATTCGCATCCTGTTCACAACTCTAAAAATTAAACATGCGAATGGATGTGTATCTGAAACTATCATTCTAGGGAGAGATTTTGAGATTACTCTCGAATTTTTTGTGATCCATTTTGGCATTCCCAATGAGGGTAGACCAATTGCCAATGAAGAAAATGGGATAGTTCATTTCCCAAACTATGACCCACTTGTTGCACTTAATTTTTTTTGTCTTCACAACATTGTGATGCGGTCCCGAAAACACTCAAGAGCTCGGACCTTGACTTCATTCCTCACATCCTTCACAACATAGACACTCGACTATTTCAGCCTAGAAAGGGAAGTAGGAAAAATGTGAGTTCTTTTGATCTATTTCTGACATGGTGTCTATACACAAAGACACATGTCAACTCTCATATATCATCATGGATACATAGAGTCCATCAAGAACAGAAAGAGAAATCTTCCATTAGAGATGCTCCTTACCCACTTCTTTGAGGACACTGATATTAATTTGAAAAATGAACAGGATGTCAAGCAGTTGCATCACAATAATTGCATCGGATCTTCGACGCTTAAGCACATGGATTACTAGTACTATAAGCCAAAAAGAAGATGGATGCGTAAAGACAAGCTACCTGCGAATGCCAAGGCCACATCCTTCTCCTCGACCAAGGAAGGTGATCCTCTGGCGATCGATTCCGAGGCCACTATGTCGGATGCCTACGCACCAGCTATTCCTGAGGTCCCCAGCCCCCATGATCAGGAGGTTACTTCAGCTCCTCCTGTTGACATTGCTGGACCGAGTTCTATGGCTCCTTCCTCTCCCATTCTTGATGTTGCTGGACCAAGTTCTCACATTCCATCCTCTCCTCATCGAGGATTCTCTGATAGGTGATCATTTCTTACCTCCCGAGGTCCCACCTTCATCACCAGCAGAGGCTCCTACTCCTCCTCCTTCGATTTCTCCATTTGCAAAGCCCTCTCTAGATGTTGCCTATATTTTATGGATTGTCCAGGGGATGCAAGTGACTCAGATGATGATGTTCTTAAGGATCACATCGACCCTGGCCACCATGCAAACCAGGATGGACGCTCATGAGCAGATCCTCTGAGAAAATAGAGATAGAGAGCCACCCAAACCTTCATTAGAGATCCCTCCATGGTTCGTTAACCTCTAGAGGACTATACATGGTGCAGTTGGTCAGTCAGTACAGAGAACTATGTCATTTGACTCTCGATTGCAGACCATGGCCTCTTTGCTCTCCCACGCCATGAGATCCATGAACATCACCTCCCATCAGGTTCGCATTAGAGTTGATTATCTACAAATGTTGGAGCCCATTCTGGCATCTCATCCGAGGCTACATCCTATTCCCCATGCACCTTCACAGTCTTCCTGGACATCCACTCCTCCACATCTTCGCCGGTCAGGGCCCATCGACTTATTGAGCTGCAGGACGATCATCACGCTGATCGACTCAGACTCCTAAAAAGATTCTTCGGGATCTAGTCATCGATCAGGCGGATAGGGGTCATCCCCCTTTGTAGTAGAGTGTCCCATTTTTTTGTGATTTCAAAAGGGGAAGAAGATATTGAGGATATTGAGCATAAGAGCATAGGAGTGATTTTGATAGGGGGAGAGGTATATGTATTTTTGATAGGGGGAGAAATTTTTTTTTTTATTGTACCATATTTTTGTGATGATGCTTTGCCGTGAATATATATATGAGATCATTTTTTTTATGTAAATATGAGATCATGAATGCTTTGTTACATGTTATGGATATGCTTGCTTGTGTTGATTAGTTATGAACGCTAATTTTTAAAACAAAATGCTGCCAAAACTTTTCAAAAATCATACGTACAAGGATTGCTTCTTAAGACCAATATCAAGTGTTTGAAATCATAAAAAAGGGGGAGATTGTTAAACCAATGCTCCTCACGTTGGTATCTCGGTATTTTGATGATTACAAACCACATGATATAACATGAATTATTTCTCTAAGTGTTTACAACTAATAATCAAGAACACATCAAAAAGTAGCAGGCAAAGAAACTACCAAGATCAAGCTCGAAGAACGACGACAAATTTCTTATGTAATGCATTAGTTTGATCTTAGATGTGTAGGGTAACCTCTCAATCAATATCAACACTTAAACTCCATAAATTGCAAAGTTTTCAAAATCACTTCGATTTCGTATTTGATTTTGATAAAATGTTTTTCGAAAGGTTTTAATCACAATTTCAATGAGTTTTGAATGATTTAAAAGTGTTTAATCCTATATCAAAGTGTTTTGATTCAATAGAATGGTTCTTGTATGTCAAAAGAATGATTTTTCCAAAATCAAGAACCTATAGCGCGCGATAGCCCGCTATCTAGCTAGTTGCCAAATTTTTCAAACGGCAATACCGCACTATCATGGGTGATAGCGCACTATCATGAGCTATTGCCAAAAATTTTATTTTCTTGTAAAAAGGGCAATAGCTCGCTATCATGGATGATAACGCGTTATAACTAAGTTCTGAAATCTGGAACTCTCGGGTTTTTAGTATATCGAGCTTCATAACCCGCTATAGGCCAATATTCACAAAAAACCAATAGGCCGATAGTGCGTTATAGGGTATGCTAGCGCACTATCATTGGCGGAGACAGAAAACTGACTTTTCTGACGAGAAAATGGTGGGACTTTCACATGCTCGAATTTTTTATTCCTTGCACACTTTTGCCAGGCTATCCTGACTAAAATATTCTCTACTAACACCTGAATGATTCTAATTATCTTGCATGCCCAAAACAACTTTAGATTAAACAAAGTTTTGAATTCAAATCATTCCATACTCTCTTGTGCTTGAACCTGCAAGTGCTCATTTTATAAAACATTCATTCTCTGATTTTCAAAGTAGAACAACACACGATTTTTGCAGGTTAGACTGAGCTTTCCAAAGAGTGTTTCAAGAGAAGAAAGTCTGATTCTTGCATTACAGAAACAAGTTTCTAATTGAATCAATATCGCAAACTGTTTTGAAGATAACCTCACTATTCAGCAAGTTCTTCATTTTATCCTCTTTTGATGAGATTTCCAAAGGCTATCCATTGCATTAAACTATAAGTATACGAAGTCTTCTGGGTAAGAGAACATCTTCAAAAGTTGTATATGTTTTCCAGCAAGTGTTGTAAGTGACTGAGGTCACAAGTGAGAAAGAGCTGAGTGATTAGGCTCTTGTAAAGGTTGACTTACACCTGTGAAGTAAGTGTTGTAATCGGTTTGATCTTCATGCGTGAAGTAGGATCTATTAGTGGGAGGTTTGGAAAATTCTTGATCGGGAAGATCAAGTCGTGGACGTAAGTCATTAGCACCGAACCACGTTAAATACCGTGTGCTTAAATTTTTGCCATTACACTTTACTTGCATTCTTTTCAATTTATTTTTGAAAGGTGAAAAACTTGCAACTCGTCCAATTCACCCCCTCTTAGACGTTTAATCTGGGCCAACAGGTTCACCTCTTCTAGTGGATGTTCTTCAGCATTAACAGCTCGCTCTGCATGTTCAAGTTCGATACCTTCAGTTGCAACATGTCCAGTATCAGTTGTGGTAACAACTTGTTCTTTCTCAGCTTGTTCATCTTGGGTACTCAAAACTTGGGCAACTTCTTTCTCCATTGCTAGAAATTCTTCTCCTCTTGCATCATCTTTTCCACTACATTCCCCTTCAAGTGGAACTTCTAACATTGGGAGCCATTTCTCCAATGCAGAGGCATAAGTGTATCTCATTAATTTAACAGTGGTTTTACCAATGCAATTATATCTTCTGGTCTCCTTGCAATCTTCTCCACTGAAATTTACTCCACACTTCTCGAATAATGTGGTAAGGTACAATCCAAAAGGAAGACCTCCTCCTCTACTGACCACAGTATCCATAACGTGCATGAGAATGTGAGAGAGATTCACTTTCTTCTTCTTCAGAATGCACCAAACTAGAAATAAATCTAAATCGTTTACATTACCCTTACTGCCAGTCTTGGGTTGAATGATATGAGGAATGATGTTATGGATTATTCTGGGTATGAGTTCAAGGGATTGGTTAATGAGTTTCTTGTCAACACTCACATGATCCTTTTTCTTGAAAACTAGGTTCAAGGCAGAAAGGTTGTTGTAGCCTGGATATTGGACTTTTCCTTTAGTGAAAGAAAAAATGTTAGCACTTTCATCACTAGGCAGAGAAAAAGTGTCAAAAAAAAAATCTTTGAGAAATCTCAACAGATTTTCCTTTTACCTTAGATTGTTTTACAAGTCCTGATCTGGGTTTATTATTCAAATTCAAATAGAATTGGCTAACAAGACTGGGGTACCATTTTGAATTGAAAGCAAGTAGATTGGTCCAGCTTTGGAATTCAAGCAAAGATAGAATATCTAGTTGAGAGTTCGGGAAAAACTCACAAAACATCCATCAATCACAGCTCGGTTAACAAGCTTTTTCGTTTTGTTTCCCTTCTTATTTTTCTGGGTTGAAGGAGTTGGGTGTGATGGTTCAGTTGGGGTTTCTGTTATTTCAATGAATCCCATGACATGAATGTTTTCATGATTCCAAATATCTCCAATCTGTGTATCTAATGATCTTGTCATGTGTTCCAGATTTATCAAGAATCAAGATCAAGGAACTGAGCTTACAAGTCTATTGATCATCTGAAGTAAAGTTTTGAGTCTGTCAGTACTTAGAATGTAATGTCCATCGATCAATTTGTTCTCAACAAGATTTAATCATTTTCATATTTTGTTCATCACATTTTAAAGGTATTTCTATGATTTCTAGAGTATTTGATTTAATCTGAAAATATCATGTTTTTTATCGAGCTTTAATCGAGAAATCAAAAATCGTCTTTCTAGCGTCTTTCAGGATGCTAATGTTTTAGCAGCACCCTCCTGGACTTGATGTTGACTTAATTTCAGCTCGCTAGAAGTTCTTTTTGTTTCTAAGTGATTTCTATCTTTAAAGACGCTAAGAGTTATAGTTGAATAAATTCTCAGGACGCTACTTTTGTAGGAGCACCCTCATCTTTGGAATCAACTTAATTACTTTCAGGATGCTTATTGTCCATCAGCAAACTTAACATCTTTTAAGTTTGTTTTAAAATTGATTTTAAATATCAGGACGCTAACTCTTGAGTAGCGCCCTCGTGTGTTGAATGTTTTAAAACAAAGCAGGATGCTAACTGGGATGTAGCGCCCTCATGATTTAAGTCGTTTAATTGTCAAAGCAAGTCTTGACGCTTACGATTCAGTAGTGCCCTCACTTCATTATTCAGTGGGACCCTAATTCTCTATGAGCGCCCTCAAAGAAACAAAACGACAAAAATGATATTTGTGTTGTTCTGACATGTACATCCTTTTTGGCCACCTTCTCAGAACACCTTTTCGTACAAAATCAACTTTCTATATTTGTAAGAGATATTCTCTGATTCACGAACCACGTCTTCTAAAACTTTTCTTATTCGTGTATCTGGAGAAAATCAGAATATTCACGAAATGTGCAGTTGCCATTTTTGTGATATATTCTAGTTGTTGTAAGTAAACGTTCATATTTGAAATTCAAATTCAAATGAACAACAGCTTCATTTCTTCTAGTCTATATATACAAGCACTTAACAATTTGTTAAGACGCCAAAAATTCCCTGAGCCGAAACACTTTTCGAAAGTTAGTCGAATTTTCATCTAATTCAAAAAGCTTAAGTTATTCTTGTTTCAAAGTGTTTTATTTGAATCTTTACTCATGCAAATGATTTTCATTCTGAGCTAAAATTCTATCCTTATCTAAAAACCTATTTGAAAGTTTGAATTGTTTTCACTCAAATTGTTCAGCATTGCTTTAATTTATATCATTCTTGCTGAAAGAGAAATTTGAGAGATAGTTCATAGGATACAGTTGTTCTCAATTTCATATCTTGTATACTGTATCAAGGTTGTAACAGTAGTTAAATTCTATCCTTATCTGAAAATCTATTTGAAAGTTTGAATTGTTTTCACTCAAATTGTTCGGCATTGCTTTAACTTATATCATTCTTGCTGAAAAAGAAATTTGAGAGATAGTTCATAGGATACAGTTGTTTTCAATTTCATATCTTGTATTCTGTATCAAGGTTGTAATATTAGTTAGATAAACTACTGAGTTGATATTCTTATATTCAACAACGTTAGGTCTTCTCACACCCGTAAGTTGAGAAACGGTAGTTCTCACACCCGTAATTTGAAAAAGGTTAGGTTGATCTTAAGCCAGCAAGTTGAGAAGTGTAACGGTTGTTCTCACACCCGCAAGTTGAGAAAAGGTGTAACGGTTTGATTCTCACCCATAAGAGAATCCATTAGTGATAAAGTTCAAAATCCTAACTAAGGACGTTAGGTAGTGGACGTAGGCAAGTAGTCGAATCACTATAAATCGACTATGCACATCTGTTTAATTTCTACACTTTAATTTTGCCATTGTAATCAATTTTTAAATTGTCTAAGTGTCCAATCCACCCCCCTCTTGGACATATCTGGGCCAACAGTTTCGACTGGAGGCGTAGATACAAAGGCGGTGGGTGCCTCAGTTAGTTCGGTCTGTGTAGGCTCGGTTCTTGGTCTCACACTCCAATCTGGAAGTAATGATGGTGAAGCAGCTCTCTTTCTTGCAGAGAAAGGGATAAGCTTCTCAGACTTGGGTGCCATTGAAAATTGAAAAATTAGAGGTAAAGAACTGAAGCGACCTGGTGAAAACTAATGAAATAGGAATCAAAAGATTCGAAATCGAGCAGAGATCAAGATTTACCAAAGGTTTGAAGATCTGATATGACAAGAAATCGGTTAAAGATAGAAGTTCAGCAGTGGTTCTGGAGCGGATTCTAGTAAGTTCTTGAAGTAGCGCCTTAGGGCATCAAATATTGAAAGTGACAGCTTAGTCACCTAAGGTTCAAATTTATATAATGCCAAAGAATAAACGTGTTCCTGCCACACATACGTGTCACAGCCTAGTGTCTAAAGGCGGTTTAATAGCTATAATATTTGTGACTGATCAGCGTCCTCCTTATGACGAGCATTTTTTAACTACTAAAGCCATTGGGCACATTAGCGTCCTCATTCGCTGTCAGCTTCCTCACATACTCTTAAACATTGATATTACTCAAATTTAATCAGTCTCAAATAACGTATGGTTGAATAATTAATATCAAAAGTTATACTTCATCAACTAATCATCAATAATTTAATCATGAACAAAATATTTGAACATTCTAAGCATTGCATGATTAAAGATAACCATTCCGCTTTAATAATCACTGATAAATATATTCAAATAATAATAGCAGTGATGAGAGTAACTTTTATACCTTTGCACAAATTTGACTTTTGCCTCAAGGTATTGCAAAGTCCTCGACTTGTGCACTATGTCTCTTGTTGAAGCAGTTGAGATATTTCATTATCTTTGTTTTCCATGTTGACTTCCTTCTTGACATTCCCTCATGTGATCTTTCATAAGCGTTCTTCCTATGCTTGCTGAGGATTGTTGACTCGGTTCATCAGCAATTTCAATTTTGTTCCTGCCTTGCACATTTGCGAGAATGTCTTCTCTCTCAAATGATGTTTCTAACCCACTCAAAATATAATCAATTTCTTGAAAACTGATTTCAAATGGATTTGAAAACTCTTTTAGAAAATCTATTTTGTATTTCTAGTTTTCAGGAAAACTGTTTAGATAATATTGCGCTAAAGTAGAATGAGAGATGGTTTTTCCAAAATGTTCAAGTTCATTTATTAGACCTTTAAATCGTTGAATGTTATCATGAACTGATTCATTTCCTAAAATCCTGAAGTGGATGAGTGACTCTTCTAATGTTCTAACTTGGTCTCTAGTTTCATCCCTTCCTCCCATGGTTTTAAGAGATCACAGAACTCTTTCAAACTCATTTCCCATGGATCAACAGTTTCAACTAATGTAATTAGCTTATCATTCCATTTCTTTGGGAGCTTATCACAGAAATACACTAGAGTTATTTTCGTAGGTATTTCCTGATTCAATTCTTTCATTCCGTCAAGAATGGATTGAAATTTGCTACATGCCATATCAAGAGATTCATTCTCAGATATTTCGAAGGCATCAAATAGTCTATCAGACTCTATAAGCTTTTCATCTCGATTGTTTATCTTTTTGCCATAAAGTGCTTTGAGTGTTTCCCAAATCTCCTTAGCACTCTCGAGATGAACTACCCTCTCTACTTCTTCCTCGGGTAGACAGCAATACAAAGCATAGACAGCTTGAGCTTTATGTTTATCATTTAGTCTCTCCTTGTCTATCCATAGCTCAATAGGCTTGTTGGGCATGATGTAACCATTTTCAGCCATTTCTCCTAAACTGATATCCTTAGATCGTAGAAAGGATTTCATCCTTATCATCCAATCTTCAAACAAGTCTCTATTGAATAAAGGTGGTTTGTCTACTGGTTGACCTATTCCAATGACTATGTCTCTGGACATTGTCATTGATGTCAAAGAAATTGCGAAGTTTCTTTGAAGAGCAACACTGCTCAGATACTAATTGTTGGCCCAGGTATGTCCAAGAGAGGGGTGAATTGGACACTTAGACATTTTAAAATAAAAGTAATGGCAGAATAAAAGTGCAGAAAGTAAATAAATTTACACAGTCTATTTATAGTGGTTCGGCTACTCGGCTACTTGCCTACCTCCACTACCTAACCTCCTCAGTTAGGATTTTAAACCTTTTCACTAAGGGATTGTCTTATGGGTGAGAATCAAACCATTACACCTTTTCTCAACTTCCAGGTGTGAGAACAACAGTTACACTGCTCAACTTGCAGGCTTGAGACCAACCTAAACTTCTTGACTTACAAGCTAGAGAACTACCTATCTCAACTTCCGAGTGTGGGACAAACCTAATCGCTTGACTTACAGGTGCAAGATTACCTATCTCAACTTACTGGTGTAAGACTTACCTATACACTTGTTGAAAACAAGAATAACAGATCAGTAGTTTATCTAACTATTGTTACAACCGTGATACAATTTATAAGATATCAAATAAAGTACAACTATATCCTATGAACTATTTCTCAAACTTTCCTTTCAGCAAGAATAATATATGTTAATACAATGCTGAGAATTTGAGTGAAAAATAGTTCAATATCTTTCAAATAGATTTTCAGATAAAAATAGAAATTTAGCTTAGTATGAAAATCTTTTGAATAGACAGGGTTTCAAAGAAAACACTTTGAAAACAAAATACTTTAAAGTTTTGAATCAGGTGAAAATTCGACTAACTTTCAAAAGTGTTTGGCTCAATGAATTTTCGGGGTGTTTAACAAATTTTCAATTGCTAGTATTTATAGACTAGTAGAGATGAAGGTGTTGTTCATTCGAATTTGAATTTCAAATATGAATGTTTACAAACAACAGCTAGAATGTATCACAAAAATGGCAACTGCACTTTCTATGAACGTTCTAATATTCTTCAGATTCACAAATAAGGAAAGTCTCAAAGATGTGGTTCATGACTCAGAAGATACCTCTAACAAATCTAAATATATGATTTTTGTGCGAAAAGAAGTTTTGAAAAGTACTCTAAAAAGGTGTGCGAGTCAAAATCGCAAAATATCATTTTTGTCGTTTTGTTCCTTCGAGGAAGCTCATGGACCATAAGCATCCTGTTGAACAGTGAAATGAGCGCACTACTTAGATATGAGCGTCCTGACTTACTTTGTGATAAAAACATCTAAATCATGAGGGCGCTACTTAACAGTTGGTGTCCTGCTTTGTTTTAAAACGATTAAATACACGAGATACAAGAATGCTACAAATATGTAAGCGTCCTAACATTTTAAAACATTTAAAACAATACTAAGCGCTGAAGGGCAATCAGCTTCCTGAAAGTTATCAAGTTGGTTCTTAAGATGAGGGCGCTCCTATCCAGGCAATGTCTTAATAGTTTTTCCAACTTATAACTATCAGCATCCTTAAAGATAAAATCTTTGAAGAACTTGGAAAACTTTCAGCGAGCTGACACTAAATCGACGTTCTAACAACTTCTTAGGTTGACTTTAAGTGAGGCCGCTACTTTCAAGTAAGCGTCCTGATGAATCAGTTTAATTCTAACTTGAATGAAATCAGTGTCCTAATATTTCATCAGCGTCCTGACTTATCAAGTCCAAGAGGGCGCTGCTGAGACATTAGCGTCTTGAAATATTCTTAAAACTTGTTTTTGATTTTTCTTTTAAAGCTCGATAAGACACAATTAAAATCACAGTATTTTCGAATTAAATCAAATACTTTAGAAATCATTAAAATACCTTTGAAATGTATTGGTCAAAACATGCAATTGATTAAATCTTGCTGAGAGTAATTTGATCGATATTCTTTACATTTTAAGTGCTGAAAGTCTTAGAACTTTGATCATGACATTCAATAGGCTTGTAAGCTCTGTTCCTTGATAAATCTGAAACACTTGACAAGATTATTAGATACACAAATTGGAGATATTTGGAATCATCAAAATAAGCTTATCATGGGGTTCCTTGAAATGACACCTTGACTAAGGTTGAGGGTGTAAAGGCCTTCAACCAAGACCAACGGGACAAAGGTTGAGGCCATAAAAACCCTTAGGCAAGTCCTTGGGCACAAAAGCTTTTGGCCATTGTTGAGGGCACAAAGCCCCTCAGTTGTTTGTGCTGAAGCAAATAAAGTCCCCTCAAATGCATCCAACAATATAATATCCCTAGCTTTGACTAGCACATAAAATTTTGGTGGAGGGACAAACGTAGACAACAATTGAAAAATGAGAACGTCCCCAATTTCCACAAAGGATGTTTAAGTAAAAATTAAGGTAGTTAGCAACACATTTGAAACATAAAAAGCTAGCATCACACTAACAACGAAAAAAAAAACTAGCTTTTTGTCT
The DNA here is from genome assembly GCA_035771175.1 of Paratinospora sagittata. Classification (NCBI taxonomy): domain Eukaryota; kingdom Viridiplantae; phylum Streptophyta; class Magnoliopsida; order Ranunculales; family Menispermaceae; genus Paratinospora; species Paratinospora sagittata. The sequence goes on along the minus strand of CM069609.1, from coordinate 13,607,795 downwards.
AATAATATTTTTTGACATTCATTGTTGGTTCCCATTAAACCTTCACATTTACATACACATGCACGCATGTATATTAAGATATAATATTAATGAAAAATACATAACTAGCATATAGCTATTTTAAGCCATGTTTGAAAATTTTAGAGCAATACTTCTCTTTATTCATTATACAATTGAAAAGATGGCATCACAACTTCCCAACTGTACAAACTAGTTTTTCATCAAATGATGGTAATATTAAATCTAGCTAGCCTTGTTTACATTTGGGTTCCAAGAATATTTCAATACAAATTGTTTTGGCTCGTCATCAAAAAAGTAAACCCCATCTTTTCGAGCACTCCACTTGCAGTCATCGCAACTGAATGATGAAGTCGCATAAACGTCGAAACTTTGTCCATATCCGTGGCCATCAGGGCTGACCCATGACATTGAGCACCAAAAGAGTGTTGTTGTAAAAAAGTTGTCTCGGAAGCTCCAATTGAACTCTTGTTGGTAGGCTAAAGTATGCTCACCAAGATCATTATCTTTTGATTTACAGTGAAGGGTCAATGTAATACTAGGGATATCATTGCTCACATGCACATGAGTCTTAGGATTAAGAAGCCCCGCGGATATTAATGACAAAGATGCAAATAGAAGAAGAGCAAGTGCAAAGGCATGAAAAGAAGTTCTAAGCCCAACCATTGTTATTTACTTTTCTATCTTACCTTGCTTTGGATGATATTACTATGAATTTGCTTTCTACTTCCCCTCATTATATAGAGATTATTAGAAAATAAAAATTAATAACTTAATTTAGAAAATAAATCTAAAGAGTTTATGGTTATATATAGTTGCAACCAAACTAAGAAGGTATTTAATGCAAATATACATATATATAGCTAGTAAATATTTGCATTATTTGGTTGTCATATACTTTGATTATTAATATGATTCATGCCCAGAGGGTTTCAATAATCATAAAAAAGAAATTGGAACATAATTAATATTAGTAGTGAATCCTTTGGAGGTTCTAAATTCACCTCCATTAGCGGTAAGAATCTATAATGGATTTGAACATATTTAGTTAATGCCCCATTGTTTTGAAATCCAATTAGAATCTTTATATGATCTGGACCATAATTTAAACAGAAAAACAATTGCAATTATTAAAGCAAGATTATAAAGTCACGTTTGAAAAGATTATCTAAAATTGCATTTTTTTTCAAACGAAAAGAACCTATTTATCTTTTAATTTATCATAAATAATTATTCATGATAGTAGATAATAGATATGCAGAGGATCAAAAAAATTTAACCCTATTTTGGTCTCATCTCATGTTTAGTAGAATATTGTTCTGTTTAGGAGTCCTTTCGTCCCAACTGTGGTGCCTTAGGGTGCCAAAAACATTTGATGTGCAATCCAATGGCAATTACCAGAAAAAAGGTCTAACTACTAGATTTAACATTTTCTTTGACCATGCATAATGCTATACTTAGATCTTTATTGGTACTTATGTAAATTCTTAAAATACATTGATCAAATATCTCTTGATGTAAATTCATCATGCAAGCAAGAATAAAAATACACAAAAGGAATAACAAAAATTGATTTTTATTCAATAGAATACTTAAAGAGAAAGATAATTGATATTTTTATCGATTGAATTGGATTTTCTCGATCTTTATATAGATAATTTTTTTCTCGATCTTTATATAGATAATTTTCTTGATCGTCAAGTGTTTACAATAGATACCTATGAAACTTTACTCAGTTATTGATTCAACAAAAAGATTGATATGTTAGAATAGTTGAAAAGATGAGTAAAGATGAAAACTTTTCTTTTCTTTGGATTTTCAAAAGAGTATGAAATAAGCTAGATTAATCCAAAGATGAAAATCTTTTTATGAAAATAGTACACAAAGTATTTGCAATTCAAAACAGTTTAAAAGCAACTAACTTTCAAATGGTACAAAATACTTAAATTCTCAAAAGTCTCTATTCTCTTCTTCAAGTTGGGTATTTATAAGGCAGTGTGCGCCAAATATGAATTTTGAATATCTTGAAACCGTTGTGAGATAAGTTTGAATTTTGAATCAAACGGCTCAATTCTTTCATGGAAATAGTATGAATTTAGACGTTGAAGATTTCTGATCAAAAAGGTTTTTCACGAAATAGGAAAACATAAAAAAAATAGCTTTTTCAGAAAAATAGAAAAGACAGTGTCAGGTTCTGACAAAGTGATCAATTGCATCTTGAAAAGGTTAAGGGCGCTACTACACTTAGTTTAAAATATGTGAAAACACTTTTTAGCGTCTTAAAACAATATGAGCATCCTGAAAAATATGAGCATCCTGAGAAATGAGTTGTGCTTAGTAAATTTCAAGAGGGCGCTACTGCGCTTGAGCGTCCTGTTGGGTTTTGCTCCAAGATTTTCTAGAAATCTTGAGCATCGTGTAGAGATAGGAGCGTCCTACAGTGTGCTCCTGATTTTAAGTGACCTGGTCACTACATGAGCGTCCTGAACGCTATGAGTGTCCTGCTCAAAAACTAAGTTTTTGAAATTCTTTTGTTTTTGAAATCAAATTTGATCAAATTCTTTGCTAATCACGACAATCATTCTGAAGAATCATTCAAAAACATTTTTGAATCAGATTGAACATTTTGAAACTTGATTGAAACAATTTGAAATTCAATGATTGAAAAATAAGTTTATGAATTAAAACTTATTTTGAAAATATTTTTGAGTTTGAATCAAACTGAAATAGGCTAGGGATTTTACAATTCTAGACAATTCATTAGCCATAATGCTTTTGTAGCTTAAGTCTTGATTGAACATATCTTCATGGAACTTAGCTTGATTGATCATTGCTCAATCTCAATTGAATGATTTAGCTTTATATAGATTGAACTTTGATTTATAACTAAAACACATAACAAATCAATCAGTTCTCAAGATGGAGTGGTTCATAATCATCAAAATATTCTTCATGGGGTTCCTTGAGACAACAAAAAATTCTTTTTTAAGTAGCGGTTAATGATATCTTATATATTAATTTAGCTTAAAAACCCTAAACTTATCGTCGACGACCTAAATTAATTGTAGTAAACTCATTTTAATCAAAATCAACGGCCTTAATCAAATGCCCCAGATTAAAACTCGAAAAATTGCAAAAATGGAAATTTCCAGGTGGAGTGCTTTCCATGTTGATGGAGTGCGTTCCACAAAATTTCCTTCACATAATGGAACGTGTTCCTCTCTGCTAGAACACACTCAACAAGACCCGAGAGAAAACCAAGTTTTGGGCCAACCTGTTGGGACGCATTCCTTAGTGTTGGAACGCATTCCACAAGACCCGAGAAGTTTGGACACTTCATGCCTTAGACAAAAATGTGGCGTTTTCTTTGTTGGAGTGCGTTTTTTCAGGAAGGAATGCATTCCTCTGGTTCTTGGGAAACATTCACATGTCAAGAATGCAATTCTTGAACATGTATGAGCTCCTTAAGTGATAAAACATTAAAATCAATGTAGGAAAATGATTTAAAACAAGAAGAAAATCTGAAAAAGTGAATTTTCATCAAAACATGTTAAGGAGTGAGTTCCTTCAGGTAGGAGTGAGTTCCTTGAATTTTGGCACACATGAGAAATTTACTTTGGAAGACATGCAATACATTCATTTTAAAATGAATATGATAAGAAAACATTTATGATCATGATCAAAAGAATAATGAACTGAAAAATCATGAAATTGAGATACCGAAGTAACGAAAACTAAAAATTGAATGCGTAAAGGTTCTGAAGAAAAACCTGATGGAAAATCAAATGGCTGGTCAATCTAAGAAGAAACCTACAACCAAAGAGAGTCTAATTAATTACAATTCGTTGCTTGATCTCCAGTTGACTTCAGTTGACTTCTTCTTAACTTTGATTGACTTGCCACCTTGCCTTTACTTCATTCAACGCCCCGTAATTCTTAGTCAAACGTAATTATTGACTTATACGTATTTTCAAAAAAAATTATACACATAACTGTATGCTATTGGCCTTAAAATAGTGCAAATATTTATATTGTAGGGTTATTGGGACCCTAAGACCTTAGAAATAACATTGGAAGTTCAAACACTTAGAAAATTTTCATTTAGAACTTGGAGAAGCGCTCTTCAATGGTGGAAGCCCGAGAGCATGTTTTAGATAAACTACTGAGTTGATAGTCTTATATTCAACAAGGTTAGGTCTTCTCACACCCGTAAGTTGAGAAACGGTAGTTCTCACACCCGTAAGTTGAGAAAGTTTAGGTCTGTCTCACACCGCCGGAAGTTGGGATAGGTTGGTCTCAAGCCTACAAGTTGAGCAGTGTAGCAGTTGGTCTCACACCCGCAAGTTGAGAAAAGGTGTAACGGTTTGATTCTCACCCGTAAGAGAATCCCTTAGTGATAAGGTTTAAAATTCTAACTGAGGAGGTTAGGTAGTGGACGTAGGAAATTAGTCGAACCACTATAAATGGACTATGCATATTTATTTATTTTCCGCACTTTAATTTTGCCATCGTATTTGATTTTTAAATTGTCTAAGTGTCCAATTTACCCCCTCTTGGACATACCTGGGCCAACAATTGGTATCAGAGCAATGTTGCTCTTCAAATAAATTTCATAATTTCTTTGATATCATGGCAATGACCAGAGGCACAGTCATGGGAATTGGTCAACCTTTAGATAGACCACATTTGTTCAATAGAGACTGATTTGAAGATTGGATGATAAGGATGAAATCTTTTCTACTATCTAAGGATATCAGTCTATGGGAAATGGTTGTAAACGGTTACGAGATGCCCAACGAGACTATTGAGCTATGAACAAACAAAGAAAGACTAAATGATAAGCATAACGCTCAAGTTGTCTATGCCTTGTACTGCTCTCTACCCGAGGAAAAAGTAGAAAAGGTAGTTCATCTCGAGAGTGCCAAAGATATTTAGGAAACACTCAAATCATTCCATGGAGAAAAGATAAACAATCGAGATGAAAGGCTTAAAGAGTCTGATAGACTATTTGATGCCTTTGAAATAACAGAGAATGAATATCTTGATATGGCATACAACATATATCAATCCATTCTTGATGGAATGAAAGAACTAAATCAGGAAATACCCGCAGAAATAACTCTAGTGTATTTTTGTGATAAACTTCCTAAGAGATGGAATGACTATGTTAGCTGAATATGTTGAACCATGGGAAATGAGCTTAAAAGAGTTCTGTGGTCTATTGAAAACCATGGAAGAAAGGGATGATACTAGAGACCTAATTAGAACATTAGAAGAGTCACTCGTCCACTTTTGAGTTTTAGATAGTGAGTCAGTTCATGATAACATTCAACGATTTAGACGTCTAGTAAATGAACTTGAACACTTTGAAAAAACCACCTCTCACTCTACTTTAGTACAATATTTTCTAAACAATTTTCCTGAAAACTGGAAATACAAAGTAGATTTTCTAAAAGAATTTTCAAATGCATTTGAAATTAATTTTAAAGAACTTGATTATATTTTGAGTGGGTTAGAAACTTCATCCGAGAGAGAGGATATTCTTGCAAATGCACCAAGCAGGAATGGAAGTGAAGTTGTTGATGATCTAAACAAAATGAGTCAACAATCCTCAGCAAGCACATCCAAGACGCTTAATGAAAGATATCCTGATGGAATGTCGAGAAGGAAGTCAGCATGGATAACGAAGGCAAAGTAATATCTCAATTGCTTCAAAAAGAGACAAAGTGCACAAGCCGAGTACTTTGCAGTACCTTGAGGTAAAAGTCAATCATGTGCAAAGGTATAAAAGTCACTCTCATCACTGCTACTATTATTGAAATGTTATGTATCAGTAATTATTAAAAGTGAATGATTATCTTTAATCATACAAATGTTTAGAATGCTTAAATATTTTGTTCATGATTAAATTCTTAACATTTGGTTGATGTGATATAATTTGTAATATTGATTATTCAACCATACGATACTTAAGTTTAATTAGTCAAATTTGATTAATATTAGTGTTTCAGTGTCCGTAAGGAAACTGAAAACAAATGAGGATGCTAATGTGCCCAATGGGCTTAGTTGTTCAAAACACTTGGAGGACGCTGATCGGTCACAAACTTTAGATGTACTAAACCGCCTTTAGATACTAGGTTATGACACATATGAGTGTGTATCAAGAGCACGCTTATCACTTTAGCATTATAAAATCAAACTTTTAGTGACCTAGCAGTCACTTTCGCTTTTGATGCCATGGACGCTTCGTCGAAAACTTACTAGGAATCTCTCCAAGAGTTATTGTTGAACCTTCATCTTTAACTTTCGATAAACTCTACTTTGTTCATTCTTGAGTCCTTTATTCTCCATTTCGTTGGTTTTCACCAAGTCACTTCAGTTCTTCACCTTTATTCCTTTTCAAGCTTTCTATGGCTCCCAAATCCTAGAAGCTTCGCACTTTTTCTTCAAGAAAAAGAGTTGTTTCACCATCATCACCTCCAGATAGGAGTGTGAGACCAAGAACTGAACCAACTCATGCTGAACTGGCTGAGGAATCCACATCATCTACACCTACACCTCCTATTGAAATCGCGGCTGAACCATCTCACCCACCTTCTTTTACCCAGATAAGAAGAAAGGGAGATAAAACAGAGAAGTTCGTCAACCGAGCTGTGATCGATGGGTGTTTCGTGGACTTTGAGTTCTTCACAAACTCCGACATAGATATTTTATCTCTGTTTGAGTTCCAGGGTTGGACAAATCTTTTTTTCTTTAGGAGAAAAATGGTGCCCCGACCTTTTTAGCCAATTCTATCTAAATCTGGTTGATAAACCCAGTTCTGGACATACAAAACAATCTATGGTAAAGGAAAAAATTGTTGAGATTTCTCCCAGATTCTTTTCTGAAGCATTTTCTCTGCCTAGTGATGAAAGTGCCCACATACTTTCTTTCACTAAAATAAAGTCCAATATCCATGCTACAATAGCCTTTCTGCTCTAAATCTTGTTTCGAAGAAAAAAGACCCCTCGAGTATCGACAAGAAACTCACAAATCAGTCATTTGAACTCTTGCCTAGAATACTCCACAACATCATTACCCATATTATTCAACCCAAAACTGGCAGTAGGGGTGATGTGAGCGATCTAGATTTGTTTCTAGTGTAGTGCATTCTAGAAAATAAGAAAGGGAATCTCGCCCACATCCTCATGCATGTGATGAATATAGTGGTCAGCAAAGGAAAAGGTCTTCCTTTTGGTATGTACCTCACCACTTTGTTTGAGATGTGTGGTATTGATTTCAGTGGAGAAAACTTCAAGGAAACCAGCAGATACAACTGTATTGGTCAAACCACAGTGAAATTGATGAGATACACTTATGTCCCTACATTGGGGAAATGGCTTCCAATATCGGAAGTTCCACTTGAGGGAGAATCCAATGGAAAAGATGAAACAAGAGAAGAAGATGTTCAAACTGAAGTTGTTGAAGCTGAACATGCAGAGCAGACTATTCAAGCTTAAGAACATCTCATGAAAGAGGTGAACCAGATTGATCAAGCCGTTGTTGAAGAACATCTGAATGATTTAGAAAATGCTAATGCAATCTTGGAATAAATCACTAAAGAGAGAGCCAGTGAGGACTTAAATAAAACCGTCTCCTAGCCACCATCTCCATTTGATATATCTTTATCAATGGAACCCCATGACTCAAAAAAGACTAAGTCTGATGGTGGAAAACCTCAAGATGTAGACGGTGATGATCTGGCTATCATACCTTATCAAGGAGATGAAATGAATGTAAATGCTGATGAAGAGGATCATATTGAAGATTTTCATGAGGCTAGTGTTGAGTTCCAAGTAGAAGATGAAATGAAAAATATTCATGTGGAAAGATCATCTGATCATGAACCACCTTCTTATCCTTCTACCAACCAACCAACAAATGAATTCTTCAGAGAGGAAGACTTCTTCAAAAGAGTAAGAGAAGATTAGATTTTTGTCATGTCTCAACTGATGAATCGTTTAGAGCATAATCAAATACAACTGAATAATGAGATATTAACAGGGGTCAGAGAATCTCTAAAGGCTTAGAAGAGAATTGAGATTAATGAGATGAAAGAATACACCTCTCACCTGATCCAGGCAACCGCATTGCTTGGGAAAGTGACACAACAAATGGACCAACAATTAAGTGTCATGCAATCTTTGCCTACTTCATCAATCAATAATGATCTGGTTAAGGATATTAAAGAAAACATGCAACAGATAAGGGCAATCATGAAAGCCTTCGTTACATCAGTTCAACCAAGATCATCAAGCTCTTAACCACCTCAAGCATCACAGAGTCACTCAGCGCAAGCTACACCAAGCCATACTTCAAGTGTTGTGAATGCAGAAGCTTTGCAAAAGATTTTTGACATACTATTCATAAAGTAAAATGTTCAATTTAAACTTTTCCAATGACTTAGTGAAATACTTGGGTACATTGGAATTACATGCACATAATATTCATAAAGTAAAATGGTCAATTTAAACTTTTCCACTTACTTAGTGAAATACTTGGGTACATTGGAATTACATGCATATTATTCATAAAGTAAAATGCATAAAGTAGAGAACACACATATTTATAGTGGTTCGGCTGTGCCTACGTCCACTACCTAATCTCCCGATTAGGATTTTCTTAATCCACTAACTGATTCTCTTACGGGTGAGAACCAAACCATTACACATTCCCTTTTATAGGTTCAAGCAAAACCTATCCTTTTGCGAGCTAAGGATTAACCGCATTTCCTTTTTCCGAGCTAAGGAAAAACCCATGTTCCTTTTGCTGGATAAGGAAGAACTGTGATCCTTTACGTGATAAGGAACAACTATTATCCTACTTCCAGGTGAGGATGAATGTTGACACGATTCCAACCTTGGAATCATTAAGTGAACTACATTCACTTGACCTGGTTGTTTCATTCCTGAAACACACCAGTATACTAATGCAGAATAATAATGTTGGTTCTAACTAAGTAGAGCACTTTACAATTCAACTCAAGTATAGCATTACAAAGATATGTAAACTTGAATGCGTAATGCTAGGTTCTATACACTTACAGTCTTTTTACCTTTCAATGTTCGGTATAGCTCAAGTGCAGTTTCGAAAAGCTTGTGTGATGTGTCTTGTAAAATAGTTGTGAAATGCTTCTTCAAAAACTCTTTTAATCCGATCAAACATTGAAGTTGAAATCATAGGACAAGTGTAAAGATGTAAACTCAGAAAGTTTTCCAAATAAATAAAACATACAGGATGTTTTGATAAACGTGAAAACTTCTGGTTTAAAAATCAGTAGTTTGTATAACTACTCCTATAGTCTAATACAGTTCTAAGATATGAAATTAGGAATAACTGTATCTTGTGAACTCTCTCTCAAATTCCTTTATCAGCAAGATTGATGTTAAGAATAAGTCCAAGCTGAGAATTTGAGTAAAAAATAGTTATATATAATTTCGAATAGATTTTCAGAGAAAGAATATTGTTCAAGCTGAGAATGAAAATCTTTTGAATAAGTAATATACTTTGATAAACTAGAACAGTTAAAAGCTTTTGATAAAGAAGTTGAAGGACAACTAACATTTAAAAGTTTTTGGATCAATAAAATTATCGGCGGTTTGTTTCATTCAAAGTATTGGTATTTATAGACTTAGTAGGAAGTAGTCGTTGGGTGCTTGAATATGAAATTCATATGAGCGTTTACTCACAATAGCTAGAATGTATCACGAAAATTACAACTGAGATTTTCATGAACATTCTGGTCCTTTTCAGATTGCATGAATAAGGAATGTTTCAGGAGGCTTGATTCATGCATCAGAGAAAATATCTGATAAATCTGAAAAAGATTCTGTGCAAAGATCTGTTCTGAAAAGTAGTCTGAGTAAGTGTTCGTGTCAGAACAGTGACAACGTTGAATTAACGTCCTGATTTTCTAATCAGAGTCCTGACGCATAATATCAAGTTTGTCATTTTGTTCCTTGAGGGTGCTCATGAAGCATAAGCGTTCTGCTGAACTGTGAAGTGAGGGCGCTACTTAACTGTAAGCATCCTAACTTACTTTGCGATAAGAGTAACTAAGTCATGAGGGCGCTAATTAATGGTAGCATCCTTCTTTGTTGTAAAACATTTAAATACACGAGGGCGCTACTTAAAAGTAAGCATCCTATCATTTAAAACTTTGAAAATAATACTTCGTACGCTGAAGGACAATCAGCGTTTTAAAAGTTATCAAGTTGGTTCTTAAGATGAGGGCGCTCCTATCCAGGCAGCATCCTGATAGTTTTTCCAACTTATAACTATCAGTGTCCTCAAAGATAAAATCTTTGAAGAGCTTAGAGAACTTTTAGCGAGCTGAAACTAGGTCAGCGTCCTGACAACTTCAAAGGTTGACTTTAACTGAGGCCGCTACTTACAAGTATGCATCCTAATAAGTCAAGTCAATTCAATCTTGAATGAAGCCAGCGACCTAATGTGATATCAGCGTCCTGACTCATCAAGTCTAGGAGAGCACTGTTAAAACATTAGCATCCTGAAAGACTCTTAAAATACATTTTTGATTTTTCATTTAAAACTCGATAAATACGTTTGAAATCACGATAATCAAATACTTTAGGAAGATTAGTTTATTTTAAATACCTATAAAATATGTTGATCAAAATATGCAAGAAATATGCAATTTGAAAGATATGTGTAAGTGATTTGTGCACATTTTTAGAAAATGTTTGAGCAATAGAGAACAGAGAAAGATACCTTGTAATCTTTATGTGTTCTGCTCATGATTCTAAAATTCAACTCTTGTTTAAGAAATCTTTAATAGTATCACCGCACTTTGAGTTGAACGTTGTGAACGTCGATCGTTTGATGTGTGACTGTGAAGGCTTTGATCGATTCGATCCTCTGCTTTTGGCTTTCTTGAGGTGCTAAGATGTAACCTTCGATTGAAATGTTAGCACTACGTAATATATTGTTTATTGATTGTTAGCATCAAAACCTTTATGGAGTGAAACCTTTATAGAGAATGCTAAGTGATGAACCACTTAGGCCAACAAAACGTCTCACCTTAGAAGGGCCAAACGAGGTTTGAAATAAAAGGCAAGCTTACTCCTAGATTTGTTGGGTCGTTCGAGCTTTTAGAATGAGTTGGCGTCATTGCTTACTGATTAGCCTTGCCACCTTAGCTAGCTGCAATGCATAATGTCTTCCATGTCTCAATGTTGAGAATGTACAAAAGTGATTTTGATCATGTTTTGGATTGGAGGCACGTTAAGTTGAGACAGGATGGGGCTTATGATGAGGAACCTATCCGAGTCCTTGATTGGAAGGTACGGAGGTTACGCAATCGAGAAATCCCTATGGTCAAGGTTAAATGACAATTCCATGGCGAGAAGCAGGTTACTTGGGCATGTGAGAACTATATCAGGGAAGCACTTTGCCGAATTCATGAGCTTAAGTAATTTCTTGACCTTAAAAATTTGAGGGCGAAGTTCATTTTAAGGTGGGTGTGATGTAACGCCCCAAAGACCCTTTCATCTAGCCCATAACTCATTTGAATTTTGCCAAAACTCTATGTGTTTGCTTTGATGTGTATGTTTGTGTATTTGAGGGCGAAGTTCATTTTGAAGGTGTTCTAACTCAAATCAACCCCCAAGGTAATGATTTCTTCCTCTTTTCTCTATTAAACCACCATTGAAGGTGATTGGAAGCTCTTTAATGGTGTAGTTTTCACCATAAGCCACGGTTTTGGGTTGACCTAGACTAGGGTTTTGGTTGCATGTACCCAAAATAGCTTAGAAATGGCTTGAATGTGTGTCTTTGACCCTTAGCTATGCCCAATGTGTGTTTTCCAAACAAGTAAGCACGTTTTTTATGAAGTGGTGGATGAACTCTTGTATGAGTTTGACCTTGCATGTTATATATGTGAGATTAAGTGTATTTTGGGACCCATTAATGGTGAAACACCCAATTTCTAGCAAGAAATTGGTGGAGTTGTTTGTTATGGACCTAAGATTAGAAAGTGGACTTAGGGTTGTGCTATGGGAGTGCATGTGACCGATGTGGGTTATCTTGACATGCTTGAATGGATTATGATGTTAATTTGAGTTTCCCTATGGTGTAGCATGTTGTGTAGCACAAATTGGCCAAATTGCTAGTGTAGAGATTTTCCCTAAATTGGGGATTTGAGTTGTATATGATCATTCTTTCGTGGTTTGAATGTTAAATGATGCATTGACCTTGATGATCATGAGAAGACCTAGACTATGTGTTTAGACTTAAGTCTTGTAATTTGGCATGAATGGTGCCCATATGTTGGGGAATATTGATCATGATATAATTGAATTCATTGGATATGTTGGGAAGCTGGGATGTGTTGAATATGAGGTTGATCATGGAAATTGACGTATGTGTATGTGAATATGGTTTACAGGATCTTGATTTGGATTGGAATTGGTGTGGAATCCTTGCGTGGATAGTGTCGCTTGCATGGCTTGGTTGTGAGTAGTTGTTCCATATGTTTATCACTTGTGTCATCATATTAAATTATACTTGTATGTTGAAAGTCATGAAAAGTTATTATGAAATTGCATGTGTGTAAATCATTATGAATTGGCATGCATTGATTATCTAGAAGGCTTGTGTTAGAGCCAAGCTAAAATACTCTAGAGGTGTGGTTGAATCTTTCATGAGTGAAGATTTGACTGGATGAGGATGATATACGCCGCTAGGGAGGAACATTACACTTATAGGTTGGAGTGAATGACCTAGAATGAGATAGTTGTACCCCAATTTGGGAGGACCATTCTATTTCAGCGGAGAAATGATGTAGTAAGGTGGATGGATGATGAATGTGCATGATGGTAAATGATGCTTGTTATACTATGTGTTATATGTTTCATATACTCGTGAGCATCATTCATGCATACATATATGGCTTTTATTGATGTGTAATTGATGGAATAATTGAACACTATTCACTGGGCATAGTTGGCTCACCCTCTCACTTCCATTTCAGGTCCTTCAGATAAAGGCAAAGGCGTTGCGTTTGCTTAAGGACCTAGCCACTGCAGAGCTAGGACCTCTTTGATGTGAGTAGGAGAGATTTTGTGCTTTTGTGGATGTCCTGTAATTACATGTGTATAATTTTTGTATATTTTGGTACATATGTAATTTATAACAGGTGTTTAACTTAGATGGTGAGGATGTTTGTATATTTTTATATTGGTGATGGCCATGAGGCCTTGGACTTTCGATGATGAGTCTGGGTATGTTGACCCTTGACAATGTTGGTTTATTCTGGAGTTGATGAATGATTATTATGTGTTATATTTGAAGACTATTATTGTCTTAGTTATGTGGATGTGTATGGTTGATTTTAGAACTGTTAAGTTTATCACGTTGATGTGGAAATGGGACTCTATGGAGAGTTTGGTTGAGGCTTGTAAGGTCCCGATCATCCCATAAGATGATGTGGGGTGGTCGTGGATGCCTACGTCGTGCGTCCCGCCCCAGCATTCCACACGCCGTCCCACAGGGGATGGTGGTTCTGGGTGTGGGGTCACCACAGCATGGTGGAGTTATGTAGCAAGGAAGGTTCTCTGTTTCGAGTCAATGGACATCGAGTGAAGCACTATTTTGGGCAAAAGGACGAGCATGGGGAGGACGTGTACCTTGAGGATCCTTGTTGAGAAGATAAAGTTGGTAGTTGGGCTGAGGATTTAAAACTAAGCGCTTGTTGGGAGGCAACCCATTAGTTTCTTTTATGTTTTTATTTATTTATTTGGTTTAGTAGTTGTTTAGAATTCTACCTTTGCCAATGACATTTCTTTTACTATCTCATTCTCAGGTTCTAGATTAGGTTTGGGGATCTTTATGCAAGCTACATGAAGAGGATGAAGAGCTTAAGTGGAGACTTCAACCCTTTGGCTTCAAAGGGGTTTTCTCAACTTCTCCTAATTTTATTTCCATCTATTCTCTGTTTATGTTTTTATACTGAAGCATTGAGGACAATGCTTGTTTTAAGTTTGGGGTGAGAGTTTTGATTTTTGACGTGTCATGGTAAAGATGTGGTAGTTTTAGGTTAGGATGTCTTATGATCTTAAAAATTCTGATTTGATTCTAATTTTTTTAGTTTTTCTGAATGGTCAATGATAGGAGAACATGTTTATGAACATGACTCTACGAGAATGAAGAGATATATTTTAAGACAATGTGCTTGATTCGACTATTAGCTTAGCTTTGTTGGAAATTTTCTACATGTCTAGTGTGGTGGATGTTGTGCAATCATGACTTGTTTGGATTGGATTTGTGCAAGTCTATATATATTAGATCTCTAGAAATCCTAGAACAAGTTTGAGTGTCACTTGAGGCAAAATCCTAGAGAACATGGCATGAGGAAAATGATGTAGGCCATGTTTGGATAAGTTTGAGCCATATAGCCAACCTTATTTTTTTATTATATCCTTAGTCACCCATTTTGAGCTTTATGATCTTTTTTTTGTTACCTATGCATTGGATAACATGAGCCAGATATGTTTAAATTCCTTATTTTTCAACCTATGCATCTTATACACTTTGATTATGTTGGAGTGTTATCTTTTTTAGGGTTGAAAGTGGGAATAAGAGTATGGAAAGAAGGTGATGAAGTGAAGTACTTTTGAGTTGGAAGTTGGCTTATTTTATGAGCTTCTTAGAAAAAAAAACAAAGAATGAAAAAAATGATTGATGAAAAAAAGAGAAAAAAAAAGAAGAATGTTATGCTCATGCTACGAAAAGAAAAAAGTTTGGGGGTGTAGTATTATTTATTTAAAAGAAAGAAGGGCAAACAATACAAAAATGGGGAGTGAATGACAAAAAAGTTGAATATTTGAAGTGGGTATATGTATTGAAATTGGGTTTTTAGTTCTAAATGTAATGTTGTGAATGTTTGTAATTGATCAAAGTGTTTAAGGTGTTTTGAGCAAAATATTTTTGATTTTTCCCTACCTTTGAAACTTGGCTTGACATTACAACCTATGAAAGACCTATTGATTCTAAATGGCATGTGATCTACATTAGTGGAGAGTGGTATGAAAGATTTGCCTATGGGATTCACTTTATATATATATATATATATATATATATATATATATATATATATATATATATATATATATATATATTTGAGAAAACTTACACTTTAGACTTGTTTGCACTTATCTATGAATTTCATGAATGGTTTTATGAGATTGGCTATGTGATGGTATGTTTGAGAATGGAAAATGAGGTTAGGTGAGGAGTTGGATTGAAAATCTAGACATCTCTAACACTCTTGAAGTTTTCCCAATGAGTTATTATCTTTCAATGTGATCTTAGAGGCCATGATGATGATATGCATATCATATTTTGAATCGAATTTTAATTTGTTTGAGAATGGGATGTTAGATTGTCGTGTTAGTTGAGTTTTGACATTGTTTTCCCTTTGCTCGGGACGATCAAAGTCCTAAGTTTGGGGGTATTTGGTAAGTAGCTATTTAGATGTGTTTTTAGTATGTTTTCGATGAGTTTTAGGTTAGTTTATTCATATATTATGTTGGTTATGTTAGTTTTGACTTAGTTGTTAGAATGGTTACATTTTAGTATTTGATGCTTATTTTGGTGTTCAAGTTTATAAGTTGATAGATTTGATTTTATAAGTGTTTTAATCATTTTTTTGATTTTTTTTGTACGTGTTTAGATGTGTTTGAAGTCAACTTGGATGATGGAAACATGATACATAAAGATGCAATGACGATACATGAAGAACGCAAGCCAAGGAACTTGAAAATTTGGACAAGTCTACACAAGAAAAGTGAAGAAAAGAGGTGCAAAATTCAGCTAAGTCCATAAGAAGAGAAAGACAAGAGTGTTGGAAAACAAAGAGTGGGCGCCTCGGTGTCCAGGATGGGCACTGCGGCACCCAAATGAAGAAGAGTGGTGATGGTTTCTGGAGACTAGGCACCGCGGATGCCGGGCTGCGATTCGAAAATAGAAAGTTTCTATTTTTTCGAGTTTCTCCTATTTGTCTTAGGCCTTTGCAATACGATTTCCTATGGATTTGGGCACTTAAATACATCATTGCTTAGGGTTTTCAAATCATCATAGAGTGGAGAACAAGAGGATTACGGCTGGAGTGAAGTGGAGAGGAAGATCAACTTTGAAGATTATTGAAGATTCTCTACACCATTCTAGTTTGTTTTTCCATTGTTCTTATTCATGTTCAAACCATTGTTTAATGCTTTCATGTCTTTAGTTATGAACTAAACTTCTTTTCTACAAGGTAGATGTCACACCCCGCCCGGATGCGCCTAAACTGGCGGTACACTCTCGGACGGGGAGCGCATTTGAAATAATAACAATGGTAACAACAGAGTGCGCAGCAGAAATATATAACACAGTACAAATCTGATTTCATTTAATTCATAATATAATTGTACATGAAATGGTCAAGGGAACATACTCCCCAAAATCCCCAATAAATAATACAGAGGGTGTAAAAATGTGGGCCCCATAACCTGCACCCAGTCCACCCTAATTTCCTGTGAAAGATTGGATGTTAATGGAGTGAGCTTAATGCGCTCAGTGGGTAAATAGTTTGTGAGTATAACAATTAATAAAGCATACTTCAATATCAAATATCTTAAATACACATGAAAGCATCATAATCAATCAATATGTATGTATGCATGACACCGTCTCGTAGTGGTTTGATGAACGTACATCGCCTGAGTTCACGTACAAATGTTCGTCCGGACGTTCTCCCGTGGCGTAGCCAGGTTCTATTGTACCTCCCTCCTCAGGAACGATGCTCTGGATTCACGTACTGATGTCCCTCCCCAGGCGTAGCCAGGTTCTCATGTACTTCCTTCTCCAGAGAAATATAATGAATAGCGAGCAATGCTCCTAACTATTCTATGATTCATAAACCACATACTTCCCTAGGTGGTGATATGTATGATGTCAATGCATGACCTGGTCTGGTCTTTTCTTGACATTTAGACTGACTTTGGCAACATCTGGTGATCCTTATCAGAGTTGGTATCACGACGTCCAAGGTTAAGACACTCAGTATTACTTGTATAAGCTGATAGCTTTCAATAAGACCATCTAGATCAGTCCCCAGTTGAGAGGTGAGACACAAGGTCTGCTTAAATACCAATCGCCTAGAGCAGCCCGCTGCCTCCCGTTCACTATTTAAAGTTAGTGAGGACAAGACCGAGTCTAGTTGAGTCAGACTGACCACAAATCCGGCATTATAACAGTATAATACGTGAATTCCAAGTGTACAGGCATAAGTGCGACAGTATAAACATTATATGACATAATGCAGTGTAAATGAACAGCAGATATAATAATAACTGAATGTAAACTTTAATAAAAGTTATAAAACACGCAAACCTATGTTTCGTTCCCCACCTTCAGACAAGAACTTCTTCTTTTTTTCAGATCTGGCACTTTCCTCCGGACAGAACTTCGTCCCAACGCACCAAGAGTCTCGAACAGAGAGTCTCAAAAGACTAAAAACTCAAAATGAGTGAAAAGAGGAGGAAAAATCACAATTTAGAGTGAATTTGGTGTGAAAAATGAAGAGGGGGGTTGGTTTATATAGAGGTTTTGGTGCCTGGACTTCCAAGCGGGTTGCCCGGACTTCCGGGCACATCTGCCCAAAAGTTTTTTTTTTGTGAAATACAGGGTATTACACTCTACCCCCCTTAAAGGGATTTCTCCCTCGAAATCAATTCAAGTAGTTATGATGGTTATCTGCTTGAGATTCACTGTCGGCGTCATCTCTTGCGAGTTCAGGGTAGTGCTTGAATGGTCCCTGAATAGCACTGTGGCCGGTGGAATCGTCATCATCATAAAAACATGGAGAGCAAATGGAATCGGACTCGTCCTCTGATGATTCCAACCTTTGCATAACAGATGGTGGTGGAGGGCGCTGGTTACATCGTTTGAGGGGAGGTAGGTTGAACGGTGGAATACTTTTTCATGCAGTTGCTCGAATCCAGCCACCTGGCAATTTTGGTAGAAGGTCCTGCCAAGATGATGGCACAGGATTGTTACGAAAAAGCCATGCACACTCTGGCGATAATGATCGCTGTCTGTGTGGTGATGGAGTTGGTGATGCAAAGTAGTTATGACTTGACTCTGATTCTTGAGAAGTAGCCACAAGTTGCCAAGAAGGCCACTGCGTGTGTGCATCACTATATCCATTGTTATTATTTTCAGACATCTGCGTAGTTATTCAAGTGAAACAATGTATTAAGATAAGTGTAACAATGTTTCATCATTTTATTGATAAGTGAAAATAGTACCATGTATCACATCATCAGTTGGTACTAGAAAAAAATTCAGGATATTTCTATTTAATTGTTGCTTCTAGTTCCCATGTTGCTTCATCTACGCCGTGGTGATCCCAGAGCACTTTCACAAGTGGTATGCTACTTCGTCGTAGTTCTTGAGTTTTTTTATCTAAAATTTGTATCGCTCTCTCCTGATACGTATTTCCTTCCTCAACCCGAACCTCGACTAAAGGGATGATATGCGAAGGATCAGGACGATACTTGCGAAGCATAGATACGTGAAAAACGTCATGAACCTTAGGCATGGACGATGGAAGGAACAGACGATAAGCAAGTTTGCCAATACGTTCAATGATCTGAAATGGACCTATATACAGCGGGGAGAGCTTTCCTTTGATCCCAAAGCGTGTGACACTTCTTGTGGGTTGAACTTTTAGAAAAATAAAGTCCCCTTTATCAAATTCTAGAGGCTATCTCCGCTTGTCAGCATAGCTCTTCTGTCGACTTTGTGCAACACGAAGTCGTTCCTTTACTAATGTGATCTTCTCAGAAGTCTCTTGAACTAGTTCAGGGCCTAACTGCTGTCGATCTGCCATATCTAACCAGCATATCGGAGATCTACAAGGGCGACCATAGAGAGCCTCGTACGGTGCCATGCCGATACTAGTTTGGTAGATGTTGTATGCAAACTCAGCTAGATGTAAATACTTTGCCCATCCGTCATTAAAGTCCAAAATGCAACACCGTAACATGTCTTTTAAGATTTGAATAAGCCGCTCTGACTGACCATCAGTCTGAGGGTGAAATGTTGTGCTCATGGTGATCTTAGAACCCATTCTACTCTTGAAGCTTTTCCAAAAGTTTGATGTGAATCGAGGGTCTCAATCAGAGACGATCGTGAGTGGTATGCCATGAAGGCGTACGATCTCTCTTTCATATAGCTCTGCAAGAATGGCGGGATTATTCGTGAACTTTATTGGCAAGAAGTGTGCAGACTTTGTAAGTTTGTCAATGATAACCAAGATAGCATCTTGCCCTTTATTGTTTCGAGGTAAGGCCGTAACAAAATCCATTGCGATGTTCTCCCATTTTCATTCTCCAATAGGTAACGGCTGGAGAAGTCCAGAGGGAAGTCTTCGTTCTGCCTTAACTTTCTGGCAAACGAGACATCGAGTAACGAAGTTTGCAATTGCCTTCTTCATTCCAGAAAACCAGAATTGTCGCTTGACATCCTTGTACATCTTGTCACCCCCAGGATGCATAGCGTACCTTAAACAATGCATCTCAGTAAGCACTTCTTTCCGAACCTCAGGATTGTTCGGTAGACAGAGACATTTTTTATAGAAAACGGTCCCGTCTTCAGCGACCAACCAGTGAGGAAGGTCCTGTCCGCTGAGTAGAAGTTCTCGTTTCTCCATTAACATAGGGTCATTGGCTTGAGCTGCTGAAATCTTTCGAACGAGCTCAGAGTTGGTTGATAATTGAGAGAGTCGTGATCTTGGTCCCTTTTCGTTCAGTTGTAGGTTAAAGTTCTCCATCTCTGTAGCCAACTTCCCCATTTCGTAGTTAAGAGTGCAAGCAACATAAGATTTTCTACTCAGGGCATCAGCCACAACATTGGCTTTTCCAAGATGGTACTGGAGTTGAAAGTCATAATCTTTCAAGAATTCCAACCATCGTCTCTGGCGGAGGTTTAGGTCTCTCTGAGTGTATATGTACTTAAGACTCTTGTGATCCGAGAAAACCTCAAACCGTTCACCGTATAGGTAATGACGATAACTTCAGTGCAAACACAACAGCTGCAAGTTCCAAGTCATGTGTAGGGTAATTACCCTCATGAATCTTCAGTTGCCTCGAGGCATATGCAACAACTTGGCCTTCTTGCATTAGTACGGAACCTAAGCCTTGGAGAGAGGCGTCGGTGTATAATGAAAATCCAATTGCATTTCTTGGAGTGATAAGTACAGGTGCCGTCGTGAGGCATTTCTTCAATTCCTGAAATGATGCTTCACAAGCGGGATTCCAAATGAATCGCACGTCTTTTCGAGTGAGCTTGGTCATAGGTTCAACAATCTTTGAGAAGTCCTTGATGAAGTGTCTGTAATAGCCAGCCAAACTAAGAAAACTTCGACTCTGAGTAACAGTGGTAGGCTGCTTCCAGTTTAAAACTGTTTCAACCTTCGAAGGATCTACCTCAATGCCATTGCCTGAAACCACATGGCCTAGGAATTGAACTCTCTTCGCCCAAAATTCGCACTTACTCAACTTTGCATACAGTTGGTGGCTTCTCAAGGTCTGGAGGACTATCTTCAAGTGTATCTTATGGTCTTCCTCGGTTGAGGAATATATCAAGATGTCGTCCATAAAAACCACCACAAATCGGTCTAAGTATAACCTGAAAATGTGATTCATCATATCCATGAATGCAGCAGGTGCATTTGTTAGACCGAACGGCATAACCAAGAACTTGTAATGACCGTACCGAGTTTTGAACGCCGTCTTGGTGATGTCCGACTCTCGAATCCGGAGTTGGTGATAACCAGACCATAAATCAGTCTTAAAGAAGTATTTGGCATCTCTAAGTTGGTCGAACAAGTCATCGATCCTAGGCAATGGATATCTGTTCTTGACGGTGACGTTATTCAACTTACGATAGTCGATGCAAAGTCGTAACGAACCATCCTTTTTGCGAACAAACAGAACTGGAGCGCCCCACGGTGATGAACTCTTTCTGATAAAGCCATTACTCTCTAATTCCTTCAGTTGTTTGTCTAATTCAACCAGCTCGACATTTGACATTCTGTATGGTGGAATTGAGATAGGCCATGTCCTAGGTATGAGGTTGATCTCAAAATTGAATTCCCTAACTTGAGGTAGACCAGGAAGGTCATTTAGAAAGACTGTTGGGAATTCAGATATGACTGGAACATCATGTACTTCGAGAGGGTATAGTGCTGGTGATTCATTTTCATTGCCAAGGGATAGAACTCAAAGTTGTGCCTTGAGAAGTGCAACTGTTGATTTGTGTATCCATTTCCTTATTCTCTGAATCTTGACCAACTCTCCTGTAGACAGGGTTAACTGAACTTGTTTCTTCATTCATTCGATCTTTGCATTCAGTGGTGCTAGCCAGTCCATGCCGAGGATGATGTCAAAGTCTTCAATATCCATCACAAAAAGATCTGCATATATTATCTATTCCGACATTCGAAGCTCACATCAAGAACACTGCAAATTCACGTCACTACCAGATCCGAATGGTGATGTGACATGGAGTGTGATGTTTGTGGGTTCAGGATGCAGGCCTAAATATCTTACCAATGCCGACGATATAAAAGAATGCGTAGCACCTGAATCAAACAAAACATGCACCATTGTATTGAACAAAGGAAAGGTACCTTCAACGACATTGTTGTTTGGGAGGGGTTGTTGAGCGATGGCAAATGCTCTGCCCAGATTCCGTTGACCCTGGTTCTGCTGGTTCTGCCTGGGTTGGGCATTAGTAGCAGGTGGTGCTTGTTGGACTAGAACAACGGGGATAGGTTGCTGAAGGTGCGGACAGAGATATTTTACATGGCCCTTCTGGCCGCAGTTGAAACACTTTGGCTGATACTGCGGATGGTTCTGTTGGCCATGCAAATTGTTCTGCTTGCCATGCTGATTGTGGTGTCGACCACCACCTCTGCCATTGCCTTTTCTACGGCCACCCCTTCCATGACGTCCTCCACGACCATGATTTCGAAAACCCTGATGGCACTACTTGGAAATAGTGCCAATTCTCTTCTTAGATTTCCAAACTCAGGGATATCTGGATCGAGGGCCTTCCAAGGCAGAAACCTAGCTTCATTCACAAACCATAACAAACAATAGAATCTAATCCACAACAAAATCTCAAAAGAATAGAATGTCAACGAATACCGTAATTTGTTTCGAGGGGTTACCACAAAAATACTCGTCTCCCTAGAGATGTTGATCGGTTCTAATCTTTTTACAAAATTTGGCTGGGAAAATCTCACATAGAGCATCCTAAGAACCTAAAAAGGAATTTAACGGGTGGGCTTTTTCCCCAAAGAACTATGTAAACCAATAAAGGATTATCGATTGAGAGCTGATGAATATGCCTTTGTAAAAGTGCACGAGAAGAGTGGCGGCATTACTAGTCACCAATAATCACGAGTTGATCAACAACACTTCAAACCTTAACATGGAATATTTAGAGTACTATCGTTTGGTGCGTAACGTACAGTTAAAGGAAAATAAATTCTTTCAATTAGGCAAGGAAATACTTAGAGCATATTTGGGAATTCTTTTACCAAACCAACAACGATAAAATTTTATAAACTATATAATACCCAGAAACTTCACTCTTATTTGTCAATCTACCATACTTGTTCAAACTAGCACTACAACCATGAAACCAGAGTTGCCAAGCCGACCCCTTTGTAGTTGGGAAATGCTTAGTTGAGTTATGTTCAGTATGCAAAATTGTAAACATCCTACATGTTAATCTAAGTCGTTCATCACTTAGCACGTCCCTAAATATACGGTGATAAAGTATATTTTGATGATCACAAACGAAATCTCTTTCGGTGCTAACGAGCGTTTATCAAGATCTCTTCCAAGCACCTCAGGAAACCAAAAAGCCAAGGAATGATTCGATCAAGAAACTTAAAATCATATCCGACGCTCAAGACCGTTTCAATCAGAAAAACCTCAACAATCACATCATGATTTCAAGATCACTACTCGAACGATTTGATCAAGCTTCAAGTCTACATCTCTCGATCAACGTTTAAGTCATTCAACTCCGCCAAAGCTCTTATTGGAGATCTCATAATGAAGTGTTGGATTTAACAATTATGAGAGATGAGAAATACACTAAGTATTTAAGGTATATATTTCTCCAATCGTTATTGCTCAAAATGATTTTCAAAACCATGCATAAATCATCTACATATGTTTTTCAAATCTACATGTTTTGATTTTACGTCTTACGGTATTTCAAACGATTTATTATTATATACTTAATTTGAAATCTACCGAGTTTTTATTCGGATTTATCGAATATTTAATCATGAGTCAAAACTATTTTTAAAGAGTATTTCAAGACGCTAATGAGTTACCAGCGCTCTCCTAAACTTTATAAATCAAGAAGTTGATAGTTCATTGGGACGCTGATAACGTTCAAGGTTGAATTGAACTGGCTTATTAGGACGCCTACTTGTAAAGTAGCGGCCTCCTATATTAGTCAACCTTTGAAGTTGTCAGGAAGCTGACTCAGCATCAGCTCACTGAAAGATTTCTTATGTTCTTCAAAGAATGTTTTTTTAAGAACGCTGATAGTTATAAGTT
Source organism: Paratinospora sagittata (assembly GCA_035771175.1). Taxonomy (NCBI): domain Eukaryota; kingdom Viridiplantae; phylum Streptophyta; class Magnoliopsida; order Ranunculales; family Menispermaceae; genus Paratinospora; species Paratinospora sagittata. The sequence goes on along the minus strand of CM069609.1, from coordinate 13,584,090 downwards.
GAACAATCTATCAGAACGCTTTCTGGATAGAAGCGCCCTCACCTTTGGGAATCAACTTAGTAACTTTTAGGACACTGATTGTCCTTCAGCGTGCTAGTGTCTTTGTTTAAAATGTTTTTCATTGGTAGGACGCTTACACTGTTGTAACGCCCTCATGTTTTGTTTTATGTTTTAAAGGTATGACGCTTACTCGGATAGTAGCGCCCTCATATAGTTAATTGTTTTAAAACATAGCAGGATGTTAACTGTGCATTAGTGCCCCCAGGTTTAAATCGTTTAAGTGTCAAAGTCAGGATGCTTACGAGTTAGTAGCGGCCTCACTTAAGTGTTCAGTAGGACGCTTATACGTAATGAGCGCCCTCAAGGAACAAGACGACATACTTGGTATTATGCGTTAGAACACTGATTACGAAATCAGGACGCTAATTCAACAACCCTCACTGTTTGAACAGGTACACTACGTAAGTTTACTTTTTTAGAACGGACCTTTGCACAGAGTCCTTTTTAGACTTATCAGAGAACTTCTCTGATACATGAATTAAGTTTTTATAAAACTTTCCTCTTTCATGAAATCTGAAAAGAACATCTAGAATGTTAGTGAAAATTGCAGTTGCCATTTTCATCTAACATTCTAGCCATTGTGTATAAACGTTCATATTATTTGAACTTCAAATGCCTAACGGCTATGTCCTACTAAGTCTATAAATACCAGCACTTAGGATCAAACAACTTGCCAATCTGTTTGTATTGTGCCAATACTTTTTGAAAGTTAGTCTGTGTCAAAATATTTTTCATTATCTAAAATTTCAAAGTATTTTTAATTGATACCTTTACGTATTCAAATGATTTTCGTACTCAGCTTATTTTCATTCTATCTTCGAAAATCTATTTGATCTGGTATCAACTCAAATTCTCAGCACCGATTCATACTTGGTATTATTCTTCCTGAAGATAGAATTTGAGATATAGTTCATGAGAAACACATTTGTACTTGATTTCATATCTTAAGTACTGTATTGAACTATATCAGTAGTTACGTTAACTACTGATCACTGAACCAGAAGTTTTCATACTTATATTTTATATCTACTTCGAAAATTGTCTGTGTTCTTGATTAACACTAGTCCTTCAATTTTCAAATCAATGTTTATTTGGTATCATATTATTTTCGAAGAAGCATTGATTTTTATATTATATCATTCATGCTTTTCGAAGCTGCACTTGAGCAATACCGAACATTAAAAGGTAAAGTATTGTAAGTGTATTTCAACTTAGCATTACTTTCATATATCATATCTTTGTAATGCTATGTAATGAGCTTAATTATAAAGTATTCTACTCAGTTAGAACCAACATTATTGTGTTGTAATGTTGGTGTGTTTTTGGACTGAAACAACCAGGACAAGTGAATGTATTTCACTTAATGATTTCAGGATTGAAATCATGTAAGGTTATCTCTGAACATATAAAAGAGAAAAAGGTTAATCCTCACCTACAAGTAAGAAACCGGTTCATCTTAATCCCGTAAAAATATAGGTGTGTTCTTAACCTGTAAAAGGATAGGTTATCTCTTAACCTGTAAAAGAGAAACGTTTGTTCCTCATCCCGTAAAAGGATCACGGTTCTTCCTTATCCCGTAAAAAGAACATGAGTTTTTTTCTTATGTCGGAAAAAGGAAATAGGGTTCTTCCTTACCCCGTAAAAGGAACATTGGTTTTTTTTTCTCATCCCGAAAAAATGGAAATACGGTTCTTCCTTATCCCATAAAAGGAACATGGGTTTTTCCTCATCTCGAAAAAATGAAATTTGGTTCATCCTTAGCCCGTGAAAGGATAGGTTTGCCATTAACCTGAAAAAATCTGATGTAATGGTTTGGTTCTCACCCGTAAGAGATTCAGTTAGCAGATTGAGAAAATCCTAATCAGGATATTAGGTAGTGGACGCAGGCTTGGCTGAACCATGTGTGTCACGCTTTTGCAATTTAGTTTGTGTTCTATTGTGCAACCAATTCCAATATACTCATGTACATCACTAAGTTATTGGAAGATAATTTTAAAATTGGCCAACACACCCAATTCACCCCCCTCTTGGGTGGACCAACAATTGGTATCAGAGCGGGTTCTCTAAAATATGGTCTAACAACCTAAAGTCTAGATCCTATGGTCAATTTATGGTTCGTCTTAGGTTTTTCGTTTCTCACATCTTAGAATTAGAAACCCTAGCAGTCACATCGGCGATCTGCACTTTTCGAATATCACATTCTCTGTGTAGTTATCTCGATGACGTCAGCTCACTCCTACACGCCACCTCGCATTTATTGCATAACAGCCTTTGAAGGGTTTTTATGAAAACATTCGCTTCATCTTCACTTGCACCATCTGTAGTGAAGTACCCTAGTCGTCTCATCTTCTCAATCTCATTTATGGCTTCCGGAACCCCAACATCCCAAAAGCGACCAAAGGAAGAATCTTCTTCTTCCTCAAGTGGTTTTTCCTTATCTTCCTCTTCTGACAAATCGATTAAAGAAATAAGAGGAAGTAAGTATCTGAAAACCTTCTCCAGGCCTCCTCCAGGTTTCCATAGGCCTGAGTTGCAACCTCCCATAAAGCCAGAGCCATCCCATGTCGATCATGGAGAATCTTCGATCAAGAATCTCCTAAACCAATCTTCCGAGGCTAACTCCGCTAGCTTTCATATGGTTGTTGAGCTTCTCTGCGAATAGGAGCAGAGGTTAAAGGAACTTGAGAGAGTCAACAGACTTCAAAAGGACATGTTGTAGGCTCTTCTCAAAAATGTGGACAAGACTCAAGCTGCTCTTGAAGATGAAATCCAAGGGAACTTGGCCTTTATAATGAGCCAGATTATAAGCCTCGGTCCTGTTCTTGCATATATCGAACACATGAAGGCAAGAATGGATGATCCGCCTCATCTGTCGAGATCTGCCGCACCTCGATCTCGTGATGCTCAAAGCTCTCCTCGTCAAGCTTAATGTCAACCGTTCCCTGCCTCTGTCCGTTTGTCTGTATGTCTGTCAGTCTGCTGGGTGTATTTTGTTTTTTAAACTGCTTGTTAAAATGGTCTTCTAGACCTTGAAAACTCAATACAATGTTTAATGGTTGCTTCCCTTTAGAATTGCAAAAGGTAGTTCATTAAGCTATCTTTCATCTCTCATTCATATTTTGATGCTTTATTATGTTTGAATGACTGACCTATTTGAATTTGTGTGAATGATATAGTTCATATTCATATGTTGCACACACTTGTCACCGTTTACAATTTGAGTGCTTTATGCTTCAGTTTTTGCCTGCTTATGTGATCTAAATGTTATCTTTAACTGACTCTGATACATATTTCTGCTTGAAGTCTTTATTATCGTGTTCAGTATATTTGCGGCATCTTTCTTGACTAGTCACATCTATCTTTAGTATCTGATATGCATATTTGTGACTGTCTGATAAATATCATGATTATACCTATCTTGCATCTTATATAACATCATGATTAATTCATCTTGAACTTATGTGTTATCTGATTATCTGATGATCAGGTACACAATAGCTAGGTTGTGCTTTAACAATCTATTCCTGCCAATGCTAGTTCATATCATGATCATGCTTGCTTTAAACTTAGAAAATCTTATATATGCATGATTCATGTCTCTGCAAATGAATATAGGCCATGTGTACAATTTCATATCATACGCCTATATCTTGAAAAGATTTTTGCCTACACTTATGATTACTATCTTTTGGCATTATCTTTTCTATGATTTCCTGACTTTGATGCATTTGCTTCATACCATATCATGATAGCATCAAACTCATGAATAATTGATTTCTAATGAGTGTATACCTTTCCAAATGTTCTCATTAGAATCGGTGAATAAAACATTCTAGGCCATGCCTCAATTGAAATTATATGCCTAGAATAGGAAAATGAATGTATGTTGCTGCTTAAATGATATCTATGAAATTTAGCATATATTCAGCTTGTTTAGACTTTGATATTCATCATATATATCTTCATATGTCTAAATTATGGAAAGTTTATAATTTTTCATTTCACATGCCATTGATGTTGTTCTTTAATATTGAATCTTGTATGCATCAATTGAGTGTGATTGTTGATGTCTAATAGATGCCATGTGCTTCAAACTATATACTTTGCATCCTGTTAGAATCATAACAGCTAGGCCTTGCTTAATCATAAATTATTTTGCCTATGCAATGAGTATGCTTATGCTTAATTATTAACAAATTTTAAAGCATACTATGTGTTTGACTTTGATTAATTATCAAGCTTATACATATGTCAAGTACCAAGAGAAAAATTGCCCGCGATTAAAAATTCTCTATGAATTCATTTTTCGGCAATTCTTTCTCATTCCCTATGACTACGATTCTCGGCTACGCTATTATTTCAAATATTATAGCCTATGAATAAGTCAAACTATTTATCACTATGCTTAAAGATAAGATTTGTTTCTCACGTGACTAACAGTATAGTAGACCTTACGCATTCTTACGTAGCTAACTATGGCACGTTGTCATAAATCATCTTGAGGGTGAATGCACAAAGTAAGGGAGAGTCTCCATGTAAGGGGGAGCTTTGCTACTCTACTAGGTCACAAGGGGAGATCTTACTTCCTTTTCTTAACCTTTTTGATACTATCAAAAGGGGGAGAAGAAATAGAAGAAAAATAAGAGAAATAGATGGGGAAAAGAATTTAACTTTGATATTTTTGCTTAATGTGCTTCATTTTTTGATTTGTTTGCTATCATCAAAAAAGGGGATATTGTTAATCTAAGTGGTTCATCACTTACCACATCCCTAAATATACAATGATAAAGTATATTTTAATGATCACAAATGAAATCTCTTTCGGTGCTAACAAGTGTTTATCAAGATTTCATCCAAGCACCTCAGGAAAGCAAAAAGCCAAGGAATGATTCGATCAAGGAACTCAAAGTCATATCCGACATTTAAGATCGTTTCAATCAAAAGAACCTCAACGATCACATCATGATTTCAAGATCACCACTAGAACGATTCGATCAAGCTTCAAGTCTACATCTCTCGATCAACGTTCAAGTCATTCAACTCCATGTAAAGCTCTTATTGAAGATCTCATAATGAAGAGTTGGATTTAACGATTATGAGAAATGAGAAATACACAAAGTATTTAAGGTATATTTTTCTCTAATCGTTATTGCTCAAAATGATTTTCAAAACCATACATAAATCATCTACATATGTTTTTCAAATCTACATGTTTTGATTTTATGTCTTACGGTATTTCAAACGATATATTATTATATGTTTAATTTGAAATCTACCGAGTTTTTATTCGCATTTATTGAATATTTCATCACGAGTCAAAATTGTTTTTAAAGAGTCTTTCAAAACGCTAATGAGTTAGCAGCGCTCTCCTGAACTTTATAAGTCAGGACGCTGATAGTTCATTAGGACGTTGATAACGTTCAAAGTTGAATTGAACCGATTTATTAGGATGCTTCCTTGTAAAGTAGCGACCTCCTATATTAGTCAACCTCTGAAGTTGTCAGGAAGCTGACTCAGCATCAGCTCACTGAAAGATTTCTTATGTTCTTCAACGAATGTTTCTTTGAGAACGCTGATAATTATAAGTTGAACAATCTATCAGAACTCTTTCTGGATAGAAGCGCCCTCACCTTTGGGAATCAACTTAGTAACTTTCAGGATGCTGATTGTCCTTCAGCATGCTAGTGTCTTTGTTTAAAATATTTTTAATTGGTAGGACGCTTACATTGTTGTCGCGCCCTCATATTTTTTTTTTTGTTTTAAAGGCAAGATGCTTACTCGGATAGTAACGTCCTCATACGGTTAATTATATTAAAACATAACAGGACGTTAACTGTGCATTAGCGCCCTCAGGTTTAAGTCCTTTAAGTGTCAAAGTAAGTCAGGACGCTTACGAGTTAGTTGCGCCCTCACATAAGTGTTCAGTAGAATGCTTATACATAATGAGCGCCTTCAAGGAACAAAACGACATAGTTGATATTATGCATTAGGACACGGATTACGGAATCATGTCACTAATTCAACAACCGTCACTGTTCGAACAAGTGCACTACATAAGTTTACTTTTTCAGAACGGACCTTTGCACAGAGTCCTTTTAAGACTTATCAGAAAACTTCTCTGATACATAAATTAAGTTTTTATAAAACTTTCCTCTTTCATGAAATCTGAAAAGAACCAAAATGTTAGTGAAAATTGTAGTTGTCATTTTCATATAACATTCTAACTGTTGTGTATAAATGTTCATATTATTTGAACTTCAAATGTCTAATGGCTATGTCCCACTAAGTCTATAAATACCAGCACTTATGATCAAACAACTTGTCAATCTGTTTGTATTGTGCCAATACTTTTTGAAAGTTAGTCTGTGTCAAAATGTTTTTCATTATCTAAAATTTCAAAGTATTTTTAATTGATACCTTTAAGTATTCAAATGATTTTCATACTAAGCTTATTTTCATTCTATCTTTGAAAATCTATTTGATCTGGTATCATCTCAAATTCTCAGTACTGATTCATACTTTGTATTATTCTTCCTGAAGATAGAATTTGAGATATAGTTCATGAGAAATACATTTGTACTTGATTTCATATCTTAAGTATTGTATTGAACTATATCAGTAGTTACGTTAACTACTGATCACTGAACCATAAGTTTTCATACTTATATTTTATATCTACTTCAAAAATTGTTTGTGTCCTTGATTTACACTAGTCCTTCAATTTTCAAATCAATGTTTATTTGGTATCATATTATTTTCGAAGAAGCATTGATTTTTATATTACATCATTCATGCTTTTCAAAGCTGCACTTGAGCAATACCGAACATTAAAAGGTAAAGGACTGCAAGTGTATTTCAACTTAGCATTACGTATTCATATTTCATATCTTTGTAATGCTATGTAATGAGGTTAATTATAAAGTGTTCTACTCAGTTAGAACCAACATAATTGTGTTGTAATGCTAGTGTGTTTTTGGACTGAAACAACCAGGACAAGTGAATGTATTTCACTTAATGATTTCAGGATTGAAATCATGTAAGGTTATTTCTGAACCTGTAAAAGAGAAAAAGGTTAATCCTTACCTGCAAGTAGGAAACCGATTCATCCTAATCCCGTAAAAAGATAAGTGTGTCCTTAACCTGTAGATAGGTTATCTCTTAACCTGTAAAAGAGAAACGGTTGTTCCTCATCTCGTAAAAGGATCACGGTTCTTCCTTATCCCATAAATGGAAGATGGGTATTTTCCTTATTCCAAAAAAAAAAATATGGTTCTTCCTTATCCCGTAGAAGGAACATGAGTTTTTTTTCCTCATCCCGAAAAAAGGAAATACAGTTCTTTCTTATCCCATAAAAGGAACATGAGTTTTTTTCCTCATCCCGAAAAAAGGAAATATAATTCTTCCTTATCCCATAAAAGGAGCTTGGATTTTTTTCTCATTCCGAAAAAAGGAGATTTGGTTCATTCTTAGCCCGTGAAAATATAGGTTTGCCTTTAACCTGAAAAAGGGCAGTTGTAACGGTTTGATGCTCACCCGTAAGAGAATTAGTTAGTGGGTTGAGAAAATCCTAATCGGGAGATTAGGTAGTGGACGTAGGCTTGGCCGAACCACTATAAATCTGTGTGTCACACTTTTGCAATTTAGTATGTGTTCTATTTTGCAACCAATTCCAATATACTCATGTACATCACTAAGTTATTGGAAGATACTTTTAAAATTGACCATCGCACCTAATTCACCCCCCTCTTGGGTGGACCAACACTACATAATACTCATTGATTCACACTAGCGCCTAAAGGATACTACTATTCATGTCCAACAATTTCAAAAAAATAAAATAAAAAATCTCTAACAACTCCCTCTAAAAAAGCTAAACAGCCAATTGATGTCAAGAAATAACTTCAAATAGTACAAAATCTCAAAAAGATTTTTCCAAAAAAAAAAAAAGAAAGATTAATCGAAAGACGAAGAATTAAAGAACAGACCATAGGGAATGTGTTGGTGGTGTAGGGAATCAGCATGCGTGCTCTACCGACGGCACAATCTCCGACCGAAACACACTTCATAAACCTACAAGCGTTCATCTCCGTCTACTCCTTCCAGAGCTTCAACTATATATATACATCTGTCGTAAAACAAATGAGAAGGATAGAAAGCCTTTCTTAAATATGTTTAGTGTTGAGTCCCGACCGTTGATCTAGATTTTTGGAGATAAGATATTAAATCATAACATGATATTAATCTTGGTAATTTAAATACACGGTCAACTTATCTTCAAACCGGTTTTGTTCTTCCAAATAAAATTTTAAGCATTTTTGTTTTTTGGCATATAAGCATTTGAAGAAAAAAACAAAATATATATATAAGTAATATAACAACCTCTTACAATTTCAATTTATAACTTATTACTTATACCCAAAAGAAAAAAAAAACTTATAGCTTATAAAAAATTATTTATCATAGATAAGTCCTTTTTTTTTTTTGGTAGGAATCATAAATAAGTCAATAAAAGCCTCTTTAGTCTATTGTAAATTGTAAATAAATGCTTAGATAATAATTTCAATTAAAATTTTAAATAGTTAGGAGTGATCAATTCTCTTAAAAATCGTTAAGAATTATTTATTTAAAGTAAAGAAGGTTAGATAAAAAAACCAATTACAATTTTCATTTTCAAGCAAATGAATTACAATGTAAATAATTCAGTTTGGAACAGTTTCATGTTGAAATCAAAACCAAGAAAATCGAAAGTAATCGATCTGACTAAACCGATCAATTGTGATAAATTGAACGAGTCAATTTGATTTGGTTCGAATTGATTAGTTTAAAATATTAAATATATATTTATAAAATAATTAAATTAATTAACCCTAAATTCTAAATCCTCAACCTGTATTTTTCAAACCTAACTCAAAGCAAATTAATTAAAAATTGAACCAAACTCATACTCTCAGTTTGATTTCGTGGTTTAAATCAACCTATTGACACCCCTAAAATAAATAAGTTTGTTTCCTTCCATTCAAATATGTGTGTGTGTGTGTGTGTGTGTGTGTGTTTATATTCTTTTCAAGTGAATGAATAATCTAGCTTCTTCCTCAGGTATGAAGTCGTAGTAGTAGCCCTTCTTCATTCCTTTATTACCTTCTATTTCACTCTTCCAAACAATAACACCAGAAGAAGAAGAAGAAATGTTCTACAACAGAAGAAGAAGGCAGTCTTCATCACTTCTGCAGCAAGGAAAGACGAAGAAGAAAATATGAATTTTTTTAACAAAGGCAAGTGCCCATTTTGATTATGTGCAATTCGGGTCGAAAGATCAGTGGAACAAGTGTTCAACAAGAAGAAGAAGAAGAAAAAGAAAAGGGTGGTGAAGTCTTGGGCAGAAGAGCTTTGCAAATTATTCTTGGAAAATTTACCAAAATAGTATTGTATAAATTACACTTTACAAGAATAGCATGCTTGTTGCATAATTATATCTATGGCATGTTTGGCACTGTAAAAAGTCCAAAATACCCTTATTTAATTCCAAACTGCTCATCTTTATTCCGAAACATCCTTCAACCTACTCGCTTTAATTTTTAAACGTTCATTTTAACATAATTTCGATCTACAATGGCTATAGTCACTCCTTTTCACTTTAAGAACGAGAAAAAATCTTAGAACTATGAAGTTTTTGCGAGTAATTTCATGACGTCCAAAAGTAATTCAAGCCCATCCACGCTTAAACAAAATGAAGGTTTGAATTCTTTTAATGTTTATCGTTTCTTCAAATTTGTCATTCTACATGTTTTTGACAAAAATTACATAGCGAAATCCAAAGCTAAACCCCTCTAAATGCAATGATCAAACTTCAAACTCACAATAATCGCTTTCAAAAAGTTGCAGACGCTTGACTGATATATCAGTTCTGGTAATACTGATATATTAGTCATATCTAGTAATAGAGATATAAAAGACGACTGATATATCAATTATATCTAGTAATAGAGATATCAGAACCGATATGTCATTAGTTTGCCTACAATAGTAGCAAGACCAATACATCGGTAATGTCAAAACCGATACATCAATAAAATTGAAAAGTCATATAGCTCAATATATGTATGACCGATGTATCAGTAATATGAGAACCAATGTATCAGTTATTTGTAGATGTCATTAATTTGCTTACAATAGTAGCAGAACCGATACATCGGTAATATCAGAACCGAGGTATATCAGTCAAATACATTTCTCCTACACAAATTACTAGTCAATATCTCTACTGCGGTGTGAATAATCTCTGCATACGACCTATGTATCGATACTATCAGAACCGATGCATCAGTTGTTTTTTGATATTATGTTGCTTAAAAAATAACATGATTGATACATCGGTAATATCAGAACCAATGTATCAATTATATATGTTTTAGATTTACAAATGTTAAAGAAATCCACTACCTTTTTCTATTTTTATTTTCCTTTGGATCTTTTCCAAGTATCGTAAGAAGCCCAAAATTCTTCCAGAGAATAGAAAACACATTTTAACACTATTATATATTAATAAATCATAACACCATGACACAAAAAGTTAATACTTACAACAAAAAGTAAGTCAACTATAGCCACATATGGTTTATTTCTAAGTAATATTTTTTATATTATATCAATTACTCTATAATGCATAATTTTCCAAAAATTAAAGGCAAGCATCATGAAATTCATTTCCACCGGCATGAGGTATAAAATTTTATATTGTACCAATCACGTTATAATAGTACATGCTAATTTGAAGATATATCAGTAACTCTACAATAACCAGTTAAGAAAGAGATATATCGGTCAATCTATAATAATACATGTCAAGGTGGAGATAATATATCGGTAGTCCTAAAAATATCTTCATATATTTATTTCTGAGTAAATTTTTTTTCCAAATTAATACCAATATGACTTTTTCATTTTTTAAAAACAAAGTTTTTTTTTTTTTGAAACAAAGAAAGGTTATATAGTAATTAATTTTCATGATCGAATCTTAAGACTTTATATTCAGTAGGACCTACAACCAAAATATTAAAAATTAAAAAGAAAAAATAAAAGAAAATAAATATTTTCAACCACAACTAAAAATGCTCAAATGATGAATCAACCTAAGCATCGATAAACATTTTTTCATTAAAAAAAATATTTGAGATCGTACTGAATGCAAATCAAGGAAATCATTAGAGAAATTAGAAGTGAATGAGCTTAATACTTTCGTTCCCAATACTTTCAATATTTTTTTAGTAATTAAAATCAATTAACCATTTACTTGTTTTAGAAGGGAAAATGAGGTTATTTTATCCTATCACAAAAAACCACACCCTGAACCAAAAATTCCCAAAAAGGAAAACCTCATTGATCTTAAAATAGTAATTCTACAAAAATAAATTCCAATATTTCTTTCAAGAAATCTCAAGGAATGCTCGCATTAAAAATATCATCTAATAATACCTTAGACAAGTAAAAATATAGTAGCCAGATTAAATTTGAGAAAACTACCGTGTGTTTCATTCATACCTACCATTGGCATTTTCTTTAATATGTTATTGTTTGCTCACGTTTGCTTCTAATCAAAACATACTAACAGAGCTGCTCATTATATTTTAAATAAGAATTGGGTGGCTAACCTTAAGCACAAATATTAATACAAACGTGTTGTGACTCTGCCATAAGAAGTTTTCTCAACCAAATTGAAATTAGTGATTTAGCATTACACTGTGCGTTATCACACCTGGGTTGCACACAGTGCCCCCTACCCAGGGTGATGAGTACCTCCACAGGGCATACTCCAGCCATAGCACCACATAATATTGTCTCATCCCGTCACACACCCACGGTGGTATGGGGACGCACCCCCGGAATCATTTGTCCACACTATTCAATTGGTTCAGTGGCTACTCGGATTGCGAAATTAACTTATATGAGGTTTGAGGTTCGAATTCGGGGGAGGCCCTGCACTATTCACTCATGAATAGTATGAACAAATGATCCCGGGAGTGTGTCCCCATACCACCGTGGGTGTGTGACGGGATGGGACAATATTATGTGGTGCTATGGCTGGAGTATGCCCTGCGGGGGTACTCATCACCCTGGGTAGGGGGCACTGTGTGCAACCCAGGTGTGACAAAAAGGCCTTATGTCAACCCAGGTGTGACAAAAAGTTTTTATGTATACATAAGGCCTTTTTGTCACACCTGGGTTGCACACAGTGCCCCCTACCCAAGGTGATGAGTACCCCCGCAGGGCATACTCCAGCCATAGCACCCCATAATATTGTCCCATCCCATCACACACCCACAGTGGTATGGGGGCGCACCCCCGAGATCATTTGTCTACACTATTCATGAGCGAATAGCGCAGGGTCTCCCCCGGATTCGAACCTCAAACCTCATATAGGTTGATTTCGCAATCCGAGTAGCCATTGAAGGTTTGAGGTTTGAGGTTCAGTGGCTACTCGGATTGCAAAATCAACCTATATGAGGTTTGAGGTTCAAATCCGAGGGAGGCCCTACACTATTCACTCATGAATAGTATAGACAAATGATCCCGGGGGTGCGTCCCCATACCACCATGGGTGTGTGATGGGATGGGACAATATTATGATTTCATAATGGCTGGAGTATGCCCTGCAGGGATACTCATGTAACACCCCGTGATTTTAATTAAATATATACGTTAAGGTACGCGTATATCGAGATGTATAATACATGTATATCGAGATGAAAGCCATGTGTACATGTGTCAAATGAACTTGAAAATGTCAAAAGTGAGTTCCGAATGTGATTTTAAATAGAACTCGATTTACAACACGTGTATGTCTCATGCGGATTGCGTGTATAGAAGAAGAGAAGGAATGAAGTAAGAAAAAAAATAAAATAAAAATACATACTGTTCATTTGCGGGTACTGTTCACCGAACAGCACCGTGAACAGTACTCATATGGAAAGAAGACAAAAAAAATAAAAATAAAATAAAGAAGAAAAGAAGTCGTTGGAAAGAAATAAGCAGAGAGAAAGAGAAGACGGAAGAACCGAGAAGAAAGGAAGAGAAAAAGAAGGGAGAACGCGCAATTCGCTCGAAATCGAGACTCGCGGCAAGTGATTTTCACTCTATTTCTTCGTGAAATTAATATCTAAGGTAGATGTAACGATTCTAGCGGAGTAATTTTACTGTGGGAGCCAATTTACGATTTTTTTCAAAAATTGGGGTTTTGACCCAACGTGAATGAAAATCCGCTAAGAAGGTTGGAAAACACTCCCTAGACTGTCGGGACCCCGAATATGTGGTTAGATTGAATTTATGTGTTCATTTGAAACTTTTATGGCTGTTAGAAGTTAGAGTGTAGATGGGAGACCATTCCCAATGAAACTCCAGTTTAAGGCTATAGAATGGTAGAATGGAATGTTGCGAGTCCATCGATGCTAAGTTCATGATTTTTGGAGACCGTTTGATAATTTTAGTACAATTTACATGTTTCCAATGAATAATGACGACGTAAACAGTGATGTGAATAGTACTATGATCATATCCAGTGAATAAAATGGAATTAGAATCCAATGAAACTCCGGTTTGAGTTCATAGAATCGTAGAGAACTGAATTCCGGACGTTTCGATGTTAAGAACATGATTTGTGGATATGACATATGTTTTCATATGTATTTTCATGGTGAAATAACCTCATCTTAGCTGCTGAACCTCCTAGAAAATTTGAGTGTAGTCCTAGTGTTTTGGTGAGTTGAAATGGAGATTCTCATGATAATCTATGGTTCATTTCAGTGTTTAAATTGAGAGCTCAAGTGCATGGATAAATACTCTTGAGGAAGCAATTATGATGGACGTTTATTGTTGCTAGATTGACTGAGAAACCCCGTGGAACCACTGTGAGTATAGTTTTTTTTTATTTGGTTCTTGTATGGCATTGTACACATATAAAATGTTTGATTGTATGCATGTTATATTTATATATAATGCATTGAGTTTTATGGATCATCCAAACTGATTTTAGCAATTGGAGTTTGTAATGATGTCATTTCGTTAGGAATTAGACCCGGATGAGGTTTTGCGAGTCCTCATTGTCAGTAGGCCTGTCCTAACAAGGGTTGCGATCCTTGAAATGACTGTGAATTGGGTAATGAGAGGTTGTGGCTACCTTGTACGGCCATACAAGGGTTAGACCCGCTCTTTTGCCTTGAAGGAGGGAGATGGTAAAATATTTATGAATGAGCAATATTATGTGCACGTATATTATTTTGATGAATGGTGCATATGTGTTTTTGAAATGTTTTAAATCGATTTAATATGCCATGTTTCCTAAAATGCATGCGATTGTCATGTCAAGAACTATATTCACTGAGTTGTTGTTTGCTCACTCCATTTCCTCCAATATTTCAGGTATTGAGTCAAAGGGAAAAGAAAAAATCCGTGAGGGGATAATCACGTGAGCCTTCGTCTGTTATATGTATGTATGCTTGGAGGAAATATGTTATATGTTTGTTATTTTGATATGTATAATTATCACATAGATATACTATCACCTAGATGGGTTGTGTGGTAATATTATATAATGCTTGGGATGATGGAATAAGATGATCATAGATATTTCTTAGGTGAGAATTTAATTTGTAGAATGAATGTGAGTGGAATGATCATCTATATATATATTTGATTTAATTTGATTTGATTTGATTTGTGGTATATTGGGAATTTTTGTGAATGTCCGTTGAGGCTGATAGTGTATTGTATACTGTATATGGGTATGTACAGTGTATAATACACTGTGCCGGTCATGACGTCAGCCTACGTCAGGGGCGTCGTGACAACTCATCACCCTGGGTAGGGGGCACTGTGTGCAACCCAGGTGTGACAGTGTTCCAAGAGAATTGATTGCCTTCTCACCATATCCCCTCAGGGTATATAGTAAATGGCAGTGATAATGTAGTAGAATTCAACATACAAAAGCACACAACAAAGCATTACCCAATGTCCTGCGACATTAGGTACATATGCATTTTACATAAATCATTTATCATATAATCAGAACTATCACATTGAACTGTCACATTATTACCAGAAATTTTTCCCTCCAGACAATTGGTTCTCGTCTCCCTCTCTTGATAATTACAAAGAAATCCATACCTGATATGTGTTATCCAAAGAATGAAACACAGGGCATACCTTGTGTTGATACTTAGTAGTTAAGTAATGTAGAGGGTGAACAAACAGCCATGCAAGATAGCAAGAGACAAGGATTTAAACCGATTTAGCTATGATAATAGTTGGGTGACATTCAAAATGATTGGCTATGCATTTTCAATGTTAGAACCTAGCATGTGGATTTTGATGAATGATAGTGTATGGGTGTCCTTTGTTAGCCAATGTTGTGCATAAGAGATATAAATCAAGAAGTTGTCGAAGAATGTTGTAAGGTTGGATGAGAGTAAGCATGTTCGAGCGAGACACCATAAGGACAAAATTAAGTGATCTGATAAGCCCATTCAACATGGAAATAACAAGGTTTAAATTAAAGTCATCGATGATTTCTTGTGCCATCAATATAGGCAAGGCCACTTAGCCTTGCAACTAGTTTCTCTCATACTCAAACTCAAATGGTAAATCATCATATTATTTGCTGGGTAACTCATGCACATAGCACCACAAAACACAAGATTTCTTTCAACAAATTTAACAGAAGAATACCCTTCTCTCAATCACGATTCAATAAACCAACGAGAGGTATGCAAAAACTATATGAGAACTTCCACATTCAACAAGCAAACCACGATTATTTTGCAAAAAACTCTTAGAATAAAGAAACGAAAGACGCCCAACATGAGTTTCCATCCTTTGAAGATAAATGGAAAAAAAAAAAGGGAAAACCTCTCTTTTCTTTAAAAGCAAAATAAAGCAACAAGATTAAGCAACAAATTAACTTTAACTTACAAGTGGATTGGTGGTAAATGGCTATTGTTCTGATAATGTTGTTTTCCCTCCACCGGCAGCTGCTTGTTTTCCGCTCTCTATCGATGCACCAGCTTTGCTCTCATCAACCTTTTGCGCTCCTGTCAACCTCGCCAACACCACAAACGAAACTCCACCAAGAACATTTGTACTACCCCTAGTTTACACAAAAAAAATAAAATAAATAAATAAATCGGGTGGTGCCCGAACGTTCGGGCAGAAACCTGAACGTTCGAGTGCCCCATTTTTCTATAAAAAAGGGCCTCGTCCCCCTCATTTCTCACACCAAACTTCTCATCTCCTTCCCCACTCCTTGGGCACTCTCTCTCCCTCTTTTGAGACTCTCTTTCTCTTTCTCTTAGAGATTCTCCACTGGTACTGTGCAGAGCCACTGCTCGGCAAAAAGCACGGAACATCAAGTGTTCAATTTGAAACATAGGTTTGCGTGTCGTGTCTTATGACTTTTCATAAAATTTTCATTTATTTATCATTATGTCTACTATTCACTTACACTGCAATATTGTGTATAATGTTCATACATGTCATAGTTATGCCTTAATACTTGGAGTCCACATATTATGTTGTTACTACACCGGATTAGTGGTCAATTTGACTAAACTAAACTTAGTCTTGTCTTCAGTAACTTTGAATAGTGAACGAGAGGCAACTTGCTGCTCTAGAAGACTTGGTATTTAAGCGGGACCTCGTGTTCCCACCTCTCGACCTGGACACTGGTCTGGTTTGTCCTATTGAAAGTTGTCTGCTTGTATAAATTATACTGGACATCCTAACAATACACACGGTGATGATAACACTGATAAGCATCACTAGAGGCTGTCAAATTCTGTCTAATATAAGTAAAGACTAGACCCGCACATACATAGTCATCATATATAAAATAATAATCACCTAGGAACATAAGTGGTTTGTGACCTGTGGATTATTTTCCTAATACAATTGTGCCCACTGTTATTGATGTTTCCCCTAGAGATGGACTTACAATGTGAACCAAGGATTACCTGAAGATGGATATTTATACGTGAACTTAGGGCGATATGCGGTCACAGAGCCATTACGAAACGGTGTTATGTATATTCATTTGTTTATCCATGTTGCACTGTTTATGATGCTATGTTGTGTTTATGCGATGTATGATTATGATGTTTTTTTTATTAATTGTCATATTCACGAACTATTTACCTACTGAAAAATAGTTCACTCCCGTTGCTAACCATTTTTTAGGAGTTTAGGGTGGATTAGGTGGAGGTATTTTGGGCGCTCATTTTTGTACCCCTTACTTAATTATTTAATTAATTAAGGAGATTTTTTGGAGGATGTTCCTTCATTATTTGTTGGGGGTTCCAAGACTGCCTACATTCTGTACAAAATATATTCTATATTTAATAAAAACAGACTTGTACTTGAATTGTGTACCTGCGCACTCGATAACTGTTATAATGCATTCGCACGCACCCTGTGAGTGTCCTATCGGTTTAGGGGGGTGTGACAACATTGTTCAGGCACCTCAAGATCACAACAGGGATCTTAAACATCAAAGGAGGAAGGTTTTTCTCTAGCAAAAATTCCAAGCAATTCAACGTTTGATACATGAAATTACTACTCAAACCTCTATGACATGCCCAAGTAATTGTTTTGCGTCTCAAAATTATGGTCCATCTTCTTTCTCATCTTAATCAACCCATTCGAAATCGCAATTACCACCAGTGCCGCCCCGAATCCAATTGTAGCAAAAACAGTCCCTTTGTACACAAATGTCCCAAATCGTTTGAGCACGTTGTACGAGCCTGATTCAAACATGTGGCTCGTCGGACAAGTTGCGAAGATGGTTGGAAGATTCGAAGACACCGAAGAAGACTACATGGTCAGAGCCAGGAGATACATGAGAACGAAATTGAGAATCGAACCGACGACGAGAGTGGAGAAGACGAAATCGAGCTCGTTCAAACCGAAATTAGGGCGCGAGAAGCCATGTCGTCGAAAACGCAAGCGCTAACACCTACTAATTCCTCCATTAGAACCTTGAATGGCAATTGAGGATCTGCAGTAACCCTAGATCTCCATCCTTGAAGAAAAAGCCCAATAAGACCAAACTCCGATCCATCTTTGGAGTCTCCTTCGTTGTTATTACCACCACCACCGGAGCCGCCGCTTTCGTTGTCTCCACCACCACCATCGTCGTCGCTGCTGCCATAGCCTCTGGTTCCATTTTCATCAACAACATCATTTGGCAGATTTAGCACCTTAAGATCTGCAACATCAGGGTGGTTTGAAGCAGCTCTGGTTTGTACCTTAAGAGAACGTGAGAGATTCAAAGAAGAAGGAAACTAAGATGATGATGATGATGGGAAGCAAATTGATGAACAACGATCAGATTGAATTGAAAAGCAACGACGATTCATGAAGAGATTGTTGTGTTTATTGGAAGAAGAGAGAGGAGAGTAACGAAGTTGTGCTGCTACGGCCGCCATGTTCTATGAGCGAAGCAAAGTTAGTGAAATTCTCACTTTCCTCTTCTCCTCTACTCTTTTTTACGTATGGTGTATGGGGCAGATCATCGAACCATATTCGCGAGTATCTAAACTAAAAGGAAAAAAAAAAATGGTCAATTTGAAATCAATAGTGAGATTTATAAATATATGATTGGATTACATATTTTTGTTATTTATAAAAAATGACAGAGTAATGTTATATCCTACGTCAAAAGCATACGTCAAATTATATGTTGACACATGATTTAAAACAATTTAATAGTATTTAATAATAATATGTACTTAGGATGTGTACAATAATAACTATCATTATCCAAAAATGGTATATTACGAATCTCAAATAATAAAAAATCGATTAAAAACCAACAAGTAGTAACTCAGTTGGTTGTGAAACTAAGTATGAGTGGAGCTGAGGTCTAAGTCTCGAGTATGAGTACGAGCTTGAGTATGTCCTCATTTATCCAGCCCTTTAGGAGTGTCATGCTCAAGTATAAAAGGATTAGTCTCGATTAAAGAGAAGTAGAACACCTCTATAGTGTCCAAAAATTGGTAATAAAAAAAAATCGACGAATTTCTTTTTTTTTAGGCCGCGATGTCTAGAGTTAAAAGAAAAAAATGAAAAAATTTGGCAAAAAAATTAGAAAAGATTCATTAACATATGTCACAAAGATTCCAACCAACATCTGATTTAAAAAAAAAAAAGTGATGCACGTCATCACTATAAAACCTTGTTTTATTTTGTTTGTAACTCGCAATAACAAGAACAAGAAGTAGAGATTCAAAGAAGAAAGAGTTTTGAAAGAAGAAGTAGAGTGGAAAGAGTACCTAAATAGGTGGTGATCCGGGAGGAGAGCTCAAGCTTGGCGGAGAGATCTTGCAGCAGCGGGTAGGGTTTGTGCTAATTTAAAGTTTTTTTTAAAAAGACTTTAAGTTTTGACAGTGAGTACCCACCATTCTTTGGTTAAAAAGCTTTAATTACATTTTTTATTCTTCACATTACTAATTATTTAATTAATTTGCTATGAAAGTGGTCAAAATTTAGTCATATACACAATATATAGTTTTTACAAACTTTTAACTATAATTTTTAAAATTAATCCGTATCTAATAATATTAAGTAAATATTATTGGAACCTCATTTTACATGTCAATGACATTAAACGTCTCTTTTAAGTGTGCATTTGGTATAGAGTAATGTTTGTGGTCGTGCTCTAAGAAAGATTAGTTGGCCACCTGCGGCCTAAAAAAAAAAATTAGAAATCGTAAAAGATTCCAATGAGCAAACGAACACAATAATATGATTTTTGTAGCAAAGTTGTTTAAGATTATTATGTATAACGAAATTAATAGCAAGCAAAGAGAAAACAAGAAAAAAACCAATCAAATCGAGGAGAATAATTAGAAGAAAGGAGAGAGGGCATAGAAAAAAAGATCGAAAAGATCAAGAAGGGTATGAGAGAGAGAGACATCAATTAAATTAATTTTTAATTTTCCAAAATTACAGTATAACTTTTAATCTAACACCAAATGAGACTCTTAAACAAACTTGGTATCCTCTAATTACAAACAACACATGCGTCCTGCATTGAGTTCGATCTAAAATCCAACCCAACCTAAATAGTTCGGATTGAAAAAAATAAAACCCAACTCGAACCAAACTAACTCCTTAACCCAATCTAAATTAGATCGAGTTGGTCATTCGGATTGAGGTGACTTGATTTTTTTTTTTTTTTTAAGAAGATGGTTTGATCTTTAGAAGAAAAAAAAGAAAAAAAAAAGGAAAAAAAACCTATAAAAATGAAATACAAGCAAAGAAGAAGAAAAAAAGAAACAAAGAAGAAAAAACGGATCGAAAAAGAAGAAACAAAGAAGAAGAACGGGTTAAAAGATTTGTGTAGAAGGTAAAAAAAGATTGTGATTTGAGTTTAGAACTTTGAGGGTTTTGTTAGTTTCATGATTTGATGACTTTAGGACAGGAGAGATTTAAGGGTTAATGTTAGGTTTGATTTAGGTTGGGTTAAATTTTTTTAATCCACCCCAACCCATTGAATTGTATTCAATTCGATCGGGTTGGCTTACACCCTTTGCATCACAAACATAACAGTATAATATTCTCACGTTTGCTTCAATCACTTTTCCATGAAACACTCACAACAATAATATTTAAATAAAATTAAATTTTTTTATTCTCATCCAGAGATTAATCCGTGTGGAATTCTTATACATATGCTACAAATCTGATATGGTAAGTATTAACATTAAATTTACAATTTTATTAAAAAATATATTATTTTGATATATTCACAAATTCATATGAGATTTATAATTTAAGTAGTGATTTGTAGCAAGTATATATTTTCAAGCCATGTAGTTTTACTCAATATATATATATATATATATATATAGTTGCTAGATTTTTATCAAGGTACCGTTCCAAAAGCTCCATTTCTTCGTGTCGACGAATTCGCTAAATCGCTGCCTCTACTTCTGGAGCTGAAGCTTCACAGGCTAAAACCAAGAGTTACGATTTCTTTGCTCCCAAAACCCTAGCGCAAGCGAACCGGTAAGTTTGATCTTTCGTCGTCTCTGTATCTCTCGATTCTTGAATAAAACCTTGTATTCATGCACTCCTCGGCGTAATTCTAGAGGCTCTCATGGATCCGAAACTGTTCTTTTCTTCCCCAAAATCCTTATCTTCTACCCATTTACCTCTCTTCCTCTCACACCCATCTTCGTTTCTTGAAACCCTCAGCTTTTCTGCGAACTGCAATCTCTGCGATTCATATAACCATACAGAAAAATCAAAACTTTGGGGCCAAAGTTTAGTAGTACGCGAGAACAAGCTCGGATTGGGTAAACAGAGGAAGACCCATTTCCCCTTTCACCCAATAACAGCGGTCGTCAAGAGAAGAAAGGAGCTTCCTTTTGATAATGTTATTCAACGAGACAAAAAGCTAAAACTGGTGTTAAAGATGAGGAAGATACTTGTAGGTCAACCTGATAGAACAATGGCGCTTAGAGAATTAGGAAGGTACAGAAGGGAATTGGGTCTTCACAAGAAACGGCGTTTCATCGCTTTATTGAAGCGTTTTCCGGCAATTTTCGAGATTTTAGAAGAAGGGGTTTATTCTCTTAAGTTCAGATTGACACCTGAAGCTGAAAGGCTTTATTTGGAAGAATTGAAGGTGGGAAATGAGATGGAAGATTTGGTGGTTTTGAAGTTGAGGAAATTGTTGATGATGTCTTTGGAGAAACGGATTTTATTGGAAAAGATTGCTCATTTAAAGAATGATTTCGGGCTTCCTTCAGAATTTCATGACACGATTTGTCAAAGATATCCTCAGTATTTCAGGGTTGTTACTACTAGTCGGGGTCCTGCATTGGAGTTAACTCATTGGGATCCTGAGTTGGCCATTTCTGCAGCTGAGATTAGTGAAGAAGAAAACCAAGCTAGAGACATGGAAGAGAGGAATTTAATTATAGATAGGCCCCTTAAGTTCAACAGAGTAAAGCTACCAAAGGGTCTGAACCTTTCAAAGGGGGAGATGAGAAAAATAATTAAATTTAGAGAAATCCCATACATTTCCCCCTATTCGGATTTCTCGGAGTTAAAAGCTGGTACGATAGAGAAAGAAAAGCACGCTTGTGCGGTTGTTCATGAGATATTGAGCCTCACTGTTGAGAAGAGAACTTTGGTGGATCACTTAACACATTTTAGGGAGGAGTTCAGGTTCTCTCAGCAACTTAGAGGGATGCTGATCAGACACCCGGATATGTTTTATGTGTCGTTGAAGGGTGATAGGGATTCAGTTTTCTTGCGTGAGGCGTATCGTGATTCTCAATTGGTAGATAAGGATCGGTTGTTGATTATCAAGGAGAAGCTTCGTTCACTTGTGGCAGTTCCCCGGTTTCGAGGGAGAGGCGCGCCCATGACTAATCCAGCGGGTGGTGATGAGTCTGAAGATATTGATGGAGGAGAAGATGGGAGCAACGAAGAGGGGGGCAAATGGGCTGATATTGATGATGCATTTAGTGATGATTTAGATGATGATGAAGATTATAATGACGATGAGGATGATTGGAGTGATGAGGATGATGACACGCCCCCAGATTTTGATGATGGTAATGTAAGTCCAAGCCTTCTCAAACAGAGCACAGAATCAGTTAATGACCAAGTAAATGTCCTTGTTCCTGTGTTTCCTGATGGTCGACCCAGGGAACGCTGGTAAGAACTACATATTTTAACTTGTGTCAACAGGACTCATCGTCATGGTACTTAAATCCATGTCTAATTCCTTGTGGAATGAAGAAATCCACTGTATAGGTCGAGTCCTATGTTGTATCTCTTTACCAGTGAAGCTTTGCCTTCCTTTCTTGTCCAATTAGGTGGTTAAGAGAAGTAATGAAGCTGCTAATATAGTTATGTACACTTCTCTTTATATGACAAGAAAAGAACCATTGATTATTGCTATGTGGAACAGCATAAGATAGAAACTTGTGTCCATGACTCAATGATATCATGGATTTATGTTTTTTGTATTTTGGCTGCTATAAAATTTATTTTATTGATATCTCTACCTTGTACTTGATACTCTCATCTCTCTCTTGCTTCTAATTAGTAATAGCCAGATGCCTAGAAGTGACTCAATTCTTCTGTTCTTGATTGTTTTCAATGTTCTTGGGCTAGTTAAAAATTATTAGTAGAGCTTTGTTTGGTATGGTCAATTCTGCCACTCATAAGGAATTAAGGATGATTAATAATTTAATAATTATCGTTTTCCTTCACTGGTGCTTAAACATCAGCTTAATTTTAACATTTACTGTGGAAGTGTTAGCTTCGTTATCGATTCAGAACATAGTCTGAAGATAAGAGTCTCATTTGATTTATTTAAGATTGGTTTCATTTTGTGTGACTAAGAAACAAATCTTTTCATATAAAGGACCTTTGATATACAACATCTATTCATTTATATGAAGGTTCTCGGGATGATCTTGAGGTTGCACTAGATGCCATGGCAGAAATGATACCATTTCTT
The DNA here is from genome assembly GCA_035771175.1 of Paratinospora sagittata. NCBI lineage: Eukaryota > Viridiplantae > Streptophyta > Magnoliopsida > Ranunculales > Menispermaceae > Paratinospora > Paratinospora sagittata. The sequence goes on along the minus strand of CM069609.1, from coordinate 13,560,506 downwards.
ACGACGGAAAATAGAAAGACTTGCACTGAATAAAGCTCTTTAGGTAATTAAGAATAAAATTTAGCTGCCTATAATCTCCAAAGACGCGACCCTTGGCTCCTCTCTTTTCCATTTTCTTGCTGCCTTTCTAGGAAGCGAAAAAATAGTAGCTGCAGACATTGAAGGTGTCTATTCTGGAGCAGCTACTATGGTAACTCAAATTTGTGAGCTTTCCAAGGTTTGTCAACACATTGGCCATGAACAGGAAAAGAAAAAGGATTACCTTTGTTTCTGCTCAAAAAAAAAAAAAAAAGGAAGGAATTCATGAGATGAAGCTTCCAAAAATGAGAGTGGAAAACAAAAAATTAACTTAGGTTGATAACCACAAGTTGTGTAGATTGTGTCATTGTGAAGGTGTAGTTTTCAGTTTTGATGTTGAGGTGTGCATGATGGATTTTCCCTCTCCCTTGTTTATCTTCTTTCTTGTCTTTTCTTTTTATTTTAAAATAAATAAAAAATTTGAGTGTTGATGGGTTTACATATGGATGGCTTGAGCCAAGAAGCAATGGAATCCATCCCACTTGAGACAACTTCCTAACATCACCTTAAAAGGTTGGGTGCTCACTCTTAGTTCTATGAAGGATTTCGATGGAAGGAGGGATAGAGCTTTAAGGGCTATGTAGTTTTTCCTCCTCTCTCCTCTCAGTGCACCCAAAAAAAAAGCCTTCAATGCCTACATGCTCCTAGCTTGATTTATGGTCAAACAGAAATAATTTTACAGGTTCAAATTAGGCTATATGTTAGGGGTTACATGTGGGGAGGTAAGGCTATGCACATTATTCCTTCCTCAAACCCTAGGATGGCAGGAGCTTCATGAAATAGGTATGCCCTTTATCATCTTTAAAGCATCATCCTATCTCTCTCCGAAAAATGCAAATCATTGTAGAGATATTATCAACTTGCTAGACTCTCTAGGAGAGTTTTGACGAGCGATTAAAGATTTTGATTGGGGAAGGAATTATTTTGGAATTTACTTTTTGGAGCTTTGATTATGCTGTGTTGCCAAGAAACAAACTAAGTAGCTTGGTGCATATTTTGAATGGACATTGATGTACTGGTATCCATTTTGAATAATTGGTGATAGACAATTGGACATGATGCACTCGGTATTTACTTTGATATATGCATCTAAAACATAAGCTATTTGGACCACATTTGATTCATAAAGGAAGAAAAACTGTTGAAATAGATGCCAAAGACCATTGGCGTTGCTTCTGTGAAAATGCTTCTTCAACCAAATTCATACCCAAGACATATGGAGACAAATTAGAAAAAACTTTACTATTTTGTTGTAACATTTCTGAAACTGTTTGTGTGAATAAATAACAACTAGGTTTTTGGTTGCAATCCTCACCCTAGCTTTGAGTGCCTCCCTAATTGGTGTAGTTATCATTGCTGGAACTCTCTTTCATGTTTCTTTCTTTTGTGTGAAACATATGATATTATGTGATTGAGAGAAATGCAAAAAACAGGAATATTGAATCTTGAAACATGTCTAACAAATACTAAACTAATTATGAAAATGTGTTATTTTAGGAGCATGAGCTAGAAGAACATTGAACACTGAAATGCGTGCAAACATGCATAAGTGCTCATTGATGGGTTTGCCATATATGTTTCTAGTAGGAATATTTTCTGGCATGGATTATCATGTACAAAGCCAGGGTGGGCCTTGGTACAATAGTAGAGACTGCTCGCATTGTGACCTCTAGGTCACAGGTTTTAATTTGGAAACAAGCTTCTTGTAATGCAGGGTTAAGGCGGCATACTTCATCCGTTCCTTTTTTTATTTTTTTCTGTGATAAGAAACACCACATTTTTATTAGTAATAAAGTTCTTTGGGTTGCTTGGGGGAAGCATTTTATATCCAGAATGTGTGAACCATTATTTTTTTTATAATGATCTGATGGTACAAAAAATGCAAATAAAAGTTTGACTTTCTTAATTCTTTGAATTTGGCTCTGGACACAAGCATCTTATGTTACGTTCTTTCATTCTTTTTGGTTGTGAAGGCGGTGAGGGTTGCTTGGATACTAGGTCTAAGTTGTTAGACTCTCATATCTCATCTTTTAGATCTAATATCTTATTGCTTTGCTTTATTATTTGGATTTTATTGTGTAAATTATTTGTGTGTGTTGAATGTCGTCAAAACCAAATGCACTAACGCAGTGGAGCTTTTTTACAATTGTTTTAATTTACTATTTACACTTGATACACATGTTTGTTAAACAAGCAAGATGAAATGCTCTAGTTTTAAGTGGTGTGTCCAGTCATCATTCCTATTTGGAGCTTTGATATTTCAACTAATTATATTGTCCAAATGATTTAAATTAATGAAGTCTAAGCCTTGCTGCAATGATAATGTTGCTACACTGTGATCTGGTGCCTTGGAGGTTACTGTTTTGATTCTGAAACAACCTCTCCATAAATTAAGGGCAAGGCTGTGTAAATTGACCTTCCCCTTTACTCTGCAATGGCGGGAGCCTTGTACTATTGTACTCCTTTTAAATGATATAGATTAATACAGCTGTCAAACTACTTGGTACATAATAGTGATTTTAGGGTTGCAGTATGCAGAAGCAGCCTCTCCATAAAGAGGGTAAGGCTGCATAAATTGACCTTCCTCCTTTATCTGCAATTGCGGGAGTCTTGTACTCTGGTACTCAAGTTTGCAGTTCTTCAGTGATGTCCGAACTTTTACAGGAGGAACTACTCAAGTTTGACCTTCCTCCTTTATCTGCAATTGCGGGATGTCCGAACTTTTACAGGAGGAACTTGGGATTGAAAATGATGAAGATGTTGGGGTGAGTTTGCAGTTCTTCAGTGAATTAGTACCTCATGGAAAGAGGCAAAAGAGAGGTGAATGACTTCGTCTTCATGCTAGTTAGTTCACTGTTATGTTATAACACAGGTTTAGTTCTCTGTTCTGCTATAAAAAAAGAGGTGACTAAATCACTTTATATTGTTGTTTTTTTTAGAGGAAACAAACATTGTATTATAAAATGAAAAGCATGATTTTTTAGTCCCAACGGTTTATATTGTTGTAAATTCTAAATGATTTACAACAATATATCAGGTTGATTCAGGATAACGTAAGATCTGGATAGTCTGGTTTGATGCTCATGAGAGTATGCCGTCTGTGATGGGATGACATGCTATCTTCCAATAACACCTGATTTTGTTTTATCTATCTTTTTTTTATTTTTTATTTTTTTATGAAACAAAAGAGGACCAGGAGTCCTCATCAAATTCATGTACAAAATCTGAAAGCTCACTCTTACTGGTATTTGTAAGCCAAAAATCATCATTCTGCTTCCGTTCATATGAAGACATTCATCATTTTCCATTGCAAGTTCCACCTGTAAAAGTTCAGACATTATAAAATAATAAATAAAAAAGGTCGCCCAGGAACAGGTGGCACATATAGTATACAGTACAAACAGGTGGAACGTACTTAACAATCTGTAACAAATGGTGTACTCGACATTTGATTTCCTCATTTCTGCAACATATCAGGAAAATCAATGGCGGACATTTAACTTTTTTGACGAGACACAGTATACACAAGATTAATGACAGAATTCAGCAAGATTGCAAGTTGTCAGATTACACAAACTGTTGTGTTAGCACAAGCACCGAGTTTTCTATTCCGGAAGGGTGGCTCTTCACTCTTCCTCGGGCTCATCCTCTTCTTGGAGAAGATTTTCTCTGTTGTCATGTGCCCAGAAGCCACGAACATCTATAAGCATGCTAGCAATGGTGCCACCTTGCTTGCAACCGAGAAGATCGGCCAATGTTATCCTTAGAGGATCAGTTGGCTTCACCATATCCCAGATTTCATCTCTCACATCCTCAATACATAGCTCGTAGTTCCCGCCCTCGATCCATTTCTGGTGTACATCTCTGTAACAAACCAGTAGATTCAAATATCATTTTTATGCTATGCAAATGGGTTTTAGAGGATTACAGTCACTTCAAAGAATTCATGAGAAAATTTTAGTGTCCTTCGGAATTTATGTTCTGTAATTTGAGACTTGCAGTACTTCCTTTCAGGCCTACAAGCAGGAAATTACAGAGTTTTATATAGGAAGATTGTATCAGGTTACATCGCAGCTCTTGGATGTTCCCCTTCTTTGCTTCCATATTCAGCTCAAGGTAAACCAGAAGAAAAACTTTCTAGGGAAGGAAGTATTAAACAGAATCCAAAATTAATGAAATGCCAAGAAGACTTTTAATAAACACCGTCATAGTCTTTTATGCCTTACCAATTAACTACTTCCTAATTTTGACCTTAAGATATATTCTCAGGAAAAGAAAACAAATTACAACATCTTACTTGGACTTCATATACAACCTTGAATTCTTTGAGATTTTTAGGAGAGTTCTCAGTTTTAGCATCCCAAAGGTCTTTGAACATCCTTTTACACCGTCTCCATTGACTAATTTTCTCCTGGTACATTTCTTCTACAGCTTTCCTGTCCTCTGGTCTCACTAAAGTGACCCGCTCAAGCAATTGTTTGAACTTTTTATCCAATTCCTCAACCTGAAAGAGTGTAAAAAAGCTTTTATGCCTTGGTTAGGAGAGAGACTTGCCATAATTCTAGTTGAGTTAGATAAAAACATGTAGAGCTTGCTTCAGTTTGTAGCACAGCTTCTTTGGCATGTATCTGTTCCAATGTTAACTTTGAGTGCAATGCTCAAATTTCTGTAACAAGAATTTGGATGGTTATACCATCTTTCTGCACATTTTTTTCTCATTCTCAAGTCCTTGAAATTTAATTCTAGTGCATGCAAAGTTGGTAGTAAGCATTAAGATAGAACGCCAAACTGCTGATGTAATTTCTATTTCATTTGGTTCTGTAAGAAACTATAGACATGATGAAAAGGATATCTTACCTCCCTCAACTTCGCCAATTGCTCTCTTTGTGTTTTCCAATTCTTCTTGTAATTTGAAATTCTCCTTCTTCATGAGATCAAGCTTATCACTGTTGGGAATGTCAAATTGATATTGCTGAGCAATATATATCTTTTGCTTACCATATTCTTTAAATGAAATCCGTCCACTATCAGACAGATTATCCAATGCTTTTTGAACAGCAGCCTTATTGAGGTTATACTTTTGCAAAGCATCGGCAACATTTTGAGAATTTAAAGGCCTATTTTGCTGAATAGCCAAAACCAAAAGGAGTAGTCAAAGAAGGATGTGCAAATAGCTGAGGCGGGCATCAAATGCAGCATCAAAAAGGAAAAGGAAATTTAGTCACATTACCAGAAAATAAACATAAATATATCACTAGTTAAAAAATAAAAAAACACTTGCTCTAATTCAGTAATTCTGGCTTCTTATTTCTATGTTCTTAGGAAATAAAGACATGAAAATTCCAAGAAAAATTATTGATCCTTATATCTGTTCCAAATGTAAAAGACAAGTAAAAACAGTAGACCTGGCATCAAATTTATGTGTTATTCTTCCCTTCACAATGGCAGCATATTGATCCTCAAAACTTCACTCTTATATATTAGTAGTTAACTTAGAAACATAACGAACTTATTATTCAAAAATCCAAAAATTCAGAAATACAGAAAACAAGTTTGGTTTGAGCCCAAAAACAGTTTTAAACTTTTTATTAAGAAAACAGTTTGTTTTCAGAAAACAATAAAAAGCTATTTTTTGAGTTTTCTATTTTCGAATTATATTCTTGTTTTTGAATCACCGACCAAAAACAGTTTTTAACTTTCTATTATGAAAACAGTTTGTGTTCAAAAAATGATAAAAAGTCGTTTTTGGAGTTTTTTTATTTACGAAATGTGTTCTTGTTTTTGAATTACCAACCAAACAGAACTTAACTCCTGCAACACGACTAGGAATTTGGATCCCAACTAAAATTATAACTCAACTAAATTTAACACCAACTAAATTTTACTGAAGTAACACAAAAATAATAAAACCAAAATAAAATTTTAATAAATCAGAAAATGAAATCTGCATTGCCAATAATGGTGTAATGGTGGTACATGGCATGCACCATCTCTCATTGGTTATAAAGAACTTGACTTCAATAAGTAAAGATGGTAATAATGCTCCAAAAGATCAAGATCAAGGCAAAGAAACTCATCCTCAGTAATCTACACAACATCAGAAAGAGTATAGTTCTTTCAAGTGACCACATATCATTGAAAACCACCATCAACAGATTTGATAATCTCTTCCTCAAGTATATTTGTAATACGGTCCAAAGAATGTTGTTGAAAAGGAAGAATCCCAAGACCTAGCATGGAAATAACACCTATGAAAACACTAAGTAGTGCAAACAAGGCTGAAAAGTATCTCCATAAGAAAATAAATCCTCTAATTTGAAAAGTAGACAAATATTCATATATGATTGTAAGTCAGGTATGCATGCATTAGGTTCAAGGTTTTTAAGGATATAAGAACCAAAGGTACAAGCAAGCCATTTTGCAAAAGAACTATACGGAAAAGTCTTAGGGCCAATGGAGACCTAGTCATTAAGTTCATGGTACCTGACATGAACATCAACAGTAGGTCTATAATTCGTAATAGAAATTGTATTTTTTCACCTAATATCAACAAGAAGTTCATAAATATGGATGGTAAAGGACTAAAGAAATGTAGATGGGTACTAATGGGATCAAATCAATAGGCTAATAAGGGGCCAAGGACAACCTTAAAAGACTTCACTATAAAGCAATTAACTAAAAGATTATAGCCAAGATCAATTGCATGCAACAATAATCCTAATTACCAACCTTATCACCCACTAAACACTTTAGTAGATCACTGAAAATATGACAAACTACTTCAATCTGATCGTCAATTTGGGTATAAAAAGTTGAAAAAACTAGTGATGAGTACCAAAAACTTTTAAAAGTGTCTTCCAAAAAGAGTTGAGAATTTTATATAAAACGTTATGCAAGTAGAATTTTGGCAACTACGTAAATATGAACAACCTCCTTAAAGAAAACTTGGCCTCATGTGAAGCATCAATTGTAAAAATCAAGCCAAGGTCTGTGGAACAAATTGTCCAAAGATAGTGAATAAAAAATATCCTCGACGAGTTATTTTCTTATCCACAACAAAAAGACCAAGTCCACCAACATGCAACTTCCAAACTACGAACACTCTTAAGGGACATTAGGGCATGTAGTACTTTGAAATAAGTACCTATAAAGAATAATGAAATCAACATATCTTTTACGGTTCCCAACTTCCCATTGAGAATATTTTAATAAATAAGACCAAAGTCAGGACAACCTAGATACCTCATCTTGATCTTGTCAAATCCTATACACTTACATTAATGATTGTAAAACATAACAACAAGAGTTAGAGCATTATCAAGCTTATTGGAAGAGCATATGGCGGTGAAAGACAAAAGTATAGTGAAGAAGGTAACCCCACTTAGCATATCTTGCACATATCTTTTTTTAGATATAAATATATTTTGGATCCAAAAAGTTAAAATACAAGACAAATTCTAGAGGTAATAAGTAATATCTCCAATAACTCAAAGATTATAAAACATCATAAAACTTTGACACGTGGAATATCTTTGTTTTTAACTCATTGGGTTTCTTGCTAGACTTTAATGACTCAAGACACCACCCATACCCATACAAGACACCTCAAAGACTTTAAAAAAAAAGTAGTAGTGCAACACAAAGACCTCAACCATTTTCACTAAATCCCATCCAAGGCCCTGCCTGTAGTAGTAGACTAATGGACCTCCACTTTCTTCATGCGATCAATAAGGGGAACCATGACAATACTAAAAGCTCTAATAAAATTCTATAAAATATAGCCCCTCATGGAAGCCTCACCTCAAAAATATCTTGGGTTCAAGCTACCAAATATGAGGTCCAACTTTTCATAATTAGCTAAAATACCTTCAGTAGACATAATCTCAACTCAACTAAAAAAAACCCTTTTTCCAACTGCATGGGGTTGACTATATGAATCCACTTCATCCTCTTTGCTCTATCAATGACTAATACATTACAAGCAAATATATTTTTATTAATTATCTCTATTCATGTTATTTTAAGTCTTATTCAGCCTTTATCATTACCATGAATTGGTAATAGGTTACTAATTGGTACATCTAATGGCCTTTGTTGCATCATAGTAGTCAAAATCACGATATGAGTCGTTGGATCGTATGTTCACGATTTGATTCACCCCAAAACAATTTAAATCAGATTCCCGAATCGCTATACCTATGAATCATTAGTGACTTCGGTTAGAATCATAGGTGAATTGGTCTAAATCGATAGTAAATCATAAGTGAATCTGGTCGAATCGTTAGTTGAATTGTAGTGAATCAGTCCAAATAATTAATTAGTAAAAAAACACAAATATCTTTATAACTCTAGAGGTACTTTATATATATATATATATATATGATTCAAATATGTATTGCAAATCTTACGATTTCACTTATCCAAATCCCAATACGATTCATCAAGCCTCGAATCGATTCAATTCTGATTCACGATTTTTACTACCATCTTGCATGTGTCTAAAACACCTACTTAATTCACTTTCATTTTATCACCATTTGGGCTACTCCTACCCGTTCTCAAAATGTTCATATAATTTTATCTTTCAATGTTTTACCACATATCTATCTTTACATTCACTTTTTTGTTACACATAGTTTGTTAACATGTTATTTCTTTTTGGCCCCCAACATTTTGTTCCATAAAGCATGGCAAGCTTAATAGCAATTTCCAAGAATCCATTTTTTCTAGATGATGCATATGCTGGTAATGATTGGTGTAACTATTTATGACCCTGTTCTGGAACTTTTCTATAACCTTCAAAAGGTCTCCCTTAGTCATTTCCCAACAATGTCATATAAAAGCACAAGAGAGGCCATTCAAACCAAAAGCTTTATTTGATGAAAATAAAGAGTTATACAACAAAAAAGCTAATAAAGATTATTCAAAATGATAATTTGGAAGACACTGATTATTGATGATGAAACTTTTCTAGAAACTTTTGATGATAATGATAATGATTGAGTTTGTTTTGTAGTTGAACGTGATAGACCTTTGAGTATTAATATCATCCCCCACTAAATCACCAGGATCGTTTATCCTTTAGTCACATATCTGGATTATCGACCATGGATAAAGAGGTGGGATTAATTGCGTCTTACGCAAGGTTATGGTTCATATGGTTGGAACGAAATCGAAGAATATTCAACAACATTGCAAGAGATGTTTCTACCATGTGGGAAGAAATAAAAGTAAGTGTTAGTACTTGGGTGGTGGCCTTTCCATGGACAAATGGCCTTTCCATCTCCAATTGGTGTCTAAATTGGTCAAGTTGTTTACACCAGGGGCTCTAATCTCTGCTAGTTGGATTAGAGCAACATTAGGTAATGAACAAAAAAAAAAAACAACTTGAGCAACGAATTTATCAATCGAATCGAAGCTCTAAACCCGGGTCTCTTACTTTGGATGTACTCGAAAAAAGAACTAGATTATGCGATGATGAGACTGAACAAAAATGCTTGCCTTTATGACTATTTTTGTTTTGTAATAGTGCTAATCTTAGATTCATAGGATGCTAGTCGGTATGACATTTTAAAGTACTATCGGTGCTTTATATTGTCATGGATGCTATGCATTACTTTGGATTGCATTATTAATATAATCTATCTTATTTCGTTTCTTCTCAAGAAAAAAAAAGAAAAAGAAAGATAGATCGTTGAGTATTTGTAATTCAATTTAATATTGTTGTGTATTATGTTATTAGAAGAATGGTCGTAGACATGAAAATATGCAATGGAATTTAGTGGAATGCGATTTGTATTTTTATGCATCATTTGGTATTTACCTTTTTGCATGGTACAATATCTGTGTGCAAAACTACATAGATGTACAAAAGTATCATTAAATTGTACAGGGACCTATAAATAAAATTATTAATTCTTAAAGGACAAAAATAAATATTTTATTGGGGAAGCCACCTCACTGTCTTAACAACACTTCTTTTCGGAAAGACCTTACAAAGCTTCTTAAATGTAAGCTCCAATTCCCTATTACTTTTCACCCATGGACAATGGCCAAAGTCAGGTTGTTAACCACAACTTGAGTGAGTTATTGAGATGTTTGATAGATGGTAATCCCAAGTCTTGAGCGTTCGTTTTGGCACAAGCAGAGTTTATTTATTATCTGTTAATCACTCTACTAGTCTATGCTAAAGGGCACACATACAAGGTAAATTGTTAATCTAAGTTGTAAAGAAAACCTTGATGACAATCTAACTAGATGTTTCTTAGGTGACCAACATGAAACAACCGTAATGTTATTTCATAAGATGGGCTAGCAGGTTTAGATGTTTATGTGAATAGTAGGGAGAGAAAGTTGGAAGTAAAATATAAATGGGAAAACATCACCTCCTAAAGATGTTGAGAAATGAAGAAGTTTCTAGAAAATGATATTTGAAGACAATTTGATCCCAACTGTATATTAGAATGATGTGGAATGAAGTAGTAAAGTTCAAGGAAAGAACGACATAAAGGGTAAATAAATAAAATATATACTCGTGCACATGCACTAGGTACACCGCAATGGTGAGAGTCTTGTGCACTAGGTATACCCTTTTATAATTTATGATAGTATCCATGCACATACATTGTGTATAGGTCGTTTAATATATTGCTTAAATTAATAATAAATAATTAAATAATATTGTATAAGAAAATTTTATTAATGAAATATATTAATAAAAATAATATATACTTGCGAAACTCCATGGTCGGTCTCAAGCCCAGGCAAACGAGGAAGGTTGCATTAGGTAACTGATAGCCAACGTAAAACTTCATCAAATCAACTATGAACATAAATCTTAATCTAACTACGTGAAAAGTTGAGTTGAGTATTTAGTTGGTTGGGAATGTGCATGAGATGGGACACAAGTTTTAAAACTTGAATGCAGTTGTTTGCTAAAGAATTCAATAGAAAGATAGAAAGAAGAAGCGTGAACTTGAATGAAAAGAAGATAAAAATAAGAAACTTGGTTTGAAAAAAGAAATGATGGTAAAGTGGATGGTGTGCCCATAAAAGAAGTGAGCTTTGCTCACACTGCTCTCATTACTTTGTAATATACAATATTTATATGCAAAAATATATCAATCCATGCATAGAGAGAGACAAGGATCTACAATACCTGAATTACTCGTTTCCATTCTTTTTCCTCCTCAAGGGTTTTCAAAGCTTTCTTAACTATAATTAAAGGAAATTCTAACTCCCAAGCAATGAACGAATCAAGGGCCCCGTAGACTTCTTCTTTGACATTTGACAAACCCTTTATCTAGACACAAAAATTGCTTATTATTAGCATATCTTCCAAATTGTTATTGAGTATCTTCTCAAATGTTCTAATAAAATTCAAATAACCATTGGCTTAAGAGTATCAACTTACAGCGTCAACAAGTTTCTTCGACTTGGAAATAGTGCCAATTCTCTTCTTAGATTTCCAAACTCATGGATATTTGGGTCGAGGGCCTTTCAAGGCAGAAACCTAGCTTCATTCACAAACCAAAACAAACAATAGAATCGATTATCCACAACATAATTTTAAAAGAATAGAACGTCAATGAATACAACAATTTGTTTCGAGGGATTACCACAAAAATACTCGGCTCCCTAGAGATGTTGATCGGTTCTAATCTTCTTACAAAATTTGGGTGGAAAAATTTCACACAGAGCATCCTAAGAACCTAAAAAGGAATTGAATGGGTGCGTTTTTTCCCCAAAGAACTTAGTGAACCAAGAAAGGATTATTGATTGAGAACATATGAATATGCCTTTGTAAAAGTGCACGAGAAGGGTGGTGGCGTTACCAGTTACCAGTAATCACGAGTAGATCAAGTGATCAACAACACTTCAGACCTTAACATGAATATTTAGAGTACTATCGCTTGGTGCGTAACGTGCAGTTAAAGGAAAATAAATTATATCAATTAGGTGTGAAAATACTTAGAGCATATTTGGGAATTCTTTTACCAAACCAACAATGATAAAATTTTATTAACTATATAATACCCAAAAGCTTCACTCTTATTTGTCAATCTACCATACTTGTTCAAACTAGCACTACAACCTTGAAACCAGCGTTACCAGCCGACCGCTTTGTAGTTGGGAAATGCTTAGTTGAGTTATGTTGAGTATGCGGAATTGTAAGCATCCTACATAATACTCATTGATTCACACTAAATAAAATAAAATAAAATAAGAAACAAAAAGACTGGTAATTTTGTAAACATCCTACATAATACTCATTGATTCACACTAGTGCCTTTAAAAAAAAAAAAAATCTCTAACAATTCCCCCCAAAAAAACTAAACAGCCAATTAATGTCAAGAAATAACTTCAAATGGCGCAAAATCTCAAAAAGATTTTTCAAAAAAAAAAAAAAGAGAGAAGATCAATCGAAAGACGAAGAATTAAAGAACGGACCGCAGGGAATGTGTTGGTGCTGTGGGGAATCAGAATGCGCGTACTACCGGCGGCGCAATCTCCGACCGTAGCACACTTCATAAACATAAACCTACAAGCGTTCATCTTCGTTCGTTGTTCGGCCGTCGTCAATGTCTTCCTGGTGTTTCTCCGGCTACTCCTTCCAGAGCTTCAACTATATGTATACATCTTTCAGAAAACAAATGAGAGGATGGTAAGGCGGCCAAATGACATGATTACCCCTAAAAAAATAAATAATTTTACAAATGCCATCAAAATATAAATAATGACCTATTTGCCATATTTTACTGTTCATTACACAGTCAACACGCGAAACAAGCGTCACGTCGGCGCCTAAGTGACATTTTAAAGGAAGGCGTCTTTTAAAAGACGCCTTCCTTTCACATTTTTTTTTAAGGTGAAGGGAAAAAGACGCATTCCCTTCAAATTTTTTTTTTTAAGTAAAGGGAAGGCGTCTTTTTAAAAGACGCCTTCCCTTTCACTTTGTTTTTCAAAGCTTCCACCCTAGTTCAAAGTTCTCGGCTTTAGAGATTAATTGGAGACGAATTGCTGAAACAAAAGTGATGACCGCATCACAAGGAACGCCAATAATAGGAATAATCTTCTCAGAATTCCATCGCTTACGAAAACGTTGACGTCTCTGTGATGTATAACCACTTGCGTGTGCAACGATCTCCGTAGACTATCAACTATATCTGCTGCTCCAAGGCGGCTTCCAATCTCTGAAAAGACACTGTAAAATTTAAAGGGTGCATAATAATTGAGCTGCGTTTCTTCGTTTTTGGAGGAAGATCTGTTCTTAATTCTCTTGGTTTTGGGTTTCTCAGGTGAATTTCATTTGTGGGTATGTTAGATTCTTCATGTTTTTAGTGTAAATTCCTCTTTTTTTTGTTGTTGTTGTTGATTTGGGTTACTTTCTGTTCTGTAAAAAACATGGAGTAATGAGCAAAAGCCTTGTTTGATTCTTTCAATATTGGGTTTTTGTGGTGAATTTCATATGTGGGTATGTTAGATTCTTCATGTTTTTGGTGTAAATTTCTCTTATTCTTTTTTTTTGTTGTTGATTTGGGTTTATGGGATTTTGATGGTTTGCAAAAAAAATAAAAATAAATAAAAATATTAGGGGTGGAGAAATGAAGCAAAAAAAACCTTGTTTGATTCTTTCAATATTGCGTTTTTGAGGTGAATTTCATTTGTGGGTATGTTAGAATCTTCTCTTTTTATTGTAAATTCCTCTTTTTTTTTATGATGTGGGGTTCTGGGTTTTTGATGTTATAAAAAGTTTTAGCCTTTTGTTGGGTTTTTATTAGTCTGTTGAGAGGAGTTCCTTCTGTTAATACAAAATAAAAAAATTTAAGGGAATGCGTCTTTTGAAATGACGCCTTCCCTTTACTTAAAAAAATAAAAATTTTGAAGGGAATGCGTCTTTTGAAAAGACGCCTTCCCTTCATATTTTTTTTTAAGGTGAAGGGAAGGCGTCTTTTCAAAAGACGCCTTCCCTTCACTTAAAAAAAATATATGAAAGGAAGGCGTCTTTTCCAAAGACGCCTTTTTTAAAATGCCACTTAGGCGCCGACGTGACGCTTGTTTGGCGTGTTGACTGTGTAATGAACAGTAAAATATGGCAAATGGGTTATTATTTGTATTTCGATGGCATTTGTGAAATTATTTATTTTTTTAGGGGTAATCATGTCATTTGGCCATGGTAAGGCTTTGCTAGTGTTGAGAAGTTGATTCGATAGAACAAACCGTACGTGCAGTGGGAGTCTCGACCTTCTAATCTGAAGATCATCATGTTTGGAGTTGAGAAAATATCGGGCTTTTGACATGATTACCCTTTAAAAATAAAAAAAATTGCACAAATACCATCCAAACACAAATATTGACCCATTTGCCCTATTTTATTGTTCATAGCACATTCAGCGCGCCAAACAAGCGCCACGTGGGCGCGGAGGTGACATTTTTTTAAGTGAAGGAAATGCGTCTTTCCTTCCCTTCATAATTTTTTTTTAAGTGAAGGGAAGGCGTCTTTTCCCTTTAAATTTTTTTTTTTTTTTCAAGAAGAAAAATGCTGCAATGGTTGCTTGGCTGCTTTGAAACAAAGTAAGCTTATTTTTTTCTTCATTTTTCCCAAATGGGTATTTATACAGGAGCAAATCGTTGCAGCTAGAGTGCTTTCAAATTTAAGGCCCAAAGATGAAACCAAACCAGGAAGGCAGAGGGTCTGAACCAAGCAAGAAGAAGAATAACTTTGGGTTATAGGGAGAAGAAATTTGTTTCATTGCCACAAAGCTCATTACAATTTCAGCAACCAAGGTCTATTAATTCAGATCATTCCTCAGCCTATCCAACTCATCAGAACCAGCAACAGAGTTGCTTCTTGAGCTCTCTTCCTCATGTTCTTCCGCCCCAAGCATCTTCAAAGATTTTACCAGCTTCTTCATCTAAGGATCAAATCAACCACAACAAGACTATCTCAGTACAAGTAAGAAGCAGAAGCAGATACCAAGTTCAAGAACAAGAGGTTACAGCTCCATTGGAAGAGCATCAGAAAGATGAAGCAGAATGGCTTAAAAAAAAAAAATTTAAAGGGAATGCGTCTTTTCAAAAAACGTCTTCCCTTCACATAAAAAATAAAACTATGAAGGGAAAGCGCCTTTTTAACGTTAAAAAAAAAACTGTGAAGGGAATACGTCTTTTCAAAAGACGCATTCCCTTCACTTAAAAACAATGTCACCTCCGTGCCGACGTGGCACTCGTTTGGCACGCTGACTGTGTGCTGACTGTGCGATGAACAGTAAAATAGAGCAAAAATGATAATATTTTTGTATAGATGGTATTTGTGAAATTATTTTATTTTTAAAGGGTAATCATGTCAAAAGCCCAGAAAATATCCTGCCTATGGTCAACTCATCTACATATCGGTTTTGTTACTAAAAAAAAAGTTAGAAAAATAAAAAAGCAATATAGCTAACTCTTGCAATTTCATTTTATAACTTATAGCTTATACCAAAAAAAAAGAAAGATTATAGCTAATAAAAATTTATTTATTATAGATACTTCCTTTTTTGGTTTATTGCTTTTAGCTAATGGTAGGCATCATAAATAAGCTATTGAAAGCTTATTTGTTTACCAACAGGTGGTAGCTCAGTTGGTTGAGAAGCTGAGTATAAGCAGGGTTAAGGTCTAGGTTTTGAGTTCAAGTCTGGGCGTGCCTTTATTTATCTGCTCCTGTTGGAAGGGCCAACCCAAACGCCTCTGCAATGCCTGAGTCCAAAAGGATTAGTCTCGTTCAAAAGGAAATGAGAACACTTCCTGGACGTCGAAAAACCGGTAACAAAAAAAAAGCCTATTTGTCTATTATAAATAAATGCAATAATTTCAATTAGGATTTTAAATAGTTGGGTGTAATCAATTTTTTTAAAAATCTTTGAGAACTATTTATTTAAAGTATTATACTTATTAAATAGACAAAAAAAAACTACAATTGCTTAAATAACCCATTACAAAATCTGACATTTTGCTAAATCGAATTGAACCTATCAATCATAATAAAATTGCACCAAAAATAGTCGATTTGATTTGGTTTGAGTTAATTAATTTAAAATTTTAAATATATATATTTATTAAACAATTAAATTAATTAAACCTAGATTTTTTTTATTTTTGACAAGAAACATAAAGTATTATATCATAACATAAGAAAAGGTTCACCGGACGAGAGGTCCCATAGGAGTTACAGAGAGTGAAGAATGTTGTGCCAATTCAAAAGCCAATCCCCCGTACTGTAACCCAAAGACAACTTACAAGAACCCACCCAAGTAGCAAACAAAAACAGAGATTGTTCCCATATTCTACTGCAAATACTACTATTGTCCCTAAAAATACGACTATTACTTCCGACCAAGTACACCATAAATTAGAAACAAAAATACAACGCCAATACTGTTTCAGTTTGCAACCAGCAAGAACACTAGGACAGACAAAAAGAGTAACTGGATCCGGTGGTGTCAACAACGTGCATTTTCTTCTCCAGTGAGACCACAACTCACGAACAAAACTGTACCCCGCAAACACATGATCCACCGTCTCTTCATCCCTCCTGCATAAGCAGCACCAAGAAGGGGAAAGAAGAGAATTAGGAAACTTCTTTTGAAGAACATCAGCACAGTTAAGCTTCCTAAGAGCAACAAGCCAACCCAATATTTTAACTTTATTAGGGACATTAGCATTCCAAATAAAATTGGCATGGTCAAAATGAGGTAAATCTGTGTTGGAGGACATGAAAACGAAGAAGGATTTAGAGGTGTAGTTCCCAAAAATGTCAACAGTCCAAACAATCTTATCATTGGAGTCGCATAGAGTATAGGAAAAGAGGCAATGGAGGAGAGCAAGCACTTCCTCTAAGGAGATGTTTGAGAGATTTATCCTGAGATGCAAATTCTAAATTTTAAATCCTAAACCTATGTTTTTCAAACCTAACTCCAAGCAAATTAATTCAAAATCGAACCAAACTCATCCCCTCAGCTTGATTTTGTGGTTTGAATCAACTAAAAAAAATACGAAGGATAAAATAATAATTAATTTTTTTTAAAAAGCAAGATAAAATAATAATTATTTTTTATTTTTTCCTGTACTGTTGTAGCAATATACTCGTGTACTTTTTTTTTCTTTGACTGTGTAGAGAGAGATCCTGCAACGTGTATTACAGAGCACCCACCAGAACACCATTACACTGTTCATTAAATTACGTTAAATGTATGTTATGCACATCAATGATGGCTAAATCACCAATCTCCTCATAAACAGATAAAGTTACATCCTTTTCAAGTGAGAATGAATAATCAGCATCTTCCTCTGGTATAAAGTCGTAATGGAGTAGTAGCCCTTCTTCATTTTTTTATTACCTTCCATTTCACTCTTCCGGACAATAACACCAGAAGAAGAAGAAGAAATGTTCTACAACAGAAGAAGAAGACAGTCTTCATCACTTCTGCAGCAAGGTAAGAAGAAGAAGAAGAGAAGAAGAAAAGATAAATTTCTTGAACAAAGGCACATGCCCATTTTGATTCTGTGCAATTCGGGTCGGAAGATCAATGGAACTGTTATGCGGAATCGTGGTAGAGCATGAAAGAAAAACAAGACAACAATATTTAACGTGGTTCGGCAAATTGCCTACGTCCACGGGAGACAGCACTCTTGTATTACTTCACCCTTAGGTAGATCTTACAGATTAGATCTCTTGAATTAGATCTCTCAGAATAGATCTCAGGAATAGATCTCACAGGAATAGATCTCACTGAACATAAATTTAAAGAATGAAGTAAGGCTCTATTTATAGGAGTGTTCAGGGCCATTATCGTAATTATAAATATATATAATAATATATTTAACTATTATGGGGCAAACAATTCGGCGCGACGCCGAATTTGGTGACCAACAAGGTGGCCGCCCTCGTGGGCGGCCACTCACCCCATTTCTCTTTTCTTTTATCAGAGGTGGACCCCACAAATCTCCACCTCCACCTCATGCGAAACATGGCTCCTCCACACCTGCAATCTCTCTACAGATAGCAAGCTCCCTTCAAAAAACTGTTGTTGCCTCCATTAGTGCCCTTAGGCACTCCGAGCTCGTGAGATGTTGATCAAGTCCAAACAATGTTGGAACTTGATTCTTGTAACCACCTTTGTAAGCATATCTGCGGGGTTATCTGCAGTCTTGATCTTTTGCAAAAGAATACTTCCTTCTTCTACTATTTCTCGAACAAAATGAAAACGAACATCAATATGCTTCGTTCGACTGTGATGAATTTGGTTCTTTGCCAAACAAATGACACTCTGGCTGTCGCAAAAAACTTCAACATTCTTCTGCACAATTTCCGAGTTTTTAGTCAATCCATGAAGCCAGATTGCTTCCTTGAAAGCTTCCGTTACTGCCATGTACTCTGCCTCTGTAGTAGACAAAGCAACTGTTGACTGTAGTGTTGATCTCCAACTCACTGGTCCTCCTGCCATAGTGAAAACATAACCAGTAGTAGATATACGCTTGTCAAGATCTCCAGCATAGTCCGAATCCACATATCTGACTAGATGCTTACAACTTTTCGTATTTCTCTCGAACTTTAAACCAATATCCACAGTACCATGAATATACCGTATAATCCACTTCACTGCTTTCCAGTGGCCTTTACCGGGGTTGTGCATGTAACGACTTACCATACTTACAGCATGTGAAATGTCAGGTCTGGTACACACCATAGCATACATCAAGGCACCAACTGCATTTGCATATGAAATATTCTCCATTTACTTCTTCTGATCTTCGGAATTTGGTGACATTGATGAACTTAGCTTGAAATGTGGTGCCAATGGTGTGCTCACTGGTTTTGTGTCATTGTCAATGCCAAAAGTTTGAAGAACTTTCTTCAAATACTGAGTCTGAGTCAAACAGATTGTGCCTTTGTCCCTGTCTCGAGTTATCTCCATCCCGAGAATTTTTCTGGCCTCTCCAAGATCCTTCATTTCAAACTCTGAGCTCAATTGAGCCTTCAGTTTGTTGATCTCCACCGTACTTTTAGATGCGATTAACATATCATCTACATATAAAAGCAAGTAGATAAATGTACCATCTTGAAGTTTGCGATAGTAGACACAATGATCAAACTGACTCCGGGTATATTTCTGCCCTTGGATGAAGCTGTCAAATCGCTTGTACCACTGTCTCGGTGACTGCTTCAGGCCATATAATGGCTTGCTCAACTTGCAAGCCCAATTCTCTCTTCCTGGTACTTTGAATCCTTCTGGTTGAGACATATATATGTCTTCTTCCAAATTACCATGTAGAAAAGCAGTTTTGACATCGAGTTGGGCTAACTCGAGATCAAATTGTGCAACCAAAGCCAATAATATTCGAATTGACGAATGCTTAACAACAGGTGAGAATACCTCATTGTAGTCAATTCCTTCCCTCTGAGCATAGCCTTTTGCTACCAGTCTGGCTTTGTATCGGATACTATCTGTGCTGAGAGAGCCTTCCTTCTGAGCGAAAACTCATTTGCAGCCAATTGGTTTCTTTCCTTTCGGAAGTGGAACCAACTTCCAAGTCTGATTCTGATGGAGTGATTTCATCTCCTCATGCATTGCCATTTTCCACTTATCACTTTCCATACTCTGAATAGCATCTTTGTAATTATATGGAATATCATATCCGGTGACTGGTAATACATATGCAACCATGTCAGTGTACCGAGTAGGTTTGCGAATTTCTCTTCGTGGTCGACTGGTGGCAATTGATTCTGGTTGTTGACTGATGTCTGGTCCTGGAGCCTCCACCTCAACTGAGATTTCCTCATCGTCTTCTTTAGGATGGTTGGATATCTCTGCTGACTTGTCAGGAGTTACTGGAATATCTAACTCCACCTGCTGAGGCAAATCTGGATCTCGATTTTCTTTATTAGAAACTATATGCTTTAACATCACAGATTCGCCAAAAGTTACATCTCGACTTTGTACAATCTTCTTTGACTCAAGGTTCCATAGTCGGAAAACCTTAACTCCTTCACTAAAGCCCATGAAAATCGCTTTCTTGGACCTAGGATCCAGTTTGGATTCCTTCACATGGAAATATGCAGTGCATCCAAAAATGCGCAGAGAATTATAATCTAAAACGGGTTGTCCAGACCATACCTCATTGGGAGTATTGATGATATGAGAGGCATATGACAAAGCTTCAGCCTAAAATGCCTTGCTCAGTCCAGAATGAGATAACATGTAGCGAACTTTATCTACCAAAGTACGATTCATGCGTTCAGCAACACCGTTTTGTTGTGGCGTGCCTGGGACTGTGAAATGTTTGACAATCCCTTCATTCTCACAAATTTTCTGAGCCTCTTTATCTTCCTTCCCGTTTGGGTTTCTACCATTTTCTTCCATATAAGAAAGATATCGAGCACTTCATCTTTATGCTTCATGGTATAAACCCAAACATAGCGTGAGAAATCATCAATGAAAGTAACAAACCAACGTTTACCTCCCAATGAAGCATTTTGAGAGGGTCCCCAAACGTCGGTATGAACATAATCCAATGTTCCTTTTGTGCGGTGGATTGCAGTTCCAAACTTGACTCTCGTCTGCTTGCCTAAGATACAATGCTCGTAGAAGTCAAGTTTTTCGGTCTTTGCACCTTTCAGAGAACCTTGCTTTATCAAGGTTTGAAGAGCCTTCTCTCCAACATGTCCGAGCCGCATGTGCCGTAGTCGGGAAGTGTCCGATGAAACATTATTAGAACTGGTGCAAGCTGATACACTTCCGATTACTGTGTGTCCGTCAAGGAAATAGAGATTTCCTTTCTGAGTACCCTTTATGGCCAAAAATGCTCCACGTACAACCTTCAGAACTCCACCTTCAATGGTTACGTTGTAACCGCTGGAATCAAGGACTCCTAGTGAAATCAAATTTTTCTTCAGATCTGGGACATATCTGACTTCCGTGAGCCGTCTTGTTGTACCGTCATGCATCTTTAGGCGTATAGTTCCAATACCCTTTGTTTGGCAGGTATTGTTGTTGCCCATGAGCACGACTCCTCCATCGAACTCATCCAATTTTGAGAACCAATGTCGATTCGGACACATATGATAGGAACATCCGGAGTCTAATATCCATCTATCAGATTGATTGTCTATAGATGAAACTGAGAATGCACTTGTCCTGTACTTGTCCTCAAGTTTCTTCCAGAGACTTGTTGCCATAGTCTCTTTCATGACAAAGTACTTCTGATCTTTTGCCAAACAGAGTCTGATTGTTCCACAAGCTTGACGATTTACGAAATTCCAATCATCATCGGACATATCCTTGGGTTTGGTTTCCAAGGCGATATGTGAACCTTCCCGGAATAATAGATCTTGAACTTCGCATTGCCACATGCCAAAGTTGTTGGTGCCGTTGAATTTCTCCACCTCAAACTTTGCGTTGGACATAGAACTTCTTTGCCAAGGCTTGCTTGTGCTTGGGATTTCCTCTGCCATTAAGACCGAAGATATGTATGACGCCGAAAAGTGCTTGAAAAATGATAAACAACTCCAACTAAGCTATATCAATAACTTAGGAGCTGAATTTGCAGAAACTGATTGCACGGTTGCATCCGGAACGGTCATGGTGGAAACGAGTCTGACTTTGCTGAAATCATACGGATGAATAGTATCAGGCCGGATAAACAGTATCGGGTCGGGATGAACAATATCGAGTCGGGGAATGAACAGTATCGGACCTGATAAACTGTATCAGGCCGAATAAACAGTATTGGGCCAGATAAAACAGTATCGGGCCTGATAAACAGTATCTGACCGGATAAACAGAATCGGGCCGGATAAACAGTATCGGGTCGGATAAACAGTATCGGGCTGGATAAACAGAGTCGGGTTGGATAAACAGTATCGGACTGGGCCGGCTGAACAGGGTCGGGGCCGAAACGAGCTGGACCGGATGAACAGTGTAGTCCGAACGGGCTGGGCCGGGATGAACAGTGCCGACCGAAACGGGTTGAGAGTGGTCTGGGCCGGATGAACAGTGTCAGACTGAGAGCGGGCTGGGCAGATGAACAGTGTCATGCCGAAAACGGACCCTTGGGTCGGATCCGGGTCAGAACTTGGATTCGGATCGGATGAACACTGCAGCGGATGAACAGTGTCGGGGACATACAACGTCGGGCAAAAAAAATTGCAAACTAAAGAGATCAAACTTTGATCGGCTACTGGGAACTCGTTTCTTGTCCGTTTTTCTCGTCATTTGTTGCGTTGGACTCATGGAAACAAGAGCTACCTCCACGGGTGATCAAAAACATTTCCGATCACTTTTACAGAATCTCGAAAAATTCGACAGAGGGTCTGTTTTTCTTCCAAAGCTTAACCTCGGCTCTGATACCAATTTGTTATGCGGAATCGTGGTAAAGTATGAAGTCGTAGTGGAGTAGTAGCCCTTCTTCATTCTTTTATTACCTTCCATTTCACTCTTCCGGACAATAACACCAGAAGAAAAAGAAGAAATGTTCTACAACAGAAGAAGAAGACAGTCTTCATCACTTCTGCAGCAAGGTAAGAAGAAGAAGAAGAGAAGAAGAAAAGATAAATTTCTTGAACAAAGGCACATGCCCATTTTGATTCTGTGCAATTCGGGTCGGAAGATCAATGGAACGAGTGTTCAAGAAGAAGAAGAAGAAGAAGAAGAAGAGGGTGGTGGAGTCCTGAGAAGAGGAGCTTTGCAAATTATTCTTTGGGTTGTGGAGGGCGTTTACATCATGTGGCTCTTTTTCCTTCTTTTTGACGTGGTAATTGCACTCTTCTTATTTGTTGTTAAGTTTATAATCCTAAGTTCAATTATATGCTTTGTACATGTAGATTTAATGTTTTGTTGATGATGGGTTTGTTTTGATCTAGTTCATGAATTTTAGCTTTATGTAGTGTTTGGTTTTCATGTTGCGTTTCTTATGCATTGGAAATGAGGATGCAAAATAGTACATGAGCACGTTATTCACTTTATGGTATGTTTTTGTAATTTTATTATATATATATATATATATATATCAAGAATCAACACCAGCATTAATGGGTCGGTCTCATCTTAACTTCAACACGATTCTATCTATGAATGCTCATAGATTTTCTATTATGTTTAAAGCACTCTCATCCTTTTCTTTTTGCAGTTTGTTTACCCTTCTTACAATATGCACTATATGAAACTAGACTACAGGCCCATTTTCTGTGTCAAAATCAGTGTTTTCAAGGCTACACCTAGACAACGCCTAGGCGTTTTAGAGAAAAAACGTCTACGCTCTGTGCTAGGCAAGCAATGGGGGTTTGTACAAATATTTAAAAAGTTTAGGGATATCTCTCTAATTAAAAAAAAAAGCTTTGAAAACACAAACGCCCACTTTTTATAGTAAACCCTCGAATCTTTTTTCTCCCTAAGCCCATCCTTCCTATTTGCTTCGACCAAGAAACGTCGTCGAAATCTCCAGCGACCATCTGCGACCCTTCAACAATAGATATTTGAGTTTTGTACTTTTGAATCTTTTGGATAATGTGTATTGTGGCATGCATTAATGTTTTGTGGACATGAATTTAATTAACATGAAGTGTTTTTTATCATTTTATAAAAATTTAACATTTATTACAAAATACAGTTAGATATATATAATTTTGTATATGGACAGTCTTAGGACCTATAAATAATTAATTAATTATCTAGAGACCTATAAATAAATATTTTTTTTGTCGCCTAAGCTACTCGCCTAGATATCGCCTTGGGGCCTTGAAAACATTGGTCAAAATGAATATATTTGCCTCATGGCTCCTTCCATCCTTTGTTTTCTAGTGTTCTTATCATGAAAAATCCAACAAATGGAAATCATGACCAGAAGTTCTATCCCTAATGTCTTGGTCAAGCAAATAAGTCTTATACCTTGATCTGTTTCTTTCTCGAGCTAACCATTCCAACAATTCAAGTGTTTTTAGTTTTGCTTCATATCATGCTCTCTCTATTTTGAAAATAATAATGTTGAAGAGTTATCCAAATTCCCAAATGTCTGGGGACTCTAGACTCAAATGATTGAATGATATTCCTCTCGTATGTTTAGACGAGGAACACTCAACTACCTCAATCTGTGTCCTTCCCCATTGTTCTTTAGCTCATTTGGAACACTCAACTGTCATATTTTGTAAATGGAAATGTGTGTAATGCTCTCTGAGCATGCTATAGTTTCTCTAAGATAAGAAAATCATGTACACATTCCAAGCAAATAACTATCCAAATGGTGTTCTTAGATGAGACATACCTTAGGACTTAGGCGAGCACTGTTATGTCTTGAGACCGATGCCTGCATTTGGACCTTTGCTAGGAGTATTTCTACCAATAAAGGCAATGAGATCAAAGGATATATTGCGGATTAAATAAAGGCGATAAGAAATCCTCCTGCTTTTTGGTCTTGCAAGGAGAAAATTGCCTCTGAGCTTAGTGTTATATGGCTTTTGCCTACTTGATATTTATGGGTAAGCTGTCAAGGACAATGACAGGGAAACTGATTAAGTTCTGTAACTATGGGAGATGAGTTAAGTTCTCTAACTATGGGAGATAAAGCAACTGTCTTTTCATCTTTGACAAAATAGATAGCACCATGCTATAGTAATTCTCCATTTGTTTGTATCTAAATGCCATACATTTTTGCACTTCTGGTTTCAAGCCTACTTGAGGAAGAGGTCTTCAGTAGGTGGAAAGCAAGCAAAATCCAAGATGGCAAAAATGTGTCTCAAGTAAATTGGCCGAGAAAAGAAGAATACGAGTGGTCAAATCTTGCTTAATATCCCTCTGAAACCAGATAAACATAAGTCACGTACTGTTCAACTCATGCAAGGACATTTGCTCAATATAAAGTAAAATGGTTGAACAAGAATCACACAATTCAAAGTAACTGGTTTGAGAATAGGGAGGTTTGCAAACCTCTCATGGGATTAGTCAGGTGCTCTAAGAAGTGTCAATGCCCTCGAGTTTATTACTATTATTTTTCAAATATTAACTAGTATAAGGCATTTTGTTGATCTAGTAGTCGTGTTCTATTCATAAATATAGCATAAACAAAAAATATAATACCTGTGCTCGTGGATCTGTAAGACTAGAATTAATCCTACTCCTTTGACTTGCTGTAAATATCGTTGTGAATTTGTAAAATACATATTGAAGAAGCAGCACAAACGTGTTGTGACTCCGCCA
Source organism: Paratinospora sagittata (assembly GCA_035771175.1). Classification (NCBI taxonomy): domain Eukaryota; kingdom Viridiplantae; phylum Streptophyta; class Magnoliopsida; order Ranunculales; family Menispermaceae; genus Paratinospora; species Paratinospora sagittata. The sequence goes on along the minus strand of CM069609.1, from coordinate 13,535,199 downwards.
TAAGAAATCTTCTCAACCAAATTGAAATTAGTGATTTAGCATTACACTGTACATTTCAAGAGAATTGATTGCCTTCTCACCATATCCCCTCAGGGTATATGGTAAATCAATGGCTAGAGAAAAAAATTACAGTGATAATGTAGTAGAATTCAGCATGCAGAAGCACACAACAAAGCATCACCCAATGTCCTGCGACATTAGGTAGATATGCATTTTACATAAATCATTTATCATATAATCAGAATTATCACATTGAACTGTCACATTATTACCGGAAATTTTTCCCTCCAGATTTGGTTCTCATCTCCCTCTCTTGATAATTACAAAGAAATCCATACCTAATATGTGATGTCCAAAGAATGAAACACGGCATACCTTGTGCTGATACTTAGTAGTTAAGCAATGTCATGCAAGACAGCAACACAGCAAGACAGCAAGAGACAAGGATTTAAACCAGGTTAGCTATGATAATAGTTGGGTGACATTCAAAATGATTGGCTATGCATTTTCAATGTGAGAACCTAGCATGTGGTTTTTGATGAATGATAGTGTTTGGGTGTCCTTTGTTAGCCAATGTTGTGCATAAGAGATATAGATCAAGAAGATGTCAAAGAACGTTGTAAGGTTGGATGAGAGCGAGTATGCTCGAGGGAGGCACCACAAGGACGAAATTAAGTGATCAGACAACCCCATGCAACATGGAAATAACAAGGTCTAAATTAAAGTCATTAATGATGTCTTGTGCCATCAATATAGGCAAGGCCACTTAGCCTTGCAACTAGTTTCTCCCATACTCAAACTCAAATGGTAAATCATCATATTATTTACTGGATAACTCATGTACATAGCACCAAAAAGCACAAGATTTCTTTCAACAAATTTAAGAGAAGAATACCCTTCTCTCAATCACGATTCAATAAACCAACGAGAGGTATGCAAAAACTATATGAAAACTTCCACATTCATCAAGCAAACCACGATTATTCTTCAAAAAACTCTTGGAATACAGAAATGAAAGACGCCCAACATGAGTTTCCATCCTCTGAAGATAAATGAAAAAAAAGAAGGAAAAACCTCTCTTTGCTTTAAAAGCAAAATAGAGCAGCAAGATTACGCAACAAACTAACTTTAATTTACAAGTGGATTGGTGGTAACTGGCTACTGTTCTGATAATGTTGTTCTCCCTCCACCAGCTGCTGCTTCTTTTCCGCTCTCTATCGATGCACCAGCCTTGCTCTCATCAACCTTTTGCGCTCCTGTCAACCTCGCCAACACCACAAACGAAACTCCACCAAGAACATTATTCAAGCACCTCAAGATCACAACAGAGCTCTTAAACATCAAAGGAGGTAGGCCCTTCTCCAGCAAAAATTCCAAGCCATTCAACGTCTGATACCTGAAATTACTACTCAAACCCATATGACCTGCCCAAGTAAGCGCATTTAACAACGTAGGCGGAGGATTATTCTGCGTCTCAAAATTTGGATCCATCTTCTTCTTCATCTTAATCAACCCATTCGAAATCGCAGTTCCCACCAGTCCCGCCCCGAACCCAACCCCAGCAAAAACAGTCCCTTTGTACAGAAAGGTCCCAAATCGTTCGAGCACGCTGTACGAGCCTGATTCAAACATGTGGCTCGTCGGACAAGTCGCGAAGATGGCAGGAAGATTCGAAGACGCCGAAGAAGACGACATGGTCGGAGCCAAGAGATACATGAGAACGAAATTGAGAATCGAACCGACGACGAGAGTGGAGAAGACGAAATCGAGCTCGTTCAAACCGAAATTAGGGCGAGAAGCCATGTCGCCGAGAACGCAAGCGCTAACACCTACTAATTCCTCCATTAGAACCTTGAATGGGAATTGAGGATCGGCAGCAACCCTAGATCTCCATCCTTGAAGAAAAAGCCCAATAAGACCAAACTCCGATCCATCTTTGGAGTCTCCGTCGCTGTTATTACCACCACCACCGGAGCCGCCGCTTCCGTTGTCTCCACCACCACCATCGCCGCCGCTGCTGCCATAGCCTCCGGTTCCATTGTCATCAACAACGTCATCTGGCAGATTTAGCACCTTAAGATCTGCTACATCAGGGTGGTTTGAAGCAGCTCTGGTTTGTACCTTAAGAGAACGCGAGAGATTCAAAGAAGAAGGAAACTGAGATGATGATGATGATGGGAAGCAAATTGATGAACAACGATCGGATTGAACCGAAAAGCAACGACGATTCGCGAAGAGATTGTTGTGTTTATTGGAAGAAGAGAGAGGAGAGTAACGAAGCTGTGCTGCTACGGCCGCCATGTTCGATGAGCGAAGCAAACTCTCTCACTTTCCTCCTCTCCTCTGCTCTTTTTTAGGTTTGGTGATGGGGCAGATCATGAAACCATATTCATATTCGCGTGTATCTAAAGTAAAAGGCCAAAAAAAATGGTCAATTTCAAATCGATAGTGAGATATGTAAATATATGTTGGACTGCGTATTCTTTTATTTATGAAAAATGACACACGATTGCCTTAAATAATTTCGCAATCCTTCAATTTATAAAAAATGACACGTGAATATATGTTGGATTGTGTTGATATAATTTAATGATCTTTAATGTTAATATAAACTTTTAATGTGTAGAATATTAACTACCATAATCTAAAAATGGTATTGCAAATCTCAAAGAATGAATCTTAAAGAATGAAAAATGGATTAAAAAAAATCTGCAAATTTCTACTTCTTTTTTTTTCTTTTTATTTTCTTTTTTCGGGCAGCGATGTCCAGAGTTAAAAGAAAAAATTAAAAATTAAAAAAGATTTGTTAACATATGCCACAAAGATTCCTAGTCAATCAACATTTGATTAAAAAATAAATAAATAAATAAAAGTGATGCACGTCATCACTATAAAACCTTGTTTTATTTTATTATAACTCTCAATAACAACAAGAAGTAAAGATTCGAAGAAGAAAGAGTTTAGAAAAAGAAGTAGAGTGGAAAAAGTACCTAGACAGGTGGTGATCCGGGAGGAGAGCTCAAGCTTGGCGAAGAGATCTAGCAGCAACGGGTAGGTTTGTGCTAATTTAAGGTTTTTTTTTAAAAGACTTTAAATTTTGATAATGAGCACCCATCATTCTTTGGTTAAAAAGCTTTTATTACATTTTTTATTCATAGCATTACTAATTATTTAATTAATTTGCTATGAAAGTGGTCAAAGTACACAAATGTATAGTTTTTACAAACTTTTAACTATAATTTTTTAAAATTAATTTGTATCTAATAATATTAAGTAAATATTATTGGAACCTCATTTTACATGCCAAAGACATTAAACATCCATTCTAAGAGTGTGTTTGGTATATGATAGTTTGTTATGGTCATACTCGAGAGGGATTAGTTAGCCACCCTTTAATCTCAAAAAAAAAAATTAAAGTTGTAGAAGATTCCAATGAACAAATGAATACAATAATATGATTTTTACATGAAAGATGTATAAAATTCTTATGCATAACCAAATTAATGGCAAGCAGAGAGAAAACATGAAAGAAATCAAAAAGATCAAAAAGGCCCTCATACCAAATAACGGTGAGCACAGAGCGCAAGAGAGATTTTCAAAATTACATTATAACTTTTAATCTAACACCAAATGGGGTGTGACGGGTTGGGTTAAGTCAAGTTTAAGTCAAAAGCCAACCTAACCTAAACAGTTAGGATTAAAAAAAAATGAAACCCAACTCGAACCAAATTAACTCCTTAACCCAACCTAAACTAGTTCAGGTTGGGTTAAGTTGGTCATTCGGGTTAAGGTGGCTTAATTTTTTTTCTTTTTAATTAAAGAAATTAGTTCAACCCTTAGAAGAAGAGAAAAAAAAAACCAAACTTAAGAAGAAAAGAAATACAAACAAAGAAGAAAAAAAACAAGAAACGAAGAAGAAACAAAAAAGAAGAAGGGTCAGAAGATTTATGTAGAAGGTCAAAAAAGTTGCGATTTAAGTTTAGGACTTTGGAAGTTTTGTTAGTTTCATAATTTGGTGGCTTTATAGCGTAAGAGATTCAAGGGGTAATGTTAGGTTCGATTCGGATTGGGTTGAGATTTTTGAACCTAACTCAATCTAAACACCTAAATCGATCCAACCCAACTCATCATCAGGTTGTGTTCAGTTAGATCGGGTTGACTTACACCCCTATCCTGCATCACAAATATAGCAATATAATATTCCCACCTTCCCTTCAATCACTTTTCCAAAAAAATTGATTTTCATTCTCATAGAGAAAGTCTTAGGTATCAAGCACCAATATGAAAAGTCTTTGACTTGAGAGTAATCCATGAAACACTCACACTCAATAATATTTAAACAAAATTAGATTTTTTTGAGTAATCTATGAAACACTCACAACAATAATATTTAAACAAATTTTATTTTTTTTCATTTTCATCCATGATTGTTACCTATCAAACACCAATATGAAAAGTCTTTGACGTGAGAGTATTCCATTAAACACCCACAACAATAATATTTAAATAAATTAAATATTTTTAATTTTACAAAATTTAGGCATATTCAGTTACATTCACCCAATTTTATATTTTTAAATTCGAAAGAAATATATTAATTACTTATAGATATTATACACATACATATATATTTTTGCCAAAAATTTATAGATATTATATAGTTGCTAGACTTTTATCTATGTACCATTCCAAAGGCTCCTTATCTTCAAGTCCACGAATTCGCTAAATCACTACCACTACTTTTGGAGCTGAAGCTTCACAGGCTAAAACCCCTGCTCTTAGAATTATGATTTCTTTGCTCCCAAAACACTAGCGAAAGGCAAAGCGCAAGCGAACCGATAAGTTTGATCTTTCATCGTCTCTGTATCTCTCTATTCTAGAATTCTTCTTATGTATACTTATTGAAAAACTTTCTAGAGCCTCTCATGGATCCGAAACTCTAATTTTCTTCGCCAAAATCTTTATCTTCTACCCATTTACCTCTCTTCCTCTCACACCCATCTTCGTTTCTTGAAACCCTCACCCTTTCTACGAACTGCAATCTCTGCCATTCATATAACCACACAGAAAAATCAAAACTTTGGGGCCAAAGTTTAGTATTACGCGAGAACAAGCTCGGATTGGGTAAACAGAGGAAGACCCATTTCCCCTTTCACCCGATAACAACAGTCGTCAAGAGAAGAAAGGAGCTTCCTTTTGATAATGTTATTCAACGCGAAAAAAAGCTAAATTGGTGTTAAAGATAAGGAAGATACTTGTAGGTCAACCTAATAGAACAATGGCACTTAGGGAATTAGGAAGGTATAGAAGGGAATTGGGTCTTCACAAGAAACGACATTTCATCGCTTTATTGAAGCATTTTCCGGCGATTTTCGAGATTTTAGAAGAATGGGTTTATTCTCTTTAAGTTCAGATTGACACCTGAAGCTGAAAGGCTTTATTTGGAAGAATTGAAGGTGGGAAATGAGATGGAAGATTTGGTGGTTTTGAAGTTGAGGAAATTGTTGATGATGTCTTTGGAGAAACAGATTTTATTGGAAAAGATTGCTCATTTGAAGAATGATTTCGGGCTTCCTTCAGAATTTCATGACACGATTTGTCAAAGATATCCTTAGTATTTTAGGGTTGTTACTACTAGTCGGGGTCCTGCGTTGAAGTTAACTCATTGGGATCCTGAGTTGGCCATTTCTACAGTTGAGATTAGTGAAGAAGAAAACTGAGCTAGAGAGATGGAAGAGAGGAATTTAATTATAGATAGGCCCCCCTTAAGTTCAACGGAGTAAAGCTACCAAAGGGTCGGAACCTTTCAAAAGGGGAGATGAGAAAAATAATTAAATTTAGAGAAATCCAATATATTTCCCCCTATTCGGATTTCTCGAAGTTAAAAGCTGGTATGATAGAGAAAGAAAAGCACGCCTGTGCAGTTGTTCATGAGATATTGAGCCTCACTGTTGAGAAGAGAACTTTGGTGGATCACTTAACACATTTTAGGGAGGAGTTCAGGTTCTCTTAGCAGCTTAGAGGGATGTTGATCAGACACCCGAATATGTTTTATGTGTCGTTGAAGGGTGATAGGGATTCAATTTTCTTGCGTGAGGCGTATCGTGATTCTCAATTGGTAGATAAGGATCGGTTGTTGATTATCAAGGAGAAGCTTCGTTCACTTGTTGCAGTTCCCCGGTTTCGAGGGAGAGGTGCACCCATGACTAATCCAGTGGGTGGTGATGAGTCTGAAGATATTGATGGAGGAGAAGATGGAAACAATGAAGAAGGGGGCAAATGGTCTGATATTGATGATGCATTTAGTGATGATTTAGATGATGATTTAGATGATGATGAAGATTATAATGACGATGAGGATGATTGGAGTGATGAGGATGATGACACGCCCCCAGATTTTGATGATGGTAATGTAAGTCCAAGCCTTCTCAAACAGAGCACAGAATCAGTTAATGACCAAGTAAATGTCCTTGTCCCTGTGTTTCCTGATGGTCGACCCAGGGAACGCTGGTAAGAACTACATATTTTAACTTGTGTCAACAGGACTCATACTCATGGTACTTAAATCCATGTCTAATTCCTTGTGGAATGAAGAAATCCACTGTATAGGTCGAGTCCTGTGTTGTATCTCTTTACCAGTGAAGTTTTGCCTTCCTTTCTCGTCCAATTAGGTGGTTAAGAGAAGTAATGAAACTGCTAATATAGTTATGTACACTTCTCTTTATATGACCAGATAAGAACCATTGATTATTGCTATGTGGAACAACATAAGATGGAAATTTGTGTCCATTACTCAATGATATCATGGATTTATGTATTTCTATTTATGTTTTTTGTATTTTGGCTGCTATAAAATTTATTTTATTGATATCTCTACCTTGTACTTGATACTCTCATCTCTCTCTTGCTTCTAATTAGTAATAGCCAAATGCCTAGAAGTGACTCAATTCTTCTATTTTTTATTGCTCTTGGGCTAGTTAAAAATTATTAGTAGAGCTTTGTTTGGTATGGTCAATTCTTCCACTCATAAGGAATTAAGGATGATTAATAATTTAATAATTATCATTTTCCTTCACTGGTGCGTCAGCTTAATTTTAACATTTACTGTGGAAGTGTAAGGTTCGTTATCTATTTAGAACATAGTCTAAAGATAAGAGTCATTTGATTTATTTAAGATTGGTTTCATTTTGTGTGACTAAGAAACAAATCTTTTCATATAAAGGACCTTTGATATACAACAACTATTCATTTATATGAAGGATCTCGGGATGATCTTGAGGTTTTACCAGATGCTATGGCAGAAATGATACCAGATCTTATGACGGAAAATAGAAAGACTTGCACCGAATAAAGCTCTTTGGGTAATTAAGAATAAAATCTAGCTGCCTATGTGATAGGATCTCCTCTTTTTTTCATTTTCTTGCTGCCTTTCTAGAAAGTGAAAAATAGTAACGACAGACAATGAAGGTTTCTATTCTGGAGTAGCTACTATGGTAACTAGTTACCTAAAAAGGCATTACATGTTTACAACTTGTAACATAAGAAAAGAATAGCAAGGTTCGAAACTTCGATTTCGCCTGACACTTCGACTTTTAAAAATCAGAATTAATTCCGAGAAGTTTGAGAAGTCTTGGAGAATTATTGTAAAAATTCGCCAACTTAGAGAAGTTTAAAGAATTTCTATATAGATGTTAAAATATGCATAATTACTATTAGAAATGATGAAAACAAACATAAATAGATACTTTTTACATATAAAAGTATAAATATAATTGGTTGAAACATGTGTTTTTACATTAACATTGTTTAACGCACATCTAAGGATCGAAAATTCGATTTCAACTTGACTTCGGTCACTTGAAAATTTGAATTAATTTGGAGAAGTTTAATTTAACATGAAAATTTTTTGTAAAAAATTCCTAATTAGAGAAGTTCAGAGAATTTTTTTATATGTGCTTAAATATATAGATGTATTGTAGTATAAGCTAAAAAACTAATATAAATAAACACTTTTAATTCATAAAAATACCAATAAGTGACCTAACAAAATCAATCTTATTAAGTGGGTTGATGAATTTGAAATGGTGGCTTTTGGTCTTAATTTATTTTCTTTATTTTGATATTTAGTTTTTTGGTGGCTTGTTTCTCAACCATATACTTTGCTAGTTTGAATCCCACCATGCTTAATTTATTAGTTTATTATTTAAATGTATTATTTTTTAATCTTATTTTATAAGAGTTAACTAAAAAAAGATGGCTTTGAAAACTTTTTTAATTTATTTTTAAGTTTTTATCTGATTTAAACTTTATTTATTTATTTTTTTGCTTCTTTTCTTCTCTTTTTGGTAAAGCATATCCCACAAACTACATATTTTGTTAGTTTATTAAATTTTTTTTTAAAATTTATATTGCTATGTTGGTTGATGAAGTTGAAAATAATACATAATTATTGATATTTTTTTGTTTTTATTAATGAAATAACATTTTTTTACTTCTTTGTCGAATTTCATCGAACTTTGTTGAATTTTGTCAAATTTTATCGAATTTTTGCATTTTTAAATTGAAAAATAGAAATTTTATTGAAGTTTATCGAATTTCGGCGAATTTTATCGAACTATTTCTGCGAATTTTTGTATTTTTTATTTTACATCCACTTCGCGCTTCGATGGTAAAAAAAGAGAAATAATTCGTAGAAGTTCGCCGAATTTCGGAGAATTTTCGAACCATGAAGAATAGTAAGGGGACAAGAAGGGATTTTGGTTGATAAGTGTTAATGAGAGTTTGACATACCGTGTCGTGTCTATATGGAACAACTATAACTTCAAAGCCAATAAGTTATCTAATATGGCATCAGTTTTCATGTTCGTGAATGGTCTTAGTTTCAAGTACCTTTATATGCATTTAATATTTCTATCAGCATGTTTAATATTTTTCTACTCTTCTATCCCTCCATGCACAAGATGAAATTGCATATGAGATGAAATTGCATATGAGGGAGAATGTTAGTGATAGCTTGATATACATTATTGGGCCTTTAACTGAGAAACTATAACTTTTAGGTCAGGTAACTAGTTACCTAATAATAATAAAGAAGGGCAATTGAGGATCAAAGGGTGCATTAATAAAGGGCCCCTTTTTCTTTTCCTGTTCATGGTCAACTAGTTACCTAAAAAGGCAAACCTTGGAAAGCTCACAAATGGTCAAGCTGGTAAGATAATGTTGATGTTTCAACTTCAACTTGATATGTTGTTCATTAAACAAAATCAGCTCTTATAAAGTGTTCTATTGAAGTAGGAACTTCCTCTATTTGGAGATTTTACAAGTCATTTGAGTTTTTGCTCATGTGCAACTAACTCTATTTATTTCTGTAATACCCCCGACAAAAAAAAAAAAAAAATTCGTTCGATTAATACCCGAACGTTCAGGCATTCCTTTTTCTATAAAAAGCCCCCCTTCATTTTCACACAACTCGTCTCTCTTCTTTCTTGCTCTTTTGGTTGGTTCATCACTCTTATTGTGATTTTCTCTCTCCTACTTTTTGAGACTATCTCTTAGAGACTCTTTTCGCGGTGCAAGGCGGTTCTCTTCGAGAGGAAGCGCCAGTTCTGGAAAGAAGTTTTATCTGAAGGTGGAGAACGAAACATAGGTTTGCGCGTCTTATGACTTTTATTAAAGTTTTCATTTATTTATTATTATGTCTATTATCCATGTAGACTGCATTATTGCGTATAATGTTCATACCTGCCATACTTATGCCTGTACATTTGGAGTTCATGTATTATACTGTTACTGTGCCGGATTAGTGGTCAATTTGACTCAACCAGATTTAGTCTTGTCCTCAATAACTTTGAATAGTGAACGAGAGACAACCTACTTTTCTAAAGGATTGGTATTTAAGCGGACCTCGTGTCCCACCTCTCGACTGGAGACTGGTTTGGTTGGTCTTATTTGAAAGCTATTTGCTTGTACAAGTGATACTGGACATCCTAACAATGGACGTGGTGATGCTGACCCTGATAAATATCTCAAGACGTTGCCAAATTCTGTCTAATATTAGTAAAGACTGAACCTGTTCATGCATAATCATCATACAGAACCACCTAGGGACGTAAGTGGTTTGTGATCCACAAAATAGTTATTGGAGCAATGCTCACTATTTTGATTTATGGAATAGTTATTGGAGCAATGTTCACTATTCTTGATGTTTCCCCTGAAGAGGGACGTACAATGTGAATTCAGGTTTACGTAGAGATGAACATCTGTACGTGAATCTAGGGTTACGTACTATCACAGAACCATTACGAGACGGTGTCATGCATTTCATACATGTTATACTGTTTATGATGTTAAGTTGTGCATATGTGATGTTTGCGAATTATTTTATCCATTGGGCGAGCTATTAACCATTTTTATAGGAGACTAGGGTGGATTGGGTGGAGGTTTTTGGGCTCACATTTTGTACCCCTTGTTTATTATAGGAAGATTTTGGGAGGATGTTCCCTCAATTATATTTTGTACAAAAATACATTCTGAAATTAATAAAATCAGATTTATACTCAATTGTGTACCTGCGCACTCGGTAATTGTTATAATGCATTCGCGCCTCGCCTGTGAGTGTTCTGTCGGTTTAGGCGAGTCCTGGCGGGGTATGACATTTAATGGTATCAGAGTGAAAGGACCACGGCTCGCCCAAGTCCACCACTTAGGAGAAATTTGTTTTTTTTTTTATAACTATATAAATATATAGTTAAGATATATTAGATATATATATATATATATCTGAAGAGACTGTCTTTGGTTTTCTATGTTGACTGACTTGAATGTTTGTGACTACAAAATTTGAGTTCAAATGAAGATCCAGGGCTTTTCCGCGAAAGGAACTTTGCAGTGTCATCTCAAGATGGCCAAGTATCTATTGTATCTTGTGATGTTTTCATATATTTTGGAAGAGTTCCTTTTCAGGATGGATGCTAATGAAACAATTACTTTGACCACTGCTATCTTGATATTGAAGTGCCAAGTCATTGATTGGCATTGTTCTTTCTTCTGTTTTGTTCATGCGACTTTTGTTGCTAACCTAAAAAACTTTCTTTATTCAACCCATCAATGAAAATTATTTTATTTATATTTTTCATCATCAACCCCTAATAAAAAACGCGCGTGACTAGTATATATATATTCATATCAAAAGAATAAACATGCATAGTGCTATAAATGTTAGTGCTATAAATGTAACACCAATATTTTTTTTTTTATATTGACATTGAGTAAAATTTCTTTTTCCACACCTGATCTCATTTATTTAATTACAAAATGGCATCTGAAGGCATGTACATTTAGTTACAATAGTTTAAAAATCTTCCAGCTAAATAAAACTTATTGCAAAGAAAACGGAAGATAAAAATACAAGACAATGGTGTCTCAATTCATTAAGCAAGATTGGAATCTACTTCTTCATCAAATTCACTTGAACATTGATTAGCCTCCTCATCTGCTTCATTCTTGACATCTAAGTCATCACTACCAGCTAAATGCTTATCATCAAAATCATTTAAACCCTTGTCTTTCACTTCTTCATGAGCTTCGTTTAGTTGCTTCGATTGAATTCTGACACGCTTCCCTTTGATGTATCGATATTCCCATGTGGTCGGTGGATATTTCTTCTTCAGTTTATCATATTTATCTAGCATTTCCAACTTTTGGAATACATCTCCAACCATTGATACAATTGAGTTGTTTGGTCGAATACCAAGCTCTTCCATGTCAGCAAATACCTGCAGGGGAAATGAAGCAACGCCCTTAGATCCCTTTATACGATAATAATAAAGGTAGAATCGTCTAAAATATTAAATACAATTTATACTACTACGACGAGAACAAAACAAAAAACAAAAATAACTAAAAAGCCAAAAAAGCTAAAGAGATAGATGAAAACAGAAAATGTTAGATCATAAAAAATTGAAATAGAAGTGGTGTGCAAGTGTAAATAGTAAATAAAGTTTTAAAGCATGAAGTTATAGTCCTTAAGAAAATAGGTTTCCATCAACTATCAGCATTGAATCTACTTATACAAGAGTAGTAGTGATTAAGTGTGATACATACTGATGGTGACCAAAGAGTAAGAATTTAATCACTAAAATTACTTTCATCAACCATCTTTCTCCTTTAACATATCAGACACATTAGGTTTGTGATTTGGATACAGGCTTTCCGTATCCAAAAATCCAAAAATACAGAAAACAAGTTTGGTTTGCGTGAACCCAAAAACAGTTTTCAACTTTTTATTAAGAAACCGTTTATTTTCAAAAAACAATAAAAACCGTTTTTTGAGTTTTCTATTTCCGAATTATATTCTTGTTTTTGAATCACCAATCAAAAATAATTTTTAACTTTCTATTAATAGTTTGTTTTCAGAAAACGATAAAAAGCCATTTTTTGAGTTTTCTATTTTCGGATTGTATTTTTGTTTTTGAATCACCAACCAAACACAATCTAAACCAACAACTTAATTCCTGCCACACGATTAGGAATTTAGATCCCAACTAAAATCATAACTCAGCTAAATTTAACACAAACTAAATTCTACTAAAGTAACACAAAAATAATAAAACCAAAATAGAATCTTAATAAATCAGAAAATAAAATCTGCATTGCCAATCATGGTGTAATGGCGGTACGTGGCATGCACCATCTCTCATTGGTTATAAAGAGCTTTACTTCAATAAGTAAAGATGGTAATAATGCTCTAGAAGATCAAGATCAAGGCAAAGAAACTCATCCTCAGTAATTTACACAACATCAGAAAGAGTATAGTTCTTTCAAGTGACCACATATCATTGAAAACAACCATCAACAGATTCGACAATCTCATCCTTAAGAATATTTGTAATACGGTCCAACGAATGTTGTTGAAAACGAAGAAGCCCAAGAAATAGCATGGAAATAACACCTATAAAAACACTAAGTAGTGCAAACAAGGCTGAAAAGTATCTCCATAAGGAAATAAATCCTCTACTTTGAAATGCAGACAAATATTCATATATGATTGTAAGTCAAGTATGCATGCATTAGGTTTTTGAAGGATATAAGAACCAAAGGTACAAGCAAGAAAATTCTCAAAAGAACTATACAAAAAAATCTAGACCTAATCATTAAGTTCGTGGTGCCTGACACGAACATAAACAGTAGGTCTATAATTCATAATATAATTTGTATTTTTTCACGTAATATCAACAAGAAGTTCATAAATATGGATGGTAAAGGACTAAAGATACGTAGATGGGTACTAATGGGATCAAATCAATAGGCTGATAAGGTAATGGCCAAGGACAACCTTAAAAGACTTCACTATAAAGCAATTAACTAAAAAATTATAACCAAGATCAATTGCATGCAACAATAACCTAATTACCAACCTTATGACCCACTAAACACTTTAGTAGATCACCAAAAATATGACAAACTACTTCAATCTAACCGTCAATTTGGGTATAAAAAGTTGAAAAAACTAGTGATGAGTACCAAAAATTTTCAAAAGTGTCTTCCAAAAAGAGTTGAGAATTTTGGCAACTATATAAAACGTTATGCAAGTCCCATAAATATGAACAACCTCCTTAAAGACAACTTGGCTACATGTGAAACATCAATTGTAAAAATCAAGCCAAGGTTTGTGGAACAAATTGTCTGAAGATAGTGAATAAAAATTATCCTTGACAAGAGTAATTTTCTTATCCACAACAAAAAGATCAAGTCCACTAACATGCAACTTCCAAACTAAGAACACTAAAAGGGACATTAGGGAATGTAATACTTTCAAATAAGTAACTATAATGAATAATGAAATTAACATATCTTTTACAATTCCCATTGAGAATATTGTAATAAATAAGACCAAAGTCAGGACAACCTAGATACCTCATCTTGATCTTGTCAAACCCAATACACTTACATTGATGATTGTAAAACACAACAACATGAGGTAGAGCATTATCAAACTTATTGGAACATGGTGGTGAAAGACAAAAGTATAGTTAAGAAAGGTAACCCCACTTAGCATATCTTGCACATATCTACTAATAGTGCAACACAAAGACCTCAATCATTTTCACTAAATCCCATCTAAGACCCTGTGTGTCGTAGTAGACTAATGGACCTCCATTTTCTTCATGCGAGCAATAAGGGGAGCCATGACAATACTAAAGCCTCTAATAAAATTCTATAAAATATAGCCACTCATGCAAGCCATGAACCTCTAAAATATCTTGGGTTCGAGCTACCAAATACGTGGTTCAACTTTTCATAATTTGCTAAAATACCTTCAGTAGACATAATCTCAACTCAACTTAAAAAAACATTTTCCCAACTGCTTGAGGTTGACTATATGAATCCACTACATCCTCTTTGCTCTATCAATGACTAATACATTACAAACAATTATATATCTCTATTCATGTTATTTTAAGTCTTATTCAGCCTTTATCATTACCATGAATTGTTAAAAGGTTACTAATTAGTACATCCAATGGCCTCTGTTGCATCATGGTAGTCAAAATCACGATTTGAATTGTTGGATTGTATGATTCACGATTTGATTCACCCCAAAAAAATTTAAATCAGATCCCCAAATCGCTATACCTATGAATCATAAGTGAATCTAGTTAGAATCATAGGTGAATCGCTCTAAATCAGTAGTAAATTGTAAGTGAATCTGGTCGAATCGCTAGTTGAATTGTAGTGGATCGGTCCAAATAATTAATTAGTAAAAAAACACAAATATCTTTAAAACTCTAGAGGTACTTAATATATATGATTCAAATATGTAATGTGAATCTTACGATTCACTGATCCAAATCCCGATTCGATTCATCAAGCCTCAAATTGATTCAATTTTGATTCACGATTTTTACTACCATCTTGCACGTGTCCAAACCACCTTAATTAATTCACTTTCATTTTATCACTAGTTGGGCTACTCCTACCCATTCTCAAAAATGTTCATATAATTTTATCTTTCAATGTTTTACCACATATCCCTCTTAACATTCCCTTTTCTGTTACACACAGTTTGTTAACATGTTATTTCTTTTTGGCCCCCAACATTTTGTTCCATAAAGCATGGCAAGCTTAATAGTAATTTCCAAGAATCCATTTTTTCTAGATGATGCTTATGTTGGTAATGATTGGTGTAACTATTTATGACCCTGTTCTAGAACTTTGCTATAACATTCAAAAGGTCTCCCTTAGTCATTTCCCAACAGTGTCATATAAAAGCATGAGAGAGGCCATTCAAACCAGAAGCTTTATTTGATGAAAATGAAGAATTATACAACAAAAAAGCTAATAAAGATTATTCAAAATGATAATTTAGAAGACACTGATGATTGATGATGAAACTTTTCTAGAAACATTTGATGATAATGATAATGATTGAGTTTGTTTTTGTAGTTGAACTTGATAGGCCATTGAGTATTAATATCATCCCCCACTAAATCACCAGAATGGTTTATCCTTTGGTCACATATCTGGATTATCGACCATGGATAAAGAGGTGGGATTAATTGCGTCTTACGCAAGGTTATGGTTCATATGGTTGGAACGAAATCGAAGAATATTCAACAACGTTGCAAGAGATGTTTCTACCATGTGGGAAGAAATAACATTAGGTGCCAGTACTTGGGTGCCGACCTCTCCATGGGCAAATGGCCTTTCCATCTCCAATTGGTGTCTAAATTGGTCAAGTTGTTTACATCAAGGGCTCTAATCTGTGCTAATTGGGTTAGAGCAACATTAGGCAATGAACAAAAAAAAAAAAAAACCTGAGCATCAAATTTATCAATCGAATCGAAGCTCTAGACAAGGGGTCTCTTATTCTGGATGTACTCGAAAAAAGAACTAGATTATGCGATGATGAGACTGAACAAAAATGCTTGCCTTTATGACTATTTTCGTTTTGTAATAGTGCCATATCTTAGATTCATTGGATGCTAGTCGGTACGACATTTTAAAGTATTATTGGTGCTTTATACTGTCATGGATGCTATGCATTACTTTGGATTACATTATTAATATAATCTGTCTAATTTCGTTTCTACTAAAAAAAATGAAAAAAGAAAAAAAAAAGATAGATCATTGAGGATTTGTAATTCAATTTAATATTGTTGTGTATTATGTTATTAGAAGAATGGTTGTAGACATGAAAATATGCAATGGAAGTTAGTGGAATGCGATTTGTATTTTTATACATCATTTGGTATCTACCTTTTTGCATGGTAAAATATCTGTGTGCAAAACTACATAGATGTACAAAAGTATTATTAAATTATACAGGGACCTATAAATAAAATTATTAATTCTTAAAGGACATAAATAAATATTTTATTGGGGAAGCTACCTTACTGCCTTAACAACACTTCTTTTTGGAAAGACCTTACAAAGCTTCTTAAGTGTAAGCTTCGATTCCATATTACTTTCTCCCATGGATAATGGCCAAAATTCAGGTTATTAACCACAACTTGAGTGAGTTACTGAGATGTTTGAGAGATGGGAATCTCAAGTCTTGAGTGTTTGTTTTGGCACAAGTAGAGTTTATTTATTATCTGGTAAGCACTCTACTAGTCTATGCTAAAGGGAACACATACAAGTTAAATTGTTAATCTAAGTTGTAAAGAAAACCTTGATGACAATCTAACTAGATGCTTCTTAGGTGACCAACATGAAACAGCTGTAATGTTATTTCATAAGATGGGCTAGCAGGTTTAGATGTTTATGTGAATAGTAGGGTGAGTAAGTTGGAAGTAAAATATGGATGGGAAAACGTCTCCTCCTAAAGATGTTGAGAAACGAAGAAGTTTCTAGAAAATGATATTTGAAGACAATTTGATCCCAACTGTATACTAGAATGATGTGGAATGAAGTAGTAAAGTTCAAGGAAAGGACGACATAAAGGGTAGTACTTTGGGAATCTAATGAAGTATTTAGCACAAAATAAAACAGGTAAGTGGAATGATTAGACTCAAAATGTCCATAGAGACAAAGTGTCGATTAAAAGTCTTAGCACAAAATGAAATTGAGAAAATTGAAGAACTACAAGGAAAAACTAACTTAAGGCATGATAGATTAGGAACTACAATAAGAAAATAAATGTCTAAACAAGCTAGCAAAACCAAGGGCAAGGCAATAGTGTGCGTGTGTGTGTAATAGAAGAGAATATCACAGGCAATTGGAGAGGCCACATAAAAAAAATGAGGCACCCTCCAAAAGCAATTATTACATCATGTCTACCAAATGGTCCCAATTCCTTAGTACTCAACCACTCGGTAAGATTGTGTCCCATTAAGTCTAAGAACTACTATACATTGAGAAGCTAGAAAAAGAGAGTTATCCCACAACTAGGGTGGCATATTTAGTGCAATTACTTTGATGTTCATTAATAGTGACGTAAGACAACAAATGCATATAGCAAATTTTAAGCACCAACTTTCGTAGAACAAAATCTTGTGATGTTTGCTCCCTCAGTCACTCCCTCAATTGCGACCGTCCAAACAAAGAAGATTCATGACGACTATAATCATGCAACCAGAAGTTCCCTAATTTCATCTATTAAGCTCAATAAATCACAAGTCAAATTTAATTAGAAAACAAATTAAATGTCAAGGAGATAGAATCATAGAATAATACCTCAAACATCTTTTCATGCATAGCCTTGCTATAATAGATTGAAATCATCCATTAAAAATAAATACGAGGTATG
The DNA here is from genome assembly GCA_035771175.1 of Paratinospora sagittata. Lineage (NCBI taxonomy): Eukaryota > Viridiplantae > Streptophyta > Magnoliopsida > Ranunculales > Menispermaceae > Paratinospora > Paratinospora sagittata. The sequence goes on along the minus strand of CM069609.1, from coordinate 13,517,450 downwards.
CTTTCTAGATTCTCTGAGAAGATTTTCGCCCAAAGCTCTTCAACTTCTGCAAGTCTTCCATCTTGAGCTAAAGCATTCAATAATGTAAAGTAGCTCCCCATTGTCCACCCTTGACCTTTACTTAGCATCCATTTCATTACCTACATCAAAAGTTTTCAATCTTCAATAACTCCTCCCCCATAACCACCCAAAAGATAAATTCTAAAATAAAAAAAATTATATATACAAATAAGATTCATTATCAAAAATAAATAAATAAAATATATACTTGTGTACATGCACTAGGTACATTGCAATTGTGAGAGCCTTACGCACTAGGTATACCCTTTTATAATTTATGTTAATATCCATGCACATGCATTGCGTATAGGTCGTTTAATATATTGCTTAAATTAATAATAAATAATTATATAATATTGTATAAAGAAAATTTTATTAATGAAATATATTAATAAAATAATATATACTATTGGTTCATATTTAGTTTGTTGGGAAACTCCACCATGGTTGGTCTCAAGCCCAGGCAAAGGAGGAAGGTTGCATTAGGTAGCTGATAGCCAGCGTAAAACTTCATTAGATCAACTATGAAAGTAAATTCGAATCTAACTATGCAAAAAGTTGAGTTGAGTATTTAGTTGGTTGGGAAGGGGAATGAGATGGGACATAAGTTTTAAAACTTGAATGCAGTTGTTTGCTAAAGAATTCAATAGAAAGATGGAAAGAAGAAGCGTGAACTTGAATGAAAAGAAGATAAAAATAAGAAACTTGGTTTGAAAAAAGAAATGATGGTAACGTGGATGGTGTGCCCACAAAAGAAGTGAGGTTTGCTCACACTGCGTATAACCACCTAGGGATGTAAGTGGTTTGTGATACGCAAAATAATTATTGTAGGAATGCTGTAACACCCTAGGATTGCACAAAAAAAAATAAAATTGGAACTTCGGGCACGTTTTTCTATAAAAAGAGGGTTTCCCCCCCTCCCCCCTTCATTTTCACACCAAACCTACTCTCCTCCTCTAGTTGGAATACTTTTCTCTTTTGTGACTCTCTTTTCGAGACTCTCTTCGCGGTGCAAAGCGGTTCTGCTCGGGGGAAGGCGCCAGTTCAAGAAGGAGTTATTATCTAAAAGTGGGGAACGAAACATAGGTTTGCGTGTCTTATAAATTTTATTAAAGTGTACATTCATTTATCATTATGTCTTTTATTCATTTACATTGCATTATTGCGTATAATGTTCATACCTGTCATACTTATGCTTGTATATTTGGAGTTCATGTATTATACTGTTACTATGTCGGATTAGTGGTTAATCTGACTCAACCAGACATTGTCTTGTCCTTAATAACTTTAAATAGTGAACGGGAGGCAGCGTGCTGCTCTAGACGATTGGTACTTAAGTGAACTTCGTGTCCCACTTATCAAACTGGAGACTGATCTAGTTGGTCTTATTTGAAAGCTATCAGCTTGTACAAGTGATACTGAACATCCTAACTTTACACGTGGTGATACTGACCTGATAAGAATTAAACGCTTTGGGATCAAAGGAAAGATCTCCCCACGGTAAATCGGTCAATTTTAGATCATTGAACGTCTTGGAAAACTAGCCTATCATCTATCCCTCCCATCGTCCATGTCTAAGGTTGATGACATTTTTCACGTATCCATGCTTCGAAAGTATCGTCCTGATTCTTCGCATATCATCCCTCTAGTCGAGGTTCGGGTTGAGGAAGGAAATAAGTATCAGGAAAGAGCGAAACAAATTATGGATAGAAAAACTCAAGAACTAAGGCGACATAGCATACCACTTGTGAAAGTGCTCTGGGATCACCACGGAGTAGAGGAAGCAACATGAGACCTAGAAGAAACAATTAAACTGAAATACCCTGAATTGTTTTCTAGTAATAATTGATGATATGATACACTGTACTTTTCACTTATCAATAAAATGATGAAACTTTCTTTACACTATATTAATATATTCTTTCATTTGAATAACTATGCAGATGTCTAAAAATAATACCGATGGAGGTAATGATGCACACACGCAATGACCTCTTTGGCAACCTGTGGCGACTCCTTCAGGATATGAGTCAAGCCACAACTACTTTGCATCACCAACTCTATCGCCCCATAGATAGCGACCCTTATCGCCAGAGCATACATGGCTTTTTCGTAACAATTTTGCCCAAAATAATCCTGTGTTCTCATCCTGGCAAGATCTCCTACCAAATTGCTAGGGGGCCGGATTCGGGCAATAGCATGAAAAAACATTTTGCCGCTCAACCTACCTCCCCTGAAACGCTACAACTTGCAGAGCCCTACGCCACCATCTGTGAGGCAGATGTCAGAACCTTCTGAGGACGAATCCAACTCCATTTGCTCTCCATTGTTTGATGATATTGAGGATTCCACCGGCCACAGTGCTATTCAGGGGCCTTACAGGCACTACCCTGATCTTTCGAGAAATGACGACGACGGTGAATTCCACGCAGACAACAATCATCACTACACAGACTGAATTTCGAGGGCGAAATACTTTTAAGGGGGGTAGAGTGTAATACCCTAGGATTGCACAAAAAAAAAATTGTTGAACTTCAGGCACTTTTTTTCTATAAATGAAACCCCCCTCATCTCATTTTTCAAACCAAATCACTTTCTGATTTTTCTCTCTCTCACTCTCCTTGAGTTTTTCTCCTCTTTCTTTGAGACTCTCTTCGCGGTGTAACGCGATTCTGCTCAGGAGAATGTGCCAGTTCTAGAAGGAGTTATTATCTGAAGGTGGGGAACGAAACATAGGTTTGCGTGTCTTATAACTTCTATTAAAATTTACATTCATTTATCCTTATGTCTACTATTCATTTACACTGCATTATTGAGTATAATGTTCATACCTGTCATACTTATGCTTGTATATTTGGAGTTCATGTATTACACTGTTATTATGCCAAATTAGTGGTCAGTCTGACTCAACCAGACATTGTCTTGTCCTCAGCAACTTTAAATAGTGAACGAGAGGTAGCGTGCTGCTTTAGAAGATTAGTACTTAAGTAGACCTCGTGTCTCACCTCTCAAACTAGAAACTGATCTGGTTGGTCTTATTTGAAAGCTACCAGCTTGCACAAGTGATAATGAACATCCTAACTATACACGTGGTGATACTGACTTGATAAGAATCACCAGAAGTTGCCAAAATCTTGTCTAATGTTAGTAAATACTGGACCTGCTCATGCATTGACATCATACATAGACACCACCTAGGTACACAAGTGGTTTATGATCTACAAAATAGTTAGAAGCAATGCTCACTATTATCGATATTTCTCTTGAAAGGGACGTACAATGAGAACCCGGGTTTACCTGCATCTGTACGTGAATCCAGGGTGTCGTTCCTGATGAGGGACGTACAATGAGAACCCGACTACACCTGGGGATGGACATCTGTACGTGAACTCAGGCGACATACAATCATGGAACCATTACGAGACGATCTCATGCATACATACATGTTGTATTGATTATGATGCTATGATGTGTTTATGTTATATTTGATTATGAAGTTTTCTTTATTAATTGGTATATTCATGAACTATTTTACCCACTGGGTCAACCCCGTTGTTATCCAATTTTTCTCAGGAGATTAGGGTGGACTGGGTGAAGGTTTTTGGGCCCACATTCTGTAACCCTTTGTTTATTTATTGGGGCTTTGGGGGGATGTTCCTTTTACTATTTCATGTACAAAAATATATTCTGAAATTAATGAAATCAGACTTGTACATAATTGTGTTCTTGCGCACTTGGTTATTGTTATAATGCATTCGCGCTCCGTCTATGAGTGTTATGATGGTTTAGGCGCGTCCGGCTAGGGCGCGAATGCATTATAACAATAGCCGAGTGCGCAGGAACACAATTATGTACAAGTCTTATTTCATTAATTTTAGAAAAAGTTAGTGCAATTATAGACGTTGTCAACGAAAAATTTGGCACAAGATTCCAATTAGGGAAACACGAGTCAATGAACCAAACCTGAACACAACAATAGACCCAACCCCTAATAATGACCAAACCTATCATCTATTCTCCGAGGATGATCTCTTTGGCAACCTGAGTCAACCACAAACAAATCAGAATGGACAGGGAGTTCCAGCGAATCCACTTTCTTGGAACCTTCCAACCCAAGGCAATACGACGTACCAAAGGTTTCCAACTCTTGAGGTACCATGTCATCCAGTTCCACAAAACCAACCGTAACAAAATTGGACAACACCAATCTTTGGAAGACAGGATATTCCGATGAGTCCACTATTTCAAAATGTTCCGACTCAAGAATATCCATTTGTCCAAGAAGTCCCTGTTAGGGAGTCTTCATATTATCAAACTAATTACCCTCCACCTATGAGTCAACCATACGACAGACATTTTCCACCAATGCCTACAGTCTATCCTCCACCTAGGGGCAGGAAACCTACCAACCATTAATGGGACAACCGAAAAATCTATTTGACCAGCTAAATGTGATTGTATCTAGTCTTGCTGGGATGCAAGAGACCCAGAATGCTTTGATAACATGTGTGAAAGGCATGGTAGAAGAGCGAGCACCTTCTTAACGTTCTTTTGGTAGTCATTCTGTAACTAACAGAAGTTTTAGGAGAAGCACTAGTAGGTGGGAAAATTAGGAATGATTACTGACATTGTAATTATTTTTTATATATATAAATGAAATGTTTGTTTGAGACTATGTTTGGTGGGCCGACTTACAACCATTCTTTCTTTTGTATCACTAAGTTTGGAGTGGTATGAGACACAAAAAAATTGGAAGATACTAAATAAAATGTGGAAGTAAGAAAACCCACGACCTTGTGTGCAAAGAAACATCTGGGGAAAGCTGAATTACTAACATTATCACCGAGTTTAAACGGTATGGGATGAGTAAACTTGGACGATACTAGTAAACTCCTCTCTCGTCAATGTTTTGTAGAGACCATGTTCTTACAACTTAACTTGGTTGAAACCCTTATTACCAAATTCATGTGGTATGAGACACACGAATTTGGATAATAGTCGAAAAAACTGAGCGAAAGAGTTTGAATACATAAGATTGCGATAGAACATTAGATTATGATATTTACCGAGGCAAATCTTAGAACCTTTATGACTTGTATGAATTTTCAAAGAAATATATATGCATGTTCACAAAAACCAGAACCAAAACATTTGACATATTTGCAAAGTTTTATACTTATTATATGAACATTCTAACCTGGGTTTACACCATGGCCAAACATACGAGGCACATAAGATTCTTTGACTCCTCAACAAAAACCTTACACCATACTTAGAATAACAGGTGGTTTTATATTACAGTACTCTCGAACTTATTGCTAAGAATATCATAACATTATACTTGGCTACAGTTCCTAAATCATGGTTTTATTTTCTCCTTGCTAGTGAGAAAATGCAAACTAGGAAGAGAGGAAGGCCACGCACAGTCCGTTCAGCAGAGAAGGCACCTCATGTAGTTTAAAATCAGGAACCGCCGCCTCTAAGGACAGAGCAGGCCACACATGACACTGCCATTATGCCTGGGCAAGCAGTGCCACCTCAACCCACATCCTTTGCCATGTCTTCGACCATAGAATTCCTTTTTGTCGGATTTATCGAGGCGATGAAAGTAACTGTTCAGACAGTAGTTCGTGAGACTGCGGGCAACCAAGTCATTACTGTACAAGCACCTGTACGATCTGGGTCGGAGAGCCAAACCGACTAGATCACGAAGTACAAAAGGCTACAACCCCTTACTTTTGCTGGCACCATTGATGCGGAGGAGGCGTAAAAATGGCTTGATGAGTCAAAGAAGGCTTTTGAGGCGATAGGAGTCAAAGAGCATCGAAAGATTCCACTTGTGTCCTGCCAACTTGTTGGTGGAGTAAATACATGATGGATAACAGTGAAGGAAGACCCAAGGGTCAATACCACAGACATGACTTGACAGCAGTTCGAGTCATTATTTATCGATGAGTATTTTCCTAGCGCTGTGAAGAGGCAGAAGTGCCAGGCTATACCAGGGCAGCGTGATAGTCAGAGAGTATGCTATCAGGTTCGAAGAATTATCGGTTTACTCTCTCTCCACCATCTCAACGGGGCAAGATGAAACCAATAAATTCTACAACGGCCTTCATCCTGACATCCGACAAGCCTTGTTGATCTTGGATCTCAAGATTTACAGGGAGGTCATTGATAAGGCCATAGCTTTGAGCAGGAAAAGATTGAGCAGGAGTAGAGAATGAATAGGAAAAAATGGGTTGCAACATTTTCCCAACATGGCTCGCAATAGGGCAACAAGAAGAAACCCTACTATAATTAAAACCCAGCCCTCCCAGCCCCTGTTCAGAAGAATGAGGCCACGACACCTCTGGCTGAACCGTCTAACCCTGGCCATCAGAGTTTTTGTAATCATGGCCGAGGAGGTCGTAATGGAGGGGGTGGCCGTCACAACGACAATGGCAAGGTGGTGGTCAGCACCACAATTAGCATTGCCATCAGAACCAGCGACAGGAGCCTCAGCAACAGAGGTCGATTTGTTATAACTGCGGCCAACAGGGCCATGTAAGAAATGCCTGCCTCCACCCTCAACAACCACGACAACCTGTTCTCGTTGTTCCAGTCCAACAAGCTCCACCTGCTGCTAATGCCCAACCTAGGCAGAACTAGCAGAACCAAGGGAAACGGAACTAGGGCAGAGCATTTGCCATCGCTTAACAACCCCTCCCAGACAAAAATGTAGTCGAAGGTACATTTTCCTTGTTCAATACCATGGTGCATGTCTTGTTTGATTCGGGTACTATGCATTCCTTTATATCTTATACATTGATAAGGCATTTAGGGTTGCATCCTGAACTCACAGACATCACAATCCATGTCACATCACCATTAGGATCAGGTACTGATGTGAATTTGCAGCGTTCTCGATGTGAGCTTCGAAAGACAGAACATATAATATATGCAGATCTCTTTGTGATGGATATTGAAGACTTTGACATCATCCTTGGCATGGACTGGCTTGCACCTTTAAATGCAAAGATCGATTGTATGAAGAAGCAAGTTCAGTTATCCTTGCCTACTGGGGAGTTTGTCAAGATTCAGGGAATGAGGAAATGGATACACAACTCGACTGTTGCACTTCTCAAGGCATTGCTTCGAGTTCTATCTTTTGGTGATGATAATGAATCACCAGCACCGTACCCTTTCGAAGTACATAATGTCTTGGTAATATCTGAATTCCCAACGGTTTTTCTAAATAACCTTCCTGGTCTACCTCCGGTTAGGGAATTCGATTTTGAGATCAAACTCATACCTGGGACCGGGCCTATCTCAATTCCACCATACAAAATGTCCAACGTCGAGCTGGTTGAGTTGGACAAGCAACTGAAGGAATTGAAGAGTAATGGCTTGATCAGGAAAAGTTCATCACTCTGGGGTGCTTCAATTCTGTTTGTTCGCAAACAGGATGGTTCTTTAGGACTTTGCATCGACTATCGCAAGTTGAATAACACCACCATCAAGAACAGGTACCCATTACCCAGGATCGATTCTTGTTCGACCAACTTAGAGATGCCAAGTACTTCTCTAAGATTGATTTACGATCTAGTTACCATCAACTTTGGATCAGAGAGTCGTACATTACCAAGACAACATTCAAGACTCGGTACGGTCATTACGAGTTCTTGGTTATGCCGTTCAGTCTAACAAATGCACCTACAACATTCATGGATTTGATGAACCGCATCTTCAGGTTATACTTAGACCGATTTGTGGTGGTCTTTATGGATGATGTCTTGATATATTTCTCAACCGAGGAAGACCATAAGATACATCTGAGGATTGTCCTCCAGACCTTGAGAAGCCACCAATTGTATGCGAAGTTCAGGAAGTGGGAATTTTGGGCGAAGCGAGTTCAATTCCTAGGTCATGTGGTTTTAGGCAATGGCATTGAGGTGGATCCTTCAAAGGTTGAAGCGATTTTAAATTGGAAGCAGCCTACCACTGTTACTCAAAAATTTGGAGTTTTCTTGGTTTGGCTGGCTACTACAGACGCTTTATCAAGGATTTCTCAAAGATTGCTGAACCTATGACCAAGCTCACTCGGAAAGACGTACGATTCATCTGGAATCCTGCTTGTGAATCGTCATTTCAAGAATTGAAGAAGCGCCTCATGACAACACTGGTACTAATCACTCCACGAAATGGAGTTGGATTTTCACTATACACCGACACCTCTCTTCAAGGCTTAGGTGCAGTACTAATACAAGAAGGCCAAGTTGTTGCATATGCTTCGAGGCAACTGAAGATTCATGCGGGTAATTACCCAACACATGACTTGGAACTTGCAGCTGTCGTATTTGCACTGAAGTTGTGGAGTCATCACCTATACGGTGAACGATTTGAGGTCTTCTTGGATCACAAGAGTCTTAAGTACATCTACACTCAGAGAGACCTAAACCTCCGCCAAAGGCGATGATTGGAATTCTTAAAAGATTATGACTTTCAAGTCCAGTACCATCCCGGTAAGGCCAATGTTGTCGCAGATGCCCTGAGTAGAAAATCATATGTTGCTTGCACTCTTAACTTCGAGACGGGGAAGTTGGCTACAAAGATGGAGAATTTTAACCTACAAATGATTGAGGAGGGAGGAAGATCACGACTCTCTCAATTATCAGCCAACTCTGAGCTGGTTTGAATGATTTCTGCAGCTCAAGCCAACGACCCTATGTTAATGGAGAAAATATAACTTCTACTCAGCAGACAGAACCTTCCTCACTGGTCGGTCTCTGAAGATGGGGCCATTTTTTAAAAAAAATGCCTCTGTCTACTAAACGATCTTGAGGTTTGGAAAGAAGTGCTAACTGAAATGCACTGTTCGAGGTTTGCTATGCATCTTGGGGGAGACAAGATGTACAAGGATGTCAAGCGACAATTCTGATTTTCTAGAATGAAGAAGCCTATTGCAGACTTTGTTGTTAGATGTCTCGTTTGCCATCAAATAAAGGCAGAACGCAGACTTCCCTCCAGACTTCTCCAACCTTTACCTATTGGAAAATGGAAGTGGGAGAACATTGTAATGAGTTTTGTTATGACCTTGCCTCAAAATAATAAAGGGCAAGATGCAATCTGGGTTATCATTAATAGACTTACAAAGTCTGCACACTTTTTGCCAATAACGTTTACAGATAACCCCGCCAAGCTTGTCGAGTTGTATGAAAGAGAGATCGTACGCCTCCATGGCATACCACTCACGATTGTCTCTGATCGAGACCCTCGATTCACATTAAAGTTTTGGCAGAGCTTCCAGGGTAGAATGGGCTCTAGGATCACCATGAGCACAATCTTTCACCCTCAGACTGATAGGCAGTCAGAGCGTCTTATCTAGATCTTGGAGGACATGTTACGTTGTTGCATTTTGGATTTTCATGACGGATGGGCAAAACACTTACATTTGGCTGAGTTTGCATACAACAACAGCTACCAAACTAGTATCGGCATGGCACTGTACGAGGCTCTCTATGGTCGCCCTTGCTGATCTCCGGTATTTTGGTTAGATATGGCACATCGACCGCAGTTGGGGCCTGAACTAGTTCAAGAGACTTCTGAGAAAATCACACTAGTAAAGGAGCGACTTCGTGTTGCACAAAGTCGCCAGAAGAGCTATGCTGACAAGCGGAGACAACCTGTAGAATTTGATAAGGGGGACTTGGTTTTTCTAAAAGTTCAGCCTTCAAGAGGTGTCAAACGCTATGGGATCAAAGGAAAGATCTCCCCACGGTAAATCGGTCAATTTTAGATCATTGAACGTCTTGGCAAACTAGCCTATCATCTATCCCTCCCATCGTCCATGTCTAAGGTTGATGACATTTTTCACGTATCCATGCTTCAAAAGTATCGTCCTGATTCTTCGCATATCATCCCTCTAGTCGAGGTTCGGGTTGAGGAAGGAAATAAGTATCAGGAAAGAGCGATACAAAATTCTGGATAGAAAAACTCAAGAACTAAAGCGACCTAGCATACCACTTGTGAAAGTGCTCTGGGATCACCATGGAGTAGAGGAAGCAACATGGGACCTAGAAGAAACAATTAAACTGAAATACTCTGAATTGTTTTCTAGTAAAAATTGATGATGTGATACACTATACTTTTTACTTATCAATAAAATAATGGAACTTTGTTTACACTATATTAATATATTCTTTCATTTAAATAACTATGTAGATGTCTGAAAAAATGCCGATGGAGGTAATGATGCACATACACAATGACCTCTTTGGCATCCTTCAGGATCTGAGTCAAGCCACAACTACCTTGCATCACCAACTTCATCGCCCCACAGATAGCGATCCTTATCGCCAGAGCGTGCATGAATTTTTCGTAACAATTTTGTCCGAAACAATCCTGTGCTCTCATCCCTGCAAGATCTCCTACCAAAATTGCCAGGGGCCGGATTCGGGCAACAACACGAAAAAGCATTTTGCCGCTCAACCTACCTCCCCTGAAACGCTACAACTTGCAGAGCCTTATGCCACCATCTGTGGTGCAAAGGTCGAAACCTTCTGAGGACGAATCCAACTCCATTTGCTCTCCAATGTTTGATGATATAGAGGATTCCTGTGACGCCCCAAAAATTATTTCATCTAGCCCATAACCCAATTGCACTTTGCCCAAACTCTATGTGTTGCCTTGATATGGTTGGTGTTTGTTTGATGGTTGTTTAATGTTTGTATAGTTGATGCTTGATATTGTATATAAATATATGTATTATAAATTGTATATGGGTCATGTTAAATTAAAGTATAATGCATATGTTATTATTTATGCATGGGTCCATTAAACCATGAATTTATATGGGTTAGGATTGATTGAATAAAAGGATAAATGAGAATGAAAATTTGGTGTATTAAATGAAAATTTGGTGTATTAAATGGATTGGACATTTAAAATACATGGAAACATGAGATTGGTTAAAGTACATGTGGTTGGTATGGGTAGTATGAGACCAACACATGTGAAGGTTGGTGCATGAAAGTGGACAAGTGTCCCATGTCCACTTCTCTTATCCAAGAATGTGCTACAAGAATGTGCTAGAAAGTGAGGTGAGTGGAGGGAATCAAGGAAGTGCTAGAAAGTGAGGTGAGTGGAGAGAAAGGAAAAAAATAAAAGAAAAGAAGAGAAAGGAAAGAAGAAGAGAAAGAAAGGAGGAGTTGCTTGAGGAAAATCTCTGCAACATTTTGTCAGCAAGTTCGTAGCTTATGGTTCTGCATTCTGAACGGTGGAGATCTTGATTTGAGGTTTCTTCTAAGAGATCTAACCTCTCAAACCAAGCTGGTCGGAAAGTTTGGATTTCTCGCGCCGTTTCGCTCAAACTTATAGATCTCCTCAAACTACCGTTGGATGGATATAAAATTTGGGTATGTAGTTTAAAACTGATATTTCTGCATTCTGAACGGTGGAGATCTTGATTAGAGGTTTCTTCTAAGAGATCTAACCTCTCAAACAAAGCTGGTCGGAAAGTCTGGATTTCTCGCGCCGTTTCGGTCAAACTTATAGATCTCCTCAATCTACCGTTGGATGGATATCAAATTTGGGTATGTAGTTTACAACTGATTTCTGCATTCTGAACGGTGGAGATGTTTATGAGTTAAGTATGTTGTATGATATAGTCATCTGACTTTGAGTATTTGCAGCAGGACAGGAGAAATTGTCTGATTAGAGACTTGTTCATCAAAGATACTTATCTTTTCGGTCCACCGTTGGATTGGGCTGATATTTGGACAGAAGGTTTCTTTCTTCACATACTTCAATCTGTATGGTTGATTTTGTGATTACATATTTCTGTTGGTAGATTGATACATCTGAACAGAATATTAAATGAAGAATTGGTAGGGTTGCTTGTATTAGACCCAAATTTAGAATATGAACTTAGACCTTTCCAAATAGCTTGCATGTCAACTATGTTGACCTAGTTGCCATTGTTGATGAACCCATGATGCAAAATCAGTGATATACATGGCTGAACATGGTGACCTAGTGTAAATCGACAATATGGCCTAAGTATGGAAAATTTCATATTTTAGGGCTTTTGATGCTTTTGGCCTAGAATCATTAAATTGATGCAACTTATGTTTAATTAAGCATGATTAGGGTTGATTATGCTACTGATTTGGTGGTTGTGACAATATCATGGGTTAGGCCTACTTGTGATCAAGTGACCCAATTTGGGCATGTTTATGCCTAAGGAATTGAAAATCAGTATTTTTGATTAATAGAATGGTTTATGTATGAGAACTATGCATTAGAGGCCTAAGTCATGTGATTTGAGTTGAATGATGGGATTAGATGGGATTTAGGCCTATTGTCTATATGTGGGCTGATTTAGGGTTGATGTGTAATGTCTATGTGATTGAGCATAGAAATTGATGTATGGTAGGATATTGATGAATGTTTCAGGATCTTGATTGGGTTGATTCGGTTTGGTGGTCGTGTGTGGTTAAATACTCTCGCGAGGCTTGGTTGTGAGTAGACTTCATTTATGATTATATCTTTTATGTCATCATATCACTTATATATATTGTATGTTGAAAGCATGAATGTGTTCTAATGTTTTGAATGATGCATTGATTTGAGAAAACCTTATGACTTTGGTTGGGCCCATCTATCTGGCTAATAGGGGGACTTAACCTTGTCATAGGAGGGTTTTAGGAAAGGAAATGATTGGGGTCAACGGTACGGTGAAATAGACGTGCACTAGTAACCCCAAATAAACACGATTGGGGTCAACGGTACAGTGAAATAGACGTGCACTAGTAACCCAATGCATGTGGAATGTGGATCCAAATTGATAAGCTTTTACTTGCATCGAACTTATTATAAATGCTTGATATCTATATGTTATGAGCTTTTAATCATGCTATACATTGACATGCATACATGATATTTATTGATGAGTATTGATAGCATATTTGAATTCTATTAACTGGGCACCGTTGGCTCACCCTCATTTTCCTCTTTCAGGTCCTTCTGTCCCGAATAAGGGCAAAGGAGTAGTCATATCTTCGACGTGAGAATCCAAGGCCTCGATGTGAGTTGAGAGACATTTTGATTTAACTGTGTTTTAAATTATGAAGTATTATATTTTGGATTATGTAATTATAACACTTACCACATTGTAGTATGGGTGAGTTGGGACTTGGTAGATAGACCATGTGGGCATATGACGGTTTTTATTTGTACCCATAATTTTGGACTTTGTGTGTATGTCAATTTTAATGGACTGTAGGGATTATGATTTTATTTATGGTTCATTTTTATGGATTATCTCTTGTCTTTGATGATTAATACGGTGGGTAGTTTTGTTTAGTACCTTTTGATATTATGTCGTTGTTTGAGATAAGGCTCGTAGGGTCTCAACCACCTCACGGAAGTTGAGGAGTGGTCGGAGATGCCTACGCCGGGCGTCCCGCCCCGGCATTTCGCACGTCATTCCCTGCGGGGTTGGTGGTCCTGGGTGTGGGGTCGCCACAATTCCACCGGCCACAATGCTATTCAGGGGTCTGATAGGCACTACCCTGATCTTTCGAGTAATGACGACGACGGTGAATCTCACGCAGACAACAATCATCATTACACAGACTGAATTCCAAGGGCGAAATCTTTTTAAAGGGGGTAGAGTGTAATACCCTAGAATTGCAGAAAAAAAAAATCTTGGAACTTCGGGCACTTTTTTTCTATAAAAAGAGGGTTTCCCCCCTCATCATTTTCACACCAAACCAATTCTCATCTTCTTGTTGGAAAACTTCTCTCTCTCTCTCTCTCTCTCTCTCTCTCTCTCTCTCTCTCTCTCTCTATCTTTTGAGACTCTTTTTTTGAGACTTTCTTCGCGGTGCAACGCGATTCTGCTCAGGGGAAGGCGACAGTTCAAGAAGGAGTTATTATTTGAAGGTGGGGAACGAAACATAGGTTTGCGTGTCTTATAACTTTTATTGAAGTTTACATTCATTTATCATTATGTCTACTATTCATTTACACTGCATTATTGCGTATAATGTTCATACCTGTCATACTTATGCCTGTATATTTGGAGTTCATGTATTATACTGTTACTATGTCGGATTAGTGGTCAATCTGACTCAACCAGACATTGTCTTGTTCTCAATAACTTTAAATAGTGAACGGGAGGCAGCGTGCTGCTCTAGAAGATTGGTACCTAAGTAGACCTCCTGTCTCACCTCTCAAACTGAAGTTTGATCTGGTTAGTCTTATTTGAAAGCTATCAGCTTGTACAAGTGATACTGAACATCCTAACTTTACACGTGGTGATACTGACATGATAAGAATCACCAGACGTTGCCAAATCCTGTCTAATGTTAATAAAGACCGAAGTTGCTCATGCATTGGCATCATACATAAACACCACCTAGGTACGTAAGTGGTTTATGATCTACAAAATAGTTAAAAGCAATGCTCACTATTATTGATATTTCTCTGGAGAGGAACGTACAATGAAAACCTGGGTTTACCTGGGGAGGGACATCTGTACGTGAATACAGGGCGTCGTTCCTGAGAAGGGACGTACAATGAGAACCCGATTACAGCTGGGGAGGGACATCTCTACATGAACTCTGGTGATGTACAATCATGGAACCATTACAAGACGGTGTCATGCATACATACATGTTGTATTGATTATGATGCTATGATGTGTTTATGTGATATTTGATTATAAAGTTTCCTTTATTAATTGTTATATTCATGAATTATTTTACCCACTGGGCGAGTAGCTCACCCCGTTGTTATCCAATTTTTCTCAGGAGATTAGGGTGGACTGGGTGGAGGTTTTTAGGCCCACATTTTGTAACCCTTTGTTTATTCATTGGGGATTTTGGGAGGATGTTCCCTTTATTATTTCAAGTACAAAATTATATTCTAAAATTAATGAAATTAGACTTGTACATAATTTTGTTCCTGCGCACTCGGTTATTGTTATAATGCATTCGCACGCCGTCCATGAGTGTTCCTTCGGCTTAGGCGCGTCCGGGCGGGGTGTGACAAATGCTCACTCTTTTGATTTATGGAATAGTTGTTGGAGCAATGCTCACTATTCTTGATGTTTCCCTTGGAGAGGGATGTACAATGTGAACTCGGGATTACCTGGAAATGGACATCTGTACGTGAATCTAGGGCTATGTACGATCACAAAACCGTTACGAGACGATGTCATACATGTTGTATTGTTTATGATGCTATGTTGTGCATATGTTATGTTTGATTATGAAGTCTTCTTTATCAATTGTCGTATTCACAAACTATTTTACCCACTGGGCAATAGCTCATCCCGTTGTTAACCATTTTTACAGGAGTCTAGGGTGGATTGGGTGGAGGTTTTTGGGCCCTCATTTTATACCCCTTGTTATTTTTAAGGAGATTTTGGGTGGATGTTCCTTCAATTATATTTTGTACAAAAATACATTTTGAAATTAATGAAATCAGATTTGTACTCAATTTTGTACATGTGCACTCGGTAACTGTTATAATGCATTCGCGCCCCGCCTGTGAGTGTTCACATTTAATGGTATCAGAGCGAAAGGTCCACGACCTCCCCAAATCCACCACTTAGGAGAAGAAAAAACTTTTTATAACTATATAGTTTTATAGAGTTAAGATTTATATATATATCTATATATCAATGTATATGTGAGATATATATATATATATAACCTGATGCTAATGAAAAATATTTGGATTCAATGATGACATAAACATCAAGAGGAAAATAGAAAATGTTGTCCAATGGACAAGGCATAAATCTTAAAAATGTTAGGAATATATTTTGTGTACTTCACAAGTTTTATCTTCCTTTCAGCAAGATAATGGCCTCTAGTGAAGGAATGACTTCTAGTAGTCAAGAACAAGTTTCCACAAGACTTACGAAACTTTACAAACGGAGGGTTATGTGTAATACCCTCGGTTTAGACAAAAAAAAATAAAATAAAATTTTGCGCTCACCCGTCGGAACCTTTGGGCAGCCCGTCGGAACCTTTGGGCAGCTCGTCGGAACCTTCGGGCAGCCCGCCTGAACCTTCGGGCAATCCTTTTCCTATATAAGGAGCCCCCTTTGTTATTTTCATACCAAATCACTCTCTTATCTCTTGCTCTCTTTGTGATTTCTCTCTTCACTTTTTGAGACTCCCTTTGAGACCCTCTTCGCATGGAACGCGGTTTTGCTCGAGAAAAAGTGCCAATTCAAGGAGTTTTTATCTGAAGGTGGGGAACGAAATAGAGGTTTGCGTGTCTTATAACTTTTATTAAAGTTTACATTCATTTATCATTATATCTACTATTCATTTACACTGCATTATTGCGTATAATGTTCATACCTGTCATACTTATACCAATATATTTGAAGTTCATGTATTACACTGTTACTATGCCGGATTAGTGGTCAATTTGACTCCACCAGACATTGTCTTGTCCTCAGTAACTTTAAATAGTGAATGAGAGGCAGCGTGCTGCTCTAGACAATTCGTATTTAAGTGGACCTCGTGTCCCACCTCTAAACTGGAGACTGATCTGGTTGGTCTTATTTGAAAGCTATCAGCTTGTACAAGTGATACTGAACATTCTAACTGTTATCTCAATGAACTCCATGCATGAATGTTTTGGTGATTCCAAATATCTCTAGTTGGTTTATCTAATGATCTTGTCAAGTGTTTTAGATTTATCAAGAATCAAGATCAAGGAACTGTAATCACAAGCCTATTGAACATCAAAGTAAAGTATCGAGTCTGTCAGTACTTAAAATGTAAAGTCTATCGATCATCTTACTCTCAGCAATATTTTTATCGTTTGCATATTTTGATTGTAACATTTTAGTCGTACCTTATGATTTCTAAAGTATTTGTTTTGATTAAAAGAAACAATAACAACGTACTCAAAGATATGATCAATAAGCAAAAAATGTACATGTATATTAATATAGACAAATCCAACATGTACATGTGATCATCGTAGATGTGTACATAAAAAATAAAGCACAAATAACATAAGTACACAAAAAGTACAAAACTGTAAACAAAAATACAAAACATACAAAAAACATCTCCAACATATATGTCAAACTCCAAACACTCCCCTGAGTGTATAAACTCTCCCCCTGAGTATGTGCACAAAATGGTCTAGTCAATCAGACCAATCATATTAATCTTTTCCCCTTTTGAAATATCAAAAAGAGGGTGTGTCTATGATGAAGGTGACGATCGAGAATCTAGAGATCCTAGCCAAGCAAATATATCCGGTGAACTCGAGGCATCGTCCTCTGTAGGGGTGGTACCAGCATCTGCATCAAGTATAACATTGACAGAAACATATGAGGTAGCAGAAATGGAGCCGGAGTGGATAACTAAGTCACGTCCCGAAAATGGTGGAGAAATGTGTGGAAGAGATAACACTAAATCCAGAGATGAGTCTGCCAAAGCGAATGAAAGATGCAACGTGGGAGTGGGAATCCTCCAAAGTGCTGGCGATGAAGGGATCAGAGCTAGGGCAGTGGCTACTAGAGAAGAACTGGAAAAATGATCAGAAGCTGAATCGAGATGAATAGGCGAAGCAGGCCGATGAAAGCTCGGAGATGGTGCAGGTTGCTCTCTGTCTCCAAAAGCATCCTCCCAACTGAAGCTAAACCCATGAATCTCGTTTACTGTAGATTGATTGAGTAGAATCAGAAGCAAGACTCCATGAGAACTGACATCTGCGGCCAGATCATCGTACTTCTTCTCCATGTTGGAGAAGGAAGAAAACAATATATGTTGCTGGTCTCGTATCTCCGTCAGCATTTGTAGAACGACATCTGAAGGAGCTGAAGAGGAGGGGCTGGTATATCTGTTGGTGGCTGATGTGTGCAAACCGCAAGTGTACGGTGTCAAGTTATAATATTTTTAGATGAGAATCGGGTATCGTCCTCAGGGATTGATTAGCTACACTAGTTATGTCGTTCCAAGCCCTCATTTTATATAGAAAACCAAATTTTAGTGATCAATGAACTAGAATAATACTTAGACTAAAGCAAAAAATTAAATCAGCAAATTGTCAGAATTTTCTGGAGAAAAATCAATATTAAAAACACCTAGAGATTTAATTTCACCAAATTATCAATTATCCAATATTAGACATGATTATTATCAAATCCTTATTGAAGTTTATAAGTCAAAATCTTCTAGTTTCTAACACCCTTTGTCGAGTGCCGTGTTAGAATATATCACCAAAATATAGTTTCGATCTATCGATACAAACTAATATATTAGCAATGCATTAAGCCTTGTGATTTTCCTACAACTTCATAAAACATTGGATATCTATTGATACTACAATAATCTCATGTCATATTTCTCATATTCTAACCTAGAAAACCCTCTACCGAGGGCCGCCCTCCAAGTCTATGATCAATTAATCATTGGCCAAGAAATCAATAGCATTAAGCATGGAGAAATATAAATAAATTGTGAATAATTCATTGATAATAAACAAATACTAATATTAATGCATAATCTCTAATATAGGATCTATCTCATCTCTAAACTAACAATTTAGTTCATAACTTGGCAGAATGAAACACAAAACATGTAGAGAAACATGAAAATCAACATAAAAACCAAAACTAGAAGCTTGTGAACTTGTAGATTCCTCCTTATCTCCAAGTTGTCTTCTTTGCGTTCCTTTGCTCCTAGCTGTTATTCTTTATTCTCCAGTGTATTCCCCTCGAAAAACCATAAATTTTGAAATATAATATGCCCAAAGTCGTGTGGAATCGAAATAGGAAAGTAGGGAAGAATTCATCCAAAAACTTGCTAAAATTGCAAGTTTAACAAAACCCAACGGTGCCGCGATGCCCAGAACACCCATTCTTCTTCTCTCTTTTCACCACCACGGCCCGCTTCCTAGCACCATGGCCCGCTTCCTAGCACCACGGTCCCCAGAACGTGCAACTTCTCTTTTTTTCTTTTGGACTTTGCCAAATTTCGCTCCTTTTGACATGTATTCTTCATATTCCTCCTTTGCAGCTTCTTGTACATGTTTTCATCATCCAAATCAACAACTAACACGTCTAGATACCTACAAAATAAAGCAAATCAAATTAATAACACACTCAAACATAAAATGAATCAAATTATAAACTAATAAACCAAAATTATGCATGGAAAACCAAGTTAATCCTAAACTAACAAATGAATGAAATGTCCTTAAACACACTTAAAACATTCTCTAAAACCTATCTAAATATGCAACTATTAGTGGCGCAATACCCGAATATGAAGCATTGACATTTGAGAATCTCGCTCTACCACAACCACAACCAGAGGGTGCCACAGTCTGAGGCTGGATTGGTGCTTCTCCTCAGCCACATAGACGAGCTACTAGAGGCGCACCCCCTGCTCCCTTTGAGTCAAGCTCTGGTTGCTGCTTCTGAGGATCAAACACAATGAATCTAGTACCCTCGCCCAAACGTCTCCTAGAGATATGCACCCAATCGCAGATGCGTCCTACCTACTGGTATCTGAGTGATCGGATAGTGTTCTCTCCAATAAAATTCTTCTTGCTGGGCTTTCTCGAAACCCTAAAGCCCTTGAAGTCAACTCTAGTGCATTTAGCGAGCAAAGTCACTAAAGCACCATAGGGCAATGCCCTAGTGTAATGTCGTGCCCCGGTGATGTGATGAATGATAACGTGGGACAAGCGAATACTGGTGCGACTGTGCATGCACTAAAGGAGAAAAACATCTAAAGGATTTACCTTCGCACACGAGCTCAGTCGACAAATGATTACCCTCGAGATGATGTTATGGAAGATCTTGAGTTGTAGTTTAAAGATGGTGTTGGACACCGTCAACACCCCATGTCTAGGCTCCACTCCCGACATGGCCCTCAAAGTCGTGATCTGATCGTAGTTAGGAGAAAGGATCTCGTCATCCTCCCCAGCGTAAGAAAATGTAGGATCAGCTAAAAAAAATCAAATATCTCATCCAAAATAGAAGGGGATATATTAATGTCAACACCCAGAATCCTGGAGCGATAATGACGTAGGTTGTCACCAGGAACATGAGTAAGTCCGGAGTAGAAAACTTGGACTAACTCAGTATAAATAGTGTCACCATGAGAAAGGAACCGCTCCAATCTCATCTAGGTAAAGTGGGTGAAAAGATGCATATGTATCCTCATGAAGTCATCAAAATCAACTCGGACGCTTCGAGCGAGATGTCGAGTGTCAAAAGGTCAGACGACAACCTCAAGAAGTAGAGGTTGTGATGTGGGTGAAGCCACGAGTGCGGAAAGTGTGACATCATAATCCGATGAGGATGATGATGATGGTGATGAAGGTGAAGGCTCGCGAGGAGGTGGCCGTGAGGCATGGAGTTGACTCGTGGAAAGTGGAGTGCAGGTGGGGGACTCCCCAACCTCTACACGTCGTTGTATAGGCCTGGGTGGAGGAGTAGATGATTCGTCGATCTCCAATCGATGTTTTGAAACGGTTGCTTTTCTTGGAGGCAGTTTGTTAAACACTATATGTGCAAACAAAATGAACTAAAGGGTTTTGAATGAAAATGTGGTGAAAATGGGAAAAAAATGAATCAAAACGATGATGGAATGTTGTGGAGGTGATGGCAACGAGAAAAACAAGCTAGAGAACTTGGATTTCTGTTGAAAATCGAAAGAGAAATTGAAGATTGAAGAAAAAATTGAAAAATGGCGATTTTGAAGACAAAATGGACGGATTAAATGATGTTTTTAGCTTAAAAACGATTAATTTGATGATGAATGTGATGGGGAATGAGTTTGGAACAATCAAAACACATAAAACACAAGGTAGGAAAATCAGGTGTGAGAGGAGAGATGAAAAGGCAGAGAGAGGAAGTGAAAAATAGCTCTCAGTCTCGTGACTGTGCAATTATCAGTCACTAAGAAAAGTGTTCCTTTTAAGAGGAGCGCGTTCCCGTGTTCTCTGCAGAACACCTTCTGGTGTTCATGCAGAGGAGTGTATTCCTCTTTGTGGGAACATGTTCCTTAAGAACACAGAACACTAAAACATTAAAATTTTGATTTTCTTGATTTCCACTTTGGTTAAAATGATAATTTATGATTATTCAAGAAAATTTTGGTCATTTCTAAGTAAATGATACACACATCAAATGATAAAAACACTATAATCAAGATCATTCACACCAAATTAACACACATACGTACATCAACAATAATTCATACAAGATTAACATTAATGAATCATGCATCATTATTGGAAATAATACATGCAAGATTATAAAGTATAACACATGTAAAATTATCATAGATGATATATTCAAGTGAACATAAAATAATCATCATACACACATTCACATGAATACATTGGAAGTGATAGAATATGTAAGGTTCAAAATACATACTTCCATTCAAATTGAGCAAATATCATAATAACAATTAAGTATCAATGCTCAATAACATAGTTCAATAATAAATGTTACATATAAAAACTTGAGACACATGATCCATTTAATATAGATGAAAATTCTCCATGTGAACATATGATAATCAATTCTAGCAAGCTCACAAGATACACATGTACACATTACATATCTTAATTGATGATCAAAATATACATCATTCATAGCATGATCAAATCAATTAAGTTTAAAGCATAGGCAATGAAATTTAACACTCATTTTAATTAATGGCTAAGATATTTTCAAAATCATACAAATATTATAATTAGGCATAGTATGACATGAAAAGTTTATCCAACTCATTCATTACTCAAGCATGTATATAGTACTTATCAATTACACGAATAAAAACTGATATGACAAGTATCATGCTTAAATGGATATTAGATGCTTCAGCATAGACATATCTCTTAATACACAATTAATTTATGCTTAAGAGGATATGTCCAGGCCATTTGTGGAATAACACAATAGAAATATTTGAATTTAAATAGAAGTATTACCCGCAAGCGAAGATCGATCATGTAGCACTTCAAGGAACCTCGAAACTTGCATTTTGATCATCAGTTGTGTTGTTCGAGTCCTTGCTGCATCCAAGAAGCTTCCTAATCCACATTTTCCATCTTGGAATCTTTGGAAACCTTCGAATGTGAACTTGAATATTCAAATCTTCGTCTCAATCATTTAAGGTGTAGATGAGTGATCCACTGGATATGGCACTTAATGATTGATCATCCTCAACCTGTTCTTCTTCATCGTATTGATCATTTACCAATGATTATGCTTCACTTTCATCCATTATATCTCTGTCATCATCACTTGGTAAGTTGGCAAGCATTTCTCTTTTTTAAGATGAAGCTTCACTATCTTTTGAGGAGGTCTCAAGTTCGCTTAACACTGATGAGTTGAGTTTTATACATAGTATTTTGTAGGAATTTTATGAGGTTTTTAGATATATTTTACTAATTTCTAGGTGTTTTTGGCTTAATTTGAATATTTAGTGTTTTTGGTGCATCTTATCATTTTTGTGTGTTTTAGAGGTAAATTTTAGTTGTTTTCATGAATAAAATACTTTAGGTTTGTTTAGGAAAATAAATATGATTTTTAGGAATTTTTCCTAAAGTTCTTAGTGGCATTTGCATAATAGCATGTTCATTTTATATCATAGTTTCATGTTAATTGTTAATATTTTGTTAGTTGGTTGATTTACTTACTTATGGTTGTTTTGTTTTGTAGGTAATAAAAGCTTGAAATTGTGGTGAATCAAGGCCCAAATGATGGTGAAAAGTGACCAAGATCATGTGCGAGAAGTGTACAAGAAAGTGCAAAAGCATGGAGAAAAGCAGGAAGAAAAATGGCTAACGACACAAGTGCACTATGTGCACTTGTGTAGTACTGGGTGCTGCAGCTCTTCGGATGGCGCTACAGTGCCCAGAACGTTAAAAATCTGCAATTAAAGGCACGATGGTAGTGTTGCAGCGCTACCCCCTCGAGCGCTGCTGCGCTACCGCACAATTTCTGGGTGGTTTGGCCATGCGTTTGGGCAATTTTGGCAATTCAAGTCTAAAGCGAAATAGGGCATGTTATATATCAAATTTTAGGGATTTTCAAAGGAATCCATTGGAGAAGAAGACAAGACGGCTAGGTTGCTGGTAAAATGAAGATTGGCTTCGAAAGCGAAGAGGATTGAAGATTTACAGTGTTTCTAGCATATTTTGAATGATTTCAATGTTTTATATCTTGTTTTGTATTTTCTTCTTCAACACTATGAACTAAATTCTAATTCTAGAGAATAGATGGATCTTATTTTGACTTTGATGGGTTAATTGTAACAGTTTTCCATTGTTAATGCAATTTTCTATGGTTTATTCATAATTCTTTATACCTAATGTTTTTGGTTTACTGATCATGAATTAAATGAACATAGATCTAAGGGCCGATACTTGAGAGAGGGTTCTATAGGTTGGAAAGAGAGATTTATGACATGAGACGACTATAGAATCGAGAGGTTTATAGGATCTTATGAGATCATTGAGAAATCCCTAGAGTTCATGGCATAATTGAGAATTGGATCTTTATCGAGAGGTCGAGACCCAATCCCAAACGTAGATTTCAATCCGACACTCGAGAGAGGTGATTGATAACCCTTGGATTTGATTTATAAATATGGAAAATGAATTTAACAATGAATGATCCCAATTAATCTTGATTTGCAAACTAAGTGAAGTCGATTCTCTAGATCATTCTCACTATTAAATTTTCTTTACATTCAATTGGTTTAATTCCATTTAAGTTCCAACATTTTAATCTGTTTAATATCTATATTTGATTGTCTAAATAAAGTTTGAAATCTGTGAAACGGTAATTGATAGAGTAACAATTCCCTGTGGACGATACCAGATCTAATCGGATTATTACTACATCGTTGACACTGTACACTTGCAGTAGATCATGAACAAAAACATAAAGAAATCTCTCAAAGCTATTATTAAAAGGATCACCAAATTTCTCAATAAATTTGTCTTTGTACTTCCATTTGTCCGGAAAACCCTCTAAGAAATACTTAACCAATATCTGAAGAGGATAGGTTATTCCGTAACTTTGCAAGTTACTTGCTAATTCCATTGTAAAACCCCTCCACTTTTTCTACAGTAAAAAAACTAAACCACCTGAAAACTCTACAGATATAATTTCAATGAGTGAGAAAAGCCCCCTTGGAGAAAATATAGACCCCCCATAGTGGGACGGTCCCAAGGAAAAGACCGTCCCCATGAGGGGCCGTCCCCTTGAGGGGTCGGCCCCAAGGGAGGCTAGCCCCTTGAGGGGCAGGCCCCATAGGGGGCCCCCCCAAGGGGACCGGCCGCTTGGGGTTGCCCCCCATCATTCGCTCCATCTCGCCCTTTCTCTTTCCCTCTCCCTCTTAATCTCCCTTTTCCCCTTTTATACTTATTTTTCTAGCTCTCTCTCTCTCCCTTTCTCTCTCTCTCTCTCTCTTTTCTTGCGCTTCCCGGAAGGTAGATCTTTTGGCTGAAGAATTCGTAGAGACGACGCCACTACACATGTTAAGTTGGGAATGAAGGCTAAGTTTTCCTTTCTTACTTATCTAATACTGAATTACATAGATTCATGCATCATATTTGTTACCATGCTTTACTTCATGCATGAGGCTATCTATTAAAAATGATGTATTATTGGGTGCAATACTGGCATGGTGGTTATATTTTTAGGTGACGCTGGCCCCGAATTAGCACTGGAACTCATGAAACCTTTCAATTGCTGGATATATTACTGGTGCCTCGGGTCACAGGTTGCGAGTGAATGGTACCTGGTGGCCTGTGATGCCCTGTGACCAGGGTTCATTCATATCATTGCTTGATTGTATTGTTGTGACATAATTTTTTGATGACTGTTGTTCTGTATTCCTTATTATGCATGTAAGATTCATTTATCGTGCTTAACCTCACTGAGATGTTGAGCTCACCCCATTGATATTTTTCCCTAGGATCTTAGACACGCATAAGTACAAATATGTCATCAGAACTTTAAAGCCACCGAAGCTATGTCTGAAGGAAGCACGTAAGGTGTAGGATGTCAACATTGATCTAGGTGTGTTATTTATGGGATACTGTAATTTTTGCTGCGTACTTTGTACTTAAGTAATTGTAATATTTGTACTTTTTCCCTCCATTATTAAAGGAGAATGAATAAAAGATCTGTGTTGATGTCCATTTCTGCTTCACACCCCGATTTTGGTCTGCTGCGTATTGTATGAGATTGTTCTTGAGTATCGGGGTGTGACAGATATGGTATTAGAGCATGATCTTGCGACCAATGCCATAAGCGCGTCGGTCCCTTGGTACGCCCATTGGTCATGTTAGTGTGGTACGCGTATCATCCTTCATCGATACATGTATCAACCACCTCGGTACAATTTTTGAGCTTCGGTGCATGTGTCCACCCCTCAGTGCACAAAATGGTCGCATCGGTACACTAGTCGGTCACGTTAGTACGATACGCATTTCGGCCCCTTATCGATATGTGACACAGAGCAATGATCTTGCAACCCACATATGTGAATTTCTGCTAGAGAAAAATTAAAACTAAATAATGATAGTAATAATAATAAGAACATATGTATTATTATTACATGCCACATAAGGAAATTAAGATTATAATATTAATTAGTATATTAATACACTATTAACATACTACTAATGTTATATTAATATTAATATCATGCAGGATCTATAAATATTACTACCTTTATATTAATTATTATATTATTTATGGTGCTTCAATATTCGCGTCGACCCCGTGGTATGCAGATCGGTCATTTACCACCTCGGTATGTGCATCGATCCCTCGGTACGCGCATCATTCAGTCACCAACGTGGTAATGCGTCAAGTGCCTTAATATACGCATAGCGTAATATCCTAGAAAAAAAAGAAGAGAATATATATATATATATATATATATATATATATATATATATATATATATATATATATATATATATATAAATAAATACCGAATAAAATAAATTACATGAGGGAAGTACCTTGAGGAAGGTCCTGCGAGAAAAAAAGATTTTTGCTAACACGTGGCACCCTCCGCCACGTGGAACCTAGGAAAGTGATATTTTTGTGGCGTGAAGGTTGTGCAAGGTACTTCAAATAGATACAAAAAAAAAATCATTTTGAAGGTTTGTCTGAAACTTAATCGGATGTTGCGATTAGATGATTACAGTGAACTATAGATCTAGCTAGACATTAATTAGGATTAAATATCTTTCACTATAGTGAACTAGGGTGATCACAGTAACAACCTGACTATTAAAAGAACAAGGAGATATTATATTATGAAGGATCAGTTTGTAAGATTAAGCATTTTAATCATTAATTGAAGAGTTGGTGATTACTTGAGAATTACAAGGTCCAGTAATCTAGCTTGATAGATAGATATACATATTGGAACTCAAGTTTCGAGAATCTTATGATTATGATCCTTGATTACTTTTGACTTTAAGGCTTTTTGGGACTTTTCAAAAATCCTGATATTATATATGTAAATAATGACTTATGGAGATTTCTTTATTGCCACATGAACGTCAGGGTAATTGCACAATATGTTTATTAGTCATATCACGTATGATCAGATTAGGATAGACTTGTAAAATTTGATAAGCCTGAACTATTTTGATTTTTTCATATGATGAACTGAGTGTGATCAGATCAAGATGTATTTTACAAATTTTTAATGTCATTGAGTTATTTTATCCTAACATTTCATATGATGAGTGATCATGACTATAGAAATTGTCCTTGATAAATATTAGCATACCCGATTTTATTTTATTAATATGATGATCGAAATAATGCATTACGTGATATTAGTAGTAATATGATCACTTTGGGTATGTTTATTTTGGTTATTGGATAATCAAATTTGATCAAATGCTTATGATGTGAGAAACTGGGGATCGTATACATTAATATGAGCTTAGTCTATTCTAAACCGATGATGGTAAACTTACTATATAAAATCTTAGGTTATGGAAATTAACCTAGAATAAAGAAAGTAATGACATTTAAGTTAAGGTCATCTAATCGAATTAATATGTGACTATGAAGATTGAATTATCCAAATAGTTGGAAATCTTTATTAGACACATAAAGTTGAATTGATGATCAAAGAAAGTCTAGTCACTATGAATGGATTGATACGTTCATTAGCCTAACACTCAATTATCAAGAAATCAACTACTAGTCGGTGCAGAGATGATAAGTATTTTACTAAAATCTTTATGAGTTGAGATTAAGGTAGATAAGCAGATAAGAAAAGTAAACTTTAATGAAAATAAACCTTGGGAAAAATATACCGTACATTTTGGAAAGGATATAAACCTTAAGGATAATAGGTTTTAAGGAAACCGACAGGGATATGACTGCTTAGAATAATGAGATTTGAAGGAAACATGGCTCATTGAGAAATCAAATGAATAAGTAAGTACATCGTTTAATAAGGCATGATTGAATCTAATGACTAGATCTCACCAAAGAATTTATTATGGGTCACGGAGTGGACTAAGATCCATAACTCAAGGTGTTGAATCGATGATTGTTGTGCAAGTTTCAGCTGCTGTGGGCACAAGACAAGATACAAAACCTTGAAGCTCAAGGGCCATCATATTTAGGCCATTGCAAAATAGTCAAGGTTTGAGAAACCAAGCCCGAGAAATATCAGCCACCAATTGATGTGCCGAGTGACTTGAAAAAAAAAATTCAAACGTATTCATTCCCTCTTTCATTTTTAAGATGGACTTTTGAGTTGAGTCCAGAAGAAGGATCATTTGTTGAGGAAAAGTGATTGGATATAATCTGTGGAAGTTAGTAAACAAAGTAACCACCTAGGAACGTAAGCCGTTCGTGGCCTGTGGATTGATTTTTAGGTGCATGAGAGTCGCCCGTGGTGCATGACTGCACACCTTATTAAGTCAACCCTAGGCGGTGCACCTCTGTTGTAAACTTCATTATTTCAGCCAAAAGGAGATGCACGAACGGGGTTGTACCTTATTTAAAAGAAACTCATGTGATTATTATGAGACTTTTCTTTGAACATTTATCCAGGAAACCTGGATAATACTTGGCCACAGAATCTTACGTGACGACAAGTTTCGAGCATTTATAAATACGAATGTTATTAACTAATATGCTATGCTATCAAATATTGATGATTTCCATCAAATGGTTGATGAGATTTCATTTTAAACTCC
The DNA here is from genome assembly GCA_035771175.1 of Paratinospora sagittata. NCBI lineage: Eukaryota > Viridiplantae > Streptophyta > Magnoliopsida > Ranunculales > Menispermaceae > Paratinospora > Paratinospora sagittata. The sequence continues at coordinate 13,489,148 of CM069609.1, read as the reverse complement.
AAGCCCTACAGGTATTCCATCCTAAGAGGACACATGAACCATTAGGAAGGGTATGAATGTGTCTCATGGGAAATGGGGCTTCAGAATGGATGATACTTGTGTGAAAACTTTCAGGATAGAATGTTTGACAAGAAATTCATTACCATTGATATCCCTTTTATTGTTGTATTAAGGGTGGTATGGGACACAACAAATGCAGGGGATGACTGGAGTATTCTTGATCAATGGAGGACCTGTAGACCATGTATGGTGAATCATCCAGAAACTACGTTATATCTGTAATCGTTGTATTCGGGGTGGTATGGGAAACAACGAATGCAGAGGATACCGGTTATAATTTAGGCATCTAGATGGTTTGCATAACTTGTTTGTTGCATATATATGAAGCATCATGTAGGATAATAAGTGAAAGATAAAGGTACTCTAGTCAATGGTTCAACTTTTCATGGGACCAATCCAAAACTGGAGAGAAGTTTTTTTAAATAAATTTCGAACTGAAACCTTGTTTTGGAGTCTAGTAACCAAAATTGTTATTTCTTGAAATGATCAATACCAATTTTAAGGATTAGAATACCAGAATTGAATCAAAAACCAAAATATACCTAAAAGCCAGAACTCTTACCCCTCAACCTAGAAGAGATAGGAATTTGACCCCATACCAACCAAAACAAAACACCATGACACAAGAATCGAGACTTAGGACTCCAATTTATATAAAACTTTTAGAAAAGATGATTAGGCATAAAGCCTTACCTGACTATGGGTAAAGAAAATCATTATCACATGATGACATCATGAGTGCTAATGATATATTACCACTATACTCACAAACAAAAAGAACTTCCATGATAGACGCTCACGACAGAAATCCTAGTTGAGGATTAGAGTCGTTAACTATGATCTATTGGACTGACAGCCTTGAGATTGTTTAACTTCCAGCGTTAGACGAGACATGGTCAGTCTTGCCCCCCCAAGGATGTTGACAATGACTAACTAGAAGTTGACAGTCCAAACCTACTACTGCAACAGAGTTCCCCAATGACTCAGACGTTGCAATTAGAATATTTTTCACAAAAGGGATGAGCAAAAGCCTAAACACTATGGATACCATAGAGAATGATGAATGTGCCAACTTTGACACATAGGAGTTGCCACCAATGACTACTTTGATCAAATTTCAAGGGCGAAATTCAATTAAGGAGGGTAGATTGTATCACCCCCCACTTTTTTCTACCGTAAAAAAACTAAACCACCTGAAAACTCTACAAATATAATTTCAATGAGTGAGAAAAGCCCCCTCGAAGAAAATATAGACTCTCATAGTGGGACAGTCCCAAGGAAAAGGCCATCCCCATGGGGGCCAGCCCCTTGGGGCACCCCTATAAATAGGGGTTGCCCCTGATAGTTGCATATTTAGATACATCTTAGAGTATGTTTTAGGTGTATTTTAGAATAGTTCATGTATTAGTTTGATAGGTTTATGTTAGTTTTAATACATTTGTTAGCTTAGGATTAATTTAGTTTTTATTCATTATTTTAGTTCATTAGTTTATAATTTGATTTAATCTATGCTTTAGTGAATTATTAACTTACTTTGCTTTGTTTTGTAGGTGTTTGGATGCATTAGTCATGGATTTGGATGAGAAGAAAATTGGCTAAGTCCACAAGAGGGAAGGCAAAATGGAGCGGAAATTCGGCTAAGTCCAAGAATTAGGCGTAGAGAAGAGGCTCTGGGCGCTGGGGCGCAGCTTGCGGCGCTAGAAATAATACCAAGTAAAGGCTCTGGGCACAGCGGCACCACTCGCAGCGCCAGGGTTGCCTTTTGCGATTTCAACTTTGTTTTAAACTTTCTAATTTAGATTTCGAATGGAACGGGGTCATAGAATATATGAAACTTTAGAGTTTTTGGAAGGAGACACATTGAAGAAGAGAACAAGACTGCTCGAAGAAGAAGACGCGAATATTCAACCTTCTAGGAAGAAGATTCAAGTTCCAAGTTCTAGAGTTTGATATTATGTTTACTTTAGAGTTTTTCTCCATGTTTTGTGTTTTGATCATTCAAAGTATGAACTAATTTATTATTCTAGAGAGGAGATGGATCCTAACCTGAACGTCATGATTTGAATTTAGATTTTTCTTATTATTAATGAAATCTCCATAGTTTATTTATGATTCCATGCACTTAATGCTTTTGGTTTATTGGCCACAAATCGAATGAACCTAGACTTAGAAGGCGACACTCAAGAGAGGGTTTTCTAGGTTGGATAAAGGGAATTATGACATGAAATAGTTGTAGAATCGAGAGGTTTACAAGGTTTCATGAGGTTGTAGGAAAATCACGAAACTTAATGGGTTATTGAGAATTAGGGTTTTATCAAGAGATCGAATCCTGTTCTTAATGATACGTTCTAATTCGACACTTGAGAAAGGGAATTAGAGACGTGCGAATTTTGACCTATAGACTAGGAAATTGATTTGATAATAAAAGTGTCTAAGTTATATGATTGAAGGTTAGCTGAAGTCAAGTCTCTAGATATTCTCATATATTTGATATCTCTCCTATTCTATTAGTTTGATTTGAGTTTTAATTGCCTTCTAATTATTGAAACTCTACCATTTGATTAGCTAGATAAAGTTAGAAATTAATGAAACAGTATTTGGTGAGTGAAATAATCCCTGTGGATATGATAACCCGACTCACCTCGGATTTATTATAACTTGACTATTCGTACACTTGCGAATATAGAATTTACACCATCACCCCCCTCCCCGTTCGCTCCATCTCGCCCTCTCTCTCTCCCTCTCCTTCTTTCCCTCTTACGCTTATTTTTCTATATATATATATCTCTCTCTCTTTTTGCGCTTCCCGGAAGACAGATGTTTCGATGGAAGAATTCGTCAAGACGACGCCACTACAGGTGTTAAGGAGGGGAATGAAGGCTAGGTTTGCGTTTCTTATTTGTCTAATACTGCATTACATAGCATCATGCATCATATCTGTTACCATGGTTTACTTCATGCATGAGGCTATCTATTAAAAATGATGTATTATTGGGTACAATACTGGACCGGAAGAGTGACGCTGTCACTGGTTATATTATTGGGTGCTATGTCGTTACGCTGGCCCCGGATTAGCATTGGAACTCATGAGACCTCTCAGTTGCTGGATATATTATTGGTGCCTTGGGGTACAGGTTGTGAGTGAATGGTACCTGGCCTGTCATGCCATGTGACCATGGTTCATTCATATCATTGCTTGATTGTATTGTTGTGGCAATACTCTTTGATGACTATTGTTCTGTATTCCTTATTATGCTTGTAAGATTCGTTTATCCTGCTTGATCTTACTGAGCTGTTGAGCTCACCCCGTTAATATTTTTCTCTAGGATCTTAGACACACATAAGTACAAATATGTCATCAGAACCTAAGTGCCACCGAAGTTATGTCTGAAGAAAGCGTGTAAGGTGTGGGATGTCAACATAGATCTAGGTGTGTTATTTATGGGCTACTTTAGTTTTCGCTGCGTACTCTGTACTTATGTAATTGTAACATTTGCACTTCTTTCCTCAATTATTAAGGGAGGATGAACAAAAGATCTGTGTTGATGTCCGTTTCTGCTTCACACCTCGGTTCTGGTCCGCTGCTTATCGTATGAGATTGTTTTTGAGAATCAAGGTGTGACATCATCAACCTATCGAGTCCCTCGTCAACAGTTTCCTCATGTAAGAACTTGAAATTTTGAAGCGATCTTCTAAGCACTTCAGTTCTTACTGTTGTGTCTTCCTTGGCTTCTATAGATGTCAGCAACTTGCAAAACTCTTCCAAGGTGAACTCCCATGGATTAAACATTTTTGCTATGCTTGTAAGTTTTTAAGCCCAATAACTCGAAAGTTTGTCAGCAAAGCAGACGAGACTAATCCTAGATGATATCTCTTAAGCCAGATCCTTTAAGTCTTCATGAATTGATCTGAATTTGGAACATGCCTCTTCAATTTGTTTATTTTTGGGAATATTGAAATCTTCAAATCTTCTATCCGCATCCCTGAGCCTTGATTCTTTGTTGTCAAGTGGCCCACAGTGAACCAAATGAAGCAATTCCCATGCTTCTTTTGCAATCTCACATTCACTAACTTGTTCTAACTCGTTATCCGGGAGACTACAAAATAAGGCATACACCACCTTGGAATTTAGATGATACTTTTCTCTTTCATGAAAATCTTCCACTCATGAAAATTTTCTTTTCTAAACAATGGGGGTCTGTCGGTGTATTTTATGTTATCCATAGTATAACTAGTTGAGCACTGTCCTGCCATCTTACTCAAAGAAATTGTTAGAACACTTTGAGTGCAAACGCCCGCGCTGATATCACTTGTTGGCCCAGTATTATAGTCCAAGTGGGGGGGGGGGGTGAATTGGACATGGCAGATTTTTGCATTACCTTTCGGATATTTTAATTAAACAAGTAATGTGCGCAGTAGGTAACAATCCAAATAAACAGATGTAGGAAAATAAATGAACACAATGGATTTAAAGTAGTTTTGTTTCCCTTGAACCTACGCCTACTACCCAATCATCTCGATCAGGAATTTTCAATACACTATTGGCTAATCACTTATGGATGTGATTAGAAGTCGTTTACACTCTAACCGATATAACCGCAAACTTACACCAAGGCTTGCTTAGAAAGCCACAAACTAGCCTATACTAGGGCTTGGCTAGAAAGCCACAACTTGTAACCCACTTACGGGCGTGGTTACGTGTTGTACAAAGTTTGGTAGTATTGTGGTTGACTTAACCAAGTCAACTATAGATCAAGATTACAAAGATATAGAGAAGTGTACAAACAACACTCTCAACAATATAGGCTTACAATCTTGAATGAGTCAACAATTACTATTCCAACCACTATGATTCTAAATGATGCAAAGTGTTGAAATAAGTTTTTGTCAAATGCAATCGATTCAAATATATGTAATGTGAAACAGTGAATTGAATATGCACAACGATAAAGATATTGTTTCTAAATAACAATAAGTTTAAAGCTCGAGAATCAATATATCATGATGATCAAAACTCGATGATTCTAAATGTATACGTGATTAAGATCAAGAATCAAAACAACTCAAGTAAGATCAAAAACTTCGATTCAATATAATATGATATTAGCACATGAATCGACATCTCAAACTCTTCGTGAAACCACTAAACAAAGTATTTTGTTATGAAGATCAAAATAGGGTTTCACATACACAACCAATACAAAATCAGTTTTAAAGATTATAATCTAAGCACAAAAACTGATTTGCATAAACCAAAATCACAAGAATCTTGATTAAAAATGTATACCCTACTCAGTAAAGTTGAAGCACCAAGATTCTTCTTGTGTGAAGTTGGATGCGAGAAATCACGATCAAGACTCAAATAGAAGATGTAGAAACACTAGAATTGTCTTGAACTCTTGCACAAGAAAAACTCTCCAAGTTTCTCCAGGTTTTGAAAAATGTGGAGAACTATTCGGAAGATTGGATCAAATGATCAAATGTTGTTGAACTTTTGCTTTCAAAGAAAGATTAAATGACTCAAGAACTTGATGTTTGCTTGCACACAAACTTAGACGAAAAATACACAAGTTCTCTAAATTATGCAAAAGTTGCTCTTCAAATAAGCAAGTGTGGTATTTATAGATAAACACCACACCGAGGCACATGAACACATTCCTTAACACAGGAGCGCGTTCTGGTTTGAAATCTGATTTTTTTTAGATTTTCCTCCAATTAAGGAGTGTGTTCCTCAATATGTCCGTTGGGCATAGGAACGGGTTCCTTCAACAAGAACCACTGACTCTTAAATTTTTCTTATTTTACCCTTGGCAATAGGAGCGCATTCCTCAAACCCTAATAAAAAATCATCGAGTCTCGGGAAAAAGCTCAGGAGTGCATTTCTTACTATAGGAGCGCGTTTCTTCACTTACAAATGAAAGAAACTCAATTTTTTTTTATCATTTTAGGTTTATGACATTGTCAAAAACATAGACTAATATTTTAAAAAGCATTTTAAAACATTTTTGACACAATTAAGGTATAATTAACACAGTTAAGCATGAGTGATTTGATCGATTAAACCAATGATTAAAGCAATAAGTATAATACACGTGAAGCGATAAAATCATGAAAAGTTGATGAGGTGAATGCATGTTAAACATTAATCAATATGTGTATGATAAACAATTATGACTAAGTGATAACATAATTATTAAAGTAAAATATGTGCATGCATGAGAATAATAAACTATATGAACGATTTTCAAAAGATGCAAATCATGTGTGGTTAGAACAAGTATAAGTTACTCTACAACACTAAAATTCTAATAAAGTAATACAACCATGAAACACTTGAATCTTTGTGAATTATTGTTCCTTCCACATGCTTTGACATTGCAGTTGAATCCATTAGATATATCTAGTTAGCATTGAAACAACTACGTCAAAGAGATTTGTTAACACATGTATATTATTTGCAATCATCAAAACAAAACTGGGTGAGGGTAGTTACATCAACACAAGGGCTTGAACAACACAGTTGATAATCAAAATGCAAGTTTCAAGGTTCCTTGAAGTGCTTCATGATTGGTCGTCGCTTGTGGGTAACACTTCTTTTTTAAATTCAAATATTTCTATTGTGTTATTCCGCAAATGGCTTGAACATATCCTCTTAAGCATAAATTAATTGTGTATTAAGAGATATGTCTTTGTTGAAACATCTAATGTCCATTGAATCATGATACTTTTCATATAACTCCTATTGCACATATCTCATTATTGATGGGTATTATATATTTGCTTGAGTGATGATTGAGTTGGATAATCTTAGGCTTTAATTAAAATGATTATGATATATTATTGCCTATGTTGTGAAATTAATCATTGTGAACTTGCTAGAATTGATTATTATATGTTCACATGGAGAATGTTCATCTATATTAAATGGATCATGTGTTTCAATTTTTTATGTGAATTAATCCATTTAATATTGGATTATGTTATTGAGCATTGATACTAAATTGATATTATGATATATGCTCAATTTGGTTGGAAGTATGTATGTTAAACATTCTATATCCTATTACTTCCAATGTATTCACGTGAATGTGTGAATGATGAGTATTTTATGTTCACTTGAATATATCATGTATGATAATTGTACACGTATTATACTTAATAATCTTGAATGAATTATTGTTGATGTACTTGTATGCGTTATTTTGATGTGAATGATTTTGATTATAATGTTTTTATCATTTGATGTGTGCATTCTTCACTTAAAAATGACCAAATATTTCTTAAATAATCATAAATCATCAGTTTAATCAAAGTGGAAATTAAGAAAATAAAAAAATATAGTGATTAAGTGTTCTGTGTTCTAAAGGAATGCGTTCCTCTACATGAACACCAAGAGGTGTTTTGTAGAGAACATAGGAACGCACTTCTTAAGATTGATATCAAATCATTCTCGCAACCCGAGAGCTCATTCCCCATCACTTTTATCATGAAATCCATCGTTTTTATGCTCAAAAACATCTTTTAATCCATCAATTTTCATCCAAAAACGTCATTTTCTTAACGATTTCCACCAATTTTCATTTTCACTTTTCTTTCTCGATTTCCAACATAAATTCTTGTTCCTTAGCTTATTTTTTTCGTTCCCATCCCATCCTTGCCCTTCCTCCTTCGTTTTGTTCCGAATTTCATCATTTTTTCATCCAAAACCTAAGTGTTATCTTTGTTTGCACATACAATGTTTGAGAAAATGCCACCAAAGAAAACCACCGCTTCTGAACGTTGATTGGAGATCGGCAAATCCTCCATACCTACACCCAGACCTACACAGAGACGTGTAGAGGTTGAAGAGTCCCCCACACCCACTCCACTTTCCACAAGGCGACCCTGTGCCTCACGACCACCCCGCGAGCCTTCACCCTCATCACCATCATTTTCATCCTCATCGGATTATGATGTCACCCTTTCCTCCCTTGTGGCTTCACCCACCTCACAACCTCCACTTCTAGAGGTTGTCATCTAGCCTTACGACACTCGACGTCTCGCTCCGAGCGTCTGTGTTGATTTCGATGACTTCACGAGGATACATATGTCTCTGTTCACCCACTTCACTAAGATGAGATGGGAGCGGTTCCTTTCTCACGGTGACACCATTTATACTGAGTTAATCCGAGTTTTGTACTCCAGGCTTACTCACGTTCCTGGCGATGATCCATTTCATATCGCTCCAAGATTCGGGGTATTGATATTGATATATCTCCATCTAATCTAGATGAGATATTTGATATTTCTTTTGATGATCCCACATTTTCTCACTCTAGGGAGGATGACAAGATCGTCTTTCCTAACTATGATCAGATCACTGCATTGAGGACCATGTCGAGAGTGGAACTTGGGCATGGGGTGTTGACGGTGTCCAACACCATCTCCGGATTGCGATTGAAGATCTTCTACAACATCATTTCGAGGGTTATCAATCCTCAGTTGAGCTCGCGCTCGAAGGTAAATCCTTTTGATGCCTTCTTGCTTTAGTACATGCACAATCGCACCAGTATTCGCCTGTCCCATGTTATCATTAATTACATCACCAGGACACGCCACTACACTAGGGCACTACCCTATGGTGCTTTAGTGACTTTGCTCTCTAAAGGCGTTGCAGTTGGCTTAACCGGCTTCAGGGTTCCGACGAGGCCAAACAAGAAAAAATTTATTGGAGAGAACACTATCACATCACTCGGATATCATTAGGTTGGACGCATCCAAGATTGGGTGCATATCAGTAGGCGTCGTTAAGGCGAGGGCACTAGATTTATATCATATGACCCTCAGACGGAGTAGCCAGAGCCTGACACAAAGGGAGTAGAGGATGCACCTCCAGTCGCTCGTCGACGTGGACGAGGAGCAATACTTATACAGGCATAGGTTGTGACACCTTCTGGATGTGACCACAATAAAATGAGATTCTCAGATGCTAGTGCTTCATCTTCAGGCACTGCACCACCATTTGATTTACCAGGCCCCTCTTCATTGTCTGCAGCTCTTTCAGATCCAGTTCTATAGATGCTGACGGAGATTCGAGATCAGCAACGGACATTACTTACTTCTTTTTATGCCATGGAAAAGAAGCACGACAATCTGGCTGTTATCTCAATAAACCCCATGACATGAATGTTTTGATGATTCCAAATATCTCCAGTTGGTCTATCTAATGATCTTGTCAAGTGTTTCAGATTTTTCAAGAATCAATATCAAGGAACTGTGATCAGAAGCTTATTGAACATCAAAGTAAAGTTCTGAGTCTGTCAGTACTTAAAATGTAAAGTTTATCGATCAGCTTACTCTCAGCAAGATTTTTATCATTTGCATATTTTGATCCTAACATTTTAATCGTACCTTATGATTTCTAAGCATTTGATTTGATTAAGAGAAACAATGATGCCTTATTGAGTTTTAATCGAGAAATCAAAAATCGCTTTTATAAAGTCTTTCAGGACGCTAATGTTTTAGCAGCACCCTCCTGGACTTGATGAGTCAAGACACTGATAAAATATTAGGACGCTCATGGTTGAATTGATCTGATTAATAAGGACGCTCACTTGGTAATAGAGACATTTCCTTTATCAACCTTTGAGAATGTCAGGATGCTAACATAGTTTCAGCTCGCTGAAAGATATTTTTTGTCTTTAAGTGATTTCTATCTTTAAGGACACTGATAAGTTATAAGTTGAATAAATTATCAGGACGTTACTTATGTAGGAGCGCCCTCATCTTTAGAATCAACTTAAATAACTTTTAGGATGCTTACCGTCCGTCAGCGCACTTAACATTATTTTTAAACCGTTTTTAATAGTTCAGGACGCTTACTCTTGAGTAGCACTCTCGTGTGTCAAATGTTTTAAAACAAAGCAGGACGCTTACTGCGAAGTAACGCCCTCACTTCATTGTTCAGTAGGACGTTGATGTTCTATGAGCGCCCTCAAAGGAACAAAACGACATAAATGTTATTTTTGTTGTTCTGACATGTACATCTTTTTTTGTCACCTTTTCAGAACAATTTTTCGTACAAAATCAATTTTTTGTATTGGTAGGAGATATTATCTGATTCACGAACCACGTCTTTTAAAACTTTCCTTATTCGTGTATCTAGAGAAAAATAGAATATTCATGAATTGCGGAGTTGCCATTTTCGTGGTATATTCGAGCTGTTGTCAGTAAACGTTCATATTTGAAATTAAATTTCAAATGAACAACAACTTCATCTTTACAAGTCTATAAATATAGACACTTAATAATATGTTAAGACCAACGAAAATTCTCTGAGCTAAAACACTTTTTGAAAGTTAGTCAAATTTTCATCTGGCCAAGAGAACGTTTAAGTCGCTCTATTTTCACAGTAGTTTTCTTTGAGACTTTACGTATTCAAAAGATTTTCATACTGAGTTAACATTTTATCTTTATATGAAAATCTATTTGAAGTTTTGAACTGTTTTCACTCAAATCGTTCCACACTGTTTTAACTTATATTATTCTTGCTGAAAGAGTAATTTGAGAGATAGTTCATAGGATACAGTTGTATTCAAATTCATATTTTGTATACTGTATCAAGGTTGTAATAGTAGTTAGATAAACTACTGGGTTGATGTTCTATATTCAGCAAGAGCAGGTCTTTTCACACTCGTAAGTTGACAAAAACTTAGGTCTGTCTCACACCCGTAAGTTGGGATAGGTTGGTTTCACCTGCAAGTTGAGCAGTGTAACGGTTGTTCTCACACCTGCAAGTTGAGAAAATGTGTAACGGTTTGATTCTCACCCGTAAGAGAATCCCTTAGTGAGAAGGTTAAAATCCTAACTAAGGAGGTTAGGTAGTGGACGTAGGCAAGTAGCCGAACCACTATAAATCGACAGTGCATATTTGTTTATTTTCTGCACTTTATTTTTGTCATTGTTATTATTTTTAAATTTTCTAAGTGTCCAATTCACCCTCCTCTTGGACATATCTGGGACAACAATTGGTATTAGAGAAGTGTTGCTCTTCAAAGAAAGTTCACAATTTTTTTGATATCAATGGCAATGACCAGAGGAACTGTCATAGAAGTAGGTCAACCTTTAGACAGACCACCTATGTTCAATAAAGACTGATTTAAAGATTGGAGTATAAGGATGAAATCCTTTGAAGATTGGTATAAAAGTCACTCTCTTTTCTTCTATTACTAGAATATATTCATTATTGACTATTTGAAATTAATGATTATCTCTAATCAGGTGTTGCTTAGATTGTTTAAACATTTTCGCTCATGCTTAAATTGTTGAAAGTTGGTTGATGAAATATAATTTGCGATAACATTTATTCAACCATACGATACTTGAGCTTATATTAGTCAAATATGCTAAATTTTAGAGTCTAAGTATCAATAAGGATGCTAATGTGCCCGATGCCATTAGTTGCTCCAAAACCACTCGTCATAAGGAGGATGCTAACGTGCATAATAGTTCTAGTCGATTAAGAACGTTAGTCTGAAGAAGGATGCTAATCAGTCAGTATTGCAAATTAGATTAAACCGCTTTTAAAAAATAGGAAGCGACACGTGCTGATATGTGTCAGGAGCGAGCTTATCGCTTTTTCTCTATAAAGCCAAACTTTTTGTATCCTAGCTGCCATTTTTCACCTTTTGTGCCCTGGGAGGCTTCGAAGAACTTTCCAGGAATCGTTTCAAAATTTACCGCTGAATCTTCGTCTTTAACCTTTGGTAAATTATGTTTTTTGTTCATTTCTGAACTTCTAATTCCTATTGTATCAATATTTGTGTTGTTGCCTCAATTTTTCATACCTTTTTATAAATGGCCCCCAAACCCGAAATGCTTCGACCATTTTCTGCGAGAAAGCGAGTTGTTTCAACCTCATCACCTCCAGAAAGGAGTGTGAGACCAAGAACTGAACCAACTCAAGCCGAACTAGCTGAGGAACCCATACCATCTGTACCCACACCTCCTATTGAGACCGCATCTGGACCATCTCACCCACCTTCTTCTTCTCAGATGAGAAGACAGGGAGATAAAGCCGATAAGCTCATGAACCGAGCAGTAATTGATGAAAGCTATATCGATTTTGATTTTTTCATTAACTCCCATCTGGACATTTTCTTTCTATTTGAATTCCAAGGCTGGATCGATTTTCTTATCCTCAATTCAAAATGGTTACCCCAGTATTGTCAGCCAATTCTATTCAAATCTGGTTGATAAACCTAACTCTGAATTCACAAAACAATCTATGGTGAAGGAAAAATCTGTTGAGATTTCTCCCAGATTCTTTTTTGAAGCATTTCACTTGCCAAATGATGAAAGTTCCCACATACTTTCATTTACCAAGAATAGTATCTAGGTTATAACAACCTTTCTACTCTCAATCTTATTTCAAGGAAAAAGGACCACTTAAGTGTCGACCTGAAACTCACAAATCAGTCATTTCAACTTATTCACAGAATAATCCACAATATCATTACCCACATCATTCAGCCTAAAACTGGTAGCAGGGGTAATGTGAATGAATTAGACTTATTCTTAATTTGGTGCTTTCTGGAAAAGAAGAAAGTAAATCTTTCCCTCATTCTCATGCATATAATGAATATTGTGGTTAGTAGAGGAGGAGGTCTAACACTAGGTATGTATCTCACCACTCTGTTCGAAAGATTTGATATCAATCTTCAGTGGAGAAAGCTTTAAGGAACCCAGCAGATACAGCTGCATTGGTCAAACTAATGTGAAATTGATGAGATATACTTATGTCCCTGCATTGGGCAAATGGCTTCCAATGTCAGAAGTTCCACTTGAGGAAGAATCCAGTGGAAAAGATATAATAAGAGAAGAAGATGTCTCAGCAATAGAGAAAGAAGCTACCAAAGCTTCTACTGCTCAAGAGGAATAGGTTGTGCATGAAGAAGTTGTTCCCACAGCTAACATTGAACATGTTTCAATTGATGATGTGGAAATTGAACATGCAGAACAAGCTGTTTATGCTGAAAAACAACTAATGGAAGAAGTGATCCAGATTGCTCAGGCCATTGTTGAAGACCATCTGCATGAGTCAGAATCTGCTGATGCAATCTTGGAGGACATCACCAGAGAGAGAGTCGGTGAAGACTCAGATAAAACCATCTCCAGACCACCACCTCCATTTGATATCCCTGTATCAATGGAATCTCAAGACTCGCAGAAGAATGAGTCTGATGGTGTACAAAATAAGGATTTAGAGGGCTATGATCTGGCTATCATACCCTATCAGGGAGATGACATGAATGAAGAGGTTGATGAAGAGGATCATGTTAAAGATTTTCATGAGGCCAATGCTGAATTTCAAGCAGAAGATGAAATGAAAAATACTCATGAGGAAAGCTCATCTATTCATGAGCCGCCTTCCTATCCATCCACAAGCAGGCCAAATGATGAATTCTTCAGAGAGGAAGACTTTCTCAGATGAGTAAGAAAAGATCAAATTTTTGTCATGTCTCAACTAATGACTCGTTTGGAACAAATCCAAGTTCAGCTGAAGAATGAGACATTGTCAGAAGTCCGAGAATCTCTAAATTCTTAAGAGAGAGTTGAGATTAATGAGATAAAAGAATTTGACTCTCAAATGATCAAGGCAAATGAACTGCTCGAGAAGCTGTCTCGACAAATGGACAGACAAGTAAGTGTCATGCAGTCCTTGCCTACATTGAGTTCTACTCAATCATCACCACTTGATGATTTTTTGAAGAATATTCAAGAGGACATGCGACAGATCAAGAAATTCATAAATGCCTTTGTTGTTGTTGTTCCCCCGAGATTGGCAGCTCTTCAACAGCCTCCAGCCAAACCTCAAGATCCACAGAGTCCCACAATGCCAGCTACGCCAAGTCATGCTGCCAGTGCTATAACTGAAGAAGCTTTGAAGAAGATTCTTGAAGAAATTCAGAACTTAAGAGGAAAAATGGCTGAATCCTCTAAAGATAAGTCCATTTTTGAAACTCTGCAATTAGTCTTGGATGCTATCTTGGATCAAGTAACGAGCAAGACAACACTTGATCCGGTGCTACAGGCCATCTCTAGTCTGAAAGAGAACTTAAATACTGCAAGGCCAGCACCAACAGAGGATGATAGACTAACCAAGATTCTAGACTTGGTTACTCGTGATTTTGAGAAATTACATAACTTGGAGAACAAGATGCCTTTCCTTGCCACATCAATTATGGATCTGTCTTACACTGTCATCATAGCTGCAGATCAAGTAGAAGGAGTAGTCGACTTCTTTTAAGACCTTTTCAAGGCAATAAACAGTAGGATGCATTCTACTATTTGGTATATTGCCTTAAGCATGAAATGTTTTACTAAGCTCTTTCATCTGGTGGAGAAGAAAGGTGTAAAGGTTGAACCTGTACCAAGAGCTCCAGCCTTCACACGTCCTCAAGGACCTCACGAGTCTGACAGACTTCAAGGTATATTAGAATGTAAAGATGACGATGAATCGGATGAAGAGCCATTTCATATAATCATTCGAAGAGTGTCTCCACCCCTAGACCCCTCATCAGAAACTTTCCCTTATCCTAAACGCAAGTGACCAATCAGGCCAGAATTTAAAGGTCATAACTACCTCCTGAGTTCGCTCAAGGTCTTGCCGAACGAAAAGCAAAAGGTTTCAAACCCGGTCCACCTCTTGATCCTTTTAAATGTGGTGTTTCCAAGCATGCCCATGAAAATTCATTTAGAAATCTACGCAAACTGGTGTGGTAATTAATGAATTAGTAGTACGAGACAAAGCACACGTGGTTCTTCAAGACCACAAGCACCAAGGAAACCCAAGAATTTTGAACCTAGTTCCAGTGGATCAAAGAAAGATGTGGAGGCCGAAAGGAAAAAGAAAGGGAAGTGTCCAAGTACGGGCTAAGCCTACCCACTTTTTGATGTTTTCAAAAAGGGGAAAAGAGATTGCAAATTAAGGCTAAATTAGCTCAAGAGGGAAGCTCTATGTAAGGGGGAGTTTACATGTAAGAGGGAGTTCTATCCAAGTTACTGTATTCATTCTTGTTTGTAATTTTCATTGTTTGTCTTTTGCACTGTTTACAACTTACCATGTAAATTGTATGATTAAAATCAAATAAAACTGACATGACTGCAGATATCGTTCTAAATTCGTTATATGTTTGATTACATGAATATAATTATTTGAATGATCTCTGAGTATTTGAAATCATCAAAAATGGGGAGATTGTTATCTCCATGAACCCCATGATATGAATGTTTTGTTGATTCCAAATATCTCCAGTTGGTCTATCTAATGATCTTGTCAAGTGTTCAGATTTATCAAGAATCAAGATCAAGGAACTGTGATCACAAGCTTATTGAACATCAAAGTAAAGTTTCGAGTCTCTCATTATTTAGAATGTAAATTTTATCGATCAACTTATTCTTAGCAAGATTTTTTTATCGTTTGCATATTTTGATCGTAACATTTTAATCGTACCTTATGATTTCTAAGCATTTGATTTGATTAAGAGAAACAATGATGTTTTATTGAGTTTTAATCGAGAAATCAAAAATCGCTTTTATAATGTCTTTCAGGACACTAATGTTTTAGAAGCACCCTCATGGATTTGATGAGTTAGGACACTGATTAAATATTAAGACGCTCAAGGTTGAATTGATCTGATTAATAAGGACGTTCACTTGGTAGTGGCGACATTTCCTTTATCAACCTTTGAGAATGTCAAGACGCTGACTTAGTTTCAGCTCGTTGAAAGATCTTTTGTGTCTTTAAGTGATTTCTATTTTTAAGGATGCTGATAAGTTATAAGTTGAATAAATTATCAGGACGCTACTTGTGTAGGAGCACCTCATCTTTAAAATCAACTTAAATAACTTTTAGGACGCTTACCGTCCATCAGCACACTTAACATTATTTTAAAATCGTTTTTAATAGTTCAGGACACATACTCTTGAGTAGCGCCGTCGTGTGTCAAATGTTTTAAAACAATGCAGGACGCTTACAGCGAAGTAGCGCCCTCATGAATTAAGTCGTTTAATTGTCAAAGTAAGTCAGGACGCTTACTATTCAGTAGCGCCCTCACTTCATTGCTTAGTAGGACGTTGATGTTCTATGAGCACCCTCACAAGAACAAAACGACAGAAATAATATTTTTACTATTCTGACATGTACGTCTTTTTTTCGCCACCTTTTGAGAACAACTTTTTGTACAAAATCAATTTTCTATATTGGTAGGAGATATTCTCCGAGTCACGAACCATGTCTTCTAAAACTTTCCTTATTTGTGTATCTAGAGAAAAACAAAATATTCATGAATTGTGCAGTTTCCATTTTCGTGGAATATTCTAGTTGTTGTGAGTAAACGTTCATATTTGAAATTCAAATTCAAATGAAAAACACCTTCATTTCTACAAGTCTATAAATACAGACACTTAACAATATGTTAAGACCACCGAAAATTCTCTGAGGTAAAACACTTTTTGAAAGTTAGTCGAATTTTCATCTAGTCATTTCTCCTCATCTTGGAAAAAAGAAATTGGTTCTTCCTTAGCCATTAAAAGGAACATGGGTTTTTCCTAATCCCGAAAAAAAGAAAATGGTTCATCCTTAGCCCGTGAAAGGATAGGTTTGCCTTTAATCTGTAAAAGGGCAGTTGTAACAGTTTGGTTCTCACCCGTAAGAGAATCAGTTAGTGGATTGAGAAAATCCTAATTGGGAGATTAGGTAGTGGACGTAGGCTTGGCCGAACCACTATAAATTTGTGTGTCAAATGTTTGCATTTTAGTCTGTGTTCTAATTTTCATCATATTCCAATTCACTTGTGTAAATCACCTAAGTTATTGGAAGAATATTTAAAATTGACCATCGCACCCAATTCACCCCCTCTCTTGGGTGGACCAACACTCCCTTCTATTGTTTCTTTGGTTTGTTGAGTTGAATTGATTTGGATTTTTTGCTGTCGTTTGCCGATTTGCTTCAAACCCTTGACTTGTTGGCTTTTGTCTCGAGGTGGCCGGAATTCGACAGCTTTGAAATTTCCTAACATTACCTTGTCCTTGGAATTTATTTATTCTTTTTCCGTTATTCTTTGTATGCTCCTGCTGTTGTAGTTTTTGCTCATATTGCATGGTTCGATTGACCACCTCATGATAGTTATCAACTTCCATAATAGATAATGCTTGTCTCAACTCGGGTTGCAAACCATTAAATAATTTCTTAGCTTTGTCTCTTTCATTGGTGACAGTCGAAAGAGAAAATACTGATAATTCCACAAACTTGGAAGAGTATTCTTGTATTGACATTTGTCCTTGATAAAGCTTGGCGAATTCCTGGAGCTTTTGCCTTTTCACAGCTTTTGGAAAATATTCTTCCACAAATAGTGCTTCAAATTCAAACCATGTTAGTGCAACAACATTTATGTTTGGATCTTCCTTTACTGTTTTCCACCAGTTATTTGTCAGTCCTCCCAACTAGTATGTTGCCAAAGGTATTTTTCTTCCTTTAGGAATTCCCATTGCTTCAAAGGCTTTCTTTGTTTCATCCAGCCATTTTTGTGTTAAATCCACATCTGGTATTCCTTCAAATGTCATGGCTTGTAATCTTTTGAATTTCGTGATTTGTCGTTTCTAGTAATCCTCGCCGCTCCTCGAGGTGTTACCATGTGACGATTGACCCTTCAAATGATAGTCCAATGTGGCTCCCATTTGAGAGTCCAAATAGTTTGCAAAGTTCTCAAAGAACTTGTTCATCTGTTGCATTGTCGATATAGGTGTTTGTGCAATGAGGTTTTCCCAGTCTTGATTTACTTACTGAAGGTGGTTTCATAAAAGAACATTGGGGTATACTTTCATAATTATGTGTTTAAATTCATTTTCTTTTGAATTTTTTTTTCGAAGGTAGCTTTAATAAGATATTTTCGTTGTCTAAATTTTTTCTTCTGTAAGTTGGACCAAAACTGGTACTTTATTGGTATAAAACATTATACAATATTACCTAATTTGCAAGTAAGTGGTAAAACTAAGGTATAAAAGGTATCCTTCCAACTCATCCATCCCATTACGTTGAGGTAGATGATACAATTTATAACTTAATTTTTTTTCACTACTTACCAATCTCGGTCAGAGGAATTTCGTTCATCAGAGTTTTTAATTCTAACACATATTTTGAATGTCCCATTTCATCCAAAGTATGGCCAAAACTGAAATTTCTGATTTACTCAATCCCCATCATTCATAGTCTTACACAACAATACAAGATAGAAAATATGTATTTACACTAATTAAGTTGGAATTGAAGTTTTTTTTTATTGGGAACTGTATCAATCTTGCATGGCTCGCTTTATTCATTTTTATTTATTATTTCTCCTTCTTTTGTTTGTCATATTTTGGTAAATATATGTATTAAGACTATTAATATTGTTTAGTTTAATTACCACTTGTGTGGTTTAACCTGTATTATATGTTTGAAACTATATATGTATATATATAGATATATACATAAAAGTTTATAACCATATGTAATTATATATATTTTTATATATATACCCTTTTCTTTTTTTCTTCTTTTTTTTATTTTTTATTTTTTTATTTTATATGAGCCACGTGTGTGACCATTTGGCCACACACGTGGTCCCGGTCACGGGTTGGGATCTTGCCCAGCCACGTGTTGGGTTTTACCCAGCGATGAATGTAAAACTTTTTTTTTTTAGCGCCATCTTCATCTCCTCTTTCACTGTCTTCTCTTGTCTAGCGCCTTCTTTGTCACCTTTTACCACGACTTCTTCTTTGTTTTTCCAGCGTCTCCAACGACAACTCTAGAGCTTTTCTTTCCAATCTCTTCTTCTTATTTCTAACGTTTGTTTTAAAGTTTTACTTTCTCTAATCTTTTCTACCACCTAACTTCTACTAAAATTCTATTCTTACACACCTTTGTGGACGTGAGATACATCTCTAGTAGTATGTCACTCACCACTTTCTCAATACTTGACCAAGAAGTTATTACACTACAACTTCAACGTTCATAAATTTTTGGTGCAAAGACGTCTGATGCCGTAAGATTATCACATTTCGTCACATTTGTCCGTCGTTCCTATGTGTCCGTCTCCATGCGAAGATCGTCACGCTCTGGTACCACTTTATTTGTAACACCCCAATTTGTATTCCTTTCTTATTCATTTTCCCACTTGTACTCTCGTGATCCAAATGTAAGTAATAAAAATTTCAAAATTATGTCAACACGCACACAAATTGGGTGCACAATTATACCATTTTCTCAAAAACTTCTCGTGTAGATACATATATATATCAAAAACGTCTCCCGTGCGTAACATGACTAATTTCCTGAGAGATAGTAAGGAAGTAAGCCAAAAGCCCAGTGGGTCTTCCTGAAGTCCCTACGTTTTATACAAAACGTTAGTACATATATTAAACTATTCATCACAATATCACAAGCAAAAAAATTAATTTAAAAGTATGGCCATAAAGATAATAATGAATTTGCCAACATAAGATATTTTCACATAAGGTATACCTTTTCTGGTTGCATTTAGCTCTCAACGTGGGCCAACCAACACCCAGTTCTCATGCTTATCCAATACAACAGAATACGAATAATACATAACTAAAGGAATGTACAAAGAACAAGAGCTTAAAGAATCATTCTAACCTTAAACTATAATCTCCTTATTGTTATACCTACAATAATTACTTCAGAGTTTCACCTTACTGGAATTTCAGAGAGTTAAACTAAAATATGATTTTAACTAACCTAAGCTCCTATTTATAGGGGTTCAAAATTTCATGTCCCCATTTTGCCCTTGACCTATTTGAATAATTACAAGTAGGTGTGAATTACCATTTTGCCCTCTGTGTGCATTACCATTTTGCCCTCGTTGTAAATTACCGTTTTGCCCTTGGTGTAAATTTATCGTTTTGTCCTCGAACTTTTCTAGTATTTACAGGTTGGGCAAATTTACCAAATTTCCCTTGAACTTTAATGAAAATCACAAATTCTGTGAATTTATTATTTTGCCCTTAAAAATTTTCTTCTAGTATTTCCTAATTTAGTTATTTCCTTGTAGGATTTTAGGGTTGCGGATTTTTATAGTATTACACTGCGCCTCCAGTAGATATACCAAGCCCCTCATTTTCAACTCCTTCAGATCCAGTTCTTCAGATGCTAACAGAGATTCGAGACCAACAACATACATTGTTTACTTCTTTCTATGCCATGGAGAAACAGTGCGAGGATCTGATCACAGATGTTCAAGCTCATGGACTTTTGCTCCATATGATTCTTGATCGATTATCGGTTGAGGAGCCTCATGAGTTCAACTTTAGTAAGGAGGATGTTTTCGGCAACAGGACACAACCTACCTTCATTGAGTTTTCGGCAGCTAGCTTTGCCTCTACGAGTAGATTCTGATCCCTCATCTAGTTCTCATCCAATATCTACTACATTAGCTCGGATCCCTTTATCGGCAACACCTCCGAGGATTCCCACTCCCAGGTTGCATCCTTCATTTTCTTTGGTAGACTCATATCTAGACTTAGTTCTCTCACTTCCACACATTTCTCCACCATCTTCAGACTGTTATTTAGTTATCCACTCCGACTCCTTATCGGTTACCTCATTTGTTGCTACCGCTGTCATACCTGATGCAGATATTGGTACCACCCCCACAAAGGACGATGCCCCGACTTCACCAGATATATTTGCTAGGCTAGGATATCTTGATCCATAATCGTCACCTCCATCCTAGGCACACCCTCTTTTTGATGTTTCAAAAGGGGGAGAGATTAGTATGATTGGTTTGATTTACTCGATCATTTTGTGCACATACTCAGGGGAAGAGTTTATACACTTATGGGGAGTGTTTGGAGTTTGGATATACATTTTAGAGATGTTTTGTATTTTTTGTTTACACTTTTGTACTCTTTGTGTACTTGTGTTATTTGTGCTTAATTTTCTTAATGTATACATCTATGATGATAACATGTATATATTTGATTTGACTATATTGATATACATGTACATTTTGTTCTTATTGATCATATTTCTGAGTATGCTTTTATCGGTATCTGATTGATTATTATCCACGTGTTATTGAATGTTGAATCTTTTATTAAGTGGTATATTCTTAAAAGTTGCATGATATAATTATTCACTTCACTCATTCATTCACTTGAGAAATCATGTTTCTTACTTCAATCAGGCCAATAGTTAATTTGTTTGAAATCATCAAAAAGGGGGAGATTGTTGATGTAACTACTCTTACCCAGTTTTGTTTTGATTTTTATTTTGATTATTACAAACAACATACTTGTGATAACTAATCTCTTTAAGGTAGTTGTTTCAGTGCTAACTAGACTTATCAAATGGATTCAACTGTACTGTCAAAACATGTGGAAAGAACAACACCTTACGAAGATTCAAGAGCTTCATGGTTGTATTTCTTATTTTAGAATCTTAGTGTTGTATAGTAACATTTACATGTTCCAACCACAACATGATTTGCATCTTTTAAAAAATCATTCATATAGTTTATCATTCTCATGCATATACATTATTATATGATTAATCATGCATGCACACATATTAGTTTGATAATTATGCCATCACTTAGTTATAATTGTTTATCATGCACATATCGATCAATGATTATCAAGCATTATTTTTATAAACTTTGCATGGTTTTATTGTTTCACGTGCAAAGACAACCACCAACAACTCTTTCTCAGTCGTAGTGTAGTTTTGTTGGGCCACATCTAAGGTACAACTAGCATAATATATAACCAAGAACATCTTCTCATGTCGTTGCCCAAGCACTACCCCAACAAAATCACTAGCATCGCACATGATCTCAAAGTGTAGCTTCCAATCCGGCACCACCATAATAGGGGTTGAAATCAATGCATCCTTTAACACCTCAAAAGATTTCTCACATTCATCATTAACACAGAAAGGAACATCCTTCTCTAACAGATTGCAAAGCGACTTCATGATCTTGGAGAAATCTTTGATAAATCTTCTATAAAACCATGCATGTCCCAAAAAGCTTCTTATGTCCTTGACACACTTTGGAAGGGGAAGCTTTCCAATTGCCACAATCTTGGCCCGATCAACCTCAAGGCCCTTTGAAGACACGGGATGGCCTAGAACGATGTCCACTTGTACCATGGAATGAAACTTCTCCCAATTGAGTACAAGATTAGTCTCCTCGCACCGCTTCAACACCAAAACAAGATTATGCAAACATTGATCAAAATTAGAGCCAAATATTAAGAAGTTTTCCACTATCTCTTCCACCATATCCGCAAAGATAGCCATCATACACCATTGGAAGGTAGCCGACACATTACATAAACCAAAAGGCATCCTTTGGAAGGAAAATGTACCTTATGGGCACGTGAATGTGGTCTTCTCTTGGTCCTCCGGTGCAATAACTATTTGATTATAGCCCAAATAGCCATCCAAGAAACAATAATAGTCAAAGCCTGCATATTGATCCAACATTTGATTAATAAATGAAAAGGGAAAGTGATCCTTTCTAGTGGCCTTGTTCAACTTTCTGTAATCTATGCACACTTGCCACCCCGTCACTGTTCTTGTAGAAATCAGTTCATTAATTTCATTCTTGATCACGGTGATCCCACCTTTCTTAGGCACAACATGGACCAGACACTCCCAAGGACTATCTGAAATTGTATAAACAATACCAGCCTTCAACTGCTTCAAAACTTCACCCCGAACCACTTTTTTCATTGCCAGATTAAGCCGTCTTTGATGTTCAATGGAAGCCTTGTAAGTGTCTTCCATCAATATCTTGTGCATACATATTGAAAGGCTTATTCCCTTGATGTCCTTGATTGACCATCCCAAAGTAGATTTGTACTCCCTTAATATTCTCAACAATTTCTCTTCTTCCACATGAGATAGAGATGAAGAAACAATGACCGGATAAGTAGACTCATCTCCCAAGAACGCATATCTCAAGTGATCCTGAAGAGGCTTCAACTCGGGTGTAGGATTACTTTCTTCACTTGAAGTAGAATCATCAATACTCTCTTGTTTTCCTTGAGAAGAATCCAATAGAGAAGCTTTAAGTGACATCACACAATGCTGGACATTTTCATCTAGTGCCCCATCTTTAGCCACTGAGTTCACAAGACATCTTTCTAGTGCATCCACCGGTATAGCTGTCTCATGCACCTCTTCAACACAACAATCCACCACATTAATTACGTCAACTCGGTTACACGTGCACATCTCTGAAGGGAACTTGAGGGTCTTGTAGATGTTGAAAAGTACTTCCTCGTCATTCACCCTCAGTGTAAGTTCACCCTTTTGGACATCTATCAAAGTTCGACCAGTAGCCAAAAAGGGTCGCCCAAGTATCAATGGTACATCTCTATCTTCCTCCATGTCTAGCACCACAAAGTCTAATAGGAAGATGAATTTGTCTACCTTCCCCAAAACGTCATCTATAATCCCACGAGGATAGGTGAGAGAGCGATCTTCCAATTACAACAAGATAGTGGTTGGCTTCACCTTGCCAAGTCCCAACTTCCTAAAAATAGAAAACGACATCAAATTAATACTTGCACCAAGATCACATAAGACTTTATCAAAAGTAGAAGAATATATAGTGCAGGGTATAGTGAAATTTCCTGGATCTTTCAACTTTTAAGGTAGTTTCCTCTATAAGATGGCGTTATACTCCTCTATGAGCTTCACCGTCTTGAATTCTTCAAGTTTTCGCTTCTTTGACACTTTTGTCACACCCCAGTACACAGCACACCGCAGTGTCTAGTACCCCCGAGATGTGATGGGTATGCTCGGTAGGAGGTACCCATCACATCTCGGGGGTACTAGACACTGCGGTGTGCTGTGTACTGGGGTGTGACAAAAAGGCCTTATGTAGTCCTTCATAAATTTTGCATAATTGGGCATTGCAAAAGAGATATTTATATGAATTTTCTTAAACATATCTAAAAACTTTGCAAATTGTTTATCAAGTCTTTTCTTTTGAAATCTTTGGGAAAGGGAGAGGAGGTTTTAAAATTGGAGGGTTATCTGGGAAGGTAATGGAACCCGGTTGGTATGACCTCTCCTTAGGCTCTTCTTGCTTGTGCTTCTCTTGATGTGCCTCATTCTCTGAATTGCTTGATGATGATAATGGCATGGTCTTCTCATCCTTGCTTTCACTTTAGTCCTTTCAACTTCCTTTCCATTGCGGAGTGTAATGGCCTTGTAGTGCTCCTTAGGATTAACGTGGGTATTGCTAGGGAAAGAGCTTTTTTGTTAGGCATTAATTGTTGAACTCAATTGCCCCATTTGTACTTCTACATTCTTAAGTGAAGCTTCGAAACCATCCACTCTTGACTCGGTTCTATCTTGCTTCGCCTTAGAATCAGCTATGAATCCACTAAAAAGATCCTCCAAAGATGGTTTCTTCTCTTGTGGTGGCATAGGTATGCCCGGTGGAGGATTCAAAACATTTCGACTATTGGAGTAGGAAAAATTCTCATGATTTCTTATCCCTGGCTGGTATTGGTTTTGCATTGTAGCATTATTTCTGTAAGTGTACCCCCAGTTGTTCAAATAGTTAGCTTGCTCTTCCTTGGTTTCTATTTTCGAATATTCCATGCTTGTCGCCGCTACTTTCTTAATGGAAGGTTGTGCACCTTGTAACGAAACTATTTGGTGAGACAATGTGGATAATTGTGCTGAAATTGCAGTCATCGGATCAAGCTCAAACACTCCAGCAACCTTTTTTTCACCAACGATCTCTCACTAGGAGCTTCATACGTGTTGGAAGCCATTTCTTCCAATAAGTTGAGAACTTCTTCAGCCGTTTTTCCCATTATAGTGCCACCAACTGCAACATCTACCAACCTACGTGTGGAAACTGTCATCCCATTATAAAATATTTGAAGTTGCATCCATACTTGGAAACTGTGTTGTGTACATTTCCTCAACAAATCCTTAAACCGTTCCCATGCCTCAGAGAGTGACTCGGTTTCCAACTGCCTAAACTAACCAATCTCTACCAGTAGTTGACCTGTCTTTGCTGGTGGGAAGAACTTTTGAAGGAATTTTTGTATTAAATCTTCCCATGCAGCAACACTCCCAGGTTGCAAGCCTTACAACCATGCCTTGGCTTTGTCCCTTAATTGTTTGCAGCTATGGGTGATGTTGTTGAACCCGTACGAATGTTGTTGAACCATTGTGATCAATGTCGGCATCAACTCAAAATTGTTTGCAGCTATGGGTGCTCTCGCTATCTCGGAGTAGTTATCATGAATGACGGGCTTGAAGAAATCCCGCAGAAGCAATTGACTATTTTCAGGTTCCATTGCCTCTTGTTCCACTCTTCTTTCTTTTCGTCTCTGTCCCAAAGTATGCTCTATCTCAGGATCCAAAGGTATTAATTCAACACTTCTAGATCTCCGCATAAACTTCGATCAACCTTCAAAACAATAACAAAGAAATAAATTCAGAAAAATACTAGATTAAAATAAAAATCAATTACTAATGATATTGATGAAAAATAAGATGAAACATTCCCCGACAACGGCGCCAAAAACTTGTTCACTAACAATCACAAGTGTACGGTGTCAATAAATAGTAATAACCGATGAAAATCGGGTTGTCGTCCTCTGGGATTGTTTACCTTACCAATTACCGTGTTCATAGTCTTTAACTTTATCTAAAAATTCAAATTGTAGGATTTCAAGTATATAAGCAGTAGATTAATTTAATCAAAACAAATAACTATGAAAAATATCACTATACGAGAAAATCTAGAGAATCAACTCCGCCCAACTATCAATTATGTAATTTAGACATGCTTATTACCAAATTCATTTTCTAGTCTATAAGTCAAAATCCTCAAGTCTCTAATTCTCTCTCTCGAGTGCCGAATTAGAACGTATCATCAAGAATAAGATTCGATCTCTCGATAAAACCCGTATTCTCAACAACCCACTAAACCTTGTGATTTTCCTACAACATCAAGAGGTATCGTAAATCTCTCGATTCTACGACAATCTCAGGTCATGAATCCCTTATTCCAACCTAGGAAACCCTTTCTTGAGTGTCGTCTCCCAAGTCTATAATCAACTAACCCGTGGCCAAGGGATTAAAGGCATTAAGCATGGAGAATCACGAATAAACTTAAGAAAATATTATTAATAATAAACAAAACCTAAAATCAAACCATAATCTCTAGTTTAGGATCCATCTCCTCTCTAGAACAATAAATTAGTTCATAACTTGGAATAAAGATACACAAGACATGAACAAAGACATGAAAATAAACATTAAACACAAACTAGGCCCTTGAAACTTGTAGATTTCTCCCATGTCTTCAATGAAGATTTCTTTGAGTTCCTTTTCTCCTAGCTGCCTCCTTCTCTTCTCCAGTGTATTCTCAAAAACCCTAACTTTTGATATATTTTATGCCCCAAAGTCGTGGAGAATCAAAATTAGAAAGTGTAAGAGGAAAAATCTCCAAAATCTCAAAAAATCTACAAAAGTGAAATCCAATCGGCGTCGTGGCGCCCAGAATGAAGTGTTTTGGCAATTTTTTGTGGCTTAGCCATTTTTCCGCTCCTCTTCAACGTGTATTCTTCATGCTTCTTCATTGCATCTTCTTGTACATGTTTCCATCATCCAAAATCTATGATCAACACCTCTAAACACCTACAAAACAAAGCCAAATCTAATTAGTAACATATTTAAAACATAAAATGTACCAACTTATAAACTTATAAACTAATAAACCGAAATATGCATGAAAAACCAAACTATTCCTACACTAACAAATGCATCAAAACTAACATATATACATCAAACTAATGCATGAAATGTCCTAAAACATACCCTAAAACATGTCTAAATACCTACATATCAAATAGTATTGTTGACTCATTCAAGATTGTAAGCTTATATTATTGAGAGCGTTATTGAACACTTCTCTATGTCTTTTGTAATCTTGATTTATTGTTGACTTGATTAAGTCAACCGAGACATTACATTATTTTGTACGGCACGCAACCACGCCTGTAAGTTTGTTACAAATGTGGCTTTCTAGCCAAGCTCTGGTATAGGCTAGTTTGTGGCTTTCTAACCAAGCCATGGTGTAGGTTAGTGGTTGTGGTTTTTCTAACCAAGCCCTTGTGTCGGTTAGAGTGTAAACGACTTCTAATCACACCCGTAAGTGATTAGCCAATAGTGTATTGGGAAATCCTGATCGTGGTGATTGGATAGTGGGCGTAGGCTCAAGGGGAACCGAACCACTCTAAATTCTCTATGTTCATTTATCTTTCCTGCATTTGTTATTTGAAATGTTACCTACTGCGCACTTCACTTGTTTAATTAAAATATCCGAAAGGTAACACAAAAATCTGTCAGTCCAATTCACCCCCCTTTTGGACTATAATACTGGGCCAACAGACTCCATCGCTTCTTGTAGGGACATGCTGGAAGAACAAAAATATAAGTCCTTAGGTGAGAGAGGGTTACCAGTCACCTTCTGAATAAGTCCATCCTAACCCATCTTAGTGGATCGAGCATGTTAACATAGCTTATTTAAACAATAATAAATACAGAACAATAATCATCAAGCAAGTTACACCATAACAAGTACAATCAAGCATCCAGTGGCGACAGCCCAGCCTTATGACCCAGAGAACACAACACCTGGACAAACCATAACTCGAGTGTTCCAAATAATGATGAGCAGCAACTAAGAGATCTCATGAGTTCTAATGCTTTAAGCGGAAACGACAAGACCTTATGGGCTAGAGCACACAAACACCTGGACAATCCCATCGGTTCCCAACGTTCCTTTTTTGTATAATAGTTCATATAACATGATGTGTGCATGAATTAGTAAAGCATGGTAAAATCATAGATGGATAATGCAATGTAATCATCATTGTAAAGATATGGTACGCAAACGTAGCCTTTAATCCCCACTTTTGAAAGTGCGTAGAAGTAGTAAAAATGTCTCCATTATTGCAAAAAATTGAGAAAAGCAAGAGGGAGAGAGAGAGACCGGTAGTTGAACTGAGGGGGCCCCTCTTTATTTATAGAGAGGGGCCCTAGAAGGGGGTGTCCCCTACCTAGGGGATTTCCTAAATGGTGGGTACGTCCCCGATGGTGGAGACGTCCCCAAGGTGGGGGACGTCTCCCACAATGGGGATGTCCCCCATGTGGGGGACTTCCGCTGGTGTTGCATCGCATTGCGGGAACTTTTCACATTGTTCCATTGAGCAATGACAGTTGTAGCAAAAGAAAAATGAAAAACAAATTGCAATTTTAGGGGTTGTTACAATCTACCTCCCTTAAAAGAATTTCATCCTCGAAATTCGGTTAAGGTAAGGTTCTTGAATTAAAACTTAGTATTTTAGTTACCACACACATCAGTCGTCGTTAGAAATGATGATGAAGTCAACCATATCAGTGTTTTCATCGATCCTAGAAGTTAACCTCGTGATAAGCTAGTTGGGTGAATTAAGCTGTCCTCAGATGGTGCACTTAGCGGTGGAATCCCCAGAGTGAGCTGGTGTGGGTGAGTGGACAGAGTCAGAGGGATCTTCATCCTGGTTTGATTGATTCGGGAGAGAAGGAGGCGTGGGCACTCATTGAGGTGGTCGAGGAAAAAAAAGTTCTCAACGGGCGGGTTGTCGGGTGCGCCATCCTGATCTGATCGGTGCTTGTTGTGTTTGCTAGTTTGAGGGCCCAGCCTGGTTGGGACCCAGGGCTGATGCATTCCAGGGTGTGCATTGTACTGGAAGGGGTTGTGATTCGGTACGCTAATTTCTAAATGTGGGGAGTGGGTAGCGCACGATATTTCTTGCGAACTGCCTCGTGCGCCAATCTCCCTCGAGTAGATAGGGAGATTGTCAGTTTGAGGGTTCTACCTCATCTGAATTTGGTATAGTCTGATGGTCTGTGGGGCTCTGGAGTGGGCTATGAATAAGGGTCTGAACTCGCTGGAGGCTAGTAGAGAGAGACCTTGAAGGTGAGGATGACTACGAATAGTAAGAGGGAGTAAGGCTCCGAGTAGGGGGAATAGGACTCTGCTTATCCTCACTATTGTCTCTCTGTGTTGAGTTCGCTGCCTGACTCGAGGAATGAGAGTTTAGACTGTGCTCAGACGGCTCTGAGCTGAATTCCATAGACTCGTCACTATCAGACGTCTGCAAAAATTTGCAAGCATAGGGACAAAACACAAAATTAGAGACAATATAATGATTTGAAAAATAGATAATCATTATGCAAAATGTTGGAACACTATCTTTAAACAATATAAATATGGATATTTTTTCTTGATCTTTTGTTCCAATTCCCACGTTGCTTCTTCAACCCCATGGTGGTTCTAGAGGATTTTGATATAAGGGATGTTTTTATTTCATAAGTCTTGTGTTCTCTTGTCAAAGATTTGCACCGGTCTTCTTGTGTATCTGTTACCCTCCTCAATATCAACTTTAAGCAAGGGAATGATCTAAGAAGGATCATGGTGATGCTTCTGGAGCATAGAGACGTGGAACATGTCGTGAACCCTAGACGTGGACGAAGGTAGGCTTAATTGGTAGGCGAATTCCCCAAACCTTCTGATGATTTCGAATGGGCCAATATATATGGGGGACAATTTTCCCTTGACGCCAAACTCCTCATTTCCTTGATCGATTGGACCTTCAGGAGAACAAATTCTCCAACCTTGAATTCTAGAGGTTTTCTTCGCTTGTCTGTATAATTTTTGCGTCTACTCTAGGTGGCGCGGAGCCATTCTTTAACAAGAGTGATCTTGTCAATGGTTTTCCTGATAAGCTCCGGACCAAGCTATGGTTGATCACCATATCCAACCAGCATATTGGGGATCTGCAAGGCCTACCATACAAGGCTTCATATGGGGCAATCTCGATGTTTGCTTGGTAGCTACTATTGTAAGCAAACTTTGCCAAATGCAGATATTTCGCCCACCCATTGTTGAAGTCAAGGACACGACAACGTAGCATATCTTCAACCACTTGAATCAGATGTTCGGACTGGCCATCAATTTGAGGTGGTAAGTTTTCCTCATTGTGACCCTTGAAACCATTTTGGATTGAAAACTTTGCTAGAACTTTGAGGTGAACCAGCGGTCTCAATCGCAGACGATGGTGAGCGGGATTCCATGCAGTCTAATGTCTCCTGTTCATAGATCTTGACGAGTTTGGTTGGGGAGTGGGTGGACTTGATTGGAATGAAGTGTGATGATTTCGTTAGTCTATCAATGATTACCCAAATGGAATCCTGCCCTTTGGAATTCCTTGGCAAGGCGGAGAAAAAATTCATGGCGATGTTATCCCACTTCCATTCCTCGATAGGAAGGGGTTGCAGCAGACTCGATAAAAGTCGATGTTCAGCCTTGACTTGTTGACAGACAAGGCATTTCCCCATAAATTCCGCAACTGCCCTCTTTATTCCATGGATCCATAATTGTCTTTTTATGTAGTGGTACATTTTGTCGCTACCCAGGTGCATAAGGAACTTAGATCCATGGCACTCAGCCAGAACCTCGTGCTGAAATTCAGGATCCTAGGGTAAGCACATCCGTTTCTTGTAAAACACCGTGCCATCCGATACGAGTGACCAATGAGTGGGGGTTTGGCTTCTAGATATGAGTCCTCTCTTATCCATGAGTTCGACATCGTTGGCTTGTGCTGCGGAGATCTTCCGAATCAATCTCGGACATCAGTTTGCCCATTTCAAAATTTACGGTGCAGGCTGAGATGTATGACTTTTGACTTAAGGTGTCAGTCACAACGTTGGCCTTACCTGGATGGTACTGTAAGTCAAAGTCGTAGTCTTTGATGAATTAGAGCCAGCGTCTTTGTCGAAGGTTCAAGTCCTTCGAGGTATTAATATACTAAAGGCTATTATGGTCAAAGAAAACCTCAAAACTTTCTTCATATTGATAATGTCGCCAAATTTTTAAGGCGAACACCACAATGACAACCTCAAGGTCATGAGTGGGGTAGTTAACCTCATGAAGTCTCAATCTCCTAGATGCGTAGGCGATAACATAGTCGTCTTGCATCAATACTGCCCCAAGCCCTTGTAGTGATGCGTCCATGTATAATGTGCAACTTGTCTCGTTCTTAGGTGTGGTAAGAATCGGGGTTGAGGTTAGCCTTTTCTTGTGCTCCTAAAAGGATGCTTCACATGCATCATTCCAGTGGAAACAAACATCTTTTTGAGTTAATCGAGTGAGTGGTTCAACCGACTTGGAGAAGTCCTTAATGAAACGTCGGTAGTACCCTGCTAATCCAAAGAAGCTTTTGATTTCGGTGACCATGGTAGGTTGCTTCCAGTCGAGGACAGCTTCTACCTTTCTAGGATCAACCTTAATACCGTTACGGGAAACAACGTGACCGAGCAACTTGACCTTGGTCATCTAGAACTCACACACTTGCTTAGCTTGGCGAGAGCTGGTGCTATTGGAGTAGGCTAAGCACAGTTCGCAAGTGAGTTTCATGGACTTCTTCTGTAAGTTAATACACCAAGATATCATCAACAAAGACAACCATAAAATGATCGAGGAACGGTCAAAAGATGAGGTTTATCAAGTCCATAAAGGCAGCAGGTGCATTAGTTTGACCGAACGACATCACAGTGAATTCATAGTGGCCATACCTCGTGCCTAAAGCTATCTTAGGGATATCTGATTCATTAATCTTCAATTGTTGATATCCAGATTGAAGATCGATGTTTGAGAAGAATATGGCTCCTTTTAGCTTGTCGAAAAGATCTTCGATTTAGGGTAATGGATATTTGTTCTTGATTGTTACCTTATTCAACTTCCTATAGTCGATGCAAAGCCATAGCAATCTGTCATTTTTCTTAACAAAGATAATAAGAGTGCCCCAAAGTGAGGTGTTCTTTCTAATGAAGCCTAGCCCTCGCAATTCCTTTAATTGTCTGTTTGACTCCACCAGTTCCACATTTGGCATCCGATATGGTAGAACGTAGGGGGGTTCGGTTCTAGGAATCACTTTGATTTAGAAATCAAATTCCCGGAGAAGGGGAAGTCCTAGAAGGTTGTCTAAGAAAACAATTGGGTATTCTCTGACAACTGGGACGTTACTGAGGCTTAAAGGGTGGTTAGGTTTTTCTGCATCAACCCCTTTTATCAAAGATTGAAAAAGCTTGCAACTGTGCTTTTAAAAAAGACACGGTTGAATGGTAAGATCATCTGCGGGTCCCCTGAATCTTCAGGTTATTCCCGCAAGGTAGAGTTAGCAAGACCTGCTTTTTCTGGCAATCAATGTGGGCATGCAAAGGGGTTAATCAATCCATGCCCAGGATGACATCAAAGTTTGTGTAGTTTATCACAAGCAGGTCTGCGTATAGGAGATGATCCGACATTTTAAGTTCGCAGTTAGGACAAATTTGGTTTATTTCGGTACTTGGTCCTATAAGTGTGGATACATGCATTGTGAATGTCGTGGTTTTAGATAGTAGTCCCAAGTTTTGAACTACTGCTAATGATATACAGGAATGAGTAGAACTAGAATCAAATAGGACATGAACCATAGTGTTGAAAAGGGAAAAAATACCTTCCACCACGTTATTGTTTGGCATAGGCTGGTCTACAACAGCGTAAACACGACCTTGCTGTCTCTGACCCTGGTTCTGTTGTTGTCTTGGTGTCGATGGCGCCTCCTTGGCAGTTGCAGCTAGATCTCTTTGCTAGACAAGGGTTGGAAGAGGATAATGGGTCTGGATGTGGCTAGGTTGGCCACATTGGTAACAAGTTCTGATGTTTCCTTACTGGGGCGGCTAAGGCTGAGGAAATTGGTTATTTCCTCCAAGCCTCTGGCACATTTTTCCCTTGTGATTTCCACGAGGGTCCGTCTATGCATTCTGTTGAGCATGATCTGGAGCAGCTAGAGAAAACTAGAGCTTAGGGTTCTCATTGTTACCAGGGCTAGAGCGGGCATTCAGGTTTGGTTGGTAAGGCTTTTTCTTCCCATTCTATTAGTCGGGAACAACTGCTCTGTTTCCCTTATTTCACCTTAATTCCTACTCAAGCTTTTCTTGCTCAAACTTCATTTCCTTGTTTACCAAATCTCGAAAGTTGTCCAACTTAAGAAAGGCAAGAACCTGTCAAATGTCGGGCTTGAGATCATTGAAGAATTTTTCAACTTTATCTCGTTTCGTT
Source organism: Paratinospora sagittata (assembly GCA_035771175.1). Lineage (NCBI taxonomy): Eukaryota > Viridiplantae > Streptophyta > Magnoliopsida > Ranunculales > Menispermaceae > Paratinospora > Paratinospora sagittata. The sequence goes on along the minus strand of CM069609.1, from coordinate 13,455,858 downwards.
GAGATAGTAGAGAAAGAGAAAATTGAAAGTTCGGTAAAGTTGGCAGCATATTCTTGAACTGTCATAGATCCTTGATAGAGTCGTGCAAACTCCTGTTTCTTCTTTCTTTTGACGGCGATGTCAACCCAGGGGCTGCCTTTGACGGTTTTCCACCAACTATTTGAGATATGGACCAGTTAGTAAGCTGCGAGTGGAATCTTTATTTCATCAGGCACACCCACAGCTTCCAAAGTTTTGTAGGTTTCATTAAGCCACTATTGGGCTTCATCAGAGTCTAGTTTTCCATCGAAGGTGATGGGTTGCAACCCACTTGTACTTGGTGATTTGGTTGGTCATTTGATCCATCTGATACTTGATCGGATCGACCAAAAGTTGATGGATCACAACCTGTTGATAGACTACGGCATGAACTGTGGTGGAGACAGATGTCTTCATGTAGTCCATAAAACCTTGGAAGAACTGCTCCATGCTGGATGACATTGTTACTCCTGCGGCAGGAGCTGGAGCAGCCTGCTCAGTGGTAGGAACTTCAGCAGCCTGTTCTATGGCAGGAACTTCAGCAGCCTGTTTAACTGCAGGAACTTTAAAAGCCTGTTCAACGACAGGAGCTTCAGTTGTGATGTTCGTCGCCTGGTCAGAGGCGGGGGAAGGAGTTTTGGTCCATTGATCTCTTGTGGTTGTACGTTTCCAGCCACTTGTCATGAGGAACTAGGTTTCTGCTGACTCTTGGTTCAGGCATGCATTGTCTACAGATCCGATTAAGATTGGTACGTATTCATGCAATTCATGTGCATGAAGAGAGGTGAAGGATATCACAATGCAATGACAGTGCAAGGTTTGTGGTGTCAGTTCATAGTTTTTAACCACTTAGATTTCTAGGTTTCGAAAAAATGGAAGGGAAGAGTCTAGTCATACCACAACTGCTATCTCAAGAGGAACCTTATGAAAAAATGTTTTGATGATTCCAAATCACTCAATCTTATGATCTAACAATTTTGTTGAAGTGTTTTAGCAAATCAATTTGAAAAAAGTCAAGTCTCAATTCAATCAAGTTCATGCCAAGCCAAGTTGTCAAGATTAAGGTTAGAAAAGGTTAAATGTTAGATTGTAACCTCACTCAAAACCCCTTTTCAAGAAAACAATATTTATTCTCAAAGACTTTGAATTTCGAAGAAAATGATTTCTATCGATTTTACTCAAAGGTTTTTCAATTGATTTCTGAACCATTTGAACAATTTTCTAAACATTTGATTTGATCCAAAAAGCTCAAGTATTGATTTGATTTACTCGTGTTTTAGGAAAATCAAATTTCAAGAAAAAATGTTTTCAGTGTCTTTCAAGACGCTAATGCAATGGCTAGTCACTTAATATCGAGCCAACACTACAGGATGCTGAAAAGTCTGCGTGGACGAGGAGTAGCACCAGCCCGACAAGGGCTGAGGCACATCAAGGACGTGGTCGAGCAAGATTCTTAGATCCTGGTGCTTCATCATCAGGCACCGCAACACCAGCTGACACACCAGGCCCATCCACATCTGCTCCTTTTGATTCAGTTTTTCAGATATTGATGGAGCTGCGAGACCGACAAGAGACTATTATCTCTTCTCTCTCTTCCTTGGAGAAAAAACACGAGGATTTGGTCTCAGATGTGCGAGCTCATGGAGTTATGCTCCAGATTATATTTGGTCGCTTACTTAGTTAAGGAGCCTCATGAGTTCAACTTCAGTTAGGAGGATATCTTCGTCGACAGAGCGTGGCCTGCACCTTCACCAAATTTTAAGCAGCCAGCTTCGCTTGTCCGTTCAACTTCAGCTTCAGATCCCTCCTTTAGTTCTCCTTCAGTATCCACTGCCCTACTCTGAGGATTCCCTCTCTTGCTATGGCAGAATTTTCTCTGGATTTGATGCTCCACTTTCGGGTATTTCTCCACCATCTCCAAGTCAGGATTTGGTCATCCACTTCGACACCACCACTGCACTCACATCTGCTGCACCCGCTGTCACACCTGATGCAAATGCTGGTACCACCCCCACGGAAGATGCAACCCTGATTTCACCAACTGACGACATATTTATGGGCTTGGATCTCTTGATCCTTGGTCATCCCCTTCGTCTTAAGCACACCCTCTTTTTTATATTTCAAAAGGGGAGATATTAGTATATGATTGGTCTGATTGACTAGATCATTTTTGTGCACATACTTAGGGGGAGAGTTCATATACTCAGGGGGATCTTTAGGAGATTGGATATATATGTATTTTGGAGATGTTTTATATGTTCTTGTTGTTCACACTTTTGTACTTTTTGTACTTCTGTTATTTTTGTTTTATCTTTGATGTATACACCTCTGTTGATCACATGTATATGTTTGACTTGATTACATTGAAATACATGTACATTTTGTTACTATTGTTCACATCTTTCAGAGTATGGTTATATTGGTATCTGATTGATTATTGTTCACATGTTATTGAATGCTAATTTTTTTTAAAGTGGTATATTCTTAAATGTAGGATGATATTATCATTCATTTCGCTCATTCATTCACTCGAGAAATCATGTTTATTGCTTCAATCAGGCCAATAGTGAATTTGTTTGAAATCATCAAAAAAGGGGAAATTATTGATTAACGACTCTCACCCAGTTTTGTTTTCATGATTACAAACAACATACTTGTGATCACTAATCTCTTTGATGTAGTTGTTTCAGTGCTAACTAGTTATATCAGATGGATTCAACTATACTGTCAAAGCATGTGGATGGAACAACAATGTATGAAGATTCAAAAACTTCATGTTTGTAATCCTTAGTTTAGAATCTTAGTGCTGTAGAATAATTCTTACTCGTTTCAACCACAATTGATTTGCATCTTTTAAAAATCATGCATATAGGTTATCATACTCATGTATATACACTATTATTATATTGATCATGCATGCACACACAATCATGATTATTATGCAATCATATAGTTAAAATTGTTTATCACACACACACACACACACACACACACACACACATATATATATATATATATATCATTGATTATCATGCACTTGTATTACCAACTTTGCATGATTTTATCGTTTTACGTGTATCGTATCGAATGTATTAATCATATGTTTTAATCGATTGTTTTACATGTGTTTATCTTTGTCAATTCTGTTTCAATCTTGTCAAAAATGTTTTAAAAGTTAGTTTATATGTTTGACAATGTCTTAAACTCTTTTTGGTCAAAAAATCGAGTTTCTATCATTTCAACGTGAATGAACACACTCCTCTTTCAAGGAACGCGCTCCTGTGCATTTTCCCTAGACTCAGATTTTTTTAATCAGAGTTTAAGGAACGAGCTCCTTAAGAAAGGAACGCGCTCCTGCTATTTTTCTAGAGACTCAAATTTTTTTTATTAGGAAAAAAGGAATGTGCTACCTGTAGTCAAAGACAAAATAGGAAATTTTATAGAGTCAGTGATTCTAGTCTTCATAGATGATATCTTAGTCTACTCTAAGACTTGGGAGTATCATGAGCAATACCTCAAACTTACACTACAGACATTGTTGGAGCATAGGTTTTATGTCAAGCTCAGCAAGTGTGATTTCTGGATGACTAAAGTGAAGTTCTTGAGTTATGTGGTTAGTGCAGAAGGTATCTCAGTTGATTATACTAAGGTTGAGGCAATCATCAGTTGGCCAAGACCTACCATAGTGACAAAGATTCATAAATTTATAGGTTTAACTGGTTATTACAGGAAGTTCGTGAAGGAATTTTCCGCGATAGCCACACCGTTGACTAAGTTGACTCAGAAGAAGGAGGCCTTCATATGGACAGATGCCTATCAAAAAGCTTTCAGTGAGTTGAAAAAGAAGCTGACTACTGCTCCAGTGTTGATTCTTCCAGAGCCTGGAAAATAGCTGGTGATTTATACGGATGCATCACGCTTGGGTCTGGATGCGTGTTGATGTAGGAGGGTAGAATGGTTGCTTATGCATCTAGGCAGATGAAGGTGCATGAGCATAATTACCCTGTGCATGATTTGGAGCTAGCAGCTATAGTGTTTGCACTGAAGCTATGGAGACACTATCTATATGGTGAGAGGTTCACTTTGTATTCAGATCATAAGAGTTTGAAGTATCTCTATGATCAGAAGGAACTGAATATGCAGCAGAGGAGATGGCTTGAGTTGCTTAAGGATTATGATTTCTCTTTAGAGTATCATCTTGGCAAAGCCAATGTTGTAGCTAATGCATTGAACTAGAAGCGAGCAGAAACCAGAGTGGTTGCTTTCCAAATGACTCAACAGTGGCATTTACTGCCTTAGCTTTGATCCCTCTATCGGTTGCACCTTTGAGGATTCCCACTCCGAAGTTGCATCCTTAATTCGCTTTGGCAGACTCAACTCTTGATTTAGTTCTCTCACTTCCACACATTTCTCCACCATCTCCGAGCCATGATTTAGTTATCCACTCTGGCTCCACTTCTGTTACCTCTTCTGCTACCACCATTGTGATTGTTAAGTTGCATATTTAGATGGGTTTTAGAGCATGTTTTAGGTGTGTTTTAGGACATTTCACGCATTAGTTTGATGTGTTTGTGTTAGTTTTAATGCATTTGATAGTTTAGGAATAAATTGGTTTTTATGCATTATATTGGTTTATTAGTTTATAATTTGATTCATTTTATGTTTTAATGTGTTATTAACTTGATTTGCTTTGTTTTGTAGGTGCTTGGATGTGTTATTCATGAATTTGGATGATAAAAATATGTACAAGAAGTTGTAAAGGAGAAGCATGAGGAACTCAAGTCAAGAAGGAGTGACAAATTGGCTAAGTCCCAAAAACAATCAGGCCAACATGCAATTTTTGAGCACCGCGACTCTACTTCCCAGCGCCGCGGCGCTGTGTTGGTGGAACAAAAACAAAAACAAAAAAAGGTTCTGAGTGCCGTAGCACTAAGATGTAGCGTCGCAGCGCTGATTGGGTCCCAAGTTGCGATTTTAGCAACTTATGCAATTTTGGAGGGGACTTTCTAATGACGATTGGACGACTTTGGGGGCATATTATATATCAAAATTTAGGGTTTTTGGAGGAGGATACATTAGAGAAGGGAGTAAGACGGCTTGGAGACGAGGAACACGAAGATTCAATGTTGGAAACAAGGAAGAAGATTCAAGTTCCAGGATTTTCTAGTTTGTTATTCATGTCTATTATTGAGTTTTTCTCCTTGTTTTGTGTTCTTTGCATCCCAAGTATGAACTAATTTATTGTTCTAGAGAGGAGATGGATCCTAAACTAGAGATTATGGTTTAATTTAGATTTTGTTTATTATCAATGTAATTTTCATAGTTTATTCATAACTCTCAATGCTTCATGCCTTTAATCTCTTGGCCACTGATTAATTGAACCTAGACTTGGGAAGCGGCACTCGAGAGAGAGTTTCCTAGGTTGGAATAAGGGATTTATGACCTGAGATTGTCGTAGAATCGAGAGATTTATGATACCTCTTAAAGTTATAGGAAAATCACGAAGTTTAATGGGTTGTTGAGAAATCGGGTTTTATCGAGAGATCGAATTGTTGGCCCAGATATGTCCAAGAGGGGGGTGAATTGGACACTTAACAGATTTTAACCTTTCTTAAAAATGGGCGGATTAATGAAAACAGATTAAACAAAGTATAATAACTAAATACAGTACCTGTAAAAGAGACAATGCAATCAAGATTTATAGTGGTTCGGCCTTGCCTACATTCACTACCTAACCTCCTCAGTTAGAATTTGTTCAAACTCCACTATGGACCTTTTTACGGGTGAAGATCAAACCGGTACACTTTCTCATCTTACGGGTGTGAGAACTACCGTTTCTCAGCTTACGGGTGTGAGAAGACTGTTTCTCAACTTTCGGGTATGAGATGACTGTTTCTCAACTTCTGGGTGTGAGATGGCCGTAGTAACTTTGAGTAACACTTGCTCTTGCCCAGTGACTAACTAGTCACTCCAAATTTAATACAAAATGACATATGATTCCTTTTACTTAGAATCAAAGTGATACTTACAAACCTTTGGATTGACCCTTCTGTGACCACATATTCAACAAAATATGTATGATGAAGTTTATGTTGAAAACAGGTTCAAAGAGCTTTTGTCTTCTTCAATGAATTTTAAAAAATAGATCAAGCACACAGACATATAGGAACTCTCTACATTCTCTTATCGTTTCATATCATTAAAGTGTTCTCATGTCATTGGCCTTCCATAAGTAAGTCTAAAATTGTAAAAGAATGTGACTACCTAACCTAATCTAATGCATAATCAACTAACATACCATGACCAAAAATTCAAAATTCTCCCCCCAAACTTAAAGTAAGCATTGTCCTCAATGCAGAAATTATCAAAGAAATAATAGGAGAAACAGAGGCATATAAAAGAGAAAAGAGTTTAGAAAACCCCCTGAACCCAAATGGGTAAAGATGGCACATGATACACTTCATTTGTCTCTCCTAAATGCTCCAAAGAGGCCCCCAAACTTCCTTTAGAACTTGGAAAGGGCAAAGTAAACAAATCTGTCAATGCACGAAATTCAAATCCTATACTATAATGACTAAAAACATAAAGTAAAAGAAATAATAAGATTCCAAAACCGATGGGTTGCCTCTCATCCTGCACTTGGTTTAGAGTCATCATCCCAACTTCTTCAACTCGCTTAAACCGAGTATGTTTCCTTATTATTTCTAGCATCCTCCCGTCTTCCTCATTGTTCAGTATTGATTGCATCACCAGACTTGTGTACTTCTCCCATAAAAATGCTAAAGAATGCTCCTCAAGTAGAAACACAAAGTCCAAAGAAATATCACTCCCGTGTAACGAAGGAATATCATCGATGTACTCCATTGGTGCTTTCCACGCATTTTGGCATTGGTAACTAAGCACCTCGAAATGGCTTTGAATCTTGTTATCAACCCCCTCAACTTTCTCTTGAAGTACATGGGAAAACGGATCCTCAAAAGTGAATGCATATTCCTTGATAGCCAAACACTCCTCCACACTAGTAGGCGCCAATTCATCACATGGCATCATAAGCTCACTTGATTGTGCATCCATGGGTACGTTTGGATCATCACACTCAAGCACGTCTACCGGTTTAGTATTCATCTCTTCTCCTCTCGAGGCCTCATACCGTTGCATCACTTCTAAAATAGTCAATTGTCTTAGTGGAGGTGGTGGTGGTGGCGGCGTCATGTCTTGACATAATGAATTAGCCCCTGGACATCTTCTTCATCGCTCAGGAAGGAATTTCCATGATGTTGAGCATTAAGAGATGAAATGATTTGCCCGATATAATCCTCTATATTTTTCATTGAAGCTTCCATTCTGTCCATTTGACACTCATCCCTCTTAATGCTTTCCTCCAATTTTTTTCACATAATCATTAATTAGATCTTCCAAGAACGGCTTCTTCTTCACTTGATTGTAGACATCCGCTTGAGGTTGCAGCTCATTCCATTGATTGTTTAACTTAAGCTCATTCTTATCCGACCTCGTTTCCAATAGATAATTGGTAAGTATATCTTCTAAGGATGGCATCTTTTGCACTTGATTATGGATGCCTGGTAGAGGTTGCATGTAACACCCCGAGTTTTAATTAAATACATACGTTGAATTAAGCATATATCAAGATGTATAATACACGTATTTTATACGTATAAGTCAAATATACGCGTGTATGATTAGTAAATAAATAAAATTATAAAATGAAGATGACAAATGTGAGATCATCTAATATGGGTGCTTACAATTAAAAAAATGGAATTGAATTAAATTGAGTAATTTATGGTGTTGGTTATTTAAATATGTGGATTGGAGTATGATTTAATGACTTAATGCATGGTATGATTTAATGAATGAAAGTTAAATATTAAAATGGGGAAGTTGCTTTATTAAGTTAGATGAGGAGTATTGGATCATTTTTTATATAAAATATCAATTCTCTCCTTTCTCATCTCAATCTCTCATACATAACATAAAAAAAAAAAAAAAAAAAAAAAAAAAAACGTGTAAAAATAAAAGAAGAGAGATGAAAGAAGTTGCAGGAGAGAGGAGAGAAAAAGAACGAACGAGAGAACGAGAGAAAGGAAAGAAGAAAAAGGGGAAACGCGGGATTCGCGTCAAAGTCGAACTCGCGATAAGTGATTTTCACTCTATTACTTCGTGAAATTCATATCTAAGCTAGATGTAACCTTTCTTTCGGAGTAATTTTTGCTGTGGGAGCCGTTTTATGGCGTTTTTAAAAATTGAGGTTTTGACCCAACGTGAATGAAAATCAGCTAGGAAGGTTGGAAAACACTTCCTAAGCTGTAGGAACCTTAAATATATGGTTTTGGTGAGTAAAATTCACTGTCGTGACCTTCGCGAACGTGTAAAACCTCAATAAAATACCTATTGAAGGTAGTAGAATGATAGAATGAGTGATTTTACAAGTGTCGATGCGGACAAAATAATTTTAGGAATGTTCTAGATTTTTAATAAAATTGATATGTGTTCCAGTAGAAAAATAAACTGAGAATTAGTGAAAATATGAAATGGGAAATCTATTTTCACTGTTCTTTCTTGTGGAAATATCTAGATTGACCACAGAAACGAGATAGTAGTTTCTTCAACTGTTTATGAGTCCTAAAGTGAGTTGGAATCTAAATTCACATAATGGATATAAGATTATTCAGGTTGATCTTTATTCTTAATGATTTGAAGTGAGTTGAGAAATTAAATATGTAAATATATATGAATAAATGAAATTGAATTATGGAGTGATTGTGGCAGGTTAAGTTAGTTGGATTTATGGATATAAATTGGAGCTGGACTCGAAAGCGATAATGATTGGGTTTAAATTGAAAAGTCCTGTACTGTGAGTATATTTTCTTGATTTTGGTTCTTATATGGCATTTTATAAATATGAACTGTTTGAATGTAAATATGTTATGCATATATTGTTGCATTGTGTTTTAATTTGCATTCATAAATGATATTTTTAGCATTGGAGCATGTGAGACTTGCAAAAGCAAGTTGGTGTCATTTCGTTAGGAATTAGACCCGAATGAGTGTTATGCGTAACCTCATTGTCAGTAGGCCTATCCTAACAAGGATTGGAGATCCTTGAAATGACTGTGAATTGGGTAATGAGAAGTTGTGGCTACCTTGTAACCGCCATACATGGGTTAGACCCGCTCTCTTGCCTTGAAGGAGGGAGATTGTGGATTTCATGGAAAAAGATGCATTGTTTTCTTGCAAACTCATGAAAATTATGTTGTTGACGTGTATAATATATTCGTTGAATGATGCATGTGTTTAATACTTGTTTGAAATGATTTTAAATGTCATATTTTCCTAAATGTATATAATTGTCATATCAAGAGATATATTCACTAAGCTGTTGGTTGCTCACTCCATTTCCTTCAATATTTCAGGTACAAAGTTAAAAGGAAAAGCACGAGAGTAGATACGTGAGTTAGAGTCTTATTTTTTTAATGTACGTGTATGCGAAGGAAATGGATTATATTTTCTTTAGTTTCAAATGAATATATATATTATCACATAGATGGGTTGTACATGGATTTTCATTTGACATTTTTGGGTTATACTATGCTTGTGATGAAATGAGATGATCAGATATATTTATCAGGTGAGAATTTGATGTGTGAATGAATGGAATGAATGATGGAATGATTATTTATATATATCTCTTTGATTTGATTTGTGGTATATTAGGGAAAAATGTGAAATGCCCATTTTATGGGGAGGTGCTATCGAAATTTTTGAAAATTTTGGAAATTATTGTGATTGTCCGTTGAGGCTGACAATGTATTATATACTGTATATGAGTATGTACAGTGTATAGTACACTATGCCGGTCATGACGTCAGGGGCGTCGTGACATTGCAAGATATTCCTTTGATTGTCGTAGGAGTAGTTCTCATGGTTAGAAATACCCGAATGGTATTGAAAAGGTAAAGGATCACCCATCCCATTATATGCCCAATTGTTACCATAATGAACCTGCTCCATACATGAACTCATTCCTGAATATCACGTGCTTGCAATTCCCATATTCTCTATAGTAGATTGAGATCTTGCCTCAATAAGCTTGGAAACTTGCTGCTGGAGGTTAGATATTGATGCCGACCACTCTTGAATACGATCAACTGGCCTGAAACTATATTGAAAAGTTAAGTGGTTGAAATTGTATGCCATTGCTCTACAAAAGAAATAACAAAGTGAAAAATTTGGAAAAAAAAAACTTGATTAAAATCAAAATCAATTACTAACGATATTGATGAAACTAAAGTGAAACAATCCCCAACAACAGCGCCAAAAACTTTTTGCTGTAAATTCATATTCGCAACTGTACGAATAGTCAAGTTATAATAAATCTGAGGTGAGTCGGGTTATCATATCCACAAGGATTGTTTACCTCAACAATTACCGTTTTCACTAATTTCTAACTTTATCTAGCGGTCAAATTATAGAGATTCAAGTATTTAAATAATAAATAATTCTAATCAAACGAATAACTGTGAAGAGAAAAAATATATATGAAAATCTAGAGAATTAACTTCACCTAACCTTCAATTATGTAACCTAGACATGCTTATTGTCAAATTAATTTCCTATTCTATAAGTCAAAATCCTCACATCTCTAATTCCCTCTCTCGAGTGCTGAATTAGAACGTATCATTAAGAACAGAATTCGATCTCTCGATAAAACCCTAATTCCTAACAACCTATTAAACTCCGTGATTTTCCTACAACTTCATGAAACTTTGTAAACCTCTCGATTCTACAACAATTTCATGTCACAATCCCCTTTTTTCAACCTAGAAATTCCTTTCTTGAGTGTTGCCTTCCAAGTCTAGGTTCATTCAATTTGTGGTCAAGAAAACAAAAGCATTAGGTGCATGAAATCATAAATAGATTATAGAAATCTCATTGATAATAAACAAAATCTAGCATTAAACCATAATATTCAAGTTATGATTCATCTCCTTGTTCGTGATTTTATTGCAAGTGCACGATAGTCAAGTTATAATATATCGATTATTAGTCGGGCTATTGTGTCCAAAAGGAATTGTTACCTTATCAACTACCATTTCAGAGGTTTTAAACTTTATCTAGACAATCAAATGGAGATAGTAAATGAATTAAAGTGCTGAAAATTAAATGAATCTAAAGAAATTTAAAGTAAAGGAAATTCAATTATGGAATGAATCTAGAGAATCGACTTTACTTAGCTATAGATCAGAATTAATTGGAGTTATTTATTATTAAATTCATTTTTCAGATTTATAAATCAAATCCAATGGTCATCAATCCCCTCTCTCGAGTGCCGGATTGAAATCTATAATTGAAATTGGGTCTCAATCTCTCGATAAAGATCCCTTTCTCAATTATGCTCTAAACTCTAGGGATTTTTAAATAATCTCATAAAATCGTATAAATCTCTCGATCCTATAGACATTTCATGCCACAATTATCATTTTCTAACCTAAAGAACCCTCTCTCGAGTTACGCCCCTTAGATCTAGATTCATTCAATTCAAGGAATGAAAAGCTTTAAGTACGGAAAATCATGAATAACTCATAGAAAATTTGCATTAACAATGAAATAAATCTACAATCAATCCATCAAAAACAACTAAGATCCATCTATTCTCTAGAACTCAAATATAGTTCATAATGTCGGAGAAGAAAATACAAAATAAGATAGAAAACATGAAAATCCTCTACAAAATGTACTAGAAATACTGTAGATCTTCGATCCACCGCACTTCTGAAGCCGAGTTTTCTCTCCACAGCAACCTGGCCGTCTTGCTTCCTCCACCAATGGATTCCCCATGAAAAATCCTAAAAATTGATATATAATATGCCCTACTTCACATAAGATTTGAATTGCTGAAATTGCCCAAACACAAAGGCGAAAAAGTCAATTTTTCATGGTAGTGCTGCAGCATTCGAGGGGGTAGCTCTACAGCGCTACTGTGCAAATCTTTACACTGATTTTCAGTGTTCTGGGCACTGCAGCGCCCTCCTACTTTCGTCCATTCTTTCACACTTTCTTGTACACTTTTCGCACATGATCTTGGTCACTTTTCACCATCATTTGGGCCTTGATTCACCACACTTTCAAGCTTTTATTACCTACAAAACAAAACACAAAAGCAAGTAAATCCATCACACTAATTACAGGCTAAAACTCGAAATGCAACTATGTACTAAAAATGCAACATGAAACGTGATAACATGCAAATGCTACTAATAACTTTAGGAAAAATTCCTAAAAATAATATTTATTTTCCTAAACAAACCTAAAGTATTCTATTTATGAAAACAACTAAAATTAACCTCTAACACAAAAAATGCTAAGATGCACCTAAAACACTAAATATGCAAATTAAGCCAAAACACCTAAAAATTAGTAAAATATATCTACAAACGTAACAAAATTCCTACAAAATAGTATGTATAAAACTGAACTCATCAAATACCCTCAAACTTAAGACTTTGATCGGCCCGAGCAAAAGGAAAAAAAAAACAGAACTAAACTCATGATTAAGACTTCCCTTCTAAAGTCACATTCTCGCACAAATATAGACTTAACATTGTAATATGTCCTCTAAGATTACACCAAAAAGAACATTCAATTCTAGGAAGAACTTCTAGAGTATAAATTCGTCTAGAATTTCAACCCATCTCTCACCAAGTTTTGTCTTTGATTCTTTGACACATGAGTACATAGCTAATCTCATCAAACTAATCATGCAAGTCAAAAACAAATGCAAGGAAGTCTAAAATATGAGATTTTAGAATATATGGTTTAAGTTGGAATTCCATAGGCAAGTCTTTCACACCGATCTCCACTAATGTAGAACACACACCATTCAAAATCAATAGGTCTTTCTTAGGTTGTAATGTAAAGCCAATGTTCAAAGGTAGGGAAAAATAAGAAACATTGTAGCTCAAAACACCCTAAACACTTTGATCAATTACTAGCATCCACTACATTATATTTGAAACCAAAAAACCCCTTTTTTTAACACATATATCCTTTCAACTATTCAACTTTTTCTTTCATTCAATTCTCATTCTTTTGTTTTCTTTTTTTATTTTTTTATTTTTTTAATCATGAATGCTACACCCCCAAACTTATTTCGTGTAACACTCTATTTCTTCTTTTCTTTTTCAATACAGTTCATTAGCAAACTTTTCAAATCTTTTCTTTTCTTTATTCCCTTTCTTCTCTTTTTCTTTCCCATTGTTCTTCCTTCCAAATAATAACACTCCAACATGATCAAAGTGTATAAGGTAGATAGGTTGAAACAAGGAATTTAAACAGATAAAGCTTAAAGTTCAGAATGCATAGGTAACAAGGAAAAGACATTTAGCTCAAAATTGGTACTATAGATATAATCAAAAGAAATGTAGGCTATTTGGCTCAAACGTTTCCAAACATGGCCTAAATTGTCTTCCTCATGGTGTGTTTTCTAGGATTTCGCCTCAAGTAGTGATCGTACTTGTTCTCGAATCCCTAGAGATCTAAAATATGACTTAGCAAACAAAGGTCCATTCCAAATAATCTTAATCTAATAACCAAAATCATGTACAATTGGTTAAGTCTCTCTAACAAAACTCAGCAAAAATGGATCAAGCAAATAGACATATAGGTAACTCTCTGCATTCCCTATAGTTTCATATCTATAAAGTGTTCTCTTTTCATTGGCCCTCCATAAGTAAGTCTAAAGTTGTAAAAGAATGTGACTACCTAACCTAAACTAATGCATACTCAACTAACATACCGTGACAGAAATTCAAAACTCTCCCCCCAAACTTAAAGCGAGCACTGTCCTCAATGCGTGAAATAAACAAAGAAGACTAAGAAAAATAGAGGCATATAAGAGAGAAAAGTTTAGAAAACCCCCTGAACCCAAATGGGTGAAGATGCCACATAATGCATGCCATTTGTCTCTTCGAAAAGCTTCACGAAGACTTCCAAATTTTTTTTAGAACCTAGAAAGGACAAGTAAACAGTTCTGTCAATGCAAGAAATTCCAATCCTATACTACAATGACTAAAAACATAAAGCAAATATAATAATAAAACTCCAAAATCGATGGGTTACCTCCCATCTAGCGCTTGTTTTAGAGTCGCAGCCCGATTTTTTTTTTCTCATCAAGGTGGTTCATCAGGAAGCATCGCCTTGACATTTGTTGGATCCCTGCCGAAGTGTTCCTTTAACCGCTTCCTCTTAATGATGAATGTGAGAAGGCTTTTGAGGTATTAAAAGATGCATTGATTTCAGCTCCTATTATGGTGGTGCCGGATTGGAAGTTACACTTTGAGATTATGTGCGATGCTAGTGATTTTGGTATTGGAGCGGTGTTTGGACAGCGACATGAGAAGATGTTCAGAGTTATATATTATGCTAGCCATACCCTGGATGTGGCCTAACAAAACTACACTACGACTGAGAAAGAGTTGTTGGTGGTTGTGTTTGCATGCGATAAGTTTTGGTCATACATTATTGGGTTTAAGGTCATTGTTTATACCGATCATGTGGCAATCCGATATTTGTTTGAGAAGGAAAATGCCAAGCCAAGGTTGATTTGGTGGATTCTTCTATTGCAAGAGTTTGATTTAGAGATTCGGGACAAGAAGGGGAGCGAAAATGCGGTGGCCGACCACTTATCATGGCTACAGCCTGAAGGCACAAAGGATGTGGTTCTTATTTTAAGAGTCGTTCCCGGATGAACAACTATATAGTTTGGGGGTAAAAAAACCCCTTGGTATGCTGATTTTGTGAATTTCTTAGTGTGTGGTACATTATCCCTAGATCTCTCTTATTCAAGAAAGAAGAATTTCTTGCATGATGTGAAAGCTTATATGTGGGATGCGCCATACTATTCAAGAGGTGTAATGACCAAATGATTAGAAGATGTGTACCGGAGGATGAGTTTCAAGATATTCTTCGAGGGTGTCATTCTTCTACTTATGGTGGCCACTTTGGTGCTCAAATGACGGCGGCAAAAGTACTTGAAAGTGGGTTATATTGGCCCACTTTATTTCGAGATTCTTATGTCTTTGTGAAGATGTGTGATCATTGCCAACGTTTGGGTACCATTTCGAGGAGACATGAGTTGCCCTTAACCAATATTATGGCAGTTGAGCTTTTTGTTGTGTGGGGCATTGATATGAGCCCGTTTTCGTTTTCATGTGGTGAATCCTACATCCTTCTCGCGATTGATTATGTTTCCAAGTGGGTCAAAGCGATTGCTACACCTACCAATGATGAGAGAGTGGTGCTCAAATTTTTTGCAAAAAAACATCTTTACTCGATTTGGCACCCCTCAAGCTATCATAAGTGATGAGGGTTCCTACTTTTGCAATAAGCTCTTTAATTCGTTACTTGCCAAATATGATGTGAAGCACAAGAGAGCCCTTAGCTACCACCCTCAATCCAATAGGGAAGCTGAGATAAGCAACCGGGAAGTCAAACAAATTTTGGAAAAGATGGTGAATGTGAGAAGAAAAGATTGGGCACTTAAGCTTGAATATGTTTTGTGGGCATATCAGACTGCATTCAAGACACCCAGCTTTGTGTGACTTTTTCATGGTTGATTATATGTGGGAATGGTGATATGAGTAAAGGTTAAAGGTTACTAGTATTCTATTGGAGAGGGTACTAGCCAAGGCGATCCGATGATTCCTTGTGGGAAATTAAGGTCGTCACACCAAGGGTGTCTTCTGTCAAGACCGAGAGATGTTCCCTCGACCTTAGCTGAGGTTTGCCCACCTCGACTATGGCCGAGGAGGTCTTTGATTTTTGGCAGACGATCGTCTCCTTCACCCGTCGGTTTAGATTTTTTGACTTTTTCTGGTATTTTCCTATTATAGGTATAATAGTAGGTAATAAAGTAATTTAAGAATTTACAACTTTTCCCACTACTGTCACAATCTTTTTTACCAACGGGGCCGTGGTTCAGCGGGTTCGGCGGTTGTTCCCCTTAAGCAAAGTAGTGGGATGAAACCCCTTGTGTATACAATTTTGCCCCGCTGGAAGACCTTTACCACTTTATGTGCCAACCTGGGTCGAATATAAGTGGAATAGTCTCGCTACAAAGCGGAGGACACACCCAGATGCCGCTCAACGGTGGATCAAAAAAAAATAAATTATATAAGTACTTTTAGTCATGATTTTCTTTTACTTGTACCTATTTTATTTTAAATAAGTAGGAAAATTTTACTTTTGGTTTTAAAATAATATTTTCAACAAATTAATTATCAAATAAATTTAACATTTATTTTTTTAATAAATTGTACGCACACTAGTTTTAAATAATATGAAAATTTTACATTTTTAATTTCTTAAAAAGTAATAATTAAAAAAAATAAAAAAATAAAACTTGAAATTTTGTTTTAGAATTGCGTCCAACACGCATGCATGAACACCAGTAATCATACTTAATATTTTCTAATTCTTACATAAAAAATAATTTAGGATTATTGCAAATTTAAACATACGGCGATAAAATGTTTTAAAGGACTTCAATAACCCTACATCGTTTTATGACTCAAACATTAAGCCATGGATGATCGATCAATACATAAGAAATTTTGTTTGACTGCTCTCTGCGTCTGGTTAGCAAGTCAAGTTTCATACCAAGTGAAAGCTTGTTTATTTTACAAATTGGACCAGCTTAATTTGTGTTAGAAAATGGGATGAAAAAGAGCACCCACTCAAGAATAAAACATGACGGAATTCCAGGAACACGGTTAAAACAACCGATGAATTTCTACCCATGGAAAGAGAAAAACGTTCCAAACAAATTAAATAATCATCAATCCAATTTTCAGCGAAAATATTCAAGTAATAAATCAAACAATCGTGCAATTAATTTAACGTTGTTCGGCTAATCAGTGTCTACGTCCACGAATAGAAAAATTAATTATACTGAGAAAATTACAATACAAGAAGATCATTCTCGAACACTCATTTCTTGTCACACACTCAATTATTCATAATATCTCAGTCTATAACCCGTTATTCAATCATTCTTTCACACTTCAATTAAATTTACCAATCTCATATCTATAATAAACATCTACTATAATTAAAAACTTCTTAAAATTAAAAATTTATTTAAATTAATACGCTTTTTATTTTATTCATACTTAAATTAAACACTTCTTATTTCGAGTTTGAACGAAAATCTCATCAAACAGCGTTAAGAACACCCGTAAACAGTGGCTGAATAAATTGAGGTTTCATTAAAACTAGATATTGCTGTCAAACAAAAAACAATACAAGAATAAGCAAAACACATTTACAATTGTCAGAAAACAAAACTCCAAACCACAAAAAACAAATGAAATAAAAAAGAAATAAAAGAAATTAGTCTCTGCCCGTTTCAAGCAGCCTGAGGGAGTTTAATCCAAAACTCGAAAACAGATCAGAAAAAGATGAGGGTGGTTGGAGGAGGCGAGGATATCAGAACCGCGAAACGTCGACCAGACGCCAGCAGTTCTCCCTTCAAGCGCCTCCGGGGCCTTTTAAACCTCGCGGGGAAGATTAAACACGGGAGGCATCGCTGCTTTTTTGTTCGAGAGGGGAAAGCAGCGGATAAAACCCTCGTAGCATTCAACAACTCTGATAAACAGAGGGGTTTAGGGTTTAAATGAACGTGTTAACTCCCCCAGCCCCCACCCTCGATATGACAAACTGGCCTTTTTCACCAAGTTTATGATTTTGAATCCGTTATCTAGTCGTACCGATGTGGGATAATCACAAGTGGGTATATATGAACCCAATCAAGAGATATGGGTCCACAACAGTTATAAGCTTTTGTTGATTGGAATTGGATGCAAGAAATGTACTTTCAGGTTCTAACTTTACCAATTGCTTAAATAATATACTAAAAATAAAATCACTTTCTTATTGTTAGTTATATTAAAGCAGATACGACCATCAAATGCTCAGTTCCTATATAGGTGTTATCCACTTTCATTGATGAAAATAATATATACATTTAAATTTATAGAGGGTAAATGATAGCCTAGAGAATAAATATACCTAGGCTGAAATTTCATTTGCATGTTGTGGAGGAGGAAGATTTGATTATAAAAATATTAAAGCTCATGATCCCACTTTCACCAATCAAATAAACTAATGAGAGTCAACTCTAATTGGCTTAGATATGATGCAGAGTACTACAATTTTGATGATCAACACAATGAGGAAAAGAAATTTGGATGAACGAACTGGGCAAGGTTGCTCTTTAGCCAGTGTTTTTGAGCAGGAAATGTTATATATATATATATTCGACGCCTTCACACACGGTAATGAACCAATTAAATACCAACATATAAATAAACATCACATACAATAAATAATAAAGGCTACATAAACAAAGAATTTAATTGATGGGGAAGTGAATTAAATTTCTCAGAATATTAATAATCAACATACCTCAAAGTAATTAATTCTAAATAAAATCAACAACACACAATAATTGTCTTTTGGGCCAAAATTATAGATATGTTAATCAACATGCCTTAAAATAATTAATTCTGAATGGAATCAACTATACATAAAATAATTGTCTTTTGGCCAAAATTATATATATGTTACTATCCCATTAGTGAAATCATTGTTCACCAATTGAGGCTAATTAATCATCAATGACATAATTAAAATTTACTCTTTTGGGAGAAAAATAATAATCATAACAAATATATTAATTACCCCGATCTATTCAGATGAACAAACTCAATGATCCACATTTGGGCTTGACTATTGTTTATCTCTCTCAACAAAAACATAATCCTTTTTTTAAATCTTTTGCAACTTAATTATTATTAAAAACTTATTGACTAAGTCACTTTGGTGAATATTAATCAATATAATTCTAATGATTTTGGTGTCTTGAATTATGATGATTTATTTTCCTTACATGAATCATAAATAACCATACACAAATACCATGCGTCTATAATCATCATCATCATTAACATTATATTATTTGAGGCACATGCATGAATATTGTAATTATCAAATAAGCATGAACATGAAAATATAAAAAATATAATTTAAATGTCATACACGGAAACATGGATTAATGTCTATATTTATCGTGTAGATAATATATGTATTATTGACACTAGTATTTGCACATGTACGTTGTACGTGATTTTTATTAAAAATTAATTAAAATAAAATAAGTTTTTATTAGAAAAGAATTATATATATATATATATATATATATATATATATATATATATATATTGTCTTTTAATATGATAAAAATGACTAAAAATATATTTTTAAATGATTTTAGTCATTTTAAAAAAAAAACCTGTATCAAAAAAAGTGACTAAATCATTTAAAAATATGGTTGACAGCAATTACTAGTAAAACTTAGAACTTAAAAGGATAAATTAAGAATGTTAACAAAAATTAGTTAATGACTATTTTAGCCCTATTAACATTAAAATTAATTTTTTAAAAATAAAAATAAGATAAACTTTTCAAGAATATTTTAGGTGGAAAAAAGGCTTCACCATCAACTATCCCAAATATTCGTATTATCATATTATAGATTCAAAATAGGTTATCTATTATATATATATAACCCATTGTAGTGTTTAGCACGTATTTATAAAAATGTCATGCTAAACAATACCATATACACGCTACCCATTTATCATTAGAGATATATATCAACCTGACATTAAGATTAAAAATATAGCAATAAAATATGTAGCTGGTACATAGCGGTACGCAGATAAAGAGTAATCCAAGAATTTGTTCTTGAAGAAAACTGGCCAAATAAGTATTGTCATGAGTTGATTTTATAAAGTAAAGATGAGGCTTAAGACACATATAGGGCGTACAGATAACATGTAAAGAGAAATCAGTGCGTCACCAATTGACAAATCCATGTTGAACACGATTTTTTTTATGTTATTACCGCTACTTTGCAATGAACAAGAACAACAAACCAAATTTGTACTTTTCATTGATTTTGCAGGTATCTTCGGTATTGGGTGCGCGACTATTTTAACGGGAAAAATGAAAGACTTTCAATCAAAAATTTAATCGCAAATTATAGTTCTTTCTGATAAATTTGCTTGCCATAAAACAAAATACTTAACATTCAAAACTCAAGATTCATGAATCTATGATACCAATTGATGAAATTTAAAAAATAAGATCATCATGAATTACAATTTAAAACAAAAATTAAAGCATACTTGTCATTTTTCCCAAATTAATTTGAAGTAGATTTTCAACCTTCTCTTAGATTCTTCCTATAGTACTGCTAAGATGATAGAAATCCCAAATAAAACACTTTAAAAAAAAATACTACGAAGGTTGCGACTAATCCTTTTGTCTAATTTCTTAAACGGGAAAGATGAAGTATAATTTAACCTAGGGCTAGGAGACTAGGACTTAGTCTGTAGGATGGATGAGCCGCCTCGACCTATTATCACTAGTGGTTCAAAGGTGAAGAGAGAATGGGAACAGTGGGAGAGACTCAACCATTTAAGCCTAATGTACATAAGAAATAATATTTCCAAGTGCATTAGAAGAGTTATTCCTGATGCACCATTGGCTAAGGACTACCTTAAGGCTTTAGAGGAACACTATACTGGTTAGTACTCTCATGACACAATTAGTGACCATAACCTATGATGGACATAGTGGGGTTAGAGAACACATCATAAAATGGCTGACATTGCAAGTCAGTTAAAGAATCTGGATATGAAAGTTAATGACTCTTTTCTGATCCACTTCATTATGAACACTTTTCCTGCGCAATTTGATGTTTACAAAACTACTTATAATGCGCAGAAAGAGAAGTGGAAGCTAGCCGAATTAGTTAGCATGCGTTCTTGATCGTGAATATTTGTTATTCGCAAGTGTACGAATTATCAAGTTATAATACTGAAGTGTGTCGGGTTATTGTCCTTAGAGAAAAGTAATTTTACTAAAATAAATGCCAAGAACTACTATGATATTAATTTTATCTAGGTGATCAAAATGGGTGATTTTATGTGCTGGAATATAAATTGAACAAATTAAAACGAATTAATGCAAAATTATGCAAAATTAATTGAAAATGGGTATAAATCACTAAATGAAACTTTTAGAGGATTGAAATCACTATATTCTACTTCATGGGTTTCAAAAGAGTTTGTTATTGAATTAACTATTGAATTTATAAATCCTGAATCCTAACCCAATCAAATACCTCTCTCGAGCGTCAATTTGAAAATCTATACTTAACCTATTAATTCCCTCTCTCGAGTGTAAACTAACAAGTCAAGCATGCCTTAAGATTTGTGATTCATGTTATCTTATTTCAAAGGATTTCGTAGGTCTCTCGACTCAATACTACTAACCTAGGTCACAAATTCCCAGATTAGATTTGATAACACCTCTCTCGAGTGTAAGAAATCAAATCTAACTTCATTCAATTAGTGCCTAGCAAATTGAAGACATTAAGCATATGAAATTGCAAATAAACTCATAAATCAATTTCTATAACACATACATAAATATTAACCCATGAAATCAAATATAGATCATTCAAACCTCTAGATTAATAGTTTAGATCATATTCATGTTCATGGATATAGATGAAAAAGAAATAAAACAATGGAGGAAAATATTTCAAGACACAAGAAATTGAAATTAAATGTTAGAATTCCCCTTCGACGGTGAATTTGGTCTTCTTTTTCTCCTTGGTTCCTTCAAGCATCCAATCCAAAGCCTTTTCTCCTCTTGTTTTCTTGCCTCCTTTTTCACACCCTAAAGCTAATTCTCTACCTTGATAATGATAAATCAAAACCTAAAAATGTCTTTTGCACTTAAGTGACTCTAAAAAAACCAAAAGGTCGGCAATAATAAAAAATACACGCAACTGAGCGCCGCGGAGCTGCAACTGCATTCTGAGCGCTGTGACGCTCGTTTACTGTTCAATCCGCATTTTGTTTCCTCTCTGAGCGCTACAGCGCCCAATCCCTGCTTTTCTGGTGAACTTAGCCAATTTTGTGGACAATGTTGTGCATTGTTTGTGGACTTAGTAGATTTTCCCACTTTTTTGCACATTTCTTGCACATGTTTTGCACATGATCTTTACTTCTTTTACACACCATTTGGATATTGTTTTAACCCACTTTTGAGCTCTTTATTTACCTATAAAACAAAATATAAACAAATGTAAATTCTATGCAAATCAAAGTATTAACTAAAATGCAATGTACTCAAAACATGTGACTTCTACGATATTAACAGGTATCAAAAAATCATTTATTCATGATAAAAAGCTATAAAAACCTAAGATAAAACCTAAATGCATCTAAAACAACTAAGTATACTAATTATGTAAAACCACCTAAAAACTAACTAAATGAAACTAAAAATCTATAAAATTAACATGCAAACTAACTATTAAAACTCAACTTATCAAATTCCCCCAAACTTAGACTTTGATAGTCCCGAGCAAAGAGAAAAATGAAAGTTGATCAAACAAACTTCTCACATATTCCAAAATGAACAAAAATTTAACTTGCAAAAATGGGTTTTCATGATCTCAAAGACAACATACATTCCATACAACACAACTTAAGGAAAACTTCAAAAGTTTAAACTTGTCTAGAATTTCAATCTGCAGAGCAATGCATTCTCTTCTATCCTCATTGACAAACAAGTACAAGAAATCATTCACATGGCCACTCATAAATTATATAGACCAATGCAAGCAAGATAGAAATATAATCTTAACAAAACAAAACATGAACTTCATATGCTTGCTTTTGACACTTCTCTCCACTAATGTAGGACTCACACCAATTAAGATCAATAGGACTTTGTTAGTTTGTAATATAAGGCTAAGGTTAAGGGTTTGATAACATAGATAAAATGAAGCTCAATACACCCAAAACATCTTTTATACATAGCACCTTTTAAACATCTCATGCCTTACAAAATGAATCATCACATCACCCTTTACATTCTCCCAAACTTATTCAATCCACGCATTGATGAAAAACTGTACATTTTCTTTTCGTTATTTTTCTTCTTCATCTTTCTTTTTCTTCATTTTTCACATATTTTGAACCATTTTGAATCTTTATTCATCATCTTCACATACATTCTCATTCCATAGCACATTTACACATAAATTCCCATGAAAACGACCCAACCCATTATAATTCATCTACTTCAAAGAGGTAAGGGTGCAAGGGTGAAAAACAAGGGAATATCAATCAAAGGCCATGGCTAATCAATTTAGGTGACAAAGAATAGTATATAAAGCTCAAAATAGGATAACTAGGGAATACACATCTAAGTGGTTTTTATATCTCAAACTATCCAAAAATGGCCTAAATCATATCTCTCATGGTGTGATTCCTAGGATTTCGCCTTAAGAAGAGATCAAACAAGTTCTAGAGTTCAGTTTGAAAAGTGAGATTCAATGAAGCTTAACTTGCAAAATCTCAATTTAAATAGCAAGAGGAACTCATGATCATAATATTATACTCAGAAGTCAACAAAAATTTTCAATAAACATGGCAAAGCAAATCAAGCACACAGACTTAAGAGTACTTTCTAATTTTCCACAGATCATGTTCAAAACCAAGTGCTAACCTTTTCATAGATCATACATACAAGATCAAATCACATTAAAGTTCATAAGGGAATATGGATTTATTCATGATTAAAACTCAAAAATATAAATTTTCACAAAAAATGTACTAAACTTTTTTACTAAGACATAGAATTCAAACTCTGCCCCAAACTTAAACTAAGCATTGTCCTCAACGCAAAACAACTACAAAGCAAGATAAAGAGATAAAAGATAACGAAACTCCCCTAAACCACATGGGTAGAGGCTTCCACAATGATTCTCCTTCTCTTGTTGTTGATGAGGACTTCCAAATTGGAATGAGTACCTGGGGAATGACATAAAGAGATGTCATTGGAGAAAAATAAAAACTCAACTTCTATACTATAATGACTAAAAATAAACAAAAGCATGAACAAAACCGGTTGGGTTGCCTCCCAACAAGCGCTTGTTTATAGTTATTAGCTATACTCTCTCTTCTTTCTTCACTTTGGCTCATGAAGGAATAACACGTCCTCGCTTCGGATGTCTTGGCCATAATAGTGCTTCATTCTTTGGCAATTGACCCGAAATTTGCTTCCATCCTTGTGGCATTGCAACTCCACCACTCCATAAGGAAAGACGTTGACAACTTGGAACGGACCCGACCATCTTGATTTAGCTTCCAGGGAAACAGTTTCAACCTGGAGCTGTAGAGAAGTACTTGTTGGCCTGGTAGGAATTCTCTTTTCAAAATCATCTTGTCATGCCATGACTTAGTCTTCTCCTTGTAGATTTTTGCATTCTCATAGGCTTCATTTTTAATTCCTCCATTTCATTCAATTGGAGCAATCTTTGAGTACCCGAAACCTTCAAGTCAAAGTTCAACTTTTTCACCGCCCAAAATGCTCTATGTTCAAGCTCAACAGGAAGATGGCATGGCTTTCCAAACACCAAACAGTAGGGTGACATCTCAATAGGAGTTTTGTAGGTTGTACGACACGCCCACAATGCATCATCTAACTTTGTGGCCCAATCCTTTATGTTGATGTTTACTGTCTTCTCCAAAATTTGTTTCACCTCCCTATTTGAGATTTCTGCTTGGCCATTTGATTGTGGATGGTAGGGAAGAGAAATTTTGTGCTTGACTTCTTGGTAAGGAGTGAATTGAATAACTTGTTGTAGAAATGTGACCCTTCATCACTAATAATTTCTTTAGGGGTACCAAATCTAGTGAATATGTTCTTCTGAAGAAACTCGAGTACCACTCTAGAATCATTAGTCTTTGAAGCTATGGATTCTACCCACTTTGACACGTAGTCCACTGCCAACAAGATGTAGGTCTTGCCAAAAGAAGATGGGAATGGTCCCATGAAATCGATGCCCCACACATCAAACAACTCGACTTCCATGATAGGTGTCACGACGCCCCTGATGTAGGCTGACGTCATGACCGGCACAGTGTACTACACACTATACATACCCATATACAATATACAATACACTGTCAGCCTCAATGAACATTCACAATAATTTCCAAAATTTTTAGAAATTTTGACAACATGTCCCCATATATTAGACATTTCACACTTTTCCCTGATATACCACGAATCAAATTATATATATATATATACACACACTCATCCACAATATCCATTCATGTCATTCATTCCACAATAAATAATCCTCCCAATATCACAAGCATTTCATAACCCAAAATATCAAACCAAAATCCATGTTCCCTTACAACCCAACTAAGTGATAATATATATATGTAGAATGTGATATATATATATCCATATGAAAATAAAAAAATATAATTCATTTCCTTCGCATATGCGTACGTCAATAAAGTAGGAATCTAAATCACGTATCTACTCTTGTGCTTTTCTTTTCCCCTTTGATTCTGTCCCTGAAATATTGAAGGAAATGAAGTGAGCAAACAACAAGCTCAGTGAATATATCTCTTAATATGACAATTATATGCATTTAAGGAAACATGACATTTAAAATCATTCAAAACATTCATTAAATACCCGTGCATTAGTCAACAAAGATAACATACATGTCAACAATATAAATTTTATGCTTGTTCAATAAAACAATGCATAATTTTCATCAAAATCTACAATCTCCCTCCTTCCAGGTAATAGAGCGGGTCTAACCCTTGTATGACAGTTACAAGGTAGCCACAACCTCCCATTACCCAATTCACAGTCATTTCAAGGATCTAAAATCCTAGAGGACATGCCTACTGACAATGAGGTTACGCATAACACTCATCTGGGTCTAATTCCTAACTAAATGACATCATATGTGATCTGCCTTCGCACATCTCGCATACTCCAATGCCAAAACCATTTATGAATGATCAATAAAATGCAATGCATTTATATACATAGTATGCTTTCATTTAAACATTTCATATAAATAAAATGCCATACAAGAGCCAAAATCAAGAAAATATACTCATTGAACAAAATGTTCCAACTTAAAATACAATCACCGTCGCTTTCGAGTCCAGTTCCAATTTAAATCCAACTAACTCAACATGTCACAACCACTCCATAATTCAATTTCATTTATTCATATCCATTTCACACATAAGTACTCAGTAGATCAAAAGCATTAAAATTTGGAAAATATAAATAAATTACGAAAAATCTATTAATAATAATCACCAATAATAAAGATCAACCTGAAAAATATTATACACATTCCATGAATTTAAATTCCAACTGAATTTAGGACTGTTGAAGACGCTACTATACCATTGCTACGGTCAATCTGGATATTTCCACAAGTAGAAACAATGAAAATAGATTTTACTCACAGAAACCATATATTTAGTTACTAAAAATATCAAATCTTATCCAAAAATCACAATCTTGGTATTTAAATGTCTGGAATTCAGTTCTTTACGATTCTATGGTCTCAAATCGGAGTTTCACTGGATTCCAATTCCATTTTATTCACTGAAAATAATTACAATACTGTTCATTGGAGACGTGCATAATTTTACTAAAATTGTCAAACGGTCTCCAAAAATCATGAAATTAGCATCGATGGACTCACAACAGTCCATTCTACTATTCTATAGCCTTAAACTGGAGTTTTATTGGGTTTTAATATGATTCAAAAGGTTTCAAATATCAAATCTAACTTCTAACAGCTAAAAAAATTCCAATTGAACAAATAAATGAAATCTAACCACCTATTTGTGGTTTCTACAGTGTAGGAAGTGTTTTACAACCTTCCAAGCAAATTTTCATTCAAGTTGGGTTAAAACTCCAATTTTGAAAACACCGTAAAACGACTCCCATAGCAAAAATTATTCCGGAAGAATCGTTACATCTAGCTTAACTATCAATTTCACGAAGAAATAGAGTGAAAATCACTTATCGCATATCTCGATTCAGCAAAAATTCTGCTATTCCCCTCTTTTTCCCCTCTTTCTCTCTTACGTTCTTTCTTCTTTTTTCTTTCTCTTTTTTTTTTTGTTTTTTGTTTTTTTTTTCTTTCTTCTTTTTGTAGAACGTTGTTGGAGAGAGAGTGATATTAGAAATGAAAGCATGAGGATAAGTGTAAAAAAAAATTATTTCATACTCATGCAACTTAGTTAACTAATTGCCCATGCAATTTAACAAACCAACTTCTCCATCTTAATTTAATTCATTCAACTATTCATTTACTTTAACAACTCACCATTCATTAATTTACTTCATTATCAAGTTCCTTTATATAATATTTTATAATCTAGTGATATTATTGCATTTAATAATACAATCCACTTAATTCATGTATGCTTATACACACATACATTTAACTCTTACGTACATATACGCGTATGTATATACTTCGGTATACATATCAGTTAACATAGGTGTATAATTAAAACTACGGGGTTTTACAATAGGAGTCATGGGAAGTTCCTGTCGCCTAGAGATGTTGCCAAGCCTCTGGCACCTATCACAAGTCTTGACAAAGGTGTAGTAATCCCGAAAGATAGTAAGCCGGTAGAATCTGCTTTGTTGCACCTTGAATGTCGTTCTTGTAGCCCCGAAATGACCACCATATGGAGATGAATGGAACTCATGAATTATAGCTTGAGTCTTTATGTGACGCCTCGAAAATTATTTCATCTAGCCCATAACCCAATTGCATTTTGTCCAAACTCTATGTGTTGCCTTGATATGTTTGGTGTTTGTTTGATGATTGTTTAATGTTTGTATAGTTGATGCTTGATAATGTATATAAATATGTGTATCATAAATTGTATATGGGTCATGTTAAATTAAAGTATAATGCATATGTTATTATTTATGCATGGGCCCATTAAACCATGAATTGATATGGGTTAGGATTGATTGAATAAAAGGATAAATGAGAATGAAAATTTGGTGTATTAAATGGATTGAACATTTAAAATACATGGAAGCATGAGATTGGTTAAGTACATGTGGTTGGTATGGGTAGTATGAGACCAACACATGTGAAGGTTGGTGCATGAAAGTGGACAAGTGTCCCATGTCCACTTCTCTAATCCAAGAATGTGCTAGAAAGTGAGGTGAGTGGAGGAGGGAATCAAGGAAGTGCTAGAAAGAGGTGAGTGGAGAGAAAGGAAAAAAAAAGAAGAGAAAGAAAAGAAGAGAAAGGAAAGAAGAAGAGAAAGAAGGAGGGAGTTGCAGGAGGAAGATCCCTGCAACATTTTCATCAAAGTGCTGGATCTTTGGGATAAATGGTCTGATTGAGCTCAAAATTTGTCAGCAAGTTCGTAGCTTATGGTCATTCATTCTGGTTGGTGGAGATCTTGATCAGAGGTTTCGTCTAAGAGATCTAACCTCTCAAACAAAGCAGGTCGGAAAGTCTGGATTTCTCGCGCCATTTCGGTTAAACTTCTAGATCTCTTTAATCTACCGTTGGATGGATATAAAATTTGAGTACGTAGTGTACAACGGATATTTCTACATTATGAATGGTGGAGATCTTGATTAGAGGTTCTGTCTGAGAGATCTAACCTCTGAAACAAAGCTTGTTCGGAAAGTCTGTATTTCTCGTGCCATTTCGTTCAAACTTATAGATCTCCTCAATATACCGTTGGATGGATATCAAATTTGGATATGTAGTTTATAACTGATACTTATGTATTCGGACGGTGGAGATGTTTATTTGGTTAGTATTTTGTGTGATATAGTCATCTGAGTTTGAGTATTTGCAGCAGGAAAGGAGAAATTGTCTGATTAGAGACTTGTTCATCAAAGATACTTATCTTTTTGGTCCACCGTTTGATTGGGCTGATATTTGGACATAAGGTTTGTTTCTTCACATACTTCAATCTGTACGGTTGATTTTGTGATTACATATTTCTGTTGGTAGATTGATACATCTGAACAGAATACTAAATGAAGAATTGGTAGGGTTGCTTGTATTAGACCTAAATTGAGAATATGAACTTAGACCTTTCAAATAGCTTGCATATCGACTATGTTGACCTAGTTGTCATTGTTGATGAAACCATGATGCAAAATCAATGATATACATGGCTGAACATGGTGACCTAGTATAAATCGGCAATATGACCTAAGTATGGAAAATTTCATATTTTAGGGATTTTGATGCTTTTGGCCTAAAATCATTGAATTGATGCAACTTATGTTTAATTAAGCATGATTAGAGTTGATTATGCTACTGATTTGGTGGTTGTGACCATATCATGAGTTAGGCCTACTTGTGATTAAGTGCCCAATTTGGGCATGTTTATGCCTAAGGAATTGAAAATCAGTATTTTTGATTAATAGAATGGTTTATGTATGAGAACTATGCATTAGAGGCCTAAGTCATGTGATTTGAGTTGAATGATGGGATTAGATGGGATTTAGGCCTATTGTTTATATGTGGGCTGATTTAGGGTTGATGTGTAATGTCTATGTGATTGAACATAGAAATTGATGTATGGTAGGATATTGATGTATGTTTCAGGATCTTGATTGGGTTGATTCGGTTTGGTGGTCATGTGTGGTTAAATACTCTCGCGAGGCTTGGTTGTGAGTAGACTTCATTTATGATTATATCTTTTATGTCATCATATCACTTATATATTGTATGTTGAAAGCATGATTGTGTTCTAAGGTTTTGAATGATGCATTGATTTTAGAAAACCTTATGACTTTGGTTGGGCCCATCTATCTGGCTAATAGGGGGACTTAACCTTGTCATAGGAGGGTTTTAGGAAAGGAAGAGATTGGGGTCAACGGTACGGTGAAATAGACGTGCACTAGTAACCCAAAATAAACATGATTGGGATCAACGGTACGGTGAAATAGACGTGCACTAGTAACCCAATGCATGTGGAATGTGGATCCAAATTGATAAGCTTTTACTTGCATCAAACTTATTATAAATGCTTGATATCTATATGTTATGAGCTTTTAATCATGCTACACATTGACATGCATACATGATATTTATTGATGAGTATTGATAGCATATTTGAATTCTATTCACTGGGCACCGTTGGCTCACCCCCATTTTTCTCTTTCAGGTCCTTCTGTCCTGAATAAGGGCAAAGGAGTAGTTATATCTTGAGGGCCTTGCCTGCGAGAGAATCCAAAGCCTCGATGTGAGTTAAGAGGCATTTTGATTGAATTGTGTTTTAAATTATGAAGTATTATATTTTGGATTATGTAATTATAATACTTACCACATTGTAGTATGGGTGAGTTGGGACTTGTTGGATAGACCATGTGGGCATATGACGGTTTTTATTTGTACCCACAATTTTGGACTTTATGTGTATGTCAATTTTAATGGACTGTAGGGATTATGATTTTATTTATGGATCATTTTTATGGACTATCTCTTGTCTTGGATGATTAATACGGTGGGTAATTTTGTTTAGTACCTTTTGATATTATGTCGTTGTTTGAGATAAGGCTCGTAGGGTCTCAACCACCTCACGGGAGTTGAGGAGTGGTCAGAGATGCCTACGGCGGGCGTCCCGTCCCGGCATTCCGCACACCATTCCCTGAGGGGTTGGTGGTCCGGGGTGCGGGGTCGCCACACTTTATCTCTGGAATGCATCTCGTTACAACTTGATCACTGTACTGCTTGAACAATAAGGAATCATCCCACATGTAGAACTTCACGTCATGCATGAAATTTTTCTTCTTGGCATAAGACAAATATGGAGGTAACACTCCACTCACTTTGTAATTGACAAAATCTTCAAACCATGGAAAATTGACCTTCACTCCATAGAGTTGTTCATCAGGGAAGAGTTCATGAATTGGACATTCATCTTATTTTTCTTCATGTTGCAGCCTTGATAAGTGATCTGCAACCACATTTTCACTCCCCTTCTTATCCTTGATCTCAAAATCAAACTCTTGGAGTAATAATATTCATCTGATTAGTCTGGGCTTGGCATCTTTCTTGGTAAACAAGTACCGTATAGCCGCATGGTCAGTATAAACAATCAACTTCGACCCAACTATGTAGGACCGAAACTTGTCACAAGCAAACACAACTGCAATTAGTTCATTTTCCGTCGTTGTGTAGTTTTGTTAGGCATCATCAAGAGTACGACTTGCATAGTAGATTGACCCAAACAACTTATCTCTTCTTTGGCCTAGCACTGCCCCAACGGCATAGTCGCTCGCATCGCACATGATCTCAAAGGGCCTTCCCAATTAGGTACCACCATGATAGGAGCTGAAATAAGGGCTTGCTTGAGATGATCAAATGCCTTCACACATTCTGCACTGAATACAAAAGGTGCATCCTTCTCAAGTAGGTTGCATAAGGGCTTGGTTATCTTGGAGAAGTCGTTGATAAACCTTATGTAGAAACCCGCATGACCCAAGAAGCTTCTAGTCCCTTTGACATTGATTGGGTTAGTGAGCTTCTCAATGGCCACAATCTTGGCTTTATCAACTTTTAACCCTTGTGAAGACACTCTGTGGCCAAGTACAATCCCTTCTTGGACCATAAAATGGCATTTCTCCCAGTTAAGTACCAAATTTTTATCGTCACATCTTCTCAACGCTAAGGCCAGATTTGTCAAACAATGATCAAATGAAGAGCCAAAGACTAAAAAGTCATCAATAAACACCTCCATAATTTCCTCCACCATATCAGCAAAAATTGCCATCATACACCTCTGAAAGGTTGCTGGAGCATTACACAAACCAAATGACATACGTATGAACGCAAATGTACCATAGGGACAAGTGAAGGTTATCTTTTCTTGATCTTCTGGAGCTATGAAAATCTAATTGTAGCCTGAATACCCATCAAGAAAATAGTTGTACTGGAACCCTGCAAGTTTGTCTAACATCTGATCAATGAAAGGAAGGGAAAAATGATCCTTCATTGTAGCCTTGTTCAACTTTCTGTAGTCAATACATACTCTCCACCCAGTTACAGTCCTTGTAGAGATTAGCTCATCATTCTCGTCCTTGACCACTGTGATGCCACCCTTCTTTGGTACAACCTGAACTGAGCTCACCCATGAGCTGTTCATAGATAGCATAGATGATTCCTGCCTTAAGCCATTTGAGGATTTCTGCCTTCACAACTTCCTTCATGGTTGGGTTTAGTCTTCTCTGGTGCTATACTGTAGGCTTGTACAATTCATTCACCAGAATCTTATGCTTGTAGATGGTAGGATTGATACCCTTGATATCTGCAATGGACCATCCAATGGCAGATTTGTGCTCTCTCTAGATTCTCAACCACTTTTCTTCTTGCATCTTGGATAAGGATGATGGAATGATCACTGAAAGTGTAGATTCGACCCCCAAAAATGCATATCTCAAATGATCTGGCAATGGTTTCAATGCTGGTGCTGGAACACTCAACTCTTTGGAAGAAGCTACATCTTCAATCTTCTCAATCTTCACTTGGGCAGATTCTTCTATTGATGCCTTAAGAGAATTCAGATAGTGCTTGTCCTCATCATTTGTCACCACATTCTCAGAGATTGAATGGATAAGGCACCTTTCTAAAGGATCCACTGGACTCACTCCATTTCTATCTCATGGATGCAACTCCCCACAATGTCAACTCTATGACAAGAATTTTTCTCTTCTAGGAACTTCAGGGTCTTGTAAATGTTAAACATGACTTCCTTATCGTTGACCCTCAGTGTGAGCTCTCCTTTTTGGACATCAATCAAGGCACGATCCGTGGCAAGGAATGGTCTTCCTAAGATAAGAGGTATCTCATCGTCCTCTTCCATGTCTGGCACCATGAAGTCCACAGGAAAAATGAACTTATCCACCTTGACTAGCACATCTTCTATGATCCCTCTTGGATATGTGATTGATTTATTTGCCAGTTGAAGAGATATAGTAGTTGGCTTTACTTCTCCAAGTCCAAGCTTCCCGAAAATAGACAAGGGCATTAAATTAATGCTAGCACCCAAATTACATAATACTTTATCAAATGAAGAAGTACCAATAACACAAGGGATAGTAAAACTCCCTAGATCTTTGAGCTTCTGGGGCAACTTCTTCTGCAGAATGGCACTACACTCCTCAGTGAGTTTTCAAGCTCCTCAAGCTTTCTCTTCTTAGACATCACATCCTTCATGAACTTGGCATAGTTGGGCATCTCCTCCAAAGCATCTGCAAAAGAAATGTTGATGTGAATCTTCTTAAAAATATCCAAAAATTTTGCAAAATGTTCATCAAGCTTTTTCTTTGCAAAATGTTGAAGATAAGGAATGGGGTTCTTAAGAATAGGTGGATTGTCCGAAAATGTGATACGATCTGGTACATAGGTTCTTTCTCATTGCCAACTTATTTGCCTTTTTTGTAGAATTTCCTCTTCAACTTCTTCTTGAACATCTGCTTGGCTCTGTGAGGATGATGAAGAAGTGGTAGGCTTTACACTGCTTGGTAAATGATCACTTTCTACTTCTTTTCCACTTCTCAATTTAATAGTTTTGCACTGCTCTCTCGGATTGATATCTGTATTGCTTGGAAAGGTGTTGTTGCTTTATTGTGCACTTATTTGTATAGCCACTTGCCGAATTTGAGTCTCCAAGTTCTTTACAAAGGCACCCAAGTTACTCACTTGAGTTATCACTTGACTCATTGTACTCATTTGATTAGCTATGTGAGCCGCCAATTCATCCAACTTTGTTTCACTTTTGGAGAACCTCTTGTTTGAATCATTCATTGCTTCTTCCAGACTTGATTTCTTCTCTTGAACTTGATTCTGAAACCCCGACGGTTGCAACATGTTTCTATTATTAGAGTATGAAAATCTTTCATGATTCCTAACCCCCAGATGGTACTGATTTGGCACTTGAGTGCCACTTTGGTTCCTTCTGTAGTTGTCTTGGTTGTCTCTATAGTTGTACAATCCGTTGTTCACAAATTGTACTTGCTCTTCTTGACCACCAAAATCTTGAGGAACTGAACTTGCTACTGCAATGGATGCTATGGAAGATGAAGGTGAAGGATTGCCTTGGAGAGAGGCTGACAAAGTTGTCATTTGGTGTTGCATTGAATACATTTGAGCTGATGAAGCTGTCATTTGATCTACGTCATGCAACCCTGCCACTCTTTTTGTTGGGGTCCTTTCATTTGAGTGTTCATAGGAGTTGGAAGCCATTTCTTCAATCAACATGAGAGCTTCATTTGTTGTCTTTCCCATGAGAGTACCACCAGCCGCAACATCAACTAATGACCTTGTAGATAAGGTCATGGCATTGTAAAACATTTGAATCTGCAACCACTCTTGGTACCCATGTTGTGGATATCTTCTCAGTAGGTTTTTAAATCTTTCCCAAGTCTCATATAAGGATTCAGACTCGAATTGTCTGAATTGACTGATCTCTGCTCTCAATTGTCATATCCTTGTAGGTGTGAAAAATCTCTAAAGAAACTTTTAGAACATCTCTTCCCATGTAGTAATGCTCCCTGGTAGTAGGAATTGGAGCCATGATCTTGCTTTGTCCCTTAATGAAAATGGGAACAATCTCAGTCTTATTTGCTCTTTTGGGTCCCCGTTTATCTTCATTGTGTCACACATCTCCAAGAAAGTGTTGATGTAAACCGTTGGATCTTCTTGAGATGCTCCACCTAACTAGTGTTGTTGTACCATTATAATCAAGGAAGGCTTCAACTCAAAGTTGTTAGCATTGATTGTCAGCCTTGCAATCCCAGAGTAGTTATTATGGACCATTGGCTTGAAGTAATCCCTCAAAGGCAATTGGTTGTTCCCTTCACCCGTGGTTTCTTCTTGTGCTACTGCTCTCCTATATCTTCTCAGTCTACTAAAGGTTCTCTCAATCTTAGGATCAAGAGGTACAATTTCAACACTTCTCACTCTTCGCATGAACCAATGAAACCTAACACGAAAAAGAGAAAAATAACTCAAAAAAAATAACAAACAAACAAAAAAAATACATAAATTAAGATCAAAATCAATTTGCAATGGTATTAATAAAAGTAAAATTGACACTGTTTGTCACGACCCACGAGCTATGATGTCATGACCGACACGGAACCCCGTGTATATCCTCCCTCGACATACACGGTATCCCGATAAGCCTTCTAAAAGACACCATTATCCCAAATACACAACAATAAACACATGGACATAAAATAAGATAAAAAAATACCAAAATGACAACCAATTTTTTTTTTCCAATTCCATAGTGTTCAAAAGTACAAAATATACTTAACCATAAGTACAGACCCATCTAAATGTTAAGTACAAGTATTAGATGTTACATAGTACAATTTATCAAAATAAATGCAGAAAAGTACTAACACCTACGCCAACAAAAGTAAGGGGACGCTTCGCAGCTAAGCTTTCCCCTTCCCCTTCCTATCAGGTCCTGAAAAGATAAGGATGAGAATGAGCTACAATAAGCTCAGTGAATGTTCTATACAAGTGGCAACATATATATGCATTTAATTAAAACATTGAAAGATCATTAAAACCATTGAAATAATCATGAGAGTAAGCAAGATTACATACATGCCAATTTAATGTATCATGTCATAAACAAGACAATGCATACCATTTATAAACATGCATATGCAACCTAAACACCTCTTGAGTAAGAATCAGTACAAGGGCCACGTGTGCGCGAAACCCATGCCCGACCTATTTCGTATCCGTATCTATTAGGATTCTTAGGATTGCATGAACCATAAGATTCGCCCATCGAGGCAAGTACCATGCCTAGGCGAATCCTAACATACACAACCCATAAAAAACCTTTGCAAGATCCACAATTGAGGATTCCCGGTCGGCCTAATGGGATTCCATAAGAAATCCCAAGCTTAGGGAATGCACATAACTAAATTGCTTTCCCAACTGACCATGCTCAAATACAGTTCATGAATTCAATTAATCATGCATACTACATTATACAAGCATTTAGAATATTTTATACTACAATGCCACATATAGAATTCACAAGTAAAAGAAACATTCACTATTGATTGGCTAGACCTAGCCAATCCAATTCCAATCCAAGAAGCACTAGAAAGTCACAAAATTACCCAAAGTACTTCAATCCCCAATTGGCCTATTCGGGTTACTTGGATCCACCACACCCCCTACATGAAACATGGTACATACAATACTAAAATCAGTCAAAAGTATGCTCAACAACCATGTTTAAACCCAATTTCATAGCCAATTAAGTTCCTAAATTGGTTATACACATGAGCCAAATCCCATATTGCTCAATTCAACAAAGTAATATCAATTTAACCCATAATTAACCCAATTGAATGTAATAGGTTGATCCTATGATCCAACCACCAATATACATGGCATTCAATCATAAATAGGGTTAATTAGACTATTTACCAAGTCAATTTCATTAATTGACCAAGTCTAAGTCAAAATCTCCAATTTGGGCAAAATCCCCAAATCACATGCAAATCTTCAATTTGGAAAAAAATCTCTACAATAGGCATAAAGCCAAATTGAACTAGGTCATTCAATTCTAACACATGTCCAACCATTCTAAACCCATAATTTCATTCAATTTGGGTCTAATTAGAAAATTCTCAAGTCAATTTAATCAATTGACTTGGTTTAGGTCAAAAGCCCCAATTTGAGCAAATCCCCAAATTACATGGCAATTTTTTAAATTATATGGCCTAGACCAAAATTACACTACAATAGGGTATCCACTAATGGAGTGTCATACATCCACAATTACCCGTGCATTCATCATAAATCACATGCAATTTGAATAGTAAACCCTAAGTCTAAAATTCTAGTTTAGGTCAAATCCATGAAACCCCACCAATTTCTTGTTAGAAATTGAGGGTTTTACCATTTATGGACTCCCCATACCATCTAGATACACATATCACAAAATCAAAGCCTAAGTCCAACATTGGTTTTTTATCACTCCCTTAAATTTTGGGATTCATACAAACCTTAGGTCAAAATTAAGCTTGCAAACACATATGAAAGAGATAGAAGGAAGAAAATGAGAAAGAAATTGATACCTTGGAGGGATTTTGGGCAAGAATCGCCCAAACCCTAGCCTTTTCTCTCTCCTTTCTCTTCTCACCTTCTTTTCCTCTCCTCCAAGCTCCTTTCCCTCTCTTCAATGTGAAAAAATGAGCAAGTGAGCTAAAAAAATGAGTTGGTTGGTTTTATAGAAAAAATTTGGGCCCACATGAAAAAATATACTTAAATAAAAAGGAACAGTTTTTTCTGCTGCGATTACTGGCACTTAGATAATTAATTTTTGCTGCGATAACTTTTAAGCTCAATCCAACGGTGGAATTGTAAGATCTGACCTTTTGATCAAAATTGCGCAAGAAAATTTGCAAATTCGTGAAACCGTGTTTAGAGTCTTATAACTCACAGTAGATAACTCCGATCACAATCTTCACCGTTCATAATGAAGATCTATCAGATAAGAATAAGTCGACAAAATTTTAGCTCAATCGTACCACAAATATAGGAGATCAAGATATTGATGCAATCGGTGATAAAAATTTCTTCCCCCATGGAGCGAGCTCCACTGTTCCAAAACACCGTTTTCGACATGTTTCAACATCATTCCGAAACTTTACGCACACATTACACAACTTAAAAGCATGCAAAGACACTCGAACCAACACCTGTCGAGCATCAAATACGTATACGGGTACTCTACGGGTCAAAATTACGTCATCCTAAGGTACGGGCGTTACACTATTTCTCAGCAATGGCGCCAAAAACGTGATCGTGAATATTTGTTATTTGCAAGTGCACGTATTATCAAGTTATAATACCGAGATGAGTCGGGTTATCGTCCTCAGGAAAAAGTAATTTTACTAAAATAAATGCCCAAAACTTCTATGATATTATTTTTTCTAGGTGATCAAAATGGGTAATTTTATGTGCTGGAATATAAATTGAGCAAATTAAAACGAATTAATGCAAAATTAATTGAAAATGGGTATAAATCACTGAATATAAGTTCTAGAGGATTGAAATCGCTATATTTTACTCCATGGGTTTCAAAAGAGTTTGTTATTGAATTAACTGTTGAATTTATAAATCATGAATCCTAACCCAATCAAATACCTCTCTCAAGCGTCAATTCGAAAATCTATACTTAACCTATTAATTCCCTCTCTCGAGTGTAAACTAACAAGTCAAGCATGCCTTAAGATTTGTGATTCATGTTATCTTATTTCAAAGGATTTCGTAGGTCTCTCGACTCAATACTACTAACCTAGGTTTCAAATTCCCAGATCTAATTTGATAACACCTCTCTCGAGTGTAAGAAATCAAATCTAACTTCATTTAATTAATGTCCAGTAAATTGAAGGCCTTAAACATATAAAATTGCAAATAAACTCATAAATCAATTCAATAACACATACATAAATATTAACCCATGAAATCAAATATAGATCATTCAAACCTCTGGATTAATAGTTTAGCTCATATTCATGTTCATGGATACAAGATGAAAAAGAAATAAAACAATGGAGGAAAATATTTCAAGACACAAGAAATTGAAATTAAATGTTAGAATCCCCCTTCAAGCATCCAATCCAAAGCCTTTTCTCCTCTTGCTTTCTTGCCTCCTTTTTCACACCCTAAACCTAATTCTCTACCTTGATAATGATAAATCAAAACCTAAAAACATCGTTTAAACTTAAGTGAGTCACAAAAAATCAAAAAATCAGCAATAATAAAAAATATGCGCAAAATTGCCCAACTGAGCGCCGCGACGCTCCTTGACTATTCAAGGTATTGTGCGTTCTGAGCGCCGCGACGCTCGTTTACTGTTCAATCCGCATTTTGTTTCCTCTTTGAGCGCCACAGCGCCCAGTCCCTGCTTTTCTGGTGAACTTAGCCGATTTTGTGGACAATGTTTTGCATTGTTTGCAGACTTAGCAGATTTTTCCACTTTTTTGCACACTTTTTGCACATGACCTTGACTTCTTTTACACACCATTTGGACCTTGTTTTAACCCACTTTTGAGCTCTTTATTTACCTACAAAAGAAAGTATAAACAAATATAAATTCTATGCAATTAATCAAAGTATTAACTAAAATGCAATGTACTCAAAACATGTGACTTCTATGATATTAACATGTATCAAAAAGTCATTTATTCATGATAAAAAGCTATAAAAACCTAAGATAAAACCTAAATGCATCTAAAACAACTAAGTATACTAATCATGTAAAAACATCTAAAAACTAACTAAATGAACCTAAAAACTAACTAAATGAACCTAAAAATCTATCAAATTAACATGCAAACTAACTATTAAAACTCAACTTATCAGTGCTCAAGAGGAATAGCGGCTCAAGTTGAGTAAGTTCGAAGAAGTTGATACGTAGGATTTTATGTGTGTTATGTCATAGTTTGGGTTAGTATGTTTTGGATTCCAATTTTATATATATCATTTTAGGTGAATGTTTTGGATGCATTTTACACTTAGTTTATGTTTGATTTTGTAGGTTTAAAGGTGGTTTGAAAGTGATATGGAAGTGGTGAACAAGTGGCCCAACATTGAAAAGAGGAAACAAGTGCAAAAAAGGCAACAAAGGGGAGAAAAAGGCTAGAAAAAATCAGCAAAACCCGAGATTGGTCACCTTGGCACTGGAGTGGTGGTGGTGGAGTGCTAAAAAACAACAAGTGGGGGTCGGGGAGCTCACAGTGGAGGCCTAGGAGCCCAAGTGCATCATAAATTCTACTTTGAGTAAGATTCGCATTTTGAACTCGTTTCTTCACCAACGTTTTGCTACTTTCTCCCACCTAAAAAGACATCATAAAAAAAGGTTTTAGACATATAATAGAGAAGAGAACAAGTCGATGTGTATTGGATTGAAAGAGACGAAGAGGGCGAAGTTGGAGACAACGGAGCAATCTTCACCTCTAGAGATCTAGTTTGTTTCTTCATGTTTATGTCCATGGATTTGTTTTATGTTTTATTCTTTCATATTATGAACTAGACCATTGATCTAGAGGATAGTGGATCCTCTCTTGGACATGGTGTCACACCCCGATTCTGGACCCGAATCGAGGTGTAAAGCAGAAAAATGACATCAACACAGGTTTTTTATTCATCCTCCTTTAATAATGGAGGGAAAATGTTCAAATGTTACAATTACATGAGTACAGGCTACGTACAGAAATTACAACAACCTATAAATGACACACCTAGATTTAT
The DNA here is from genome assembly GCA_035771175.1 of Paratinospora sagittata. NCBI lineage: Eukaryota > Viridiplantae > Streptophyta > Magnoliopsida > Ranunculales > Menispermaceae > Paratinospora > Paratinospora sagittata. The sequence goes on along the minus strand of CM069609.1, from coordinate 13,415,543 downwards.
GTTGACATCCCACACCTTACACGCTTCCTTCGCACCTAACTTCGGTGGCTTTTATGTTCTGATGGCATATTTGTACTTATGCGTCTCTAAGATCCTGGGGAAAATAATCAACGGGGTAAGCTCAACAGCTCAGTGAGGTCAAGCAGGATAAACAAATATTACATGTCTAATAATAAATATAGAACAACAGTCATCAAACAGTTATGCCAGAACAATACAATCAAGCAATGATATGAATGAAAACCTTGGCTACACGGCATCATAGGCCAGGCACCATTCACTCGCAACCTGTGATCTGAGGCACCAATAATATATCCAACAACTGAGAGGTCTCAATAGCACCCAATAATAAATCCAGTGACAGCGTCACTCTTCCTGGCCAGTATTGCACCCAATAATATAACCGGTACCGTTTTGTAAAATAGTTTTCATGCATGAAGTAAAACATGGTAACATATATGATGCATGATGCTATGTAATTCATCATTAGACAAGTAAGAGACGCAAACCTAGCCTTCATTCCCCACCTTAACACTTGTAATGGCGTCGTCTTGAGGAATTTTTTCGTCGAAACATCTATCTTCCGGGAAGCGCAAGAAAAGAGAGAGAGAGAGAGAGAGAGAGAGAGAGAGAGAGAGAGAGAGAGAGAGAGAGAGAGAGAGAGAAATAAGTGTAAGAAGGAAAAACGGAGAGGGAGAGGGAGAGGGCGAGATGGAGTGAATGGGGGGGGGCAACCCCTATTTATGCCTCCCATGGGGACGGCCTTTTCCTTGGGACCGTCCCACTATGAGGGTCTATATTTCTCCGAGGGGGGCTTTTCTTACTCATTGAAATTTGAGTTTTCAGGTGGTTAAGTAGAAAAAGTGGGGGGTGTTACACATTATGTCTTAGATTGAGTTTTGATTATGATTAATAGATTTTTTGTAATTTATTTATATTTTCCAGATTTTAATGTTTTTGATCTACTGGCCATAGATTGAATGATCCTAGATTTAGAGTTTGGCACTCGAGAAAGGAAACTTGGGATTGGATTGGGGAAAATATAACCTAAGATAATTATAAAATCGAGAGATTTATAATATTCTTTGAAGTTGTGAAAAAAAATCACAAAGCGTAAAGTGTTTATATGATTTTGTTTTTTATCGAGAGACCGAAATCAAATCATATAATATATGATCTAACTTGGCACTCCAGAGAGGAAGTTAGAGGTTTGACGATTTGTTACTTATCTTTCTCTTTTGATTTCTTAGTGCTTTTGAATTTCTATTATTGCCTAGTTTTAATTGCATTGTTTTAATTTAATTAATTCTAAATTTTGCTCATCTAAATAAAGTTAGGGTTATTAATTACGGTAATTAGTCAAGAGTTAAATCGATCCTTGAGGACTATAACCCAATTTCATTGGTATATTATAACTTTGATTTTAATTTAGAAGGTTTTTTATTTTTATTTTTATTTCTTTTTATTCTCTTTTATTGGTTCCTTCGAGCGGTGTATGTGGATAGCGAAGAGTCTTGAACTTGTGTCGTGCGATCCGGAAATAGAAAGAACACTTCGAAAGCTTCGGAAGGAGAAAAAGACTGATGTTCAAGCAATGGATGCCAAAAATAATCAATTAACTCTTCGGGATTATTTCATGTCCGTCATCAATGACAACCACTCAGGCATTGTGCACATGCCAATCAATGCAAATAATTTGGAGGTAAAGCCAACATTGATAACTATGGTGTAACAACATAAGTTTGACGGTTTTCCACAAGAAGACCTGATCACACATTTGACTACATTCTTGGAGATGTGTGATATGGTGAAGATGAATAGAGTCACTGAGGAGACTATCTAGTTGAGGTTATTTCCCTTCTCCTTGAGGGACAAAGCAAGGGCATGGTTGCAATCTTTGCAACTGGGTAGTATTGCCACTTGGGAGAACATGTGCCAAAAGTTCCTCCAGAAGTTCTTTCCACCAGCAATGACAACTCAATTGGGGTCTGAGATCATGCAGTTCAAACAATTGGAGTCCGAGTCACTTTATGATGCATGATGTTGTAGCTGGTGGTACCTTATTAAGGAAGACGACGAATCTTCCCTTATTAATTTGGAAGATATGACATCTAGCACCTATGAGGGCCCAAGTGAGAGATCCATTGTTAAGAAGGTGGCTGGAATGCATGAGGTTGATCCTATAGCAGAACTATCGACACAAATATCCAACCTCACACATCACGTAGCAACTTTATCTAAGCAAAAAACTCCTCTTACCATTGAATATGCCGAAACTACAAGTATGGCATATTTAGGAGTTGACACTAATGAAGAGTAAATGCAATTTGTGAATAACCAGGCATAATTACCAAATCAGTATCATCTGGGCATTCACAATTTTGAGAATTTCTCCTATTCCAATACAAGGAATGTGTTGTAACCTCCACCAAGCATGTACAATCAAGTTCTTGAGAAGAAGCCATCTTTGGAAGACCTAGTGAGTACATTTGTGGGCAAGACAAGAGCTAGGTTCAACAAGGGTGAATCCAAGTTGAATAATCTTGAGAATCACATGGGTAATATGGGAGCCGCAATAAAATCTTTAGAGGTTGAGATTGGGCAACTTGCTTCATCCATCAATGCCCAAGAAAAAGGCTCCTTTCCAAATAATACATAAGTGAATCCAAAGGAGTAGTGCAAAACAATTACTCTCAGAAGTGGAAAGGAAGTCAAAGGAGTAAATCAACAAAGTAACACCAATATTACTCCTACATCATCAGTAAGTGGCCATGAGGAAGAGCACAACAAGGACAAGGACATTGAAGCGGAGCCTGAGAAGAAGTCCTACATGCCTGAATCTATATCCTCTCATGATAATCCTCCTATTCTTAACTCTTGTTCTGTATCCATAGAGATTTCAAAAAAATAAATTAGATGATCAATTTGCTAAGTTTCATGAAATCTTTAAGAAGATTCACATTAACATTCATTTTGCAAATGCGCTGGAACAAATGCCGAATTATGTCAAATTCATGAAAGATGTTACGTCCAAGAAGTGGAAATTGGAGGAGTTTGAGACGGTAAGGCTCACAAAGGAGTGTAGTGCGATTCTTCAAAAGAAATTGCCTCATAAGTTAAAGGATCTAGGGAGTTTTATTGTACCTTGCACAATTGACACTTCTTTCTTTGATAAAGTACTTTGTGATTTGGGTGCAAGTATGAATCAAATGTCTCTCTTTGTTTTCAGGAAATTGGGACTTAGAAAAGTGAAGCCTACAACCATCACCTTGCCATTGGCGAATAGATCTCTCACCTATCCTTGAGGAGTTATTGAAGATGTTTTGGGTAAGGTTGACAACTTCATCTTCCTGGTGAATTTTGTTGTCTTGGACATGGAAGAGGATGACGAGATACAATTGATCCTTGGGAGGACCTTCTTAGCTACCAAAAGGACAGTGATTGATGTGCAGCAAGGGGAGTTTACTTTGTGAGTTAATGAGGAGGAGGTGATTTTCAATATCTACCACACTCAAATTTCTAGCAGAATCGAGCACTTGTGATCGGATAAATGTCTTTTGGAATTGTACTACCGAGGTTCATATGGATTCAACATCGGAAGATCCCTTGGAGTGATGTATTGTCAATTCGGTTGCTCGAGATGTGGTGGTGAATGATGATGTCCAACACTATGTATTGGCTCTTGAAGCTCCTTTTTCCGAACCTTCCCAAGCCAAAGTGGAAAATATAGATGATTTTGTTTCAACAAGGTTGAGTGAACTTACACCAGAATTGAAGCCATTACCCGAGCATCTCTGGTATGCATTTTTGGGAGAGATGTCTACATATCTGATTATCATATCATCATCTTTGTCTCATGTTGAAGAAGAAAAGTAGTTACGTATTTTGAGAGAGCATAAATTGGCGTGGGTGGTCCATTTTAGATATCAAAGGCATCAGCCCATCTATTTGCATGCACAAGATATTGATGGAGGAGTCTTACAAGCCTTCTATTGAGCATCAACATAGACTAAATTTGGTAATGAAAGAAGTGGTTCGGGTTGAGATTTTGAAGTGGCTAAATGCAGGGATTATATATGTTATTTCAGATAGTTCTTGGGTGAGTCCGGTTCAAGTGGTTCCAAAGAAAGGTTGGATCAAAGTGGTGAAGAATGAAGATGATGAACTTATCTCTACAAGGACTATCACAGGATGGCGAATGTGCATTGATTATCGAAAGCTCAACAAGGCCACTAGGAATGATCATTTTCTCTTTCATTTCATTGATCAAATGTTGCACTGGTTAGAGGGCTTCAATACTATTGTTTTCTAGATGGTTATTCGGGGTACAATCAAATTGTTATTGCGCCGAAAAACCAAGAGAAGACAACTTTCACATGCCCATATGGTACGTTTGTTTTCCAAAGAATGCCTTTTGTTTTGTACAATGCCCTGACTACTTTCTAATGTCGTATGATGACTATATTTTCGGATATGGAGGAAGAGATTATGAAAGTTTTCATGGATGTGTTGGCCCAGATATGTCCAAGAGGGGGATGAATTGGACACTTAGCAAATTTTAACCATTCTTAAAATCGTGCAGAATAATGAAAACAGATTAAACAACGTATAACAATCAAATACAAGAAATGTAAATGAGACAATACAAGCAAGATTTATAGTGGTTCGGCCGCGCCTACATCCACTACCTAACTTCCTTAATTTGGATTTGTTCAAACTCCACTATAGACCTTTTTACGGGTGAAAATCAAACTGGTACACTTTCTCAACTTATGGGTGTGAGAACTACCGTTTCTTAGCTTACGAGTGTGAGAAGACCGTTACTCAGCTTCTGGGTGTGAGATGATCGTTTCTCAACTTTTGGGTGTGAGATGACCATTACAACTTTGAGCAACACTTGCTTTTGCCCAATGACTAACCAGTTACTGCAAATTTGATACAAGATAAGATATGATTCCCTTTACTTAGAATCAAAGCGATACTTACAAATCTTTTGATTGAACCTTCAGATCGTAAGATCAAGCACAAGTGAAAGATGACTAACTTTCAAAAAGTGTTTTGGCGCAAATGAAAACTGTTAATACGTTTTGAATGAATATCAGTTTTCATATTTCCTTAGTTGTTTTTCTGCTCTAAGGCAATACGTATATATAGGAATAACATAAGCCCAATGAACTTGATGATTTTGGTACTCTAGGTTATTTCAAATACAACGTATACTTTCATTCCAGGAATGGATCGACTCAGCTCAATGCACATTACGACGATAGCACCTGAATCGTCTGATCCTTTCATGAAAAGAGGATGTTCTGACATGCTTTTAGAACGTTCAAAAAGTTTTGAAAATTGCTGTACGATTCTGAAAAGTTTTGAAAAGTATTCGTACGATTCTGAAGAAAGTAACATAAATGGTGCTCTTGTCAGAACAGTAACATTTGTTCAATTAGCATCCATGCGCATAATATCAACTTTTGTCGTTTGTTTTTGATTTCTCAATTAAAGCTCTATAAAACATAATGTAACCGGCTTAAATCAAATATGCAAACGATCGATTAAAACATGTAGGCATACATATCGCTAAATCATATGACATAGAAGGTCCTACAACCTATCATAATCTAATCATTCAATCGAACATCTTCAAATGATCATGGTCTTCAATAAGATCTTTAATACGTTCGCCATGCATCATTGATTCTTTAAAACCTTCAAGTAAGATTAGATATGCCATATGTGCAGTAATATCATAGACAATTCGGTTGCTCGAGATGTGGTGGTGAATGATGATGTCCAGCACTATGTATTGGCTCTTGAAGCTCCGTTTTTCGAACCTTCCCAAGCCAAAGTGGAAAATATAGATGATTTTGTTTCAACAAGGTTGAGTGAACCTACACCAGAATTGAAGCCATTACCCGAGCATCTCTGGTATGCATTTTTGGGAGAGATGTTTACATATCTGATTATCATATCATCATCTTTGTCACATGTTGAAGAAGAAAAGTAGTTGCATATTTTGAGAGAGCATAAATTGGCGTGGGTGGTCCATTTTAGATATCAAAGGCATCAGCCCATCTATTTGCATGCAGAAGATATTGATGTAGGAGTCTTACAAGCCTTCTATTGAGCATCAACATAGACTAAATTTGGTAATGAAAGAAGTGGTTCGGGTTGAGATTTTGAAGTGGCTAAATGCAGGGATTATATATGTTATTTCAGATAGTTCTTGGGTGAGTCCGGTTCAAGTGGTGCCAAAGAAAGGTGGGATCAAAGTGGTGAAGAATGAAGATGATGAACTTATCTCTACAAGGACTATCACAGGATGGCGAATGTGCATTGATTATTGAAAGCACAACAAAGCCACTAGGAATGATCATTTTCTCTTTCATTTCATTGATCAAATGTTGCACTGGTTATAGGGCTTCAATACTATTGTTTTCTAGATGGTTATTTGGGGTACAATCAAATTGTTATTGCGCCGAAAGGCCAAGAGAAGACAACTTTCACATGCCCATATGGTACGTTTGTTTTCCATAGAATGCCTTTTGTTTTGTACAATGCCATGACTACTTTCTAATGTTGTATGATGACTATCTTTTCGGATATGGTGGAAGAGATTATGGATGTTTTCAAGGATGTGTTGGCCAAGATATGTCCAAGAGGGTGATGAATTGGACACTTAGCAAATTTTAACCTTTCTTAAAATCGTACAGAATAATGAAAACAAATTAAACAACGTATAACAATCAAATACAAGAAATGTAAATGAGACAATACAAGCAAGATTTATAGTGGTTCGGCTGCGCCTACATCTACTACCTAACCTCCTTAGTTAGGATTTGTTCAAACTCCACTATAGACCTTTTTATGGGTGAAAATCAAACTGGTACACTTTCTCAACTTATAGGTGTGAGAACTACCATTTCTCAGCTTACGAGTGTGAGAAGACTGTTTCTCAGCTTTTGGGTTTGAGATGATCGTTTCTCAACTTTTGGGTGTGAGATGATCGTTTCTCAACTTTTGGGTGTGAGATGACAGTTACAACTTCGAGCAACACTTGCTTTTTCCCAATGACTAACCAGTTACTGCAAATTTGATACAAGATAAGATATGATTCCCTTTACTTAGAATCAAAGCGATACTTCCAAATCTTTTGATTGAACCTTCAGATCGTAAGATCAAGCACAAGTGAAAGACGACTAACTTTCGAAAAGTGTTTTGGCACAAGTGAAAACTGTTAATATGTTTTGAATGAATGTCAGTTTTGAATTTCCTTAGTTGTTTTTTTGCTCTAAGGCAATACGTATATATAGGAATAACATAAGAGCAATGAACTTGATGATTTTGGTACTCTAGGTTATTTCAAATACAACGTATACTTTCATTCCAGGAATGGATCGATTCAGCTCAATGCACATTACGATGATAGCACCTGAATCGTCTGATCCTTTCATGAAAAGAGAATGTTCTGACATGCTTTTTGAACGTTCAAAAAGTTTTGAAAATTGTTGCACGATTCTGAAAAGTTTTGAAAAGTATTCGTACGATTCTGAAGAAAGTAACATAAATGGTGCTCTTGTCAGAACAGTAACATTTGTTCAATTAGCATCCATGCGCATAATATCAACTTTTGTCGTTTTGTTCCTTAAGGGCGCTTATAGAGCATAAGCGACCTACCCAACATAGAAGTGAGGGCGCTACTTAGTCATAAGCGTCCTGACTTGACAATTTAAACGACTCAAACTATGAGGGCGGTACTTCGCAGTTATCGTCCTGCTTTGTTTTAAAAACATTAAACACACGAGGGCGCTACTCAAGAATTAGTGTCCTGAAAGTTAAAATCGGTTTTAAAACAATGTTGAGTACGTTGAAGGACCGTAAGCGTCCTGAGGATTATTAAGTTGATTCTAAAGATGAGAATGCTCCTACACAAGTAGCGTCCTGATAATTTATTCAACTTGTAACTATTAGCGTCCTTACAAATAAAAATCACTTGAAAACAAAAAGAACTTTTAGCGAGCTGAAACTAAGTCAGTGTCCTGACATTCTTAAAGGTTAATAAAAGAAAGGTCGCCACTTACAAGTTAGCGTCCTTATTAATTAGTTCAATTCAACATTGAACGTTCTAATATTTTATTAGAGTCTTGACTTATCAAGTCCAGGAGGGCGTTGCTTAAAACATTAGTGTCCCGAAAGACTTTATAAAAGCAGTTTTTGATTTCTCGATTAAAGCTCGATAAAACATAATGTAACTGGCTTAAATCAAATATGCAAACGATCGATTAAAACATGTAGGCATACATATCGCTAAATCATTTGACATAGAAGGTCCTACAACCTATCATAATCTAATCATTCAGTCGAACATCTTCAAATGATCATGGTCTTCAACAAGATCTTTAATACGTTCGCCATGCATCATTGATTCTTTAAAACCTTTAAGTAAGATTAGATATGCCATATGTGCAGTAATATCATAAACAAAACATAGTTTGTAATCATTGAAATATCTTTCATATTAGGGACATATCCTTCATAAGGGACATGAGGATAATTTGTTCAACAAGATGATTTTTCAAGTTTTGGTTCTTCTTATGACTACTGTTTTCACAATTTTTTTCTAGTGTTGCAACGATGTGAGGAAACCAATTTGGTCCTCAATTGGGAGAAATGCCACTTCATGGTTCAAAAAGGAATTGTCCTTGGACACCGAGTATCTTCAAAAGGACTTGAAGTTGATAGGACAAAGATAGTTGTGTTGGTTCACCCAAGAGGGGGGGAATTGGATGTTATGGCCGGTTTTGACAATCTCTAATTTCTTTTTAGAAATCCTTTGATTAATTCAAGTCATGTACTCAAAACAATGTAAAGTGCATAATGAAAGATACTGGAAATAAATACAATGCACACAAAGGATTTTTAAGTGGTTCGGAAATCCTTTTTCTACTCCACGCCTTGAGAAACCTTCTCTTGGATTCCACTGTACCAGATTCACTTCAAGGATGTGAACCAAATCGTTACAATGTCCTTTTCAAGGCTCAAGACAAACCTATCTTTTTCACGGGCTAAGGATGATTTTATAACTTCCTTTTGCTGGATAAGGAAGAACCTACTATCCGTTTCGCGGGCTGAGGATTAACCACTTGATCCTTTTTAAGATAAAGGATGAAACTGTACCTTGATTCTAACCCTGGAATCACAAGTGATAAACTGTCACTTAACTTGGTTTGTTCCAACCTTGAAGCAAACCAAAACACTGAACAAAAGGACGTGGTGTTTGTTCTATACAAGTAGAACAATTACAATGAAGCTTACAATACACATTTCCAAATACAAGATATGAAAATTAAGCTTGAAGTGAGAGAGATAGAGACCTTACAGTGTTTTTTCCTTTCTTGCAACAGTTTTTGCTCAAGATTGCATTTGATGATGATTCGAATGAAATCCAGAAAGTTCACTTTGAAAACCTTTACGAAATCATCTCATTTAGTTTTCGAAATGCTTAGCTCTAGGACGTTCAAGAGTGAGAAATGGTATGATGTTTGGAAAACACTTGATGTACTCACACTCTTTCATACTCTATTTTTCTTTCTTTTTTTCTCTCGATTTTCATAGTTGTGTTGCTCAACATGAGCAAACCAAAGTATGAAGCTCAAAACCTGAGAGTGTTCATCACTTCTCAATACTCAGAGAAAATCGACCAACTTGCAAGAACCTGCTTAGATCTAGTTTGAAAATTAGTTGGTGTATTGAAAATGAGCACTTGCTGTTTTATAGAAAACTGGATATTGGTTGATTTGATTTCAAAAATTGTTTAATTTAAAGTTGTTTTGAGTGTGCGAGACAATGAGAATCAACCAGGTGTTAGTAGAGAATATTTTAGTTAAGATGACCTGACAAAACTGTGCAAGGAATAGACAAATCGAGCAAGTGGAAGTGCCCATTTTTTTCTCGTTAGAAATGTCAGATTTATGTTTCCGCCAATGATAGTGCGCTATCGGCCTGTGCGTCGTGATATTGGCCTATTTCCCTTTATACAAAAAGGGCTAAGGATGAACCGAGAGTTCTAGATTTTCAGAACTCATTGATAGCACGCTATTGCCCTTTATACAAAAAATCAGAATTCTGGCAATAGCTTGATAGCGGGCTATCAACCATGACAGCGCGCTATTAGTGCGCTGTGCTTTTGTGCATTTGTTTCACTTGGTTACCGAACCTATCCTAAACCAAATATACTTGTATAATAGCTTAAAATTTATGGAAAGATCATTCTGGATCCATTGGAACCATTTACAAAGCCATCGGAGAAACCTACCAAACAATTTTAAAGGATTAAAGATCGAAACAAGTTGAACTTGAAAAACTTAGCCAATAGCTTTTGGGAAACTTTGTAGAAAACATCATTTTGATTAAAACCAATGCAAAAGTGGTTTAAACAAGTTTAAGATACTTTAAAAACATAAATCAAACATGTTTAAACGATTGAAAATCATTTTCAGAGAAATCTAATGCATGTATGGTTTCTAAGGAAAGTGATTGAGCAACCTAGAGCAAGGAGGTTTACAACCTAAATTAAACTCTATGAACTTTAGCTTTCATCCTTCTCTTCTCATCTTGACACGTCCAAGCTTCGATTTAGACTTCTTTTGATCCACTTGATTTGACTTGAACGAGCTTAAATCTTGTATTGGTTCTTCTCTACCGTAGGTGCTGAAATATACTAGATAAAATCATTAGCACCAATTGTTATATTTTTTGTTAACATCAAAACACTTGGGAGAATGCTAAGTGGGAAACCACTTGGGCCAACAAGTTACAATTGAAAAGCTTCTACACCTAGAGAATGATAATGGCATAAAGAGTTTCTTAGGCCATGTCGAGTTTTATCGGAGATTTATAAAGGATTTTTCTAAGATTTCTAAGCTTCTCTATAATCCCCTTGAGAAGGATGCTCCTTTTGATTTTAATGAGGAGTGTGTGATTGCTTTTGAGTTAATAAAGAAGGCCTTGATTTCAACACCCATTATGGTGGTACCAGATTGGAAGGAACCATTTGAGATTATGTGTGATGCAAGTAATTATGCAATCGGTGCAGTACACGCCAACAACATGACAAGATGTTGCGGGATATTTATTATGCTAGTCGTACTCTTGATGGGGCTCAACAAAACTGTACGACAACCGAGAAAGCATTATTAGCGGTGGTGTTTGCGTGTGATAAGTTTCAGTCTTATATTATTGGGTCCAAGGTAATTGTTTATATCGATCATGCCGCCATCTGTTACTTCTTTGAGAAGAAAAATGTCAAACCTCGGTTGATTCAGTGGATTCTTTTGTTACAAGAGTTTGATATAGAGATTCGAGACAAGAAAGGTGGTGAGAATGTGGTGGCCGATCATTTATCACAGTTGCAGATTGTTGACAAGAACGATGGTGCTCCTATTAAAGAATCTTTTCCGGATGAACAACTCTATGGGCTAGATGCGAAGCTTCCATGGTTTGCGGATTATGTGAGTTATTTGGCTAGTGGTGTGTTCCCTCTTGATTTATCTTATTCTCAGAAGAAGAAATTTCTTCATGATATAAGGTTTTATCTATGGGATGATCTTTTATTGTTCAAGAGGTACAATGATCAAATAATCAAGAGGTGTGTCCCGAAAGAGGAAATGCAAGCTATTTCCATGATTGCCACTCTTCCCCTTATGGTGGCCATTTTGGAGCAACACGTATGACGATGAAGATACTTTAAGGTGGGTTGTATTGGCCTACTTTATTTTGCGATAGTTATTCTTTCATGAATACTTGTGAGTTGCCAACATCTTGGAAATATCTCTAGATGCCACGAGCTACCATTGAATAACATCTTGGAGGTTGAGCTTTTTTATGTGTGGGGTATAGACTTCGTGGGACCCTTTCCCCCTTTTTCGGCAAGACTTATAATTTATTCGCTGTGGATTATGTCTCGAAGTGGGTTGAAGCTATAGCTACGACAACTAATGATGTTAAGGTGGTGCTGAAATTTTTACACAAGAATATTTTTACTAGATTTGGTGCTTCTCTTGCAATTATTAGTAACGATGGTACCCACTTTTGCAACAAGCTATTCAACAATTCTCTACTTGCCAAGTATGGTGTGAAGCATAAAGTGGCACTTGCTTATCATCCACAAACTAATAGGCAAGCTGAAATTTCAAACCGAGAAGTCAAGCAAATCTTAGAGAAAATCCTCAACACTAATAAGAAGGATTGGGAAATGAAGCTTGATGATGCGTTATGGGTTTATAGGACCACTTTCAAAACACCCATTGGAATGTTCCCATATCGATTAGTGTTCAACAAGGTATGTCATCTACCGGTTGAGTTGGAACACCGTGCATATTGGGCAGTGAAAAAGTTAAACTTTGATTTGATGGCATCCGGTGACCAAAGGCTTTCGTAATTGAGTGAGATGGAGGAATTCCACAATGATGCATATGAGAATGCCAAGATTTACAAAGAGCAGACCAAACAATGGTATGACAAGCAAGTTCTAAAGCGTGAGTTCTTCCCAGGTCAACATGTTCATTTTTTTCAACTCTCGGTTGATGTTGTTTTCTTGCAAGCTAAATTCAAGATGGTCGGGACCATTCATCATTGAAAAGGTCTTTCCTTATGGAGCTGTAGAGCTAAGGTGCAATGATGGATCTCTTTTTCGCTTTAATGGCCAACGGTTGAAGCATTACTATGGTCAAGAAGAAAGGGATGCTGAAGGCATTCCTCTTATTGATCTATTTTTCTCTTATAAATTCGTTTTGACGAAAAAAGATCGGGTTGATGACTTTAAAAAAAAACGCTTGTTGGGAGGCAATCCAATGATTTTAGTTTCTTTTTTGTTTAGTTTTTTTTAGTGTTATTTTGTAGGATTTCCTTGCCATTGATATAATTCTTTTTTATTCTCTTCCAGGTTTCTAAATAAGTTTGGAGGTTTTTAGGGCTATTTTTTAAAAGAAGAATGAAAATGCTTATGTGGAAACTTCTACCCGTGGTGGTTAAGGGGGTTTCGCAACTTTCTTATTTATTTGTATTTCTTTTTTTCTTATATGTTTTGCATTGAGGACAATACTTTGTTTAAGTTTGGGGGGAGAATTTTCAACTTTTGTCATGGCTAGGAACTTCTGTCATGGTTAGAATGTATGTTTAAGTATGTTCCTGGGATTAGTTTAGGGTCATGTTCTTCTACAAGTATTGATTTGATTTTATATATTTATTGATGGCTTATGATAAGAATATCATTTATGTGAATATAATTCTAGGAGAATGTAGATTGTTCTATCTTAAAGTCTGTGTGCTTGATTTCATTCCTTGTTATGCCTTGTTCGAGATTCTTTATATTTTTTGTACATGGTCATGATCATTGAACCACTAGTGTTTAGAGTAGATGATTGCAAGTAAAGTACTTTATTGAGATCTTTATGAACTCTAGAACTTGTTTGATCACCACTCAAGGCAAAATCCTAAATATCACACCATTAGGAAGATGATAGAGGCTATGCTTGGATAGTTTGAGCCATTAAGCCTACCTATTGTTTAATATAGCCCTAGTCACCCATTTTTAATCCTTCTAACCTTTTCTTTGTCACCTATAAATAATAGCTAAAGCCATATTTTTAAATTCCTTCTTTTTGTTGAACCAATTATTCTCATGTCCCTTACGCGATTATGTCCCTAAAAGAAAGATATTTTGATGATTGCAAACCATATTCTAATTATGATAATACTATATGCATTACACATGAAAGCTCACCCGAAGAATCGACAACGCATGGTAAAAAAGCTATCAAGATCAATTTGAAGACCATGATCGTTTGAAGACATATCTGTGTGCTATTAGATTATGTTAGGTTGTAGAACTTCTTTTATCATTTGATTCAACAATATGCATGGTTGCATGGTTTAGTCAATTTGATTTTGAAGTATTTTTTTATCATTTATGATGAAATCCCTATAATAGATTTGATTTAAACATACCGATGTTAATCATATTTTATTGAGCTTTAAAAGTTGAAAAATATCAAAACTATTTTATAGTGCTCATCATGACGCTGATGTGTTTATCATGACGTTAATATCTTTGCAACGCCCTTCCTGGACTTGGTATGTTAGGATGTTGTTAATATATTAGGACGTTGTTGATTGATATATTAGGACGCTGATAATGTTCAAGGTTGAAAAGTTCATATCTATCAGGACATTTACTTGGTCAATAGCGCCCTCATTGAATCAACCAAGGAACTTATCAGGACGCTGATTGAACATCAGCTCGCTGATCGTGTTTAAACATCATGATGCTAAGGATGTTACTTGCCTATGATTGTTACAAAGATTTTTCCTTATACCAAATAGATGTAAAGAGTGCATTTTTAAATGGTTACATCAATGAAAAGGTACATATGGAACAACCTTCAGGGTTTGAGGATGCTTAAGACCCGGAATATGTGTTCAAACTCCACAAAGTCTTCTATGGATTAAGACAGGTTCCAAGAGCTTGGTATGACAGACTAAGTTCATTTATTTTAGATCATAAATCTCAAAAGGGAAAACTTGATCCAACCTTGTTTATCAAACCCCATAATGATAATATGCTTATTGTTCAAATATATGTAGACAATATCATCTTTGGTTCATGAAACAAAGTGTTGTGTAATGAGTATTCACAGCTAATGCAAAAAGAATTTGAAATGAGTAAGATGGGAGAACTTACATACTTTCTCGACTTGCAGATTAAGTAATTGTCAAATGCCAAATTTATAAGCCAATCAAAGTATGCTAAGGAAATGGTTAAAAAGTTTCAAATGAACAATTTAAAATCAATTGATACTCCTTGTAACTCAGGGATCAAACTAGATAAAGATAAAAAGGGGAAACCAATTGATTCTAAACTTTATAGAAGTATGATTGGAAGTCTTTTGTACCTCACAGCAAGTAGACCTGACATTATGTTCAGTGTTTGTTTTTGTGCAAGATTTCAATCAGAACCTAAAGAGTCTAACTTAAAATGTGTCCAACGAATATTTAGATACATAAATGGCACTACCAACTTAGGAATTCGGTATTCCAAAGGTACTTCATTTGAACTGAAAAGTTATCTAGATTTCGATTATGCTAGAAGTCTAACTGATCAAAAAAGTACCTCCAGATTCTGTAACTTTCTTTGTGAGGCCCCGAAAATTATTTCATCTAGCCCATAACCCAATTGCATTTTGCCCAAACTCTATGTGTTGCCTTGATATGTTTGGTGTTTGTTTTATGGTTGTTTAATGTTTTTATATTTGATGCTTGATAATGTATATAAATATGTGCATTATAAATTGTATATGGGTCATGTTAAATTAAAGTATAATGCATATGTTATTATTTATGCATGGGCCCATTAAACCATGAATTGATATGGGTTAGGATTGATTGAATAAAAGGATAAATGAGAATAAAAAATTTGGTGTATTAGATGGATTGAACATTTAAAATACATGCAAGCATAAGATTGGCTAAAGCACATGTGGTTGGTATGGGTAATATGAGACCAACACATGTCAAATTGGTGTATGAGAATGGACAAGTGTCCCATGCCCCATTTCTCTTCTCCAACAAAGAAGAAGAGAAAGAAAGAGGAAGTTGCTTTGAGGGAAGTCTCAGCAATGTTTTCATCAAAGAGTTGGATCTTGGTGTTATATGGTCAGATTGAGCTCAAACTTTTTCCTCAAGTTCATATCTTATGGGTATTCATTCTGGTCGGTGGAGATCGTGATCGGAATTTTTGTTTAAAAGATATAACCTCCCAAACAAAGCTGGTCGGAAAGTCTGGATTTATCGCGCAGTTTAAATCAAACTAATAGATCTCCTAAATATACCGTTGGATGGATACAATATTTGATAAGGTGGTTCAAAGCTTCTTGGTATGCATTATGAACGGTTGAGATGTTGGTGAGTTAAGAATTTTGTGTGATATAGTCATCTGAGTTCAAGTATTTGCAGCAGGAAAGGAGAAATTGTCTGATTAGAGACTTGTTCATCAAAAAACCTTATATTTTTGGTCCACCGTTGGATTGAGCTTATTTTTGGACAGAAGGTTTGCCTCTTAACATATTTCAATATGTATAGTTGATTTTGTGATTAACGTTTTCTGTTGGTAGCTTGATACATCTAAACAGAATATTAAATGGAAAATTTGTAGGGTTGTTTGTATTAGACCTAAATTTAGAATATGAACTTAAACCTTTTCAAATTGCTTGCATGTCAACTATGTTGACCTAGTTTCCATTGTTGATGAACCCATGATGCAAAATCAGTGATATACATGGCTGAACATGGTGATCTAGTGTAAATAGGCAATATGGCCTAAGTATGAAAAATTTCATATTTTAGGGCTCTTGATGCTTTTGGCCTAGAATCATTGAATTGATGCAATTTATGTCTAATTAAGCATGATTAGGGTTGATTTTGCTACTAATTTGGTGGTTGTGACCATATCATGGGTTAGGCCTACTTGTGATCAAGTGACCCAATTTGGGCATGTTTATACCTAAGGAATTGAAAATTTGTATTTTTGATTAATTGAATGGTTTATGAATGAGAACTATGCATTATAGGCCTAAGTCATGTGATTTGAGTTGAATGATGGGATTAGATAGGATTTAGGCCCATTGTCTATATGTGGGCTGATTTAGGGTTGATGTGTAATGTCTATGTGATTGAGCATAGAAACTGATGTATGGTTGGATATTAATGAATGTTTCAGGACTTTGATTGGGTTGATTTGGTTTGGTGTCCGTGTGTGGTTAGAGACTCTCGCGAGGCTTGGTTGTGAGTAGACTTCATTTATGATTATATCTTTTATGTCATCATATCACTTATATATATATTGTATGTTGAAAGCATGAATGTGTCCTAATGTTTTGAATGAAGCATTGATTTGAGAAAACCTTATGACTTTGGTTGGGCCCATCTATCTGGCTAATAGGGGGACTTAACCTTGTCATAGGAGGGTTTTAAAAAGGAAATATTTGGGGATGAGAACGGTACATTGAAATAGACGTGCACTAGTAACCCCAATGCATGTGGAATGTAGATCCAAATTGATAAGCTTTTACTTGCATTGAACTTATTATAAATGCTTGATATCTATATGTTATGAGCTTTTAATCATGCTACACATTGACATGCATACATGATATTTATTGATGAGTATTGATAGCATATTTGAATTCTATTCGCTGGGAACCGTTGGCTCACCCTCATTTTCCTCTTTCAGGCCCTTCTGTCCTGAATAAGGGCAAAGGAGTAGTCATATCTTGAGGGCCTTGCCGGCGAGAGAATCCAAGGCCTCGATGTGAGTTGAGAGGCATTTTGATTGAACTGTGTTTTAAATTATGATGTATTATATTTTGGACTATGTAATTATAACACTTACCACATTGTAGTATGGGTGAGTTGGGACTTGTTAGATAGACCATGTGGGCATATGAGGTTTTTTTGTACCCATAGTTTTGGACTTTATGTGTATGTCAATCTTGATGGACTGTAGGGATTATGACGAATTTATTTATGGTTCATTTTTATGAAGTATCTCTTGTCTTGGATGATTAATACGGTTGGTAGTTTTATTTAGTAACTTTTTATATTATGTCCTTGTTTAGGATAAGCCTCGTAAGGTCTCAACCACCTCACGGAGGTTGAGAAGTGGTTGGAGATGCCTACGTCAGGCGTCCCGCCCCGGCATTCCGCATGCCATTCCTAGCGAGGTTGGTGGTCCGGGGTGCGGGGTCGCCACATTCTTGGTGTTGCCCCAATATTATAGTGCAAAAGGGGAGGTGAATTGGACTTGACGGATTTTCGCGTTACCTTTTGTATATTTTAATTAAATAAGTAATGTGCGCAGTAGGTAACAATCCAAATAACAAAGGCAGAAAAATAAACGGACACAAAAGATTTAGAGTGGTTCGGTTCACCTTGAACCTACGTTTACTACCTAATCACCACAACTAGGATTTCTTTATACACTATTGGCTAATCGCTTACGAGCGTGATTAGAAGTCGTTTACACTCTAACCGACATAAGGGCTTGGTTAGAAAAGCAACAATTGCTAACCTCCACCAGGGCTTGGTTAGAAAGCCACAAACTTGTCTACACCAGGGCTTGGCTAGAAAGCCCCAACTTGTAACCTACTTACGAGCATGGCTACGTGTCGTACAAAGTTTGGTAATGTCTCGGTTGACTTAACCAAGTCAACAATACATCAAGATTACAAAGATATAGAGAAGTGCACAACAACACTCTCAACAATATACGCTTACAATCTTGAATGAGTCTTAATCACTATTCCAATCACTATGATTCTAAATGATGCAAATTGTTGAAATAAGTATTTATCAAATGCAATTGATTCAAATATATGTAAGTAATACAGTGAATCGAATATGCACAACTATAAAGATATTGATTCTAAATAACGATAAGTTTAAAGCTCGAGAATCAATATATCATGATGATCAAAACTTGATGATTCTAAATGAAAATGTGATTAAGATCAAGAATCAAACAACTCAAGTATGGTGAAAAACATCGATTCAATATAATATGATATTAGCACATGAATCAAAATGTCAAACTATTTATGAAACCACTAAACAAAGTAATTTGTTATGAAGATCAAGATAGGGTTTCACAAACACAATCAATACAAAATCAGTTTTAAAGATTATAATCTAAGGACAAAAACTGATTTGCATAAATCAAAATCACAAGAATCTAGATTAGAAATGTATACCCCCACTCGGTAAGGTTGAAGCACCAAGATTCTTCTTGTATGAAGTTGGATGTGAGAAATCTCGATTAAGACTCAATAGAAGATGTAGAAACACTTGAATCATCTTGAACACTTGCACAAGAGAAACTCTCCAAGTTTCTCAAGGTTTTGAAAAATGTGGAGGACCATTCGTTAGATTGGATCAAATGATCAAATGTTGTTGAAATTTTGCTTTCAAAGAAGGTTTAAATCACTCAAGAACTTGTTTATAGCTTGTATAAAGACTGAGGCGAAAAATACACAAGTTCTCAAAGTTTTTCAAAAGTTCATCTTCAAATGAGCAAGTGTGGTATTTATAGATAAACACCACACCGAGGCACAATAACGCATTCCTCAACACATGAGCGCGTTTCTGGTTTGAAATATGAAAAATTTCAGATTTTCCTTCAATTAATGAGTGCGTTCCTTACTTAAAGAGCGTGTTCCTCAATATGTTCGTTGGGCATAAAAATGGGTTCCTTCAACAAGAACCATTGACTCTTGAAGTTTTTTCTATTTTACCCTTAGCAATAGGAGTGCGTTCCTTTTCCCATATTAGAAAAATTCTGAGTCTTGGGAAAAGCCACAGGAGTGTGTTCTTCTTACAAGGAGAGCGCTCCTTAAACCCTGATAAAAAACCACTGAGTCTCAGGAAAAAGCTCAAGAGTGCGTTCCTTCACTGACAAGTGAAAGAAACTCGAATTTTGATCATTATAGGTTTAGGAGATTGTCAAAAACATAGACTAACATTTTGAAAACATTTTAAAACATTTTTGACACAATTAAGGTATAATTAACACAGTTAAACATGAGTGATTCGATCGATTAAACCAATAATTAAAGCAATAAGTATAATACACGTGAAACTGTAAAACCATGCAAAGTCGACAAGACGAATACATGTTAAACACTGATCAATATATGTATGATTAACAATTATGACTAAGTGATAGCATAATTGTTAAACTAAATTATGTGCATGCATGAGAATAATAAATTATATGAATGATTTTACAAAGATGCAAATCATGTGTAGTTGGAACAAGTAAAAGTTACTCTACAATACTAAGATTCTAATAAAGTAATACAACCATGAAGCTCTTGAATCTTTGTGAGGTGTTATTCCTTCCACATGTTTTGACAATGCAGTTGAATCCATTAGATATATCTAGTTAGCACTGAAACAACTACGTCAAAGAGATTAGTCAACACAGGTATGTTGTTTGTAATCATCAAAACAAAACTGGGTGAGAGTAGTTACATCAACACTTGAAAATTCTTTAACTTCATAGTTTTGCAAGAAGCAATACTCAGTGGCACTATCCACAACTGAAGTAGAATATGTTGCAGCCGGAAGTTGTTGTTCTCAGGTCTTCTACATGAAACAACAAATTCAGGACTATCAAATGTTTGTAAAATGTGCTGAAATTTTTTGTGACAATACTAGTGCTATTAATATATCAAAAAATCCTTTATTGCACTCCCAAACTAAAAATATTCAAATTAGACATCACTTTTTATGGGATCATGTGCAAAATGGCAAAGTTACATTGTCTCACATTGGCACAAAAGAACAACTGGTTGATATTTTCACTAAAACCTTACCTAAGTTTGTTCACATTAGAAGAGAGCTTGGAATGTTCTCTAAATTTGACCTATGATATTTTGATGCATACCTCATTAAAGGGGAGACGTTTCACTCTCTTTGATGTTTTCAAAAGGGGTGAGAAACAATATCTTTGATGCATCATACCTATCCATAGTGTCAGGAGGAGATTAATTGGTACATTATTCCTTGGTGCTAAATTCATATCATCTGAAAACAAGGAATGTTAGTATATGTTAGTATTAGTATTCAATAACATTATCATTGCATTGCATGCATTCATGTCAATATTTAGCTTGCTTCAAAGTCTATAGCAATGCATTTGAAATTATCAAAAAGGGAGATATTTTTTAACCAATTATCCTCATGTCCCTTACGAGATTATGTCCCTAAAAGAAAATTATTTTGATGATTGCAAACCACATTCTAATTATGATAATTCTATATGCATTACACATGAAAGCTCACCCAAAGAATCGACAACACATGGTGAAAAAGCTATCAAGATCAATTTGAAGACCATGATCGTTCAAAGATATATCTGTGTGCTATTAGATTATATTAGGTTATAGAACTTTTATCATTTGATTCGAAAATATGCATGGTTGCATGGTTTAGTCGATTTGATTTTGAAATATTTTTCGATCACTTATGATGAAATCCCTATAATAGATTTGAGTCAAACATACTAATGTTAATCTTGCTTTATCGAGCTTTAAAAGTTGAAAAATGTCAAAACTATTTTGTAGTGTTCATCAGGACACTGATGTGTTTATCATGAAGCTGATGTCAGAACGCTGTTGATATTAGGACACTAATAATGTTCAAGGTTGAGAAGTTCATATCCATCAGGACGCTTACTGGTCAGTAGCGCCCACATTGAATCAACCAAGGAAGTTATCAGGATGCTGATTGAACATTCGCTAATTGTGTTTAAACATCAGGATGTTGACTGTCCAGTAGTGCCCTTACGTTTTCGGTCGTTTTAATACTTTTAAAACATTAGGACACTTATGTCTTTAGTAGCACCCTTATGCTTTCACACTTTAAATGTTAGGATGCTTACGACATTAGTAGTGCCATTGTGATTTTAAGTGTTTAAAAAAAAAGTCGGGACACTTATCCTTAAACAGTGCGCCCTCACAGATTTATTTGTTTTTAATCTTTAATTAAGTCAGGACGCTTACTTTCTAGTAGCGCCCTCACTTCACATTTCAGCAGGGCACTTACAGTCTATAAGCCTCGAGGAACAAAACGAAAAAGTTGACTATACGAGTCAGGACAGTGATTGAAAAATCAGAACGCTAATCCAACACTGTCATAAAGTTGTTATTCTGATACAATTTTCTGAACTGTTCAAAACCTCGTTTAGAACTTTTTGAATCTTGTTATAACGTTCCAACACTTTATCAGAACATTCTATTTTCATGAATGATCAGAAGATTCAGGTGTTGTTGCCGTAATTGCACAAAACTGAATCAATCTGCTTCAGGAAAAAAATGTTTCTATTGTTTGAAATAGCTTTGTGCGCTAAAACTCTACTTGAAAAGTTGAAGTTCTTTACGCCATTGCTATCTATATATATATGTTGCCTTAGTGCAGATTGGATATACAACAAAAATGAGAAAACTGATAACTTATTCTCAAATCTTAAAACAATTTTCATTTGTGAAAATACTCTTGAAAGTTATACTTCTACTCGCTGCTTTAAACTCTCGATGTTTTTGAAATACGTTAAGTATTTTGGATTAGTTGATCTTCATTTATATCTTTTCAAAAATCCATTGAAGAAGACAAAAGCTTTTTGAACCTGTTTTCAGCTGCACTTCATCATACATATTTTGTTGAATCTTTGGTAACAAAAGGTTTAATCCAAAGCTTTGTAAGTATCATTTTGATTCTAAGTAAAGGGAATCATATCTCATCTTGTACCTTGGTTTTCGTGACAGGATAGTCAATGGTTTAGAGCAAGTGTTGCTCGAGTTGTAACAGTTGTTCTCACACCCGGAAGTTGAGAAAGGTTATTCTCAAGCCCGTAAGTTGAGAAGGTGTAATGGTTTGGTCTTCACCCGTAAGAAGATCTTTAGTGGAGTTTGGACAAATCCTAACTAAGGAGGTTAGGTAGTGGATGTAGGCGAGGCCGAATCACTCTAAATCTTGTTTGTCTTACTGCTATTGTGTTTGATTTACCATACTTGTTTAATCTACTTTCATTACTTCATATGTTTTAAAGAAAGGTTTAAAACCTGCTAAGTGTCCAATTCACCCCCTCTCTTAGACACATCTGGGCCAACACTTTTCACCTTTGCACCCTTTAAACACTTTCCCTATATGTTGAAGTGTATATGTATTTGAAGGATGGACTATGGGAATGGATGATTGTTAGAAGTTGATGAAGATGAAAAGGTATTTGGTGGAATGTTTGCTTTGTGCATGAGTTGAAAGAAAGAAAAAAAAAAGTGCAAAATAAAGAATGTTATACCTTATGTTAAAAGAAAAAAGATTGAGGATGTAGTCGTTCTTCAAAAGAAAAAAAATAGAAATATGATGAAAAAAAAGAAGAGAAAAAGAAGAAAGCAAACAAATGGGATGGTTGAAAAATTCTAAAATTTTGTTTTAGGCGTATGTGTAATGTTGGTTATGGTTCTATGTAATGTCTTGGAGATGATCAAAGATGTTTAGGGTGTTTTGAGCCTAATTATCACTTGTGGTTTACCCTACCTTTCACCCTAGCCTTACGTTACAACCAATAGAAGCCCTATTGATTCCTAGTGGTGTGAAATCTACATTAGTAGAGAGTGGTGTGAAAAATAGGCATATTGGGTTCAATTTTAATAGATATATTGAGATGATGTATTTTTCACTTGCTTGCATTTATCTATATAATGTATAAGTCATTTCATGCGATTGATTATGTCTTTACACTCTTTAAGAATTGAAGGTAAGGCATGGTGGAGTTGAATTGAAATTTTAGACATTTTTCATGCTTTTGAAATTTTCCTAGAAGTTATTATATTTCATGCAATCTTTGAGGCCACGCTTATGTCCATACTTTCAAATCAAATCTTTGTTTTCTTAAGAATGTGGTAGTATCGTGTATTTTAGGTTTGTTTTCCCTTAGCTTAGGACGATCAAAGTTTTAAGTTTGGGGGTATTTGATAAATAGCTTTTTATGTGTGTTTTATGCCATAGTTTCGGTTTAGTATGTTTTGGTTTTCACTTTTATATATCATTTTAGGTGAATGTTTCAGATAGGTTTTACACTTAGTTTATGTTTGATTTTGTAGGTTTAAAGGTGGTTTGAAAGTGATATGGAAGTGGTGAGCAACTGAACAAGGATTGGAAGGAAGAAACAAGCACAAAACAAGGCAACAAACTGGAAAACAAATCACCAAAACCCGAGATTGGGCGCCTCGACGCTCATTGTGGGCACCTTGGCGTTGGAGTGGTGATGGTGGAGTGCTAAAAAACAACAAGTGGGGGTCATGGCGCTCACAATGGAGGCCTAGGAGCCCAGGTGCGTCAAAAAATCTACTTCGAGTAGGATTCGTATTTCAAACTCGTTTCTTCACCAACATTTTCCTATTTTCTCCAAACTATAAATACATCATAAAAGAAGGTTTTAGAGACATAATAGAGAGCATAACAAGTTGAAGTGGATTGGATCGAAAGAGACGAAGACTGCGAAGTTGGAGACAAGGAAGCAATCTTCACATCTAAAGATCTAGTTTGTTTCTTCATGTTTATGTTCATGGATTTGTTTTATGTTTTATTCTTTCATATTATGAACTAGACCATTGATCTAGAGGATAGATGGATCCTCTCTTGGACATTATGTCTTAGATTGAGTTTTGATTATTATTAATAGATTTTTTGTAGTTTCTTTATATTTTCCAGATTTTAATGTTTTTGATCTACTGGCCATAGATTGAATGATCCTAGATATAGAGTTCGACACTCGAGAGAGGGAACTTGAGATTAGATTGGGGAAAATATAACCTAAGATAATTATAGAATCGAGAGATTTACAATATTTGTTAAAGTTGTGAAAAAAAATCACAAAGCGTAAAAAGTTTATATGATTTTATTTTTTATCGAGAGATCGAAAAAATCATATAAATATGTTCTAACTTGGCACTCGAGAATGGAAGTTAGAGAGTTGAGGATTTTTTACTTATAAACTAAGAGAATATATTAATAATAATAATAATATATATATATATATATATATATAAGACATAGTTGAAAGTTAGGTGAAGTTGAACCTTTAGAATTTCTCTCATTTGATTTCTTAGTGCTTTTGAATTTCTATTATTGCCTAGTTTTAATTGCATTGTTTTAATTTAATTAATTCTAAATTTTGCTCATATAGATAAAGTTAGGGTTATTAATTACGGTAATTAAGAGTTAAATCGATCCTTGAGAACGATAACCCGATTTCATCGACATATTATAACTTGACACTGTGCGCTTGTAGAAAATTCACGAACATAAGCAAACTATCTGGGTTAGAAATTAGTCACTAACAAAACAAGAATAAGAAATTTAAGAAATCTAGGATAGACACAATGACCAACATTGGATCTGGACCCAGTTGAGTACACAAGCCAAGCGGGAAAAAGTGAGTATAATGTTTCTTTTGTAGAAAATGAGGCCATGTCAAGAAAGACTGCTATGGTTATAAGAACTTGTTAGAAAAGAAAGGTAACACCCATTGTCTAGTGTGTTGAGAGTCTAATTTAGCCATTGTCCCACCAAATACCTGGTGGATTGATTCAAGAGCCACTATTCATATTTCTAATTCTATGCAGGCATTCATAAGGATCCAGAGGATCAATCCCAATCATAAGATGCTCACAATAGGTAATGGGGTTAAAGCTTCTATTCGAGTTGTTGGTGTTGTTCGCCAAGTCCTTAATCGTGGTTTTCCCGTTATTTTAAATGATGTACTCTTTGTTCCTTCTATGTCTAGAAATCTCATTTATGTTTCAAAACTAGACAAGTTGAACTATGAATTTCGTTTTTATAATGGTACTCTTTCCTTGTTTCATAATTCTAAATACATTCGTTTTGAATCTTTGAATGATGATCTTTACATGTTAAACCTTGATCCATTATTTTCTCGGTTTCTTTTATCTATAAATGTGAGTACCAAACGCAGTCTTGTTGATATTCATTCTTCAATGTTGGGGCCCAAATGTTTAGAACATATTTTTAGAGCAAGGCTAGAAAGGTTTGTGACGACCCTACTATGTACCCTAGCGAAAGTGACCCTTAAAACTTTAATTCCTTGGGGAAAACATAAACTTGAGGACTCAAATGAATCTTAGAATGAAGTGTTTAGAACCTTGGAAAACCAAATTTTAATGTCAAACACCAACCGTGAGGTATCAGGACTCGAAAACGGGGAAGAAAAACTTGCAAAAACTCAAAGGAAATAGGAGAAACACGTTTCCTACCTGGGGAAATGCATTTCCATGGGAGAAAAGCATTTCCTCTGTAGGGAATGTGTTTCCCCTTTTGCCACCTGAGAGTAGTTTTTATTTGTGACTCTGGAAAGACGTTTATGGGTTTTGGGAATGAGCTTCTAGTTTCGAAGTCCTATATAAACTCAATTTTTTTCCTCATTTTTTACTTCTCCAACATTCTCTAAATGAGAAAACCTTTGAGGGACGAATTGGGTGTGTTTTTGAGAAATCTAAAGTGGTTCCTAAGGGCAGATTAAGGCTCCTAAGCATCAAAACAAGAGAATTGGAGATATAATCTCTCATTTTTCATGGTTAATCTTTACGATTTTGGGTTTCTTGTTCCCCAAGTCATCTTGCTCAAGTTATGATTATGGTTTTGCATGTGTTCATTAAGGTATTAAAGGTAGTATTTAAGGTTCTTTGATGGTTTAAACATGTTTTCGAATAAAAATGATGAGATTATTGAGACTTTGATGAATATGGGAAGGCTGCTTGTTCATCAAGCAACCAAAAGAATTTTGATTTGGCTTTTAGATATGTGGTTTATCTTGAAATTTCTTTGAAGATCTTGGTTATTTTAGATCAAATAATATTAGAAGAGATCCTTTTCCATGATTTTGAGAAATACCTTGCTTTCCAAGAAATCATGGAAGATGTGCTAAGAATCACATGAGACTTACATATGTCGATTGACTAGTTTAGAAACATTTATGCTTGGGTTTATTATTATGAATTGAACTTAAAATCAAGATTGTTGAGTGTTTAGACTAGAAATACCCGAATTAGCCTAGAGTTAGCTATTAACATAGGGGAATCAAACCATTGTATGGACATGATAAGATGAGATGAATCAATCTCATGAAATAAATGAAGGATGAACTAGTGTTTAATATTAGTTGGATCTGTTATGTTGGAATGAGATTAACCTTAGTACGTTTTCCTAATGTTAGGAAGTGAGCATCGACAAGTGAGGTGAAGGTTCTCAAGATGGGGGAAACTAGTTTTTTAACGGTATCACTGTGAGTAGATTTCATTCTCCCAACATATGTATATCATCATAGCTATAAAAAGAATGCTTTATATCATGATTCGTGCCTTCATGCATGTTATTAAATGATGTTAGCATGAGATGATTGTAAATGTGTTAATTACATGTTTGAAGTAGATAAACATGCCTATTATGTATCCATGTAAGAAAATGAATTAGTTACATGAATAGGGATGAATTTACATCCTTGTGGAATGTGTTGATTTATTATTCATGCCTTCATATCTTTTAATGGATAATATGTTCATTAGTTATGCTCCTATGTCATTTAAATGAATGCCTGTGTTTATACTTGTTTGATAGAAAAAGCATGTTTAGGATGCTTGATGATGTTATACATGCTCATGAATATGGAATGTTTAAATATCAGTATGCCTTTAGTTCTATCATGGTAGTTGAGTATGTGGTGAATTTATTATACCACGAATGTAGACTTGCATATTAGGTCATGCATAAACTTTGGCTACAATTCTATGTGGTTGGTTGTTGGAAGTGGTTGAGATTGTGATGAATTATGTAAGGTCTACCGACAGAGATGTCGTCGGCTGTACGTCAAGGGTATTCTTACGAGTTGATATAACCTCATGGCAGAGATGTCATTGGTTGGGCATCTGGGAGACTTCCAATAGAAACCAACCACCAGAATGAGGACCCGATAGGGTCATATAACATATGTTGGCCCAGAAATGAGTCCAAAAAGGGGGGGTGTAAATTGGACTAGTAAGCAGGTTTTGCACTTAAAAAAAAATATTTGCAATTAAACAATGCAAAGACAAAATATGAAAGACAAAGTACACAGTGATTTATAGTGGTTCGGCCGCGCTACGTCCACTACCTAATCTCCCTGATTATAATTTCTCAAACTTCACTAGTGAATCCTCTTCACAGGTGAGGAACAAACCTATTACAACCTCTCAACTTTATAGGCATGAGACAACCCTTACAACACTCAACTTCATGGGTGTGAGCTAACCTACCTTACTCAACTTACGGGTGTGAGTCAACCTAAGATGCTCGATTTGTAGGTGTGAGCTAACCTAAAACATTCCTCTCGCAGGTGGGAATTAATGTATGATCCATCCTTACACTAAAGACACATAAATTGCCCAAATGACCTCTTACAAATAGAAAAGACTTTGAAATGTCAAATTTCGTTTTACAAAGAGAATCTCTATAATATTACAACACAAATATGAATCTTTACTCAGGACAAATGTTGATCTAAGTGGTTTTCCACTTAGAATTCTCCTACGTGTTTTGATGTTAACAAACAATATAACCATGGTGCTAATGGTTGAAATGAACATGTTTCAGTACCAAGGATAAGTCAAAAGGACAATACAAGATTCAAGTGATCTCAAATCAACTCAAGTGGATCAAACAAAGTCAAAGTGAAAAGCTTGGACGAGTCGACTTGACGATAAAGGATGAGTGCTTACAAGTATAATTAGAATTAGGTTGTAATCTTTCTTGTTTCATATTGCTCATTTATTTTCAAATCATTTCATGCATGAATTCATGATTTTACTAATTCAAGATGTTTTAAATCATTCAAGTTTTATACAAGTCAAACTAGTTTTCATTTTGGTCAAACATTTGATTTTTACTCAAAATGATTTAAACACTTGTTTGAACTTCAATTTGATTGTTTCCAAACTTATTCAAATGTGTGTATACTTGTTTAATCAAGAAAACATATTTTGATTACAAATATTTCAAAGAAAAATATGTTTTAGTTTCTGTGTAATGCAAAAGCACTTTCCTTATAGAGAAACACGTTTCTTGTTTGTACTTAGTGAAAAGTTTCACTTAGTCAAGTAAAAACGCGTTCTTGTTTAAAAAACGCGTTTTCTCTAAAATTTCCAGAACAGTACTCTCTGGAATCGCATATAGAAACACGTTTCTTCTGAGAAAAATGAGTTTCCTGCTTTTTGGGCATTTCTGGAGATTGACATAGAAACGTGTTTTCGTAACGAAAACAAAGAGCTATTTTTTAGTATATTTTGAACAGAAACGAGATTTTGTATACAGAACCATGGTTCTTGCTTTTACAAATTTTGAATTTCTATAAATACATGCCTTGGCTCATTATGAGCAACTTTTGCAAAATCTTTGAAACTTGTGCTTTTGTTTTGTTCTCCTCATTTTCAAGTTTCTTCAAAAATGATTTTGAAAGAAAAGGTTTTACAAATTGTTTTCCTTATTTTGTGAAATCTCTTGAGCTTTTAATCTTTCATTCTTGAGAGAAATCATACTTAGGGATTTCTTTGTATTTGAGAAACATATACTCAATTTGAAGCATTTTTGTGACTCTCTCTTTTGGGGTTCTCTCTTCAATCTTCAACATCAAATCTTCTTTTGAGATAAACTTCTTAATTTCCTAGGGAAGTTGAGTGTTTGATTATAAATCAAAAAATTCCCTCGAGTTCAAGTGTTTTTTGTGAGAAAATGAGACAATAAGCTTTAATCTATATCCTTCATCTCTTCTCATTTTCAAAACATATCAATCATGCACATTTTTCAACATCATTCAAATGGGCAATATGGATACATGAAAGGTATATGGTTGTAAGGTTTTCTCAATCCATGAGCTTTAATTTCATATCTTGTATTGATTGGAATTGTAATATCTTGAGCTTCATTGTAAAATTTGTAATTAGAGTTTTGGTTTGTTTCAAGATTGAAACAACCAAGTCAAGTGATATTGATTCACTTAAGATTCCTAGGTTGGAATCAAAGATGGTTTTACCCTTTCTCTTGAAAAGGGTCAAGTGGTTCATCCTTAACCCGGTAAAAGGAATTTAGGTTCTTCCTTATCCTGCAAAAGGAAGTAAAAGGTTCATCCTTAGCCAGTAAAAGGAGAGGTTTGTCTTGAACCTGTAAAAAAAATATTTGTAACAGTTTAGTTCACACTCGGTAAGTGAATCTGAGATAGTAAAATCCTAGAAAGGTTTTCTCTAAGCGTGGATGTAGGAAATTGGATTTTCGAACCACATAAAAAACTTGTGTCTTTGCATTTAATTTCTGTGCTTTACCATTATACATGATCTATTTGATTAAATGTCTTAATCAATTTAAGGATCACACAAGATTAACTTAAGAAAATTTAAAATTGACTTAATTAGCCAGCCTCTTAGGCGTCCAACAACAAATACTCAGCAAGATGATTAAACATTAAAACAACTGAGAAGAGTATAGTTAAAAAATGTTCTCTTTGGAAGATTTCAAAATGATATAATTTTAAGCTCAAAATATCCAAAGATGAAAACTTTTGAAAATACTATCAGTAAATCAAATGTTTGCATCTAAAAAATACTAGTTTTTGAACACAGACTAACTTTCAAAGAGTGTTCAGCGCGATTCAAAAACTTTTCTATTTCTGTTGGAATCGTAGGCTCAAATGTTCATTTATATTTGAAGCATAGCTCGAAATCCAAATTTTGAATCTTGGAGTCGTTGTGAGATAAGATCAGTAATTCAAATCAAACAACTAAATTCTTTCATGAAAATGGTAGTCAAAGTTTTGTGAAAACATTCTGATAAAAGAGAAATTACATGAAAATGGAAATGGATCAGAAAAATAAGCTTTTTCAAATTTTTAGAAAAACAGTGTCAGTTCTCTGACATGATCTTGAGCATCCTGCTATCGGATGAGGGCGCTACCGCAATTCATTCTTAAAATGGTAAGAATGTTGGTGAGCGTCCTGCAGGTAATGAACCGAATGATTGAATTGATCTCAATCAATTCATGAGGGCGCTAGTAGAACATGAGTGTCTTGCAAAAGCTGCCCAAAAATTTTCAAGAAATTTCTCGTTCAGCTTGAGCATCCTACTCTTGTAGGAGTGTCCTGCAGCCCTTGGCCTGATAGAATTAGGTGAATTGACCACTTGCATGAGCG
The DNA here is from genome assembly GCA_035771175.1 of Paratinospora sagittata. Classification (NCBI taxonomy): domain Eukaryota; kingdom Viridiplantae; phylum Streptophyta; class Magnoliopsida; order Ranunculales; family Menispermaceae; genus Paratinospora; species Paratinospora sagittata. Next base: position 13,384,704 of record CM069609.1, on the reverse strand, counting down.
TCATTATGAACGTTGAGCGTCCTATTCAACTAACAACAAAAGAAAACTCTTTTCATTTGAAAGATCTAACATTTTGGATCAAATCAAAACACTTAACAATCATTCAAACATTTTGTAAAACATTTGTAAACTAATGATTAGTCGATTAATCATAATTTTGATGAAGATCGGTGTGTGCGTCGACCCTTCGATACTCACAAATGGTAGCATCGGTATGCGTGTTGATCCCTCAGTACGCTGTATCAACCCCTTTTAATATGTGTGTCTACCACCTCGATACAATTTTAGTACCTCGGTGAGCTCGTCGATCCCTCATTATGTGCATCGGTTGTTTGCCACCTTGGTGTTGAACCAATTATTCTTATGTCCCTTATGAGAATATGTCCCTTATAAGAAAGATATTTTGATGATTGTAAACCACATTCTAATTATGATAATACTATATGCATTGCACATCTAATCTCACATGAAAGCTCACCTGAAGAATCGACAACACATGGTAAAAGAGCTATCAAGATCAATTTGAAGTCATATATGTAAGCTATTAGATTGTGTTAGATTGTAGAACCTTTTTTATCATATGATTCAACAATATGCATAATTGCATGGTTTACTTGATTTGATTTCGAAATAATTTTTGATCACTTATAATGAAATCTCTATAATAGATTTGATTCAAACATACCGATGTTAATCCCGTTTTATCGAGCTTAAAAGTTGAAAAATATCAAAACTATTTTATAGTGTCCATCAGGATGCTGATGTCTTTCATCAGGATGCTGATGTCTTTTATCAGGACACTAATGTGTTTTATCAGGACGCTAATGTCTAAGCAGTGCCCTCCTGGACTTGGTAAGTCATTAAATCAACCAAGGTACTTATCAGGACAGTCATTGAGCATCAAGCTCGCTGATCGTTTATAAACATCAGGATGCTCACATCTTTAGTAGCACCCTTATGTTTTCATACTTTGAATGTTAGGGTGCTTCATTAGTAGCGCCCTGATTTTAAATGTTTCAAAAATAAGTTAGGACGCTTATCGTTAAACAATGCCCTTATAAATTTATTCATTTTTAAGCATTAAGTAAGTCAGGACACTTACTTTCCAGTAGCGTCCTCACTTCATAGTTCAATAGGACGCATACAGTTTATGAGCGCGCCTTTAAGGAACAAAACGACAAAGTTGGCTTTACGTGTCAGGATGCTGATTGACAAATTAAGACGCTCATCCAACACACTCATAAAACTGCTATTTGCAATTTTCTAATATACTTTTCAGAACTGTTCAAAAACCTTTTTCAGAACTTTTTGAATCTTTAAGAATGTTCTAATGCTTTATCAGAACATTATATTTTCATGAATGATCAAAAGGTTCAGGTGTTGTCGCCATAATTGCATAAACTGAATCAATCATTTTTGGGAAAGAATGTTTTTGTTGTTTGAAATAGCTTTGTGCGCCAAAATTCTACTTGAAAAGTTCAAGTCCATTACGCCATTGCTATCTCTATATATATGTTGTCTTAGAGCAGATTGAATATAATACGAAAACGAGAATACTGATAACCTGTTCTAAAATCTTTAAACAATTTTCACTTGTGCAAATACTCTTGTATGTTATACTTCTACTCGCTGCTTTTAACTCTCGATCAATTTTGATATACGTTAAGTCTTCTGGATTTGTTGATCTTCAATCATATCTTTTCAAAAATTCATTGAAGAAGAAGAAAACTTTTTGAACCTGTTTCAGCTGCACTTCATCATTCATATTTTGTTGAATCTGTGGTAACAGAAGGTTCAATCCAAAGCTTTGTAAGTATCACTTTGATTCTAAGTAAAGGGAATCCTATCTCATCTTGTACCTTGGTAGTGGTAACTGGTTAGTCACTGGTTTGGAGCAAGTGTTGCTCAATTTGTAACGGTTGTTCTCACACCCAAAAGTTGAGAAAGGTTCTTCTCACACCCGTCAGTTGAGAAAGTGTATTGGTTTGGTCTTCACCCGTAAGAAGATCCTTAGTAGTAGTGAATGTAGGCAAGGCCGAACCACTCTAAATCTTGTGTTTCTCGTATTCATTATTGTTAATGTGTTTAATTTACCATACTTAGTTTAATTTGCTTCCATTACTTTAAATAATTTAAAGAAAGGTTAAAATCTGCTAAGTGTCCTATTCACCCCCTCTCGAACACATCTGGGCCAACACTTGGTGTACGCGTATCGATTATTTTCCAACGTGGTACGTGGGTCGATCCCTCGGTACGCACATCCGTTGTTTGCCAAGATACCGAAATGCCATATATGTCATAGGGAAGGTCATACCATGCTTAGATGTACTATCTAAAATGGAAAGAAAAAGCCATATGCATGGATTAAAAAGACTGTCCTTAGTGATGGTAACATGCATGGACCCAAAGTAGCATGGGTGTCAAAATCAAAAGTATTTTATGTAACGACCCACATTCACAAATGATGTCACAATGACGTAGATTTCCCAACTCTAGATGCTTGTGTAAATATTTAATGTGTATTATACTTGTATTTTGATAATATATATATAATGTATGATTTTTATTTATTACTTAGATGATGATGTCACAAATGTATGTTATTTTAGATGATGATGATAAGGTTGCTACGATGGCCAGTTTGAGGTCAGTGGATGATGTGGGACAGGGCGTTCAGCTAGCAGACATTTCTGTGGTATGTGAGTACCTAGAGGTTTTTCTTGATGAGTTACCTGGTTTACCGCCTAAGCGAGTAATGCTCGGGACAAAACCCATTTCAATTCCACCGTATTGTATGGCACCAAAAGAGTTGAATGAACTTAGAGCCCAACTTGATGAGTTGATGGGCAAAGGTTTCATTTCCCCTGGTACGTCACCTTGGGGAGCACCAGTGTTATTCATCAGGAAGAAGGACTAGAGTCTCAAATTGTGCATAGACTACCGCTAGCAGAACAAGGTGACTGTGAAGAACAAGTATCCTCTTGCACGCATTGATGACGTGTTTGATCAACTTATTGGAGCCAAGTTCTTTTCTAAGATTGACTTGAGGTTTGGGTACCATCAATTGAGGATTAGGGATGAAAATGTATTGAAGACTGCTTTTCGGACAAGATATGGACATTATGAGTTCTTGGTGATGCCCTTCGGGTTGACTAGCTCACCAGTTATGTTCATGGATCTGATACAGAGGGTATTCAGCCGTATCTCGACCAGTTCATTAAAGTCTTCATCGATGATATCCTAGTCACCTCTAAGACTAGAGAGGATCATGAGCGTCACCTCAGAGTTACACTACAGACATTATTAGAGCATAGGCTGTATGCCAAGCTTAGCAAGTGTGTTATTTGGATGACCGAGGTGAAATTCTTGGGTCATGTGGTTACTGCGGAAGGTATCTCAGTTGATTCTTCTAAGGTTGAGGCAATCATTGGTTGACCAAGACCTACCACAGTGACAGAGATTCAAAGTTTTCTGGGTTTAGCTAGCTATTACAGGAAGTTCGTGAAGGACTTTTCCACAATAGCCACACCGTTGACCAAGCTGACTCAGAAGGATGTGGCCTTCACTTGGACGAATGCCTGTGAGAGAGCTTTCAGTGAGTTGAAACAAAAGCTAACTACAACTCCAGTGTTGATTTTTCCAGAGCCTGAAAAAGAGTTGGTGATTTTTACTGATGCGTCACTCTTGGGTTTGGGATGTGTGTTGATGCAGGAGGGTAGAGTGGTGGTGTAACGCCCTCCACTTTTTCTATTGTAAAAAAGCTAAACCACCTAAAAACTCTACATATATAATTTCAATAAGCGAGAAAAGTTCCCCTTGGAGAAAATATAGACCCCCATAATGGGATGGTCCCAAAGAAAAGGTCGTCCTCATGCGGGGCCAGCCCCAAAGGGGGCTGGGCCCAAGGGAGGCCAGCCCCTTGAGGGGTCAGCTCTAAGGGAGGCCAGCCCCATGAGGGGCCGACCCCTTAGGGCCCCCCTATAAATAGGGGTTGCCTCCCTCATTCGCTCCATCTTGCCCTCTCACTTTCCCTCTCCCTCTTGTCCTCCCTCTTTCCCTCTTACGCTTATTTTCTATATAAATATATATATCTTTTTTTCTTGCACTTCCCGAAATATAGATGTTCCGACAGAAGAATTCGTCAAGACGACGCTACTACACGTGTTAAGGTGGGGAATGAAGGCTAGGTTTACGTTTCTTACTTGTCTAATATTGAATTACATAGCATCATGCATCATATCTGTTACTATGTTTTACTTCATGCATGAGGCTATCTATTAAAAATGATGTATTATTGGGTGCAATACTGGCTCGGAATAGTGACGCTGTCAATGGTTATATTATTGGGTGCTATGCCGTTACGCTGGCCCCGGATTAGCACTGGAACTCATGAGACCTCTCAGTTGCTGGATATATTACTGGTGCCTTGGGTCACAGGTTGCTAGTGATTGGTACCTGACCTGTGATGCCGTGTGACCAGGGTTCATTCATATCATTGCTTGATTGTATTGTTGTGGCATAACTGTTTGATGACTGTTGTTCTGTACTCCTTATTATGCATGTAAGATTCATTTATCCTGCTTGACTTCACTGACCTGTTGAGCTCACCCCGTTGATATTTTTTCCTAGGATCTTAGACACGCATAAGTACAAATATGGTATCAGAACCTAAGAGCCATCGAAGCTATGTGCGAAGGAAACGCATAAGGTGTGGGATGTCAACATATATCTAGGCATGTTATTTTATGGGTTGTTGTAATTTTTGTTGCGTACTCTGTACTGATGTAATTGTAACATTTGTACATTTTCCCACCATTATTAAAGGAGAATGAATAAAATATCTATGTTGATATTTTTTTTTGCTTCACACCTCGGTTCTGGTCCGTTGCCTCTCGTATGAGATTGTTTTGTGAGACTCAGGGTGTGACAGGTGGCATATGCATCTAGGCAGCTTAAGATGCATAAGAACAATTACCCTGTGCATCATTCGGAGCTGGTTGCCAGAGTGTTTGCACTAAAACTATGAGGCACTATGTGGCGACCCCGCACCCCGGACCACCAACCCCATAGGGAATGGCGTGCGGAATGCCGGGGGCGGGATGCCCGGCGTAGGCATCTCCGACCACTCCTCAACTCCCGTGAGGTGGTTGAGACCCTACGAGCCTTATCTCAAACAACGACATAATATCAAAAGGTACTAAACAAAACCACCAACCGTATTAATCATCCAAGACAAGAGATAATCCATAAAAATGAATCATAAATAAAATCATAATCCCTACAGTCCATTAAAATTGACATACACATAAAGTCCAAAATTGTGGGTACAAATAAAACCGTCATATGCCCACATGGTCTATCTAACAAGTCTCAACTTACCCATACTACAATGTGGTAAGTATTATAATTACATAATCCAAAATATAATACTTCATAATTTAAAACACAATTCAATCAAAATGCCTCTCAACTCACATCGAGGCTTTGGATTCTCTCGCAGGCAAGGCCCTCAAGATATAAGTACTCCTTTGCCCTTATTCGGGACAGAAGGACCTGAAAGAGGAAAATGAGGGTGAGCCAACGGTGCCCAGTGAATAGAATTCAAATATGCTATCAATACTCATCAATAAATATCATGTATGCATGTCAATGTGTAGCATGATTAAAAGCTCATAACATATAGATATCAAGCATTTATAATAAGTTCGATGCAAGTAAAAGCTTATCAATTTGGATCCACATTCCACATGCATTGGGTTACTAGTGCACGTCTATTTCACCGTACCGTTGATCCCAATCATGTTTATTTTGGGTTACTAGTTCACGTCTATTTCACCGTACCGTTGACCCCAATCTCTTTCTTCCTTAAAACCCTCCTATGACAAGGTTAAGTCCCCCTATTAGCCAGATAGATGGGCCCAACCAAAGTCATAAGGTTTTCTCAAATCAATGCATCATTCAAAACATTAGAACACATTCATGCTTTCAACATACAATATATAAGTGATATGATGACATAAAAGATATAATCATAAATGAAGTCTACTCACAACCAAGCCTCACGAGAGTATTTAGCCACACACGACCACCAAACCGAATCAACCCAATCAAGATCCTGAAACATACATCAATATCCTACCATACATCAATTTCTATGCTCAATCACATAGACATTACACATCAACCCTAAATCAGCCCACATATAAACAATAGGCCTAAATCCCATCTAATCCCATCATTCAACTCAAATCACATGACTTAGGCCTCTAATGCATAGTTCTCATACATAAACCATTCTATTAATCAAAAATACTGATTTTCAATTCCTTTAGGCATAAACATGCCCAAATTGGGTCACTTGATCACAAGTAGGCCTAACCCATGATATGGTCACAACCACCAAATCAGTAGCATAATCAACCCTAATCATGCTTAATTAAACATAAGTTGCATCAATTCAATGATTCTAGGCCAAAAGCATTAAAAGCCCTAAAATATGAAATTTTCCATACTTAGGCCATATTGTCGATTTACACTAGGTCACCATGTTCAGCCATGTATATCACTGATTTTGCATCATGGGTTCATCAACAATGACAACTAGGTCAACATAGTTGACATGCAAGCTATTTGGAAAGGTCTAAGTTCATATTCTAAATTTAGGTCCAATACAAGCAACCCTACCAATTCTTCATTTACTATTATGTTCAGATGTATCAATATACCAACAGAAATATGTAATCAAAAAATCAACCGTACAGATTGAAGTATATGAAGAAACAAACCTTCTGTCCAAATATCAGCCCAATCCAACGGTGGACCGAAAAGATAAGTATATTTGATGAACAAGTCTCTAATCAGACAATTTCTCCTTTCCTGCTGCAAATACTCAAACTCAGATAGCTTTATCACATAAAATACTAAACGAATAAACATCTCCACCATTTAGAATACATACGCATCAGTTGTAAACTACATACCCAAATTTGATATCCATCCATCGGTAGATTGAGGAGATCTATAACTTTGAACAAAATGGCACGAAAAATCCATACTTTTCGACCAGCTTTGTTTCAGAGGTTAGATCTCTCAGACGAAAACTCTAATCAAGATCTCCACCGTTCAGAATGCAGATATATCCATTTTAAACTACGTACCCAAATGTGATATCCATCTAACGGTAGATTAAAGAGATCTAGAAGTTTGAGTGAAACGGCGTGAGAAATCCAGACTTTCCGACCAGCTTTGTTTGAGAGGTTAGATCTCTTAGACGAAACCTCTGATCAAGATCTCCACCGACCAGAATGAATAACCATAAGCTACGAACTTGCTGACAAATTTTGAGCTCAATCTGACCATTTTCCCAAAGATCAAGCTCTTTGATGAAAATATCGCAGAGATCTTCCTCTTGCAACTCCCTCCTTCTTTCTCTTCTTCTTTCCTTTCTCTTCTTTTCTTTCTCTTCTTTTTTCCTTTCTCTCCACTCACCTCTTTCTAGCACTTCCTTGATTCCCTCCTCCACTCACCTCACTTTCTAGCACATTCTTGGATTCTCTCCTCCACTCACCTCATTTTCTAGCACATTCTTGGATTCTCTCCTCCACTCACCTCATTTTCTAGCACATTTTTGGATTCTCTCCTCCACTCACCTCACTTTCTACCACATTCTTGGATTAGAGAAGTGGGCATGGGACACTTGTCCACTTTCATGCACCAACCTTCACATGTGTTGGCCTCATACTACCCATACCAACCACATGTACTTTAACCAATCTCATGCTTCCATGTATTTTAAATGTTCAATCCATTTAATACACCAAATTTTCATTCTCATTTATCCTTTTATTCAATCAATCCTAACCCATATCAATTCATGGTTTAATGGGCCCATGCATAAATAATAACATATTCATTATACTTTAATTTAACATGACCCATATACAATTTATGATACACATATTTATATACATTATCAAGCATCAACTATACAAACATTAAACAATCATCAAACAAACACCAAACATATAAAGGCAACACATAGAGTTTGGGCAAAATGCAATTGGGTTATGGGCTAGATGAAATAATTTTCGGGGAGTCACACACTACCTTTATGGTGAGAGGTTCACTTTGTATTCTGATCATAAGAGTTTGAGGTATCTCTTTGATCAGAAGGAACTGAATATGCAGATGAGGAGAAGGCTTGAGTTACTTAAGGATTATGATTTCTCTTTAGAGTATCATCCTGGTAAAGCCAATGTTGTGGCTGATGCATTGAGTCGAAAGCGAGCAGAGACTAGAGTGGTTGCTTTCCAGATGGCCCAAGAGTGGCATTTACTTGAGAGAGTGACTATGATGAGTATACTCTTGGATACACCACGTAGTGAGATATCTGCTCAGATGAACGTACAACTTGCTGATGCCCATATTCAGAGGGTTAAGGATCTACAAGAACATTGTCTGAATTTTGACATGTACTGTAGATATGTAGACAGTGCTGATCGAGCAGATTGGTAGAGAGGGTCAAATGATGTCTTGCGTTTCAGAGGGAAACTATGGATCCCATATGATGTTGAGTTGCGGGCTGAGTTACTTCAAGAGGCACACATGTCTTAGTATACTATTCATCTAGGGGCTAGCAAGATCTATCATGACATGAAAAGGTTTATGTGGTGGCATGGGATGAAGAAGAGTATAACTGAGTACGTTTAGAGATGTGAGGTGTGTCAGCAGGTTAATGCTGAACACCGAAATCCTGGAGGTCAGATGTAGCCATTACCTATACCTGAATGGAAATGGTAACACATTACGATGGATTTCATCATGGCATTTCAGAGGTCTCAGGGTATATTTGATGTTATTTGGGTTGTGGTCGATAGATCGACCAAGACTGCACACTTCCTTCCTTTGAGCGCCAGAGACTCAATGGATATACAGAGCAAATTATATGTGAGAGAGATCGTGAGATTGCATGGGATACCCGTGTCGATCGTATCTGATAAAGATCCATAGTTTACATCAAGGTTTTGGCAGGCATTGCAGACTCGATTCGGTTCCCGTCTCCGACTCAATACAACATTTCACCCTCAGACGGATGGCCAGACTGAGAGAGTGATACAGATGCTGGAGGATATGCTCAGGTCTTGCATTTTAGAGTTCGGTGGGGATTGGAGTGAGCACTTGCCCTTATGTGAGTTTGCATACAATAATAGTTATCAGGCAAGCATCGGTATGGCACCGTATGAGGCTTTATATAGGAGACCCTGTAGATCACCAACTTGTTGGTACGAGGAGGGAGATACACAACTATGGGGCCCTGATACAGTTGTTGAGCAGACGAAAAAAGTCAAGTTGATTTGGCAAAGGTTGAAATCGGCTCAGGACAGGCAAAAAAGTTATTATGATAACCGACATTGGCCATTAGAGTTTGCCAAGGGAGACTTAGTTTTATTAAAGGTCTCTCCACAGAAGGGGCATATGAGATTTGGTGTGAAAGGAAAACTTTCTCCTTGATTTATTGGGCCATTAAAGATCCTTGAGAGGATAGGTCCCTTGGCATATAGGATTGCTCTACCATCTCAGCTTGCTAGAGTTCATGATGTATTCCACGTGTATATGCTGAGAATGTACAATGCAGACCCCACGCATGTATGTATGCTTGATGTATCACAGTTACAAGTTGGGGAGGATGCTACTTACGTGGAACAACCAATTCAGATTGTGGCTCGCAGAGTTCAAAAGCTCAGGAATAAAGAGATTTCTCTAGTAAGAGTCATGTAGTAGTTCCATGATAATGAAGAGCAAACCTGGGAGTGAGAAGATCAGATGTGGGAGATGTTTTCGGATTTTTTCACCGCCTGAGGTAAGATTTAACCTTATCTGAAATTTCGAGGACAAAATTTCCTAAGTTGGAGAGATTGTAACGACCCACATTCACAATTGAGGTCACAGTGACGTAGATTGCTCAATTCTAGATGCTTGTGTAAATATTTAATGTGTATTATACTTGTATTTTGATCATATATATATAATGTATGATTTTTATTTATTACTTAGATAATGATGTGACAAATGCATGCTATTTTAGAGAATTATCTTTATTAATATTGTCATTTATGTGCTAATGACATTGATAGTGATAATAATATACATCACTAAAAGTAATATTTTAATAGTGACATATTAATATTAATGTATGTGTTATTAATTGTATAATGGGGCCAATTGGACCATGATTTGAAATGAGCATGTATTGATTAAATAAATGAAAAAAATGATCGAATTGTTGGAATGATTAGATTGGTCAACAACTCACATGTCCTCGTGATTGGGTAAAGGCCATGTGGCTAACAAATGAGCCCTTGAGCAAACACATGGCATGGTGTTGGAGCATGATTAACACTTGACAAAATGGGTGCATGTGGGTGTAACATGTGCCTCAATCTCTCATTTTCTTCCTTAGGGGACGTTTTTGAGAGAGTAAGATTGAGAGAAAGGAAAAAAAAAGGAGAGGAAGGAGAGAAGAAAACTTCTTTGTAGCATTTAGCATCAGAGAATAGATCTCTCTGGTCCATGGTTGGATCAAGCTTAAAATTGGTCAGCTTGTTCATCTTTGATATCTCTTCATTATGGTCGGTGGAGATCGTTATTGGAGTAAGATATTAAGAGTTATAACCTTCCAAATACAACTAGTTGAAAAATATGAATTTCTCGCATAGTTTAGATCAAATTGCTGGATCTCCTAAATATACCGTTGGATGGATGTGATACTTCACAAGATGTTTCAAAACTGAAGGTTTTGGATTATGAACGGTTAAGATGTTGACTGGTTGAGTATTTTGTGAGATATAATCATTTGAGTTCAAGCATTTTCAGCAGGAGGAGAGAAACCGTCCAATTAGAGCTGTCTTAGTCAAAGAGGCATATCTCTTTGATCTGCTGTTGGATTTAGCTCAATTTTGGACAGAAGGTTTTTCTCTTGATATTCTTGAATCGAATGGTTAATTTAGTTATTAGATATTTCGTTTGACAGTTTGTTACTTCTGAATAGTGCATTGAATTAGGAGTGTAATTAATGTTTCCATTATTAAAGGTGTTTAAATGTGAAGCCATGTATTTGACCCTAACTCTAGAAATATGACCTATAGCTTTCCATTTGAAATGCATGTCACCTATGTTGATTAAATGGGTCATCGTGGATGAATGTTGGTTTAAAATACTTATTTTGCATGTTGGAAAACCTAGGTGTAGTTCAAATTTGGCTTAGGCCATGAATTTGGGAATTAACCCAAATTTGGGGTTTTTCGCCTAGACTAAGTCAATTGATTAAATTGACATGGGGATTAGTCTAATTGACCCATATTATGATTGAATGCATTGTAATATGATAGTTAGATAATGGGAATCAACCTTATGCATTTTTTTTGGGTTAAATGAGTTTAATTAGATGTAAAATGGTTTAATTGAGTTGCATGGGTTAGGTCATAGATGCAACCATTTCAGAGTCTAAAATTGGCTATTGAATTGGGGTTTAATTATGGTTAATAGGCATGTAATTGGACTGATTTTAATGATGAATGAACCTATGTATATGCAGGGTTTGTGATTGATCCAATTATCCCCAATTGTGCCAATTGAGGTTGAAGTGCCTAGTCTTGGTTGGATTTGGATTGGCTAAGTTTAGCCAATCAATTGTGAGCGTTTGTTTTCATTTGGTTTCTATATGTAGCATTGTATTATATAAAGTGTTTTGAATTGATATTGTGATGACCCACGATCTGTGACGTCATGACCGGCCAGAACCCCATGTATATCCCCCCTCGATATCACTTGCATCTCGTCAGCCTCTAACAACACACCATAATCCCAATGTACAACATCAAACACATAGACATAAATAACTCATCAATATAAATTACATTCCCAAAATGACAACCATCAAATTTTTTCCAAGTCCACAAAGTTCAAAATATACAAAAATCATACTTAACCATAAAATACAACCCATCTATATGTTAAATATAAACATTAGGTGTTATATAGTACAATTTATCAAAATGCGAAAAAGTACTAAGACACCTACATCACAAAATATAGGGAAATGCTCCGCAGCTAAGCCTTTCCCTTCTCCTTCCTATCCAAACCTGAAATGATAAGAATGAGAGTGAGCTACAACAAGCTCAGTGAATGTTTTCTACAAGTGGCAACATATATATGCATTTAGATAAAACATTGCAAGATCATTAAAAACTATTTAAAAAACATAGATATAAACAAGATTACATACATGCAAATATAATGAATCATGTCATAAACAAGACAATGCATATCATTTTCTAAATATGCACATGCAATCCTAAACACCTCCTGAGCAAGGACGATCAAGGACCTGAGTTCGCGACACTCAGCGCCCGATCCGACCAAACAATACTCATATTCTAATAGGATTCTTGGGGTTGTGTAGCTAATAGGATGAGCCCATCATGACAAATACCATGTCTAGGTGATCCCAACTAGGAGATCCAACCCAAATTGCTAACCTAACTGGACTATGCTCAAATACATTTCATGAATCATTAAATCATGCATACTATAATAGATAAGCATTTAAAACATTTTATACTACAATGCCACATATAGTAATATCAAGTAAAGAAACACTCACAACTTGATTGGTTAGACTTAGCAAATCCAAATCCAACCAAAGAAAGTACAAGGTTGCCACAAATCACTCCTATGCACCTCCACCTCCAATTGGCTTATTTGGGTCACTTACATCATTCAAAATCCCTGCATATGACTTGATTTATACATCACTAAAAATCAATCCAAAAGTGTGCCAAACAACCATGTTTGAACCCAATTCCATAGCCAATTAAGATTCTAAAATGGTTGTACTCATGAGCTAATCCATATCTAATTAAACCGTACTTAACCCAATTGAATGCAATAGGTTGATCCTCATGATCCAACCATCATAATACAAGGCATTCAATCATAATTAGGGTCAATTACCCCATGTCAATTTCATTCATTGACTTAGTCTAGGTCAAAATTTCCAAATTTGGGCAAATCCCCAAATTTATGGCAAATTCTCAAATTTCATGGCCTAGGCCAAAAATTACACTACACTTAGGTTTTCTACCATTCAAAATCAGTAAATTGAACTACTAAACATCCACATTTACCCATCTAGTCAACATAGATTTCATGCAACTCGAATGGAAAACCCTAAGTCCAAAATCTAGGTTCAGGTCAAATGCACATAACCCTTCAAATTTCTTGTTAGAAATTGGGGGTTTCACCATTAATGGGTTCCCAACACCCTCTAGATGCACATGTCTAGCATGCAAGACCTAATTCCAAAATGTGTTCTTTCGCCACTCCCTTAATCTGGGATTCATGAGTGTAAAACACACCTTAGGTGTTGTTCTAGGTTAGGGAAGGCTATTAACATCATAAACAAGCTTAAAAAGGCATAAACATGCAAACTCTGGTCAAGAACCCTACAAATTCGGGATTCATAACAATCCCTAGGTCAATGGAAAGCTTGAATGCACAAACGAAAGAGATAGAAGGAAGAAAATGAAGAAGAATGAGATACCTTGGAGGATTTTTGGGCAAGAATGCACCAAAACCCTAGTCTTCCCTTCCTTTTCTCCTCTCCCCTTCTTTATAGAAGGTAAGTTGCAAAATTTGGGCCCATACTTAAAAATATACTTAAATAAAAGGAACAGTTTTCCTACTGCAAGTAGTTTCACTTAGATAATAAATTTATTTCAAAATACTTACCAATTTAACATCTTAACCATTCAACATGTTTATGACTCAGTTTCAAATCTTCTGGTACATTTTCAACTCAATCCAACGGTGGGATTCTAAGATGCATCCGTTTCATCAAAACTGCGCAAGAAAATCCGTAAATTCGAGAAACAGTGTTTGAAGTCTTACACCTCATAGTAGACAACTTCGATCAAGATCTTCACCGATCATAATGACGATCTATCAGAGAAGAATAAGCTGAAATAATTTCAGCTCAATCGGACCATAGATCAAGGAGTTCTAGCCATTGATGCAATCTGTGACAGAAATTTCTCCCTCCATAGAGCGAGCTCCACTCATCCAAAACACCATTTTCGACATGTTTCGACTCCGAATGAGTCTCCGATCATTCTGAAACTTTACACACACATTAGAAAACTGAAAATCGTGCAAAGACACTCGAACCAACATGCGTCGAGCATCAAATACGTATACGTACACATATACGGGTACTCTACGGGTCAAAATGAAGTCATCCTAAGGTACGGGCGTTACAGATATTTATGTGTTATGCATGTGTTAATAATTCATGAAATGAATTTGAACATAGTTTAATAGGGTTAGCAATTGGGTGTATCTCCTAGTATGGAATTCTAGGGAATTCCATTAGGCTAGATGGTGATCCCTAATTGTGGATCTGACAGAGGATTTTTATGGATTGTGTATGCTAGAATTTGCCTAGGCATGGTACTTGTCTTGGTGGACGGATCCTATGGTTCATACAATCCCAGAAATCCTAATAGAATACAAGTAAGGAAGTTCAATCGGGCGTTGGGTGTCACGTGCTCAAGCTCTTGATTGCTTCTTACTCAGGAGGTGTCTAGGATTGCGTATTACATATTTAGAAAATGAAATGCATTGTCTTGAATATTGACATGATGAATTATGATTAGCATATATGTGATCTTGTATATCACCATGTTATGTAAATTGCTTTGATGAGCTTTTACCATGTTTTATCCAAATGCATGTATATTGCCACTTGTAGAAAACATTCACTGAGCTGGTTGTAGCTCACACCTCATTCATATCATTTCAGGTTCTGATAGGAAGGGGAAGGGAAAAACTTAGCTGCGTTGAGCTTCCCGATTTTTGGTGAAGTAGGTGTCTAGTAGATTTCTTTGTATTTTGTTAAATATGTACTAAATAACACCTATTGTATATACTTAACACATAGATGAGATGTATTTATGGTTTGGTATGGTTTGTATATTTTGGACTTATGGAATTTTATATTTGTCATTTTTGGAGATGTAATTATATAATGTTGTTTTGATTATATCTTTGTTTGGATAATGTTGT
The DNA here is from genome assembly GCA_035771175.1 of Paratinospora sagittata. Classification (NCBI taxonomy): domain Eukaryota; kingdom Viridiplantae; phylum Streptophyta; class Magnoliopsida; order Ranunculales; family Menispermaceae; genus Paratinospora; species Paratinospora sagittata. The sequence continues at coordinate 13,369,584 of CM069609.1, read as the reverse complement.
GATGTGAGATTATTTGTTTATTAGGTTATTTAAATTAGGCTGACGGGACGCCGGGTGTAACGAGGGAGGATATACCTGGGGGTTTGGTGCCAGTCATGACGTCACTGGTGGTGGGTCGTGACATTTATGTCGTGTAGATGTACAAGAATGAAGATTTATGGTATCTAGAGATAAATCTAAATTTTTGAGTCTTGAAAAGAAGAAAGAGGAAAGGTCACCTTCGGAGACAACAACAAATGTGATATTGAAGGCTTTGGAATCATTGGTAATGACTTTCTATCCATTTCTGATATACTTTATGTTGAAAAGCTAAAGCATAATCTTTTGAGCATAAGTCAATTATGTGACAAGGGTTATGATGTTTCATTTGAAGCAAATAGGTGCATTGTTCAACATATAGATAATATTGTTACATTCATGGCATCTAAACATAAGAATGTTTATTGCACAAATCTTAATGATATGGAGAAACAAAATGTAACTTGTTTGAATGCTATTTCTTGTGATGATGCATGGCTTTGGCATAAGAGACTAGCTCATGTTAGTATGGACAATATCTCTAGGATTGCCAAGAATGATCTTGCCAAAGGTATTCCCAAAGACAAGGTGCGTGAACCATGTCAACTAGGCAAGCATACCCGTTCATCATTTAAGAATAAGAGGCATCAATCTACCTCTAGAGCTGTTGAATTGATCCACATGGATCTTTTCGGACCAACTAAGACCCAAATCTTAGGTGGTAAATCTTAAGTATTTGTGATTGTTGATGATTTTACCAAATTCACTTGGATATTCCTTTTAGCTCATATAATCTGAAGCATGTGAACTGTTCATAAAATTTTGTAAAAGAGTTGAAAATGAAAAAGGTCACAAAATTAACATAATTAGAAGTGATAGAGAAGGTGAATTTGTTAATAAAAATCTTGAAGAATTCTGTAATAATCAAGGTTATACTCACCATCTATCGGCCCCTAGAACACCTCAATAAAATGGTGTAGTTGAGAGGAAAAATAGAACTTTACAAGAAATGTGTAAAGCAATGCTTAATGAATACAATATTGTTGATGTAAATAGTCTCACCCAGTTTTGTTTTGATGACTACAAACAACATATTTGTGATAACTAATCTCTTTGACCTAGTAGTTTCAGTGCTAACTAGATATATCAAATGGATTCAACTGCACTGTCAAAGCATGTTGAAAAAACAACACCTTACGAAGATTCAAGATCTTCATGGTTGTATTTCTCATTTTAGAATCTTAGTGCTGTAGAGTAACATTTACATGTTCCAACCACAATATGATTTGCATCTTTTCAAAAAACATTCACATAGTTTATTATTCTCATGCACATACATTATTATACGATTAATCATTTATGCACATATATTAGTTTGATAATTATGCTATCAAATAATTAAATTTGTTTATCATACATATATTGATCAGTGTTTAACATGCATTTATCTTGTCAACTTTGCATGGTTTTATCGTTTCACGTGTATTGTTTTTATTGTTTTGATCATTGGTTTAATTGATCGAATCACAAGCATTTAACTGTGTTAATTGTGCCTCAATCTTGCCAAAAGCGTTTTTAAAATGTTAGTTTATGTTTTTGACAATATCCTAAACCTATTATGATAAAAAATTGAGTTTCTTTCACTTCTCAGTGAAGGAACGCACTTCTCTAGGAAGGAACGCGCTCCTGAGCTTTTTCTTGAAACTCAGTAATTTTTTATCAGGGTTTTAGGAACAAGCTCCTTGTAAGAAGAACGCTCTCCTATGGCTTTTCCCAAGACTCAAAATTTTTTTGATCAGAGAAAAAAATGCGCCCCTTTAAAAAGAAATGCGCTCCTGTTGCCAATGGCAAAGTAGGAAAATCTTTAAGAGTCAGTGGTTTTTGTTGAAAGAACCCGTTCGTATGCCTAACGGACATATTGAGGAACGCGCTCCTTCAGAAGGGAATGCGCTCCTTGATTGGAAGGAAATCTGAGATTTTTTAGATTTTAAACCAAAAACGCGCTCTTGTGTTAAGGAACTCGTTCTTGTGCCTCGGTGTGGTGTTTATCTATAAATACCATACTTGCTCATTTGAAGAGCAACTTTTGCAAAACTTAGAGAACTTGTGCATTTTTCGTCTCAATCTTTTTACAAGCCAACAACAAGTTCTTGAGTGATTTAAATCTTCTTTCAAGGCTAAAGTTCAACAACATTTGATCTATTGATCCATACTTTCGAAAATTTCTCCACATCTTTCAAAACTTTGATAAACTTAGGAGTTTAGCTTGTGCAAGTGTTCAAAACGTTTTAAGTGCTTTCTACATCTTCTATTGAGTCTTGATCGTGATTTCTTTCATCCAACATCACACAAGAAGAATCTTGGAGCTTCAACCTTACCTAGTGGGGTATACATTTCTATATCTAGATTATTGTGATATTGGTTTATGCAAATCAGTTTTGTGCTTATATTATCATCTTTAAAACTGATTTTGTGTTGAGTTGTGTTTGTGAAACCCTATCTTGATCTTCATAACAAAATACCTTGTTTAGTGGTTTCATAAATAGTTTGTGATATCGATTCATGTGTTAACATTATATTATATTGAATCGAAGTTTTACATCAATACTTGATTTGTTTGATTCTTGATCTTAATCACATATTCATTTAGAATCATTATAGTATATTAATTCTTGTGTTTTAAACTTATCATTGTTTAAAATCAATATCTTGATAGTTGTGCATATTCGATTTACGGTTTTACATCATATAAATTTGAATTGATTGCACTTGAGAAAACCTATTTCAACACTTTGCATCATTTAAAATCATAGTGGTTGGAATAGTATTGCTTACTCATTCAAGATTGTAAGCTTATATTGTTGAGAGTGTTATTAAACGCTTCTTTATATATTTTATAATCTTGATGTATTGTTGACTTGATTAAGTCAACCGGGACATTACCTTATTTTGTACGGCATTTAACCACGCTTGTAAGTTGGTTACAAGTGTTACTTTTTACCCAAGCCTTGGTGTAGGCTAGTTTGTGATTTTCTAACCAAGCCCTGGTGTAGGTTAGTGGTTGTGGCTTTTCTAACCAAGCCCTTGTGTCAGTTAGAGTGTAAATGACTTCTAATCACGCCCGTAAGTGATTAGCCAATAATGTATTGGGAAATCGTGATCGTGGTAATTGACTCTAAATTCTCTGTGTTCATTTATCTTTCCTGCGTTTCTTATTTGAATTGTTACTTATTGCACACTTCACTTGTTTAATTAAACTGCAAATTTGCAAAAGTCGAATTCATCCCCCCTCTTGGACTATAATACTAGGCCAACAAACACTACAAACTATTTTTGGGTAGAAGCTATAAACACAACTTTCTATGTAATGAATAGAATACTAATTAGGAAAAACTTGAACAAAACTCCATATGAACTATGGAAAGGTAGAGCACCTAACATCAGTTCCTTTTGAATATTTGGATGTAAGTGTTTTATCTTAAATGATAAAGATAATTTAGACAAGTTTGAACCCAAATCAGATATAAGAATATTCTTAGGATATTCTTCTCATAGTAAAACTTATAGAGTTTACAACCAATCTACTAAATCTGTAGAAGAATCAATTCATGTAGACTTTGGTGAAAGCGAAAGTAAGAAATGTCTTGAAGAAGGGATTAGGGAATTAAACTTCAATGATGATGATCCCGAAACAACTCATGACATAGAACCTGAGATTGAAAAATCTTTAGAAACATCTAAAAACTCTAGAATTCTTTAAGGTCACTCCGAAGATGAAATATTAGGAGATCTACAAAGGGTGTATCCACTAGAACTTCAATTCAAAGAGATCAAGAGCTTGTTGCTTTCGTATCTCAATTTGAACCAATCAAAGTTGAAGACGCACTAAAAGATAAAAATTGAATTCTTATTATGCAAGAAGAGCTAGGACACTTGATGAGAAATAAAGTATGGGAATTAGTGTTGGCCCAGTATTATAATCCAAGTACCGGGGGGTGTGAATTAGACTTTTGAATATTTTAATTAAAGAATTAATGTGCGCAGTCGATAACAATCTAAATAACAAATACAGGAAAATAAATAAACCCAAAGGATTTAGAGTGGTTCGGTTCCCTTTGAACCTACGTCCACTATCCAATCACCACGATCAGAATTTTCCAATACGCTATTGGCTAATCACTTGTGGGCGTGATTAAAAGTTGTTTACACTCTAACCGACACAAGGGCTTGGTTAGAAAACTCACAACAACTAACCTACACCAGGGCTTGGTTAGAAAGCCAAAACAACTAGCCTACACCATAGCTTGGCTAGAAAACCACACTTGTAACCAACTTACGGGCTTGGTTATGTGCCGTACAAATAAAGGTAATATCCCGGTTGACTTAACCAAGTCAACAATACATCAAGATTACAAAGATATAGAGAAGTGTATAACAACACTCTCAACAATAGAACGAGACAACAATCACTATTCCAACCACTATGATTCTAAAAGATGCAAAGTGGTGAAATAAGTTTTTGTCAAATGCAATCGATTCAAATATAAGTAATGTAAAACAGTGAATCAATATGCACAACTATCGAGATATTGATTCTAAATAAAGATAAGTTCAAAGCTCGAGAATCAATATATCATGATGATCAAAACTTAATGATTCTAAATGAATATGTGATTAAGATCAAGAATCAAACAACTCAAATATGATCAAAAACTTCGATTCAATATAATATGATATTAGCACATCAATCAATATCTCAAACTATTCATGAAACCACTAAACAAGGTATTTTGTTATGAAGATCAAGATAGGGTTTTACGAACACAATCAATACAAAATCAGTTTTAAAGATTATAATCTAAGCACAAAAACTGATTTGCATAAACCAAAATCACAAGAATCTAGATTAGAAATGCATACCCCACTCGGTAAGGTTGAAACACCAAGTTTCTTCTAGTGTGAAGTTGGATGTGAGAAATCACAATCAAGACTCAAAAGAAGATGTAAAAAATACTTGAATCGTCTTGAACACTTGCACAAGAGAAACTCTCCAAGTTTCTTAAGGTTTTGAACGATGTGGAGAACTATTCGGAAGATTAGATCAAATGATCAAATGTTGTTGAACTTTTACTTTCAAAGAAGGTTTAAATCACCCAAGAACTTGTTTATAGCTTGTATAAAAACTGAGACGAAAAATACACAAGTTCTCAAAGTTTTGTAAAAGTTGCTATTCAAATGAGCAAGTGTGGTATTTATAGATAGACACCACATTGAGACACAGGAACGTGTTCCTCAATATGTCCATTGGGCATAGGAATGGGTTCCCTCAACAAGAACTACTTACTCTTAAAGTTTTTCTTACTTTACCCTTGGCAACAGGAGTGCGTTCCTTTTTTAAGGAGTGCATTCCTTTTCCCTGATCAGAAAAATTCTAAGTCTCAAAAAAAGCCGCAGGAGCGCGTTCCTCTTACGAGGAGCGCCTTAAACCTGATAAAAAATCATTAAGTCTCAGAAAAAAGCTCAAGAGTGTGTTCCTCTCTATAGGAGCGCGTTCTTTCAATGACAAGTGAAAGAAACTCGATTTTTTATCATTATAGGTTTAGGACATTGTTAAAAACATAGACTAATATTTTAAAAATATTTAAAAATATTTTTGACACAATTAAGGTATAATTAACACAATTAAAAATGAGTGATTTGATCGATAAAACCAGTGATTAAAGCAATAAGAATAAAACATATGAATGGTAAAAGCATGAAAAGTTGACAAGATGAATGCATGTTAAACATTGATCAATATATGTACGATAAACAATTATGGCTAAGTGATCACATAATTATTAAACTAAAATATGTGCATGCATGAGAATAATAACCTATATGAATGATTTTAAACAGATGCAAATCATGTGTGGTTGGAACAAGTAAAAGTTACTCTAAAGCACTAAGATTTTAATAAAGTAATACAACCATGAAGCTCTTGAATCTTCATGAAGTACTATTCCTTCCACATGCTTTGACAATGCAGTTGAATCCATTAGATATATCCAGTTAGCACTGAAACAACTATGTCGATGAGATTAGTTAACACAGGTATGTTGTTTGCAATCATCAAAACAAAACTGGGTAAGAGTAGTTACATCAACAATCTCCCCCTTTTTGATGATTTCAAACAGATTCACTATTGGTTCGATTGAAGAACGAAACATGATTTCTCAAGTGAATGAATGAGTGAAGTGAATAATTTTATCATGCCACTTTTAAGAATATACTACTGAATAAAAGATTTAACATTCAATACCATGTGGAATAATCAATCATATACCAATAACAACATACTCAAAGATATGATCAATAAGCACAAAATGTACATGTATATTAATATAGACAAATTCAACATATACATGTGATCATCATAGATGTGTACATCAGAAATAAAGCACAAATAACGTAAGTACAAAAAAATACAAAAATGTAAGCAAAAAAATACAAAACATACAAAAACATCTATAATATATATGTCCAACTCCAAACACTCCTCCTGAGTGATCTAGTCAATCTGACCAATCATACTTATCTCTCCCTCTTTCGAAACATGAAAAATAGGGTGTGCCTGTGACGGAGGTAACGATCGAGGATCAAGAGATCCTAGCCCATAGAATATATCTGATGAAGTCGAGGTATCGTCCTCCGTGGGAGTGGTACCAACATCTGCATCAGCTATAACTGTGGTAGCAACAGATGAGGTAGCAGAAAATGAGCCAGAATAGATAACCAGATCACATCTCGGATATGGTGGAGAAATTTGTGTAAGTGAAAACACTAAATCCAGAGATGAGTCTGCTAAAGTGAATGAAAGATGCAACCTGAGAGTGGGAATCCTTGGAGGTGCTACTGATAAAGGGATCAGTGCTAAGGCAGTGGCTACTGAAGAAGAACTGGAGAAAGGATCAGAAGCTAAATCGAGACAAACAGGCGAAACAAGCCAATGGAAGGTCGGTGATGGTGTGAGCTACTCTCTATCGCCAAAAACATCCTCTTGACTAAAGTTGAACCCATGAGTCTCGTCTACTGTAGATCGATCGAGTAGAACTTAAAGCAAGACTCCATGAGCATGGACATTTGAGGCAAGATCATCGTTCTTCTTCTCCATGGCAGAAAAGAAAGAAAGTAATATTTGCTGTTGGTCTCCTATCTCTATCAGCATCTGTAGAACGACATCTGAAGGAGCTGAAGAGGAGGGGCCTGGTATATCTATTGGTGGCGCGGTACCTGAGTATGAAACATCAACATCTGAGAATCTCGCTCTACCATGATCACGCTGAGAGGGTTCGACAGCCTGAGGTTGGACTGGGTGTTGCTCCTCGTCCACGCAGAAGAGCTACTGAAGGTGTGCCCCCTGCTCTGTCTGTGTCAGTCTCTGGCTGATGTGTCTGAGGATCAAACGCAATGAATTTAGTGCCCTCGCCATAACGTCTCCTGGAGATATGCACCCAATCTCGGATGCGTCCTACCCACTAGTATTCGAGTGATCAGATAGTGTTCTCTGGAATAACATTCTTTTTGTTTGTTTTTTTCGAAACCCTGAGGCTCATGAAGTGAACTCCAGTGCGTTTAGCGGGCAGAGTCATTGGGCAATGTCGTGTCTTGGTGATGTGATGAATGATAACATGGGACAGATGAATACTGGTGTGACTGTGCATGCACCAAAGTAGAAAAACATCAGTCGAGGAATGATGACCCTCGAGATGATGTTGTGGAAGATCTTAAGCCGCAGTTCAAAGATGGTGTTGGACACCGTCAACACCCCATGTCTAGGCTCTACTCCCAAGATGGTCCTCAAAGTAGTAATCTGATCATAGTTAGGAAAAACAATCTCATCATCTTCCCCAGACTAGGAAAATGTAGGATCAGTAGAGGAAAAACCAAATATCTAATCTAGATGGATGAAGAGATATCTATATTGATACCCAAAATCCTAGAGCGATAGTGAAGTGGGTCATCACCAGTAACAAGAGCAAGCCCGAAGTAAAAAACTCGGACTAACTCAGTATAAATAGTATCGCCATGAGAAAGGAATCACTCCCATCTCATCTCAGTAAAGTAGGTGAAAAAAGGCATATGAGTCCTCGTCAAGTCGTCAAAATCAACTTAGACACTCGGAGCGAGACGTCGAGTGTCGAAGGGTCAGACTACAACCTTAAGAAGTGGAGGTCGTCATGTGGGTGAAGCCGGGGGTGCAGAAAGTGTGACATCATCATCCGATGAGGATGAGGATGATGGTGATGAAGGTGAGGGCTCGTGAGTAGGTGTTTGTGAGGCACGAGGTTGCCATGTGGAAAGTGGAGTGGGTGTGGGGGACTCCCCAACCTCTACAAGTCGCCATGTAGGCTTGGGTACAGGTGTAGATAATTCGCCGATCTCCAATCGACGTTTTGAAACGGTTGATTTTCTTGGAGGCATTTTGTCAAACACTATGTGTGCAGACAAAATGAACTAAAGGGTTTTGAGTGAAAATGCGGCGAAAATGGTAATTGAATGACTCAAAACAATGATGGAATGTCGAGGAGGTAACAACAACGAGAAAAACAAGCTATAGAACTTGTATTTTCGTTGAAAAATTGAGACAGAAATGAGAGAATAAAAATTGCAAGAAAACTATGAAAATTGGTGGAATTAGTGATTGATTAAATGATGGTGATTGTTTTAGGCTACAAAAATGGCGGATTTGATGATTATGATGAAAGAAAAGGTGTTTGGAATGATCAAAATGAAGCAAAGTTATAATTGGATGAACCGGTGTGAGAGGGGAAGGAAAATAAAGGAAAGTGAGAGGAGAGAATGAGCTCTCGGTCTTCTCGACTGATTACATATCAGTCTTAAGGAAATCGTTCCTGTGTTCCTTGCAGAACCCCTTCTGGCGTTCATGCCAAGGAGTGAGTTCCTCTTTATAGGAGCACGTTCCTTAAGAACACAAAACACTAAAAACATTAAATTTTTTTATTTTCTTGATTTCCACTTTGATTAAATTGATAATTTATGATAATTCAAGAAACTTTTGGTCATTTCTAAGTAAATGATACACACATCAAATGATAAAAACATTATAATCAAGATCATTCACACCAAATTAACACACATACGTACATCAACAATAATTCATATAAGATTAACATTAATGAATCATGCATCATTATTGGAAATAATAAATGCAAGATTATTAAGTATAACACATGTAAAAATAACATAAATGATGTGTGTTGGTCCACCCAAGAGGGGAGTGAATTGGGTACGATGGTCAATTATTAAAAATATCTTCCAATAACTTAGTGATGTACATGAGTATATTGGAATATGATTCAAGTTAGAACACAGACGAAAATGCAAACGTGTGACACACAAATTTATAGTGGTTCGGCCAAGCCAACGTCCACTACCTAATCTCCCAATTAGGATTTTCTCAAACCGTTACAACTGCCCTTTTACAGGTTAAAGGCAAACCTATCCTTTCAAGAGTTAAAGATGAACCAATTTTTCTTTTTCAAGGATGAGAAAAAATTCATGTTCCTTTTACAGGATAAGGAAGAACTGTATTTCCTTTTTCTGCGATGAGGAAAAACCCATGTTCCTTTACATGATAAGGAAAAACTGTTTCTCTTTTACAAGTTAAGAGATAACCTATCCTTTTACATGTGAAGGACACACCTATCCTTTTACGGGATGAGGATGAACCAGTTTCTCTTTTACAAGTTCAGGGATAACCTTTATGATTTCAATCTTGAAATCATTAAGTGAACTACCTTAACTTGTCCTGGTTGTTTCAGTCTAGAAACACACCACCATTACAACACTAACATGTTTATTGGTTCTAACGTAGTAGAACACTTTAAATTAAGCACGGTACATAGCATTACAAAGATATGAAATATGAAATACATAATGCTAAGATGAAATACACCCCCAGTCCTTTACCTTTCAATGTTCGGTATTGCTCAAGTGCAGTTTCGAAAAACATGAATGATATGATATGAAATCAGTGCTTCTTTGAAAATAAAATATACCAAATAAACATTGACGTATAAAATGAAGGACTGGTGTAAATCGAAGACACATACAATTTTCAAAATATATATAAAATATAAGTATGAAAACTTCTGGTTCAATGATCAGTAGTTAACGCAACTACTGATATAGTTCAATATAGTACTTAAGATATGAAATCAAGCACAAATGTATATGTTGAACTATTTCTCAAATTCTATCTCCAGCAAGAATGATACAAAATATGAATCAGTGCTGAGGATTTGAGTTGATACCAATAAAAACATATTTTCAAAGATAGAATATAATTGAAGCTCAATATGAAAATCTATTGCAATTGTAAAGGTATCAGTGAAAAATACTTTGAAAGATTAGAAAATGAAATTCATCTTGGCACAAACTACCTTTCAAAAAGTATTGACACAACACAAAGTAATTGGCAAGTTGTTTGGTCCTAAGTGCTGGTATTTATAGACTTAGTGGGACATAGCCGTTAGACATTTGAAGTTCAAGTAATATGAACGTTTACACACAATGGCTAGTTATATGAAAATGGCAACTGCAATTTTCACTAACATTCATGTTCTTTTCAGATTTCATGAAAGAGGAAAGTTTTGGACAAACTTATTTCATGTATCAGAGACGATCTCTGATAAGTCCGAAAAACACTCTGTGCAAAAGTCTATTTTGAAAAAGTAAACTTATGTAGTGTACTTGTTCGAACTGTGACGGTTGTTGAATTAGCGTCCTAATACAGTAATCAATCTCTTAATGCATAATATCAACTTTGTCGTTTTGTTCCTTGAGGGCACTTATTACGTATAAGCGTCCTACCGAACACTTAATTGAGAGCACTACTTACTCGTAAGCGTCCTGACTCATTTTGGCACTTAAACGACTTAACCTTGAGGGCGCTAATGCACATTTAGCGTTCTGTTATGTTTTAAAACAACTACGTGGATGAGGGCTCTATTATCTGAGTAAGCGTCCTACCCTTTTTAAAACATAAGACAACACATGAGGGCGCTACATGACGTGAGCGTCCTACTAGTAAAAAAAAATAAAAGATAACATGAGGGCGCTACTACTATGTAAGCGTCCTACTCGTTAAGAACATTTTAAATAAGACACAAACACGCTGAAGGATAATCAGCGTCCTAAAAGTTACTAAGTTGATTCCCAAAGGTGAGGGCGCTCTTATCCAGAAAGCGTCCTGATAGATTGTTCAACTTATAACTATCAACGTCCTCAAATATACATTCATTGGAGGACTTAAGACATCTTTCAGTGAGCTAATGCTGAGTCAGCTTCTTGACAACTTCAGAGGTTGACTGATAAAGGAGGCCGCTACTTTACAAGTAAGCGTCCTGATAAATCAATTCAATTCAACCTTAAACGTTATCAGCGTCGTAATAAACTATCAGCATCTTGACTTATCAAGTTCAGGAGAGCACTGCTAACTCATTAACGTCTTGAAAGACTCTTTGAAAATAGTTTTGACTCTCGATAAAATATACGATAAATACGAATAAAAACTCGATAGATTTCAAATTAAATAAATAGTATTAGATCATTTGAAATACCGTAAAATCATGAAATCAAATCACGCAGATTGGAAAAACATATGTAGATGATTTATGCATGGTTTTCGAAAACATTTTGAGCAATAACGATTAGAGAAAGATATACCTTAAATACTTTGTGTATTTCTCATTTCTCATAACTATTAAATCCAACTCCTCATTATGAGATCTTCAATAAGAACTTTATGGTGAGCTGAATAACTTAAGCGTTGATCGAGAGATGTAGACATGAAGCTTGATCGAATCGTTCAAGTGAAAAGATCTTGAAATCATGATGTGAACGTTGAAGTCCTTTTGATTGAAACGAATTTGACCGTTGGATGTGATCTTTGAGTTCCTTGATCGAGTCGTTCCTTGGCTTTTTGCTTTCCTTAGGTGCTTTGATGAAATCTTGATACACGCACGTTTAGCACCGAAAAGTACTTTGTTTGTGATCATCAAAATATACTTTATCACAATATATTTAGGGACGAGCTAAGTGATGAACCGTATAGGTTAATAATCTCCCCCTTTTTTATGATGACAAACAAATCAAAAAATTAAATGCATAAGCAAAAAGATTATTGTAAATTTCTTTTCCCCGTCTATTCCTCTTATTTTTCTTTTATCTCTTATTTTTCTTCTCCCCCTTTGATATCATCAAAAAGTGAAGAAAAGAGACCAAGATCTCCCCTTGTGACTAAGTAGAATAGCGAAGCTTCCCCTTACACAGAAACTCCCCCTTATTTTGTGCATTCACCCTCAAGATGATTCATGACAACGTGTCATAGTTAGGTAAGTGAGAATGCGTAAGGTCTACTATACTAGCAATCACGAGAGAAACATATCTTATTTTTAAGCGCGTAGAGAAATAGTTTGACTTATTCATAGGGTAAAATATTTGAAATAATGGCATAGCAGAGAATTGTAGTCAGAGGGAATGAGAAAGAATTGCTGAAACATGAATTCATAAAGAATTTTTAATCGTAGGCAATTATTCTCCTTAGTGTTTGACATAAATAGAAATTTGATAATTAAACTAGACCAAACACAGAGTATGCTTTGAGATATGTAAATAAACAAGCATAAGCATACTTATAGCATAGGCAGAAAGATTTATGATTAAGCAAGGCCTAGCTATTATGATTCTAATTAGATGCAAAGTATATAGTTGAAGTACATGACATCTATTAGATATCAAAAGTCACAGTTAATTGATGCATACAAAAGATAATATATGAAAGTAACATCAATGGCATGTGAAATAAAAAATTATAAACTTTCCATAGTTTAGACGTGTAGACATATACATGATGAGTATCAAAGTCTAAACATGCTGAATATATGCTAAGTTTCATAGAAATCATTTAAGCAGTAGCATACATTCATTGAACAAAACTAGGCAAATAGTTTTAATTGAAGCATGGCCTAGATTGTTTGATTCACTGATTCTAATGAGAAAGCATTTGGAAGGGTATGTACTCATTAGAAATCATATATCCATGAGTTTGATGCAAACATGATATGGTATGAAGCAGATGTATCAAAATCAGGAGATCATTGAAAGAGTAATGCCGAAAGATAATAATTATGAGTGTAGGCAGTATTCTGTTCAAGATATAGACGCATGATATAACGTTGTGTACATGGCCTATATATATTAACATGAATCATGCATAGATAAGATTTTCTAAGTTTAGAGTAAACATGATTATGATGTGAACTAGCATAGGCATAAATAAACACTTAAAGCACAACCTAGCTATTGTGTTACCTGATTAATCAGATAATCAGATATCACAAGTTCAAAATTAGCATAAATAATCATGATATTTATTAGATAGTCACAGATAAGCATATTAGATGCTCAAGATAGATGTGACTAGTTCAGATAGATGTCATCGATAAACTAATAATTGCATTAGACATATTATGATTTTATCATGATGCAGCTTATCAGGAAATATGAACACGATGTTATTAGTATGATGATAGATAATCATGTTCACGAGAGCAACATAGTTATGCAACATAAATATTTGGGAATAATTTTGCAAACATAGAAGCAAGCATATCAGAGCATAAATGAAGCAGATTGTGAACAGTGATTAGTGTGTGCAACATATGATTATGAAATATAGCATTCACACAAATTCAAGTAGATCAATCATTCAAATATAGTAAAGCATTAAAAGATGAAGGAGAGATAGATAGATAGCTAAGCATACGCAAGCAAGCATTAAAGTAGTGAGATGTGCAGAACTCATTGTGAAGATAAAACATGAGATTAAAACAGAGTAAGCACACATGCGTTAATTTGCAAGAGGAAATATGCTTAAACATTGACAAGAAGATTGTAAAAGAGTTTTAACCAAAAATACAGAAGATAGTTTAAACAAAGTTTGACAAATTTGGGTTAACATGACGGGGCTGGCAGAGAGGTTTCTAGATATTCCTAGAAGAGTCTGGAGTAGAGACTTAGAAGCGAGGACAACAACATGCACGAAGGCTATTGGTCCTGTGAGCCATGGGAGTAGCGGTGCTCACATGGACAACCTTTTCGATTAACGCTCGAGATTCCTCATTTTTCTCAAACAGCATAAAGACTCACTAAGTTTGGCAAATTGTTCCTCAAGCGAAGTTGTAGTCGGACGTGGTGGCAAAGGTTCTTCGGTACGAGAGGAGACGTATGGTTTTCCCTGGGAACAATTTCCCAAGAGGATTCTTCATCAGATCCATTTGATGAAGAAGACGATAAAAAAAAATCACTAGAGGTGGAAGATGATTCCATTCTAGCTCTTTTCCTAGACTTAAAAGCTTTGGACGATTAGAGAGATGAAAACGGAGATGAAATGAAGAAGATGAATGCTGAACGATTTCGAGCTAGGAAGTGAAATGAGAGGGAAACGTATGAAGCAAGCTAATGGACATTGAAAACAGAGTCTGCAATTAATGTAGAAATGACATAAAGTCATGTGCCGAAGAGTATGATTAAACAGGGAAAAAATTTAAGAGAAAGCATAATCATACATGAGAGGTTTCACCAAGGTGGCATAAAGTTCTAGAATATATAACCTAAGATGTGGAATGCAAAGACACCTAAGACGTACCCTAAATTGACCATAGAATCTAGACTCTAGGTTGTTAGACCAATTTAAGCAAACCCACTCCGATACGAATTGTTGGTCAACCTAAAAGGGGGTGAATTGGGTGCGATGGTCAATTATTAAAAATATCTTCCAATAACTTAGTGATGTACATGAATATATTGGAATATGATTCAAGTTAGAACACAGACTAAACTGCAAACGTGTGACACACAGATTTATAGTTGTTCGGCCAAGCCTACGTCCACTACCTAATCTCCCGATTAGGATTTTCTCAATCCACTAACTGATTCTCTTACGGGTGAGAACCAAACTGTTACAACTGCCCTTTTACAGGTTAAAGGCAAACCTATCCTTTCACAGGCTAAGGATGAACCAATTTTCCTTTTTCCGGGATGAGCAAAAACTCATGTTCCTTTTATTGGATAAGGAAGAATCGTATTTCCTTTTTTCGGGATTAGGAAAAACCCATGTTCCTTTTACATGATAAGGAAGAACTGTTTCTCTTTTACAGGTTAAGAGATAACCTATCCTGTTATAAGTTAAGGACGCATCTATCCTTTTACGGGATGAGGATGAACCAGTTTCTCTTTTATAGGTTCAGAGATAACCTTTATGATTTCAATCCTGAAATCATTAAGTGAACTACCTTCACTTGTCTTGCTTGTTTTAGTCTAGAAACACACCAGCATTACAACACTAACATGTTGATTGGTTCTAACGTAGTAGAACACTTTACATTAAACTCAGTACATAGCATTACAAAGATATGAAATATGAAATACGTAATGCTAAGTTGAAATACACCCTCAGTCCTTTACCTTTCAATGTCCGGTATTGCTCAAGTGCAGTTACGAAAAGCATGAATGATATGATATGAAATCAGTGCTTCTTCGAAAATAAAATATACCAAATAAACATTGACGTATAAAACGAAGGACTAGTCTAAATCAAAGACACCTATACTTTTCAAAATAGATATAAAATATAAGTATGAAAACTTCTTGTTTAATGATCAGTAGTTAACGCAACTACTGATATAGTTCAATACAGTACTTAAGATATGAAATCAAGTACAACTGTATATGTTGAACTATATCTCAAATTCTATCTCCAACAAGAATGATACAAAATATGAATTAGTGCTGAGAATTTGAATTGATACCAATAAAAACAAATTTTCAAAGATAGAATATAATTGAAGCTCAATATGAGAATCTATTGTAATCGTAAAGGTATCAGTGAAAAATACTTTGAAAGATTAGAAAATGAAATTTATTTTGACACAGTGTAACTTTCAAAAAGTATTGGCACAACACAAAGTGATTGGCAAGTTGTTTTGTCCTAAATGCTAGTATTATAGACTTAGTGGGACATAGCCGTTAGACATTTGAAGTTCAAATAATATGAACATTTACACACAACGGCTAGAATGTCATATGGAAATGGCAACTGCAATTTTCACTAACATTCAGGTTTTTTTCAGATTTCATGAAAGAGGAAAGTTTTGGAGAAACTTATTTCATGTATCAGAGACGATCTCTGATAAGTCTGAAAAGGACTCTGTGCAAAAGTCAGTTATGAAAAAGTAAACTTATGTGGTGTACTTGTTCGAACAGTGATAGGTGTTGAATTATTGTCCTGCTATCGTAATCAGTGTCTTAACGCATAATATCAACTTTGTCATTTTGTTTCTTGAGGGCGCTTATTACGTATAAGCGTCCTTCAGAACACTTAATTGAAGGCGCTACTTACTCGCAAGCGTCCTGACTTACTTTGGCACTTCAACGACTTAAACATGAGGGCGCTAATGCACATTTAGCATCCTGCTTTGTTTTAAAACATCTAAGTGCATGAGGGCACTACTATCCGAGTAAAAGTCCTACCTTTTTTAAAACATAAGACAACACATGAGGGCGCTACATTATGTGAACGTCCTACTAGTGAAAAACATAAAACATAACACGAGGGTGCTACTTCTATGTAAGTGTCATACTCGTTAAGAACATTTTAAGTAAGACACAAACACGTTGAAGGACAATTTGCGTCTTGAAAGTCACTAAGTTGATTCTCAAAGGTGAGGGTGCTCTTATCCAGAAAGCGTCCTAATAGATTGTTAAACTTATAACTATCAGCGTCCTCAAAGTTACATTTTTTGGAGGACTTAAGACATCTTTAGTGAGCTGATGCTGAGTCAGCTTTCTGACAACTTCAGAGGTTGACTGATAAAGGAGGCCGCTACTATACAAGTAAGCGTCTAGATAAATCAGTTCAATTCAACCTTGAACGTTACCAGGGTCGTAATGAACTATCAACGTCCTGACTTATCAAGTTCAGGACAGCGCTGCTAACTCATTAGCGTCCTAAAAGACTCTTTGAAAAGTGTTTTGACTTGCGAAAAAATATACGAGAAATGCGAATAAAAACTCGGTAGATTTACAATTAAAAAGTAGTATTAGATCATTTGAAATACCGTAAAATCATAAAATCAATGATCAAAATATTCATGATCAAAATATTCATCATTCATAACATGATCAAATCAATTAAGTTTGAAGCATAGGCAATGAAATTTAATAATCATTTTAATTAAGCCTAAGATATTTTTCAAAATCATACAAATATTATAATTAGACATAGTATGACATGAAAAGTTTATCCAATTCACTCATCACTTAAGCAAGTATATAGTTCTTATCAATTACATGATGTATGCAATAAAAATGATATGACAAGTATCATGCTTAAATGGACATTAGATGTTTCAACATAGATATATCTCTTGATACACAATTAATTTATGCTTAAGAGGATATGTTCACGCCATTTGTGGAATAACACAATAGAAATATTTGAATTTAAATAGAAGTGTTACCCACAAGCGAAGATCGATTATGTAGCACTTCAAGGAACCTCGAAACTTGCATTTTGATCATTAGTTGTGTTGTTCGAGTCCTTACTGCATCCAAGTAGTTTCCTAATCCACATTTTCCATCTTGGAATCTTTGGAAACCTTCGAATGTGAACTTGAATATTCGGATCTTCGTCTTCATCAGTTGAGGTGTAAATGAGTGAACCACTGGATATGGAACTTGGTGATTGGACGCCCTCAACTTGTTCTTCTTCATCATACTGATCATTTACCAATGATGATGTTTCCATTTCATCCATTCTATCTCTGTCATCATCACTTGGTAAGTTGGCAAACATTTCTCTTCTTTCGGATGAAGCTTCACTTTCTTCTGAGGAGGTCTCGAGTCCGCTGAACACACAAAGAATTCTCTCAAAACTATTGTTAACCGGATCATCGAGCATCTCAACAAATTCGACTTTGTACTTCCACTTGTCCGGGAAACCTTCTAAGAAATACTTAAGCAATATCTGATGAGGATAGGTTATTCCATAACTTTGCAAATCACTTGTTAATTCCATACACCTATCGAGTCCCTCATCAACTGTTTCCTCATGTAAGAACTTGAAATTTTCAAGTGATCTTCTAAGCACTTCAGTTCTTACTATTGTACCATCCTTAGCTTCTATAGATATCAGCAAGTTGCAAAACTCTTCCAAGGTGAACTCCCATGGATTAAACACTTATGTTATGCTTGTAAGATTTTTCAGCCCAATAACTCTTGATTCGGATCTTTTAAGTCCTCAAGAACTGATCTGAATCTGGAACACGCCTCTTCGATTGGTTCATCTTTAGGAATATTGAAATCTTCAAATCTTCTATCCACATCTCTGAGCCTTGATTCTATGTTATCAAGTGGCTCACAGTTAACCAAAAGAAGCAATTCCCATGCTTCTTTTGCAGTCTCACATTCACTGACTTGTTCTAACTCGTTATCCGAGAGACTACAAAATAAGGCATACACCTCCTTGGAATTTAGACGATACTCTTCTCTTTCTTGAGTTGTCCAAAGCTGAGTTAGCATGTCAGGAAGAGTATGGCCATTTTCCACCATTTCCCAAAGATCAACATCTTGTGATCTCATAAATGTTTTCATGAGAATCTTCCACTCATGAAAATTTTCTTTTCTAAACAATGGTGGTCTGTCGATGTATCTGCTATTGCCCATAGTATAACTTGTTGAGCACTGTCCTACCATATTTCTCAAAGAAATTGTTAGATCACTTTGAGTGCAAAAACCCGCTCTGATACCACTTGTTGGCCTAGTATTACAGGCCAAGCGGGGGGTGAATTGGATTTTGCAGATTTTCGCGTTACCTTTCGGATATTTTAATTAAACAAGTAATGTGCGCAATCGGTAACAATCTAAATAACAAATGCAGGAAAATAAATGAACACAAGGATTTAGAGTAGTTTGATTCCTGTAACACCCCGTAGTTTTAATTAAATACATACGTTGACTTACGCATATATCGAGGTGTATAATATGCGTATATATACATAGGAGTCAAATGTATGTATGTATGAGAATAGGTGCTAAATACATAAATTGAAGGGTATAAATTAAATGTGAGTTGTTATATAAATATGTGAATTAAATTAAGTGAATTAAATATATGAATTGGAGTTAGATAAGGGTATAATTAAATTAACTTAAATAAGGATGGTAGTATTAATTTGTAAATGAAATGAAAGTAATTATTAAATGATGAAATGAGGAGTTGTTTTACTAAATGGCATTAGAAGCATGGAATCCTCATTTTAATGATGCTCATCTTTAAACCTTTAAGCATAACTTTTTTATTTATTTTTTAAGAGAAAACGTGAATTGGGAGAAGAAGTTGCAAAAGAAAGGAAACGGAACGGGCGAGAGAAACGATGTTCCGGTAAGTTGTTTTTACTGTTTTTTATTGCAAAATTGCAATTTAAGTTACGTATGACGTTTCTATCGGTATAAATTTTGCTATAGGAGGTGTTTACCGTGTTTCCAAAATGGGTTTGGACCCACTTTGAGTGGAAACACATAGAAATGATATATTATGACTTCTATAGATGTGTAGATACTAGATATGTGGTTTGTTTGTGTCCAAGTGTAAATAGCTGCCGGAAGCCAAATTTGACACTTGGGGCCTTTGGAACCACGTCAAACTCTGGTGAAATCCCTGTTTGAAATTTTAGAATTATAAAGAACTGAATTTCGGACATTTCGATACCAAAATTATGATTTTTGAGTATCGATTGATATTTTTAATATATGCCTGACTGAATTCATTAAATACGACAAACTTTGATATTAATGAAAATGTGGTTGAAAGGCTTGTTCCTAATGTCCATTGCCTTTAAAATAATCATGAGGGTCGTGTAAAATATTTTTGACACCTGACGTGAATTTTAGACTGAAATGGAATTATGAGAATTAATTCGAGAGTTAGATTTTAATGAATAATTGAAAAATAAATAGATATAATGATTTGATAATTGATTATAGATTATCTGGAAATGAATATATGACATAATTATATTGTTGATTGGATACGAATAGTAGAGTGGTTGTAAAGAGTACTACACGGTACCACTGTGAGTATTTCTTGACTTTGGTTCCTTGTATATGACAGTGTATAATATAAATTGTGTTTCAAATCATGAATATATGTATTTATTGCATTGTTTTAAATTCATGAAAATATTTGACCTTGGAGCATATTTTTGAATTTGCTAGAGCAAGCTAAAACATGGGATCATTTTCAAAAGACAGTCTCGCATGAGGATTGAATAATCTCATGGTCCGAGTGATAGTTTCTAAATGGAATTGGGATTAAGCCCTAATTTGGAATGATTCATAGCAGAAAATTGGGTAATGAGAGGTTCGAGCGTAAACTCCTTATAAATGCCTAATAAGGAGTGCATATCCGCTCTATTACTAGTAGGAAGGAGATTGTTTGATTTTATTGTAACCTTGCATGTTTTGGAATTACTTATAGGCATGTATGTATTATGAAATGTTTCATGCATTTTTGAATGAGATTTGAATGTATTTATTCATATGATTTTTATTAAATGCATATATGATGCCATAGTTAGGAATATTCACTGAGCTGTGGTTGCTCACCCAATTCTCAAACATTTCAGGTTCGGATCCTAAAGGCAAGGGAAAGGCACGTGAAGGATAGAGAATCCTTCTTCTTTTGCAATGTATGTAAATGGTTTGAGAATGTTTAATACTATTTTGAGTAGTAGTCATGTAAATAACACTATAATAATATTTGTATCACATAGATGGGCATGGATAGGTTTCCATGGATGTTTATATATGGAAATGTGAGGTCTAGATGATGAATGAGTAATGGAATGATAATAATTATACTGTGATTGTGTTTGACTTGTGATAATTAGGTTGTGATATGACCAATAAACAAAGGAGATTCTGTCGAAATTTTGAGAAAAATTTGGATGTGATCATATATACGCCGTCACATGACGTATATCGTATCTTGTGTCGGTCATGACGTCACTCTTATGGAGTGGGTTGCTACAATGTTGGTATCAGAACGTAAGGTTAAGGTTAAAAGCCTTGAAAGATAAAAGCCCTATTACATTATATTTGTTTGTATGTATGGGTATATGTTATGGGTAGCTAGTTTAAAATTAAATGTCCTGATCATTTGATTAATTGTCTCGTGTCTGTAATTTCCAAATTTGAAAAGAGATAATCAGAGTTGATCATGGATTCTACTAATCGAGAAAGGATTAGAAAACTTGAAGAAGTATTAGCAGCCCAACAACAACATAGTGCTTAGATCATTGAGATGATCACAAAAATGCGGGAAGATAGGCAGAGGCCTGCAACATCAGTAATCCATGATGCAGGAGCCAGCAGTGTTGGCGTAACTGCAGCTGAGCATGTGGCTGAAGTCCAGATAGTTGATCTAAAAATCGAAAAGAATAAAGAAAAAAAAATATACGAAGAGGTGATGAAAGCCTTTAAGAAGTGAGATCCACCCTCTTTTCCTGGTAGTTTGACATTGGAAGTGGCAGAAAATTGGCTTCTGATAATGGAAGTCATTTTTTATGATATGCAAGTCTTAGATAGTAATAAAGTGAGACTGGCAAGATTTAAGTTATCTGATGAAGCTGTGAGATGGTGTCAGACTACAAAAAGAATCCAGAGGGTTGTTTACACCTGGGAAAAGTTTAAAGCAGTGTTTCATGCAGCCTATGCCCCAAAGGCTGAACGTGACAGAAGAAGAGTAGAATTTAAGGATTGAAACAAGAGAATATGACTGTGAGACAATACGAGCATGAGTTTAAAAGGCTATCAGTATTTGCACTAGAGCTAGTACAGACTGATGAGAGCAGGATGGGCACGTCAGAGACGGATTTAGAGATCCTATTCGTCAGGGCTTGACAGTATCTGGTGTACAGACGTACAAGCAGGCAGTGCGATAGGCCTTAGATTTCGAGACTCCAGAGGTAGCCATTCATGAACTGTATCTACCATTCTTGGGGAAGAAAAAGGGCAGATCGGGTAGAAAGTACTGGAATGAGGCCAAGATGGCTAAAACGACTGAGGCAGCTAGTGGAGGCGAGCCATTTGTGATACCTATGGTACCATTCCCACCATTTGCAGCATTACCACCACCATCGGCAGGAAGAGGCGCATCGTCAGTAGGGAGATCTTAGAGTCAGGGTTCTTCCTTGCAACCGCCATGGCCTCAACAGAAAGGGTCAGGACAAAGTTGGTTTTCAGTTTCGGGCACAGAGTCCCAGACTGCATCTTTCACTCCTCGTCCATTGCCGATATTTTACAAATGTGGCATTAAGCGCCACAAGGACATTCAGTGTAGGAGGGCCCTCATCTTTAGAATCAACTTAAATACCTTTCAGGACGCTTACCGTCCGCCATCGCACTTAACATTATTTTAAAATCATTTTTAGTTCAAGACGCTTACTCTTGAGTAGCGCCCTAGTGTCAAAAGTTTTAAAATAAAGCAGGACGCTCAATGTAAAGTAGCGCCCTCATAAATTATGTCGTTTAATTGTCAAAACAAATCAGGACGCGTAACTATTCAGTAGTGCCCTCACTTCATTGTTCAGTAGGATGCTAATGTTCAATGAGCGCCCTCGAAGGAACAAAACAACAGAAATGATATTTTTACTATTCTGACATGTACGTCCTTTTAGCCATCTTTTCAGAACAACTTTTCGCATAAAATCAATTTTCTGTATTTGTAAAAGGTATTATCTGATTCACGAACCACGTCTTCTAAAACTTTCCTTATTTGTGTATCTGGAGAAAATCAAAATATTCATAAAATGTGCAGTTGCCATTTTCATGATATATTCTAGCTGTTGTGAGTAAACGTTCATATTTGAAATTCAAATTCAAATGAACAACAACTTCATCTCTACAAGTCTATAAATACGGACACTTAACAATATGTTAAGACTACCGAAAATACTCTAAGCTAAAAAACTTTTTGAAAGTTAGTCGAATTTTCATCTGGTCAAGAAAACGTTTAAGTCGCTATGTTTCCACAGTAGTTTTCTTTGAGACTTTACGTATTCAAAAGATTTTCATACTGAGCTAACATTTTATCTTTATCTGAAAATCTATTTGAAGTTTTGAATTGTTTTCACTCAAATCGTTCAGCACTGTTTTAACTTATATCATTCTTGCTAAAAGAGTAATTTGAGAGATAGTTCATATGATACAGTTGTATTCAATTTCATATCCTAGATACTGTATCAAGGTTGTGATAGTAGTTAAATAAACTACTGAGTTGATATTCTATATTCAACAAGGTCAGGTATTCTCACACATATAAGTTGAGAAACGATAGTTCTCACACCCGTAAGTTGAGAAAGCTTAGGTTTGTTTCACACCCGTAAGTTGGGATAGGTTGGTCTCACACCTGTAAGCTGAGCAGTGTAACGGTTGTTCTCACACCCGCAAGTTGAGAAAAGGTGTAACGGTTTGATTCTCACCCGTGAGAGAATCTCATAGTGAAAAGGTTAAAATCCTAAATGAGGATGTTAGGTAATGGACGTAGGCAAGTAGCCGAACTACTATAAATCGACTGTGTATATTTGTTTATTTTTTGTACTTTATTTTTTCCATTGTTATTGTTTTTAAATTGTCTAAATGTCCAATTTACCTCCCTCTTGGACATATATGGGCCAACAATTGGTATCAGAGAAGTGTTTCTCTTCAAAGAAACTTCACAATTTATTTGATATCAATGGCAATGACCAGAGGGACTGTCGTAGAAGTAGGTCAACCTTTAGACAGACCACCTCTGTTCAATAAAGACTGGTTTGAAGATTGAATAAAAATGATGAAATCTTTTCTACGATCTAAGGATATCAGTCTGTGGTAAATGGTTGTAAATGGCTACACCATGCCCAACAAGCCTATTGAGCTATGGACGGATAAGGAAATACTAATTGACAAACTTCACGCTCAAGCTGTCTATGCCTTGTACTGTTCTTTACCCGAGGAAGAAGTAGAAAGGGTAGTTCATTTACTCGAGAAAGAAGTCAGCATGGAGAACGAGGATAATGAATTATCTCAGCTGCTTCAAAATGAGACAGAGTGCTCAAGTCGAGGACTTTGCAGTACATTGAGGTAAAAGTCAAAAATATGCAAAGGTATAAAAGTCACTCTCTTTTCTTCTATTGCTAGAATATATTCATTAGTAACTATTTGAAATTAATGATTATCTTTAATCATGTGTTGCTTAGAATGTTTAAATATTTTCGCTCATGATTAAATCATTGACTGTTGGTAGATGAAATATAATTTGCGATATCATTTATTCAACCATACGATACTTGAGCTTATATTAGTCAAATATGCTAAATATTTGAGTCTGAGTATCAATAAGGATGCTAACAGTGTTTGAGGACGCTAATGTGCCCGATGCCCTTAGTTGTTCCAAAACTACTCGTCATAAGGAGGACACTAATGTGCATAATAGCTCTAGTCGATTAAAAACGTTAATCAGAAGAAGGACACTAATCGATCAATATTGCTTATTAAATTAAACCGCCTTTTAAGAATGGGAAGCGACACATGTTGATATGTGTCAGGAGCGAGCTTATCACTTTTTTTCTATAAAGCCAAACTTTTTGTATCCTAGCTGCCACTTTTCACCTTTTGTGCCCTAGGAAGCTTCAAAGAACTTTCTAGGAATCGTTTCAAAAATTACCTCTGAATCTTCATCTTTAACCTCTAGTAACTTTTGTTCTTTGTTCATTTCTGAAACTTCTAATTCCTGTTGGATCAATATTTGTGTTGTCACCTCCAGAAAGAAGTGTGAGACTAAGAACCGAACCAACTAAAATCGAACTGGCTGAGGAACCCACACCATCTGTACCCACACCTCCCATTGAGACCGGGTCTGGACCATCTGACATGTACGTATTTTTCGCCACCTTTTCGGAATAACTTTTCGTACAAAATCAATTTTTTATATTTGTAAGAGATATTCTCTAATTCACGAACCACGTCTTCTAAAACTTTTCTTACTCGTGTATCTGGAGAAAAATAGAATATTCATGAATTGTGCAGTTGCCATTTTCGTGGTATATTCTAGTTGTTGTCAGTAAACGTTCATATTTGAAATTCAAATTCAAATGAACAACAGTTTCATCTCCACAAGTCTATAAATACAGACACTTAACAATTTGTTAAGTACGGAAAATTCTTTGAACTAAAACACTTTTTGAAAGTTAGTCGAATTTTCATATGGGCAAGAAAACGTTTAAGTTACTCTATTTTTCATAGTAGTTTTCTTTGAGAATTTACGTATTCAAAAGATTTTCATATTGAGCTAACATTCTATCTTTATCTGAAAATCTCTTTGAAGTTTTGAACTGTTTTCACTCAAATCGTTCAACACTGTTTTAACTTATACCATTATTGCTGAAAGAATAAGTTGAGAGATAGTTCATACGATACAGTTGTATTCAATTTCATATCTTGTATACTGTATCAAAGTTGTAACAATAGTTAGATAAACTATTGAGTTGATATTCTATATTGAACAAAGTTCGGTCTTCTCACACCCGTAAGTTGAGAATTGGTAGTTCTTACACCCGTAAGTTGAGATAGGTTGGTCTCACGCCTGTAAGCTGAGCAGTGTAATGGTTGTTCTCACACCCCTAAGTTGAGAAAAGGTGTAACGGTTTGATTCTCACTCGTAAGAGAATCCGTTAGTGACCAAGGTTAAAATCCTAACTGAAGAGGTTAGGTCGTGGACGTAGGCAACTAACCGAACCACTATAAATCGACTGTGCATATTTGTTTATTTTTCTGCACTGTATCTTTGCCATTGTTATTATTTTTAAATTGTCTAAGTTTCCAATTCACACCCCTCTTGAACATATCTGGGACAATAATTGGTATCAGAGTAGTGTCGATCTTCAAAAAAACTTCACAATTTTTTTGATATCAATGGCAATGACCAGAGGGAATGTCATAGAAATAAGTCAACCTTTAGGCAGACCACCTCTGTTCAATAAAGATTGATTTGAAGATTGGATGATAAGGATGAAATCCTTTCTACGATCTAAGGATATCAGTCTATGGGAAATGGTTGTAAATGGCTACACCATGCCCAACAAGCCTATTGAGCTATGGACAGATAAGGAAAGACTAAATGCCAAACTTAACGCTCAAGCGTTCTATGCCTTGTACTATTCTCTACCAGAGGAAGAAGTTGAAAGGGTAGTTCATCTTGAGAGTGCCAATGAAATTTGGAAAACTCTTAAATCACTTCATTGTGATAAGATTAACGTTCGAGATGAAAAGCTCAAAAAGTTTGATAGACTATTTGATGCCTTTGAGATATCGGAGAATGAATCTCTTGAAACGGCATGCAACATATATCAATCCATTCTTAACGGAATGCAAGAACTGAATCAGGAAATACCTGTAGAAATATCTCTTGTATACTTCTGTGATAAGCTTCCAAAGAAATGGAATGATAAGCTGACTACGTTTGCTGATCTGTTGAACCATGAAAAATGAATCTAAAGGAGTTTAGTGATCTCCTACAAACTGTGGAAAGAAGGGATGAAAATAGAAACCCAGTTAGAACATTACAAGAGCCACTCGCTCAGTTTAGGGTTCTAGAAAATGAGTCAGTTCATGATAACCTGCAACGTTTTATACGTCTTGTAAATGAACTTGAATATTTTGGAAAAACTATATCTCATTCTACTTTAGTATAATCTTTTCTTAACAATTTTTCTGAAAACTGAAAATATAAAATAGATTTTATAAATGAGTTTTCAAATCCATTTGAAATCAGCTTTCAAGAAATTGATTACATTTTAAATGGGTTAGAAACTTCATCTGAGAGAGAAGACATTCTTGCATGTATACCAATCAGGAACGGAAATGAAGCTGCTGATGATATAGACACCATGTGTCATTAATCCACAGCAAGCACATCCAGAATGCTCAATGAAAGATCTCCTAATAGAATGTCAAGAAAGAAGTCAGCATGGAGAACAAAGATAATTAATTATCTTAGCAGCTTCAAAATGAGACAGAGTGCTCAAATTGAGGACTTTGCAATGCCTTGAGGTAAAAGTCAAAAATATGCAAAGGTATAAAAGTCACTCTCTTTTCTTCTACTGTTGGGATATACTCATCAGTGACTACTTGAAATTAATGTCTATATTTAATCATGTGTTGCTTAGAATGTTTAAATATTTTCGCTCGTGATTAAATTACTGACTGTTGGTTGATGAAATAATTTGCAATATCAGTTATTCAACCATACAATATTTGAGATTATATTAGTCAAATATGCTATATATTAGAGTCTAAGTATCAATAAGGATGCTAACAGTGTTTGAGGACGCTAATGTGCCCGATGCCACTAGTTGTTCCAAAACAACTCGTCATAAGGAGGACGCTAACTTGCAAAATAACTCTAGTCGACTAAGAACGATAGTCAGAAGTAGGACGCTAATCGGTCAATATTGCTTATTAAATCAAACCACCTTTTAAGAATAGGAAAGCGACACGTGCTGATATGTGTCAGGAGCAAGCTTATCACTTTCTCTCTAAAGCCAAACTTGTTGTATCCTAAAAGTCACTTTTCACCTTTTATGCCCTAGGATGCTTCAAAGAACTTTTCCAGGAATTGTTTCAAAGTTACCGCTGAATCTTCATCTTTAACCATGGTAAATCATGTTCTCTGCTCATTTTTGATTCGTCTATTCTCTTGTTTTTCAGTCTTTGTCTTGTTGTCTAACTTCTACACATCCTCTCTTTTGATTTTTTCTTAATGGAACCCAAACCCGAAAAGCTTTGCCCCTTTTCTGCTAGAAAGTGAGTTGTGTCGCTATCATCACCTCCAGATAGGCGTGTGAGACCAAGAACTGAACCAACTCAAGCCGCACTAGTTGAGGAACCCACACCAGTGATACCTACACCTTTTACTAAAACCGGGTCTTACGCATCTTCTTCTTCTCAGATGAGAAGAAAAGGAGACAAAGCCGAGAAGCTCATGAACCAAGCTGTGATTGATGGATGCTATGTCGATTTCGGCGTTTTCATCAACTCTCATCTGGACATTTTCTCTCTTTTTGAATTCCAAGGCTGGATCGATTTTCTTATCCTCAATTAAAAATGGTACCCCAGTCTCGTCAGCCAATTTTATTTAAATCAGGTTGATAAACCCGGCTCTGAAGTCTCAAAATAATCTATGGTGAAGGGAAAATCTGTTGAGATTTCTCCCAGATTCTATTATGAAACATTCCACTTGCCAAATGATGAAAGTGCCCACATATTTTCATTCACCAAGAACAAAGTCAAGTATCCAGGCTACAACAACCTTTCTGCTCTTAATCTTGATTCAAGGAAAAAGGACCACTCGAGTGTCGACAAGAAACTCACAATCAGTCCTTTGAACTTATTCCCAGAATAATCCACAATGTCATTACCCACATCATTCAGCCTAAAAATGGTAGCAGGGGTAATGTGAATGAATTAGACTTATTCTTAATCTGGTGCATTCTGGAGAAGAAGAAAGTAAATCTCGCCCACATTCTCATGCATGTAATGAATACGGTGGTTAGTAGAGGAGGAGGTCTACCTCTGGGTATGTACCTCACCACTCTGTTTGAGAGATGTGGTATCGATTTCAGTAGAGAAAGCTTTAAGGAACATAGCAGATACAACTGCATTGGTCAAACCACTGTGAAATTGATAAGATATACTTATGTTCCTGCATTGGACAAATAGCTTCTAATGTCAGAAGTTCCACTTGAAGGCGAACCAAGTGGAAAAGATGAAGTAAGAGAAGAAGATGTATCAGCAATAGAGAATGAAGTTGCCCAAGCTTCAAATGCTCCAATCGAGCATGTTTCAATTGATGATGTAGAAATTAAACATGTAAAACAAGTTGTCTATGCTGAAGAAGATCTAATGGAAGAGGTAACCCATATTTCTCAAGCCATAGTTGAAGAACATTTGCATGAGTCAGAAAATGTTGATGCAATCTCGAAAGATATCACCAGAGAAAAAGTTAGTGAGGACTCAGATAAAACCATTACCAGACCACCATCTCCATTTGATATGCCCGTATCAATGGAATCTCAAGACTCGTAGAAGAATTAGTCTGATGGTATACAATGTAAGGATTCAGGGGGTTATGATTTGGCAATCATACCCTATCAGGGAGATGACATGAATAAAGAGGTTGATGAAGAGGATCATGTTGAAGATTTTCATGAGGCCAATGTTGAATATCAAGCAGATGATGAAATGGAAAGTATTTATGAGGAAAGCACATCCGATCATGAGCCGCCTTCCTATTTATCCACAAGCATGCCAAATGATGAATTCTTTAGAGAGGAGGACTTTCTCAGATGAGTAAGAGAAGATCAGATTTTTGTCATGTCTCAACTAATGACTCGTTTGGAACAGAACCAAGTTCAGCTGAAGAATGAGACATTGTCAGAAGTCCGACAATCTCTGAAATCACAGGAGAAAGTTGAGATTAATGAGATCAAAGAACATAACTCTCAAATGATTAAGGCAAATGAACTGCTCGAGAAGCTGTCTCAACAAATAGATAGACAGGTAAGTGTTATGCAGTCCTTACTTACATCGAGCTCCACTCTATCATCATTACTTGATGATTCTATGAAGAATATTTAGGGGGACATGCGACAGATCAAGAAATTCATAAATGCCTTTGTTGTTGGTTTTCCGTCAAGATTGGCAGTTCCTCAACAACCTCCAGCCAGACCTCAAGATCCACAAAGTTGCACAATGCCAACTACATCAAGTCGTGCTTCCAGTGCTATAACTGAAGAAGCTTTGAAAAAGATTCTTGAAGAAACTCAAAGCTTGAGAGGTAAAATGGCTGAATCCTATAAAGATAAGTCCATTTATGAAACTCTACAGTCAGTTTTGGGTGCTATCTTGAATCAAGTCACCAGCAAAATTGCACTCAATCCGGTGCTTCAGGCCATCTCCAGTTTGAAAGAAAACTTATATACTGCAAGGCCAACACTAAAAGAGGATGATAGACTAACCAAGATTCTAGACTTGGTTACTCGTGCTTTTGAGAAATTACAAAACTTGGAGAATGAGATGCCTTTCCTTGCCACATCAATTATGGATCTATCTCACACTATCATCACAACTGCAGATCGAGTGGAAGGAGTAGTCGGCTTCTTTGAAGACCTCTTTAAGGCAATGAACAGTAGGATGCATTCTACTGTTTGGTACATTGCCTTAAGCATGAAACATTTTTCTAAGCTCTTTCATCTATTGGAGAAGAAAGGTGTAGAGGTTCCACCTGCACCAAGAGCTCCAACCTTCACACGTCCTCAAGGAACTCACGACTCTGACATACTTCAAGGTATATTTCAATGTGAAGATGAAGATGAATCGGATGAAGAGCCATTGCATAAAATCAGTCGAAGAATGTCTCTACCCCAGATCCCTCATTAGAAACTTTCCCTGATCTTAAACGCAAGCGACCAATAAAGCTAGAATTTGAAGGTCATTCACTCTCTCCTGAGTTTGCTCAAGGTCTTGCAGATCGAAAAGCAAAATCTGTTTAAATATGGTGTTTCCAAACATGCCCACAAAAAATTCATTGAAAGATCTAGGAAGGGTATTGTAATTGATGAATCTGTCAGCAGTGTGAGTCAGATCACAAGTGGTTCTTCGAGACCACCAGCACCAAGGAAACCCAAGAATTCTGCACCTAGTTCCAGTGGATCCCAGAAGGATGAGGAGGTCGAAAGGAAAAGGAAAGGGAAGGGCCAAAGTACGGGCAAAGCCTACCCACTTTTTGATGTTTTCAAAAGGGGGAGAAGAGATTGTAGATATTAAGGCTAAATCAGCTCAAGAGGGAAGCTACATGTAAGGGGGAGTTTACATGTAAGGGGGGAGTTCTATCCAAGTTACTATGTTCTATCCACGTTAGTGTATTCATTCTTGTTTATAATTTACATTGTTTGTATTCTGCACTGTTTGCACTTACCATGTAAATTGTATGATTAAAATCAAATAGGACTGACATGACTACAACAGATATCTTTTAAATTTGTTATATGTTTGAATACATAAATATAGCTATCTACATGATCTCTGAGTATTTAAAATCATCAAAAAGGGGGAGATTGTTATCTCAATGAACCCCATGACATGAATGTTTTGATGATCCCAAATATCTCTAGTTGGTCTATCTAATGATCTTGTCAAGTGTTTCATATTTATCAAGAATCAAGATCAAGGAACTATGATCACAAGCCTATTGAACATCAAAGTAAAGTTTTGAGTGTGTCACTACTTAAAATGTAATGTCTATGGATCATTTTACTCTCAGCAAGATTTTTATCTTTTGCATATTTTGATCGTAACATTTTAATCGTACCTTATGATTTCTAAAGTATTTGTTTTGATTAAAAGAAACAATGTTGTTTTATCGAGCTTTAATCGAGAAATTAAAAACAACTTTTATAAAAGACTTTCAGGACGCTAATGTTTTAGCAGCGCCCTCTTGAACTTGATAAGTCAGGACGCTGATAAAATGTTAGGACGCTCAGGGTTGAATTGAACTGATTAATAAGGACGCTGACTTAGTTTTAGTTTGCTGAAAGATCATTTTACCTTTAAGTGATTTCTATATTTAAGGATGCTAATAAGTTATTAGGATGCTACTTGTGTAGGAGCACCTTCATCTTTAAAATCAACTTTATTAACTTTCAGGACGCTCACCGTCTGTCAGCGCACTTAAAATTGTTTTAAAATTACTTTTAATGATTCAGGACGCTTACTCTTGAGTAGCGCCCTCATGTGTTTTGCGTTTTAAAACAAAGCAGAACGCTTACTGCAAAGTAGCGCCCTCATGCTTTAAGTCATTTAATTGTCAAAGCAAGTCAGAACACTTACTATTTAGTACCGCCCTCACTTCATTATTCAGTAGGACGCTGAGGTTCTATGAGCGCTCTCAAACGAACAAAACGACAGAAATGATATTTTTACTATTTGACATGTACGTATTTTTTGCCACCTTTTCAGAACAACTTTTTGTTCAAAATCAATTTTTTATATTTATAAGAGATATTCTCTGATTCACAAACCACGTCTTCTAAGACTTTCCTTATTCGTGTATTTGGAGAAAAACAAAATATTCATGAATTGTGCAGTTGCCATTTTTGTGGTATATTCTAGTTGTTGTGAGTAAACGTTCATATTTAAAATTCAAATTCAAATGAACAACAACTTAATCTCTACAAGTCTATAAATACAGACACTTAACAATTTGTTAAGTACCAAAAATTCTTTGAGCTAAAACACTTTCTGAAAGTTAATCGAATTTTTATTTGGTCAAGAAAACATTTAAGTTACTCTATTTTTCACAGTAGTTTTCTTTGAGACTTTACGCATTCCAAAGATTTTCATACTGAGCTAACATTCTATCTTTATCTGAAAATCTCTTTGAAGTTTTGAACTATTTTCACTCAAATCGTTCAACACTGTTGTATTCAATTTCATATCTTGTATACTGTATCAAGGTTGTAACAACAGTTAGATAAACTACTGAGTTGATATTCTATATTCAACAAAGTTCGGTCTTCTCACACCCGTAAGTTAAGATAGGTTGTTCTCACGCCTGTAAGCTGAGAATAGGTGTAACAGTTTGATTCTCACCCGTAAGAGAATCCCTTAGTGACAAGGTTAAAATCCTAACTGAGGAGGTTAGGTAGTGGCTGTAGGCAAGTAGCCAAACCACTATAAATCGACTATGCATATTTGTTTATTTTTTTGCCCAGTATCTTTACCAGTGTTATTATTTTTAAATTGTCTAAGTGTCCAATTCACCCCCCTCTTGGACATATCTGGGCCAACAACCAACACCCAATTTTGGTTCATTTGCACGTTTTTGACTTAGAAAATAGGGCAAAAAAGGTGGAGAAGAGAAGAAAAGGAGAAAAGTTAGGGTTTTTGAGGTTCATTGCTCAAATATTTCCTAAGGTATGCGTGATTTTCCCTTTTCTTCGTAAAATCTCTTTGACATTGCGCAATGAGCATGATTTTGATCTAAGGGTGGGTATGAGCCACGGTTTGGGGGTGTCCCTAAGCTAGGGTTGACTGATTTTTGCTCTTTTGAACTTGTTTAAGTTAGAACAACCCTCTATGACTTAGATCTACACTCAATATGCATTTTCTAAGCACTTCACCACATTTTTGGTGGTGCATGGAGTTAGGATTTTGTTGGAAACCCTTAAGGACGAGTTGTATTCTAGGGATTTGGGTTCCTAAGGTGATTTGAATCCAATGGTAGCATTTTCTCCAATTTCTAGCAAGAAATTTGTGAAGTAGTGTGTATTGGCCCTACATCTAAAGAATGAACTTAGGGTGTGTTTGATAGCTGAGAAAATGAAAATTTTCTAGTGTTTGGTTGGCAAAAGAGGTGAGAAAAAAATTAAAAAATTCTTTCTCGGGCCCACCATTTTCTCACCATAATTTTCTCAGCTAAGGGGGTGAGAAAATCAATTTTTTTCATTAGAAAATTTTATACACTAATTTGAAGAAGTTACAATCATATAACTGAATAACTAATTAATAACAAACTATGACAAAATTTTCTCATGTCCAATCAAACAACTATGAGAATATTTTCTCAAGGAAAATTTTCTTAGCTATCAAACACACCCTTAGGGTTTTCCATTTCAATTGCATGTCAACTATGTTGAATAAATGACTCATTCTAAATGAATGATGGTAGAATTTGGTGGTTATGCATGTTGATAGCCCCAAGTGTATTGTAAAATTGGCTTAGGTCACAATTTTGGGACTTGCCCAAAATTGGGGCTTTTGACCTAAGTTAAGTCAATTGGTCAAATTGACATTGGACTTGTCTAACTGAACCCAAATTAGATTAGATTGTAGGCTTAGGATGATTGGACTTGTGTTGGAATTGATGACTTAAACTAAGACTTATGTTGGATTGAATATGAGTCTTGTATGGATGTTGAGGTTGATCATGAGAAATGAAACTCGTGATGAGGCTTAAATGCACATGGACATAGGTTGTGGAATATATCATGATTAGTGTTTATGTATGGGAATGATCATGATAATTGATTTATGTGCATATGGCATGGTTAACAGGATCTTGATTTGCATTAGAATTGGTGTTGATCCGTGTGTGGATTGCATAGCTTGCGTGGCTTGGTTGTGACTAATTGTTCCTTATGATTATCACTTGTGTCATCATATTAAATTATACTTGTATGTTGAAAGTCATGAAATATCATTATGAAAATGCATGTGTTTAATATGTTTTCGAATGGCATGCATTGAGACTCTAGACGGCTTGACATGTTGTCAAGCTAAGTTGTCTCTAGATATTGAATATCGAGAAGGCTTGGGTAATTACCAAGCTAACTTCTCTAGAGGTGGAATTGAATGTTGAATATCTAGGAGGCTTGACATGTAGCCAAGCTCATCTTTCCCTAGAGGTTTCACTGTATGAGATTGACATACCTCGCTAGGGAGGATCATTTCACTTTAGAGTGACTGATCTCGGTTGTACCCTAATAAGGGAGGACCATAAGTTGGTCTCTACAGTAGGAAAATGATGTGGTAAAGTGGATGAACAACCCATAAATGAAAGCTATACCCCTACATGAGAGGACCGACTTTCTGGTCTCTATAGTTATGGGTTGATGGATGGGTTTAAAATGGATGAAAATGGTTGAATGCTTATTTTACTATGTGTTTTATGTTTCACATATTCATGAGCATTATTTCATGCATGCATATCTATATATGGCTTTTATTGATGTATAATTGATGGCATGAATGACCTCTATTCACTGGGCATAGTTGGCTCACCCTCTCACTCTCTTTTTAGGTCCTTTAGATAAGGGCAAAGGCATTGCATTTACTTGAGGACCTAGCCACTGCAGAGCTAGGACATCTTGACATGAGTCTAGGACCTGTGTATTTTTTGATGTCCTTTCTACATATGCATATCTTTTTTGTTTATTTTGATACCTATGTAATTTTTATCACATGTTAAACCTATATGTTGAGGAGTTTTGTATAATTGTTGTATATGGCCTTAGGCCTTAGACTTTTGAAGATGGGTATGGGTGTGTTGACCCTAGACTATTATTGGTTTATTTTGGAGACTATGTTTATTTGGAGATCATTATTATTTTGGTTTATGTGGATGTGCATGCCATTGATTTTAGAACTATTAAGTTTATCAGGTTGTGGTGGTTTAAAAAAAAATGGGGACTCTATGAAGAGTTTGGTTGAGGCTTGTAGGGTCCCGATCATCCCATGAGATGATTTGGGGTGGTCGTGGATGCCTACGCCGGGCGTCCTGCCCCGACATTTTGCACATCGATTCTTGAGGGATTGTCGTCTAGGGTGTGGGGTCGCCACAGTTGGTATCAGAGCCCATGTTTACTAGGTTTGATCTAGATAATGGATTTAGAAGATTTTGACTTTGGTTGATTGGTTGATTTTGATTGAGTGGAGAGCTTTAGGAATTAAAAGATTGAAAAAAAACTAAAAGCCTTAGTATCCTATTGTGTGTATTATATGATATGGATAGTTATGATAATAGGTGATTTGTTATTCTCAGTATGTGTGACGATTATTAACTCTCCCTTGTGCACATCAATTAAGGCCCGACCAGTTGCAAGGAAAGGTCTTCCAAGAATGAGTGGAATCTCGTTATCTTCTTCCATATCAAGTACTACAAAATCAACGAGGAAAATAAACTTGTCCACTTTTACCAAAACGTCTTCAATAATGCCTCTTGGATATGTGATGGACTGATCTGCTAGCTACAATGATATTGTGGTAGGCTTCACTTCACGTAAATCGAGCTTCCTGAAAATAGACGAGGGCATTGAGTTAATGCTAGCACCAAGATCACACAAAACTTTATCAAAAGAAGAGGTACCAATTACACAAGGAATAGTAAACTCCCAGGATCTTTGAGTTTTTGTGGTAGCTACTTCTGCAAGATGGCATTGCGTTCTTCTGTCAATTTGACTGTTTCAAACTCCTCAAGCCTCCTCTTCTTGGACATCACATTTTTCACAAACTTGGCATAATTGGGCATTTGCTCCAAAGCATCTGCAAAAGGTACGTTGATGTGAATTTTCTTGAAAATATCCAAAAATTTAGCAAACTGATCATCAAGCTTTTTCTTTGCAAATCTTTGAGGATACGGGATGGGAGTCTTAAAAGTAGGAGGGTTTTTCAAAAAAGTAATGCGACCCGGTACATAGTCATCTTTCTTCGATTCTTTTCCTTCTTTATTGACAACTTATTTGCCTTTGTTCTGACTTTCCTCTTTTTGAACCTCTTGTGGATCATCTTCTTGAACTTGTATGGATGATGAAAGAGTGGGTGATGAAGAATGAATAGATGGTGACAAACCATTCTCAACCTCTTTTCCACTTCTCAATTTGATAGCTTTGCACTGTTCTTTTGGATTTATCTTTGTATTGCTTGGGAAGGAGCTTTTTTCTTGACTATTGGCTGAAGATGCAATCTGCCCAATTTGTACTTCCAAGTTCTTGATTGAAGCACTCATGTTTCCTATGTGGCTCTCGATGTTGTTAACTTTGGACTCGGTCTTCTCAAATTTGTTTGATGTTTCACCCATGAACTTAGAAGTTTCACTTGTAAGCCTAGCCAAGGCATCTTTGAATGATGACTTCCTCTCTAGAACATGGACTTCTGAGTTGAAACCCGACGGTGGTTGCAACATATTCCTATTGTTGGAATAAGAGAAGTTTTCATGGTTGCGCACACCCAGATAATACTGATTAGGCACTTAACTTGAGCTCGCACCTTGGTTCCCTCTATAATTATATAGTCGGTTGTTCACAAACTGGCATTGCTCTTCTTGACCAATCAAGCCTTGTGGAACCATGTGTGCCGCCGCAATGGATTCAATGGATGAGGAAGATGAAGATGAAGGATTGCCTTAAAGAGTGGAGACTCCATCAGACAAAGTCGCCATGTGGTGTAGCATTGAAGACAATTGAGCTGATAAAGCCGTTAATTGATTTACTTCATGCAATCTGGCTACTCTCTTTGTTGGAGCCCTCTCATTTGAGTGTTCATAGGAGTTTGAAGCCATTTCTTCTATCAACATGAGAGCCACATTTGTTGTCTTCCCCATGAGAGTGCCACCGGCCGCCGCAGCAACCCATGCTCTTGTAGACATGGTCATGGCATTGTAGAAATTTGGATTTGAAGCCAATCTTGATAACCATGTTGTGGGCATCTTCTCAATAGATCCTTGAATCTTTCTCATGCTTCATACAATGATTCAGACTCAAGTTGCTTAAATTGGCTTTACTGTATCACACATTTCGAAAAATGTGTTAATATGAGTTGTAGGGTCTTCTTGTGGTGCTCCTCCAAGCTGGTGTTGTAGCACCATAGTGATCAAGGTCGGCTTCAATTCAAAATTGTTGGCATTGATGGGTAATCTTGCTATGCCCAAGTAATTGTTATTCACCACGGGCTCGAAATAGTCTGTCAATGGCAACTGATCATTTTCTTCCGCCATGGCTTGTTCTTCAACTCTTCGGTCTCTTCTCAACCTCCAAAAAGTTCTTCCAATTTCCTGATCAAGCAGCAAGAGTTCAACGCTCCTTGTCCTTCACATTAACCACGCAATTCTAGCAAGAAAAGAGAACAAGAATTTTAGAAAATAACAAATAAAATTCAAACAAAAAGAAATACCTAAATTAAGATCAAAACCAATTTGTAACGGTATTAATAACATAAAAATTGGCACTATCCATGGCAACGACGCCAAAAACTTGATCATGAATATTTGTATCGCAAGTGCACGACTGTCAAGTAATAATATAGACTGACGGAGAGTCGGGTATCGTCAACAGGGATTGTTAATTTAACTGTTAAAAATGCCCAAAACTACTAAAATCTTGATTTTATCTAAGTGATCGAATTGCGATGGATTAATTGTTGGAATGAAAATTAACTGAAATTAAAACTAAATTATGCAAATAAACTGAGAATTAGAGAAAACCAATGAATAAAGATGATAGGGAGTTGATTTCATTATGTTGTTTTATATAGGTTTCAAAAGATAGTGCTATTGAGTTAATTCTTAGGTTTATAAATCATGAATCCTAACTTGTTCAAACCCTTCTCTCGAATGCAAATTCAAACACATATACTTCAATTACTAATTCCCTTTCTCGAGTGCAAATTAACAATTAAAACATGCATTAAGATCTATGATTCAATTCCAACGATTTCAAAGGTGTTGTAGGTCTCTCGACTCGATACAACTCCCTAGGTTGCAATTCACTTGTTCAGATTCGAAAACACCTCTCTCGAGTGTAAGAATTCAAATCTAAAATCATCCAACAGGTGGCCAACAAGTTGCAAGTATTAAGCATGGAAAATTACAAATAAACCAATTAAAGTAATCAACAACACACAAACAATGAAAATCAACCCATATAATTCAACATAGATCAATCAACATCTCTAATGGAAACTTAGCTCATATTTAAATCTATGGTTACAAAAATGAAAATTAAAGAAGTGTTCATCATCACAATCGAAAGAAGAAAAATGAAATTAGAAACCCCCTTTAACAAGTTGATATCCTTCTTCAAGCTTCTTCAATCTGCAACTTCTCTTCTTCAATGGTTTCTTCTTGCCTCCTTTCTATTCTCTAAACCTAACTAACTCTATCTAATTGTCTAAAATTTGCAAGATAAAATGAAAGATAACCTAATAAAAACCCTAAAGTGAGTTTATATACAAGAAGGGGTCAAAAGACCAAAATGGGCACCAAAAACAAGTGTCAAAATCCAAAAATCACGCACAAATAGCCCAAAGGCGCCACGGTGTCGTGCCTGGCACCGCGGTGCCCAGAAGCTCTCTTCTTCAATCTTTTTCCATTTTGCAATGGCGTCGCGGCGCCCAGAATGGCTTTTTCACTCTTTTGTGCATTTTTCTCCTTGTATTTTCTTTGGCTTTTGGTCCTTCTTCTTGTACACTTTTTGCACATTTTCTTGCCCTATTATGAGCCTCATTTGCACCACTCTAAAGTTCCTTATTCACCTACGAAACAAAACACAAAAACAAATGTAAGTAATCTATATTAATCAACTAATAAAAATCTATATGCAAGTATGTATTAACATGTAAAATATGAAAATATTAATATAAAAGTGATGCAATTGACTTTGGGAAAAATATCTAAACATCATGATTATTTTCCTAAGCTAGCCTAATGCATGTAATTTATGAAAGCATCTAAAACTAACTTCTAAAATTCATAAAAACATCTAAATGGACCTAAAACACAAATATGAACAACTAATGCAAAAATACCTAAAAACTAACTAATCACACCTAAAAGT
This sequence comes from Paratinospora sagittata, assembly GCA_035771175.1. NCBI lineage: Eukaryota > Viridiplantae > Streptophyta > Magnoliopsida > Ranunculales > Menispermaceae > Paratinospora > Paratinospora sagittata. The sequence continues at coordinate 13,330,018 of CM069609.1, read as the reverse complement.
CTAATAAAATAGCATGTAAACTAACAACTAAAATTCAACTTATCAACCACCGGCCATGGGTTGGGCAGAGCCCCCTCCACCACCACCAGTCATGGGTTGGGTAGAACCCCCTCCACTACCACCGACCATGATTTGGTGTTAACCAACCATACCATTATATAATGATTAAGGGGAACCTCAGCCAGGAATGATGCCAGAATTGAATGGTTGGTATGATCTAGTATATCAACCTCCTCCTATACCCTAGATGATTCCATCCATGGAAAGCGCAGTGGGTAATCCTCCACCACCAGAGCAAATTCCAAGCCAACCTTCTGAGGAAGTTGAAGATAATGAAGAACTATTAAGACTCCTCAATTCTGATCACGAGGATAGAGGTAAATTTTTATTTTTATTAGCAAATTTCGAGGACAAAATTTCAATAAGGAGAGTAGATTGTAATACTATAAAAATATGCAACCCTAAAATCCTACAAGGAAACAACTAGACTAGGAAATATTAGAAGAAAATTTAAGGGCAAAATAATAAATTCATAGAATTTGTAATTTTCATTAAAGTTCAAGGGCAATTTGGTAAATTTACCCCACTTGTAAATACTAGAAAAGTTTGAGGACAAAACGATAAATTTACACCAAGGGCAAAAAGGTAATTTACACCAAGGGCAAAATGGTAATGTACACCGAGGGCAAAACGGTAATTTTGCCTACTTCTAATTATTCAAACAGGTCAAGGGAAAAATGGGAACATAAAATTTTGAACCTCTATAAATAGGGGCTTAGGTTAGTTAAAATCGTATTTCAGTTTAACTCTCTAAAATTCCAATAAGGTGAAACTCTAAAGTAATTGTTGAGGGTATAACAATAAGGAGATTATAGCAAATTTAAGGTTGGAATGATTCTTTAAGTTCTTGTTTTTTATACATTCCTTTAGTTATGTATTGTTCGTATTCTGTTGTATTGGGTAAGCATGAGAACTGGGTGTTGGTTGACCCACGTTGAGAGCTAAATGCAACCAGAAAAAGTGTACCTTATGTGAAAATATCCTATGTAGGCAAATTCATTATTATCATTATGGCCATACTATTAAATTGATTGTTTTGCTTGTGATACTGTGAGGAATAGTTTAATACATGTACAAACGTTTTGTAAAAAGTGTGGGGACTTCAAAAAGATCCACTGGGCTTTTAGCTCACTTCCTTACTATCTCTTAGGAAATTAGTCATGATGCGAATTGGAGACGTTGTTGTCAGGGAAGCAAAAGAAAATAAGCAAGACGATGCGGTGTGGACGTTGGAAGTTGTATGTACATATATATATAAGTTAAGTTATGATATATATATATATAAAGCTTATATCAGTTATATGTTCGATTATGTAAACATATATATACATATATATATATATATATATATAGAGAGAGAGAGAGAGAGAGAGAGAGAGAGAGAAAGAAAGAGAGAGAAAAATAGAATCAGTAAATGAGAGGCAGCGAAATTGTATAATAACTTGCCCTAACTGCCATATACTTATGTTTGATATATATATGTATCTAAACAAGAAGTTCAGTAAATAGAAGTTTTTAAGAAAATGGTATAATTGTTCACCCAATTTGTGTACGTGTTGACATAATTTTGACATTTTTATTACTTACATTTGGATCACAAGAGTACAAGTGGGAAAAAGAATAAGAAAGGAATACAAATTGGGGTGTTACACGCGGTGCCTGAAGACGAAGCATCGGCATCTGAGAATCTCGCTCTACCATGACCACGTCGAGAGGGTGCCACACCCTAAGGTTGTATTGGTGTTGCTCCTCGTCCAAGCGGACGAGCTACTGGAGGTGCATCCCCTGCTCCCTCTATGTCAGGCTCTGGCTGCTCTGTCTGAGGATCAAAAGATATGAATCTGGTGCCCTTGCCCCGACATCTCCTGAAGATATGCACCCAATCTCGGATGCGTCCTACCCACTGATATTCGAGTGATCAAATAGTGTTCTCTCCAATAAAAATTTTCTTGTTTGGCTTCGTCGAAACCTTGAAGCCTGTAAAATCAACGCCAGCGCGTTTAGCGAGCAGAGTCACTAAAGCGCCATAGGATAGTGCCCTAGTGTAATGTCGTGTCCCGGTGATGTGATTAATGATAACGTGGGATAGGCGAATACTAGTGCGACTATACATGCACCAAAGAAGAAAAGCATCTAAAAGATTTACATTCACGTGCGAGCTCAACCGAGGAATGATCACCATCGAAATGATGTTATGGAAGATCTTGAACCCCAATCCAAAACTGGTGTTGGACACCGTCAACACCCCATGTGTAGACTCCACTCCCGACATGGTCCTCAATGTCGTGACCTGATAAGTTGAGTTTTGGTTAGTGTTTTGCATGTCAATTTGTGATATTTTTAGGTGCATTTAGTTAGTTTTTAGGTGTTTTTGCATAATTAGTTCATTTAGTTGTTTTAGGTTCATTTAGGTGTTTTGTTGTGTTTTAGAGGTTAGTTTTAGGTGTTTTCATGAATTGTATGCATTAGATTAGTTTAGGTAAATAATCATAAATTTTAGGAATTTTTCCTTAAATCATTAGTTGCATTTTCATGTTGATAATCTCACATTTTGCATGTCAATACATATTTGCGTTCAGACTTTTAATACTTGATTAGTTTAGATCACTTACTTGTGTTTTTGTTTTTTGTTTTGTAAGAGAATAAAGAGCTTTAAAGGGATGAGATGAGGCATAAAAGATGGAAAAAAAGTCCCAAGGCATTGCACGACAAGTCCCATGGAGAAAAAGTGTAGAAACATGAAGAAAATGCACAAAATAGTGCATTTCATGCGCCGTTACGAAATCTACTTTTGCGTAACGTTTGTATTTTTGCGTTATCTTGGGTTATACAACTCAGAATTGGATGCGGTTTCTTTCTACTTATTCTAGACTTAAAGGGATATCATATTAGAGGATTTGGAGGCACACAAAAAAATGGGGATAAAAAGGACGGGTAGGGTTTGCAAAAGAGAGGAGAGAAAGGAAAGCAAGAAAAAAAGGGAGAAAGTTTGGAAGAGTTGAAGGTTTTGCAAGAGGAAGAAGAAAAAGATGTTTAAGGGGGTTTTCATCTTTTAATTTCTATTTCTTAAGTTCTTGTAATGTTTATTTTCCTTGTTCTTCATCTTTTCTATCTTTTATCCATGGATTCAATGTTGGGTTAATTGAATACTTTAGGGTTTTGATTGAACTATTTTGAATCTTAAGATTTGGTTATCTTTTATGTGTTGTTGAGGAAATTTTCATGTTTATTTGCAATTGTCAGTGCTTAATGCTTTCAAATCTTTGGCCAATTTTTGAATGAACTTAGATTTAATATCTAACACTTGGAAAAAGGGATATTGAATCGGAGCAAGATAATTACAACCTAAGGAATTTGTATCGTGTTGGAAGACCTACAAAACCTTTTGAAACCGTTTTGAAGGAATCAAAAATCTAAGTGCGTTCTTGTTCGATTGACCTATCACTCGGGAGAGGGGGTTGATCATTTAAGGATAGATATTCAAGTTGACACTCGGCAGAGGGACGTGAATGATTAAGGATTCATGGTTTATAAATCTAGGATTTAATTCAATAACACAATATTTATAGATCTTAAGAAACAACATAGTGATATCAAACCCTAGAACTTTTTATCAATTTTTTTTCTCTCCAATTTTTATTTCATCTTGTTTGTTTTCTATTAGCTTTTGTTTAATTTGCATTTTATCCATAAATTCACTCCACTTTGACCACCTAGGTAAAATCAAAAGCATTGTAGAATTGGCCATTAAGATTAGTAAAATCACCTTCCCTATGGATACGATAACCCACTCACCATGGGTATTATAACTTGATATGCATACACTTGCGAATCTAAATTTATTGGATCAAGTTTTTGAGTCGTTGTCGGGGAAGGTATCAATTTTGCTTTTATTAATACCAATTCGAAGTGATTTTGGTCTTAATTTAGGACTTTTTGTTTGTTTGTTATATGTTTAAAAAAAAACATTTGTTGTTCTCTTTTTCTGATTTTTCTTTTATTTGATTTTTTATTGTTTCTTTTGTAGAAATGACGTATAATCACAACCACTCCAATTCCCCAGATAATTTTGGGCGAGTGGATCCTTTTACAACGTTGTCGGCATGACTTTCCTACCTTCAACATCAACTGGCACACCTTAAACATCAAGTGGACAATATTATTGATGCAAGATCTCAACATACTATGGACGGTATGGGAGCTACAACCATGAGTGATTTTGGAATGTATTCAAGTATGGAGCAATTTCCATATGGTCAACAATGGGATTATAATTGTATGGGTAACCCTCTACCCTATCAATACCATTTGGGTATTTATGACCATGAGAACTGCCCCTACAATTACTCATGGAATGGCTTGCAACCTCTACCGAGCATGTACGATCAAGTGGAACAAAAGCCCTCTTTAAAAAAGTTACTTGATGATTTTATATCAGAATCATGGCATACTAAGAGCGAGTCTAGAGTAGACAATTCATGGAATGAGTTGCAAACTCAACCGGTTGTCTACAACCACGTGGAGAACAAACCATCTTTGGAGGAGATGTTGAGTTCTTTCATGAATTAGAGAGTTTAAGAAGTTAAGAAGATCCACTTGCTTCAAACAGCAAAGAAGAAGATGTTAAAGGGAAAAGAAATTATGCCAAGACATGACACCACCACCACCAAGGCAATTGACTATTCTAGAAGAGATGCAACGTTATGAAGCCTTGAGATGAGGAGAAACGAGTACATATCACCAACCACATGTGATTGAACGTGATGATCAAGTGGTGCTTATGGATGTGCTCAAGTGTGATGATCAAGAGGTGTCTATGGATATACAATCGAGTGATCCTATGATGCCATATGTTGAAGAGGTGCCTACCAAGGTGGAAGAATGTTTGGATGTCAAGGAATATAATTTTGACTTTGAGGATCCGTTTGCTCAAGGGCTACAAGTTGAAGTTGTGGAGGTTAATGATGAAAGCCATTTAGAGGTGCTAGAAGGTAAATGCCTAATCGTTTGGAAAGCACCAGTCAAGTATTTCGATGACATTCTTCTATATGTAGGGAGTGATGATTCAGCGGACTTCATGTTCCTACCGGAGGATCAATCTTATAAAATTTTGTGGGAGATGTGTACAAGTCTGATGATTCCGTCATCAAATCTGAAAAATGAGGAAGGCGGGAGGATGCTCGAAATAATAAGGAAACATACGCAGTTCAAATAAGAAGAGAAAGTCTAGCTAATGACTATAAAGAAGCGCTTGTTGGGAGGCAACCCAACCGGTTTTTGTTTATTTTTTTGTTTTCATTTTAGTCATTGTAGTATAGATTTTGAGTTTTCTTTCTCACTATTGACATTTTTTTTTTCATTCCCCAGGTATTCAGTCAAGTTTGGAGGTCCTCATCACTACCAAGAGAAGGAGAATCATTGTGGAGCCATCTACCCTTGTGGTTTAGGGGAGTTTCCTTATCCTTTATCTCTTAGTATTGCTTTACATCGTGGATGTGTTGCATTGAGGACAATGTCAATTTTAAGTTTGGGGGGAGTTTGAATTCTTGGTGTCTTTAGTGAAAAGTTTTAAAACTGAAAAAAAATTTCAAATTTTTGTGAGAATTTTTGTTTTTGCATGTATTAGATCAATGAATAATTCTATATTCTTCTATGAACTTTGCTTTGATTCAACTTTGAATGGAAGATCTAGGATTGGATTAGTACTTATTTATGGGCATAAACCTTGGAAAACTACAGAGTACTCTTAAGTCTGTGTGCTTGATTTACTTCTCGTGCTTATTGGATATCTTTGTTGGCTTTTGAGTATGTGATCATGCTAATGAGTACCACATGCATGATAATTTGAGATTTTGTAAGTAAGCATCTTTCGATCTCAATTTTTTTCAAAACTTGACTCTAGAACTTGTTTGATCTTTTCTTGAGGTGAAATCTCAGGAATCACACCATGAGAGACATGATTTAGGCCATTTTTGGATTGACTAAGCAATTAAGCCCACCTAGTTGTTGAATTACCCTTAGTCAGCCCACTTGAGCCTTATATTCCGTTGATTGTAACCTAAAATAATTAGCCAAGGCTTTTGATGAAGTTTCCCCTGTTTTCACCCTTGCACCCTTAAATCTTTGAAAGATATAAATTGTAATGGGTTGGGTTATTTTTCATGGAAAATTATTTGTAAATGTGCTATGGTATGAAAATGGGAAAAAGGTGACGAAACAAAAGGTATTAAAATGAGAAAAAGGGTTCAAAATGTGTGAAAAAGAAGAAAAAGAAAGATGAAAAATGAAATGAATAAGTTTGGGGCTACTTTGGAGGCAATGTGAATGAAAATGTTGAAAAAATCTTGTTTTGGATAATATGTTGGGTTTGATTTACTTTATAAGGCATGGGATGTTTAAAAGTATTATGTATCAAATATGTTTTGGGTGTTTGAGCTTCATTTTATCCACTTTATCACACCCTTAACCTTAGCCTTGCATTACAAGCTTAATGAAGTTCTATTAATCTTGATTGGTGTGAGACCTACATTAGTGGAGAGAAGAGTGAAAAACAAGCATATAAAGTTATGTTTTGTTTCATTGAGATCATCTTTTTCTATCTTGCTTGCATAATCTATATGATTTATAAGTTGTCATGTGTTTGATTCGTATGCTTAGTTGTCAATAAGGATAGAGACGAATGCATGACTTGTAAGTTGAAATTCTATACAACATGTTTAAACTATCAAAGTTTTCCTTGTTTTATGTTGAATGAAATTTGAGTTGTCTTTGAGATCATTATAATCCATTCTAGTTAATAAAATCCTTGTTCATCTTAGAATATGTGTGGAGTCCTATTTGTCCAACTTTCATTTATCTCTTTGCTCGGGACAATCAAAGTCTAAGTTTGGGGGAATTTGATAAGTTGAGTTTTGGTTAGTGTTTTGCATGTCAATTTGTGATATTTTTAGGTGCATTTAGTTAGTTTTTAGGTGTTTTTGCATAATTAGTTCATTTAGTTGTTTTAGGTTCATTTAGGTGTTTTGTTGTGTTTTAGACGTTAGTTTTAGGTGTTTTCATGAATTGCATGCATTAGATTAGTTTAGGTAAATAATCATAAATTTTAGGAATTTTTCCTTAAATCTTTAGTTGCATTTTCATATTGATAATCTCACATTTTTCATGTCAATACATATTTGCATTCAGACTTTTAATACTTGATTAGTTTAGATCACTTACTTGTATTTTTGTTTTTTGTTTTGTAAGAGAATAAAGAGCTTTAAAGGGATGAGATGAGGCATAAAAGATGGAAAAAAAAGTCCCAAGGCATTGCACGACAAGTCCCATGGAGAAAAAGTGCAGAAACATGAAGAAAATGCACAAAATAGAGCATTTCACGCTCTGAGAGTCGCGGCACCGTTACGAAATCTACTTTTGCGTAACGTTTGTATTTTTGAGATATCTTAGGTTATACAACTCAGAATTGGATGCGGTTTCTTTCTACTTATTCTAGACTTAAAGGGATATCATATAAGAGGATTTGGAGTCACAAAAAATAGGGGGAATAAAAAGGACTTCTAGGGTTTGCAAAAGAGAGGAGAGAAAGGAAAGCAAGAAAAAAGAGGAGAAAGTTTGGAAGGGTTGAAGGTTTTGCAAGAGGAAGAAGAAAAAGATCTTCAAGGGGGTTTTCTTCTTTTGATTTCTATTTCTTAAGTTCTTGTAATGTTTATTTTCCTTGTTCTTCATCTTTTCTATCTTTTATCCATGGATTCAATGTTGGGTTAATTGAATACTCTAGGGTTTTGATTGAACTATTTTGAATCTTAAGATTTGATTATCTTTTATGTGTTGTTGAGGAAATTTTCGTGTTTATTTGCAATTGTCAGTGCTTAATGCTTTCAAATCTTTGGCCAATTTTTGAATGAACTTAGATTTAATATCTAACACTTGGAAAAGGGAATATTGAATCGGAGCAAGATAATTACAACCTAAGGAATTTGTATCGTGTTGGGGGACCTACAAAACCTTTTGAAACCGTTTTGAATGAATCAAAGATCTTAGTGCGTTCTTGTTCGATTGACCTATCACTCGGAAGAGGGGGTTGATAGTTTAAGGATAGATATTCAAGTTGACACTCGGCAGAGGGACGTGAATGATTAAGGATTCATGGTTTATAAATCTAGGATTTAATTCAATAACACAATATTTATAGATCTTAAGAAACAACATAGTGATATCAAACCCTAGAACTTTTTATCAATTGATTTCTCTCCAATTTTTATTTCATCTTTTTGTTTCTATTAGCTTTTGTTTAATTTACATTTTATCCATAAATTCACTACACTTTGATCACCTAGATAAAATCAAAAGCATTGTAGAATTGGGCATTAAGATTAATAAAATCATCTTCTTTGTGGATACGATAACCCACTCACCACGGGTATTATAACTTGATATTCATACACTTGCAAAACTTAATGCGGTAAATTTAGATTTGCAAGTGTATGAATATTAAGTTATAATACCCGTGGTGAGTGGGTTATCGTATCCACAGGGAAGGTGATCTAGGTGATCAAAGTGGAGTGAATTAATGGATAAAATGCAAATTAAACAAAATCTAAGAAAACAATGGAAATTAAATGGAAATTGGAGAGAAATCAATGCGTTTATAGTTCTAGAGTTTAGATCTCACTATGTTGTCTCTCATGATTTCTAATAATTGTGTTAACGAATTAATTTCTGGAATTATAAATCCTGAATCCTCTTTCATTCAAACCCTTCTCCCAAGTGATAGCTTGAATATCTACTATCAATCTATCGATTCCCTCTCCCGAGTGACAACCCTTTAAATCAAGAATGCCTAAGGTTCTATGATTCATTTGATTTCAGAGGGTTTTGCAGGTCTCCCAACTCGATACTCTACCCTAGGTTACAATTTCCTTACTCCGATTCGATAATACCTCTCCCGAGTGTAAGAAACCAAATCTAAGTTCATTCAAATAGTGATCAGCAATTTGAAAGCATGGAGAATCATAAATAAACCCAAAAGATTGCTCAAAAACACATAAACAATGACTCAATCACAAGATCCAACAAAGCTAAATCAAAACTCTAGATTATCTATTTAGTTCATAAACCAATCTATGGATAAAAAATTGAAAAGATGAAGAACAATGAAAGGACACATTGCAAGAACTTAAGAAATAGAAATTAAAAGATGAGAACCCCCTTGAAGATCTTCTTCTTCTTCCTCTTGGAAAACCCGCAACTCCTTCAAACTTTCTCCTATTCTTTCTTGCTTCCCTTTTTTTCCTCCCTTTTGCAAACCCTAGCCGTCCTTTTTCTCCCATGGGGAGTGGGTTATCGTATCCACAGGGAAGGTGATTTTACTAATCTTAATGCCCAATTCTACAATGCTTTTGATATTATCTAGGTGATCAAAGTGGAGTGAATTAATGGATAAAATGCAAATTAAACAAAATCTAAAAAAACAATGCAAATTAAATGGAAATTGGAGAGAAATCAATGGATTATAGCTCTAGATTTTAGATATCACTAGTTGTCTCTCATGATTTCTAATAATTGTGTTAATGAATTAATTTCTAAAATTTATAAATCCTGAATCCTTTTTCATATAAACCCTTCTCCCGAGTGATAACTTGAATATCTACTCTCGATCTATCAATTCCCTCTCCCGAGTGACAAACATTTAAATCGAGAATGCCTTAGGCTCTATGATTCATTTTAATGGATTTCAGAGGGTTTTGCAGGTCTCTAGACTTGATACTCTACCCTAATGTCGTGATCCGATCGTAGTGAAGAAAGACGATCTCGTCATCCTCCCCAGAGTAAGAAAATGTGGGATCATCAGAAGAAAAACCAAATATCTCATCCAAAATGGAAGGAGATATATCAATGTCAACACCCAGAATCCTGGAGTGATAATGAAGTGGGTCATCGCCAGCAACATGAGTAAGCTCGGTGTAGAAAACTCGGACTGACTCAATATAAATAGTGTCACCATGAGAAAAGAACGCTCTCATCTCATCTAGGTAAACTAGGTGAACAGAGGCATATTAATCCTCGTGAAGTTGTCAAAATCAACTTAGACGCTCGGAGTGAGACGTCGAGTAACGTAAGGCCAGACGACAACCTCTAGAAGTGGAGGTCGAGAAGTAGGTGAAGTCGAGGGTGCGAAAAGTGTGACATCATCATCCAATGAGGATGAAAATGATGGTGATGAAGGTGAGGACTCATGAGGAGGTGGTTGTGAGGCACGGGGTCTCCTCGTGGAAAGTGGAGTGGGTGTGGGGGACTCTTCAACCACTACACGTCATCGTGTGAATGATTTGTCGATCTCCAATTGACGTTTAGAAGTGGTTGCTTTCTTTAGTGTCATTTTGTTAAACACTATATGTGCAAACAAAGATACCAAAAGGTTTTTGAGTGAAAAAATGATGGAAATGGGAATGCAATTGATCGAAACAAAGAAGGAAGGTTGAAGACGGTATGGGAATGAGAAAAACAAGCTAAAGAACATGAAATTCTGTTGGAAATTGAGTGAGAAAAGTGAAAAAGAAAATTGATGAAAATAAATGAAAAAGTGTCGATTTTGATGAAAATTTGATAGATCTTGATGTGTTTTTGGCTATGAAGATGATGGATTTGATGATTGTGACGAGTAGGAATGTGTTTGGAACAATCGAAACACTGAAAATGAAGGTTGGAAAAATCGGGTGTGAGTAAAGAAATCAAATGGCCGAAGAGAGAAATGAAAATGAACTCTCTATCCGCAAGACTTATCAGTTATCAGTCTTAAGGAACGCGTACCTCTTAAGAAGAGCGCATTCTTGTGTTCTCTGCAGAATACCTTCTGGTGTTCATGTAGAGGAACGTGTTCCTTAAGAACACATAACACTTAAACACTATAAGTTTGATTTTCTTGATTTTCACTTTGATTAAATCGATAATTTATGATTAATGAAGAAAATTTTGGTCATTTCTAAATGAATGATACACACATCAAATGATAAAAACACTGTAATCAAAATCATTTACACCAAATTAACACACATAAGTACATCAACAATAATTCATACAAGATTAACATTAATGAATCATGCATCATTATTGGAAATAATACATGCAAGATTATTAAGTATAATACATGTAAAATTATCATAGATGATATATTCAAGTGAATATAAAATAATCATCATACACACATTCACATGAATACATTGGAAGGGATAGAATATATAAAGTTCAATATACATACTTCCATTCAGATTGAGCAAATATCATAATATCAATTAAGTATCAATGCTCAATAACATAGTTCAATATTAAATGGATTAATACACATAATTTGAGACATATGATCCATTTAATATAGATGAAAATTCTCCATGTGAACATATGATAATCAATTCTAGCAAGCTCACTAGATACACATGTACACATTACATATCTTAATCAATGATCAAAATATACAACATTCATAGCATGATCAAATCAATTAAGTTTGAAGCATAGGCAATAAGATATGATAATCTTTTTAATTAAGCCTAAAATATTTTCAAAATCATACTAATATTATAATTAGGCATAGTATGACATGCAAAGTTTATCCAACTCACTCATCACTCAAGCAAGTATATAGTACTCATCAATAACATGATGTATGCAATAAAAATGATATGACAAGTATCATGCTTAAATGGATATTAGATGTTTCAACATAGACATATCTCTTAATACAAAATTAATTTGCTTAAGAGGATATGTTCAGGTCATTTGTGGAATAACACAATAGAAATATTTGAAATTTAAATAGAAGTGTTACCCACAAGCGGAGACCAATCATGAAACACTTCAAGGAACCTCGAAACTTGCATTTTGATCATCAATTGTGTTGTTCGAGTCCTTGCTGCATTCAAGTAGTTTCCTAATCCACATCTTCCATCTTGGAATTTTTGGAAACCTTTTAATAAGTATTTAAATATTCGGATCTTCGTCTTCATCAGTTGAGGTGTAAATGAGTGAACCACTGGATATGGCACTTAGTGATTGATCATCCTAAACTTGTTCTTCTTCATCGTACTAAACATTTACCAATGATGATGTTTCACTTTCATCCATTCTATCTTTGTCATCACCACTTGGTAAGTTGGCAAACATTTCTCTTCTTCCGGATGAAGCTTCGCTTTTGAGTCCGCTTAACACATAAAGAATTCTCTCAAAGCTATTGTTAAACAGATCATCGAACATCTTAATAAAGTTGACTTTGTACTTCCATTTTTCCAGGAAACCCTCTAAGAAATACTTAACCAATATCTGATGAGGATATGTTATTCCATAAATTTGCAAATCACTTGTTAATTCCATCAACCTATCAAGTCCCTCATCAACTGTTTCCTCATATAAGAACTTGAGATTTTTAAGCGATCTTTTTAGCACTCCAGTTCTTACTGTTGTTTCATCTTTGGCTTCTATAGATTTCAATAAGTTGCAAAACTCTTCCAAGGTGAAATCTCATAGATTAAACACTTCTGCTATGCTTGTAAGTTTTTCAGCCCAAAAACTCGAAAGTTTGTCACCAAAGCAGACGATGCTAATCCCAGATGGTATCTCTTGATCCAGATCCTTTAAGTCTATAAGAATTAATTTGAATCTAGAACACGCCTCTTCAATTGGTTCATTTTTAGGAATATTAAAATATTCTATCTGCATCCCTGAGCCTTGATTCTTTGTTATCAAGTGGCTCACAGTGAACCAAATGAAGCAATTACCTTGCTTTTTTTGCAGTTTCACATTCACTAACTTGTTCTAACTCGTTATCCGGGAGACTACAAAATAAGGCATACACCGCCTTGGAGTTTAGACTATATTCTTCTCTTTCTTGAGTTGTCCATAGCTCGGTTGGCTTGTCAGGAAGAGTATAGCCATTTTCCACCATTTCCCAAAGATCAACATCTTGTGATCTCATAAATGTTTTCATAAGAACCTTTCACTTATGAAATTTTTCTTTTCTAAACAATGGTGGTTTGTCGGGGTATCTATTGTTGTCCATATTATAACTAGTTGAGCACTGTCCTATCATCTTACTCAAAGAAATTGTTCGATAACTTTGAGTGCAAAAACCAGCTCTAATACCACTTATTGGCCCAATATTATAGTCCAAGAGGGGGGGTGAATTGGACTTAGCAGATTTTCGCATTACCTTTCGGATATTTTAATTAAACAAGTGAAGTGCGCAGTAGGTAACAATTCAAATAAAAAAATGCATGAAAGATAAAAGAACATAGAGAATTTAGAGTAGTTCAGTTCCCCTTAAACCTACGTTCACTACCTAATCACCACGATCAGGATTTCCCACTACACTATCGGCTAATCACTTACGGGCGTGATTAGAAGTCGTTTACACTCTAACCGACACAAGGGCTTGGTTAGAAAAGCCACAACCACTAACCTACACCATGGCTTGGTTAGAAAGCCACAAACTAGCCTACACCAGGGTTTGGCTAGAAAGCCACACTTGCATCCAACTTACATTCGTGGTTACATGTCGTACAAAATAAGGTAATGTCCCGGTTGACTTAATCAAGTCAACAATACATCAAGATAACTAAAGATATAGAGAAGTGTTCAATAACACTCTCAACAATATAAGCTTACAATCTTGAATGAGTCAACAATACTATTCCAACCATTATAATTTTAAATGATGCAAAGTGTTGAAATAGTTTTTTTCTTAAATGCAATCAATTCAAATATATATGATGAAAAATAATGAATCAAATATGCACAACTATCAAGATATTGATTCTAAACAATAATAAGTTTAAAGCACAATAATCAATATACTATGATGATCAAAATTTGATGATTCTAAATGAATATGTGATTAAGATCAAGAATTAAACAAATCAAGTATTGATTTAAACTTCGATTCAATATAATATAATGTTAACACATGAATCGATATCACAAACTATTAATTAAACCACTAAACAAGGTATTTTGTTATGAAGATCAAGATAGTGTTTCACAAATACAACTCAACACAAAATCAACTTTAAAGATGATAATATAAGCACAAAACTTATTTGTGTAAACCAATATCACAAAAATTTAGATATAGAAATGTATACCCCACTAGGTAAAGGTTGAAGCTCCAAGATTCTTCTTGTGTGAAGTTGGATGAGAGAAATCACGATGAAGACTCAATAAAACATGTAGATAGCACTTTAAACATCTTGAACACTTGCACAAGAGAAACTCCCAAGTTTCTCAAAGTTTCGAAAGATGTGGAGAAATTTTCAGAAGTATAGATCAATAGATTAAATGTTATTGAACTTTTTTCCTTGAAAGAAGATTTAAATCACTCAAGAACTTGTTGTAGGCTTGCAAAAAGACTGAGACGAAAAATGCACGAGTTCTCTAAGTTTCGCAAAAGTTGTTCTTCAACTGAGCAAGTGTGATATTTATAGATAAACACCACACCGAGGCACATGAACGCGTTTCTTAACACAGGACTGCGTTTCTAGTTTGAAATTTGAAAGCTCTCAAATTTCTTTCCAATCAAGGAGCGCGTTCCTGTAATACCCTGTATTTCACAAAAAAAAAATTAACTATTTGAGCAACGCGAGAACGTTCAGGCGCATGACAGAACGTTCAGGTGCATGACAGAACGTTCAGGCGCATGCCAAAACGTTCAGGCGCATGACAGAATGTTCAGGCGCATGCCAGAACGTTCAGGCGCATGACAGAACGTTCAGGCGCAATGCATGCCCGAACGTTTAGGCGCATGACAGAACGTTCTGGCGCACGTCGTGATACCGACTCTGATAAGGATCACCAGACGTTGCAAAGTCAGTCTAAATGTCAAGAAAAGACTAGACCAGTAGACTAGACCAGTTCATGCATTTGCATCATACATATCACCACCTAGGGACGTATATGGTTTATGACTCATAGAATAGTTAGGAGCATTGCTCGCTATTCATTACATTTCTCTGGGGAGGGACGTACATGAGAACCTGGCTACGCCCGGAGAGGGACATCAGTACGTGAATATAGAGCATCGTTCCTGTACGTGAATTCAGGCGATGTATGTTCATCAAACCATTACGAGACGGTGTCATGCATACATACATATTGATTGATTATGATGCTCACATGTGTATTTAAGATATTTGATATTGAAGTATGCTTTATTAATTGTTATACTCATGCACTATTTACCCACTGAGCGCGTTAAGCTCACTCCATTATTATCCACTCTTTCACAGGAAATTAGGGTGGACTGGGTGCAGGTTATGGGGCCCACATTTTGATACCCTTTGTATAATTCATTGGGGATTTTTGGGAGTATGTTCCCTTGACTGTTTCATGTACAACAGTATTCTGAATTAAATGAAATCAGATTTGTACTGTGTGTACTGTATTTCCGCTGCGCACTCTATCGTTACCATTGTAATTGTTCCAAATGCGTGCCCCGTCCGAGAGTGTACCGCCGGTTTAGGCGCTTTCGGGCGGGGTGTGACATTTAATGGTATCAGAGAGTACGGTCCATGGCCCGCCCAAGTCCACCAAATTAGGGGAAGAAAAATTTTATTAGATATATATATCTCTAGAACTATATATACATATGTCAATTATATATAGTTGAGATTTGTATTAAATATATATCTAGAAAACTATATGATTTTTATATAGTTTGATTTAAATATACATATAGTCATGATTTATTAGAAACTATATGTGTAGTTATGATTGAATATATATATCTATATACCTTAGTGTATATGAGGTATGTATTAAAAAAAAAAAATTCGAAAAAATTTTATTTGATAAAAAAAAAATGAAAAATTTTATTTGATATATCTAGAACTATATATATATATGAATTATATATATAGTTAAGATTTGAATTACAAACAACTATATATGATTTTTATATAGTTTAATTTCGAATATATATATAGTTGATTTATGGAAACTATATATATAGTTATGATTAAATATGTCTATACATTCATATACGACATATATACAGCATATTACTAATGAAGAAATTTTCATGATGGCATAAACATCAAACGAAAACTAGAAAATAATGTCTAGCAGACAAGGCATAAATCTTAAAAATGTTAGGAATATATTTTGTGTTTTTCACAAATTTATTTTCCTTTCAGCCAAAGAATGGCCTCAAGGGAAGGAACAACTTCCACTAGTAGGGAACCAATTCCCACTAGACTAACGGAATTGTCCAAAATAGAGGTTATGACTATGAGGAGCATCGACAATAGCGATCTCCACCTCCGCCCAATCCTTCAAGACAAACTCGCAACACTGGATTGGTTAAATATAACCAAAGTCGAGGGTCAAGTCTCTTACAACTTGATGAGATCCTTCTATGAAGCCATGAATTGCGTGGGACTTCACGGAGATGAGATCAGCCCTATTTTGGAGACAACAGTCATGGGAACGAAAATTCCTATCAACATCGAGATTATTACTCGACTTTTGGAGATTCCGATTGAGGAGAGGATTATTGATCCACATGAACCCCAGATAGTTGCAGAGATCGCAGAATCTAATGAACAATAGTTCAATTCCCTCGCCAAAGAGCCATACTGTCACACCCTGGGTTGCACAGCGTGCCCCCTACCCAGGTGCGGGCGCACCCCCTCGGGGCGAACGCCTAGCCATTATGGATCCATAATATTGTCCCATCTCGGCCAGCCACGCCGCACAAGGACGCTGGTCACCGAGATCATTTATCCATATTATTCACACTCCCATGAATAATATAGGGCCTCCCCCAAGTTCGAACTCGCAACCTCTTCCTCATAAGGTTAGATTTCGCAACTTGAGTACCCATTGAGCCAATGGTTCAATGGATACTCAAGTTGCGAAATCTAACCTTATGAGGAAGAGGTTGCGAGTTCGAACTTGGGGGAGGCCCTATATTATTCATGGGAGTGTAAATAATATGGATAAATGATCTCGGTGACCGGCGTCCTTGTGCGGCGTGGCTGGCCGAGATGGAACAATATTATGGATCCATAATGGCTAGGCCTTCGCCCCGAGGGGGTGCGCCCGCACCTGGGTAGGGGGCACGCTGTGCAACCCAGGGTGTGACACATACACTCAATCAACGTACACCAACCTCCCAAACAATCATCTTAAACCATCTCTTGCCAGCCTCGGAAAGATTGTATATGGCAACATCTTGCCAAAAAGGGGGACTAGAGGCACTATGTCAAGGGCTCAACTTCTTATGTTATACTGCATAGAGAAGAAAATTACGGTCTCCTTACCTCACATTATTATCCAACAAATGTTGAGGGTGATACAACACCCTTTGAGAAAAGAATTCCTCGGCTACGGAGTCTTGATTATGAGGTTACTATCCGAGGCAAACGTCGCCACTTTCGATGGAACGTCAAAGCTCATCACTGCACCAGTTACAACATCCTCTATCTTCAAGACATATGGCACAAGTGGAGGGGCAACTGACGAAGATGTATTCGGCATGATGATAAGAAATGCCGAAAGAAGGAAAGATCAGCATGGGCGTTGCCTTCGCAAAAGTCGACGCAAGATGCCCGTCCAAGAAGGCCCAAATAATGATTCAAATCCAAATCCTACATCAGACCCAGCCCCGAATAGTGATCCAACCGATCGACCACTCACTGACGAAGAGTTATATGCCACACTAAATCAACCTACACAAAGTCATGATAGACAAGGTACGCCAGCAAATCCACCAACTTGGAACGTGCCCACTCAAGGCACCACTTCGTACCAAAGATTTCCAACTCCTACGGTACAGTATCAACCAGTTCCACAAGTTGTTGTGAACCAACAACAACAATATTGGGCGTCACCAAATCTTGGAGGACAAAACATTCCAATAAGCCCATTGTTTCAAACTTTTTCACCCAAACAAATCCAAATATCCAAGGGGTTCCAGTTAGGGGATCCCCGCACAATCAAAACAACTGCCTTCCACCTATGAACCAATACTTTCCCCCAATGTCTATGGCCTACCCTTCACCTACGGGACAAACGACCCATCAACAACCAATGGGACAACCGACTAACCTACTTGAACGGTTAGATGAAATGGCATCCAATATTGCTGCACTGAAAGAGAGCCATACTACTATATTAACTCGTTTGCAAAAACTCCGACGCAGAGCGTGCAAACTCTCAGCCTTTTGTTAGTAGTCATTCTCTACGTAGCAGTAGATCTCGAATGAGTGGTAGTAGACAAGAAAGTCACAATTAATTACTGGCATTCTAAACTTTTCTTTGATATATATGAATGAAGTTGTTTTGTTTAAAGACTATCTTTGGTGGGCCGACTTACAACCATTCTTTCTTTTGTATCACTAACTTTGGAGTGGTATGGGACACGACAAAATTGGAGGATACTAAATAAAATGTGGAAGTAAGAAAACCCATGACCTTGTGTGAAAAGAAACATTTGGAGAAAGTTGTATTACTAATATTATCACTAAGTTTACACGGTATGGGACGAGTAAATTTGGACGATACTATTAGTGAACTTTTATTCAGCCAATGTTTTTAGAGACCGTGTTCATACAACTTAACTTGGTTGACACCCTTATTACTAAATTCATGTGGTATGGGACACATGAACTTGGATAATAATCGAATAGACTAAGAGTAAGCGTCTGAATACATAAGATTACGATAGAACGTTAGATCAGGATATTTACCGAGGCAAATCTTAGAATTCTTATGACTCGTATGGATTTTCAATGCAATATATATGTATGTTCACAAACAACCAGAACCAAATCATTTTAAATACTTGCAAAGTTTTATACTTATTATATAAACATTCTAACTTTGTTTTTACACCATGGCCAAACATACGAGATATATAAGATTCTTTGATTCCTCAACAAAAACCTTACACTATACTTAGAAAATAGGTGATTTTAATATTGCAGTACTCTCGAAATTGTTGCTGAGCATACTATAACATTATACTTGGCTACAGTTTCTTAATCTTGGTTTTATTTTTTCCTTGCCAGTGAGAAAATGCAAACCAGGAAGAGAGGAAGGCCACGTACTGTTCGTCCCACAGTGGAGGCACCTCCTGAGATTCAGGAACCGCCACCTCAGACAACAGCACAGACCACACCCAACACTGCCACTACATCTGGGCAGGCGATACCACCCCCACCAGCACCCTTTGCCATGCCTTCGAGCATGAAAACCTTCTTCGCCGAGTTTATTGAAGCAATAAAAGTCACTGTTCAAACGGCCGTTCGTGAGACCGTGCCCAGTCAGGTGGCCACGGTTCAAACACCTGTAAAAATTGGGTCGGAAGCTCAAACCGATCAGATTACTAAATACAAGCGGCTACAACCTCTTACTTTCGCTAGCACCATTGAGGCTGATGAGGTGCAAAAGTGGCTGGATGAGTCAAAGAAGGCTCTTGCTGCAATGGGAGTCGATGAGACACGCAAAATTCCACTAGCAACCTACCAACTTGTTGGTGCCGCAAACATATGGTGGATCACAGTGAAAGAAGACCCAAGGGTCAATATAGCAGATATGACTTGGCAACAGTTTGAGTCAATGTTTATTGATGAGTATTTTCCCAGCGCGGTGACAAAGCAGAAGCGCCAGGAATTTGCTAAGTTATATCAGGGCACCATGACCGTCAGAGAATACGCTGGAAAATTCAAAGAATTATCAGTCTACTATCTCTCCACCATCTCAACGGAGCGAGATAAGACTGAGAAATTTTATAATGGTCTTCGCCATGACATTCGACACGCCTTGTCGATCTTGGATCTCAAGATTTACAAGGAGGTTGTTGACAGGGCCATCAGCTTTGAACAGGAGACTATCTTACGGGAATAGCGAATGAATAAGGGCAAACGGCCTGCAACGTTTTCCCAACAAGGCTTGCAATAGGGCAACAAGAAGAAGCCCTACTACAATCCCAACCCAGCCATTCCAACCCCAGTTTCGCAGTATGAGGCCACAACACCTGCGGCTGAACCTTCTAACCCTCACCATTAGGGTTTCCGAAATCATGGTCGAAGAGGTCATTTTGGAAGAGGTGGCCGTCGAAACGGCAATGGCAAAGGTGGTGGTCGACACCACAATCAGCAAGGCCAGCAGATTAATCAGAATGGCCAGCAAAACAATCAGCAGTACAGGCCGACTTGTTTCAACTGCGGCCAGAAGGGCCATGTAAGATATGCCTATCCGCACCTTCAGCAACCTATTCCCGTTGTTCCGCTCCAACAAGCACCACCTGCTGCTAATGCCCACCCTCGACAGAACCAGGGTCAACGGAATCAAGGCCGAGCATTTGCCATCGCTCAACATCCCCTACCCGACAACAATGTAGTCGAAGGTACCTTTCCTTTGTTCAATACAATGGTGCACGTTTTATTTGATTCAGGTGCTACGCATTCTTTTATATCGTCGGCATTGGTAAGACATTTAAGCATGCATCCTGAACCCACAACCATCACACTCCATCTCACATCACCGTTCGGATCTGGTACTGACGTGAATTTGCAGTGTTCTCGATGTGAGAACATATAATATATGCCGATCTTTTTGTGATGGATTTTGAAGACTTCGACGTCATCCTTGGCATGGACTGGTTAACACCACTGAATGCAAAGATTGAATGTATGAAGAAGCAAGTTCAGTTAACCTTGCCTACAGGAGAGTTGGTCAAGCTTCAGGGAACGAGGCAATGGATACACAAATCAACAGTTGCCCTTCTCAATGCACAACTTCGAGCTCTATCCCTTGGCAATGAAACCAACTCACCAGCACTATACCCTCTCGAAGTACATGATGTTGCAGTCATATCTGAATTCCCAACAGTTTTTCTTAATGACCTTCCTGGTCTACCTCCAGTTAGGGAATTCGATTTTGAGATCAACCTCATACCTGGGACAGGGCCTATCTCAATTCCACCATACAGAATGTCAAATGTCGAACTGGTCGAATTAGACAAACAACTTAAGGAATTATAGAGTAATGGCTTCATCCGAAAGAGTTCATCACCCTGGGGCGCTCCAGTTCTGTTTGTTCGCAAAAAGGATGGTTCGTTACGACTTTGCATCGATTATTGCAAGTTGAATAACGTCACCATCAAGAACAGATATCCGTTGCCCAGGATCGATGACTTGTTCGACCAACTTAGAGATGCCAAATACTTCTCTAAGATTGATTTACGGTCCGGTTATCACCAACTTCGGATCCGAGAGTCTAACATCATCAAGACGGCGTTCAGAACTCGGTACGATCATTACGAGTTCTTAGTTATGCCATTCGGTCTAACAAATGCACCTGCTGCATTCATGGATTTGATGAATCGCATATTCAGGTTATACTTAGACTGATTTGTGGTGGTTTTTAAGGACGACATCTTGATATATTCCTCAACCAAGGAAGACCATAAAATACATTTGAAGATAGTCCTCCAGACCTTGAGAAGCCACCAACTGTATGCAAAGTTGAGTAAGTGCGAATTTTGGGCAAAGAGAGTTCAATTCCTCGGCCATGTGGTTTCAGGCAATGGCATTGAGGTAGATCCTTCTAAGGTTGAAGCAATTTTAAATTGGAAGCAGCCTACCACTGTTACTCAGATTAGGAGTTTTCTTGCTTTGGCTGGCTGTTACAGACGCTTCATCAAGGACTTCTCAAAGATTGCTGAACCTATGACCAAGCTCACTCGAAAAAACGTGCAATTTATCTGGAATCCCGCTTGTGAAGCATCATTTCAGGAATTGAAGAAACGCCTCATGACAGCACCTGTACTTATCACTCCAAGAAATGCAATTGGATTTTTATTATACACCGACGCCTCTCTCCAAGGCTTAGGTGCCGTGCTAATGCAAGAAGGCCAAGTGGTTGCATATGCATCCAGACAACTGAAGATTCATGAGGGTAATTACCCAACGCATGACTTGGAACTTGCAGCTGTCGTATTTGCACTGATGTTATGGCGTCATTACCTATACGGTGAACGGTTTGAGGTCTTCTCGGATCACAAGAGTCTTAAGTACATATACACTCAGAGAGACATAAACCTCCGCCAAAGATGATGGTTGGGATTCTTAAAAGATTATGACTTTCAACTCCAGTACCATCCCGGAAAGGCTAATGTTGTGGTCGATGCCCTGAGTAGAAAATCTTATGTTTCTTGCACTCTTAACTACGAAATGGGGAAGTTGGCTACAGAGTTGGAGAACTTTAACCTACAACTGAACGTAGAAGGACCAAGACCACGACTCTCTCAATTATCAGTCAACTCTGAGCTCGTTCGAAAGATTTCAGCCATTCAAGCCAATGACCCTATGTTAATGGAGAAACGAGACCTACTCAGCGGCCAGGACCTTCCTCATTGGTCGGTCTCTGGAGACGGAACCGTTTTCTATAAAAAAACGTCTCTGCCTACCGAACGATCCTGAGGTTCGTAAAGAAGTGCTTACTGAGATGCACTGTTCGAGGTACGCTATGCATCCTGGGGGTGACAAGATGTACAAGGATGTCA
Source organism: Paratinospora sagittata (assembly GCA_035771175.1). Taxonomy (NCBI): domain Eukaryota; kingdom Viridiplantae; phylum Streptophyta; class Magnoliopsida; order Ranunculales; family Menispermaceae; genus Paratinospora; species Paratinospora sagittata. The sequence goes on along the minus strand of CM069609.1, from coordinate 13,307,403 downwards.
AGCGACAATTCTTGTTTTCTGGAATGAAGAAGGCCATTACAGATTTCGTCGCTCGATGTCTCATTTGCTAGAAAGTTAAGGCAGAACGAAGACTTCCCTCTGGACTTCTCCAGCCGTTACCTATTGGAGAATGGAAATGGGAGAACATCGCAATGGATTTTGTCACGTCCTTACCTCGCAACAATAAAGGGCAAGATGTTATATGGGTTATCATTGACAGACTTACAAAGTCTGCACACTTCTTGCCAATAAAGTTCATGGATAATCCCGCCAAACTTGCAGAACTATATGAAAAAGAGATCGTACGCCTTCATGGCATACCACTCACGATCGTCTCTGATCGAGACCCTTGAATCACATCAAACTTTTGGAAAAGCTTCCAGAGTAGAATGGGTTCTAAGATCACTATGAGCACAGCCTTCCACCCTCGGACTGATGGGCAGTCAGAGCGGCTTATCCAAATCTTAAAAGACATGTTACGATGCTGCATTTTGGACTTTAATGACGGATGGGCAAAGTATTTGCATCTAGTTGAGTTTGCATACAACAACAGCTACCAAACTAGTATCGGCATGGCACCATACGAGGCTCTCTATGGTCGGCCTTGCAGATCTCCGGTATGCTGGTTAGATATGGCAGATCGACCACAGTTAGGCCCTGAACTAGTTCAAGAGACTTCTGAGAAGATCACACTAGTAAAGGAACGACTTCGTGTTGCACAAAGTCGACAGAAGAGCTATGCTGACAAGCGGAGACAACCTCTAGAATTTCATAAGGGGGACTTTGTTTTTATGAAAGTCCAGCCCACAAGAGGTGTCAAACGCTTTGGGATCAAAGGCAAGCTCTCCCCACGATATATCGGTCCATTTCAAATCATTGAACGTATTGGCAAACTTGCTTATCGTTTGTCCCTTCCATCGTCCATGCCTAAGGTTCATGACGTTTTTCACGTATCTATGCTTCGAAAGTATCGTCCTGATCCTTCGCATATCATCCCTTTAGTCGAGGTTCGGGTTGAGGAAGGAAATAAGTATCAAGAGAGAGCGATACAGATTTTAGATAGAAAAACTCAAGAACTATGGCGACGTAGCATACCACTTGTGAAAGTGCTCTGGGATCACCATGGCATAGAGGAAGCAACATGGGAACTAGAAGCAACAATTAAATAGAAATACCCTGAATTGTTTTCTAGTACCAACTGATGATGTGATACATTGTATTATTTTCACTTATCAATCACAGGATGAAACATTGTTTACACCTATCTTGATACATTTGTTTCACTTCAATAATTACACAGATGTCTGAAAATAATATCAATAGATATAGTGATGCACACATACAGTGGCCTCCTTAGCAACCTGTGGCTACTTCTCAAGCAGATAACCCTCATCACTACTTGACTTGATTTCAAGGGCGAAATCCCTTTAAGGGGGGTAGAGTGTAATACCCTGTATTTCACAAAAAAAAAAAAAATTAACTATTTGAGCAACGGCAAAATGTTCAGGCGTATAACAGAACGTTCAGGCGCATGCCAGAACGTTCAGGCGCAAAAATCTCTATATAAGAAACCCTCCTCACATCTCATTCCTCACACCAAATCACCTTCTCTTGTGAATTTCTTCTCCTTTCTACTCATTCTGAGTTTTTAGTTTTGAGACTCTCTATTCGAGACTCTCGGTGCGGTGCAACGAAGTTCTGTTCGGAGGAAAGCGGCAGATCTGAAAGAAGAAGTTTTTATCTGAAGGTGGGGAACGAAACATAGGTTTGCGTGTTTCATAACTTTTATTAAAGTTTACATTCAATTATTATTATGTCTACTGTTCATTTACACTGCATTATGTCATATACTATTTATACTGCTGCACTTATGCCTGTATATTTGGAATTCATGTATCACACTGTTATAATGCCGGATTTGTGGTCAATCTGACTCAACTAGACTCGGTCTTGTCCTCAGTAACTTTAAATAGTGAACGGGAGGCAGCGGGCTGCTCTAGGCGATTGGTATTTAAGCAGACCTTGTGTCTCACCTCTCAACTGGGGACTGATCTAGTTGGTCTTATTGAAAGCTATCAGCTTATACAGTAATATTGAATGTCCTAATCTTGCACGTCGTGATACCGACTCTGATAAGGATCACCAGACGTTGCCAAAGTCAGTCTAAATGTCAAGAAAAGACTAGACCAGTAGACTAGACCAGTTCATGCATTGGCATCATACATATCACCACCTAGGGACGTATATGGTTTATGACTCATAGAATAGTTAGGAGCATTGCTCGCTATTCATTACATTTCTCTGGAAAGGGACGTACATGAGAACCCGGCTACGCCCAGAGAGGGACATCAGTACGTGAATCCAGAGCATCGTTCCTGTACGTGAATTCAGGCGATGTATGTTCATCAAACCATTACGAGACGGTGTCATGCATACATACATATTGATTGATTATGATGCTCACATGTGTATTTAAGATATTTGATATTGAAGTATGCTTTATTAATTGTTATACTCATGCACTATTTACGCACTGAGCGCGTTAAGCTCACTCCATTATTATCCACTCTTTCACAGGAAATTAGGGTGGACTAGGTGTAGGTTATGGGGCCCACATTTTTATACTCTTTGTATAACTCATTGGGGATTTTTGGGAGTATGTTCCCTTGACCGTTTCATGTACAAAAGTATTCTGAATTAAATGAAATCAGATTTGTACTGTGTGTACTGTATTTCCGCATCGCACTCTGTTGTTACCATTGTAATTGTTCCAAATGCGCACCCCGTCCGAGAGTGTACCGCCGGTTTAGGCGCGTTCAGGCGGGGTGTGACAGTTTCTTTCTTAAGTAGCGCGTTCCTCAATATGTTAGTTGGGCATAGGAATGGGTTCCTTCAACAAGAACCACTGACTCTTAAAGTCTTTTCTATTTTGCCCTTGGGAACAGGAGTGCATTCCTTTCCCTAATCAAAAAAATTTTGACTCTCGGGAGCATGCTCCTTAAAGCCTAATAAAAAATAACTGAGACTCAGGAAAATGCTCAGGAGCGCGTTCCTTCACTGAGAAGTGAAAGAAACTCAATTTTTGATCATAATAGGTTTAAGACATTGTCAAAAACATAGACTAACATTTCAAATATATTTTTGACAAGATTAAGGTACAATTAACACAATTAAATGAGAGTGATTCGATCGATTAAACCAATGATCAAAGCAATAAGAATAACACACGTGAAACAATAAAACCATGCAAAGTTGATAAAAATAATACTTGATAATCACTGATCAATATGTGCATGATAAACAATTATAACTAAGTGATAGCATAAGTATCAAACAAATATGTGTGCATGCATGATTAATCATATAATAATGTATATGCATGAGAATGATAAACTATATGAATGATTTTTGAAAAGATGCGAATCATGTTGTGGTTGGAACATGTAAATGTTACTCTATAGCACTAAGATTCTAAAAGAAGAAATACAATCATAAATCTCTTGAATCTCCGTAAGGTGTTGTTCCTTTCACATGCTTTGACAGTGCAGTTGAATCCATTTGATATATATAGTTAGCACTAAAATAACTACCTCAAAGAGATTAGTTATCACAAGTATGTTGTTTGTAATCATCAAAACAAAACTGGGTGATAATAGTTACATCAACAGAGTCCGCCTTGTCCTCTCTTTTTTGGACTTTCTGTTTTTTTTCTTTTCCAGGGCATAGTCTTCTTGCCCTTCTATTTTGTAACCCGCCCGAAAATGTAATATTTTAACATCTTTTGGAAATACCTCTTTAATATATATATATATATATATATATATATATATATATATGTATGTATGTATGTATGTATGTATTTTGCTTCAAATATTGCTCTTGGATATTTGTGTTTCCGTGTACATGACATATTGCCACACCTCACCTTGTGGGCGTTGAATTTTGGTGTGTATGGCTCGACGAGCGTACCAGCAGAGTGTGAAAACTTTCCTTACAGTCTACTCTTGGTCATATTTTTACACTTCAATTTAGGTAATTCAACATCTCAACCACAAAATTGAAGTGTAAACTCTAGAAATTCATGGTTTCTTTGTGATTTAGGTTAGGGAATGCCAATCCCACCATTTCCAAACGTTTTCCAACAAAGAACATCAAAATCCTAAGTTAAAAATCACCCAAATCATAATCTATGCGATTAAAAAGGTTCCTTTTTCCTCTAAATAGCAATTTCATGGAGAAAAATTGGAGAAATGACTCACCTCGGCATCGATTCGATGAAGATTCACTCTAGAACCCTCTTTTCTCTTTTTTCTCTTTTCTCCCTTTCTCCCCTTTCGTTCGTGCTGAAATGAGCAAATAAAAGTTTGGGTGTTTTATTTCGCACACACCGCCCAACTGATTTTTATTAAAAAACCTGAATTTTAACGTTAGGAGTGCACTTCTCCCAGCTAGGAGCGCGCTTCTCCCTTTTTTGAAAATCACTAACTCTCGGGTTTTGCAAGGAGAGCGCTTCTTGATAAGTAGGAATTTATTATATGTTTAACAACATGTTTTAGATGTGTTTTATGGTATTTAGTTCATATATTAGGTTAGTTTACCATAATTTTGCTTATTTGATAGTTTAGTTACATTTTGGTGTTTTTGCATTATTTCTGTTTGGATTTTTAAAGGTTGGTTCATAAGATTATTAAAGCATGATACTCACTTGATTTGGGTTGTTTTGAAGTTGTTTTGATGGACCTAAAGTAGATTTGGAAGTTGGAAACAAGTTGCATGAAGTTTGAATGAAGATGCATGTGCACATCAACACAAGCAAGCATGAAAAATTGGTAGTCCACAAAAGAAGAGAAGGAGTGCAAGAAACCCGCACCTGGGCGCCGCAGCGTTCGGAATGGCTTCCAGGTTGTCAGAATGGTGATGGAGAAATAACACATGGGCACCGCGGCGCCGATGTTCGACAAAAATTGGAAAGTTTCCAATTTTGTGTTTTTTGGTCATAACTTCCTCAATTCAACTCCGAATTGGACCCGGTTTGTTTCTATGGACTTGTGATTATAAATAAAACATTATGAAGAGGAAAAGAGGACAAAAATTGGAGGAGAAAAATAAGAGAAAAGCAAAGAAGACAGCTAGGGTTTGAAGTAGAAAAGAATATAAAGCTTGAAGATTGTGAAGATTCTCCTACAACTTCCCTTCCTTCTACTTGGTTTTTCTAGTTTTAGATTCATGTTCAATATATTATTTCATTCTTTCATTTCTTTATTCATGAGCTAAATCCTCTATCTAGAGTTTTAGATCAATCCAAACTCGATATTATGTTTTAGGTTTTCTTGTTCTAATTATTGTCAATAAAGTTTCTAGTTTATTTATGTTTTTCTAGGTGTAATGTTTTTAATCCTTTGATCGTGGATTAGATGATTCTAGACTTGAAATAGGTGCCCGAGTGGGGGTATTTTTGGTTGGAACAAGGAAGACATAATCTGCGTGATCGTCAGACCGAGAGGAGATCAAAATATCTTTTGGGTTTTCATCGAAAGAGTTAAACCTATAATTCTAATAACATGTTCTAAGTGGTGCTCGAGAGAGGGAGTTAGTAACATTAGGGTTTTTGACTTATAAACAAGGAAATTGAGTTGATAATAATCTCATATTCATGCATAGTTGAGAGGGCGATGAGATTAAACCTCTAGACGTTTCTTCTATTGATTTCTTTTATTCTGCATTGCATTGTTTTGGTTTATTTTCTAATTATTTAATTTCGTTGTTCACTTAATCATTCGATTTCGATTCTCTAGATAAAATTAGGGTTAAAACTTGATAGTGTAGTAATAATCCCCGAGGATGATACCCAATATTTTATCAAACTATATTATAACTTGACACCGTAAGTTTGCAATTTTGCACGTAATACTTCTCCCCTGCGCAAAAACTCTATTTTTTCTCAAGCACAAAGGAGTGCACTCCTCCCCTCTTGGGAGCGGGCTCCTAAGCCTATTTTACCCCTTTTTCTCACTTTTTCAGCTATTTCTTCCCCTGATTGGTCTCCCAAATCAATTTACACTAACACATACAAATCAAACATCACAAAACATACAACACACACTCATAATCACATTAAAATTTTGGGGTCTCTTTTTATGAAATTAAGGGTTGTTACATGGTCTATCTCATAGGCACTCACCCTGCTGAATTGATCACCCAAAAGACTATAAAATAGGATGTTCATGGTTTGATTGTTTAGGAGGTCTCTCTTTTTCTCTTTGGAACTCCACTCATCTACGGTCATGGGGACCTCTACACCTTCTCCAATCTTGGTGGGAGCTTGATAGCCTTTACCACCACATCCCACTATGTCTTGGACTCTTAGATAGAACCTCATCCTAGTCTTCCAATGAAGGTAGTTTTCACCCTTAAATGATTTATTGGCCTTCACCCAAAGTACAATCTTCTGAGTTATTTCCTACCATGGATATCAAAGATGGTTTGATATTTAATAACGTACCTGCTCTAATACCACTTGTTGGCCTAGATTAGATTCCAAGAGGGAGGGTAAATTGGACTCTTTGTGGGATTTTTACCATTCGAAAAATTAAAACAAAGTAAACGGCAGAAATAAAAACAATAGACAATGCACAAGTATTTTAGTGTGGTTCAGTTCTTCAAGCCTACGTCTGCAACTTGATCGCCCCGATCAAGATTTTCCAAACACCCATTATGAATCCTACTTTAAGGGTGAGGATCAAAACCAGTTACAAACTCAACTTATGAGGCATGAAATACCTTTACAATCACTATTCTCAAAATTGAGAACTCCCCAATAGTTAACAAGCCACTTAAAATACAAAAGATTGAGGGTGAGGTTTCTCTTACCAAGAAGACCTCAAAAATACTTACAAATGAAATTTTTCACCTCACTTTAGGATTGCTCAGCCAATAAAAAAGGATGAAGCACAAGAGCAGTGAGATGAGGATTTGCTTGACTTTGGATTTTAGAAAGATTTGAAAGAAGCTTGATTTAATCCAAAGAATGTTCAAAGAAGATTGTTTTGAAATCTAAAAAACTTTGGTGAAATTTAAATGAAAGAACACTTAGAGATTGTTTTGAAAGGTTGTTTTGAAAGATTGTTTTGCAAGAACACTTAGAGAGAGCTAAAAAACTTGGGTGAAATTTAAAATAGTGTGAAAATCTATAAGTTCAAATGAATATTGTTATGCATATATATGAAAGTTTAAAAGATTGAGAGCTAGGGCTTCAATCTCTTAGAAATAAAAATTTTGAGTTTGAAATTAAAACCAAACAGTTTAATTCTTTCATGCAAATGTAACGGGGACAAATCTGTTGTAAAAATTGGTCGAATAGAAGAAGCGTGAAAGAGGAAATCATGTCGGAATTATTATTTTCGTAACTTAAAAATCTTAGGTCCTCTCTGACACAAACTGTCACACCCCGCCCCATTTACCCAGAGCGGTGTGCAACAGTTAAGGGGGTGAGTGCCCACTCCACCCGATTAGAGTCACACATACATAAGCATAGTGGCCCACATTAACAATAATAAAATACAAATTATTACCAAAAATAATATTGAACATATAAAGTTGGTTAATTATTACATTCCTTATATAAAAAGACAACCAAAAGGATAACAAGGGTGAACCCCTACAAAAGTACCAAAATAACAAAAAGAGGAGTAGTCAAAGAGAGGCATCTAGAAGCCTGGAACCATCGTCACCATCATCAGACCGGTTTAATGGAACCTGGGAAGAGTACATACGCAAAAGTCCCTACATAGACCGAGTTTGGCCATAACCCCCGAAATAAGTCCATTCGAACCCATCTTAATTCCCTAGAAAGATTAGCAACGAGGTGAGCTCAACAGCTTAGTGAGATCAAGCAGGGTAAACAAATCTTACATGCATAATAAGGAATACAGAACAACAGTTATACCACAACAATACAAGCAAGCAATGATATGAATGAACCTTGGTCACAAGGCATCACAGGCCAAGCACCATCCACTCGAAACCTGTGATCCGAAACACCAGTAAAATATCCAGCAACTGAGAGGTCTCATGAGTTCAAGCGCTAATCTGGGGTCCAGCGTAACGGCGTAGCACCCAATAATATATCCAATGACAGCATCACTATTCCGAGCTAGTACTGCACCCAATAATACATCATTTTTAATAGATAGCCTCATGCATGAAGTAAATCATGGTAACAGATATGATGCATGATACTATGTAATTAAGTATTAAACAGGTAAGAAATGCAAACCTAGCCTTCATTCCCCACCTTACACACTTGTAATGGCGTAGCACTTTCTTCTAACTTCTTGAAGTGTGCAGGGAAGCAAAATATTGCAAAAAGTCGAAGGAGGGCGAGAAAAGCTCAGGTGTTTGGCGGATTGAATGAGGGGGGCCACCCCTATTTATAGGGCGGCCCCTTACGGCTGGTCCCCCATGCGGACGGCCTTTTCCTTGGGACCGTCCCACTATGGGGGTCTACATCTTCCCTTTTGGGGGCTTTTACCACTTATTGAAATTTCACATGGAGAGTTTTCAAGCGGTTGCATTAGTTTCTACAGTAGAAAAAGTAGGGGGTCTTACACAAACGGCAACGCGTTGCTAGAACAAGGAGTGCACTGGTCGTAAACACCCAAGACCAGGTTGGTCTTCTTGGCCAAGGGCAGCACGTTGGAAACTGTTGTAGCTCGCTGGGCTAGAAACCAACATTTTTCTGGATTCAAGCATCGTGCTGCTCTAGAGGGGAGTGCACTAGAGACAGCGGCAGACCAAATGTTAAGTAAATCAGGCAAGGAGCAAAGAGCATATTGGTCACTATAAGGAGCGTGTTGGTCATGCACTAGACACTTAAACTTGATTTTTTTTATTTTTTTTTAGAAACAATATTCAAACTCAATTGTTTCAAATCAGATACTTAAGTTATTGATAATTTGAAAATAATTGAAAATAGCTTCAAAGATGTGAAGAACGAGATTGAAAGGATTAAAATAATTGAAAGATATTAACCCTTTGTTAAACATAGAAGAGATAAGACTAAGCATGCCTAGGGTGAGTTCTACAAGCCTAAAGAAGATCTAAACAATTACAAGGAAAAATACTCTTCTTCATGCTTGATCTGGGGAGTATACTTCAAACTTGATTGAAAATATGTGTTCGTGGTGATCTTAAGCTGAAACTCTCAAATGTAAATATTAGCACATACAATGAATGTTAATTGTAATCATCAAAATGCCATCATGGGGGTCATTCGATTAACAACCACTTCTTTCGCTCTATATATACCAAACAAACGACATTTCTTTCTTTTTATTTATCATCACTTTGGTGGATTGTTAGTAGTAGAATATGTGTGTGATGAAATCACAAATTTGAATTTTTTTCCAATTTTTAATGATCTTAGTTTTAAAAAATAAAAAATAAAAAATCTTTAGGTCACATTTTAGAATTTTTAGGACATTTTTGGCTAATTTAGTAATTCATTTTTAGGAAAGAAAATATTTTTTTCTCTCTTCGGAGTAAGGTCATTGAGCTTTTATTTTTCATTTTTTTAATTTTATCTACTAGGGGCAAAAGTTTTTAGAGTTCCCACTATTTATTTTTATGGAATAATTTTTGGGCAGATCTTTAGAGCATTTTTTTGTTATATGTTGGTGTCTCACTTGGTCTTCTAGTATTTTTTTTAAGATATTTTTAGGTCCAAAAATAATTCTTTGGGCATCAAATGAGGAGATTTCATATTTATGGATGATCTACACCACATATGTATGTGTCACGGGCCAGATGTGAAGAAGTTGAGCTACTAAATCCAACAAGACTGAAATGAGATTAATTTGAGTATGTTGATTAAATTATCATCAACTTAAAGATTTTGAACGAAGGAGCCTGCGTAGTTATAGTCTTTTGCTAATTTCAAGCCTTAATGAAAAATTAATTGAGCTTAGGTCAACTCATTTATGGTCCAAGTAAAAGATGTCACATGTCAGGAAGATGAAAATGAAACTTTTTCACGTATGGACACAATATTTTGGTAATTGGGAATCTTCATGTAATTTAAAAAGTGTCCATTTTTAGAGGAATTTGTAGAGAATAATAAGTTTCCAATAAAGTTGGTGGGTATATTTTTGGAAACCAGGAGGTGGGCACATCTATAAAAGGGGATAGGTTTCAAGAGAAAATCCATACATTCTCTACGAATTATCTCTCTTTTTATTTCTGCATCGTTATTTTTTGGAGCTTTAAAGTAATTCAGAAGTTCGATGTATGATTCAAGGCTAAGATAAGTGGTAATGCCTTAGGCCTTGAATCTTTGTAAGTCTCTCTTTTTCCATTTAATAAAAAAATATTTTTTTCTTTAATTGTTGATTGTTCTCTCTTGTTCTTGTTTCTTTTCTATTTTCAGTCACTTGCATGCTTCATTTATTTTTTTTCTTTATCAAATTAATTGCATTTTGGGTTCTTAATTTTTATTTTTATTTTTATTATCAGTTTTTCAGCACCCCGGAGGTGTCCTCCTTCCTTTTTGGGTGAGACTAATCCTCCCGTACTCAAGCATGGTAGAGGCGTTTGGGCTGACCCTTCCAACAGGGCCAGATAAATGCTGGCACTATTGGCCCAGGAATGTCCAAGAAGGGGTGAATTGGATAGCGAAGTAGGTTTAAATTTTTTAACAAAACTAATTTACAGATAAAACAAAGTGATAACGGTTAATGAACAAAGAAAGAAATTAACAGTCAAATAACACAATGCACACAGATTTAGAGTGGTTCGGCTCCTACTTAACTCCACTACCTAATCTCCCTTATTAGAATTTTGTCCAAACTTCACTATCAAATCCTCTTACGGGTGAGGTGATAAGTTGAGTTTTAGTTGTTAGTTTACATGTTAATTTGATAGGTTTTTAGGTGCATTTAGCTAGTTTTGAGATATAATTGCATTAATTGTTCATATTTAGTGTTTTAGGTCCATTTAGATGTTTTTATGAATTTTGGAAGATAGTTCTAGGTATTTTCATGAATAAAATGCAGTAGGCTATCTTAGGAAAATAATCTTGATTTTTAAGTATTTTTCCTAAAGTCATTTGCATCACTTCCATATTAATATTTTTATACTTTACATGTTAATACATACTTGCATATAGATTTTTGTCATTTGATTAATATAGATTACTTACATTTGTTTTTGCTTTGTTTTATAGGTGAATAAAGAGCTTAAGGAGGTGAAATTAATGCCAAAATGACGTCAAGAAGATACCCAACATGTGGACCAAAAGCCAAAGAACGATTCAAGAAGAAACGCACAAAAGGTGTGCATTTTAAGTTATGGGCGCCGCGGCGCCATTGGGAAATTCCATCTACGTTCTTTTTGGCATTTTTGACACGTTTTGGATGGCCAATTTAGGTATTTTCACCCACACTTGTATATAAGATCATTTTAGGGTTTGTTTTAGGGATTAGAGAGCATTAGATACAATTACAATAGATTAGAATAGGTCAAGTTTAAAATAGAAAGGAGGCAAGAAGAAACCATTGAAGAGGACAAGTTGCAAATTGAAGAAGCTTGAAGAAGGAGATCATCTTGTCAAGGGGGTTTCTAATTTCATTTCTTCTTTCAATTTGTGATGATGAACAGTTCTTTAATTTTCATTCTTGTATTAATGGATTTGAGTATGAGCTAAACATTTTATCTAGAGATTTCATGGATCTATATTTTGATATTATGAGTTGATATTTTTAAGTGTCATTTGATTGATTCTATTGATTTATTTGTGTTTTTCTAATCTTAATGCTTTCAAATCTCTAGTCAATTTTTGAATGATTTTAGATTTAGAATCTATCACCCGAGAGGGGGGATTTTGGATTGGAATGAGAAGAACATGACCTAGGAAATTTATGTTGAGTTGGGAAACCCATAAATTCCTATGAAGTTGCTAAAGAGAATCATAGATCTTAAGGAATTTTCTATTGTGTTGGTTTTATAACTAGGGAGAGCGAAACTAATATTTTAGGATTATAAATTCAATTTATCACTCGGAAGAGGGAATTGGATGAATTGGGATTCTTGACTTATAAATTAATAAATTAATCAGTGATGCATATGTTTTACAAATTCATAATTGATAAATATAGAGAAATCATATCTCTAGAACGATCCATCCATTGATTTTTCTCCAGCTTATATTAGATTTACTTAATTTTGCTTGATTTGATTCATTTTACTCTTTAAGCACTTAATCCATCATAGTTTAATCACCTAGATAAAATCAAGATTGTAGTAGTTTTGGGCATTTTTAACAAAGAAATTCATTATCCCTGAGGACGATACCCGACTCACTGTTGATTTATATTATTACTTGACTATCGTACACTTGCGATACAAATATTCACGATCAAGTTTTTGGTGCCATTGCCAGAGATACTGCCATTTTTTCTATTATTAATACCATTACAAATTGATTTTGATCTTAATTTAGGTATTTCTTTTTATTTGTTTTTGTTTGCATTTTACTTGCTATTTTCTGAAATTTTTGTTCTCTTCTCTTGATAAAATTTTGCGGTTGATGCGAAGGACTCGAAGCTATGAACTTGTGCCTCTTGACCCCGAAATTGAAAGAACTTTTGGGAGGTTGAGAATAGGCCAAAGAGTTGAAGAGCCGGTCATGGCGGAAGGGAATGATCAATTGCCATTGAGAAATTATTTCAAGCCCATGGTAAACAACAATTTCTCAGGCATAGCAAGACTACCCATCAATGTCAATAATTTTGAATTGAAGCTGGCCTTGATCACAATGGTGCAACAGCACCAATTTTTGGGAGCATCGCAAGAGAACCCTACAGTGCACATTAACATATTTCTGGAAATGTGTGATACAATTAAAATCAATAGGGTGCCCAAAGAATAGATAAGGTTGAGGTTGTTTTCATTCTCACTGAGGGACAAGGCAAGATCTTGGCTACGGTCGTTTCTACCAAGTAGTATCAAAAATTGGGAAGAAATGGTGTACAAATTTCTTCAAAAATTCTTCACGCCAGCAAGAATTGCCCAACTTATAGTAGAGCTAAGCCAGTTTAAGCAACTTGAGACCTAATCATTGTATGAAGCATGGGAAAGATTCAAGGATTTGTTGAGAAGATGCTCACAACACGGTTATCAAGATTGGCTTCAAATCCAGATTTTCTACAATGCAATGACCATGTCTACAAGAGCATGGGTTGATGCGGAGGCTAGTGGTACTCTCATGGGGAAGACAACAAATGAGGCTCTCATGTTGATAGAAGAAATGGCTTCCAATTTCTATGAACACTCAAATGAGAGGGCTCCAACAAAAAGAGTGGTCGGATTGTATGAAGTAGATCAACTGATAGCTTTATCAGCTCAAATGTCTTCAATGCAACACCAAATGACAACTTTGTCTGCCTCTATCCAAGGCAATCCTTCTCTTTCATCTACCTCATCCATTGAATCCATTGTTGCAGCACACATGGTTCAACAAGGCTTGGTTGGTCAAGATGAGCAAGTACAGTTTGTGAACAACAGATTGTACAACTATAGAGGCAACCAAGACAACTACAGAAGGAACCAAAGTGGCACTCGAGTGCCAAATCAATACCATCCGGGGGTTAAGAATCATTTTTTTTTCTACTCTAATAATAAAAATGTGTTGCAACTGTCGAGGTTTCAGAATCAAGTCCAAGAGAAGAAATCAAGTCTGGAAGATGCAATGACTACTTTTCTAATGTTTCACCAAGAATGAAACAAAGTTGGATAAATTGGCGGCTCACATGGCTAATCAAATGAGTTTTATGAGTCAAGTGATAACTCAAGTGAGCAACTTGGGTGCCTCTATTAAGAACTTAGAGACTCAAGTTTGGCGAGTGGCTACACAAATGAGTGCCCAACAACATCAACAAATTTCCTTCCCAAGCAATACAGAATTGAATCCAAAAGAGAGGTGCATGGCTATCAAATTAAGGTGTGGCAAAGAAGTTGAGAGTTCTCCTTTACCGAGCAAGGTCAAGCCGAGTTTATTTCCTTCTTCACCATCCATTCCATCATATTCACAAGCTCAAGAAGAGGTTGAAAAAGAAGTTCAAAAGGAAGTGGAACAACAAGGCAAATGAGGTTGCAAGTGACAAAGAACAAGAGGCTACAAAGAGGGACTTTGTTCTGGATCGCATCACATTCCTGGATAATCTGCCTATCCTCAAAACCCCCATTCCTTACCCTCAAAGATTTGTAAAACAAAAGCTCGATGATCAATTCACTAAATTTCTGAATATCTTCAAGAAAATTCACATCAACATCCCTCTAGCAGATGCTTTGGAGCAAATGCTAAATTATGCTAAATTCTTGAAGGAGGTGATGTCCAAGAAGAGAAAGCTAGCTGAATTTGAAACAATCAAGCTAAATGAAGAGTGTAGTGCAATCCTTCAAAAGAAATTTCCTCAAAAGCTTAGGGATTCAGGGAGTTTTAGTATACCTTGCACTATCGGCATTGTTTCTTTTGATAAAGTACTTTGTGACTTGTGTGCAAGTATAAATTTAATGCCTCTTTTTGTTTTCATGAAGCTTGGACTTGGAGAGGTGAAACCTGCTACAATATCTTTGTAATTGGCGGATCGATCCATCACGTACCCTTGGGGTATCATTGAAGATGTGTTGGTAAAAGTTGACAAGTTCATTTTTCCTGTGCACTTCGTGGTGCTGGAGTTTGAAGAGGATGATGGAATGCTATTGATACTTGGGAGGCCATTTTTTGCGACAGGAAGAACATTGATAGATGTGGAGCTTGGTGATCTGGCCTTGAGAGTCAATGAGGACAAAGTACTGTTCAAGATCTACCACACAACCAAAGTTCTAAAGAAGAAGAACACTTGTTACCAAATTGATGTGGTGGATGTTACTGATGTGAGTGTCACCGAGGCTTTTTAAAAGCCTAACACAGAAAGATTCCTTAAAGCCCTATATGGACCAAGTGGAGCATTTAGATGACCCTCCTTATTTGGTGTGGACGGATCCATATTTGATGCCTCATGTTGAAGAGGAAGATTTGTTGCATCTCATGAATGAGCATAATAGGAAAGATGGATATCGCTTTCGGCCCAAGAGGAAACGATTAAAGGATGACTTCAGCATGGATCTAAGAAATGTTAAGGTAGTGCTTCTGGATGATCCGCCTTAAGAGAAAAGCGAAAGTCTAGCAAAAGACTATAAAGAAGCTCTTGTTGGGAGGCAACCCAACCTGATTTTAGTTTTTATGTTCTGTTTTCTTTTTAGACATTGTAGTTTAGGAATTGAGTTTTATTTTTCCACTAATGACATCTCTTTTTGTCCCTTTCTAGGTTTCAATTCAAGTTTGGGGGTCCTCGGAGTTGCCAAATGTAAGAGACTCAACTTAGAGCCTTCTACCCTTCGAGGCTAGGGGAGTTTCGTTGACCTTATCTTTTTATCTTGCTTTGTGGATATTTTTGCATTAAGGACAATGCCGACTTTAAGTTTGGGAGAGAGTTTGAATTCTTTGTCTTAGTGAGAAAAATTTTGAAAATTTTTGTTTTTGATGAGTCTAGATCATTGAATAAATTCATATTCCTTTATGAGCTTTGATTTTATTTGATTTTGTATGGATGATCTATGATAGGATTAGCACTCATTTCTAAACATGACTTTTGAAAAATTAGAAAGTACTCTTAAGTCTGTGTGCTTGATCTACCTTGTCATGTTTATTGGACATTCTCATTGACTTTTGAGCATGAAATTAGGATCGTGAGTTCCACTTGTTTGTTTAAATCGAGATTATGCAAGTTAAGTACCTTTATATCTCATTTTTAAACTGAACTCTAGAACTTGTTTGATCACTTCTTGAGGTAAGATCCTAGGAATCACACCATTAGAGATATGATTTAGGCCATTTTTGGATAAATTGAGCCACTAAGCCCACCTTCATGTTGAATTACCCTTACTCACCCTATTTGAGCTTTATTCATTATTCTTTGTCACCTAAAATGATTAGCCAATACCCTTGATTGATTTCCCCTATTTTTAACCCTTGCACCCTTAACTTTTTGAATGAATGTGAATTGTAATGGGTTGGGTTATTTTTCATGGGAAAGTTTGTAAAAATGTGCTATGGAAAAATGTGCTATGGAATGAAATTGTTATGTGAACGTGATGAGAAAAGATTCTAAAAGGTTCAAAATGTGTTAAAAAGAAGAAAAAGATGAAGAATGAAAAGAATGAGAAAAGAAAACATGTTTCTTCATCAATGAGTGAAATGAATAAGTTTGGGGGTATGCTGGGAGTCATGTAGATGAAAATTGTTGAAAAATCATGTTTGGATGATGTGTTAGGTTTGATTCATTTTGTAAGGCATGGAATGTGTAAAAGTGTTATGTATCAAAGAGGTTTTGGGTGTATTAAACTTCATTTTATCCATGTTGTCATACCCTTACCCTTGGCCTTACATTACAAGCTTATTAAAGTCATATTGATCCTAATTGGTGTGAGACCTATATTAGTGGAGAGAAGTGTGAAAAACAAGCATATGAAGTTCATGTTTTGTTTTATGATATCGTATTTCTATCTTGCTTGCATTGATCTATATGATTTATGAGTGGTCATGTGAATGGTTTTTATGCTTGGTTGTCAATGAGGATAAAAAAGAAGACATGGTTTTGTAGGTTGAAATTCTAGACAAACAAATTTAAACTTTTGAAGTTTTCCTTTAGTTATGTTGTAAGAGATGTGTGTTGTCTTTCAGATCACGTGAATCAAATCTTTACAAATCAAACCTTTGTTCATTTTGAAATATGTGAAGAGTTTTGTTGTCCAACTTTCATTTTTCTCGTTACTCGGGACGATCAAAGTCTAAGTTTGGGGAAATTTGATAAGTTGAGTTTTAGTTGTTAGTTTACATGTTAATTTGGTAGGTTTTTAGGTGCATTTAGCTAGTTTTGAGATATAATTGCATTAATTGTTCATATTTAGTGTTTTAGGTCCATTCAGATGTTTTTATGAATTTTAGAAGATAGTTCTAGGTATTTTCATGAATAAAATGCATTAGGCTAGCTTAGGAAAATAATCTTCATTTTTAAGTATTTTTCCTAAAGTCATTTGCATCACTTCCATGTTAATATTTTTATACTTTACATGTTAATACATGCTTGCATATAGATTTTTGTCATTTGATTAATATAGATTACTTACATTTGTTTTTTGCTTTATTTTATAGGTGAATAAAGAGCTTAAGGAGGTGCAATTGAAGCCAAAATGAGGTCAAAAACATGCCCAACATGTGGACCAAAAGCCAAAGAACAATTCAAGAAGAAATGCACAAAAGGTCTACATTTTAGGTTCTGGGCGCCGCGACACCATTGCACAAGAGCAAAAGAAGGAGAGTTGATGGTCGAGGCGCCTTTGGGAAATTGCATTTGCGTTCTTTTTGGCATTTTTGACACATTTTGGATGGCCAATTTAGGTATTTTCACCCACACTTGCATATAAGCTCATCTTAGGGTTTGTTTTAGGGATTAGAGTGCATTAGATACAATTAGAATATATGAGAATAGGTTAGGTTTAAAATAGAAAAGAGGCAAGAAAAAACCATTGAAGAGGAGAAGTTGCAGATTGAAGAAGCTTAAAGAAGGAGATCATCTTGTCAGGGGGGCTTCTAATTCAATTTCTTCTTTCAATTTGTGATGATGAACAGTTCTTTAATTTTCATTCTTTGATTAATGGATTTGAGTATGAGCTAAACATTTTATCTAGGGATTTGATGGATCTATATTTTGATATTATGAATTGATATTTTTAAATGTCATTTGATTGATTCTATTGATTTATTTATGTTTTTCTAATCTTAATGCTTTCAAATCTCTGGCCAATTTTTGAATAATTTTAGATTTAGAATCTATCACCCAGGAGGGGGGATTTTGGATTGGAATGGGAAGAACATGACCTAGGAAATTTATGTTGAGTTGGAAAACCCATAAATTGTCACACCCCGTCCGGACGCGCCTAAACGGCGGGACACTCACGGATGGGGCACAAATGCATTATAACGATAACTGAGTACGCGGAAGCACGATTAAGTACAAGTCTGATTTCATTAAATTCAGAATTTAATTGTACATGTAATAGTTAAGGGAACATTCTCCCAAAATCCCCAATGAATAATACAAAGGGTACAAAATGTGGGCCCAAAAACCTACACCCAGTTCACCCTAATCTCCTGTGAAAAATTGGATAACAACGGGGTGAGCTACACGCTCAGTGGGTAAAATAGTTCGTGAATAAAACAATTAATAAAGCAAACTTCATAATCAAATATCTTAAAAACACATCAGAGCATCATAATCAATTCAATATGTATGTATGCATGACACTGTCTCGTAATGGTTTGATGACTGTACATCACCTGAGTTCATGTACAGATTTCCCTCGCCAGGAGTAGTCGGGTTCTCATTGTACGTCCCTCCTCATGACCGATGCTTTGGATTCACGTATAGATGTCCCTCCCCAAGAGTAGCCAGGTTCTCATTGTACGTCCCTCTCCAAAGAAATATAATGAATAGCTAGCATCGCTTCTAACTATTCTATGAATCATAAACCACATATGTCCCTAGGTGGTGCTATGTATGATGCCAATGCATGAACTGGTCCGGTCTTTACTTTAACATTTAGACAGGATTTGGCAACGTCTAGTGATCCTTATTAGGGTCGGTATCACTACGTGTAAGGTTAGGACATTCAGTATTACTTGTATAAGCTGATAGCTTTCAAATAAGACCAACCAGATCAGTCTCCAGTTGAGAGGTGAGACACGAAGTCTACTTAAATACCAATCGTCTAGAGCAGCACACTGCCTCCTGTCAACTATTTAAAGTTACTGAGGACAAGACTGAGTCTGGTTGAGCCAGATTGACCACTAATCGGGCATAACAACAGTGTAATACATGAACTCCAAATATACAGGAATAAGTATGACAAGTATAAACATTATACGCAATAATGCAGTGTAAATGAATAGTAGACATAATGATAAATGAATGTAAACTTTAATAAAAGTTATAAGACACGCAAACCTATGTTTCGTTCCCCACCTTCAGATAAATACTCCTTTCAGAACTGGCACCTTCCCCCGGGTAGAACCGCGTTGCACCGCACAAAGAATCTCTAAGAGAGAGTCTCAAAAGATAAGACAAAAACTCAAATGAGTGAAAAAGAGAAGGAAAATCACAAGAAGCAATAATTTTGGTGTGAGAAATGAGGACGGGGAGGGTTGTTCATATAGAGAATTTGGCGCCTGAACGTTCGGGCAGGTGCCTGGACATCCGGGCAGGTTGCCCGAACAATTTATTTTTTTTGTGCAAACCTAGGGTATTACACTCTACCCCCCTTAAAAGGATTTCACCCTCGAAATCAGTTCAAGTAGTCATGATGGTTATCTACTTGATATTCACTGCCTGCGTCATCGTTTGCTAGTTTAGGGTAGTGCCTGTATGGTCCCTGAATGGCACTGTGGCCGGTGGAATCCTCAACATCATGAAACCATGGATAGCAAATGGATTCGAATTCGTCCTCAGAAGATTCCAACCTTTGCTTAATAGATTGTGGTGTAGGGCGCTGGTTACATCGTTTGAGGGGAGGTAGGTTGAGTGGTGGAATACTTTTTCGTGTTGTTGCTCGAACTCGGCTGCCTGGAAATTTTGGTAGAAGATCCTGCCAAGATGAGGGCACTGGATTGTTTTAGGCGAAATTGTTACGAAAAATTCTTGCGCGCTCTGGCGATAAGGATCGTTGTCTGTGTGGTGATGGAGTTGGTGATGCAAAGTAGTTGTGACTAGACTCAAATCTTGAAGGAGTCGCCACAGGGGGCCAAGGAGGCCATTGCATGTGTGCGTCACTATATCCATCAATATTATTGTCAGACATCTGCAGAGTTATTCAAGTGAAACGATGTATTAAGATATTTGTAACCAAAGTTTCATCATTTTATTGATAAGTGAAATAGTACAATGTATCACAGCACCAGTTATTACTAGAAAACAATTCAGGGTATTTCTCTTTAATTGTTGCTTCTAGTTCCCATGTTGCTTCCTCTACTCCGTGGTGATCCCAGAGAACTTTCACCAGTGGTATGCTACGTCGCCTTAATTCTTGAGTTTTTCTATCCAAAATCTGTATCGCTCTCTCCTGATACTTATTTCCTTCCTCAACCCGAACCCCGACTAGAGGGATGATATGCGAAGATCAGGACGATACTTTCGAAGCATGGATACTTGAAAAACATCATGAACCTTAGACATGGACAATGGAAGGGACAGACGGTAAGCAAGTTTTTCAATACGTTCAATGATCTGAAATGGAACGATATACCGTGGGGAGAGCTTTCCTTTGATCCCAAAGCGTTTGACACCTCTTGTCGGCTGAACTTTTAGAAAAACCAAGTCCCCCTTTTCAAATTCTAGAGCTATCTCCGCTTGTCAGCATAGCTCTCCTGTCGACTTTGTGCAACACGAAGTCGCTCCTTTACTAGTGTAATCTTCTCAGAAGTCTCTTGAACTAGTTCAGGGTCCAACTGCGGTCGATCTGCCATATCTAACCAGCATACCAGAGATCTGCAAGGGCAGCCATAGAGGGTCGCGTATAGTGCCATGCCGATAGTAGTTTGGTAGTTGTTGTTGTATGCAAACTCAGCTAAATGTAAGTATTTTGCCCATCCCTCATTAAAGTCCAAAATGCAACACCGTAACATATCTTCTAAGATTTGGATAAGACACTCTGATTGCCCATCAGTCTGAGGGTGAAAGGCTGTGCTCATTGTGATCTTAGAGCCCGTTCTACTCTGGAAGCTTTGCCAAAACATTGATGTGAATCGAGGGTCTCGATCAGAGAAGATCGTGAGTGGTATGCCATGGAGACGAACGATCTCTCTTTCATATAGTTCGGCAAGTTTGGCAGGGTTATCCTTGAACTTTATTGGAAAGAAGTGTGCAGACTTTGTAAGTATGTCAATGATAACCCAGATAGCATCTTGCCTTTTATTATTTCGAGGCAAGGCCGTAACAAAATCCATTGCCATGTTCTCCCACTTCCATTCTCCGATAGGTAACGGTTGGAGAAGTCCAGAGAGAAGTCTTCATTCTGCCTTAACTTGCTGGCAAACGAGACATCGAGCAACGAAGTGTGCGATTGCCTTCTTCATTCCAGAAAACTAGAATTTTTGATTGACATCCTTGTACATCTTGTCACCCCCAGGATGCATGGCGAACCTCAAATAGTGCATCTCAGTAAGCTCTTCTTTTCGAACCTCAAAATCGTTCGGTAGACAGAGACGTTTCTTATAAAAAATGGCCCCATCTTCAGAGACCGACCAGTGAGGAAGGTCCTGTCCGCTGAGTAGAAGTTCGCGTTTTTCCATTAACATAGGGTTGTTGGCTTGAGCTGCTGAAATTTTTTGAACCAGCTCAGAGTTGGCTGATAATTAAGAAAGTCGTGATCTTGCACCCTCCTCGATCAGTTGTAGGTTAAAATTCTCCATCACTGTAGCCAACTTCCCCATTTCGAAGTTAAGAGTGCAAGCAACATAAGATTTTCTACTTAGGGCATCAGCCACAACATTTGCTTTACCAGGATGGTACTAGAATTGAAAGTCATAATCTTTCATGAATTCCAACCATCGTCTTTGGCGGAGGTTTAGGTCTCTCTGGGTGTAGATGTACTTAAGACTCTTGTGATCCAAGAAGACCTCAAACCGTTCACCGTATAGGTAATGACGCCATAACTTCAGTGCAAATACGACAGTTATAAGTTTCAAGTCATGTGTTGGGTAATTACCCTCATGAATCTTCAGTTGCCTCGAGGCATATGCAACAACTTGGCCTTTTGCATTAGTACAGCACCGAAGCCTTGGAGAGAGGCGTCAGTGTATAGTGAAAATCCAATTGCGTTTCTTGGAGTGATTAGTACTAGTGTCGTCGTGAGGCGCTTCTTCAATTCCTGAAATGATGATTCACATGCGGAATTCCAAATGAATCGCACGTCTTTACAGGTGAGCTTGGTCATAGGTTCAACAATCTTTGAGAAGTCCTTGATGAAGCGTCTGTAATAGCCAACCAAACCAAGAAAACTCCTAATATGAGTAACAGTGGTAGGCTGCTTCCAGTTTAAAACCGCTTCAACCTTAGAAGGATCCACCTCAATGCCATTGCCTGAAACCACATGGCCTAGGAATTGAACTCGCTTCGTCCAAAATTCGCACTTACTCAATTTTGCATACAAATGGTGGTTTTTCAATGTCTGGAGGACTATCCTCAGGTGTATCTTATGGTCTTCCTCGATTGAGGAATATATCAAGATATCGTCCACAAAAACCACCACAAATCGGTCTAAGTATAACCTAAAGATGTTGTTCCTCAAATCCATGAACGCAGTAGGTGCATTTGTTAGACTGAACGGCATGACCATGAACTCGTAGTGACCGTACCGAGTTCTGAATGTCGTTTTGGTAATGTCCGACTCTCGGATCCGGAGTGGGTGATAACCGGATCCTAAATCAATCTTAGAGAAGTATTTGGCATCTCTAAGTTGATCGAACAAGTCATCGATCCTGGGCAACGGGTATCTGTTCTTAATGGTGACGTTATTCAGCTTGCGATAGTCTATGCAAAGTCGTAACGAACCATCCTTTTTGCGAACAAACAGAACTGGAGCGCCCCTGGGTGATGAACTCTTTCTGATGAAGCCATTACTCTCTAATTCCTTTAGTTGTTTGTCCAATTCGACCAGCTCGACATTTGACATTTTGTATGGTGGAATTGAGATAGGCCCGATCCTAGGTATGAGATTGATTTCAAAATCGAATTCCCTAACCGGAGGTACACCAAGAAGGTCATTTAAAAAAATTGTTGGAAATTCAGATATTACTGGGACATCGTGAACTTCGAGAGGGTACAGTGCTGGTGATTCAAATTCATCGCCAAGGGATAAAGCTCGAAGTTGTGCCTTGAGAAGTGCAGCAGTCGAGTTGTGTATCCATTTCCTTGTTCCTTGAATCTTGACAAGGTCCCCCGTGGGCAAGGTTAACTAAACTTGTTTTTTCATACAATCGATCTTTGTATTAAGTGGTGCGAGCTAGTCCATGCCGAGGATGATGTCGAAGTCTTCAATGTCCATCACAAAAAGATCTGCATAAATTATTTGTTTTGACATTCGAAGTTCACATTGAGAACACTGCAATTTCACGTCAGTACCAGATCCTAAAAGTGATGTGACATGGAGTGTGATTTTTGTGGGTTCAGGATGCAACCCTAAATGTCTTACCAATGCAGACGATATAAAAGAACACGTAACACCTGAATCGAACAAGACATGCACCATTGTATTGAACAAGGGAAATGTACCTTTGACTACATTGTTGTCTGGGAGGGGTTGTTGAGCGATGGCAAATGCTCTGCCCTGGTTCCGTTGCCCCTAGTTTTGCTGGTTCTGCCTGGGTTGGGCATTAGCAGCATGTGGTACTTGTTGGACGGGAACAACGGGAATAGGTTGCTGAAGGTGCGAACAAGCATATCTTACATGGCCTTGCTGGCCGCAGTTGTAACACGTCGGCCGCTACTGCTGATGGTTCTGTTGGCCATGCTGATTGTGGTGCTGACCACCACCTCTGCCATTGCCGTTTCGACGGCCACCCCTGCCATTATGGCCTTGGCGGCCATGTTTTCGAAAACCCTGTTGGCCAGGGTTTGATGGTTCGGCCGCAAGTGTCGTGGCCTCATTCTTCTTAACGGGGACTGGGAGGGCTGGGTTTTGATTATAGTATGGCTTCTTCTTGTTGCCCTATTGGGAAAACGTTGCAGGCTATTTTCCCCTATCCACTCTCTGCTCCGGCACAATCTTCTCCTGCTCAAAGCTTATGGCCTTGTCAACGACTTCCTTGTAAATCTTGAGATCCAAGATCGACAAGGCTTGTGGAATGTCAGGACGAAGGCCATTGTAGAATTTATCGGTCTTATCCTGCTCCTTTGAGATGGTGGAGAGAGAGTAGACCAATAATTCTTTAAACTTGCCAGCGTACTCCCTGACTGTCATGTCGCCTTGGTATAGTTTGGTGAACTCCTGGCGCTTCTGCCTCTTTACAGCGCCGGGGAAGTACTCATCAATAAAAAGTGACTCGAACTGTTGCCAATTCATGTTTGTAGTGTTGACCCTTGGGTCCTCCTTTACTGTTATCCACCATGTATTTGCTCCACCAATAAGTTGGTAGGTCGCAAGTGGAATCTTTCAACCCTCATCAACTCACATTGCATCGAGAGCCTTCTTTGATTCATCCAGCCATTTCGGCACCTCTTCAGCATCAATGGTGCCAACAAAAGTAAGAGGTTGTAGCCTCTTGTATTTTGTAATCTGGTCGGTTTGAGTCTCCGACCCAGATCTCACAGGTGCCTGAACAGTGACAACCTGATTGGCCAAGGTCTCACGAACGGTCGTCTGTACAGTTACTTTCATCGCCTCGATAAATCTGGCGAAGAATACTTCCATACTCAAAGGTATGGCAAAGGGTGTGGGTTGGGGTGGCACTGCTTGCCCAGACGTAGTGGCAGTGTCGGGTGTGGCCTGTGTTGTCGTCGGAGGCGGCGGTTCCTGGTTATGTATCTCAGGAGGTGCTTCCTCTGTTGGACTGACAGTACATGGCCTTCCTCTCTTCCTGGTTTGCATTTTCTCACTGGCAAGGAGAAAATAATACCATGATTTAGGAACTATGGCCAAGTATAATGTTATGATATTCTCAGCAACAAATTCGAGAGTACTGCAATATAAAAATCACCTATTTTTCTAAGTATAGTGTAAGGTTTTTGTTGAGGAATCAAAGAATCATATATGCCTCGTATGTTTGGCCATGGTGTAAAAACAAGGTTAGATTGTTTATATAATAAGTATAAAACTTTGCAAGTATTTCAAATGTTTTGGTTCTGGCTTCTTTTGTGAACATACATATATATTTCATTGAAAATCCATACGAGTCATAAAAATTCCAAGATTTTCCTCGGTAAGTATCCTGATCTAACGTTCTATCTCAATCTTATGTATTCAAACTTTTTTGCATAGTCTTTTCGATTATTATCCAAATTTGTGTGTCTCATACCTCATGAATTTGGTAATAAGGGTGTCAACCAAGTTAAGTTGTACGATCAAGGTCTCTATAAAACATTAGTTGAATCGTAGTTCACTAATAGTATCGTCTAAGTTTACTCGTCCCATACCGTGTAAACTTAGTGATAATGTTAGTAATGCAACTTTCTCCAAATGTTTTTTTTCATACAAGGTCGTGGGTTTTCTTACTTTCACATTTTATTTAGTATCATCTAATTTTGTTGTGTCCCATACCACTCCAAAGTTAGTGATACAAAAGAAAGAATGGTTGTAAGTCGGCCCACCAAAGATAGTCTTAAATAAAACATTTCATTCATATAAAATAAAATTTTATAATGCCAGTGTTCATTCCTGGTTTTCCTGCCAACTACTGCTCCTTCTAGACCTCCTGCTAGAGAGATTACTAGAACAAGGTTGAGAATTTGCTCGTTGTTCTTCGACGTTTTGCATACGTTAAGAAATCACTTTGAGTCTCCTCTATTCTAGCAATGCTAGCTACGATCACATTTAACTGTTCGAGTGGGTTAGTTGATTGCCCCATCGATGGTTGATGGGTCGACTGTCTCATAGGTGGAGGGTAGTTCGTAGGCATTGGTGGAAAGTATTGGCCATACGGTTGACTCATAGGTGTGAGGTAGTTGTTTTGACTGTACGGGGATTCCCTGAATGGAACCCCTTGGACATTTGGATATGCTTGGTTTGAAAAGTCTTGAAACAATGGGCTCATTGGGATGTCCTGTCTTCCAAATTTTGGTGCCGCAAAATTTTGTTGTTGTTGGTTCACAGGAACTTGTGGAACTGGCCGATACGGTACCTCAGGAGTTGGAAACCTTTGGTACGTAGTATTGCCTTGAGTTGTCATGTTCTAGGAATGTGGATTTGATAGAACTTCTTGTCTATCTTGATTTGGTTTAGGTTGATTTAGATTGGCAAATAAATCTTCCTCAGTGAATGGGTGCTATTTGGATCATTATTTGAGGCTGGGTTTGACGTATGGTTTTGGTTTTGCTCGTTATTTGGTACCTCCCTAACAGGAATCTTGCGTCGACTTTTTCGGTAACAATGTCCTTTTTCGTCTCTAATTCTTTCACCGTTAAAAGTAGGGCTGAATACTTCCTCGTCAGTTACCCCTCCACTTGTAACATATGTCTTGAAGATAAAGGATGCTATAACCACCTCAGTGATCTGCTTCGAAGACTCATCGAAAGTGTTGACGTTTGCCTCGTATAGCATCCTCATGATCAAGACTCTGTAGCCTAGGAGATCCTTTCTTAAAGGGTTTTGAATCACCCTCAACATTTGTTGGATGATGATGTGAGGTAGGGAGACCATAATTGTCTTTTCTATGCAGTATACCACAAGAAGTTGAGCTCTTAACATAGTACCTCTAGTCCCCCTTTCTGGCAAGATGTTGCCGAATATGATCTTTCCAAGGCCGACAAGAGATGGTTTAAGGAGATTGTTGGGGAGGTGGGTGTACGTTGATTGACTGAACAGTTCTTTGGCGAGAAAATTGAACAACTGTTCGTTGGACTCTGCGATCTCTCCAACTGTCTGGGGTTCGTGTGGATCAATGATTTTATCTTCAATTGGAATCTCCATAAGCGGCGCAATAATTTCGACGTTGATAGAAATCTTTGTTCCCCTGACCGTTGTCTCTAAAACAGGGTTGATCCCATCTTCTTGAAGTCCTACGCAATTCATTGCTTCGTAGAAGGATTTCATCAAGTTGTAAGAGACGTGACCCTCAACTTTTGTTATGTTCAACCACCCCAGTGTTGCGAGTTTTTCGTAAAGGATTGGACGGAGGCGGAGATATCTATTGTCTATACTCCTCATAGTCATAACCTCCCTTTTGGACAATTTCTTGAGTCTAGTGGGAATTGGTTCCCTACTACCGAAAGTCGTTCCTTAACTTGAGGCCATTCTTTGCTGAAAGAAAAATAAATTTGTGAAAGACAAAATATATTCCTAACATTTTTAAGATTTATGTTTTGTCCGTTGGACAATATTTTCTATTTTTCTCTTAATGTTTATTCCATCATTTAATCCAAATTTTTCTATTGGCAATATGATATATATATCTCATATATACATAGACATATAGATATATATATTCAATCATAACTGGCAATATGATATATATATCTCATATATACATAGACATATAGATATATATATATTCAATCATAACTATATATATATTTAAATCTAAACTATATAAACACTATATAGTTTTCTAGATATATATTTAATATAAATCTCAACTATATATAATTCATATATATATATATATAGTTCTAGAGATATATATATCTAATAAATAATTTCTTTCCCTAATTTAGTGGACTTGGGTGGGCCGTAGACCTTACGCTCTGATACCATTAAATGCCACACCCCTCCCGGACACGCCTAAACCGGCGGGACACTCACGGACGGGGCACAAATGCATTATAACGATAACTGAGTACGCGGAAGCACGATTAAGTACAAGTCTGATTTCATTAAATTCAGAATATAATTGTACATGAAATAGTTAATGGAACATTCTCCCAAAATCCTCAATGAATAATACAAAGTGTGACGCCCCGAAAATTATTTCATCTAGCCTATAACCCAATTGCACTTTACCCAAACTCTATGCGTTGCCTTGATATGTTTGGTGTTTGTTTGATAGTTGTTTAATGTTTGTATAGTTGATGCTTGATAATGTATATAAATATGTGTATCATAAATTGTATATGGGTCATGTTAAATTAAATTATAATGCATATGTTATTATTTATGCATGGACCCATTAAACCATGAATTGATATGAGTTAGGATTGATTGAATAAAAGGATAAATGAGAATGAAAATTTGGTGTATTAAATGGATTGGACATCTAAAATACATGGAATCATGAAATTGGTTAAAGTACATGTGGTTGGTATGGGTAGTATGAGACCAACACATGTGAAGGTTGGTGCATGAAAGTGGACAAGCGTCTCATGCCCTCAAGGAAGTGGTAGAATGAGTGGAGGGAATCAAGGAGAAAATCAAGGAGAGAATCAAGGAAGTGCTAGAAAGAGGTGAGTGGAGATAAAGGAAAAAAGAAGAGAAAGAAAAGAAAAGAAAGAATGAGGGAGTTGCAGGAGGAAGATCTTTGTAAAATTTTCATCAAAGAGCTGGATCTTTAGGATATATGGTCAAATTGAGCTCAAAATTTGTCAGCACGTTCGTAGCTTATGTTTATTCATTCTGGTCGGTGGAGATCTTGATCAGAGGTTTCGTCTAAGAGATCTAACCTCTCAAACAAAGCTGGTCGAAAAGTCTAGATTTCTTGCACCGTTTCTCTCAAACTTTTAGATCTCCTTAATCTACCGTTGGATGGATCTAACACCTGGGTATGTAGTGTACAACTGATATTTCTACATTCTGAACAGTGAAGATCTTGATTACAGGTTTTGTCTGAGAGATCTAACCTCTGAAACAAAGCTGGTTCGAAAGTCTGGATTTTTCTTGCCGTTTCGGTCAAACTTTTTGATCTCCTCAATCTACCGTTGGATGGATATCATATTTGGGTATGTAGTTTATAACTGATATTTCTGTACTATGAACGGTGGAGATGTTTATTCGTTTAGTATTGTGTGCGATATAGTCATCTAAGTTTGAGAATTTACAGCAGGAAAGGAGAAATTGTCTGATTAGAGACTTGTTCATCAAATATACTTATCGTTTCGGTCCACCGTTGGATTGGGCTGATATTTGGACAGAAGGTTTTTTTCTTCACATACTTCAATCTGTACGGTTGATTTTGTGATTACATATTTCTGTTGGTATATTGATACATCTGAACAAAATAGTAAATGAAGAATTGGTAGGGTTGCTTGTATTAGACCTAAATTTAGAATATGAACTTAGACCTTTCCAAATGGCTTGCATGTCAACTATGTTGACCTAGTTGCCATTGTTGATGAACCCATGATGCAAAATCAGTGATATACATAGTTGAACATGGTGACCTAGTGTAAATCGGCAATATGGCCTAAGTATGAAAATTTTCATATTTTGGGGCTTTTGATGTTTTTGGCCTAGAATCATTGAATTCATGCAACTTATGTTTAATTAAGCATGATTAGGGTTGATTATGCTACTGATTTGGTAGTTGTGACCATATCATGAGTTAGGCCTACTTGTGATCAAGTGACCCAATTTGGGCATGTTTATGCCTAAGGAATTGAAAATCAATATTTTTGATTAATAGAATGGGTTATGTATGAGAACTATGCATTAGAGGCCTAAGTCATGTGATTTGAGTTGAATGATGGGATTAGATGGGATTTAGGCCTATTGTTTATATGTGGGCTGATTTAGGGTTGATGTATAATGTCTATGTGATTGAGCATAGAAATTGATGTATGGTGGGATATTGATGAATGTTTCAGGATCTTGATTGGGTTGATTCGGTTTGGTGATCGTGTGTGGTTAAATACTCTCGCGAGGCTTGGTTGTGAGTAAACTTCATTTATAATTATATCTTTTATGTCATCATATCACTTATATATTGTATGTTGAAAGCATGAATGTGTTCTAATGTTTTGAATGATGCATTGATTTGAGAAAACCTTATGACTTTGGTTGGGCCCATCTATCTGGCTAATAGGGGGGACTTAACCTTGTCATAGGAGGGTTTTAGGAAAGGAAGAGATTGGGGTCAACGGTACGGTGAAATAGACGTGCACTAGTAACCCAAAATAAACATGATTGGGATCAACGGTACGGTGAAATAGACGTGCACTAGTAACCCAATGCATGTGGAATGTGGATCCAAATTGATAAGCTTTTACTTGCATCGAACTTATTATAAATGCTTGATATCTATATGTTATGAGCTTTTAATCATGCTACACATTGACATGCATACATGATATTTATTGATGAGTATTGATAGCATATTTGAATTCTATTCACTGGGCACCGTTGGCTCACCCTCATTTTCCTCTTTCAGGTCCTTCTGTCCCGAATAAGGGCAAATGAGTAGTTATATCTTGAGGGCCTTGCCTGCGAGAGAATCCAAAGCCTCGATGTGAGTTGAGAGGCATTTTGATTGAACTGTGTTTTAAATTATGAAGTATTATATTTTAGGTTATGTAATTATAATACTTACCACATTGTAGTATGGGTGAGTTGGGATTTGTTAGATAGACCATGTGGGCATATGACAGTTTTTATTTGTACCCACAATTTTGGACTTTATGTGTATGTCAATTTTAATGGACTGTAGGGATTATGATTTTATTTATGGTTCAATTTTTATGGATTATCTATTGTCTTGGATGATTAATACGGTGGGTAGTTTTGTTTAGTACCTTTTGATATTATGTCGTTGTTTGAGATAAGGCTCGTAGGGTCTCAACCACCTCACGGGAGTTGAGGAGTGGTCGGAGATGCCTACGCCGGGCGTCCCGCCCCGGCATTCCGCATGCCACTCCCTGCGGGGTTGGTGGTCCGGGGTGCGGGGTCGCCACAGTTGGTATCAGAGACTGATTTTACTAGGTTTGGTCTATGTATTGGACTTAGATGACTTTGACCTAGGAATTGGGTGAGAGATTTAGGAGATTAAAAAGCTTAAAGGAACTAACTTAAAAGCCTTACTATCATATTTTCTGTGTGTATTATATGATATGGGTAGTTATGGGGCTTTGTTAATGTTTTAAATTCTTTAATGTGTGATGGTTGCTCGTATTTCTACTTCTCGATTGTAATGAGGATGAGCGAGAGATTGGGACAGCCACACACAGGGCCATCCGATGATGACCGGATGGGGAGGATGGAGGAGATCATTCAGGCACAGGGCCGCTTGATGGCAGCCCAAACTTCACAGATACAGGCGTTAGTGCAGGAGGTTGAGGCTATTGCTCGACAGTCACCTCAAACAATACCTTAGGAGGCGGGCACTAGTGGGGTCGAGGCTAGTGGAGCTGCAGGGGCAGCAGGACCTCAAATGGTTGTACCTCAGCCTATGCCTACACCTGCTCCTATTGTTGTGGAGAACCCCACTGATCGGCGGATCAAACTGCTAGAGAAGTTCATGAAGCTAAAGCCTAAGGAATTCACTGGTGGGGTTGACTTGAAGAGGCCGAAGATTGGCTGAAGAATGTCGAGAAGATCAGTCGCTCCTTATTAGAGCTTGATGAGGAGTCTCAGGTCTTATGTACTGCTCACACACTGGAGAGTGATGCAGAGGACTGGTGGCTTTAACTGTTGGATACACAGGGGGCAGTGAAGAGTTGGGACACCTTCAAACGACTGTTCTTACATGCTTACGTTCTAGAAACTGAGAGACAGGCTAAACAATTCGAGTTTTTGAATCTCGCACAGGGCACCATGTCAGTCAGGGAGTACGAGCTCAGATTTAGGCAGCTTGCAGTTTATGCCCCTGGGTTAGTTCAGACGCCGAGTGACAAGATTATGAGGTTTTCTTTGAACCTAAGGCCTGCGATCCGACAGGCCTTGTCTGTGATGAAGATGACTGATTTTACCACAGTGGTCCAGAGGGCCAAACAGTATGAGTTGGCTGAGCGGGTTGATGGTATGTCTACACGGACAGCTCCAGGTGAACAGACTTCACAAGCAGAGTCTGGGGGACAGTTCCAGACCCCGTGGAAGAAGGGAAGATGGGAAAGGAAGAGAAAGTTTTATGGAAGAGCACAGTCTAATGGTGCTCAGAGTAAGGCATCCCAGGTTCAGACTGGTGTGATGGCCTCACCAGTCGTTTCCTCTCCTGTCCCGATTCCTATTCAGGCACCGAGTGCACCGAGACCCCCATTCCCACAGACTGCTGGCCGAGGCAGAGGTAGAAGCCGAGGAGGCTATGTGACGACATCTCAGACTGGATCATTTGCGCCCAGGGCTCCGTTCTTATGTTATCAATGTGGGCAGGCTGGGCATAGGAAGTTAGAGTGTCCAAATTTTCAGAGAGCTCAGGGATTTGTGCAGCAGTCCATTGCCAGAGAGACAGCGAAGGCAGCTACTAAGCCAGACCCGACAGCATCCAGGACTTTGGTGGAAGGTACTCTTATTATTTGTGGTACTTCTATGCATGTATTATTTGATGCTGGTTCTACATTATCATTCATATCTGGACGTATGGTAGATAGTTTGCATTTCCCATTAGGGCTAGCACATGGTTAGTGGTGAGTACTGTAGCTGGGGAAAGGATCTACCCGAACATGATCTGTAGCCAGTGTGTGGTTCAGATTGGTGATGTTGAGATGCCTATTGACTTTCGAGTCCTAGAGTTTTTAGAGTTTGATGCAATTCTAGGGATGGATTGGCTCGCGGCTTATCATGCAGTTGTCGACTGTTTCGCGAAGAGAATCATTTTTCAGATCCCCGGACACCCAGTGTTTACACTATAGGGTAGAGCTTCAGACCAGACAGTCACAAGGGGTAGATTTGTGACTGATGGAGATAGAGAGATTTTGGCTGGGTTAGTGCCTGATGAAGAAGAAACTAGTGAGGTGATACTCGAGGATATTGCTATTGTTAGGGACTTTCCAGATGTGTTCCCTGCGGATCTTCCAGGATTACCACTAAAGCGAGAGATCGATTTCATTATTGAACTAGTCCCTGACACGAAGCCTATCTCCATGGCACCATATAGAATGGCGCCAGCCGAGTTGAGAGAGTTGCAGAAACAACTCGAAGAGTTATTGGCTAAGGGCTTTATTTGCCAGAGCGTGTCACCCTGGGGAGCTCCAGTTCTTTTTGTGAAAAGAAAGATGGGAGCTTGCGGTTGTGCATCGACTATCGCCAATTGAACAGGGTGACCATCAAGAACAAATATCCTCTCCCAAGGATTGATGACTTGTTTGATCAGTTGAGGGGAGCGAGGTATTTTTCAAAGATTGATTTGCACTCCGGGTATCATCAGTTGAGGATCAGGGAGGAGGATGTGCCTAAGACAACATTCAGAACCCGCTATGGACATTATGAGTTCCTTGTGATGCCATTTGGTGTGACTAATGCACCGGCGATGTTCATGGACCTGATGCAGAGGGTCTTTAGGCAGTATCTGGATAAGTTTGTCATCGTCTTCATTGATGACATATTGGTGTATTCCAAGACTCAGGCTGAGCATGAAGAACACCTTAGAGTGACCTTGCAAACTCTGAGAGAGCATAGGCTATATGCAAAGCTGAGCAAGTGCGAGTTTTGGATCACTAAAGTGAATTTCTTAGGTCATGTGGTGAGTTCTGAGGGGATTTCAGTTGATCCGTCTAAGGTTGAAGCCATTATCAGTTGGCCTAGGCCTACCACAGTGACCGAGATCAGAAGCTTTCTTGGGTTAGCTGGTTACTATAGGAGATTCGTTCAGGGATTCTCCAAGATAGCTACGCCTATGACTAGGCTCACCCAGAAAGATGTGTCCTTTGTCTGGACCGAGGGGTGTGAGAATGCCTTTTTAGAACTGAAGAAAAGATTGACATCTACGCCAGTGTTGATTTTGCCAGAGCCTGATCAGGAGTTGGTTATCTATACCGATGCCTCTCGTATTGGCTTGGGTTGCGTGTTGATGCAGAAGGATAGGGTCATTGCTTATGCATCGAGGCAGTTGAAGGTGCATGAAAAGAACTACCATGTTCATGACTTAGAACTGGCCGCAGTGGTTTTTGCTTTGAAGATTTGGAGGCATTATCTCTATGGTGAGAGATTCACTTTGTATTCTGACCATAAGAGCCTCAAGTACTTGTTCTCTCAGAAGGAATTGAACATGAGGCAGAGAAGGTGGTTAGAGCTCCTCAAAGACTATGATTTTACATTGGAATACCACCCAGGTAAAGCCAATGTAGTGGCTGATGCGTTGAGCAGGAAGCGGGTAGAGGCAGTTATGGTAGCACGCCAGATGTCTCATGAGTGGAGACTACTTGAGGCGGCTACGGTTATGAGTATATGTGCTACCCCTTCAGATCAGATTGTGATATGTGCTCAAATGAGAGCTCGGCCTACACAAGTCCAGTAGGTAATTGACCAACAGAGACTTGACGTTGATCATGGGATGTACAAGTCTTGGGCTGAGAGCAGTGATTTTACTGATTGGCACTTGTCATCTGATGGTGCCTTGAGATTTAGGGGACGTTTATGGGTTCCCGCAGATCCACGACTCAGACAGAGTGTTCTCCAAGAGGCTCACAGATCTTATTATGCTATTCATCCTGTCGGAACCAAGATGTATCATGATATGAAAATAATGTATTGGTGGCCCGACATGAAGAGAGAGATAGCGCAGTTCATTCAGAGGTGTGAGATCTGTCAAAGAGTCAAAGCTGAGCATCAGAGGCCTGGAGGGCAGATGCAACCGCTTGCCATTCCTCAGTGGAAATGGGAGCACGTCACTATGGATTTTGTTGTGAGATTACCCAACACCCCGAGGAGACATAATGCTGTTTGGGTTATTATTGATCGCTTAACCAAGTCCGCTCACTTTCTACCGGTGAACACTAGGGATTCTATGGACAAGCTGAGCAAACTCTATATGCGGGAGATAGTCAGATTACATGGAGTGCCAGTTTCGATTGTGTCAGATAGGGATCTGAGGTTTACATCGGTATTCTGGCAGGGGTTGCAGAGGCAGCTCGGCACTATACTAGATCTCAGTACCGCTTTTCACCCCCAGACGGATGGCCAGTCTGAGAGGTTGATATCGATTTTAGAGGATATGCTTCGAGCTTGTGTCCTTGAGTCCAGTGGTAACTGGGAGGAGTACATACATCTGTGTGAGTTCGCGTACAACAACAGCTATCAGTCCAATAGTGGCATGGCTCCTTTTGAGGCATTGTATGGTCGACCCTGTAGATCTCCGATCTGTTGGACAGAGGTAGGGGATGTTGCGGTGATGGGACCAGAGTTTGTACAAGAACACACAGAGAAGATTAAGAGGATCAAGCATAATATAAAAGTAGTCCAAGACAGGCAGAAGAGTTACACTGATGCCAAGCGGAAGACCGTAGTGTTCGAGGTGGGTGACCAAGTTTTATTGAAGGTCTCACCTCAGAAGGGCCAAACTAGATTTGGGATAAAAGGCAAGCTCGCTCCGAGATTTATTGGGTCGTTCGAGGTTTTAGAACGAATTGGCCCCGTCGCTTACCGATTAGCCTTGCCACCTCAGTTAGCAGCAGTCCACAATGTCTTTCATGTGTCAATGTTGAGAGTGTACAAGAGTGATTTTGATCACGTCTTGGACTGGAGGAACATTGAGCTGAGGCAGGATGGGACTTATGATGAGGAACCTATTCAGATACTTGACCGGAAGGTCCAGAGGTTACGTAACCGCGCGATTCCGATGGTTAAGGTGAGATGGCAGTTCCATGGCGAGGAGCAGGTTACTTGGGAGCGTGAGGACTACATGATGAAGCACTTTGCTGAGTTCATGGGCTTAGGTATTTCTTAACCTTAAAACTTCGAGGACGAAGTTCATTCTAAGGTGGGTGTGATGTGACGCCCCGAAAATTATTTCATCTAGCCCATAACCCAATTGCACTTTGCCCAAACTCTATGCGTTGCCTTGATATGTTTGGTGTTTGTTTGATGGTTGTTTAATGTTTGTATAGTTGATGCTTGATAATGTATATAAATATGTGTATCATAAATTGTATATGGGTCATGTTAAATTAAATTATAATGCATATGTTATTATTTATGCATGGACCCATTAAACCATGAATTGATATGAGTTAGGATTAATTAAATAAAAGGATAAATGAGAATGAAAATTTGGTGTATTAAATGGATTGGACATCTAAAATACATGGAAGCATGAAATTGGTTAAAGTACATGTGGTTGGTATGGGTAGTATGAGACCGACACATGTGAAGGTTGGTGCATGAAAGTGGACAAGTGTCCCATGCCCTCAAGGAAGTGGTAGAATGAGTTGAGGGAATCAAGGAGAGAATCAAGGAGGAAATCAAGGAGAGAATCAAGGAGAGAATCAAGGAGGGAATCAAGGAAGTGCTAGAAAGAGGTGAGTGGAGATAAAGGAAAAAAGAAGAGAAAGAAAAGAAGAGAAAGGAAAGAAGAAGAGAAAGAAGGAGGGAGTTGCAGGAGGAAGATCTCTACGACATTTTCATCAAAGAGTTGGATCGTTGGGATATATGGTCAGATTGAGCTCCAACTTTGTCAGCAAGTTCGTAGCTTATGTTTATTCTTTCTAGTCGGTGGAGATCTTGATCAGAGGTTTCGTCTAAGAGATCTAACCTCTCAAACAAAGCTGGTCGGAAAGTCTAGATTTCTCGCACCGTATCGCTCAAACTTATAGATCTCCTTAATCTACCATTGGATGGATCTACAACTTGGGTATGTCGTGTACAACTGATATTTCTGCATTCTGAACGGTGAAGATCTTGATTAGAGGTTTTGTATGAGAGATCTAACCTCTGAAACAAAGCTGGTCGGAAAGTCTGGATTTCTCGTGCTGTTTCGCTCAAACTTGTTGATCCCCTCAATCTACCATTGGATGGATATTATATCTGATATTTCTATATTATGTACGGTGCAGATGTTTATGCTTTTAGTATTTTGTGTGATATAGTCATCTAATTTTAAGTATTTGCAGCAGGAAAGGAGAAATTGTCTGATTAGAGACTTGTTCATCAAATATACTTATCTTTTTGGTCCACCGTTGGATTGGGCTGATATTTGGACAGAAGGTTTGTTTCTTCAAATACTTCAATCAGTACGGCTGATTTTGTGATTACATATTTCTGTTGGTACATTGATACATCTGAACAGAATAGTAAATGAAGAATTGGTAGGGTTGCTTGTATTAGACCTAAATTTAGAATATGAACTTAGACCTTTCCAAATAGCTTGCATGTCAACTATGTTGACCTAGTTGCCATTGTTGATGAACCCATGATGCAAAATCAGTGATATACATGGTTGAACATGGTGACCTAGTGTAAATCGGCAATATGGCCTAAGTATGAAAATTTTCATATTTTGGGGCTTTTGATGTTTTTGGCCTAGAATCATTGAATTCATGCAACTTATGTTTAATTAAGCATGATTAGGGTTGATTATGCTACTGATTTGGTGGTTGTGACCATATCATGAGTTAGGCCTACTTGTGATCAAGTGACCCAATTTGGGCATGTTTATGCCTAAGGAATTGAAAATCAATATTTTTGATTAATAGAATGGTTTATGTATGAGAACTATGCATTAGAGGCCTAAGTCATGTGATTTGAGTTGAATGATGGGATTAGATGGGATTTAGGCCTATTGTTTATATGTGGGCTGATTTAGGGTTGATGTATAATGTCTATGTGATTGAGCATAGAAATTGATGTATGGTGGGATATTGATGAATGTTTCAGGATCTTGATTGGGTTGATTCGGTTTGGTGATCGTGTGTGGTTAAATACTCTCGCGAGGCTTGGTTGTGAGTAAACTTCATTTATAATTATATCTTTTATGTCATCATATCACTTATATATTGTATGTTGAAAGCATGAATGTGTTCTAATGTTTTGAATGATGCATTGATTTGAGAAAACCTTATGACTTTGGTTGGGCCCATCTATCTGGCTAATAGGGGGGACTTAACCTTGTCATAGGAGGGTTTTAGGAAAGGAAGAGATTGGGGTCAACGGTACGGTGAAATAGACGTGCACTAGTAACCCAAAATAAACATGATTGGGATCAACGGTACGGTGAAATAGACGTGCACTAGTAACCCAATGCATGTGGAATGTGGATCCAAATTGATAAGCTTTTACTTGCATCGAACTTATTATAAATGCTTGATATCTATATGTTATGAGCTTTTAATCATGCTACACATTGACATGCATACATGATATTTATTGATGAGTATTGATAGCATATTTGAATTCTATTCACTGGGCACCGTTGGCTCACCCTCATTTTCCTCTTTCAGGTCCTTCTGTCCCGAATAAGGGCAAATGAGTAGTTATATCTTGAGGGCCTTGCCTGCGAGAGAATCCAAAGCCTCGATGTGAGTTGAGAGGCATTTTGATTGAACTGTGTTTTAAATTATGAAGTATTATATTTTGGATTATGTAATTATAATACTTACCACATTGTAGTATGGGTGAGTTGGGATTTGTTAGATAGACCATGTGGGCATATGACAGTTTTTATTTGTACCCACAATTTTGGACTTTATGTGTATGTCAATTTTAATGGACTGTAGGGATTATGATTTTATTTATGGTTCAATTTTTATGGATTATCTATTGTCTTGGATGATTAATACGGTGGGTAGTTTTGTTTAGTACCTTTTGATATTATGTCGTTGTTTGAGATAAGGCTCGTAGGGTCTCAACCACCTCATGGGAGTTGAGGAGTGGTCGGAGATGCCTACGTCGGGCGTCCCGCCCCGGCATTCCGCATGCCACTCCCTGCGGGGTTGGTGGTCCAGGGTGCGGGGTCGCCACAGTTGGTATCAGAGACTGATTTTACTAGGTTTGGTCTATGTATTGGACTTAGATGACTTTGACCTAGGAATTGGGTGAGAGATTTAGGTGATTAAAAAGCTTAAAAGAACTAACTTAAAAGCCTTACTATCATATTTTCTGTGTGTATTATATGATATGGGTAGTTATGGGGCTTTGTTAATGTTTTAAATTCTTTAATGTGTGATGGTTGCTCGTATTTCTACTTCTCGATTGTAATGAGAAGGAGCGAGAGATTGGGACAGCCACACACAGGACCATCCGATGATGACCGGATGGGGAGGATAGAGGAGATCATTCAGGCACAGGGCCGCTTGATGGCAGCCCAAACTTCACAGATACAGGCGTTAGTGCAGGAGGTTGAGGCTATTGCTCAACAGTCACCTCAAACAATACCTCAGGAGGCGGGCACTAGTGGGGCCGAGGCTAGTGGAGCTGCAGGGGAAGCAAGACCTCAAATGGTTGTACCTCAGCCTATGCCTACACCTAATCTCTGGGGTGCGGGGTCGCCACACAAAGGATACAAAATGTGGGCCCAAAAACCTACACCCAGTCCACCCTAATCTCCTGTGAAAAATTGGATAACAACGGGGTGAGCTACACGCTCAGTGGGTAAAATAGTTCGTGAATAAAACAATTAATAAAGCAAACTTCATAATCAAATATCTTAAATACACATCATAACATCATAATCAATTCAATATTTATGTATGCATGGCACCGTCTCGTAATGGTTTGATGATTGTACATCGCCTGAGTTCACGTACAGATGTCCCTCCCCAGGAGTAGCCCACTATTTAAAGTTACAGAGGACAAGACTGAGTCTGGTTGAGCCATATTGACCACTAATCCGGCATAACAAATGTATAATACATGAACTCCAAATATACAGGCATAAGTATGACAAGTATAAACATTATACGCGATAATGCAGTGTAAATGAATAGTAGACATAATGATAAATGAATGTAAACTTTAATAAAAGTTATAAGACATGTAAACCTAGGTTTCGTTCCCCACCTTCAGATAAAAACTCCTTTCAGAACTTGCGCCTTCCCCCGAGCAGAACCGTTTTACACCGCACAGAGAATCTCGAAGAGAAAGTCTCAAAAGAGAAGACAAAAACTCAAAATGAGTAAAAGAGAGAAGGAAAATCACAAGAAGTGATTTTGGTGTGAAAAATGAGGAGGGGGAGGGTTGTTTATATAGAGAATTTGGTGCCTGAACGTTAGGGCAGGAGCCCGAACGTTCAGGCATTCTGCCCGAACAATTTTTTTTTTTTGTGCAAATTTAGGGTATTACATAAATTCCTATGAAGTTACTAAAGAGAATCGTAGATCTTAAGGAATTTTCTATTGTGTTGATTTTATGATTCGGGAGAGCGAAACTAATATTTTAGGATTATAAATTCAATTTATCACTCGAGAGAGGGAATTGGATGAATTGGGATTCTTAACTTATAAATTAATGAATTAATCAGTGATGCATATGTTTTAGAAACTCATAATTGATAAATATAGTGAAATAATATCTCTAGAACTATCCATCCATTGATTTTTCTCCGGTTTATATTAGATTTACTTAATTTTGCTTGATTTGGTTCAATTTACTCTTTAAGCAATTAATCCATCACAGTTTAATCACCTAGATAAAATCAAGATTATATTAGTTTTGGACATTTTTAACAAAATAAATTCATTATCCCTGAGGACGATACTCGACTCACCGTCGGTTTATATTATTACTTAACTATTTTACACTTGATACAAATATTCACGATAATGAGGATTAAACCGTTATACCTTTTTCAACTTCACGAGTGTGAGAATAATCGTTATACACTTGAGCAACACTTGCTCATACACAGTCGCTTGTACAACCCAAATACAAGTTTGAGAGTTCATTTTCTTACCAAGAATCAAAGAAATACTTACAGAGCAATGAATGAACCTCAGACCAACACTGATTCAACAATAAATGTATGATAAAGGTCGGTTGAAAGTGTGAGGTATACTGTTCCTCTTTCCTTCGATTGATTTGTAAAACGTATGAAGTTGGATCAATAAATTCGAAAGGTGAGTATGTATCAGAATATTTTCAATGTATTTTTTACAACAAAATAACAAACTAAATTTCAAAAAGTTTGCTCAAAAGATATTTTACGATCTCATTCTTTCTGTGTATATTTTCCAACGGCTCAATGTAATACATTTATAGAGAATGTGTTTGATTTTGCTTTTCAAAAAGATTTGGCTCTTGATTTGAATTTCAAAATTAACGGTCAAAATATTTCACAAAAGAGTATATGTTCAGGCCGTTCAAGAAACCTAAAATATCTGTGCAATAACGAAAATAGAAATATTCAGAAAGCACACAAGTTTACAGCCTTTGTCAAATACTCTGATAGTGTTTTATTAGCCTCTTGAAGGAGCATTAGCATCCTGAAATACATTGTTCTGAAATTTTGACTTTTTTTCAACTTATTCATGGAGGGCGCCAATACTACGTTAACGTCCTGATGGGCTTATTTTTTCAAAACCCAGAAACTCAAAGAAGGCGCTAATACCGCATTAGCATCTTGAAGGCAATTGTTGGTTTTTCAGGTTGATTCGATGAGGGCGCTAATACTCAATCAGCGTTCTGCTTTGAACTACAAGCATTTAAACCCAGAAACCATCAGCTCCTTGATGGTTTATCAATGTCCTGCAGTGTTGGCTCGATATTAGCCACTACCTTAGTGCCCTGACTGCCCATCAGTGTCTTTCAAGACACTAACAAACAGTTTTTCTAGAAATTTGATTTTCCAATACTCGATTAAATCAAATCAACACTTGAGCTTTTTGGATCAAATCAAGCATTTAGAAATCATGCAAATGGTTCAAAAATAAGTCGAAAAACCTTCAAATTAAATCGATTAAAATCATTTTCTTCGAGATCGAAAGGCTTTTGAAAATTTATGAAAAATCATGAGAAATTCATGAGGTGAATGATTTGTTGAATCAGATGATGGTTGACATTCTACAATCTTAAATCATTTTAGTAACATAAAAATAGATTCCTGAATAGACATGGTCTTCATCTTGATCACGAACTTGACTTCCTTTCCACTATGTTTTTGAGTAAATTATCCATGTATCATCGTGTATACAATATACATATAAATGTTGTTTGTAATCATCAAAATGTCTTTTTTCATACGGGACATGAGGGTTATTAAAATAACAGGCACACCCAAGTTCGAACTCAAAATTTAGACCTCAACCCCACTTATACTCAGTTCGTCAACCAACTGAGCTACCACCTATTGGTGGGTTCTTAATTTTTTTTTATGCAAAGTTCCTTTCACTTTTTGAATCTTTGGTAGCATTTTAGAGTTTTTTTTTAAAAAAAAAAATTGTTTGTTCTTAGGTTTTTAAATTAAAAGTCTTTATTTTCATTTTTTTGTTTATGTTTTAAACATTTAGGCTAGTGATTTAAATTTTAACTTCAATAATTTTTAATAGGCTTAATTGTGTTTTTAGTATTTAGGTTTTTATTTTATTTTATTTCATTTTTCGGTTTTCAATTTTTATTTTTATTTTGTTCATTTCTTTATTAAAAGGTTAGATTTAATATTTCTGCTATTTAATTTATTTACTTAATTGCTTTATAATGACCCTAGGTTGTTAGAAACCACATTTCTTACTTTGACTTATACCATATAAATAATTAAATTTATTTTCTCAAAAAAGGTATTTTCTTTAATTATTGTGGATTGACTTTGTCTATTGCTACAACTTACCTTGTGCACTTGCAAGTATATAATATGATTTATTCAAAAAATCACATCAGTGTGCATCTGAGTTGAGTGTTTACCATCATTTTTATATAAATGTTTAAAGATGGGGGAGTCGCACCAACGAATAATTTAACTTGAATTGGGTGAAGTTTAACCAAGGAAATTGACTCAATTATTTTGGCTCATTTGATACATGATTTAGGGTTTTTTTTTTAACTTTTTGTCAGCAAAAGCTTTGTTTGGCCCAACGGTTTACTCCTGGAAACTGTAAAAAAAAACAAACAAACAAACAAATTTATTGTAGTAATTAGAAGAAGTTGTTCAAGAGCGGCTTTTAAAATAATAATAAAAAAAAAACATTGAAAGTATTTTTCTAATAAAGTTGCCAAACTAGTTGCCATCAACTTCTTGGAAACATTTTTCCGTAAATACTTTGATAAAAGCTAGCTAGAAGTTATAAGTAGAAGCTAGTTATACCAAACAAACTCTTAAAATAAAACTTTGAAGAGTTACGATGGAATCTGGTAATTTTCTAGTGACTTTTACAGTTGTTTAAAATAAAATTTTATTCTTTGTAGAATTCTAAGTTCTATGCAATAAGTACTTTTTTTTTAGTATTTTAAAGGTCATAAACATATTTATAATTATATATAGAGTTTCTAAACACTGTTTCATTCTTAAAAATACATCTCCAATTACATTTTCAAAATAATGTGCTCTTCTTTTTCTTTTATTTATTAGATTTCAGAAAATAGTTTGCTTTTGATAATTGTGAAAGTAGTTGACTTTGTACCATGACTTCTAGTCTTACATGTCAAGTGTAGACCAAAACCCATGACTTCCTAGTCTTGCATTCCAATTGCTGAACCACTGAACATTAATCAAATGTTTTTAATCAAATATTTATTTCTAACATAAACTAATAGTTGGCTCATGCATTGCACTTTTTAAGAAGAGAATCAATTTGCAAGATAGAAAGAGTAAACATGACATGGTTTTTATACTTTTTGCATAAATCTTCTTATAGGTATATAAATGTCTAGGTAAAGAATGAAAAAGAATCTAAGGGCCCCTTTGGTTTAGCATTTAAAAATTATTTTCTAAAACACAATTTAAAAAAAATTAGATTATTTTTAAGAAAACAAGGAAAACAACAAAAATGTTGTTTTATTGTTTTCTCTAGATCATCCCACCAATCAAATTATAGGTGATCCAACTATAGGAGCATCTACTAGAGCATCCCATGCTAGAGATCAAGGGTATATAGCTTCTGTATCTCAAATAGAACCAACCAAAGTGGTCCTAGCTTTGGCAAATGAGAATTGGCTTTTAGCAATGCAAGAAGAACTGGGACATTTCACTAGAAACAATGTATGGGATCTACTTCCAAAACCCGAGCATCAAGAAGTGATTGGTACAAAATGGGTGTTTAGGAACAAGAAAGATGACAAAGGTATCATAGTTAGAAACAAGGCAAGATTGGTAGCTCAAGGCTACAAGCAAGTAAAGGAATTGACTATGAAGAAGCCATTGCTCCAGTGGCAAGATTAGAAGCAATAAGATTATTATTAGCTTATGCTTGCTACAAAGGTTTTCTATTATATCAAATGGATGTAAAAGTGCATTCCTCAATGGTCTCATAAATGA
This sequence comes from Paratinospora sagittata, assembly GCA_035771175.1. Lineage (NCBI taxonomy): Eukaryota > Viridiplantae > Streptophyta > Magnoliopsida > Ranunculales > Menispermaceae > Paratinospora > Paratinospora sagittata. The sequence goes on along the minus strand of CM069609.1, from coordinate 13,263,347 downwards.
AGAGGTGTATGTCAAACAACCACCTGGCTTTGAAGATGATCACAAACCTGATCATGTCTATTGACTTCATACGGAGTTAAACAGACTCCTAGAGCATGGTATGACAGACTTACCTCTTTCTTACTAGATCATGACTTTAAGAAGGAAACTTTAGATCCAACCCAGTTCATCAAAATCAAAGATAATGATATGTTATTTGTACAAATCTATGTTGATGACATTATCTTTAGAGCTTCAAACAAGATATTGTGTGAAGAATTCTCTTATATCATGACAAGTGAGTTTGAAATGAGTATGATGGGCAAACTGGACTACTTCCTTGGTTTGCAAATTAAGCAAATGAAGAATGGTACATTCTTGAACCAGTCGAAGTATGCATGGGATATGCTTAAGAAGTTCAAGTTGGAAAACTTGAAATCCATTAATACACCTTGTAGTTCATCCACTAAAATGGACAAGGATGAGACAGGCTAATTCATTGATCCAAAGCTTTATCAAGGAATGATTGGAAGCTTGCTTTATCTAACAGCAAGTAGGACAAACATCATGTTTGGTGTGTGTCTATGTGCTAGGTTTCAAGCCAATCCTAAAGAATCCCATTTCAAATGTGTAAAATGGATCTTTAGATACATTAGTGGAACCTTAAACATGAAAATATGGTACACTAAAGTTGAGTCATTCGATTTAAGAAGCTTTGTTGATTCCGACTATGCCGGAAGTCTTATAGATCGAAAAAGCACCTCAGGATTCTGCCACTTCATGGGCTCTTCACTAATTTTTTGGTTTAGCAAGAAACAAAACTTAGTGGAATTATCCACGGCTGAGGCTGAATATGTAGTAGCTGGAAGTTGTTGCTCTCAAGTGTAATATATGAAACAACAGCTTTCAGATTATTAGATTCACATTCTATGTGTTGAGATACTTTGTGATAACACTAGTGCTATCAATATCTCAAAGAACCCAGTTTTACACTCTAGAACAAAGCACATAGATATTAGACATCATTTTCTTTGTAATCACATGCAAAAAGGTGATGTCAAATTGACACACATTGATACAAAAGATCAATTGGCCGATATTTTTACCAAGCCATTGCCAAAAGATCAATTTGTACACATTCGATGAGAGTTAGGCATGCTTAGCGAGTCAAACTTGCTAATTCATTATCATTGAATTTTACATCAGTCAAACATCAATGAAAAAAGAAGAGAAATCCAAAATTCTAAAAATTCTAAAAAATTCTCAAATTTTTGGAATTGTTACCAGAAACGTGTTTCTAAGAAGAGAAACGCGATTATAAGAAGAGAAACGCGATTATAAGAAGATAAACGTGTTTCTAAGAAGAAAAATGTGTTTCTTCTGGTAAGTCTTCATTTATACGCATTCTGCCAAAATGGGAAGAAATGTGCTTCCCCAAGAAGAAATTTCGCCTAATGCGCAGAAGTTTGTTCGCTTCTGCCACACTCAAGCAAAAACGTGCTTCCTATAAAGGAAATGTGTTTCCCTGAGTCGAGACAGAAGATATATCTTTGTTCTTGCTGACCATTTTTATTTTCAATCTACCTATCTCCCCACTTCGTCTCTCGCATTGTCACTCTACCCAAATCCATTTCCATCATTTTTTATACCTTCTAAACCATTTTCAAAGTATTTTCAACAACAAATCTTGTATTTACTAGCCTCAAAACATAGTTTCTTTCATCAAATTACACAAATTTTGGACCAAAATACCTAGTTTTTCACCAAAGTTTAGAACTCTCTACCAAACTCGTTTATAACCCATTTCCTACACATTTTAGCTCATTTTTAAGCTTCAAACAACATTTTTTTCCCTTTTCAATTAGTTTTGTCTCATTTCCTCCCATCTTCCAAATCCACTCATTAGCAACCATCAACCTATACCGCTTTGCACACCAAGTACCCACTCACTCCAACAAACATTGAATCGAAGAAAGAGAACCCTCACCAAACCCACTCTCATATTCCACCTCACAACCAAGGCAACCTAATCCACCTAGACGTGCTCGCACATGCCGAGCATCTTCTTCACGTGTACCCCCTTGAGTGTTTACACCGCCTCAAGCTCCCACACCTCCTCCACTGAATCTTTTACCTCAACCTCAACCTCAAACAGGTTCATCACCTCCACCTCGAAACAAACCTAGGAAACTCGAGCCTATAGACATTCTTCTCATTGAAAGAGTTGTATCTCCTTGTGCCTCCATTGATTTCGCAAATTTTGACTGCATTGGCATGCCCATTATTCATGCATTTGATGCGATAAGATGGAGTAAATTTGCAATGCTTAAGGCACCAATTTTTCCAGACCTAGTCAAAGTTTTCTACTCCAACTTGAAACCTACTACAAAGGATGACACGGATCTTCATTATGTCTCTCATGTCTTAGGATTCAAAGTAGAAATTTCTCTCCAAATTCTTGATAATATCTTTGGCTTTCTTACGGATGCTCCTATACCTAAATATTTCAGTAGAAATCCAAACTTTCAGGCTTTGACAGGAGCGAGGCGCTTGAGCTCCTCACCAAAAAATGATACTCTGAATTCCCACACAATCTCAACAATGGAGTCATCAATCTTCAACTAAAGGTCTATCACTATATTGTGACTAGGGTACTCTTTTCTCGACTAAGCACCTGATCACCAGTCAAAAATCATGGATGTTTTCTAGATGTGGTGCCTCCATACACGCACCAAGATTTGTATCTCTCACGTCATTATGTATCAAATTCTTAAAGTGCCTAACTTTACAGTTGCACTTCCATATGGTGGACTCATTTCTTATATACTCCCCTCCGTCAGTGCAAAATTGAGAAAAATTTGACCCGTCGATGAGCCTACAATGAAAAATATTGTTTCGAAATCCACCGTTCATCAAATGGGACACAAATGGGTCTCTTGTATTTGCCAATGGATTCACTCCACTGCTCGATGTGCCAATGAAGGCACTCACTATGTCAAATCAAATTTGAGTGATCCATTTGAAGAAGATACAAAAGGAGTAGGAGGCGTCGCCCCTGCCGGTCCACCACCTGAGCATCTTCCTTCTACTGCTACTACTAGTGATGACCCTCACCCTATTCTTGGTACGACTAACATTTCTTCATCAAGCTTCACCCTCTCCATTCTTCGTTTCCTCAATGAGATGAAAAAAGAACATGCACGGCCTTTCTCCTCCATTGATACGAAGCTAAATGCAATCATTGAAAAGGTCAATGTTCAAGAGACAAAATTGAAACAAGTTGAGGATGTGATCATCGAAATCAAAAAGTGATGTGATCCAAGATCATCGGCTCGGGTGATACGATCCAACCTTCTTCTCTGACATTCAGACCTTTAGCTTCTCCAGTTCAGGACGATTCCTCGGTTTACATTGATCCAACCGCAACCGTCTCGCGTGCTCCACCATCCTCACTACCTTGCGACGACCCCTTGCTCTAGCACTCGTTCTTTTTGGGTACCGTTATCACATACCTCTTTCACCTCAATTTGGAAGCTCACACCATCTTCATTCTAATAGCTCCACTACATTGCCCCAGTCTCACAGCTCCTCGGCGGCGACAATTGCAATATCAGACAATACAGAAAGTCTTCCTCCTTCTGCATCGACTTCACCACTCCATTTTCCGCATGGTTTGATGTCTCCGTCAAACGCCTTTTTTCTTGACTTAGAGTCATTCCCTCATTTGGCGGATTCTTAGGTCCTACTTTTTGACATTTAAAAAAAGGGAGAATATTTAGGCCATATAGTTAGGGGGAGCTTAAGCCCCATTAATGCTTCATGATTCACCTAAAATACTTTACTATCATGCTTTTTATTTTGATTATTAATGGTTGTATGACTTTATATGCTTTGATATGACATGATGTTTTTGGAATTATGGTATATGTCTAAACTCTTTGATGATCATCATACTTATTTTTGCTTAATGCATTCACATAAACATCATGCTATCTTGCTTCAATCAAGCCTAAAGTGAATTTGTTTGAAATCATAAAAAAAAAAGGGAGATTGTTGGTGTAATGACCCTCACCCTTTGATATTTTGATGATTACAAACAACATACCCTATGATACTAATCCCTTTGACTGAGTTGATATAGCTTATATAGATCAAATCATAAAAAGTCAACAGAAAAGTCAAAGTAAAAGCTTAAAGAATCGAAGCAATCAAACGATCAAGATCACATTAATGTAATATAGTTGCTTAGATTCTCTAGGGCTGTAGAATGCTTCTTAGGATGATAAGCCAATCATTTGCATGCATGCATCATACTTTAAAATCATAAGTTTTTGCATGATCAAAAATATTCTCAAGTTAATCAAACTTGTTAGTGTAATGACTCTCACCCTGTTTTGCTTTGATGATTACAAACAACACACTTGTGATCACTAATCTCTTTGACGTAGTTGTTTCAATGCTAACTAGCTATATCAGATGGATTCAACTATATCGTCAAAGCATGTAGATGGAACAACATTGCAAAAAGATTCAAGAGCTTCATGGTTGTAATTCTTTTTTAAAATCTTAGTGATGTAGAGTAACCATTACGCGTTCCAACCACAATATGTCTTGCATCCTTTTGAAAATCATGCATATAGATTATCATATACATGCATATACACTATGTGGTAATTTGATGATTACAAACCACATGATATCACTTATATTTCTCTAAGTGTTACAGCTAATTCATCAAGAACACATCAAATAGTAGCTGTTAAAGAGACTACCAAGATCAAGCTTGAAGAACGACAAAAAATTTCATATGTAATGCATTAGTTTGATCTTAGGTATGTAGGGTAACCTCTAGATCAATCTCAGCACTTAAACTTCATAAATTGCAAAGTTTTCAAAATCACTTTGATTTTGTATTTGATTTTGATAAAATGTTTTTCAAAAGGTTTTAATCACAATTTCAATGAGTTTTGAATGATTTAAAAGTGTTTAATCCTATATCAAAATGTTTTGATTCAATGGAATGGTTCTTGAATGTCAAAATATTGATTTTTTTTCAAAATTAGGAACCAATAGCGCGGTACAGGACCCTATAGCCCACTATCCAACAATTTGCCATAACTTTCTAGAAGGCAATCGCGCGATATCTGCGTTGATAGCACGCTATAGACTTGAAAATTCAAACTTCCATTTTTTTGGAAAATTGGCTAATATAGGACCCTATAGCCCGCTATAGAGATATTGCTAAAATTTTAGTTTTTTGGAGTTTTAGGCAATAGCGCGCTATAGGACTTGATAGCGCGCTATCGCTGTCCTAAAAATTCCAGAGCTCTCGGGTTGTCCGTATATCGATCTGCTATAGCCCGCTATAAGTCAATAGAGGGCATGATACACAACCTGATAGTGCGCTATAGGGCTTGATAGCACGCTATAGGAGTTTGAGACAAAAACTGACATTTCTGACGAAAAAAACATGGAGACTTTCACATGCTCGATTTTTTTATTCCTTGCACAGTTTTGTCAGGCCATGTTAACTGAAATATTCTCCACTAACACTTGAGATATTCTCCACTAACACTTGAGATATTCTCATTGTCTCGCACGCTCAAACATATGTTGATTAAACAAAGTTTTGAATTCAAATATCTTCATACTCTGTTGTTGCAAAACCTGCAACTACTCATTTTATAAAACTGATTTTCAAAGAAGACAACACAGGATTTTGCAAGTTAGTCTAAGCTTTCCAAAGAGTGTTTTCAAAAGAAGAATATTGTGATTCTTGCATTGCACAAACAAGTTTCGAATTGAATCAAAGTTGCAAACTGTTTTGAAGATAACCTCACTGTTTCGCAAGTTCTTCATTTTATCGTTATGTGTTGAGATTTCCAGAGGCTATCCATTGAGTTAACTTGTAAGTATATGAAGTGTTCTTGGTAAGAGAACATCTTCAAAAGTTGTATTTGTTTTTCAGCAAGTATTGTAAGTGACTGAGGTAACAAGCGAGAAAAAGCTAAGTGATTAGGCTCTTGTAAAGGTTGACTTACACTTGTGAAGTAAGTGTCGTAATCGATTTGATCCTCACCCTCGAAGAAGGATCCATTAGTGGGAGGTTTGGGAAAATCTTGATCAGGGAGATCAAGTCGTGGACGTAGGTCGTTGGTACCGAACCACATTAAATCTTGTGTGCTTTAGTTTCTGCCATTTCATTTTACTTGCTTTCATTTTAACTTATTTTTGAAAGGTCGAAAACTTGCAATTCATCCAATTCACCCCCCTCTTGGACATTTAATTTGGGCCAACAAATGGCATCAGAGCAGGTAAATCCATCAAAGTATCTAACAATCTTTGATAAGTTATGGCAGATCACAGCTCGAAGGACAACTACTTCGGTGAAGGACAATCCTCTCATAGACCACCACTCTTTAAGGGTGATAACTATCTTTACTGGAAAACTAGGATGAGATTTTTCCTTAGAGCCTAAGACCTTGAAATGTGGGATGTTGTGATAAATGGATGTCCAACTCCTACAAAAATAGTAGATGGTAAAGAAGTCCCTAAAGATATAGATGAGTGGAGTGTGAAAGAAAAGAAGAAAGCCCTCCTAAATGACCAAGTTGTAAACAACTAATTTTGTACTCTTTCTCCAGAAGAATTTGATAGAGTAAGTGCATGTGTAACAACAAAGGAGATATGGCATAGACTTGAGGTAGGCCATGATGGAACTCTACAAGTCAAGAAGGCAAAACACCAAATGCTTGTGGAGAAATATGAGACTTATAGGATGCTGGAAACAGAGATTGTTGCGAAAGCAATAGCAAGGTATACCAAGAACATAAATGAGATGAAAACATTAGGAAAGACCTATGACCGAGAGGAAACCGTTAGAAAATTTCTGAGAGGGTTACCTAAGATATGAGAACCCAAAGCCACAGCCATAGAGGAAGCCAAAAATTTGGCTGAATACACCTTTGATGAACTTTGTGGTTCACTAATGGTTCATGAAATGAAACTTAAACAAAAACAATCCCTACCCGTAGTGGAAGAGAAAAGGAAGAAGAACCTAGCACTTAATGTCAAACGGATTCATATGAGTGATAAGTTGAGTTTTGTACGTAGTAATTTGTAGGATTTTTATTAGTTTTTTAGAAGCATTTTCCCAAATTCTAGGTGTTCTTGGCATATGTTACATATTTTGTGTCTTAGTGTCATTTTAGTGTTTTTGTGTGTTTTAGAGGTTAATTTTAGTTGTTTTCAGGAATAAATTACATTAGGTTAGTTTAGGAAAATAAATATGATTTTTAGAAATTTTTTCTAAAATTATTAGTGCCATTTTCATATTATCACGTTTCATGTTGCATTTTTAGTACATAGTTGCATTTCGAGTTTTAGCCTGTGATTAGTATGATCGATTTACTTGATTTTGTGTGATGTTTTGTAGGTGAATAAGAGCTTCAAAGTGTGGTGAAACGAGGTTAAAACGATGAAGACAAGTAGCCAATAACATGTGCAAAAGGTATACAAGGAAGTGCACAAGAATGAAGAATAAACAAGAAGGAAAAAATGGAAAGATGCCTTCCAGGCACTGCAGCGCCCAAAACACTGATTTTCAGTGTTAAAAATCAATTTCGGAGCGCTGCAACGCTACTGCAAATTTCTATATTTTTCGACTTTTTGTGTTTAGGCAATTTTGGCAATTCAAATTTTATACGAAGTAGGGCATATCATATATCAATTTTTAGGGTTTTTCATGGGGGATCCATTAAAGAAGGAAGAAAGATAGCCAGGTTGTTGTAGAAATAGAGGTTGGTTTTGGAAGCGAGGCGGATCGAAGATCTACAGTATTTCTAGCACATTTTATAGAGGATTTTGACATTTTCTATCTCATTTTGTATTTTCTTCTCCAAGCTATGAACTAAATTTGAATTCTAGATAATAGATGGATCTTAGTTGTTTTTGATGGATTGATTGTGGATTTATTTCATTGTTAATGCAATTTTCTATGGTTTATTCATGATTTTCTGTATTTCATGCTTTTGATTTACTGATCATGAATTGAATGAACCTAGATCTAAAGGGAGGCACTCGAGAGAGGGTTCTTTACGTTGGAAAATGATAATTGTGACATGAAATTTCTATAGGATCGAGAGATTTATAGGATTTTATGAGATCATTTAAAAATCCCTAGAGTTTAGAGCATAATTGAGAAATGGATCTTTATCAAGAGATCGAGACCCAATTTCAATTATAGATTTCAACCCGGCACCCGAGAGAGGGGACTGATGACCATTGGATTTGACCTATAAATCTGGAAAATGAATTTAATAATGAATGATTCCGATTAATTCTGATTTGCAACTAAGTGAAGTCAATACTCTAGATCTATTCCATAATTGAATTTTTCTTACTTTAAATTTCTTTAGTTCCATTTAATTGCCAGCACTTTAATTCATTTAATATCTCCATTTGATTATCTAGATAAAGTTAACTTGTGAAACGGTACTTGATAAGGTAGTAATTCCCTATGGACACGATAACCCAACTCACAATCGGTTTATTATAACTTGACTGTCGTGCACTTGCGATAAAATCACGAATAAGTTTTTGGCGCCGTTGCCGGGGAATTTGTTTACTTTCTATCAATATCAGTAGTAATGGGTTTGAATTTTAATTTAGACTTATTTTTCTAAAGTTTTTCTGATTTTTCTCTTTGTTATTTCTTTTGTAGAGCAATGGCGTACAATTTTAATCAATCAACTTTTCAATATAGTTTTGGGTCAATTGATCCTATTCAAGAGTGGTCGGCATCAATATCTAACCTCCAGCAGCAAGTTTCCGAGCATATTGAGGCAAGATCTCAATCTACCGTAGAGAGAATGGGAATTGCAAGCATGGGCTATTCAGGAATGAATTCATGTATGAAGCAAGTTCATTACGGTAACAATTAGACATATAATTTGATGGGTGATCCTTTACCCTATCAATACCATTCGGGTATTTCTAACCATGAGAACTACTCCTATGACAATCAATGGAATATCTTGCAACCTCTACCGGGCATCCATAATCAAGTGGAAAAGAAGCCATCCTTAGAAGATATACTTACAAATTATCTATTGGAAGCGAGGTAGACAACGATTGAGCCAAAGTTAAATAATCAATGGAATGAGCTGCAACCTCAAGTGGATGCCTACAATCAAGTAGAGAAGAAGCCGTCCTTGGAAGATCTACTCAATGATTCTATGGAAAAAATGGAGGAAAGCATTAAGAGGGATGAGTATCAAATGGACAGAATGGAAGCTTCAATGAAAAATATAGAGGGTTATATTGGGCAAATCATTTCATCTCTTAATGCTCAACATCAAGGAGACTCCTTCCTGAGCAATGAAGAACATGTAAAGGGGATTGATTCAGTATATCAAGACATGACACCACCACCACCACCACCAAGACAAGTGACTCTTCTAGAAAAGATACAACGTTATGAAGCCTTGAAGAAAGAAGAAATGAATATTCAACAAGATGTACTTGAGTGTGATGATCAAGAGGTGCCCATGGATGCGCAATCAAGTGAGCTTATGATGCCATATGATGAATTGGCGCCTACTAGTGTGGAGGAGTGTTTGGATGTCAAGGAATATTCATTCACTTTTGAAGATCCGTTTGCCCATCTACTTTAAGAAAAAGTTGAGGGGGTTGATAAAAAGATTCAAAGCCATTTAGAGGTGCTTGGTGGTCAATGCCTAAACATTTGGAAAGAACCAACTGAATATTTCGATGACATATTTCCATATGTAGGGAGTGATGATTCATCGGACTTCACGTTTCCACCGGAGGATCAATCTTATAAATTTTTGTGGGAGATGTTGTGACGCCCCGAAAATTATTTCATCTAGCCCATAACCCAATTGCATTTTGCCCAAACTCTATGTGTTGCCTTGATATGTTTGGTGTTTGTTTGATGGTTGTTTAATGTTTGTATATTTGATGCTTGATAATGTATATAAATATGTGCATCATAAATTGTATATGGGTCATGTTAAATTAAAGTATAATGCATATGTTATTATTTATGCATGGGCCCATTAAACCATGAATTGATATGTGTTAGGATTGATTGAATAAAAGGATAAATGAAAATGAAAATTTGGTGTATTAAATGGATTGGACATTTAAAATACATGGGAACATGAGATTGGTTAAAGTACATGTGGTTGGTATGGGTAGTATGAGACCAACACATGTCAAGTTGGTGCATGAGAATGGACAAGTGTCCCATGCCCCATTTCTTTTCTCCAACACATGTCAAGTTGGTGCATGAGACCAACACATATCAAGTTGGTGCATGGGAATGGACAAGTGTCCCATGCCCCATTTCTCTTCTCCAATACATGTCAAGTTGGTGCATGAAAATGGACAAGTGTCCCATGCCCCATTTCTCTTCACCAACACATGTCAAGTTGGTGCATGATAATGGACAAGTGTTCCATGCCCCATTTCTCTTCTCCAATACATGTCAAGTTGGTGCATGAAAATGGACAAGTGTCCCATGCCCCATTTCTCCTCTCCAACACATGTCAAGGTTGGTGCATGAGAGTGGACAAGTGCCCCATGCCCTACTTCTCTTCCCCATGGAAGTCTTAGAGGGTGACATGAGTAGAGAGAGGAAAAAAAGAAGAGAAAGGAAAGAAGAAGAGAAAGAAAGAGGGAGTTGCTTTGAGGAAAATCTCTACAACATTTTCATCAAAAAGCTGGATCTTGAGGATATATGGGCCGATTGAGCTCAAAATTTTTCAGCAAGTTTGTAGCTTATGGTTATTCATTCCGATCGGTGGAGATCTCGATTAGAGTTTTTGTCTAAGAGATATAATCTCTCAAAAAAAGCTGGTCGAAAAGTCTGGATTTCTTGTGCAGTTTCGATCAAACTAATAGATCTCCTAAATCTACCGTTGGATGGATATGATATATGGATGTGGTTTACAACTGATCTCTCTGGATTATGAACGGTGGAGATGTTTATGGCTTAAGTATGTTGTTTGATATAGTAATCTGAGTTTGAGTATTCGCAGCAGGAAAGGAGAAATTATCTGATTAGAGACTTGTTCATCAAAATGGCTTATCTTTTTGGTCCACCTTTGGATCGAGCTGATTTTTGGACAAGGTTTGGTTCATAACAAACTTCAATATGTACGGTTGATTTTGTGATTAAATGGCCCAATTTGAGCATGTTTATGCCTTAGGAATTGAAAATCAGTATTTTTTAATAATAGAATGGTTTATGAATGAGAACTATGTATTAGAGGCCTAAGTTATGTGATTTGAGTTGAATGGTGGGATTAGATGGGATTTAGGCCTATTGTCTATATGTGGGCTGATTTAGGGTTGATGTGTAATGTCTATGTGATTGAGCATAGAAATTGATGTATGGTTGGATATTGATGAATGTTTCAGGACCTTGATTAGATTGATTCGGTTTGGTGTCCGTGTGTGGTTAGATACTCTCGCGAGGCTTGGTTGTGAGTAGACTTCATTTATGATTATATCTTTTATGTCATCATATCACTTATATATATTGTATGTTGAAAGCATGAATGTGTTCTAATGTTTTGAATGATGCATTGATTTGAGAAAACCTTATGACTTTGGTTGGGCCCATCTATCTGGCTAATAGGGGGACTTAACCTTGTCATAGGAGGGTTTTAAAAGGGAAATATTTAGGGATGAGAACGGTACGGTGAAATAGACGTGCAGATATCTATATGTTATGAGCTTTTAATCATGCTACACATCGACTTGCATACATGATATTTATTGATGTGTATTGATAGCATATTTGAATTCTATTCACTGGGCACCGTTGGCTCACCCTCATTTTCCTCTTTCAAGTCCTTCTGTCCCGAATAAGGGCAAAGGAGTAGTCATATCTTGAGGGCCTTGCCGGCGAGAAAGTCCAAGGCCTCGATGTGAGTTGAGAGGCATTTTGATTGAATTATGTTTTAAATTATGATGTATTATATTTTGGACTATGTAATTATAACACTTACCACATTGTAGTATGGGTGAGTTGAGACTTGTTAGATAGACCATGTGGGCATATGAGGGTTTTTTTGTACCCATAGTTTTGGACTTTATGTGTATGTTAATTTTGATGGACTGTAGGGATTATGACGGTTTTATTTATGGTTCATTTTTATGGAGTATCTCTTGTCTTGGATGATTAATACGGTTGGTAGTTTTGTTTAGTACCTTTTTATATTATGTCGTTGTTTAGGATAAGGCTCGTAGGGTCTCAACCCCTCACGGAGGTTGAGAAGTGGTAGGAGATGCCTACGCCGGGCGTCCCGCCCCGGCATTCCGCACACCATTCCATGCGGGGTTGGTGGTCCAGGGTGCGGGGTCGCCACAGATGTATACAAGTCCAATGAGTCTGTCATTAAGTCTGAACAACGAGGAAGACGGGAGGATGCTCGAAATAATAAGGAAACATACTTGATTTAAGCGAGAAGAAAAAGTCAGGGTGAGGACTCTAAACCAAGCGCTGGATGGGAGGCAACCCATCGGTTTATGCTTTATTTATTTATTTAGTCATTGTAGTATAGGATTTGAATTTCATGCCTTGATAGATTTGTTTCATTTGTCCTTTTTAGGTTCTAAAGCAATTTTGGGGGTCTTTTGGGGGCATTTAGGAAAGACGAATGGCGTGCATCATGTGCCATCTTCACCCATTTTGGTTCAGGGGGTTTTCTAAACTCTTTTATCTCCTCTATGCCTCTGTTTTTCCTACTAATTCTTTGATAATTTCTGCATTGAGGACAATGCTTGCTTTATGTTTGGGGGGAGAGTTTTGAAATTTTGGTCATGGTATGTTACTTGATTATGCAATAGTTTAGGTTAGGTAGTCACATTCTTTTACAACTTTAGACTTACTTATGGAGGGCCAATGAAAAGAGAACACTTTAGAGATATGACACTATAAGAGAATGTAAAGAGTTACCTATATGTCTGTGTGCTTGATCCATTTTTGCTGAGTTTTGTTAAAGAGACTTAATCAATTGTACATGGTTTTGATCATTAGATTAAGATTGTTTGAAATGGGTTTTTGCCTGCAGAGTCATATTTTAGATCTCTAGGGATTCTAGAACAAGTTTGATCACTACTTGAGGCGAAATCCTAGAAAACACACCATGAGGAAGATGATTTAGGCCATGTTTGAAAATGTTTGAGCCAAATAGCCTACCTTTCTTTTGATTATATCCATAGTACCCATTTTGAGCTAAATGTCTTTTCCTTGTTACTTATGCATTATGAACTTTAAGTTTTATCTGTTTAAATTTCTTGTTTCAACCTATGTACCTTATACACTTTGATCATGTTGGAGGGTTATTATTGGGAAGGAAGAACAATGGAAAAAAAAAGATGAAAAAGGGTGATAAAGAAGAAAAATAAAAATGTGAAGTTTGCTTATGGATAATATTGAAAGGATGAAAAAGAGAAGAAAATGATGTTACATCTATATGTTAAAAAGAAGCAAGTTTGGGGGTGTAGCATTCTATAAAAGAAAAGTGAATGATGATAAAAAGCAAACAAAATAATGAGAATATTTGAGAGGATATATGTGTTGAGAAGAGGTTTTGGTTTCAAATGTAATGTAGTGGATATTAGTAATTGATCGAAGTGTTTAGGGTGTTTTGAACTACAATGTTTCCTATTTTTCCCTACCTTTGAACATTGGTCTTACATTACAACCTATGAAAGACCTAATGATTTTGAATGGTGTGTGTTCTACATTAGTGGAGAGTAGTGTGAAAGACTTGCCTATGGAATTCCAAATTAAACCATATATTCTGAGATCTCATATTTTAGACTTGCATGCACTTGTTCATGACTTGCATGATTAGTTTGATGAGATTAGCTATGTACTCATGTGTGAAAGAATCAAAGACAAAATTTGGTGAGAGTTGGGTTGAAATTCTAGACAAATTTATACCCTTGAAGTTCTTCCTATAATTGAATGTTCTTTTTGGTGTAATCTTAGAGGCCATATATGTGTTTTTAATGTTGAGTTAAGTCTATATTTGTGCGAGAATGTGACTGTACAAGGGAAGTGTTAATTATGAGTTTAATTTTTTTTTTCCCATTGCTTGGGATGATCAAAGTCCTAAGTTTTGGGGTATTTGATAAGTTGAGTTTTATACGTAGCAATTTGTTGGATTTTTATTAGTTTTTTAGAAGCATTTTTCCAATTTCTAGGTATTTTGGGCATATGTTGCATATTGTGTCTTAGGTTCATTTTAGTGTTTTTGTGTGTTTTAGAGGTTAATTTTAGTTATTTTCATGAATAAATTGCATTATCTTAGTTTAGGAAAATAAATATGATTTTTAAGAATTTTTCCTAAAATTATTAGTGTCATTTTCATGCTATCACGTTTCATGTTGCATTTTTAGTACATAGTTGCATTTCGAGTTTTAGTATGTGATTAGTATGATTGTGTGGCGACCCCGCACCCCGGACCACCAACCCCGCTAGGAATGGCGTGCGGAATGCCGGGGCGGGACGCCCGGTGTAGGTATCTCAAACCAGTCCTCAACCCTCGTGAGGGGGTTGAGACCCTACGAGCCTTATCCCAAACAACGACATAATACAAACAGGTACTAAACAAAACTACGAACAGTATTAATCATCCAAGACAAGTGATACTCCATAAAAATGAACCATAAATAAAATCGTCATAATCCCTACAGTCCATCAAGATTGACATACACATAAAGTCCAAAATTAAGGGTACAAAAAAACCGTCATATGTCTACATGATCTATCTAACAAGTCCCAACTCACCCAACTACAATGTGGTAAGTGTTATAATTACATAGTCCGAAATATAATACATCATAATTTAAAACACACCTCAATCAAAATGCCTCTCAACTCACATCGAGGCCTTGGATTCTCTCGCCGGCAAAGCCCTCAAGATATGACTACTCTTTTGCCCTTATTGAGGACAGAAGGACCTGAAAGAGGAAAATGAGCGTGAGTCAACAGTGCCCAGTGAATAGAATTCAAATCTGCTATCAATACTCATCAATAAATATCATGTATGCATGTCAATGTGTAGCATGATTAAAATCTCATAACATATAGATATCAAGCATTTATAATAAGTTTGATGCAAGTAAAAGCTTATCAATTTGGATCCACATTCCACATGCATTGGGGTTACTACTGCA
Source organism: Paratinospora sagittata (assembly GCA_035771175.1). Lineage (NCBI taxonomy): Eukaryota > Viridiplantae > Streptophyta > Magnoliopsida > Ranunculales > Menispermaceae > Paratinospora > Paratinospora sagittata. Next base: position 13,248,149 of record CM069609.1, on the reverse strand, counting down.
CGTCTATTTCACCGTACCGTTCTCATCCCCCATCATGTTGATTTGGGGTTACTAATGCACGTCTATTTCACAGTACCATTCTCATCCCCAAATATTTTCTTTTTAAAACCCTCCTATGACAAGTTTAAGTCCCCCTATTAGCAGATAGATGGGCCCAACCAAAGTCATAAGGTTTTCTCAAATCAATGCATCATTCAAAACATTAGGACACATTCATGCTTTCAACATACAATATATATAAGTGATATGATGACATAAAAGATATAATCATAAATGAAGTCTACTCACAACCAAGCCTAGCGAGAGTATCTAACCACACACAGACACCAAACCGAATCAACCCAATCAAGGGAAACATTCATCAATATCCAACCATACATCAATTTCTATGCTCAATCACATAGACATTACACACCAACCCTAAATCAGCCCACATATAGACAATAGGCCTAAATCTCATCTAATCCCATCATTCAACTCAAATCACATGACTTAGGCCTCTAATGCATAGTTCTCATTCATAAACCATTCAATTAATCAAAAATACTAATTTTCAATTCCTTAGGTATAAACATGTCCGAATTGGATCACTTGATCACAAGTAGGCCTAACCCATGATATGGTCACAACCACCAAATCAGTAGCATAATCAACTCTAATCATGCTTAATTAGACATAAATTGCATCAATTCAATGATTCTAGGCCAAAAGCATCAAAAGCCCTAAAATATGAAATTTTCCATACTTAGGCCATATTGTCTATTTACACTAGGTCACCATGTTCAGCCATGTATATCACTGATTTTGCATCATGGGTTCATCAACAATGGCAATTAGGTCAACATAGTTGACATGCAAGTTATTTGGAAAGGTCTAAGTTCATATTCTAAATTTAGGTCTAATACAAACAACCCTACAAATTTTCCATTTAATATTCTGTTCAGATGTATCAAGCTGCCAACAGAAATATTTAATCACAAAATCAACCGTACAGATTGAAGTATGTTAAGAGGCAAACCTTCTGTCCAAAATTCAGCTCAATCCAACAGTGGACCAAAACGATAAGCCTCTTTGATGAACAAGTTTCTAATCAGACAATTTCTCCTTTCCTGCTGCAAATATTCGAACTCAAATGACTATATCACACAAAATACTTGACACAACAACATCTAAACCGTTCATAATGCAGAACGATCAATTGTGAACCACCGTCTCAAATATCATATCCATCAAACGGTATATTTAGGAGATATATTTGTTTGATCTAAACTGCGCGATAAATCCAGACTTTCCGACCAGCTTTGTTTGGGAGGTTATATCTTTCCAACGAAAATTCCAATAAAGATCTTCACCAACCAGAATGAATACCCATAAGATACGAACGTTCTGAAAAAGTTTGAGCTCAATCTGACCATATAGCACTAATATCCAGCTCTTTGATGAAAACGTTGCTGAGACTTCCCTCAAAGCAACTTCCTCTTTCTTCCTCTTCTTCTTTCCTTTCTCTTTTTTTTTCCTTTCCCTACACTCACCTCACTCTCTAGGACTTCCTTGGAGAAGAGAAGTGGGCATGGGACACTTGTCCACTTTCATGCACCAACATGACATGTGTTGGAGAAGAGAAATGGGGCATGGGACACTTGTGCACTCTCATGCACCAACTTGACAATTGTTGGTCTCATGCACCAACTTGACATGTATTGGAGAAGAGAAATGGGGCATGGGAAACTTGTCCATTACCATGCATCAACTTGACATGTGTTGGTCTCATGCACCAACTTGACATGTGTTGGAGAAGAGAAATGGGGTATGGGACACTTGTCCATTCTCATGCACCAATTTGACATTCTTTAGTCTCATACTACCCATACCAACCACATGTACTTTAACCAATCTTATGCTTGCATGTATTTTAAATGTCCAATCCATCTAATACACCAATTTTTTTATTCTCATTTATCCTTTTATTCAATCAATCCTAAATTCATGGTTTAATGAGCCCATGCATAAATAATAACATATGCATTATATTTTAATTTAACATGACCCATATACAATTTATAATGCACATATTTATATACATTATCAAGCATCAAATATACAAACATTAAATAATCATCAAACAAACACCACACATATCAAGGCAACACATAGAGTTTGGGCAAAATGCAATTGGGTTATGGGCTCACAGATGGATTTCCTTGCTTTTGTGTGATGTTTTGTAGGTGAATAAGAGCTTCAAAGTGTGGTGAAACGAGGTTAAAACGATGAAGAAAAGTAGCCAAGAACATGTGCGAGAAGTATACAAGGAAGTGCACAAGAATGAAGAATAAACAAGAAGGAAAAAATGGCAAGATGCCTTCCAAGCGCTCCAGCGCCCAGAACACTGATTTTTAGTGTTAAAAACCAGTCTCAGAGCGCTACAGTGCTGCCGCGAATTTCAGTATTTTTTGGCTTTGTGTTAAAGCAATTTTGGCAATTCAAATCTTATACGAAGTAGGGCATATTATATATCAATTTTTTGGGTTTTTCATGGGGGATCCATTGGAGAAGGAAGGAAGACGGCCAGGTTGCTATAGAAATAGAGATTGGTTTCGGAAGCGAGGCGGATCGAAGATCTACAGTATTTCTAGCACATTTTATAGAGGATTTTGATGTTTTCTATCTCATTTTGTATTTTCTTCTCCAAGCTATGAACTAAATTTGAATTCTAGAGAATAGATGGATCTTAGTTGTTTTTGATGGATTGATTGTGGATTTATTTCATTGTTAATGCAATTTTCTATGGTTTATTCATGATTTTCTGTATTTAATGCTTTTGATTTACTGATCACGAATTGAATGAACCTAGATCTAAGGGGCGGCACTCGAGAGAGGGTTCTTTAGGTTGGAAAATGATAATTGTGACATGAAATTTCTATAGGATCGAGAGATTTATAGGATTTTATGATATCATTTAAAAATCCCTAGAGTTTAGAGCATAATTGAGAAAGGGATCTTTATCGACAAATCGAGACCCAATTTCAATTATAGATTTCAATCCAGCACTCGAGAGAGCGGATTGATGACCATTGGATTTGAGCTATAAATATGGAAAATGAATTTAGCAATGAATGATTCCAATTAATTCTGATTTGCAACTAAGTGAAGTCGATTCTCTAGATCCATTCCATAATTGAATTTTCCTTACTTTAAATTTCTTTAGTTCCATTTAATTTCCAACACTTTAATTCATTTAATATCTCCATTAGATTATCTAGATAAAGTTTAAAACCTGTGAAACGGTAGTTGATAAGATAACAATTCCCTATGGACACGATAACTCGACTCACAATCAGTATATTATAACTTGATTGTTGTACACTTGCGATAAAATCACAATTAATGAGTCAAGTGAAAATGAGTCCACTGATGATGAAGTAGCCATGTTATCCAGAAAACCAAACCACCTCATAAAGAGGAAAGGAATGGCTAGTTGAAAGTTCCACAAAGGAAAGAAGTTCGGTGCCAAACCAAATGAGTTAATATGTTTTGGGTGCAATAAACTTGGACATATCAAGAGTGAGTTTCCTAACAAAAGAAGGCACAGCTTCAACACAAAGAGAAAGGACAAAAAGGTGCTTAAAGCCACTTGGGATGACTCAAGCTCAAGTGAGGAGGATTCCAGATCCGAAGGAGAAAAAGTAGTGATTTGTCTCATGGCAAACACTGAGGTAAAATGCGAACCCCAAACTAATTATGATGATCTTTTTTATTCCAATGATGCTGATTTTGCTAAATTTTGTTTTGAAAAGGAAGTCAAAAAGAACACAAACTGAAAAAGAAGTTGGTGCAAGCCCTTGCGGAGATTGAATCTCTACAAGGAATTATAGAGACCATGACCTTAGAAAAGGAGAAGTTAACCTAGGACAATGAGACACTAAAACAAAGTGTCGATAACATGTCCAACTTAGTGAAGAAGTTCACAAATGGCCAAAAAAAATTTGACATGATGTTAAGCACACAAATATGTGCATTTGACAGAGCTGGTCTAGGATACACTAAAAGGTCAAAACATAAAAGTTACACCAACTTACTGACCAAAAAACCGACATGTTATTACTGTAATAGGCAAGGCCATACCATACTTAGATGTCCATATAAGAAAAGTAAGAAAGGTAGACTTGCATGGGTAGAAAAGACAGTTTTGAATGAAGCTAACTTCGAAGGACCCAAAGAAACTTGGGTATCAAAGTCAAAAGTATTCTATGTGGTGTAGGTTGAGCATAAAAGACAATGTTGGTACCTCGATAGTGGTTGCTCGAGACACATAAGTGGAGACAAATCAGTGTTCTTAGGCATCCAAAGTAAGCCGAGAGGAAAAGTCAAAATAATCGGCGTTGGAGACAATGGCTACATTTGGAGACAACGGCAAAGGCAAAATAACCGGCGTTGGCAGTGTTGGTAATGATTCCTTAAACATTCATGATGTATTATATATTAAGGGCCTTAAGCATAATCTCTTGAGCATAAGCCAATTATGTGACAAGGGATATGATGTTACTTTTGAAGCAAATAGATGCATAATTAAGCATGAAAATGGTTTAATTGCTTTCATAGCACATACACATAAAAATGTATACTCTACTATGCTTGATAATATTAGTGATCAAAATATAACTTGTTTGAGTGTTGTTGTAAATGATGATGCATGGTTATGTCACAAAAGACTAGCATATGTCAGCATGGATAACATATCAAGACTTGCCAAAAATGAGCTTGCAAAAGGCATTCCCAAATGAGTGTACTTAAAAGATAAGGTGTGTGAACCTTGTCAACTTGGCAAGCATACCAAATCGTCTTTCAAGAGTAAAAATATTATGTCCACTGGTAGAACTCTTGAAATGATACATATGGACTTGTTTGGACCAACACGAACACAAAGCTTAGGTGAAAAATCATATGTATTTGTGATTGTTGATGATTACTCTCGTTATACATAGGTATTCTGTCTTGCTCATAAAAATGAAGTGTGTGATATAGAGTAGAAAATGAGAAAGGATACAAAATTACGATCATTAGAAGTGATAGAGGTGGAGAATTTGTAAACAAAAATCTTGAGGATTTTTGTAATCAACAAGGATACACTCATCACTTATCAGCCTCAAGAACTCCTCAACAAAATGGGGTAGTTGAAAGGAAGAATAGAACACTTCAAGAGATGTGTAGAACTATGCTTTGTTAATACAACACAGCTACACACTTTTGGGCTGAAGCAATTAGTACCGCATGCTATGTAATGAATCGAACCTTAATTAGAAAAGGCATGAAGAAAACTCCATATGAAATATGGAAAGATAGAGTGCCCAATATTGAACACTTTAAAGTGTTTTGATGCAAGTGTTACATCTTGAACACTAAGGAAGATTTGGATAAATTTGATCCAAAATCTGATATAGGCATTTTTCTAGGATATTCATCTCATAGCAGAGCTTATAGAGTGTATAACAAGTCATCTAAGGTCGTAGAAGAGTCAATCCATGTAAAGTTTGACGAACTTGATCCAAGGATAAAAATATGTGAAAAACTGAACTTGGATAATAATGATGATGATATGATCCACAAGAACAATGTGAACCTAGAGGAAGAGAACCAAGAAACATTGACTCCTAAGAATTCCAGACTACTTATAAATCATCCCAAAGTTCAAATTTTAGGTGGTCCATCTAAGGGAGTGTCCACTAGAGCCGCATTAAATAAAGATCAAGGGCATGTAGCCTTTGTATCTCAAATAGAACCCTCTAAGGTTGAGGAAGCTATAAATGATTAAAACTGGACTCTTACTATGCAAGAAGTGCGAGAACACTTTGTTAGAAACAATGTCTGGAAGTTAGTACCTGACCATCTCACCAATCAGTCATAGGAACTAGATGGGTTTTTAGAAATAAAAAGGATGAAAAAGGAGTGGTTGTAAGAAATAAGGCTAGATTGGTTGCCCCAGGATATAATCAAGGAGAAAGAATTGATTTTGAAGAAGCCTTTGCACCTGTAGCAAGACTAGAAGCAATTAGAATCTTATTAGCTTATGCTTGCTATAAAAATTTTTCACTGTACCAAATGGATGTAAAAAGTGCCTTTTTAAAATGGGTACATCAATGAAGAAGTATATGTAGAACAACCTCCAAGTTTTGAAGACTTTCAAAACCCAGATCATGTATTCAGGCTAAACAAGGCGTTATATGGTTAAAAACAAGCTCCTAGAGCTTGGTACGATAGATTAAGCACATTCTTTCTTGAGCACAATTTTCCTAAGGGCAAATTAGACCCAACGTTGTTCATTAGGCACAAAAAAAATAATATGTTGCTTGTACAAATATATGTGGATGACATTATCATTGGTGCCTCAAATAATCATCTTTGCAAAGAATTTTCTGAACTCATGCAAGATGAATTTGAAATGAGTATGATGGATGAACTTACATACTTTTTAGGCTTGCAAATCAAGCAATTACCAAATGGTACATTCTTGAGCAAAAGCAAGTATGCTAAGGACATGATAAAGAAATTCAAGCTTGAAAACTTGAAAACAATTGAAACCCCATACAACTCAGCTGTAAAAATAGATAAAGATGAAAAAGGGAAACCTATAGACACTAAGCTTTATAGAACCATGATTGGTAGCCTGTTGTACTTAACGACAAGCAGACTTGACATCATGTTCAATAATTGTCTATGCGCAAGATTTTAGTCAAGTCCCAGAGAATCACATCTAAAATGTGTTAAACAAATTTTTAAATACATTAGTGGGACAACTGATCTTGGAATTTGGTATCCAAAAGGTACTTCCTTTGAGCTTAAGAGTTTTGTAGACTCCGACTACACTGGTAGTCTCATCGATAGAAAAAATACCTTAGGATTTTGTCACTTCATGGGAAATTCATTGATTTCTTGGTTTAGTAAGAAACAAAATTCAATGGCATTATCTACGGCTGAAGCGAAATACGTTGCGGCCGGTAATTGTTGTGCTCAGATCTTATATATGAAACAACAACTTGAGGATTACCAAATTGACATTGAGTGTGCAAAAATATTTTGTGATAACACAAGTGCTATCAATATTTAGAAAAATCCAGTATTACACTCAAGGACTAAGCACATTGAAATTAAACATCACTTTCTTAGAGATCATGTGTAAAGAGGAGAAGTGAAATTGACCCATGTTGGTACAAAAGATCAAATTGCTGATATTTTTACTAAGGCATTGCCAAAGGATAATTTTTTTCATATTCGTCGGGAATTGGGTATGTTTAGCGAATCGAATGCGTCAAATCTTTGATTTGGAGTATCTGATCTTGTTTAGAAGGTACTTTAATCATAAAAATATCAAAATTATAAAGTAATTATCATTTATGAAGCAATAGCAGGCAAAAAGAAGCTATAACTCACTCAAAGCACTGTTAAAAAATAGGCTATAGTGGGCTATAACCGGCTATAAGCAACTATAGCGCGCTATCGCAGGTCACAAAAATGTATCAGTTTTTGCAAAGCTATGGTGCGCTATCAAAGGCAATAGCGCGCTATCGACAAACTGTGCGCAATATAACAGTGGACCAACAACTTTCATTCTCATTTGCTTTTTTCTCTCTCTTTGATATCTCACTCCGCTAGGGTTCTATAGGTGGTTCCCAAATCAGTTTTTGCTCAAGTCTAAACCATTTTTGGCAATTCTTGGCTCAAATCGACGCAATCTTTGTGTAAGATCTTGTTTTGATCCTTCAAACTTGTTTCCAATTCGTCAAATTCGTATTTTGATTTGTTCTTTTCTTCTCATCACTATTCATGGTGCCAAAACGTAAACTGGTTAGAACTGATAATCCACGACCAGTCTCGCCTGAACCTGATCCTAAAAGACGTGAAAAGAACCGCCATGACCATTATACCCTACCTAGAATAGGTCTCATTCGCACACCCTCCGCCGCCGCCGTATACGAAGACATCAGTGATCGCTACATTTCACGTACAGTCACTAATGGGGCTTGGGTTGATCTTGATTTCTTTTGTAGGTGTAAAATACCTATTGAACAATACTTTGAACACCAAGGGTGGATCAAATTCATTACCTACAAAAACAATTGGTACCCCACTCTCATTTGAATCTTGATTACCAATCTAACCATGAAGTATGTTGATGGTTGTGTGTTTGAAACCACAGTTTTGGGCCATACTATTGAGATTTCTCCTGCACAACTTGCTGATATCTTTGACATTCCAAATGAAGGTCGACCTATTGCAACTGAGGTCGAATGAGTGGTGCAATTCCCTAGTTATGACCCAGTTGTTGCACTCAACATGCTTTCCTCAAAGCACTTTGACTCAGTGCCCAAGGAATTGAACAATTCTAATTGAATAATTCTGATCTTACTTTCATTCCCCACATTCTCCACAACATAGTTACCCGTCTCTTCCAGCCTAGGTAGGGTAGTAGAACCAATGTAAAGGGCTTCGATCTCTTCTTGATTTGGTGTCTCTACACCAAAACTTATGTCAATCTTAACTTTGTCATCATGGATTACATGGATTCCATTAAAAGTACCAAGAAGAATCTTCCCTTTGCAATGCATCTTACGGTCTTCTTTGAGTGCACTAGCATCAATTTGAAAAATGAACGGGATGTCAAGAAGTTGCATCACAACAGTTGCATAGGATCATCAACAATAAAACACATGGATTATTGGTACTTTAAGCCAACGAAGAGATGGATGCATAAAAATGAGTTACCCGTAGGCACCAAGGCCACATTCTTCTCCTCAACCAAAGAAGGTGATCCTCCGGCGATTGACTCAGAGGCTACTATGTCGGCTGCTCACGCACCTGCTATTACTGAGGTCCCTGGCCCCCATGATTTAGGAAGTTACTTCAGCTCCTCCTGCCGATATTGCTGGACCAAGCACTATGGCTCCTCCCTCTCTCATACTTTATGTTGCTAGACCCAGCTCTCACATTCCATCCTCTCTTCATCGAGGATTCTCTCCGATAGGTGATCGTCTCTCACATCCCGAGGTCCCAGCTCCATCGATAGCATAGGCTCTCACTGCTCCTTCTCCGATGCCTCATTCTTCAGAGCCTTTCCCAGACATTGCCTCCATACTATGGATTGTTCAGGAGATGCAAATGACTCAGATGACGATTATATCGACCCTAGCCACCATGCAGACCTGGATGAACGCTGATGAGCAGATCCTCCGAGAGATCAGAGACAAAGAGCTACCCTGACCTTCATTAAAGATCCCTCTATGGTTCGTTAACCTGGAGCGAACTATTCGTGGTGTAGTTGGTCAGTCAGTACAGAGCACGATGTCATTTGCAATTGGCTACAGACCATGGCCTCTTTGCTCACTCATGCTACGAGATCCATGAACATAACCTCGTTTGATGTTCGCATTGGAGTTGATTATCTTTAGAGGTTAGAGGTTATTTTGGCATCTCGTCCGCGTCTACCTTCTGCACATCCTGCACCTCCACAGCCTTCCTCGACATCCACTACTCCACATCTTCAACCCAGTCAGGGTCCATCGACTTATCGAGCTACGGGATGATCATCACGCTGATCGACTCAGACCCCTGAAGAGATTCTTCGGGATCTAGTGGTTGATCAGGCGGCTCGAGGTTACCCCCTCTGTAGTAGAATGTTCCATTTTTTTGTGATTTCAAAAGGGGGAGAAGATATTGTGAGGATATTGAGCATAGGAGTGACTTAGATAGGGGAACAGGCATACGTATTTTTGTTAGGAGGAGAGATATATTTTTTATTATACCATATATCTGTGATGATGCTTTGTCATGTATATATGTATGAGATCATTTTTTATATATATGAGATCATGGATGTTTTTGCTACATGTTATGGATGTGTTTGCCTGTGTTAATTTGTTGTGAGCATTCATTTTTAAAACAAAATGCTGCCAAAATTTTTCAAAAATCATACATACTAGGATTGCTTCTTAAGGCCAATATCAAGTGTTTGAAAGATAGATTGTTGGACCAATGTTCCTCATGTCGGTATCTCAGTATTTTGATGATTACAAACCACATGATATCACTTGTATTTGTTTCTCTAAGTGTCACAACTAATTCGTCAAGAACACATCAAATAGTAGTTGTTGAAGAGACTACCAAGATCAAGCTCGAAAAACGACGACAAATTTCATATGTAATGCATTAGTTTGATCTTCGGTATGTAGGGTAACCTCTAGATCAATCTCAGCACTTAAACTCCATAAATTGCAAAGTTTTCAAAACTACTTTGATTGTGTATTTGGTTTTGATAAAAGGTTTTTCAAAAGGTTTTAATCACAATTTCAATGAGATTTGAATGATTTAAAAGTGTTTAATCCTATATCAAAGTGTTTTGATTCAATGGAATAGTTCTTGAATGTCAAAATATTGATTTTTCCAAAATCAGGAACCAATAGAGTGTTATAGAACCCTATAGCCCGCTATCCAACAATTTTCCATAACTTTCCAGAAATAGCACGCTATAGGCTTGAAAATTCAAAATTTTGGTTTTTGGAAAATTGGTTATAGCGCGCTAGAGGACCCTATAGCCCGTTATAGAGTTGTTGCCAAATTTCAGTTTTCTAGAATTTCAGGCAATAGCACGCTATAACACTTGATAGCGCACTATCGCTGTCCTAAAAATTTTAGAGCTCTCGGGTTGTCCGAATATCGACCTGCTATATCCCATTATAAGTCAATAGAGGGCATGATACACAACTCGATAGATATCACGTTATAGGGTTTGATAACGTGTTATAGGAGTCTGAGACAAAAACTGACATTTCTGACGAGAAAAACGTGGAGACTTTCACATGCTCGATTTCTTTATTCCTTGTACAGTTTTGCCAGGCCATGTTAACTGAAATATTCTCCACTAACACCTAAGCGATTCTCATTGTCTCGCACGCTCAAACAATTGTTGATTAAACAAAGTTTTGAATTCAAATCTCTCCATACTCTGTTGTTGCAAAACTTGCAACTACTCATTTTATAAAACAACTTATGTTCTGATTTTCAAAGAACACAACACACGATTTTGCAAGTTAGTCTAAGCTTTCCACATAGTGTTTTCAAGAGAAGAAAATCGTGATTCTTACATTGCACAAACAAGTTTCGAATTGAATTAAAGTTGCAAACGGTTTTGAAGATAACCTCATTGCTCAACAAGTTCTTCATTTTATCCTTATATGTTGAGATTTCCATAGGCTATCCATTGAGTTAATCTGTAAGTATATGAAGTGTTCTTGGTAAGAGAACATCTTCAAAAGTTGTATTTGTTTTCCAGCAAGTGTTGTAAGTGATTGAGGTCACAAGTGAGAAAAAGCTGAGTGATTAGGCTCTTGTAAAGGTTGACTTACACCTGTGAACTAAGTGTTGTAATCGGTTTGATCCTCACCCTCGAAGTAGGATCCATTAGTGGGAGGTTTGAGCAAATCTTGATCGGGGAGATCAAGTCGTGGACGTAGGTCATTGGTACCGAACCACGTTAAATCTTGTGTGCTTTAGTTTCTGCCATTTCATTTTACTTGCTTTCATTTCAACTTATTTTTGAAAGGTTAAAAACTTGCAACTCGTCCAATTGACCCTTCTCTTGGACGTTTAATCTAGGCCAACACTCTATTGTTATATTGATCATGCATACACATACAATATCATGATTATTATGCAACCACATAGTTAAAATTGTTTATCATGCATATATTTATCATTGATTATCATGCATTCGTTTTACCAACTTTGTATGATTTTATCGTTATACATGTATCATATCGAATGTATAATAATTCATTTGTTTTAATCGATCATTTTACTCATGTTTATCTTTGTCAATTGTGTTTCAATCTTGTCAAAAACGTTTTGAAAGTTAGTTTATATGTTTAACAATCTCTTAAACTCTTTTCAATCAAAAAACCGGGTTTCTATCACTTTAACATGAAGGAACGCGCTCCTGTTATTTTTCCCGAGACTCAATTTTTTCTTATCAAGGAAAAAGGAACGCATTCCTCTTAATAGGAACGTGCTCCTGTAGTCAAGGGCAAAATAGAAAATTTTATAGAGTCAATGGTTCTTGATGAAGGACCTTGTTCCAATACCCAACGGACACATTAAGGAACGCGCTCCTTTATTTGAGGGAAATCTAAAAAGTTTTAGATTTCAAAGCAGAAGCGCGCTCCTTATTTTAGGAACGCGTTCCTATGCCTCAGTGTGGTATTTTTCTATAAATACCACACTTGTTCATTTGAAGAACAACTTTTACAAAATACATTAACTTGTGCCATTTTTCATCTTAGCATTTTTACACGTCCAAAACAAGTTCTTAAGTGATTTTAAACTTCTTTTTAAGCAAAAGTTCACCTACATTTGGCTATTTAATTCATAATTCCGAATAGTTTGCCAAATCTTTCAAAATCTTTGAGAAAATTGTATGTTTCTCTTAAGCCATAGATCAAGACGTTTTTGAGTGTTCTCTTCATATCTTGTTGAATCTTGATCATCTTTGAGCAAGGATTCTCTCAACCATCATTACACTTGAAGAATCTTTAAGCTTCATTTTTACCTAAGTGGGGTAAAATTTCTATATCTAAATTCTTGTGATTTTGTTTGAGTAAATCAACTTTTGTGCTTGTGTTATTATCTTGAAAATTGATTTCGTTTTGAACATAGTTTGTGAAACCCTATTTGATATCTATATCATCTTATCTTGTTTAGTGGTTTCATAAATATCATGTGGTATCGATTCATGTGCAAGACTTAGACTATATTGAATCGATTTCATAGATCATCACTTGAGTAGGTTGATTCTTGATTTGAATTATTTATACTTTTAGAATCATCAAGTCATGATCATCGTTGCATATTGATTATTATGCTTTAATAATATCATTGTTACAATCAATATTAGAATACATGTGCTTATTCAATTCTTGATTTCATATTATCTATATTGAATCGATTGCATGTATTTGATTTAAGCTATTCCAACCCTTCACATCATTTAAATCATTGTGGTTGGAATAATGGTGTTTACTCATTCAAGATTGTAAGCTTGATATTGTTGAGAGTGTTTTAGAACACTTGTCTTTATCATTTGTAATCTTGATGTAATTGTTGACATGTTTGTCAACCGGGTTTATACCATATCTTGTACGGCTCGTAACCACTCCCTTAAGTTGGTTACTTGGTGGTTTTCTAGTCAAGCCCTTGTGTATGCTAGAGTGTGGTTTTCTAACCAAGTCCTTATGTGTTGAATCAATTATCCTCATGTCCCTTACAAGAGTATGTTCCTTATATGAATTATATTTTCATGATTACAAACCATATTCTGTTAATAATAATATTGTATGCATAACACATCTAATCTTACATGAAGGTTTCGAAGATTCAATGATGCATGGTTAAAGTGTTATCGAGATCTATTTGAAGGCCATGATCGTTTGAAGACATATTTTAAAGGATTAGAGTATGTTTAGGTTGTAGAACATATTTATCATATGATTCAGCAACATGCATGATTGAATGATTTAATCGAGTTGATTTTTGATCATTTACATTGAATTTTCTATGTTTGATTTGATCTGAAAACATCAAGACTTTAATCGCATTTATCGAGTTTTAAATGGAAAATCAAAATTGTTTTTAGAGTCCATCAGAACACTAATATGTCTTTTAGGATGCTAATGTCTCAGTAGTGCCCTCCTGGACTTGGTAAGTCAGGACGCTGATGAAACATTAGGACGCTAATTGAGTTCAAGGTTGAAACGTTCATATCCATCAGGACGCTCACTTCATCAGTAGCGCCCTCATTGAGTCAACCAATGAACTTATCAAGACGTTGATTCAATATTAGCTTGCTGGCTGTTTTTTGAGTTTTTTAATGATTTAAATCTTCAAGGACGCTGACAGTTATAAATTGAAAAACTTTCAGGACGCTACTTGAACAGGAGCGCCCTCACCTAAGAACCAACTTAGTAACTTTCAGTACACTGAACATTCTTCAACGTACTTATAGTTTTATGAATTCAAACACAATAAAAACATCAAGACGCTCATAACCTTATTAGCGTCCTTATGCTTTAATTGTTTTAAACTTAAATTAGCGCCCTCACACCTTTGTCGTCTTTATTGGTCAAGTAGGTCAGGATGCTTACTTTCTTTGTAGCACCCTCACTTCTCAGTTCAATCAGGACGCCTATGATCCATGAGCGTCCTTAAGGAACAAAGTGACAGAGTTGAAATTATGCATCAGGACGTTGATTGACCAATCAGGACGCTAATCTAACACTATCACAAAGCTGACACCTACACTTTTTAGTAGAAACTTTTCAAAACTGAGCAAAACTTTTCAAAACTTTTTGAATCTTTTCAGAACAATCAAACACTTTATCAGAACATTCTATTCACATGAATGATTAGAAGATTCAAGTGTTGTTGTCGTAGCTGCACAGACTGAATCAAATCCTTTTTGGGAAAGAATGCGTTCTTTGTTTTTGAAATAACTTTGTGTGCCAAAATTACTTCAAGTCCTTTTGCACCACTGTTGTTTCTATATATATGATGCCTTGGAGTAAATAAAAAATCGATCTATCATATATGAAAACTTAAAACCATTCAAAACGTTTACCAATTTTCACTTGTACAAAAACTTTTGAAAGTTAGTCTTCTAATCACTGCTTTAAACTCATGATCTTTTTAAAATACGTTAAGTCTTCTGGATTAGTTGATCTTCATCTATATCTTTTCAAATATCCATTGAAGAAGATGAAAACTTTTTGAACCAGTTCTCAGCTGAACTTCATCATACATATTTTGCTAAATTTGTGGTAACAGAAGGTTCAATTCAAAGCTTTGTAAGTATCACTTTGATTGTAAGCAAAGGGAATCGTATCTCATCTTGTACCTTGGTTTTTATGACTGGATAGTCACTGCTTTAGAGCAAGTGTTGCTTGAGTTGTAACGGTCATTCTCACACCCGGAAGTTGAGAAACGAGTATTCTCAAGCCCGTAAATTGAGAAGGTGTAAAGGTTTGGTCTTCACCCGTAAGAAGATCCTTAGTGGAGTTTGGGCAAATCCTAACTGAGGAGGTTAGGTAGTGGATGTAGGCGAGTCTGAACCACTCTAAATCTTGTGTCTTACTATTATCGTGCTTGATTTACCATACTTGTTTAATATACTTTCAATATTTCATACATTTAAAAAAAAAGGTTAAAATTTGTTAAGTGTCCAATTTACCCCCCCCCCCCCTCTCCCTCTCGGACACATCTGGGTCATCATTATGTTGGTTAGTGTGTGGCTTTCTAACCAAGCCCTTGTGTTGGTTAGTGTAAGGCTTTTAGCCAAGCCTTTGTGTTGGCTATTGTAAACGGCTTCTAGTCACGCCTGTAAGTTGACTAGCCAATAGTTTATTAAAAAATTCTGATCGTGGTGATTGGGTAGTGGACGACGTAGGTTCAAGAGGAACCGAACCACTCTAAATCACTGTATCCATTTATTTTTCCTGCACTTATTTATTTTTATTGTTACCTACTGCACACTTTATCTGTTTAATTATTTTAGCCGAAACGGAACACGAAAATCCACCAAGTCCAATTCACCCCCACCCCCTCCCCCCCCACCCCACCTCTTAGACTATAATACTAGGCTAACAAAACTCTTAACTCTCATCAAATTTTGATTTAAACACTTGCATGAACTTTACTATGATCATAACTCAATGTTTTTCAAGTGTCTTTAAGTTTGGTTTTTCAAGAAATCCTATTATGGAATTAAAAATTTTTGAAAAATTAAATTTCATGTTTCTGTGCAAACAGAATCGTGTTTCCTTTATAAGAAATGCATTTCTCCTCTTGCTAGATGATGAATTTTATCACATCATACAGAAACGCGTTTCATCTTCTAAAAACTCGTTTCCTTCCACTTTCAGAATGATAAAATTTTGTCACCAAAATAGAAATGTGCTTCCTTCACAGAAACACGCTTCTTTCCTTTCCCAGAAAATTGACACCCTCTGGAAATTTACAGAAACTCGTTTCCTTCGAAAAAAGCATGTTTCTCACTTTTTGGATATTTCTAGAAATTCACATAGAAACATGCTTCTTATATAGAAACAATGTTCGTGAATTTATCGCAAGCGCATGAAGTCAAGTTATACCAATAGTGAGTCGGGTTATCGTATCCACAGGGAATTGTTACTCTATCAATTACTGTTTCACAGATTTCCAACTTTATTTAGACAATCAAATGGAGATATTAAATGGATTAAAATGCTGAAAATTAAATGGAATTAAAGCAATTAAAAGTAAGAGAATTTAATAATGGGATAGATCTAGAGATTTGATTTCACTTAATTTGCAAATCAAGATTAATTGGGGTTATTCATCATTAAATTTATTTTTCAAATTTATAAATCAAATCCAATTTTTATCAATCCCCTCTCTCGAATGACGGATCGAAACATATAAGCGGGGTTGAATCTCAACCTCTTCATAAAGACACAATTCCCAATTATGCATTAAGTTTTAGGGATTTCTCAATGATCTCATGAGATCCTGTAAACCTCTCAATTTTATATTAATCTCATGTCATAATTCTCATTTTTAAACCTAAATAACCATCTCTCGAGTGCCACCCCTTAGATCTAGGTTCAATCAATTTATGGCCAATAAACCAAAAGCATTAAACATAGAGAATCGTTAATAAACTTGAGAATTTGCATTTATTGGTTAAATCTGCAATTAATCCATCAAAACCCAACTAAGATCCATCTAATCTCTAGAGAATAGAATTAGTTCATGGACATGATTACAAGAGAGAAATTGAAAGAAGACATCGTCAAGATAAATTTTAAATGGAAGAAAAGTAAGAAAACCCCCTTTTCCTTCAAGAATTTCTCTGCAACTCTTCTTCTTCTTCAACCTCTTCTCTTGCTCTCCTCCTTATTCTCTAAACCCTAGCTACTCTAATCTATTCTAAAACTCAGAATGTAAGATCCTTTTCTAAACCCTAAAACTTTGATTATAAACCAAAACACAAAAAGATCGAAAAAACAAACGTGCACAATGATGTAGCATTGTGGCGCTACCTATCTATTCATGCGCAATTGCCACTCTAAGCGTCGTGGCGCTGGAAGTCAACGTCATGGCGCTGCCTCACTGTTCATTGCTTGCTCTTCTCTGAGCTTCGCGGTGCTCAGAACATCTCCTCTCTTCTGGCTCTTTGGACTTAGCCAATGTTTTGGTTTTTCCTCTCAGTTCTTTGGTCCGTTTGCACCTTTCTTTGACATGGTTTGAACCACATTTCAACTAACTTTTAAGCTTTTTATTTACCTACAAAACAAAATACAAAAACACAAGTAAATGATCTATATTATATGCAAGTATGTATTAACATATAAAATTCTATATGAAACTATGTATAAACTAGCCCAATGCATTTTATTCATGAAAACCACTAAAACTACATCTAAAACTTATAAAAATATCTAAATGAACCTAAAACACTAAATATGAACAATAAATGCAAATATGTGTAAAAACTAACTAAATGCACCAAAAAAAACCTATGAAATTAACATGTAAAACATTATCTAAAACTCAACTTATCAAACACACTTCATCCTTATTCTAGAAATCGATATCTCTGGAAACTTACAGAAACTCGTTTCCTTTGAAAAAAAAAATGTGTTTTTCACATTTTGGGTATTTTTGGAATTTCACACAGAAACGCATTTCCTCTACAGAATCACGCTTCTTATTGAATTCCTGAGAGCTATTTTCAGACTGTTCTTAACAGAAACACGTTTCTCTTGTTGGAAACATGTTTCTCCTTGTGGCCATTTGAAAAACTCTATAAGCTCATTCATTCAAACTTTTGCAAAATCAAACACCTATTGAGGTTTTAAGTGTTCTCCAAGTTTTAAATCAAGCAAGTGTGTTTGCCAAGTTTTTTAAGTTCACTTGTGCTTTTGAGAGAAATCAAAATTGTTCTACAACTTGCAAGTTTTTCTCTCCAATCTTTTGCTGGAAATCTCTTTGCTTACACTCATCTATTTGAGAGATCATTTTTAAGATATTTCAACGTTCCAAAGGTCTTAGACTTATGCATTTCATTTACATCAATCATCAAGTCAAGATTTCAACAAAGGAACCTCCAATAGAGCTTGCACTTCATTTTCACCATCATTGACTTATTATTCAAATGAGGTATTCATTTCCAATTTGTAAGCTTCATTTTATACTTTTGTAAAATTGAAAGTGTACATTGGCTAGGTTGCCAAGCAGGGAAGATTCCATATAGGAAGTCTTCAAGGTCATGTAACAGTCTGATTCACACCCGCAATTAAATCAAGGTAACGGTTGGATTCAAGCCCGTTAGTTGAATCAAGTGTAACGGTTTGATCCACACCTAGTAAGTTGGATCAAGTTAGTGAGTTTGAGAAATCCTTATCGGGGAGATTAGTTAGTGGAGGTAGGTGTTTGGTTTTGAACCACTATAAATCGTTGTGTCCATTATTTGTTTCTTGCACTTTTGATTTGTGTTTTTATCTTTCCATTTGGTTAGTTAAAGGTTTGGAAAATCTACTTTAGTCCAATTCACCCCCCGTCTTGGACTATTATCTAGGCCAACACAAATAGCTTCACCGACCTTTTAAAAAAAACTGTCATAAATGTAAGAACCGTGATCCTTTTACGGGTTAAGGAACAACCATTTCTCTTTTACAGGTTAAGAGATAACGTATCCTTTTACAGGTTAAGGACTCACTTATCCTTTTACGGGATTAGGATGAACCATTTTCCTACTTACAGGTGAGGATGAACTTTTTTCTCTTTTACAGGTTCAAAGATAACCTTAACATGATTTCAATCTTGAAATCATTAAGTGAACTACATTCACTTGTCCTGGTTGTTTCAATCTAGAAACACACCAGCATTACAACACAAGATAATGTTGGTTCTAACTGAATAAAACACTTTACAATTAAGCTCAGTACATAGCATTACAAAGATATGAAATATGAAATAGGTAATGATAAGTTGAAATACACCTACAGTTATTTACCTTTCAATGTTTGGTATTGCTCAAGTGCAGTTTCGAAAAGCATGAATGATGTGATATGAAACTCGGTGCTTCTTCGAAAATAATATGATACCAAATAAACATTGATTTGAAAAATGGAGGACAAGTGTAAATCATAAACACGTATAGTTTTCAAAATAGATATAAAATATAAGTATGAAAACTTCTGATTCAGTGATCAGTAGTTAACGCAACTACTGATACAGTACTTAAGATATGAAATCAAGTACAACTGTATATCTTGAACTATTTTTCAAATTTTATCTCCAGCAAGAATGATACCAAATATGAATCAGTGCTGAGAATTTGAGTAGATACCAATAAAATAGATTTTCAAAGATAGAATGAAAATAAACTCAGTATGAAAATCTTTTGAAGACGTAAAGGTAAAAAAAACTACTTTGAAAGTTTAGATGTTTGAATAACATTTTGACACACTCTAACTTTCAAAAAGTATTGGCACAATACAAACAGATTGGCAAGTTGTTTGGTTTTAAGTGCTGGTATTTATAGACTTAATGAGACATAGCCGTTAGACATTTAAAGTTCAAATAATATGAACGTTTACACACAACGGCTAGAATGTTATATGAAAATGGCAACTGCAATTTTCACTAACATTTTGGTTTTTTTCAGATTTCAAGAAAAATGAAAGTTTTAGAAAAACTTATTTCATGTATCAAGGACGATCTTTGATAGGTTTGAAAAGGACTTTGTGCAAAGGTCTATTCTAAAAAAGTAAACTTACGTAGTGTACTTGTTCGAACAGTGACTGTTGTTGAATTAGCATTCCTGATTCCATAATGAGTGTCCTGACGCATAATGTCAACTTTATAGTTTTGTTCCTTGAGGGCGCTTATTACGTATAAGCGTCTTACTGAATAATTAAGTGAGGGAGCTACAAGTTTGTGAGCGTCATGACTTTCTTTGATATTTAAAAGACTTAACCTTGAGGGCGCTAATGCACATTTAACATCCTGCTATGTTTCAGTTAAGTACATGAGGGCGCTACTATCCGAGTAAGCGTCCTACTAGTTTAAAACATAAAACAAAACATGAGGGCACTACAACTATGTAAGCGTCCTACCAATTAAAACATTTGAAATAAGACACAAACACGCTGAAGGACAATCAGCTTCCTGAAAGTTACTAAGTTAATTCCCAAAGGTGAGGGCACTCCTATCTAAGTAACGTCCTGATAGATTATTCAACTTATAACTATCAGCGTCCTCAAAGAGACATTCTTTGAAGAACTTAAGAAATCTTTCAGTGAGCTGATGCTGAGTCAGCTTCCTAATAACTTCAGAGGTTGACTAATAAAGGAGGTCGCTACAATACAAGTAGGCATCTTGATAAATCAGTTCAAATCAACCTTGAACGTTATCAGCGTCATAATGAACTATTAGCGTCCTGACTTATCAAGTTCAAGAGAGCGCTGCTATTTTATTAGCGTCATGAAAGACTCTTTAAAAATAGTTTTTGACTCGCGATAAAATATACTATATATGCAAGTAAAAGCTCAATAAATTTCAAATTAAATATAGAAAATAAAATCATTTGAAATACCTTAAAACGTAAGATCAGAACATGCAAGTATGCAAGTGATTTGTGCATTGTTTTGAAAAACGTTTGAGCAATGTCGATTAGAGAAAGATATACCTTAAACACTTTGTGTATTTCTCATTTCTCATAATCGTTAAATCCAACTCTTCATTATGAGATCTTCAATAAGAGTTTTGCGCAGAGCTGAATGACTTGAACGTTGATCGAGAGATGTAGTCTTAAAGCTTGATCGAATCGTTCGAGTGAAGTGATCTTAAAATCATGATGTGAACGTTGAAGTCCTTTTGATTGAGACGAACTTAACCGTTGGATGTGATCTTTGAGTTCCTTGATCGAGTCGTTCCTTGACTTTTTGCTTTCCGTAGATGCTTTGATGAAATCTTGATACACGCACGTTTAGCACCGAAAAGTATTTTGTTTGTGATCATCAAAATATACTTTATCACGGTATATTTAGGGACAAGCTAAGTGATGAACCGCATATGTTAACATTAAGCTGAAACTCAATGTAAAGATTAGTACATACAATGAATGTTATTTGTAATCATCAAAATGTCATCATGGGGGTCATTGGATTAACA
Source organism: Paratinospora sagittata (assembly GCA_035771175.1). Lineage (NCBI taxonomy): Eukaryota > Viridiplantae > Streptophyta > Magnoliopsida > Ranunculales > Menispermaceae > Paratinospora > Paratinospora sagittata. Next base: position 13,226,897 of record CM069609.1, on the reverse strand, counting down.
ATCACTTCTTTCACTCTATATCTTCTTTCACTCTATATATACGAAACAAACGACATTTCTTTCTTCCTATTTATCATCACTTTGGTGGATTGTTAGTAGTAGAATATGTGTGTGATGAAATTACAATTTTGTATTTTTTTCCCGATTTTTAATGATATTAGCTTTAAAAAATTAAAAATAATGAAAAAAAAAAAGAAAAATCTTTAGGTCACATTTTAGAATTTTTAGGGCATTTTGGGTTACTTTAGTAATACATTTTTAGGATTTTTTCTCTTTTTGGAGTAAGGTCATTGAACTTTTATTTTTATTTTTTTAATTTCATTTATTAGGGGCAAAAGTTTTGGAGTTCCCACTATTTATTTTTATGGAATAATTTTTAGGCAGGTCTTTACATCATTTTTTTTATATGTTGGTGCCTCACTTGGTCTTTAAGTATTTTTTTTAAAGACATTTTCAAGTCCAAAAATAATTCTTTAAGCATCAAATAAAGAGATTTCATATTTCTTGAAGATTTACACACATATGTATGTGGCATGGGCCAGATGTGAAGAAGTCGGGCTATAAAATCTAACAAGACTAATGAGATTAATTCGAGTTTGTGTGATTAAATTATCATTCACTTAAAGATTTTGAATAAAGGAGCCTGGGTGGTTACAGTCTTTTACTAATTTTAAGCCTTGACGCAGATTTAATTGAGCCCAAATCCACCTATTTATTGTCCAAGTAAAAGATGTCACATGTCAAAAAGATGAAAAGAAAACTTCTCTCATATGGGCACAATATTTTTGTGATTGACAATCTTCATGTAATTTAAAATTTGTCCATTTTTAGAGGAATTTGTAGAGAATAATAAGTTTTCAATAAAGTTGGGTATATTTTTGGAAACTAAGAGGTGGGTACATCTATAAAAAATGATAGATTTCAAGAGAAAAACCATGCATTCTCTATGAATTCTCTTTTTTTTATTTTTGCATCTTTATTTTTTGGAGTTTTGAAGTAATTCGGAAGTTCGGTGTATGATTCAAAGCTAAGATTGATGACAATGCCTTAGACCTTGAATCTTTGTAAGTCTCTCTTTATCCATTTAATAAAAAAATATTCTTTTATCTTTAATTGTTGATTGTTCTCTCTTGTTCTTTTTTTCTTTTCTATTTTCAGTCACATGTATGCTTCATTTATTTTTATTTTTTTAGCAAATTAATTGCATTTTGGGTTCTTAATTTTTTTATGCAAAGTTCCTTTCACTTCTTGAATCTTTGGTAGCATTTTAGAGTTTTTTATTTATTTTTATTTTTTAAATGTTGTTCTTAGGTTTTTAAATTAAAACTCTTTATTTTTTTTATGTTTTAAACATTTAAGCTAGTGATTTAAATTTTAACTTCAATATTTTTTTTATAAGCTTAATTGCGTTCTTAGTGTTTAGGTTTTTATTTTATTTTATTTCATTTTTAGGCTTTTAATTTTTTTAATTTTTTTGTTCATTTGATTCATAGGTTAGATTTAAAAATTTTGCTATTTAATTTATTTACTTAGTTGTTTATATAATGAACTTAGGTTGTTAGAAACCATATTTTCTTTACTTTGACTTATACGATATATAAATAATTAAATTTATTTAAAAATATATTTTTTTTTTCTAATCTTTGTAGATCGACCATGTCTAATGCTACAACTTACCTTTTACACTTCTAAGTATATAATGTAATTTATTCACAAAATCACATCAGTGTGCATCTGAGTTGAGTGGGTACCATCATTTTTATATAAATGTTCAAGATGGGGGAGTAGCACCAACAAATAATTTTACCTGAATTGGGATAAAGTTTAACCAAGGAAATTGACTCAATTATTTTTGCCCATTTGGTACATGATTTAAGGTTATATATATATATTTTCACTTTTTACAAGCAAAAGCTTCGTTTGGCCCATTTTTTTGAAGAGTCACGATGGAATCAGATAATTTTCTAGTGACTTCTACAATTGTTTAAAATAAAATTTTATTCTTTGTAGAATTCTAAGTTCTATGCAATAAGTAAATTTTTTTTGAGTATTTTAAAGGTCATAAACGTATTCATAATTATAAATAGAGTTTCTAAACACTATTTAATTCTTAAAAATACATCTCCAATTACATTTTCAAAATAATATGCTCTTTTTTTTCTTTTATTTATTAGATTTCAGAAATAGTTTGCTTTTGATAATTGTGAAAGTAGTTGTGTCACACCCCACCTCATTGACCCAGCGCGAGATGCAACAGTTAAGGCGTCGAGTGCTCAATCTACTCGATCAGAGTCGTACATACAGAAACATAGTAGCCCACATCATCAATAATACAGTACAAACTATTAAGGAAAATACTATTATATTGAACATATAGAGTTTATTAATTATTACATTCTTTATAGCAAAATGACAACAAAAAGTAACAAGGGCGAAACTCATACAAAAGTACCAAAATAACAAAAGAGGAGTAGTCAAAGAGAGACATCTAGAAGCCTGAAACCATCGCCACCATAGTTAGACTGATCTGACAGGACCTGGGGAGAGTACATACACAAAAAGTCCATACATAGACTAGATCTGGCCATAACCCTCAGAATAAATCCATCCTGACCCATCTTAATTCTCTAGAAAGATTAGCAACGGAGTGAACTCAACTGCTCGGTGAGATCAAGCAGGGTAAATAATTCTTACATGCATAATAAAAATTACAAAACAACAATCATTAGACAGTTATGTCACAACAGTACAATCAAGCAATGATATGAATGAAACGTAGTCACAAGGCATCACAAGCTAGACACCATTTACTCCAACCGATGATCTGAGGCACTGATACGATATCCAACAATTGAGAGGTCTCATGAGTTTCAGTGCTAACCAATGACAGTGTCACCTCCGGGTCCAACGTAACAGCATAACACCCAATAATATATCATAATGATGATCTTCATGGTCCAACGTAATGGCATAACATCCATGGTTATGAATTTTACATTTGTAATAAATACCCTTACGTATGAAGTAAAACATAGTAACATATATGCTGCATGATGCTATGTAATTCGTTGTTAAACAAGTAAGAAATACAAACTTAACTTTTATTTCCCACCTTAACACACTTTCAGTGGCGAAACGCTTTCTTCTAACTTTTTGAAGTGTGCAGGGACGCAGGAGAGCGCAAAAAGGTCGAAGGAGACAGAAAAGAGCGAGGGGCGGTGAGGAAGAACTAAGGGGGCCGACAAGAGGAGTCGGCCCCATCGGCCCCCTTTGAGGCTGGCCCCTCCTGGGGACGGTCTTTTTATTGGGATCGTTCCACTATGGGGTCTATATTTTCTTTGAGGAGAGCTTTTACCACTTATTGAAAACTACAACTGGAGGGTTTTCAAGAGATTAAATTAGTTGTTACTGTACAAAAAAGTGGCGGTGTTACAAGTTGAGTTTGTACCATGACTTCTAGTCTTACATGTCATGTGTTAGACCAAAACCCCTGACTTCCTAGTCTTGCATAGCAATTGCTGAACCATTGAACATTAATCAAATATTTATTTCTTATTTTATTTCATACCATAAACTAATAGTTGGCTCATGCATCGCACTTATTAAGAAGAGAATCAATTTGCAAGATAGAAAGAGCAAACATGACATGGTTTTTATACTTTTTGCATAAATCTTATTATAGGTATATAAAAGTCTAGATAAAGAATGACAAAAAGCTAAAGGCCCGTTTGATTTAGAATTTAAAAATTATTTTTTAAAACACAATGAAAAAAAATGTTTTTAGATTAATTTTTTAAAAAATAAGGAAAACAACAAAAAATGTTGTTTTATTGTTTTATTTTCAAATCTTGATAACGAATTTAAAAACAGTTTTAAAAATTTTTAAAAACAACCTAGTCAAACATGTTTTCATGGAATCTTTGTTTCAAGAACAAAAAAATTGTTTTTAAATTCTATACCAAACATGGCCTAAGATAAGAGAAAGATTAAATAGAGAAATTGCAATCATATTTGGTTATGAGTTAAAAAATATATATATCTCATTTACTTAAAATTAAGAAATGGGAGAGAAAGCAAATTTTAAATATCCATTATACTCCTTTTTATTTTAATAACTAAAACTTTGAATTAATATAAAGACAAAATTCTGCTTGTACTTTGTATATTTGTATATCTTTAAACTCAATTCTCATTACAGAGTTTGCTTATAAAATTCTATTGGGATCCTGGTTATCTCCAATCATGTATCAACCCATAAAAAGAAAACATTAGAACCAAGATGAACCCAATTCTTAAAACTAGAACAAGCCAATGAAAACCAACTATTTTGGGAAAGAGAGGGGCAAGGGCTAATTGATGCTACGGGGCTCAGCTGTCTTAAGTACTAACTTAAGCAGTGGCCTGGTTAGATTCCATACAGCAGGGAGGGTTCACGAATTCCTCGTACAACAAATAGAAGTTTGTCGAGCGTATGTGCAAAATATAAGAGTTGCATAGTAACAAAGTAACTCTTCAAAGGAAAAGGTTTAAAAGGAAGAGAAGAAAAAAAAAAGAAAAACCAATGCTTTGTATCTTTTCCTCTCATCTCCCCAAATTTAACTAGGGAAATCTCGAAAATACCCATATCAGAAATGAAACCCGGGACCTTTCCTTACTAGAACCTGTTTTTTTCTTCGTTCTCTTCTTCTTCTTCTTCTGCTTCTTCTTCTTCCATTTCTCTTTCCTCGCGGGTTTTGGTGGTCGATCGGACGCATCGCGTCTCGCAATCAATGACTATGATGACGACTCCACCTTTGGATGTAAAACATCAATTCCATGTTTCTCTTTCTTAAATCTATAAAAAATGGAAAAACTGAAAACTGATTTTCGATTTCATCTCAATTTTCTACCCCTCTGTCTCTCTTTACGAATTTGTTCCTGTTTTTACTTGTTTTTCTTTCCGAATTGGTTTGGTGTTGTTTAGGTTTAACGATTTGAAGGTTCTGATTCGAATGCCAACTTCATCAATTCCCATTCATTACGAAGTTGTTCGATTTCTAGGGTTTTGATTTGATTGATAAGGTTCAGTTTGACTTGATCTGAGATTTGGTTTTTATACTTGGTTTTACAGCAAGAGGACGACGAGATGTTGGTTCCACATTCAGATTTCGTCGAGGGTCCACAGGCGATGGAAGGTAGTATCTGTGCCCCATAAATGAATCTGTCGTTTCAATTGTTATGTAAATCTGAAATTCGGGTTTTTGAGGAGTCTTTTGATTTGGTTGATCAACCGGTAGGGACTTTAATTTTCTTTTATTTTTTATTTTTGTTGCCTCACAGTGTGATTAGTCATTAACTAGAAGAGATATAGGGTGGGGTTTATTTTATTTTATTGTTTTTAATGAACACATCTTTGTAATTTATTAGCAGTAGGGCAAGCAGAATCCGCCAGTACAGTGGAGAGTCAGCCTGCTGAGGATCCTCCATCATCTTCGAGATTCACATGGACAATTGAAAACTTTTCTAGGTTGAACACCAAGAAGCATTACTCTGATATTTTCATAGTTGGTGGTTATAAATGGTATGTACAGATCTTTATTGTTGGATCGGAATTTGATTTTGTTATTTTGTGCATATCAATTTTGTTTTTTTTTTTTTGTTTTTAATTTCATTTTGTATTTGTATTGTTTCGAACAGGCGGGTGCTGATTTTTCCAAAAGGAAACAATGTGGACCAGTTATCAATGTATCTAGATGTTGCAGATTCAACAACTTTACCGTATGGGTGGAATAGATATGCACAATTCAGTTTGACAGTAGTTAATCAACTTTATGTCAGACACACGGTGCGGAAAGGTACCCACATAAAGCTGCTCATGCTGAACTTTAGAAATAATTTTGTTTTTTTTTTGTTTCGTTTTTTCTCTTCCATTTAATTGGGAAAACATGTGTGTCGGTACTCACGTGGAATAAGTGAGTTTTAAGTTTAACTGCATATATTGCATGGGCTCATCTAAAGGGCCAAAGCAGCTTGTTTGAGTTCTCTTGTCAATCTTTTGCACATAGAATGAAAATCAGATGTATAGTGGGTGCAGTGTAATCAGAGCCTTGATATATCAATTCTTTAGATGGTCCACCATGGTGGAATTATCTGTCAGAAAAAAATGTTTGTAGAATAGGGTTTTCTTTGCTCTAATGCCAATGATAACATAGAGATATTACAATACATCCAATTATGAGATACATGGTTTTTGCTGTTCTTAGACAAAGTTAGAAACTGATCCAAATTATTTTAATCATTATGTGACTCAGAAACTTCCACTTTTCGAGTTTACCAAATCTTATATATATTGATATCCATGCAATATAGCTATGTAATCACACACATTCTACCTAAGTTTTGTGCAAATTAATCAGTATTTCTTTGGTGTTTGAGCTTATTATCATTGATGATAGTTGCAACAAAACCACTTTGATTATCCTATAAAAAAGGATTTTCAGTATACTTAGAGAAGAGCCTTGTTTTCTCCCCTTTTGCATTTTTTATTTGAAGTTTAAGGTTATGTATGGCAGTCAAACTAGTAATTGATAGGTAACCACTATCGTTTTGTCAATGTGGAGCAAGCCATATTGCCAGATCGCATTCTCTTTTCATCAATTGCGGAAAGTGTCTTCTTTTGCATTCTTTATTGAAGCTGGAGATTCAAGTATTTATATAAATCTAAATATTTGTTCCTAATGTTGTTTTGTTTGATGTAGAGACGCAGCACCAATTTAATGCACGCGAGAGTGATTGGGGGTTTACATCGTTCATGCCTCTAAGTGACCTTTATGATCCTGGTAAAGGGTATCTTGTCAATGACACGTGTATAATTGAAGCAGAGGTTGCTGTCCGTAGGGTTGTGGACTACTGGACATATGACTCAAAGAAGGAAACAGGTTATGTTGGTCTTAAGAACCAGGGAGCAACCTGCTACATGAACTCTCTTCTCCAGACATTGTACCATATTCCCTACTTCAGAAAGGTCAGTATTGCACTGGTTCTCTTTGTCTAGTATATTACAAAACTACTTATGATCTTATTCTGTTGAAACACTTTATGTGGGGTTTTCAATTTTAGGCAGTTTACCATATGCCAACTACCGAGAATGATATGCCTTCTGGAAGCATACCCCTGGCCCTGCAGAGCTTATTCTATAAGCTCCAGTACAGTGACAGCAGTGTTGCAACAAAAGAGCTTACAAAATCTTTTGGATGGGACACATATGATTCTTTCATGCAGCATGATGTGCAAGAGCTCAATCGGGTTCTTTGTGAAAAACTGGAAGACAAAATGAAGGTATAGAACATGAGAGATATTTGGAAAGAAGAATCTATTAGCCTGACTAGGATGCAAATATAATTGCAATTTTTTCTCATATATGTCTACTGGCTTAGGGAACTGTTGTGGAGGGGACGATACAACAGTTATTTGAAGGGCACCATATGAACTACATTGAATGCATCAATGTCGATTACAAATCCACAAGGAAGGAATCATTTTATGGTATTTATGTCTAATTTAAGATTCATACACTTGTTACTTCACATTCATACACTTGTTAACTTCTTTTATCTGGCAGACCTTCAGCTTGATGTAAAAGGCTGTCGAGATGTTTATGCGTCTTTTGACAAATATGTGGAAGTTGAACGACTTGAGGGTGATAACAAGTATCATGCTGAACAGCATGGGTTACAGGTTAGTACTTTTGGCACAGGGTGGTTGAAACTTGACAGCTGCATAATACTTACTATATGATGTTTAGAGAACTTTGAGCTTCCTCCTTTTGGAAGTGTAGTAAATAAAAGTCTATATCCTACTATATAAAATGAAAATCCTTGTAGCACTCATTTCGTGTCCTTTCTTCTGATATATCTCCTGTTACCTTTATTATTATTTTTATTTGAAATGTTATTATTAATATTAAGAGGTGTAATATAATAATTTTGGTTTCTAATTCCTCCACACTTTTTCTCTACGTCTTGTACTATGATGTCTTCACACTTCTTTCAATTTTCTCATTTTGTCTTATCACTCATAACATTTTACTGTTCTCTTCTCTCATTTACATTTTTAAACTATAAAACATTTACACACTTCTATTCTTTGAAAAGACATTTATCTCTTCTAAAAAAAACTATAGTTATACCAATAAAAAATTAAATTAAAAAAATTATGCATTATAGCTAACAAACTATAGAAATATGCAACGCACATGTGCATATCAGTTGTGTTTAAAGTATATTTGCAATTTCCAAACTTTGTACAAGAAGACAGTGAGCTGTCTATTGCACAATGCAATGAAATAATATACTTTTTCCAGATGATTAATTCTCAATATGGTTGTTTGACCATTTCAGGATGCTAGGAAGGGTGTCTTGTTCATTGATTTCCCACCTGTACTTCAACTCCAGCTAAAACGGTTTGAATATGATTTTATGCGAGATACCATGGTAAAGGTTAGTAATTCAATTTAGTTATTCTTTTGAATCATTTTTTTTTTTTGACAAGAACAAAAGTATATTGTATTAACTATGTAATATGTACATCAAAGGTACAAAAGGACCCATGGTCCAAGGAACTAAAAAACGGACAAGTATCAAATGCTATCCAAAACGGGGTTCCATCCCTCAACCAATCCCTCAAAGAATAACCCTTAGCAAGTTTACTTGCACTAGCCCAAAGAGAAGCCAAAAAGAAAGAGCTTTCCCAAACGGCCCCCATCTCCTTATCTTGATTCTCAAAGATGCGTGTATTCCTTTCCTTCCAAACAGACCATATAACTGCAAAAACTACCACCCTCCAATAGTCTCTCCATCGTCTCGGTAAGCCACTCTCGTCAGGAAAGGTCGTTAGACTCATTTGGAGGCCTCTCCTATTGAGGAAGAACTTTCCATCAATCCCACACACCTTTGGTAAAATCACAATCAGCAAAGATATGTTGACTGGATTCCCTTTCCTTCCTATACAAACAACACCAATTAGGGGAAAGAGCCCAATCCGTAAACCGCCTCTAAAGAACATCCGCATAATTTAACTTGTCATGAGCTATGGTCCATCCCAAGAATTTGGCTTTTGAAGGAACATGAGCTTTCCAAATAAAATCATGTGGGAACATGGGTAGAGATGACGAGGGGCCAAGGGAAGAACGAAGATGATGGAAGAAAGATTTAGAGGAGAATTTCCCATTGGTCTCAATAGGCCAAGACACTTTATCACTCACATTAGACATAAAAACACGCTCAAGAATTTCAAGAAGGGACGTAACACTATCTTGATCTGGGGGGTTCCTTCTAAGGTGGAGACATCAAGAAGGTCTACTCCCATCACCCAAAGGAGAAAAAGTTAGAAATAGGATGATTTGGAAACAAATCACATAATTTGATAGTACCACACCAAGTGTCTTCCCAAAACTTAAAATGATGACCATCGCCCACTTTTGAATCATTTTTTTAATACTAACTGGTGCACATTCCGCATACCACGTGATTTGTATAACTTTTCCATTTATTGAATAATATTCTAATGCGTTGGTGGAAGTAATATGTTGTTCTATTGCATGATCTTCTTTTGATTTTCTGTCTCACTATGTTGCTTTCTACACAGAGTGTTCATTCTTAGGAATTTTTGTATTCTTAATTTTGTTTGGTGTATTTAATTTATTTGGCCTTTGTTACTTCTAGCTTGGAAGCTCAGGCTGTTGGACTTGAGACCTCTAAGGTAATAACATAATTAAGAATGAGGATGGGAAGAATATCATGAAGAGTTTCCAAGATGTTCAGGGTAATGAAACTTAGTAGTAGTAGACTGCTCCATACACCCAAGGATCGAAAATTCGATTTCGACATGAAATTTTTTTGTAAAAATTCGCTAAATTAGAGAAGTTTAGATAATATTTACATATATGCTTAAATATCTAGATTTATTGTAGTATAAGCTAAAAACTAATATAAATAGACACTTTTAATACATAAAAATACCAATAAGTGACCTAACAAAATAAATCTTGTTAAGTGGGTTGATGAATTTGAAATGGTGACTTTTGGTTTTAATTTATTTTCTTTGTTTTGATATTTAATTTTGTGGTGGCTTGCTTCTTGACCATATACTTTGCTAGTTTGAATTCCACCATGCTTAATTTATTAGTTTATTATTTAAATGTATTATTTTTTAATCTTATTTTATAAGAGTTAACTAAAAGAATATGACTTTGAGAACTCTTTTAATTTATTTTTAAGTTTTTATCTTATTTTAACTTTATTTATTTATTTTGCTTCTTTTCTCCTCTTTTTGGTAAAACATATCCCATAAACTACATAATTTGTTAGCTTGTTAAATTATTTTTTAAAATTTATATTTGGTATTTTTTTGTTTTCTATTGATGAAATAACTTTTTTTTTTTACTTCTCTGTCGAATTTCATCAAATTTTATCGAAATTTTGGCATTTTTAAATTGAAAAATAAAAATTTTATCGAATTATTTTGGTGAATTTTTGCATTTTTTATTTTACATCCACTTTGCACTTAGGTGGTAAAAAAAGGGAAAAACTTCGAGGAAGTTCGTCGAATTTCGGGGAATTTTTGAACCATGCATACACCTATGCTATGTTACCTGGATTCGGGTATGGGTGTCAGATATGGGTACATATTTAGAGGTTCGACTTGTTCATTTTCAAATTCTGGGATACAGGAACTTGGCTATATTATATGTTGTTCTTTCTTTTTTTCTTCTTTTTTTTACTCATTTATTGTTCGTTTTATTCTCCCACTTAAGTAAATTTCACCTATTAATCATTATCTTCTTTCATGCTTTCTCTTTTTACTTTAGAGAATCTACATAGTAATATTCTAAAATCTAAAGTGTCGGACACATATCCCATACCCATGTCGTATCTTGAAGTGTTGGACACGGGTACGTCGGGCTAAAGTGAAGAGTTCGGGTAACATAGCACCTCTGTGACCTAAACTCGGGTATGGGGATTGGATATGGGTACATATCTAGAGGTCCGATTTGTTCATTTTCAAATTCTGAGATATGGAGACTCGGCTATATTATATGTTCTTTTTTTTTTTTTTTTTCTTCTTTTCACTCATTCATTGTCCGTTTTGTTCTCCCACTTAAGTGAATTTCACCTATTAATTATTATCTTCTTTCATGCTTTCTTTTCTTTCCCTTAGAGAATCTACATAGTAATATTCTAAAATCTAAAGTATCAGACACATATACCATACCCATGTCGTATCATAAAAGTGTCGGATACGGGTACGTCGAGCTAAAGTAAAGAGTCTGGGTAACATAGCCATACACTAGGTGATGCCATATCAAACAAATTCGACTGATAATAATCCTTTGTTTTTTTTTTTTTTTTTTAAAGAAACCAATAAGAACTAATAATAATCCTCTTTAGATTACTAGAATAGCTGGACTGTCTTAGCAAAAAGATCTTATTATTAGTAGGTGCAAGTCCAAGGTGTTGCCTTTGCATTGCCTAGGCATTTTTGCTTCGGCAAATAAAAAGACTTGTTTATCTTAAAAAGTCAACATGTTTCTCTCTCTCTCTCTCTTTTTTTTATTTTAAATTGACAATCCAAGTAGCTAATGATAATAAATTTTTAAAGATGGGATCACTATGCTTGGAGGTTCTAACTTCAGAAATTAAAACTAATATGAAGACACACACTTTAATTGGAAATGGAAATATTTGTATTGTATGTATGTCTTTTGTAATATGATCCATCACTTTTAAGTACATTTGTGATGCTTGTGCAAGCCCATATATGTATTAACATATGTAAAACTCTCTTTGTGGTAAAGTTTTGGTATTAAATTCAAAATTTTAAAAAGAAATCAAATTCAGAATAATGATAGAGCTGCAAGTCCTCTCCCAAAACTATTCATTTGCTTCTCTTTCCATGGAGTTTGAATACTAGGAAGATGAATACTTGGAAAAGAATTGTACTAAACCATACCAAGTGGGTTGCCACCAACCCAGGAAATAAGAAAGATGAAAGAAAGATGAAGTGATGGACCAACTAGCAGACATGTAGAAGATGTTTAAAAAGTGAATGGATCTGAAAAATTATCCAACCCATACCAATCCTTTGGCATAGGCGTTTCAGTGGCATCTTGTTTATTTGGGAAGAAGTAATGCTCTCCATTACTGTAAAAGGGTATAAAAACTGCCTATGTGGTGTTTTAGGACCTCCAGTTTCTTGTTAAAAGCAACAAAGTTTCTTTGTTGCTAAGAAAATGTTACTAGAGTTTGCTCTTTTATTCACTTCTATTATTCCTTGCATCTCTATCAATTAAAATAAATAGAAAGTATAATGACAGAAATACTTGTTACAGTTGGATAAAAGCAACAGTTCTTGTAACTTGAAATGGACAACTTTATGTTATTTTAGAGAACGATTCCTTGTTAGATTCATGATGTGAGATCAAATTATCTATTAAATGTGGGTTCTAATCTATACTATTGTAATGTCAAAAGTTAAGAAACTTTCTGTGTGATCAGTTTTTGCATTATTCTTTTTTGAGAAGATACAATGTTAATAGTTAGTCATGTAACCAACTTTATTACCAAACTGCACTCTCGGGGAGGTATTAGGTTTGTTTCTGACCCATTAATCCTCATCACCCCCTAGGGTGAGGCAATGACAAGAATTGAACCTGGAACCTATGGGTTCTAAAACCACCTCTTTACCAACTGTACCAACTCCATGTTGGCGTTTTTGAATTATTTTTAAAATATCCTTATAAGACATTGTTATTTTTAATTTCAAATATAGTTGCTTAAATATAATGGGCCTTATCTTAGTTTGACTTTTTAACTTTTTTCCATTATTTCCTCACTATTTTACAACAATTTCACCCTTTATTAAAATTAAATTATGTATAACGCACATGTACAACCACTAGTTATTATAAAATTTTTCTTAATTATATTTTATTATTGTCGGCTTCCATTAATTTAATTTTGATTGGCCATATTCATGTGTTGCAAGTTCTCTAACCTTGGTAACAATTTGTCTGCCCTTCTGTTAGCAAAGTTCTTGAGTTGCAAACTTATGATAGAACTGTCAATTTGTCTGTGCTTCTGTTGTCACATTTTGATTGGCAAAAATTTGTGGCAAGCAAATTCCAAATCATAAGTCACTCATTTTCACTGATTATGTGCTATATTCAAATGTAATTAATTGTTGGCAAAAGATTGTGACCCTATACTGCTTAGTGCTTGCCTTACTAAATGCAAAACCTATTCAAAACAGATTTCCCTTTATAATTTAGACCACATTATTAGTGAAAATCTTTGCTTAATCAAAGGTAAAAGAGAGTTTCCTTTGTAACTTATTTAAAACTTATTCTAAAATTATGAGGTAACTATTTAGAAAATAAAATATGCAACCAAACTCTTAAAAACTTATAAACCTCCCTGTCCCTATACTGTGTTTTTACTAAATGCCTAGGTGATTTTGTCCTAAAATGCCTAAGTGATGCTTTGCCAACACTGTTCTAATTTTGATTTTCAGTTGGTAACATTGTGAATTTGTTTTATGTTACTGCCCTTCCATTTGAGTTTAATCAAGTACTTGATCAAGTGTTAAGACTTCTTTATTGGTATTAACTTCCTAAGCTTGTGAACAATTCTGGGGGTGATTCGTTTACAATCTCATATTTTCATTTTGTTTGTTTGAGTGGATTTATGCAGCTAAACTTTTGTGTGAAGATAGCTCATTAGTGATTGTGAGTCTATGTGACCTGGACTCGGGTATGGGTGTTGGATATGGGTACATATCTAGAGGTCCGACTTGTTCATTTTCAAATTCTGAGATACGGGGACTCGGCTATATTATATGTTGTTCTTCCATTTTTTTCTTCTTTTCACTCATTCATTGTCCATTTTGTTCTCCCGCTTAACTGAATTTTACCTATTAGTTATCATCTTCTTTCATGCTTTCTCTTATTTCCCTTGGAAAATCTACATAGTAATATTCTAAAATCTAAAGTGTCGGACACATATCCCATACCCATGTCATATCATGAATTGTCGGATACGGATACGGATACGGATACGTCGAGCTAAAGTAAAGAGTCTGGGTAACATAGATTGTGACGATGACCCCACTCCGCATAGGTAGTTTTTTGTATTGATGATTAGTTTGATCCTAATATGCTTAGATGCTTTGACAACACTGTTTTGATGGGAATTTTCAGTTGGCAAATATCTTCAAGTTGTTCCATGTCACTACTACACTATATTCAAGTTTAATCAAAAGTTTGGACTCTTTTTTTTTTTTTCTTTTTCTGCTATGAGCTTTTGAAGCTTTTCAACAATTCTGGGGGCGATTCTTTTACAATTTCATAGTTTTATTTTGTTAAATTGTATAGATATGTCTGACAGAAGTTCGATGTTTACAAGAAATAGGTAAATCACTATTGATTCTGATGATGACCCTACTCCATATTAGGCAGTTTTCCTGGAATGATTGAGTTGGCAAAATTTCAGGGTTTCCATTTTGTCCAGAGAGTGACTGAATACATGTTGGGAATTTGTCATTTGGTGTCCGTGGTTGTTGATGTTGAATGCCTTTTTTTCTTGTTTTTTATTTGCAGATAAATGATCGTTATGAGTTCCCGCTGCAACTTGACCTTGATAGAGAGAATGGCAAATATTTATCTCCAGATGCAGATAGGAGAGTTCGCAACCTTTACACACTTCATAGGTATGAGTTAATACTGCAGTTTGGAAGTATTCATTGACTAGTGTTGGAGTGGTTAGAGGCTTTTGGTTGATCAAATTGTTTTTTCTTTTCTATGTTCACGGAAATATATTTGCAAAGAAAAGCATCTTTGTTAGTTTATTGATGATTAGTTGGTTAAAAAACTGGGAAGCTGATTTGATCATTTTTTCTCTTTCCTATCCCTATCATAAACTAATTGATACCATGTCAATTTTACCAAAGTGATGCCTAAGTTGTGACTAGGTGAGGCTTAGTAAACCAGAAAGTAATTGTTTATACCTAAGTAATTCAATAAATAAAATATACATGCCTAAAGAAATAACAATAAATAACACCATGAAGACGAGTTCTTGAAACTAAGAGCCCATGTGGTATAAGAAATTGACTAAAAGTTGTTTTCTTGGTATATGTTTTTAAAAAGTTTTGAAAATGACTAAAATTTGTTTTGGAAAATTTTATATTTGAATTGTTTTTGAATGAATAGTATTAATTGACACCTTTCTTGGTCAAATATTAATGTCTCATGATCCCATGTATGCTAGGTTGCAAATGCAATCACTTTATCAAATAGCTTCATGCTCTTTATTTTGTTAGAAGTTTTAAAAAATGAGCCATTATTTTGTGACGATGATCTCCTCTCTAAGGAAGATTATTCTTACAAAAAGCTGTCAATTCAAAATTTGTAACCTAATCAAATTATTTTTCAAATTAAAACTGAAAATTAATACTTCATTATTGGCCATTTCCTATGCCACCTTTCCACCATTACGATTGTTATTGGATGATCAATTTCTAAAAATGATTTTTTTTTTGTTGAAGAATTCATCTTCATAGAAACTAGTCGACTGTAAAATATTTATCTTGGTTAAATTTTCAGTTGACGCCTTAAAGTCCTCATGAGCAATTACATATTTCTTATGTTGGTATAACAAGTATAGAGTGCTTACATTTGGAAGTGAAGTCATGGTATTGTAAAATAATATACAAAATATGTTTCACTTTTGATAAGATTCTTATGCATCATTCGATTAGTGAATTGTAAGATTTGACTTATGACTCATGAGATTTAATTATTTTCTTTTAGGATTCATTATAAGATTAGCATTGGGATTCATTTTAGGATTCTATTTGATTTCTTTTGAATCAAATCATGAATTATATTGCATTAAGGATTTTTAAGTGCATGGTGTCCCATACATTTGGAGGCTTTAATTTAAAATGACTGGGGATTTTTAAGTGCATGTGGCTTTCTGGTAATTGTGTTCTGTTAAAGAATGGTTAATAAACTCTACTCTCGCTCGTTTCTCGATTTCTCTTTCTATTCCTTTTGGCCTTGCTTATATAATTTTCTTAATCTGCTATATTTTTGTGCATTCTTTCCCTTCAACGAATAAGTAATTGTTACAAGAAGGATAAAGATATGGTGAGAATCACTGGGATATTACTGCTCATGGATTCTCCAAGTTCATCAAGTCATCAACATATTGTTAGCCATCAGTCATGACACAACTATGGTTCCTAAGAGTGTTCCCTTTTTCAATGGTTGGTCAACCCATTTGGTTTCTCATACAATGTTAGCAATGTGTGCCACTTAATTATATATGACAAATGAATAACTATAGTAGAAGGGGTAATTAAAACCTGAAAAGTGACTTCTCACCTCCCCTCTCCAATCCTGGTAATTAGTTAGTGCTTTTGAAATGATGGTGCATGTTTTTGTTATTATCATTCTCATCTGAATGCTATTAATCTTGCACTGTACTGCAAAGAGTACATGATATTATTTGGTCTCTCACTGCATATTTTATTTTGCAGTGTTTTGGTTCACAGTGGTGGGGTGCATGGTGGGCATTATTATGCTTTTATCAGGCCGACCCTCTCAGATCAATGGTATGCATTGTTTATCTTGAGGTTTTATCAATTCCATTGAGGTCTTTTTCTAATAAAAATAAACCAAGATGTGAAGAGTTGTTTGAGTTTATGTTACATGTGCTTATGTAGCTTTGATTTGAATACTATTATGTTGGAGGGGAGTAGGAGAGAAGTTCATTTGTTTTGGTTTTGTAAAGCAGCATTACCATCATAATAGAACTTCTTCATAGATATCTTAAAAGTCTGTTGGTTAGCGGTGATTTACAAATTTTCACTAGGTTCAAATTTGATGATGAACGGGTGACAAAGGAAGATGTGAAGAGAGCATTGGAGGAGCAGTATGGTGGAGAAGAAGAGGTTATGCTTTGAAATCAATAAATCTGACTGCTTTTTAATTGTTATCTTTTATTATATTGGCATTTTAACATATGTTTCCTCCTGCTTTTCTCTACCAGTTACCGCAGACAAATCCTGGCTTCAATAATACTCCTTTTAAATTTACAAAATATTCAAACGCATACATGCTTGTTTATATACGTGAAAGTGACAAGGACAAAATAATTTGTAATGTAGATGAGAAGGACATTGCAGAACATCTTCGGGTAATATGCCTATCATAGCAGGGTGGATACAACTTTTTTTATGTGGCTATTTTACTGGAGAACCTCAACTGAACATATTGAAACCATCTTGCAGATGAGGCTGAAGAAAGAGCAGGAAGAAAAGGAGCAGAAGAGAAAGGATAAAGCACAGGCCCATCTTTATACTATAATAAAGGTTGCCTTTAAAACGCACAGTTTTTTTAATTTTTTTTTTTGTAATTTACCATTTGTTCCCATAGAAAGTTTGATGGAGCACCGTTTACCAATTTTGATGATTTACTGTAGGTTGCGCGAAATGAAGACCTTGTCGAGCAGATTGGAAGAGATATATATTTTGATCTTGTTGATCATGACAAAGTTCGAAGTTTTAGAATCCAAAAACAGATAACTTTCAACATCTTCAAGGTATTTACCTGATATTGCATATGATTCCAGAATGTTTGATATACTTTTAGTGCTATAGACTGTTCAACAATTCAAGCATCTTGTAACTTTAGAGTTGGTTATTTTCATTATATTGAAATGCATTGAATTTAAAAATTAAAATATAATTTAATTGGTTGTTGGTTTGGGAGTTCAAACCAGTATAACCAATCCAAAGCAATCCAATTTTTTAAAATTTAAAAATACAAAATATTTTGTTGGAAATTGTTGAATTGTGATTAGTTTTTTCAATGTCCCATAGGATCAGACTCCTTTTTTTTATTTTTATTTGTAACATTAAAAACCCTTAGATTGATAAATATATAGATGAGTATTTGAGAACAAGACACATTAGTTTGGACTGGAGTAGATCGACCATAGCCCAGTGTGGATATGATGTAGAATGCAAAGTTGATTAATCCAATTCAGTCTAATCTAATTGAGAATTAACACCTAAAATCCACTTCATGGGGAGGTCTCAGGTTCGAGTCTGTCTCCCACCATTTGTTGGCCACTGGTACTATTAGATTGTGTCAAGCTCTGTGGAATTAGTGGGGAGGGGTCCCCGATACCCATGATCTCAAAAAAAAAAAAAAAAAAAAAAAAAAAAAAAAAAAAAAAAACTCTAATTGAGATTTAATTGGATTATTGTCTTAAAAGGATTGGAATGGATTAAAAATCTTGGAAACTAACTAAATTTGGATTCGACTGGATGTGATAACATAACTGGTTTCATAAGCACCCCTAATTGAAGAGGTTAAAGTTGTTCACCTTAATTCTTAAGATATTACTCCTTCTCACTTTTTATTTATTTTTATTTTTGTTATATCTTGCTTTCTAGTTTTACCGTTTGCCTTCTGAAATTGTTACCCCATTGCCTTCCACAACTTCTATAGAGTTAAGTGCTAAAAGGAGTTATATAGTTATCCACTATTACTCTAAACTTCAAATTTGGTAAATCCAGTGTTGTCAAGGCGGCGCCTAGGCCCCTTGGGTAGTGGCACCGCCTAGACCATCGTTTAGGCGGTTTGGGGAGGTCTAAGTAAATATTTTTTTTAAAGGGTTTTAATTTTTTTTTTTTTGTTAAAACTTGCGAAATCCTCTCCTTTCTTCTACTTCAACTTCTGAATTAAATTAATAATTACATATAATTTAATATATAAATTAAATTAATAATTACATATATATATATATATATATATATATATATATATATATATATATATGGAGTGGGGACCAATGAATAAATAAATAAATTTTTCAGGGACCTCTAAATTAATATTTTATATCCCGCCTAGGCCCCGCCTCGCCTAATTAAGGTTTATCGCCTACCACCACTTTTCCGCCTTGACAACACTGGGTAAATCTATGCCAATCTCAATTACCTAACATGTTATTTGACTTGTACTAGTGTTTTGTATGTCTTCATTTGAGAACTCTATCCTTTATTACACTTTCATTGAAGAATGGTACACATTCTACTTGTATCCAATGCTAAGTTATAGTTTCCACATCACTTATTACTAGAAGTTACAGCTCATCCATGGTACAGGATTTCATATTCTTAGCAAGTGGTCAAGAGGATGGGGTAATTTTGTTTTAGGTCCTTATTTGGGAACTATGGGAGAAACTCTTGCGCTTCCAATTCCATAGCCATCATTTTTGTACCTTGATCCTAAATATGTAATATTTTTCTAGTTTCTTATAATTTTTTTTCTCACATGTAATGATCATAATCCTGATGCTTGGTTTTCTATTTTTGGATGTAAGTACAATTTTACTAAGGATGGAAGACAATCAGACAATATTTCATGAAGAAAAAATAAAAAAGAAAGACAATTATACAATGACGCAAGTTGAGGCCAACGTATGGAAATGATTGAACGGAAAGGATATCATTTCAGCTCAAAACGAATAATCATGAGAGTGATATGCTTTTCAAATGTTGAGCGAGAAACATGCAATTTTCTTCTTCTCCATCTTCATAGTTTTAGTCTCTTTTGGAGTCCATTCTCTAGACAAGCTCAATAACTAAGAAAATATGGTTCTATTTCTTCTATTATATTTTGGACAAATGAGAATAAGGTGTTTAAGAATGGAATGAAAATTCTTTGACCTTTTGTTTAGCTTTGTTTTAATCGTTGATTATGAATTTAATAATAAAGGATGTGCCAAGTGCACGAGTCTCCCGCCATTGCAAGTTATAGGGAAAGAATGATGTACGGAGCCTTACCTTAAGATTGGAGATGTTTTTGGATTTGAATCTGTGACCTTTAGGTCAAAATGGAGCAATCTTAACCATTGGCGTGAAGGATGATGTATGTTATTTGCTTATTATATAGTGCAGATTGAATGCATAAAAATATTTGTAGCAAGTAACTTTCATTCTTCGGAGGTGACTTTTTGAGTATGAAAGGTGATTGGCAGGCGGCGATTGGTGCTAGGCGTGGGAACGCGAATAAACGAGAGCGAAGATATTCTGAAGGCTAGGAGGGGGTTAAATCCAGACGGAAGAAATGCTCCGACTCCTTTGATTCAAGATTGAGTAGAAACTTTCCAAGATGACGTATGTCGCATCACGTGGAAGGTAGACGTAGCGGGGACGATCGACGATCTAGAGGCTCGCAAAGATCACAATCAATGAGTAGCATTGAAGGTCGTTGGTTCATGCAAACATTCCGAACCAGGTTCAAATGGATCACCATCTGTTTATCAAGGGATGGTTCTGAGGTTCTGGTTGAAGAAGCAACAAAGGTGAGGATATATTCAATTTGCTTGGATCTGGACTCAGTTGCATGGCTTCTGGGTTGTGTTTCTGAGGCAAGAAATGAATGGAAGGATGGTAGCTTCAAGAAAGTTCACCGGGGTAGGAACCATGTGCTGTTGATTGAATTGTACATGAATTGCTGGGGAAGCTTTCTAAGAGTCAGAAAAATTGAAAATAGGGCTCAACGCACCATCTTCGTACCAGATGAGGACACGGGTTTGGGGTGGAGGAACTTCGAAGATAGTCTCAGGGTTATTCTCCATGGAGATAAACCCAAGTTAGAGGGTGGTAGCAACCCGAAGAAGCTGGATGAAACTTCTAAGCCGGTGCAACAACCAAAAGCCATTCAGAAACAGAAAGCTCTTGTTGAACGCCAGAAGAAGGATAGGTCAACTGGGCGAGATGATGGTATCTTGGATGCCCTCATCTCCCGTGAATCTACTAATGACGAATGGTCCAGTATCGAGAAGGAGCTGGAAGACCTACTGGATCGTCATGTCTCTCTGAAGTTCCTGGGGGTGGCATGTGCTTTGTTGCGGTGCACAAGCTAAGCAAAACTGGCAAGATTCACAAAAAACAAAGTGTTGGAGATGAAATACCAGGTTCAGTTCTAGAAGTGGTCCTCGGACCTCCAATGGGACGACATGAAGATTTGTTCTTGCAAAAGCTGGATTGGCGTTGGAGGCATTCCGCTGGAATGCTAGAAGATGGAGGTGTTTTGTAAAGTGGTGGAGATCTGTGGCGGTATGCTGGATATTGCACTAACTACTGTTAGTGGTTGAAATATGGAAATGGCACTGATGAAGGTGGTCGGGTCAGAACCAAGACGAAACCTTTTCTAGAACTCCAACAGATTGACTCCCAATTGAGTAACACACCCAATCCAGCCGACCTTCGTTGTCGGAGAATTGAGGTAATCAATGACATACATGTTCTGGATCGACGTGCTGAATGTGTCTCAGGTCAAAAAGCGCGGCTAAAGTGGGCCAAGGAGGGGGATGCCAACTTGAAGTTCTTTCATCGCCTTTTGAGCATTCGGAAAGCCAAGAATATGATCACTAAGTTGGAAAATGAGGATGGTTCTATCATGGAAAACATTCAGGACATTTGCCAATCGATTATAAGCCACTTCACCTCTTCTTTCTCTAAACCCAATACGGGTAATTGGGGTCTTGAGGGATCAACTGGTCTGGTATCAGTCAGTTTCAGAAAGATTGGATTGAACGTCCTTTTGAGATGGATGAAATCAAAGCAGCCGTGTTCAGTTGTGAGGGTGACAAGGCCCTGGGCCCGGATAGGTTCACGATGTTGTTCTTCCAAAGGCATTGGGATATTATTAAAGATGACATCTTTTTAGTATTTAAAGAATTCTTCCATGATGGTGTGGTTAACAGTTGCACTAACGAGACGTACATTTCTCTGATTCCTAAGAAGGTTAACTCCATTAGGGTTGGCGACTTCCGTCCGATCAGTCTTATAACTAGCTTGTATAAGATCATTGCCAAGACTGTGGCCAACCGTCTTCGCCAAGTCATTCACCTGACAGTGGCTCACACTCAAATGGCTTTTGTGAAAGATCGCAGATCACATATGGAATCCTTATTGCCAATGAATTTGTTGATGATTGGAGGATGGCTAAGCGTCAAGGTTTGATTTTGAAAGTGGACTTCGCAAAGGCGTACGACTCAGTTAGGTGGAGTTTCCTTGATTATGTGCTCGAGAAAAAAAGGTTTTTAACATATGGCGGAAATGGATTCGGGGGTGTCTGTCTTCTGTTTCCTTTTCCATCTTTGTCAATGGTCGGCCGAGCGGGAAGATTTTTGGCTCCAGAGGGCTTCGTCAAGGGGACCCATTATCCCCTTTCCTTTACACGATTGTGGCAGATGTTCTGGATAGCCTTGTTACCAAGGCAAGAGATAAAGGAATTTTGCAAGGGTTCCATGTTGGGAGGGACAAGGTCCACGTCTCTCATCTACAGTATGCTGACAATTGCCTCTTTTTCATCAACAACGATGGATTCAGTCTAGCTTCAACTATGCACATCATCAAATGTTTCTATTTCGTTTCCGGCCTTCATATTAATTTGTCCAAATGCCAATTGGTTGGTATTAATGTTTCGGAAACGAAAGTTTCGTCTCTTGCTTCACAGATTGGTGTTGCAACTGGTTCTCTGCCCTTGCAATATCTTGGTATGCCTTTGGGTGGTAACCCTCTCAGTATGGCTTTTTGGAACCCAGTGATGCATACGGTTTCCAAAAGAATTGATGGTTGGAAGAAGAGCTATTTGTCCCGGGGGGCAAGGATCCTTCTTCTCAAATCTGTGCTCGAAGCAATTCCTACATATTTCATGTCTTTGTTTCGCATGCCTAGAAGGGTCTCTAATTTTCTTGAGAAAAAAATGAGAACTTTTTTGTGAAAAAATGAAGATTCGGAGCACGGTTGCAACTTGGTTAAATAGAGTAAAGTCAAGCTTGATTTGCATCACGGCGGACTGGGGATTGGTGATCTTATGTTGAGGAATCAGTCTCTTGTTGGAAAATGGTTATGGCGTTTTTACAAGGAAAAGGACTCTTTTTGGGCTCAGATCATTCGCAGTTTCCATGGGCTCTTTGCAAATCAGAGGGATTCCAGCTTTTGTCCTCGGGTCACCTACCGCTCCCCTTGGAAGTTCATCTACTCTATTTATCCTATTTTCTCTCCTATGGTTCGATGGGATATTGGTAATGGGTATCAAGCTCTATTTTGGGAAGATTCCTGGTGCGGCCCCACCCCCTTCAAGCAACTGTTCCCCACTCTCTTTAGGCTATCTGATCTTTATAACGCTCCCATCTCTTCATTTATCATCCCCCTGCTTGCTTCAAATGGAGCTTCTCAAAACTGGAATTTCCATTACAGAAGCAACCTGTCTGATCACGCCCTGGAGAAAATTCCTTTTCTTCGTGATTGCCTTTCCTCCTTCTCTTTCAGTGATTCTAATGATTGTCTACGCTGGTCTGGTCATTCTACGGGCATTTTCTCCTCTAAATCTTTTTTCCATGCTATCTCGTCAGATAATTCGCTTCCCATCTTCCCCACTCAGCTTTCATTTGGACTGCGAAGATCCCTCTAAAAGTCAAAAAACCTTGGTTGGCTAATTGCTCTAAACCGTCTCAACTGTGCTGATGTTATGCAGAAGAGATTTCTTAATTTTTCCCTTTCTCCCTCTTGGTGTGTTCTATGTAGGAACTCCGACGAATCTCTTGATCACCTTTTTAAGGAATGCAGTTTTGTGAAGACAATGTGGAATGAATGGTCCGGAAGGAGCAGCAGTATCAGCAATCCTGATGCCACTATTTTCTTTGTCATCCCTGCTTCTGTAAAGACTGTTTGTAAAAAGTTTTGGGTTTGTGTGTTTTTTGGTCTGAGATAAACAATAGACTATTTAGGGGTGTCTATTGTTCTCCTCATCAGGTGTGGGAGAAAAGCCTCACCTTTTTTGCATGTTGGGTGAGCAGTGGCAACAGTCCATGGGTTATGGTTTTGGGGAGTGGCTTTTGAATTGGTATTCTATTTTGGAATCTCTGTAATGTGCTGTGGATATCTCATCCCGGTGCTTTTTCTTTTCTATTTTAATATAATATCTATACGTTTCCAGTATATAAAAAAAAGGTGGTCGGGAAACCGTATGGTTTTTTGCAGGCGTATGCTGAAGTTCCTATTGACGACAGCGTCATGGAGCTCCGATTGATTGATCTCCAACGAGACTGGTAGCTGCGATCATAGTATGATCCTGCTGTAAAAAATTACTAGGAAACTGAAGCGAAGATTGTTGTCAGAGAAGACGATCAGAGACGTCATTGGAGTAGAAGCGGTTACCAACTCGATTGCTTTGACGAGAATGACGGGATGGTGGTGTGGTGGGATCAGAGGGAAGATGACAAGCTAATGACCGCTCGTTCAAGTCGTACAGACGAAGTGATAGGGAAGCAACACGTGGCAGCAGAAGGTCGAGGGAGGAGCACGCTAGATCGGACCAAGTCAGATCAAAGAATGGGCTAGTGGGTTGGGCCCAGACCCTACAAACCATGGGAGTGGACTTCCAATGGGCCCAGAACGGGCAATATAAAGCTCAATTTGAAGTCTTTGAACAAGAAAGATGAGGTAAATGGCTTAATGCAGGACAAATCCAAAATGCAAGCTGAGGTTCAGTTAAGTGTGTATAAGATGTGCCCAAGATCAAAGCCTAGATGTTATCCTAGGAAGATGATGGAGAAGCCGACCCGATGGAAGCTTGAGGGCTGGCCCTCTACTGCTTTAGATTAGGAGAATTTCTCAAGCCCAAAAGAACACATTTCGGCTACTGAATTCGAGGATGAAAGCACTGACGAAGATGTAGCTCTTGAGAACAGTCCAATAAGGTATGGGGAGAAATCTGGAACTTGTTGGGACGAAGTTGATGCTTTTGATGAAGAAAACAAGAGAAAGACCATGGAGAAGGCTAAGGTACGTTCATTGGTTTTGGTTAATAATAATATCAATGCTATTCCCTCCACATCCCACCACCCCCCTTTCTCCCACCTTTCTGCCTACGCCAGCTTTGCGACCTACCTGGATGGGAAGAATGCACAGCCTAAGGTTTTGAATTTGGATTCTTCTGAGAAGCAGAAGTACAAATTGACGTATGTGGAAATTGCAAGATTTCTGCGCTCGATCGATATCCAGTTGATCAATCAATCAATCAGATGGCATAGAAGCAATGGAATGAGCTCAGATCACGACAACAATGGGCAAGTAATGTTTTTAATGAAGATATTGTCGTGGAATGTTCGTGGCAGTGGCTTGGTATCTAAAAGGAATTCTGTGAAGGTCATATGTTCATCTAAACCTGATATTGTGGTCTTACAAGAGGTGGAAAAGGCTGCAGTTGATCATTCGATTATCAAATCTTTGTGGAGGTCACGATACCTAGACTGACACTTTCTACCTGCTTATGGTTCTGCTAGAGGTATTCTACTGATGTGGGACACAAGAACAGTGAATGTGGTGGAGACTTTTTGCAGAAGTTTTTCAGTCTCTATCAAAATCAAGGTAGATGATAAACCTGAGTGGTTGTTTACGGGAGTATATGGCCCATGCAAGAGGAATGAAAAGCAGGCCTTTTGGAATGAATTGGCTGTCTTATGCAACATGTTCTTCGGTAGGTGGTGTATTGGAGGTGAAGACTGGAGGAGAAAATAAACTGCTCAGTAATTACAACAAGCATGCGTGAGTTTGATGAGCTTATTCATGAATTCCAGTTGTGGGATCCTGATCTGTTAAACCTTCCATTCACTTGGACTTATGGAAGATCACCACCCACTTGTTCAAGATTGGACAAATTCTTAGTTGGGAATGGATGGGATGATCTTTTCTCGATTTCAAAGTAGGAAGTGGAGGTTAGAACTACATTTGATCACTGGCCAATCGCATTAAATATTGTGGTGGGACCCTGGGGACCATCCCTCTTCAGATTCAAACATGTCTGGTTGTCTTACCCTGACTTTGGGAAGTTAATTGATCAGTGGTGGAGGGAATCAAATCCTTAGGGTTGGGCTAGGTATAGGTTCATGCAAAAGCTAAAATTATTGAAGGGGAGGCTAAAAGGTTGGAGCAAGAATTTTGCAGCTAAGGGTAAATTGCAACAACTGCAATTGCTCTTTGATTTGAAACAGATTGATGAACAGATGGTTAGCTCTGAGTGGAATGAGGAGATACAAATGAGAAGACTCTAGATAACAAATGATTTACATTCAATTGAATGTAGAATGGAGAGGTTGGCAAGTCAAAAGGCACGGGTCAGAGGGGCAAAGGAAAGTGACATTAATTCCAGGTATTTCCACAAGATGTTGAGCATAAGAAGATCTAGATCAATGATATCGAAGTTGGATAAGGAGGATGGCACTATTATCGAGGATAGGGAGGACATCTGTAGTGTAATTGTTGATCATTTCAGTCATGTCTTTAGGGATGAAGATCCCCAACATTGGGGAATTGAGGGAATAAGATGGAACTAGATATCATTGGCACAACAACAATGGCTTGAAAGGCCCTTTGAGCTGGAAGAAATCAGGGAAGTGGTCTTCAACAACGAAGGTGAAAAGGCCCCAGGTCCAGATTGTTTCACATTGTTGTTTTATCAAAAACATTGGGAGGTGCTGAAGGAGGATATTCTCAGGGTAATGTAGGATTTCTTTGGAAATGGTGTGGTTAATAGATCCACTAATGAAACCTACATCAGCCTAATACCTAAGAAGATTAACTCCATTAAAGTGGGTGATTTCATACCTATCAGCCTCACAACAAGCCTGTACAAGATTATTGCAAAGACATTGGTTGCAAGATTAAGGATGGTGATACACACTACGGTAGCAGAGACACATATGGCCTTTGTCAAGAAAAGACAAATCATTGATGCAATTCTGATTGCAAATGAGGCAGTGGATGATTATAGAATGTCCAAGAAACAAGGTCTTTTGTTGAAAGTGGATTTCACAATAGCATATGATTCTGTAAGGTGGCAGTTCCTTGACTTTGTAATGGAGAAGAAAGGCTTTGGTCTCCGCTGGTGTAAATGGATTGGGGGATGCCTATCGTTTGTTTTTTTCTCCATATTCATCAACGGAAGACCAAGGGGAAAACTAAAGCGAAGGAGAAAGGTTTAATGAATGGGTTTAGAGTGGGGAAGGAAAATTTACACCTCTCACATATACAATATGCGGATGATTGCCTCTTCTTTGTTGAGAATGATGGCGTGAGCTTGGAGAATACTATGAAGATCTTCAAAAGCTTATGTTTTTTCATCTCTGGTCTCAAGGTGAACTTCTCAAATAGCCAGTGGGTTGGAATCAATATACCAGAAGGGGAGATATCTGATTTGGCCAAAGGGTCTGGTTGCTCAATGGGACATTGGCTATTGAAAGACCTTGGTATGCCTTTAGGAGGCAACCTCCTAAAGTTGTCTTTTTGGGAACCTGTCATTCAAACTATTGCCAGAAGAGTGGATGGATGGAGGAGGACATTTCTTTCTAAAGGTGGCAGATTGACTCTTCTCAAATCTGTGTTGGAAGCAATTCCAACCTATTACATGTCAATTTTTAAGATCAGTAGCAGTTGTGAGTGAGAAACTGATGAGGAATTTTTTATGGAAAAATGAAGATAAGGAGAATGGATCACATTTGGTTAAATGGCTCATGGTGGCCTTGGCATTGGGGACCTATTGGATAAGAATAAGGCTCTTGTTGGTAAATGACTCTAGAGATTCCTGGGCGAGAAGAATGCATTGTGGGCTAAAGTGGTTAGAAGCAGGCACGGGTTGCATGTGAATGCTAGAGATGTCAATATCCTCCTTAGAGTATCATATAAATGCCCATGGAAATTTATTCACTCCATCTATCCACTGTCATACCTTTGACCAGACTTAAGCTTGGAAATAGTTCTTCCATAAGGTTTCGGGAACATCCTTGGTGCAGACCTGAACCACTCATGACCACTTTCCCTAATCTATATGGGTTATCTGGGCTGCATAATGCCCCCATCCTCTCCTTCATAGCTTCATCATCTAATAATGGTACACTGGATTGGAACCTACATTTGTCTAGAAACCTCACCTCCCAAACAATTCCCTGGTTGAAGTCCCACTTCTCATTCATTGCCTTGAAGCCTGCCATCTAAGCAATTCTGAGGATAACACTCGATGGTTGGGGGAGTCATCTGGTGTGTTTTCCTCTAAATCATTCTTCGAGTCCATTTCTTCCCAAGCTTAGCTTACAACTTTCCCTTTGGCCAATTTTATATGGAGGGCAAAGGTGCCTTCAAAAGTGAAATTTTTGGGATGGTTAATTGCATTGAAGAAACTGAATGTGGCTGATGTGCTGCAGAGGAAATTTCCTAACACTTCCCTCTCTCCTTCATGGTGTTGTATATGTACGTGTGAGGCTAAAGCAGTGGAACATCTTTTTGGTAGTTGTGGAGGCCATGGAACATAAGAAGTCAAGTTCTGCTTATGCTGGAGTCCAACACACTGTTGTCCTTTCCTAACAGTAGCCAACTTAAGAGTAGTCTCAAACAATATTGGCAATGTATACTTTTTGCTAATGTTTGGTGTTCCTGGGTTGAAAGGAACAACAAAATTTTTAGGGATTGTAGTAACACTAGCCTTACGGTATGGGAGCAGGCCTTACTTTTGTTTGCTAAATGAGTCCGCTCATGCAATCTATCATTAGGCTATAGTTTTGGGGACTCTTTGGAGAATGCCTCCCGTGCCAGATATTTCAAAACCTGGGCTTAACCAGTCATACCCATTTATGGAGATTCAGGATCTGAATCTCCATGTACTACCCAAATGGGGCATCTCATTCCCTTTGGTTTTGTTCTTCTCTATATATAATATATCATGTTTCTTGTCAAAAAAAAAAAAAAAAAAGAAAACCATTGGCTTGAAGGCTTGTCTATCAATTACAAATTGGATATATATAAAAATACAAAAAATCTCCAATTTTGTTGAACTGCCATGATTTTTTTTGTTAAATCATTGAATTAAATGTAAATGCAACTACAAGAAATAAGTATGAGTTTGGTAAAAAAATGCAGTTCACTAAACTCAAAAAAGAACTTTTTAAAAGACTACATAAAGTTGATGGTAAACTGTATTTTTATCTAACTAGCATTGCGATATCTAAAATTCAACCTCAATTTCATGCCAAATGGTTGGAAAGAAAGGATTCATTAGTGAAAAGACAAGTTAAAAAGACTTCAATATAGAAAAAAGAAAAAAATTGGAAATAAATTACATGTTAATCATCTCATAAATGTGCAAGATATAAAAAACTTGGGGTTTTTAGTGATTTGGTCTTGATTCTTGAATCTATTTGAATAAAAGACGATGATGTTTTCAAAATAAAAAAATAGTTACTAAAGTGCAACTTACAATTTTTTAGGAGTCAACAATAGAGAGGAGGATTTTTTTGCCACATTAGTCGTAATGAGTATATTCTTTTGATTGTTTTTGATGACTGCCCAAATGATGATTTAGCAAATATAATTGATTAGTGATGCAACTTTCAAATCCTCTTCCCAACACACTTTGAATTGCTTCAATCAGAGTTTATGTGAAAAAGTTATGACCGATTGAAAAGCACCTACCTCTATTACTTGCTTTCTGATGATTGACCAACTAGCCTTTGATGACTAGTGATTGATCGTGATATTTGGTTTTGTAAGTCTTTGAGCCCTCAAACACCTTCCCAATCATTTAAACTGAAGCAGGTATGAAACGGGTATGGCTCTATAATGTTTCAACATTACTTTGGAGAACTTTGTGGTCATCCAAGTGTCCTATTGATCAACCAATTTGAGGACCAATTAGTTAATTTGTTGATTGATTGGTCAATTTCATAACCTTTTGATTGTGGTCATCGAATTGACTGATCATATAGTTAATCGGATAATTATTAATCAATTTGCTAATGATTGGTCAAATAATTCCTCGACGCATTAAATGAAATTTACTTTTTGTTTGAACTATGAGTTGGACAACTCAAAAGCATTGGAAAGAGGCCTTAAAGATCTATGAAAGTGAGTATGACCATAGTAGTTAGAATTGCGGTTCGGATTGCTTAATCTAACGATTTGCGATTTGGTTCACTCCAAAATAATTCGAATCAGATTCTTGAATCGTTATACCTGTGAATTGTAAATGAATCGGTCTGAATTGCCATTGAATTGGACTGAAGTGCTAACTGAATTATAGTGAATCAGTTTGAATCGATAATTAGCTGAAAACTCTCTTTTCTTATAACTCTTTTGGGTACTTAATATATACAAAGATAGGATTCACATATGTAATGTGAATCTTACGATTCATCGATCTTAATCCCAATTCGACTTATTAGGTCTCGAAACAATTTGGTTTCAATTCGTGATTGTGACAACCATGCGTACGACCAATTAATAACTCATCAACACCATATGATTAACACATATCACCACTACCCAATGTTTGATGATCGATCAATCGAAGAAATGACTAGTGGGTATTGAGCGTTGCTATGTTTTCAAGGCCATGCCTAGGCCATTTGAAATCAAATCGCCTAGGCCATAGTTAAGGCAAACCATGGGGCTCTATGAAATTTTTAAAATATAATGTGTCAGTGTAAATATATAAAGCATAAGGTTCTTGGTATTTATAGTTACAATGTGATTGTATAGCTAAAATATTAGCATAACTTTTAACTTAAGTGGTATACTTATTTCTATTATGAAAGTAATTTTTTTTATTATCTAGTTCTGATTTTTTATTTTATTTTTATTATATTGGTGCAAATATTTTTCATTTTGTTATAGTTGCATATAAGTTTACATCAAACAAGGCTCTTTAAATCATTGTACTTTCACTATATACCATCTTTTCTTATATGCTAATATATTTTTGGTTTTTAAATTTGTAGATTAAAATTGAAGAGTGTCAAATATGGTTGATTTGTTTCACACAAGATTTGACGTCAAAAAGACTTGTCTTCTATATTATGGAATATGTGTAACTATATATATAAGGGTTTGTAATGTAAGACCAATCAACTATCTACTAATGGTGCTATAAATAAATTTTATTTATAATGTCTAGGCCTTGCCTAGTCCACGCTTAGGCACCGCCTCACCTAGATGGGGACAATTGCATAAGTATTGTCTTGACGCCTTTTTTTAGTTCTTTGAGTCTTCTTTTCAATCACTTAAATAAGTTTAGATGAAAAAGTTATGGGTGTTTAAATTTTAAAAGTCACTTGTTTGATTGATTGGTGAATAAAATGAGTAATTGTTCGTCAAATTGAATAGTCAATCAATCAATTGCTTGATTTTAAAAGTTTAAATCAATATGTTGATTGATTGTCATAACATTTTCGTTTAAACTTCGCTGTGAATGATTCGTAAGGCATTCGCAGGAGTACTCAAAACATCTATGAAACCAAGTGTATGACTAGCTGGTTAGTTAGTTAATCATAAATTTTTAATATGAACTTTGATTGTGCTGACTTGAAGTACGTTGGAAAAACCAACGGTGGGTTGGTTCAGTAGTTGGGGGCAAGCCCCCCCAACCCTGAGGTGGAGAGTTCGAATCGGGACTCATGCCACCCACCAATATGTTGGCCAACGATTCTAAGGGTGTTTGTGGCCGTGCTTCGGAGGGATTAGTAGGAAACCAAATAAATCCTAATACCCGCCGAGCTTTAAAAAAAAAAAAAAAGTACGTTGGAAAGAAGATTCAAAAATTCTACATCATTGCTCGACCACATTTACTTGTTGTTCTCTAGTCGATCATAAAATACCGAAAAAAATACTCTTTACAATTAATTAAGTGGTAAAAAAAGTTCTTTTTTTCCTATTCATTTGAGTTATAAAAAGGTGCAAGTTGTATTTTAAGACCTTTTTCTAATTTTGAAAGCATCACGACCTGTACTCTTGTCTAGAGCAAGGTACGAAATTTCGATTTCGCCCTAAACTTCGACCTTCAAAAATCAGAATTAATTCGGAGAAGTTTAATTCGACATGGAGAATTTTTGTAAAAATTTGCTAAATTAGAGAAGTTTAGAGAATTTTTGCATATATGCTTAAATATCTAAATTTATTGTAGTATAAGCTAAAAACTAATATAAATAGACACTTTTAATACATAAAAATATCAATAAGCGACCTAACAAAATCAATCTTGTTAAGTGAGTTGATGAATTTGAATGACGGCTTTTGGTCTTAATTTGTTTTCTTTATTTTGATATTTAATTTTGTAGTGGCTTGCTTCTCGACCATATACTTTACTAGTTTGAATTCTATCATGCTTAATTTATTAGTTTATTATTTGAATGTGTTGTTTATTAATCTTGTTTCATAAGAGTTAACTAAAAAAAGATAACTTTAGGAAATCTTTTAATTTATTTTTAAGTTTTTATCTTATTTCGACTTTAACTATTTATTTATTTTGCTTCTTTTTTTTTTTTTTTTGGTAAAGCATATCCCATAAACTACATAATTTGTTAACTTGTTAAATTATTTTTTAAAATTTATATTGCTATGTTGGTTGATGAAGTTGAAAATAATACATAATTATTAGTGCTTTTTTGTTTTTTATTGATGAAGTAATATCTTTTTTACTTCTCTGTCTAATTTCATCGAATTTTGTCGAATTTTATCAAATTTTTGCTCGAATTTTTGCATTTTTTTATTGAAAAACTAAACTTTTGTCGAAGTTTATCGAATTTTGTCGAAGTTGTCGAAGTTTATCGAATTATTTAGCGAATTTTTGCATTTTTTATTTTACATCCCACTTTGCACTTCGATGGTAAAAAAACCGAAAAAATTCGCCGAATTTCGCCGAAGTTCGGCGAATTTTTAGACCATGGTCTAGAGACATTTGATTCCAAATCTCTAGAAAACCTAGAAATATTATATTAGTTTTTATGAAACTACTAATTCAATATTGAAATAGAAATTTCCTATCAAATATATATATATTGAAATAGAAGTTACAAAATAGTTGTTCTACGCATGGTATCCACCAAGAATTATACAAGTATAAATCTTACTCTAAATTGTTACATCTTAATTTTATTATGTTCTTAGAGTATACTTATACTTGTTTTAAAAGTAGTATTGATCTATGTTTATTCCCTATCTCCAAGAAAACCCTTTTTCTGAATTTTAATTCATTAGGGTTTCAATTGAAATGAAATAATCATGGATACTCTACTATTTGGATTAAAATTCTTCAAATTTATCTAAACTAAGAAAAAACATATTCAATTCTCTATGTTAAAGTGGACTTTCTTGAATTGATTCAAAGTATTAGTAATTCAAGTTTATGGTGGAGTCAAATTGTGATTCATAGTTTTAAAAATCCATTGAGGCTTATGCCTTGAGGTTTGCCTTGCCTCGAAGGATTGAAAATTGCCATAAGGCTTTAGCTTCAATAGTATCCTCTTGAGGTTTATGCCATACCCATGGTTCAAAAAACCGAAAATATTTGTTGAATGTTTTTGATTTTTTGAACCACCGAAGTGCAGAGTGGATGTAATATAAAACATGCAAAAATAAAATTTGACAAATTCAATAAAATTGGATAAACTTCGATTAAAGTTTAATTTTTTGAATAGAAAATGCAAAAAATTGACACAAAAATTAGGTGAAACTTGATAAAATTCGACAAAATTTGACAGAGAAGTAAAAATGTGTTATTTCATCAGTAAAAAAGAATAAAATTACCAATAATTATGCATTACTTTTAACTTTATCAACCAACATAACAATATAAATAAACAAAAATAATCTAACAAGCTAACAAATCATGCAATTTTATTGGATATGCTTTACGTTAAGAAGAAGAAAAAAAGCAAGAAAAATAAAAATAAACAAAGAAAGAAAGATAAAATGAGACAAAAACTTAACAATACATTAAAAGAGTTCCCAAAGTCATTTTCTTTTTGTTAAATCCTATAAACAAGATGAAAAAGTAATAATTTGAATAATGAACTAATAAATTTGGCAAGGTGGAATGCCAAACTAGCAAAGTATATGGTCAAGAAGCCAACCACCACAAAATTGAAAATCAAAATACAGAAAAAAAAAGTTACGACCAAAAGCCACCATTTTGATTTCATCAACTACTTAACAAGATTGATTTTGTTAGGTCATTTATGAATTTTTATGTATTAAAAGTGTGTATTTATATTAGTTTTTAGCCTATCTTACAATAAATCTAGATATTTTAGCATCTATGCGAAATTTTTCTAAAATTCTCTAATTTAGCGATTTTTTTATAAATATTCTCTATGTCGAATTAAACTTCCCCGAATAAATTTCGATTTCCAAGTGATTGAAGTCTAGGGCAAAGTTGAATTTTTGATCCTTAGCCATACTGAGGGCTTATACTTCAAGACTTATGCCTCAAGGCTACCATAATGGTCAACCAAACCCCCTTTTTAAGATTTACATTTTTCTTTTCTTTTCTCTCCTTTTTTTTTTTTTTTTTTTTTCTTTCAAGAATTGATACTAGAGTAAACACACTAGCCTTTTTTAAAGTTCTAATCTTAAATATTTAGGAGAGATCCAAATTCTAAAACTCCAATTCGTTTTTCTATTTACATTTTCCCATTTTTTTTCCAAAGCACTTTAATTGATATTAGTATTAATATGCCAATTGCTTTTCTTTCTTAAAGTTCTGATGTCAATTATTAGGAGAGGTCCAAGTTTGAAACTCAAAGCCTAAGGCGTCGTTTGGTTCGTGATTCAGATATAGTTTTCTGTATTAGAAATCTGAAAACACGAAAAATGTGTTTGGTTGTTCAAGTTTGAAAACAAATTTTGAACATTTTACTTAGAAAACAAACTATTTTCAGAAAGTGATGAAAAAATCATTTTCTAAATTTTTATTTTCAAATTGTATCCTTGTTTTTGGATCACGAACCAAATGCAACCTAAACTTCTTATAGACTACTTACACATTACCAAGTGAACTTCTAATGCCGATTGTTTTTTATTTTATTGCAAGGAGCATCATCAAATACAAGGCCTTTTAGTACGACTTTTGCAATGAAAAATTGCTTTAAAAAAACACTTTTTGAAAAAGCTGATCTCAACTAGCTTCTCCTAAACTCAGAAAAACTATTTTTCCATCGTAGCTTGGTTCAAAAATAGATGTTGCCAAACGATTCAAAAACTACTTTTGGTCCAAACGCAGTTTGCAAGTGCTTGACCAAACAATGTGATATTAAAAAAAGTTAGAAACTTAAAAATTTAATAGAGAATGTGAGAACTAATTAACGTTAGTACCTAATCAAGGTTCGAAAATTCAATTTCGAATTGACTTCGGTCACTTAAAAATTGGAATTAATTCGGAGAAGTTTAATTCGACATGGAGAATTTTTAGAAAAATTCGCTAAATTAAAGAAGTTTAGAGAATTTTTGTATATATGCTCAAATATCTGGATTTATTGTAGTACAAGCTAAAAACTAATATAAGTAAACACTTTTAATACAGAAAAATACCAATAAGTGACCTCACAAAATCAATCTTGTTAAGTGGGTTGATGAATTTGAAATGGTGGCTTTTGATCTTAATTCCTTTTCTTTGTTTTGATATTTAATTTTATGGTGGCTTGCTTTTCAACCATATATACTTTGCTAGTTTAAATTCCATCATGCTTAATTTATTAGTTTATTATTTAAATGTATTTTTTTAATCTCATTTTATAAGAGTTAACTAAAAGAAAATGACTTTGGGAACTCTTTTAATTTATTTTTAAGTTTTTATCGTATTTCAACTTTATTTATTTATTTTTGCTTCTTTTCTTCTTTTTTTGGTAATGGATATCCTATAAACTACATAATTTGTGAGCTGGTTAAATTATTTGTTAAAATTTATATTTCCATATTTGTTGATGAAGTTGAAAATAATACATAATTATTGGTATTTTTTTGTTTTCTATTGATGAAATAACATTTTTTTACTTCTCTGTTGAATTTCATCTAATTTTATCGAATTTTCTGTCGAATTTTTGCATTTTTGAATTG
Organism: Paratinospora sagittata; assembly: GCA_035771175.1. Lineage (NCBI taxonomy): Eukaryota > Viridiplantae > Streptophyta > Magnoliopsida > Ranunculales > Menispermaceae > Paratinospora > Paratinospora sagittata. Next base: position 13,190,900 of record CM069609.1, on the reverse strand, counting down.
AAAAATAGAAATTTTATCGAAGTTTATCGAATTTTGTTGAGTTTTTCGAATTTTATCGAATTATTTCGGTGAAGTTTTACATTTTTTATTTTACATCTACTTCGCACTTCAATGGTAAAAAAAAAGGAAAATAATTCGTGGAAGTTCCCCGAATTTCGGGGAATTTTTGAACCATGTACCTGATTTTGTTGCAATTTATTTGTAAGTTTCTTCTAGTTTCTTTTTTTGATATATATGAACAAAGCATTTAAAAACCTTCACTTATAACTTGTGCTCATTAGGTTTTTATTAATGTTTCTTATTAACTAAAGCAATTTGCATGTCAACTTCGTGTCTTGAATGCTTGACATTGTTATGTGATATGGTACGCATGCACAAAAATAGCTCAAGCTTGTTTATATTTTATGTTTCCATAGTTATTTATTATATTTATTTTTTAGTGTTAATGTTAAAAATTTTATATATTCTGTCTTTTTTTTTATAAAAATATGGCTCTTACACCTCGCCTCATAAAGGAAAATTGCCTCAATTATGCCTCACAAAATTTGAAACTTTGTTGTGATTGATATGTAAAGAGTCACCATTGTGATTGCCCACTTTGACCATTGGTTCCAAAAGTTGTTTTCATTTAAGGTTTCTGTACATTGGCTTCTACAGTTGTTCATTCTTGTCCAAAACTGGATTGTTACATTTTCATACTATTTCATCCTAAATTCAATTTTTTTTATGCTAATTTGTGTTGAGATGATATTTCTTGTGAACTTACATGCTTATAAGGATTATTTTTGGCTCTATTCCTTGAACTTATTTTTATGCTTTTTCTTTCGGGTGTGCTGGCCATCTAATTTAAAGTTATCTGCAGGAGGAGGTTGCTAAAGAGTTTGGTATACCAGTCAAGTTTCAGAGGTTTTGGCTGTGGGCAAAACGCCAAAACCATACTTATCGGCCTAACCGCCCATTGACGCATCAGGAAGAGACACAATCTGTAATTCTAAATACCTTATTACATCTTTAAATATATGATGGTTTCCTCTGCTCTATCATAAATTGACTCCTTACTTCACTACTCATTAAGTTTTTAAGCTGTCGTTTACAATAGTTTTATCATTGTATTTATCAATCTGGTCTACTAGAAGAACATATCCAATATGGTAAGTCATAGATGTTTTAGAATTAGCAGGGAAAATGGGAAGTCCATTGTTATTAAATTTCAATAACATTGTGTTTTACTTGGCTGTGAATTTTAGAATAACTTCGGTTGCTTTCGGTTCATGATTGGGCTATAATTAAAAAGAAAAATTCAGAAAGCAACTTTTTATTATTTTTAAAAATAGCCTGTTTTCTGTGTAAAATTTGAAAACAATTGTTTTTAAAATTTGACCAACCAAATGCTTATTCGTTTCTGTTTGGTTATTTTTGTCTGCATGAGCAAGTTGAGATGCCAATATCATATACATTGGACACATTGTAGGTTGTGCACATGAAGATATATGTATGTAGACTAATGGTAGTAGTTTATATTTGCTCTAACATAGAGCACTTACTACACACAGGTTATGTAATAACACCACGAACACAGTTGTATTACGACTTCTGATTTGTGCTACATTCCATAATCTACATAAGAAAGATAAAAAAGAAAAACTCAACCAGTCAACTTCATTGAGTTGGCACATGAATCACATTCTGCCACTTCTATTAATGATGGAATGTTATGTTTTACCACTAGGGGCAATGCCTTTCTTAATTATCTCTCCTACTTATAATTATAGATTTTTTTTTTCTTTGTCATTGCAAAAAATATTGCAAAAAAGAGTAATTGAGGTGATAGAAATTGGACACTGAAAGCCATAGAAAAGTGAGCATTCATTTTATTTCATGCATGTGAACATGCAAAATCAATCTTGAAACATGTCTGAGATATCCACCATAAGGAAGATAAGGGAAACCAAGAGTTGGAAAGGGAAGCTGCGTAGTTTGCGATAAATCAGACACTAAAACTTAGCACTTATTCTTGCTCCAAACTTTCTTTCTGGATTGGGCACAAGCTCTGTAAGATATTGAGTGATTAGTCTCCTCATGGTCTTTCCTGTGTGCATATGATTTGGATTTCTGGCAATTAACAAACCCTTTTGCAAATTGCAAAATCATCAACATAAGCGCCTTGTATGTAAATGATGAAGAACGTTTTGGTTTGTAGTTCTCCCTCCATTTTACACAGAAAAATTTGGAACTACTCCCCCTGAGAATAAAGGAATTTATTGGTGCTAGTTTGCATACCTTATGCAGTTTTTTGGAGGCACTTTTGCTCCTCAAATCAAGGAGACCAAAAATGCACGGAAAGTGATGGATTTAGGATGTACCATAGAGTTGGATGATGTGAAATCACACCAAAACAAAAGGACAGAATATACTCTTTTATGGAACTTTTGGTCCTCAAATCAAGGGGACCAAAATGCAAGGAAAGTGATAAGATGTGCCATAGAGTTGGAAGATGCAAAACCACTACGAAGTAAAGAGATGAAAGACTGAGTCAACTGATCTTTGTGTTGTGTCTGAAAGAATTTATTCTTTCTGATGTTGATGAGGATATAGGTAAATATTTGTGCTAATGTTGGAGACAATCCTACCACCTGTTAATGAAAGAAATCCAATGTCTTCACCGTGCTATGAAACCTTTAATCAGCCCGAGGAGGTTCTCCTGTAAAGGACAATCCATTTTCCACTTCTCCTGCTAGGTGTTATGCTGTTACTTGTCCGAATTCTTTTTGAATCTTTACGTTCTCTGAAACTCATTAGACACCTTAGAGATGCATTTTACCACATCTTTTCAAGTGACTCTTAACCTTTCTTGTTTCCTAGCTTTCTATTGAAACATTTGTGCAACTGGCCAACTGCCACGCATTAACATAAAGCATCACACTCTAATTGGACCTCCATATCGACTTGGCTGATATTGCCAAGTTCATATGTCTAATCTTGTTGATACTTGTGTTTCCGTCGGTGTTTAAGAGGCCAACCTTTTTCATATCTAATCAAAGAATTTTTCCTATACATCCCCAAGTTATCCTAGAGGAAGTGTAATGTTGCCTTCTCCAACTAGAAGGCAACATGAGCCAATACAAAAAAGCATGGTTCAAAAATTTCCAAAAATTCGGTGAACTTCCACGAATTTTTTCCTATTTTTTACCACCGAAGTGCGAAGTGGATGTAAAATAAAAAATGTAAAAATTCGCCGAAATAATTCAATAAAATTCGAGAAATTCAACAAAATTCGATAAACTTTGATAAAATTTTTATTTTTCAATTCAAAAATGTAAAAATTCGACAAAAAAATCGATAAAATTCGACAAAATTTGATAAAATTCAACAAAATTCGACGGAGAAGTAAACAAATGTTATTTCATCAATAGAAAACAAATAAATACCTATAATTATGTATTATTTTCAACTTCATCAACCAACATAGCATTATAAACTTTAAAAAATAATTTAACAAGCTAACAGATTATGTAGTTTATGGGATATACTTTACCAAAAAGAGAAGAAAAGAAGCAAATAAATTAATAAATAAAATTGAAATAAGATAAAAACTTTAAAATAAATTAAAAGAGTTTTGAAAGCCATCTTTTTTTAGTTCTCTTATAAAACAAGATTAAATGTTATACAACTAAGTAATAAACTAATAAATTAAGCCTGGTGGAATTCAAACTAGCAAACTATATAGTCGAGAAGCAAACCACCACAAAATTAAATATCAAAACAAAGAAAAGGAATTAAGACCAAAAGCCACGGTTTCAAATTCATCAACCCACTTAACAAGATTGATTTGTTAGGTCACTTATTGGTATTTTTATGTATTAAAAGTGTCTATTTATATTAGTTTTTAGCTTATACTACAATAAATCTAGATATTTAAACATATATGCAAAAAATCTCTAAACTTCTCTAATTTAGCGAATTTTTACAAAAATTCTCCATGTCGAATTAAACTTCTCTGAATTAATTCCAATTTTCAAGTGACTGAAGTCAAGTTGAAATCGAATTTTTGATCCTCGCAAAAAAGAAGGATAGTAAATAGGACTAGTCTAAGCTTTTGGTAGCCACCATTTTTTTTTTCCCTTGGAAACATTTCTTCTTCCGCATATCAATTGAATCTCTCTGTGGATGGAGTAAATGTTTACTACCAAGGTGGAGGACTTCCATGGTGGGTGAAACATCAACTTGACACTGATGTATTAATAATGTTGCCTACAACAAAGATCATCCTTTTATAGACTACTGAATGCAACATAATAGACCTATAAAGAACATTAGTTGTACATCTAAGGTTTCACTTCCTTTGAAGCATGTGAACCACCTAGTTTAGTTTGAGGTTGAGACTCCATCACTTGAATTGGAAGGATAGGTGATAATGGATTCTTGTCCGTCACGCAAATAACGTAACAAAAACTTATGCAATTGAATCTAGGACTTGAATTGGTGTTGCTGTTTGTTTATAGAGTTATAGTATTCATCTAGCCAAAAATTGATTGTTTCCATCATAGTTATATTAGGATGCTTAGTGGATCTATAATATATATATATATATATATATCCATGTTTCTGGTACAAATAAAATAAAATATTAGGATGCTCAGTGGATATTATAATTGGCTCCCGCAAAGTCAATCTTGCTCACCCATACTTGTTCATGTTCGTTCCTATCCTTCATTATTTGCTACTGTTAATCCACATTACTTAGACGCTTTACTAAATAGTCCCAAGGAACTAGTGCTGGCACAGTATGAGCCCAAAATGGGTATGACATCTGTGTAGGAGTGGGTTTAGACAAAACAGGGTTCGAACAACACCTTATAGTAACAAACCTGTATCTGAACTTGGCTTGGTTTTTTGAGAGGCATCATTTATGTCCAACCCCAATTTACTTTCAAAACCAAGTCATTGGTTTTGTTATGATTTTAGGTCTTTTGATATTATTATTGTTATAATTGGTGCACAATTTAATCATTGAATTGGGTTGTAAAAGTTATTAAATATCGTCTCTTTTTATGCCAACATGAAGTTGGTGCAGTTGGTAGAGAGGTGGCTTTGGAACCCAAAGGTTCTAGGTTCAACTTTTGCCACTGCCTCACACTAGGGGGTGAGGGGGATTAATGGCTCAGGAACCGGCCTGATACTTCCTTGAGAGTGCGGTATGGACCGTATGATGATGGAGCTGGTTATACATAATATTGTTTCTTCTCAAAAAAAAAAAAATATCATCTCATTTTACATAATTAATTTATAAAATATTTATGTTATAATATTATTAATTAATATAGCTAGATATAATATAATTTTCCATTAAAAATTATTAATTAATAAATATGAAACAACTAAGAAAACTCAAAAGAAATATTAAACAATAAAAGATTGGTAAAAGATAAAGATAACATGGACGTTACGTGTATATATTTTCTTATTATTTTGTTATTCCAAATTAATGAAAATATATTTTCTCCTCTTAATTTTCTGTCATATATACAAAACATAATTATTAAAATTAAAAGTTCTCTTGAATTTTAACAATTGTTTATGATTACAAACTTTGTTTTGTAATGTCCTAAATAAGTAAAGGTGAAACAATTTAATCTTTAAAATAATAACTGGACCATAAATGTCCAGATGTCTGGATTCGACTTGGATTTGAATTTGGATGAAAGCCCCTTTGTTTAGACCCAGTCGATTATTCAATAATTTTGATCGAACAATGTTTTCATGGAGCCAATACGATACCTACGCGATTGCCCCCATCTAGGTGAGGCAGTGCCTAGGGGTAGCCTTGGCGAGGCCTAGACGTCATAAATAATATTTGTTTATAGCCCTCTATATAAATAATTAATTAGTTTTACATTACGAACCCTTTTTATATAATTACACACATATTCCATAATATAGTTATAAAATCAAATCTTGTGTATAGAAATATTAACCATATTTTACGCTCAATGTTTTTAATTTACAATTTAAAAATCTAAAAACATATTAACAAATAAGAAAAGTTGGTATTTAGTGAAAGTACAATGATTTAAAGAGCCATGTTCGATGTAATACTTATATATAAATTTAACAAAATGGAAAATATTTGCAACAATACGATAAAAGTAAAATAAGAAAGATAACTTTCATAATTGATGTAAGTATACCACTTGAGTTAGAAGTTATGCTAATATTTAAGCTATGCAATCATATTGTAAAAATACAAAGACAAAGAACCTTACACTTTATATATTTACACTAGCCCCTTCTACTTATAAAAAAATTCAAAGAGCCCCATGGTTTGCCTTAAGTATCGCCTAGGCGATTTAGTTCCAAATGGCTTAGGCGATGGACTAGTCATGACCTTGGAAACACTAGTTCAAACCTGCTTTATATTGGGTTGAACAAAATCGAACAATCAGGCTTGGATAAGTTTTGCCACCCTTAGATATGTTTATGCCACTTAAATTTTCGAACACATCTCTGTGGATTCGTCAAAGATAAAAATGACGAATAGTAATAGGTGACAATTTGTTTAAATAAAATAAAAAAAATTAAAAAGAAGAAATTACAATGGAAAAAGAATATATATGCTTACTAACAAACCCAAATTTTTGGGCACTTTTTAGTGGAGTCCCTACATCTCATAATGTGAGAATGAAAAAGTTTGACAATCTAACCTCAAAGATATGTACTTGCAATTGACAAACATATTTGAGTCTAGGTAACATAGTTGATGACTCATTGTGAATGTTTGTGAACAAACAAGTCCATCATTCATGTAATGTGATCATTGGAAGGCGGGCAACTTTCAATCTTGAAGGTATGATCTTTGAGGTGATTTTATACTCTACTTTTGAGTTTCAAGTTTATGTAATTGAATATAATATTTAACCTTGGATCTTGAGCATAAATTATGTGAAATGTTGTTAGAACCAGAGTTGTTAAATTAAAATTGAATTGTAAAATCGTTAATGATGGGATTGGATTCAAATCGTAAATCACAAGATTTTTTTATTTTTATTTATTTTGTTTATATCAAACTCACAAATAAATCTTCCTTCTATTGTATCAAACTTTCCCTTGTCTTTTTTTCTTATTTCTTCCTTTCCTTTCTTTGAGACTAACTTTTTCAAGAATGAACTAACATTATCTTGCTCATTGATTCAAGTCTTAACAATGTTGTATATATTCGCAAAATGATGTTTCATTCTAGCATAGAGCTCCACAATTAGTTTTTAATATCTGGATGCGTCATAGAGCCATGCCCCCAAGTTTTTGTCTATCTTTCTATTAATTCTCATTTCTCAAATACATAAATAAGAATTAAAAACCACCCAAGACATCAAATAATACAAAACAGTGTTATAATTGAAAGAAACAAGATAAATATAGAAACGACCAAGTACTTAGAAGCTTTTAACTGATTAAAAACTTAAAATGAATTTTGTTTTGAAGGAAAAAAAAAAAAATCTTCTGAAGGTAAAAGAAGTAGGGACCAAAAACCTTTTTCTTAATTATGTGTAATGGGGACAAGCCTATGCCTTTAAAAAGCTTAAGGTTGTCTCATTGGGTTATAAAGTAGTTAAGATTGAAAATAAAGTAACAAAAGGTTAAAAAAAAATTGTTATTGATTAAGTCAAATTGATTTTTGGAAAAAATCTTACAATTTGATTTGAATCCTATGATTCAAGTCAAATTGTGCGATTCAACCAAAAATCTTTCGAGTTTTGGAATTTTGCAATTTACTCACAAAATTGAATTGCAATAGGTATTATTCGACTTGAATTGTACGATTCAAGTAAATAATTGTAGTGGTTTAATAACTATGGTCGAGACTCTAATTGTGGGAATTCCTGTTGTGAAACCATTTACTGCATTAAAAAGTTGATCTTAATCACGTTAGTACATTTTCTAACTAACTTCATGGAAATCCTTCCTTTTGTAGGCACAGTAATTTGCTAAGGACTTGAGTTGAAGCCCAATAATCTATCACCCTCTTTTATTTTAGGCTTCATTTATTTGTAGTTATGATAATTTTCATCAAAGTATATCTTATACATCAAAATCATTCTTTGTCAATCATATCCAATTTGAAAAGTTGCATTTGCCTTCAATTAATGGACACCTCGTCCCTCTTGTGAAATTTTGATGTACAGATTTTACCAAATATATAATCTAATACAAAAAAAAAAGAAAAAGTGATTAGTAGTTTCTTTTTTGTTGTCCGTTCATTTTCTGATCTGAACACTTTTCACTTGGGCTTGTAATCATGAAATTTTAGTGCCTGATTGCTTCAGCTTTATTCTGATTGCATAGTGTTTCAGACGGTGGATGGTTTAAATTTTTGATGTGCAGTCTTCCCATGAACATGAACTTGATGTTGAGTCAATTAGGCTTCTAGTAATTGATAATTTTCTGTCTCATTTTAGGTTGGACAATTGAGAGAGGTATCAAATAAAGCTCCCAATGCCGAACTGAAGTTGTTCTTGGAAGTGGAGCTTGGGCCGGTAATTGTTGTGTCACTAGTTAATACAAATTTCATGTGGTTGTTTGAATATCATTATCTTTTTCCTCTATGTACATGTTAGCTCAGTACATTATATCACCATTTTACCTCTTCTTTTCTGCGTGTTAATGATTTCTGTTATATCACAGGATCTACGTCCTATCCCTCCACCTGAGAAGACAAAAGAAGACATTCTGCTTTTCTTTAAGTTGTATGATCCAATAAAAGAAGAGCTACGGTAAATGTTGACATTTTCTACTTGTCATTGTTTCCCAAAAACATTATTTGACAAATGTTTTATTTTATTGTCAAAGTTATGTGGGAAGGCTTTTTGTGAAGAGTAATGGTAAGCCGGTAGATATCCTTGTGAAACTCAATGAAATGGCTGGCTTTGCTCCTACTGAAGAAATTGAGCTTTATGAGGTTAATTTTCATTAGTTTTTCTGGTATTTTCTATTTTGTGACAGTATCTTTTTAAGTGAGTTCTTATTTGGTATTTCATGCCAGATGCTAGTTGTCTTATATTAATAAATTATTTACTGGTGAAAGTATCTGACATATAGTTTATTTCTGATTTTCAGGAAATAAAGTTTGAGCCCAATGTAATGTGTGAACATATTGACAAGCGACTGACTTTTCGAGCTAGCCAAGTAGATGCTAATGCATGAATTTTTAAATTTTTTTAAGTAATGATTCATTTGTGATATTGGTTAACCTCTCTCCCTATCCTCTTCAGCTTGAAGATGGAGACATCATTTGCTTCGAGAAAGCCACTACAGTTGAAAGTGCGGAACAATGCCGCTATCCTGAAGTTCCTTTATTCTTGGAATATGTGCACAATCGTCAGGTACACTATATAAAAGTTTCCTGAGCATATATTATGTGAAAATTAAGGGCCTAGTTGGATACCTTAGACCTTAGAATTTCAGTTATTATTTGTTTAACTCTATAAAAAAAGACCTTGTTGAATAAGCTCTGATTTGGAATATGAAGTGTTTGGTAAAAAAATATTCTGGCCTATTGATCAACATGATCTCAACATGGTTAACATAGATTGGCATCTATGTTATCCGGATTCTTTACTTTAGCTTGAGATACCCGTGTCTGACACTTCATGATATGACATGGGTATGGGATATGTGTTTGACACTTTAGATTTTAGAATATTAATATGTAGATTCTCCAATGGAAAGAAGGAGCATAAAAGAAGATAATGACTAATAGGTGAAATCCACTTAAGTGGGAGCATAAAATGGATAATAAATGAGTGAAAAGTAGAAAAAAAAGAAAGAAAAACGTCTAATATAGCCGAGTCCCCGTATCCCAAAATTTGAAAATGAACAAGTCTAGGTATGTACCCGTATCCGACACCCATACCCGAGTCTAGGTAACATAGGTTGGCATCGAGCCATGATGATTTACTTAAGCCAGCCAACATATTAAAAATATGTTGATTGAAGTTTGCAAATGATCTAAAAAATTAGAAGAAAATGTTTCTAGTAAGAGTTATAGTCAAGACATTGGTCCATGATACCCACCTTTTTGCATGATCAAAAAAATAATGGAAGAAAAATGTTTTTAGTAAGAGTTGAACTCAAGACAATGGTCCAAGTGTACCACTCTACATGATACCATTGTAGCAAGAAGTCATTAACGCGCAAAGGAACATTCAAAATGCATAAAGAGAAAGATAGAGTTAGATAGCTAATTAGGATGAAGTATTGCCTTGTTACCATGTCCAAAAATGTCAATTTCAATTTGGCTGACTTGTGAACATATGTGGGATTGATTGCTAACATGACAAATGATGCCAATTTCTTGAACCTTGATTTTTTACATCTTATTATTGTCCCTGAAGAGCAAAGCATTTTGGGAGTCCCTTTTTTTATTTTATTTTATTTTATTTTATTTTTTGTAATTTTAACATAGTTAGTGCATATGCACCCAAAATAGGATTAGAGCAACAAACGAAAATACGATTTTGAGAAGACATGGATGAAATAATTCAAGAAATATTCCAAGGAGAAAATATATATATCTATATGGAGATTTTAAGGGAAGCAAAGAGAGGGTTGGATATGAGATGGTGCATAGAGAGTATGGATTTGGAGATAGGAATGAAGTTGGAGTGAACATAGTAGACTCTGTAGTAGCATATGACCTTATAGTAGCGATTACATAATTTAGAAAGACAGAACACTTAAATAACATTTAAAAGTTAATCTAATAAAAACCAAATAGAATTTGAAGAAAAAAGAAAGAAAGAAAGAGGTTGATAAAGTAGCATGCAAAGATTGTAAGATTATTCCTAGAGAAAGAATAAGTTTACTACATAGAATTACGTTGTAGATATATGCATAAAAATGAAATCTAGGCTAAAACATAAAATTCTCAACCCAAGAATTAAATGTTGGGATTTGCAATGGCCAATGAGATAAACTAGAAATATTTATAGGAAAGCTCGTAAGACGAATCCCAATTGAAGATAGAATGAGAGAAAATCGATTAAGGTTGTTTGGGCGCATGCACTAGGATGCAGTGACTTTAGTCTTGCCTTTCAATGCTATTTTTGTTGTTTCAAGTACCACGTTAGTTTAGTTAATATGAAATCCAAATCTAAAGACAAGGACATTCAAATCATTATCTGAGAAGGGGTTAATGTAGACCTCTAGATGCACCAGTTAGGAAAAATGACTTTTTGAAAATCCTGTGTAAAGATAGAGGTAGAGGCAGACCTAAAGTAACAAGTGTAGAGATAATAATGAAAGATATAACTATTTGTAATATAAGTTTTGACTTAGCCTTGATAGAGCCAAGTGGAGGAAGCGAATTCATGTAGCCAATCCAATATAGTTGGGAAAAGGCTTTCTTGAGTTAAGTTCAGTTAAGTTTTAAAGCTCTACCTATTTGCAAAGAAAGATCTTGAGTTGTTTAGGGTGTAAACAATCAATGCAAATCCTGTTGATTTTGATTTGAGGTTGTTTGTCAAAAATCTTCTTCAATTTCGAGTTGAGTTCAAATCATGCTTTAGTAGTGTTTTCAAGGCGTTGCCTAGGACGCCTAGGCATTTTAGGGAGAAAACACCTAAATGCAGTGCTTGGCAGGAGGTGGGGGGTTGTGCAAATATTTAAAAAGTTTAGGGGGGTCTCTGTAATTTTTAAAAAAGCTTTTGACAATAGAACCCCCCCATTCCCTTCAACAGTAAACCCTCGAATCTTTCTCTTCCTAAGCTCCTTTCCATTTGCTTTGAGCAAGAAACGCCATTGAAATCTCCTGCGATGGTCCGCAACCCTTTGGTGATATATTTGCTGTCCAACATTTCTTTTTGTTTGACACATGAAAGCTTCCAATTTCTTCAAATCTCTTGGATAATGTGTATTGTGGCATGAATTAATGTTTTGTGGACATGATTTTAATTAATATGAAGTGTTTTCTTATCATTTTATGAAAATTTAACATTAATTATAAAATACAGTTAGATTTATATAATTTCGTATATGAACTGTCCAGGGACTTGTAAATAATTAATTAATTATCTATGGATCTATAAATAAATATTTTTTTATCTGATTAAGAAAGACAAGAATGTAATGAACTCTCGATTCAAGAATCAAAGAATTTCTCAATTCGAGAACGTAAAAAACAAAGGATTATTACACAAGAATGTCCTCACAAGAATGACCACCAGCTCTCTTTTTTACATGCCTTTCCAAAGAACCCCTTACTCCCTATTTAAACAAAAGTTCCCGCCATTATTACAACTTCACAACTAATTGCCAGGTGGCATTACAATTCATTTCCTTTTGCCTTGGATATACCCTGTATGTTGGAGGCCTAGCAGTAACCTCCCCCTCTTGTATAAGTGACACCTTGTCCTCAAGGTGAAAATTGGGAAAATGAGTAGTAATGGCTGCAATCGACTCTCAGGACGCTTCACCCCTCCATTGTATCAAAACCTCATCAATAGGAATATCTAATTTATAAGCCACAAGACCAATGTGTTGCAGCACTTTGTAAGGCCCAAAATAACGTGGCGCCAACTTCTCATTGAGTCTTTTTGCCATAGAATGAAAACGATAAGGTCGAAGCTTAATATATACAAAATCTCCTTCCGCTAACTGAACTTCACGACAATGAACATCAGTAGTTTGCTTCATTTTGAACTGAGCATGACCAAGGTGGTATTTGAGTTCCAATATGTTGTCATGCTCCCTGAGAAGTTGATCCACATTAGATACCATGGAAGAATCCAACCCATATGGCAATAAGGAAGGCGGATCACGCCCTTAAACAGCTCGGAACGTAGCGGTATTAGTGGAAGAATGAAAATAGTTGTTATACCAATATTCAGCCCATGAAAGCCAAAAAGTCCATTGACGTGGCTTATCATAGGAGAAACATTGTAGGTACGTCTGCAAACACTGGTTAACCACCTCTGTTTGTCCATCTGATTGATGGTGATAAGTTGTGCTTCGACGCAGTGAAGTGCGTTGTAATTTGAACAATTTCGTCCAAAAGCCGCTTAGAAAAACCTTGTATCTATCGGAGATTATTGAGTGAGGAATCCTGTGAAGGCGAACAACATCTCGCACAAAAATAGCAGCCATTGTTTGAGCAGTAAAAGGATGTTTGAGCAAAGAGAAATGGGCGTATTTACTCAACCTGTCCACAAGAATCATACCCATCTGATTTCGGAAGTCCTTCGATAAAATCCATTGTAACATCGTCCCAAACATGCTCGGGAATGGGTAAAGGTTGTAACAAACTAGCCAGAGAGAACTCCAATGTTTGGTTCTGTTGACAAACTGCTCATCCTTCCACAAATTGTTTGATGTCACGCTTCATACCACTCCAAAATATATCCCGAATGATGCGTTTGTAAGTGCGTAAGAACCCCAAATGCCTTCCCACAACACTAGCATGACCTTCTTGTAGAATTGAGGGAATGAGAGATGAAGATTTAGCAAGAGCCGAACATCCCTTGAACAAAAGAAGGCCACATAGCAAATAATGCTTTGGAAATGAATCAGAATCTTTTGCTAACATGTCGCGAATGCTAGAAAAATGAGGGTCTGCAGCTACCTGAGACATCACTAAGGAAGTATCCAAACTTGTTGGAATCGTAAGAGTCAACAATTTCAAATGAGAAGGAAGACGAGATAGAGCATCAACGGCTTTGTTTTCAAGACCGGGCCGATACTGAATTTCAAAATCATATCCAAGTAATTTTGTAAGCCATCTATGATATGTTTCATTGATGACACACTGCTCTAACAAGAATTTTAGACTACTCTGGTTCGTGCGTACTACAAAGTGACAACCAAACAAATAGTGCTGCCACTTCTGCACTGCTAACACGATTGCCATTGGCTCCCTTTCATATATAGACTTTAGCCTTGCTACTGAAGATAGAACTCAACTAAAGTAAGCAATCGGTTGGTGTTCTTGCATCAATACTGCCCCCAAGCCATACCCCAAAGCATCCGTCTCTATTATAAATGTTTTGTTGAAATCCGACAAAGCCTATGTCGGCACCGGGGTCATGGCTAACTTCAACTTCTGGAAAGCATCCTCTGCCTTTTTGTTCCATTGAAAAGCATCTTTTTTGAGTTGCTGAGTCAAAGGTCAAGGAAGGGCCCCATATCCCGCTACAAATCATCGGTAGTATCTCGTCAACCCAAGGAAACCGCGTAATTCTTTATGAGTTGTGGGTGTAGGCCACTCTTGCACCACAAAAATTTTCGATGGGTCTGCTGCAACACCTTCAACTGAAACCAAATCTCCCAAATACCTGAGTTGATCGCAAGCAAAAAGACATTTCTTTGCATTCGCATGTTAGTGATGCTCTGCCAAAATTGAAAAGACACAATGTAAGTATTGGCAATGCTTTTCCAAACAAGAATTGTAGATTAGTATATCATAAAAGAAAAAATAAAATAAAAAATAAAAACAAGTACAAACTTACGAAGATACGACTGAAATATGCAATTCATCAACAATTGGAAAGTGGCTGGTGCGTTTGTGAGACCAAACGACATTACTTAGAATTCATAATGACCCTCATGAGCGTGGAAAGCCGTCTTATGCACATCCTCTTGTCGAGCCATAATATGATGATAATCCGATTTGAGGTCCAGCTTCGAAAAATAGTAGCCCCATGAAGCTCATCAAGTAACTCGTCAATTACCGGAATTGGAAACCGGTCTGGAACAATCAACTTGTTAAGGGCACGATGGTCAATACAAAACCGCCAACTATTGTCTTTCTACTTGACGAGCAATATTGCATTGGACAAAGGGCTGGAACTCGATTGAATAATGCCTGCTTCCAGCATCTCTTGAACCAGGCGCTTAATTTCGTTCTTCTGTGCATGAGGGTAGTGGTGTGGACGAACATTCATCGGGGAAGCATCAGGAGCCAATCGAATTGCATGATCAATGCCAAGCTGTGGAGGTAAATCAGTGATTGGTCCAAAAACCTACTGATGGCGATTAATAATTTCCTGAATTGAATCAGGCACAACGAAATCCTCTTAATCCACTGCCTTGTTGGTAGACAATTGGCAAACCCCTTGACCATGGTGTTACAATGCTCGTGCCATTGCTTTGAGAGATACTCCCGACTTATTAAGGTACGAGTCTCCTTTCAAGGTGACAAATGAGTCCGCCACCTTAAACTTCATAGTTAACAACATCCAATTCACTTCCATGCTACCCAATGTACCCAACCACTGCATTCCTAACACCACGTCCATCCCCCCTAATTCTAGTAGAGAAAAGTCCTGTACCACCGTTAAACTTTGTAAGGCTATGCAAACCCCTTTACAAATGCCTTGTCCTTGAACTGATACACCAGTTCCCATGACTATGCCGCAAATAGTCTTGGCCGTTGAGGGAATTGCAAGTCAACGAACTAAATCCGAAGAAATTGTGGGTTGCTCCACAAACAATCAAAATTATTACCTCTCTTGAGCCAATTGTGCTCTTAATTTTCATCGTACCTAGGGTTATTAAACCCACCACTGAATTTAGAGACATTTCCACTGTCTCCGCCAACTCCAGAGGAAAATGATTCAACACAGAGTTACGATCGGATTGTTCATCATCTTCTTTCTCATCCTCGTACCAGCATAATATGCAACTCCTTTGTGCATTGATGGCCAACTATGAATTTTTCATTGCAACATAAACATAGGCCTTTTTCTCTTCGAGCTTGGAGCTCTGATTTCGTTAAGTGTGTAGTCAAAATTTCCCGTCGTTGATTCGGTAATCTCTCATTAATGGCAATTGCTCTAGCCTGGAAATCTCCCCGTCCTATAAACGAGAGAGGTTTGGGGTTTCTTGATCCTCTACCTGTTGCGCTACAAGCATTAGCTAGCTCAACCTTCGCGACTGCAATAAACAAATCTCCGCCCTACTCTCCGGCGATAGTCCATTAACAAAAGCACTCTCCAGCACTTCCTCTAGAATTGTTGTTGATGGTGCTGCCAACATTTCGAATTCCCTACGATAATCTGCTACTGATCCTGTTTGTCAAACTGCTAGAAATTGCTTATAGAGAGTTCCTGCTTGTGTTGGCCGAAAACGAAGGAATAGGCGCTTTTTAAAATCATCCCAGCCTATGAATGGTTATTGTGCTGACGTTCATTTAAACCAAGAAAGGGCATCACCGCCTAGACTCACCTCGATCGTCTCTATTTTCTCTTCCTTGATGAGATTTTGCATTGTGAAATAGCGATCGACTATATAAAGCCACCCATTTGGGTTTTCGCCGTTAAAGATTGCATCTCCAGCCATCGGCCACCTTTCCATTTGCCAAGATTTCCTTGTGGGCTCCCATCCATGGCAGCCCAGCCACCACTTGTCTCCCCAATCTTGGGATCCATCTGCTCTTTTCCTCTCGAGAAAGTTTTGCTGGTTTATCACGCTTCAAAATTGGGGTATTTCATTCAACCCTAACACCATTTTCTCCTGTGAACTGAGTTGCCTCTGCAACTTTTTCCGTCACCAAAGTGGCCATGGCTTTCTGTGTCTCCTCCATGTTCTTGGCAAGATCTCCCACCAATCATTCCATATGTGGCAAACGTTGTAATTTTCCATGTAATTCCTCCACTTCCTTTTCCAATGATTCCACTCGCCCATCATGTTTCTTCTGTGCCATTGAAATCGATTGCTCTAATACCAATTTGATAGGTATCTGATTAAGAAAGACAAGAATGTAATGAACTCTCGATTCAAGAATCAAAGAATTTCTCAATTCAAGAACGTAAAGACAAAGGATTATTACACAAGAATGTCCTCACAAGAATGACCACCGACTCTCTTTTTTCACATTTCTTTCCAAAGAACCCCTTACTCCCTATTTAAACCAAAATTCCCACCTTTATTACAACTTCACAACTAATTGCCAGGTGGCATTACAATTGATTTCTCTCTCCTCGTATATAATCTGTGCGCTGGAGGCCTATCAAATTGATATGTCACAGTCAACTATTGAGGTACATCAAACATGAGACCCTTTATTTTTTATTTTTTTTTGAGAAGAAACAGTAAATATTATAGTGATATGGTAGTGATCTAGACAAGGATACAACCGACATGGAGTTGGTGCAGTTGGTAAAGAGGTGGCTTTAGAGCCCAAAGGTTCTAGGTTCAACTCTTTTCAGTGCCTCACCTTAGGGGATAAGGGGGATTAATGGGTCAGGAATGGGTTTGATACCTCCTCGAGAGTGTTGGTGATGGAGCTGGTTATTCAACTAACAACTAACATTGTTTCTTCTCACAAAAAAAAAAAAAAAGGATCTAGACAAGGATACATAGATAGCATCGCACCAGAGGTGCATGGCTAAGACATTGTACCCCACATATATGACTACATCACGTCATCACGTGTATCCCTTTACAACAAATGCCCATGTTTTCCTTACAATAAGAAATAGAAATAATAGTGACATAATCCTAATGACGACCTTGATACAAGCAAGATGACCAACTCAAATACCAATTGGAGATTGTGAAACCGTTCGCCCAATGGGAGGCAAATCCCAATCGCTGCTTCCTTGAAAACATTGTGGAATACTCTTATGTTCCTTTCGAGCCATTTTAGCATAAGATGCAATTAATCTAGCCTCCCTTTCCATTATGTTAAGATTCAACATATGATTGAGGGATAGGTCATCATTGATTCCACTAGGGGGTTGATATTTATCGCCGGAAAATGTGAACCACTTGTACCAAATTCCTCTAGCGTATTGGCAAGTGAAGAAGATGTGCTCAATAGATTCACCCTCCTGCATACAAAATGAACAACAATGCGGAGAGTAACATGTAAAAGGGGAGCGCGTTTGTAGCTCATCACAAGCATTAATCCTATTGTGAGCAACAAGCCATCTAAATACCTTCACCTTAGAAGGGACCTGTACATGCCATATTAAAGAGGAGAGTGGAAAGATTGGAATGGATGAGCAAGAGCTGATAATATCAAAGTACGATTTACATGAGAAAAGGTCGGAATTATGAGGAAGCCAAATGAACTTGTCAGGGTTTCCATTAAATCTAACTTGGTCAAGTCTAGCAAGGAAAGGAGCTATCTCACTTTGTTCCCTTAAAGTTAAGACTCTAGGAAATTGCAAGTTCTAGGTTGGTGAAGGTAGTGCATTAGGATAGGTTATGTCCAAAAAGGAGGAAATGGGGCTATTGTGTAAAGTTGATAGACGAAATAGATTGGGAAAGGAATTAGCAAGAGTTAAATCCCCTAACCATCTATCCTCTCAGAAATGAAAAGTGTGACCGTTGCCGACCTTAGATTTGATGCGGGAGGAGAATTCACGAGCAAGAGATGAAATAATAAACTTCCTTGGGCTTGTAAAAGTGGTGGCTCTTGACCTTCCTGCCTCATTCCCCAACTGAGCCGTGTCGTGTTTGCTGCAATCACTTGTGCCCATAATGAATGCCTTACATTGAACATCCTCCATAGCCTTTTAGCACTTAGAGCAATATTCCTCATAGAAATGTTCCTGATACCAAGGCCTCTTTTGTCCAATCATCTTTGGACAACTTCCAACCTTATCAAGCTTGAATAGTCATCACAGTCAACCCCTTTCCAAAAGAAAGATTTGAGCTTTTTCTTAATCTGTCGTGCCACCCCTCGAGGTATTCTGAATATGGATAGATAATATGATGGTAATGCAGATAACACTGACCGGATGAGTTCCAATCGCCCCCCTTTAGATAAGAAAGCCTGTTTCCATTCTTCCAACCTGCTAGAGATCTTTGTGATTACTGGCTCCCAAAATTGCGGGGAAAGAGAATTTCACCCAGTTGAAGTCCTATATATCTCATTGGCCATGATCCTACTGAGCATGGGACCTTGTTGGCAAGGTTTAGGAGCATTCCTGATTTCATGTTGATTTCACACATTTGGCTTTTACCCATATTTACCTTCAACCTTGAGATCTCTAAAAAGTAGTTAAGGAGATTGATGGCATTCACTAAATTATTCTCCTTCCCATCAAGGAAAAAATAACGTGTCATCTGCATATTGCAATAACGAGACCTCCTTATCATCATCCACCAAGAAGCCTTGTACTAAAGACTCTTGTCTCGTTCTAACCACTAGCTTGCTAAGATCATTGGCGACAAGTGTAAATAAGAAAGGGGATAGGGGATCCCCTTTTCTAAGACCTCACTTAGGAGTAAACTTACCCCTTGGTTTGTTGTTCACTATTACCGAGTATGAGACTGAAGAGAGAAACCCAAGAATTTATTTTATCCATCTATTTCCAAAGCCTTCCACATAACAAACATGAGACCGTGACAATGTGTTGGTGTACAAAACTATTTGGAGGCAACATTTTTTCTCAATAATGAAAAAGATTTTGAATAATTTTAGTTCACATTGAATGATTTGAGCTATTAGGAGGAAAAAAAACTTCCTTTGGTTTAAAAATTGATACAAAATTACATGCTTTTTATTTGGAAAATGTTTATGAACTTTATACTTAATATTATGTGTTCGCATGATTTTTAAAACTTATCAATTAAAATTTTATTTTTTTAGTAAAAAGAAAAGTTAAATTAAGGATATGAATAATATTATTATTATTTTGTTTTCATAGAAGATTTTGTGAGAGAATAAGATGGGAGAAATTGAAAGGTGTGAGATAATGATTTGTAACGGTTGAGAGAGCGATGGGTTCATTGTGTAGTTACGATGAAAACTTGTGGAATTTTAGAAGGGGATGTTAGGCAGTTTTGGGGCAAAATGGCTTCACAACAACTACCAAGTAATCATTATAATGTTATAGATATCAAATCATAGTTGGTAGTTGGTTGGCTTTTTTTTATTTTCTTTTCTTTTTATGAAAGCAATTTGGTAGTAGAAGTGATTGGAATATGTAGCATTGGTCAACTGTGATTAGACATTAGCTTGTGAATATGGTTGAGATTTCAGTTTGGTTCTATAAACAATAAAACGAAGGAAAGATGTATCTTAGCAACTTTTTAAACCTTTTGCTTTGGTAATCATTCTTTTGAATGTGGCCAATGAAGAAATACCTTAAATCATAGATCATATGAGTTCATACTACATTTGATGTGTGAAAGCTCCTAGTTTCAGTGAATGGGGGATATGAATTTGTTAATTTTTAGTAGGCAATATAATGTTGACCCAAATTATAGTCTACGAGGGAGGGCAATTTAGAGTGGTTTGGCTTATCCAAGCCTACATCCACCACTCGATCTCCTCAATCAAAATTTTTCTAAATCCACTAAACTGATCCTACTTACTAAACTGATCCTACTTACGGGTGAGGATCAAACCGTTTACAAACACCATTTTCTAGTTAGGAAAACTTCTCCAATTGGCTTACAAGCCAATCAATATACAAATATCAAGTTCGCATGAAAATGAGGTTGTTCTTACAAAACAAACCTCTAAGAATGATTAAAAATTGAAGTGAATACCTTTCAATCAAACTCAGCCAAATACGATGAAGAGTATGCACAAGCTGAAGATGAGATGCAAGGTTCTACACGATCTTTGATTGATGAATATGAAAGATGAAGCTTCGTATCAAAGATGCTCAAGTGAACTTTGAAAAACATAGCACAAGATTTGTTTCTCTCAAGCTTGAAGATGAAGTTGAATCTCAGGAGAAACTTGAAAAACTTAGAGAAAATGTATCAAAATTGTCAAAAAGTTGTGTACAATGATTTAAGTTAGGTGTATATAGTATTAGGGTTAGAAAACCCTAATCTTCCACTTTTAAGTTCAAGTTCAATGTATCTAGGGCTTGAGCAATGATTGCAATGGATTATTTTCAAAATTCGTGCTTGAAATGAAGATTTTGCCCTCAAACACAGAAACGCGTTCCAGGAAGTGGGAACATGTTCCAGGCAGTTAAGTGACAAAATGACTCATTCTGCTAGAAATCATGGAAACGCATTTCCTAAGGCTGAAACGTGTTTTTGTGCGTTTTCACCTATTCTGGCCAAAATAACTAGAATGCATTTCTCAAAGTGGAAACGCGTTTCTGGCTGTGTAGAGTGAAAAGTACACATTTTGCCTTGAAAAGAGGGGGCGTGTTTCTTTTTATGGGAACACGTTTTTGGTACTTATGTTTTTCAAAATTCAATTTTCTTCGAAAATACAAGTCCAGAATCATTTCTTTCAAATACTTTGATTCAAATGCATTTAAACATGAAGTGTAGAAAACGTAATTGATGTTCAAAACCATTTCAAAGTAAATCTTAGAACTTAAGTCAAAAATCTTGACTTTTTCTCAGACAGTTGACTTTTAAAAAACTTGTTGACTTTGAGAAAAACCTTGAATGCATGCATGCAAAGACACTTGGTTGACTGATCTAGGAAGGATTCTACAACCCTAATATGATGTAAACAAGTACATCAGAAATAAAATAAACTTGAAGCTCTTTTGCCTTAATCATCCACATGTATTGACTTTTGATTTTGAGAATTGTTGAAATTATACTGAACACTTAATCAAAATGATTAGATATATTGGAATGTTGTTTGTAATCATCAAAATATATATGGTTGGGGGACATCAAACCAACATATAATTGTGAGGAAACAAATTGAAATCAAACTTTAGAATCTCACACTTTGATTCGTAAAAAGGTGGACTTGTGTGATCTAGGACTCGAAACATATGACTTGAGAAACTTGCACTGTTTTGGTAGAAAATTTTTAAATAATGTTTTTTGTGTTAAGAATCCCCAACATAGAAGATCTAATCAAGTTTATCCCTTAGGCTCATGTCACCTTGAATCAAGCTTATTTCAAGCTTATGCCTTGAGACTTACCCCTTCAAGGCTATGTGAGGCTTAAGCCTCACTATATATGAATATAAGGCTCACTCTAAGTGCTTTTTCTATCTACATTTTCATACTATAATTGCTATTAGAATGAACACACTATTTCTTTTTCTTTCTTAAAGTTCTGATTGTAATTAGTTTAGAGAAAATCCAAGTTTTGAAACTTCAAAACTCTAAGTTGTGTTTTCTATATACATTTTCCAAGTTTTTCCAGAACTTTTCATCTGATTTTAGAATAAATATGCTAGTTGCTTTTCTTTCTTAAAGTTCTAATATCAATTATTAGGAGAGATCCGTGTTTTGAACTCAAAGCCTAAACTTCTTGTAGGCTTCATGCACATTACCTAGGAACTTCAACACCAATTGTTTCTATAAGACGCAAGGGTGGGTCCTCTTCAAATATAATTAAAATACTATTTAAGAACTTAAAATACTTACTAGAGAATGTGAAAAGCAAGAAGTGGTAATATCTAATATTTTTGCAATTATTTGTTAAGTTTCTACAAATTTCTTTTTTGAAATGTAAAAACTTGAAAATCTTGACTCAATGATTTGTGCTCATCAAGTTTTTAATAATGTTTCTTGTGACTAAAGGAAATGATATATCAAGTTTGTGTTTTGAGTGCTTGACATTGTTATTTGATAAGGTAAACATATATAAAAATAGTTGAAGTTTGATTAAATTTCACGTTTCTCTATTTATTTATGAATATAATTTTTAGAATTATTTAAAAAAAAAGTTGTGTGAGGGCCCCACAAAGAAAAATCACCTCGATAACATATGGCTCGTGAATTTTAAAACCTTGATTCCAATAGTAGTTCCTTAACCTGCTAAGTGCTAATTTAATTTTAATTTTTTTTTTCTTTTTTGTTGAATTCATGAGTTTGCCTCCATCCTCCCCCAAGGCATACATGATCTTACCTTCATCAGTGTAAATCCTTATTTCATTTTTCCAAGCCTTCCAACTGTTTGATATCTGATTCAAGACTTGCTACTTATCCATGGGAAGCATTGACACATACGCTTTTTGTTTCCAACTAGTATGATTGAAGGCCTACATTCTGGAGAAACTAAGAGGTGGTTAAATTGTTTCCATTCCACCAGTAGGATTAACATGTTCAGGTTTAAAGTCAAGAAGTATGCGATCAATGGTGATTCAATCATTTATTTAAATCAAAGGACCAGTTTTATCCTAAGGAGTAGAATATAAATTCATTTCAGGAAAATATTCTGAATGCACTTAAAAAGTGGATAATGTCTATATCTGAATATAAAAACAGCGGAAATCAAAGTGGTATGAACAAGCAATGAAGCTGGAAACAAAATTGTTGATTATATTACTATTGAGGGAGATTTTAAAGGTAGATAGAAAAGGAAAATGATATGATTCTGAAGCTTGGAGGATGTCAAATTTCAAATGGTTCAAATTATTTAAATAAACTTCTTTTCCATTTAATTCGTGCGATATTCTATTCCTTATATTTCTTCAGTTCTTCTCATGGCTGTTCACATTCTTCCTGTGTCTTTTTCTTATTGTGTATCTGTACTTTTAACTCCATTTCTTACTCCTTTACATAAATTCCTGTCTTGACTTGTCAGGAAGGAAAAGTCACTGGAAAAAAGATAAATCAAATATCCAAAGTTCTCATATAATGAACAGGACTCACTATATAAATACAAACGAATATCTACTGTACATACTGATACCACTGCAGTTTCTTCATTGCACACATTTTTTTCCCTTTTTGTTCTTTTTTGCCCTTTTTCTCGCACTTTCATCAACTTATTTTTGTTGGTTTAGGAGTTTGGTTACATGTGCATCAAGTTCAGGGTTGCTTAGATTCTACTACACCAACAACCTATTTTGGACTTGGAATTGTTTCATAGCTGATACAGGATAAAAAGGATAGAAGGTGTAACAACTCAAAAAAAGAAATTACAAAGCTCACCACCAAAGTTAGATCACTAAAGAATACAAAATATTCACCACCTTTAGAGATTAAACTAAGGATACAGAACTAAGAAAGATAAGAAAATAGCTCAACCACCCAAGGATGTTATACAAGAGATACAGGGCTAAAGAACTCACCACTCTATGGAATCCACCAAGAGATATGGTGTTCTAGTAGGGTGTAAACCCAAAAACGGGATTTCTATTAATCTCAAGTTCAATGTCAATGTTCCTTTCTTTTTGTTTACATTCAAATATATAGGCCTTGGAACAACCCTCCAAGCATAAGTGAAATAATTATCACAATTAAAAGGTTACTAGACGGATAATTATGATCACAACTTACTAAGTAGCAAGTTACTAGAAGCATAATTATGACCTGTCCAACTTACTAAATAATTTAAGTCTTACAATTTTCTAGACACATAAATAAACACAACATTTAAGATTCTAGAAATGGAACAAACATTAAAGAGATTTAGTTGCTTGTGGACTGCTATAACTCCTATGATATCTTGACCTTCTAGAAACAAAAATGGCCACAAATTCCAGAATTATCTTTATTTTCGAAGTTTCCAAAATTACCTTGATTTAATTTGAGATTTTGGAAGCTAGATGATATGATCTTCATGATTCAAGGATACTCCCGTTTCAATAGCTGGCGCATAATGCGTGTGATGCTTAACATTCTTATTTGATTCGAAGTCTTCTATTATGCATTTTTAGGTTGTCCATTTTCGATCTTTGGAGAAACCTAAGGAGGATGACTTCTGTCTAGAGCTGTAAGTATTTCCAGTTTTTCGTTGTGTTATGGTTATTTTGAACATTGAGTAGGTTTCTTCATGATTAGTTATGGTATGCTTTATGGTTGTTTACACCTTTTGTTCATTTAATTTTCAAGGTCAAAGACTTTTACTTATGATGATGTTGTGGAAAGAGTTGCTCAGCATCTTGGTTTAGACGATCCAACTAAAATCAGGCTTACATCGCATAACTGTTATTCTCAACAACCAAAACCCCAGCCCATTAAGTTCCGAGGTGTTGATCATTTGTCTGACATGCTGGTCCACTACAATCAGGTAGTTGACCCTATGAATTTTTTGAGGGTTCTGCCTTTTATTTGTCGTAACAAGTGGCGGTCTGCTTGTGGCTGAAATTGTTGTAATGGATTACTCCTTCCAGACTTCTGATATTTTGTACTACGAAGTATTGGACATTCCTCTGCCAGAATTGCAATGTCTAAAAACTCTGAAGGTTGCTTTTCATCATGCTACAAAGGATGAAGTACGTAGACTAACTTCTTTGGTGAAATGTCCAAAAGTGAGACCTTTTTCTCATATTAACTGAACTTATTTGTTGTAGGTGGTGATTCACAGTATTAGACTACCCAAACAAAGCACGGTAGGAGATGTGCTTAACGACCTGAAAACAAGGGTAGCTGCATCTGCAATATCTTATAAATCTCTCATTGTTTATTTCCCTTTACGGCCATACTTGTGAGCTATATTGTGATGGCATGGCAATGCCTTTTTTTATTATAAAACTTATCTGACATATGGATCTTGCTTCCAGCTCTTTCTTTGGGATTGAATACATTTTAGTTATATTGACCAAATTCTACTTGCTATGTTGTGACATCATGGAACAGGTTGAATTATCACATCCTAATGCAGAACTTCGACTACTTGAAGTTTTCTATCACAAGATCTACAAGGTATTGTTTCTCATATGGATTGATTCAATTACAAATTGGCCAAGTAAAGGGATTGAAGTATGTGGTTTTTATCTGAGATGCCCAACTAGGTTGGAGTTGTTTAAGCTTTAAAGTTGATTGAAATGTTCTTCAGCTTGATGGACTCAGCTATTCTTTGATAGTTTTGTGTCTTGGCATTATTTTTGAAGAAAAGAAACCAACCTCTGTCTGACTGGATAGCTTGCTTGTCATTTTTTATGTTGTTCTTGTTCATCATGCAACCTCATTGGAGAGAGATTTTGTATGGCCCAATTTTGTTGAAGATTTCATTTGAAGCTCATTAATTTTATATTGGTCAATAATAATTAGTTTTCTGAAAGCATAATGGAAAATTATTATCATTTTTTGTTTTTTTCTTTGATTATATTAGCTATATAGTATTTATAAAACTTTTAGAAAATAACTTTCTTCTTTACTATTTTTTGCTTTGTTGTTGAATTGCTAGAATAGTTGGAAGAACATAATTAATTTTATTGGTGGTTGTCGTAATTCACAATCTTTCTGGGTGGTAGGCTGCAAATAGTGCCTGTATTAGTTCAAGTATGTCTATTCTTTTTCTGGCTGCTAATCTTGAGTTGTATACTTTCAGATTTTCCCACCTAGTGAAAAGATTGAGAATATAAATGATCAATACTGGACATTACGCGCTGAAGAGGTAAATAATCCAGTTGAGTTTTTGTAAATTGTATGTTTCTGTTCTTTTGGAACTCATTTTCTGTTTGAATTATTTTATGCATATGTTCCATATATTTTGATTCTTACAACTGCTTCTATTCAATGATGCATATAAAAAATATGTACGAGAAGTGCAACTTGCTATTTGATGTACATGTGTCTTGTTGTCTCAGATTCCTGAGGAAGAGAAGAACCTTGGTCCTCATGATCGCTTGATTCACGTTTACCATTTCACTAAAGATGCATCTCAAAACCAGATGGTAATTAATATGGCTTGAATTTATTTGGTAATCACAATTTTATTTAATTTAAACTGAAGAATCATTTTGTCTAACAACAGCAAGTTCAAAATTTTGGAGAACCCTTTTTCTTGATCATCCATGAAGGTGAGACATTAGCTGATGTTAAAGTACGTATACAAAAGAAATTGCAGGTCCCTGACGAGGAGTTCTCCAAGGTA
Organism: Paratinospora sagittata; assembly: GCA_035771175.1. Lineage (NCBI taxonomy): Eukaryota > Viridiplantae > Streptophyta > Magnoliopsida > Ranunculales > Menispermaceae > Paratinospora > Paratinospora sagittata. Next base: position 13,164,193 of record CM069609.1, on the reverse strand, counting down.
TTTTTTTCTTTTCCCCTGAACAAGTAAAAGTACTTTTAACTTGCACATTCCACACAAGCATCAAGTCCAAGCATGCAAGAGATCACTTTTTTGCTGTTTCGACTGTACTGTTTTCTAGTGAGCGCCTCTGCTTTACCTTTAGTTTCCATATGCCATAATGTGAATCTTGGCACTTTTTCGTTGCCCAGTGGAAGTTCGCATTTTTGTCTTTGGGTCGCCCAGAGTACCTTCAAGACTCTGACATTGTTTCCAGTCGCTTTCAGGTGCATGCTTTGGACTTACTATTTTTCCTTCTGTCACCCTTTTTTTCTGTCAAGCTATACTAAATGCTAGCGACCTGTCCTTTTCTTTTTGGTATACTTTTAGAGGAGAGATGTATATGGAGCTTGGGAGCAGTACCTTGGATTGGAGCACTCGGACAGTGCTCCAAAAAGGGCTTATGCAGCAAATCAGGTACACTGCCACCTTCAAATTAATGGTATTAAGAGATTATCCATCAATTTATAAATGAACTTTTTGTTCATTTGACTTACTGGAGAAGTGGAGATATGCTACTGATAATATGGTGTCACAATCATTTAGGTTTTTTATTTTTATTTTTATTTATTTATTTATCTTTTTTCAGTTTTGAACTTGTGGATACTCTCTCTAATTATATTGAGTCTTATTTTTTAATGTTTGTTTGTGGTGACTTGTGACATGTTTGAGATGATCATAAAACTTCTGTTATTCTTGTTTCCAATTTTGGCAGAACCGTCACACTTATGAGAAGCCTGTAAAAATCTACAACTAGAATGAAACCTGATGAACATCTGCTGCAGCAGTTGAACTGAATATCCATTAAATGCCATGCATTGCAACTTATAATGAGATGGAAAAGATGAAATAGGAACAATATATTGGAGCTCCCCCAAGGACAAAAAGAAAAAGAAGGAAAGGTTTGAGAGGCATCTGCATGGCTTTTTGAGTGTTGATTTTGTTATCTATTTTATTCTTTCTCTGTAGTGGGTTCCTGAAAATGAAGTACAGCATCTTCTAGTGCCTGTGGTGCCTTGAGCTCTTTTGCTACTCACTTTTTTTTTTTCTTCTCTAGGTGAAGGCCCCTTCTAGGATGGGAGGTTGGTAGCCTTCTAGGTTCATTTTGTGTGTAATTTAGATAGTACATAAGAAGATTTTTGACGAGAGGATGTATACAAGTTATATAGGATGTCTGACATTTCTTTTTTGGTCCATTTTTCTGTTTCTCTTTTTTGGTCTTTTTTTCTTCTGTTTTTATTTTGTTTTATTTTTAGTAGTTGTAGGTGTGTCCAGGGGAGATGGGGGTTGTATAATGATTACTTGGTTCTCTGGATATGGGCTTCCAGGTTTTCTATGTTGTAATAGAACAATTGAACTGCTATGCGGTTTATCTGATTGGTCTTCTTGACAAGGGCCTTTCTCCAATCTATTTTCTTTGTTTATGTGCATTTACTCTCGTTTATTATTCCCTCTATTTACTTTATTTGTATTGTTATGATCCGGAGTTTACTTTGCTGTCTTCTTTTAAGGAAACTTCTGTTCTATTTCAACTTTCTATTCAATTAAAAAAAATGAAAATTTTAAATGCAATTGTCAGCAGAGTGGATCATTAACTGATATCAAATGCACTGAACCCTAATTAGTTTGGTTTGAATTGGGGTTTTTTAGATGATAAGCTTGGTTTAATCATAAAACTGATTGGTTGGGTTTTGTTTGTGGGTTGAAAGGCTCCCAAATTAATGTACATTGAAGGGGTTTACTATTAATACATATTTGATCTGATACCAGAATACTCTCGGTTGTTAAAAAAAAAAAAAATACAATTTTATCTTTTAATGAGTTTAAAAGCGTATTTTCGGTTTAATAAATAGTTTGGTGGTTTAAATCCAAGCTGATGAAAAAAATAAAAGTAAATGATTGAAATGCCAAATCTATCAAATGAACAAGAACAAAACTGATATTTTTAGGTTACTTTGGTTTGATTGGTAGTGAATATGAGACCCCAATGACAGGGTGGTGGTGGTAGAGAGAGGTTTTCTATGTTGTTTTTGTTTCTTAATTTTGGGTTCAAACCATTCAAAGAGTGTAGAAAATACATTTTGTACATGATTTCATCACTCACCTTGTAATATATGTAAGATGGTTTTTGTATCATGTATGATGTCTGATTCAATATGGGTGTTTAAAGTGTATGTTGAATAGCAGTGCTCATATGTGACCGAAAAAAAAATAAAAATAAAACAAATTATCACTGCTCATTTATTTAATGGAATGGTTTTATCACGTGTTCAATATAATTTCAAAATATCACGTTTTAGAAATGTGTCTCACATTGTCGCTCAATATCAAAAAAGAAAAAGAAAAGAACGAAAGGAATGTGACTCATTTCAGTTTCAATTTTTTTTTATTTTTTATTTTTTAGTCAGAATGGTCCGTTAACGTCACATATAACGTTATGATTGGGCCTGAAAGTGCATGGCCCACTTTTGACCTTCCTTTGAGGTAGTTGAGGTTTAGCATATGAATGAAAGCCCACGACGACAATAATAATAACTAATAATAATAACTACTACAACAACAATAATAATTTATACTAATATTAATATAAAAGAGATTATAGAGATCATTTAGATAATTGAAGACGAAGTCTTTTTGTAAAACTATCAAAAATGCCCTTCACCTAAAAGGGGGAAAATAGTAATTTAATATTTTAACTAATGTAACATTCAGACCCATGGCTCCTAAATTTTGGGTCTTTTCTTAATTCATATATTTTTTATTATACCCTTACAACTTCCACCTTTTTACACCTTTGTACCCTTTCTTTTTAACTAACTATATGAAACAACTAATTTATTCTTTTATTTTATATCTAGATCATATAAAGCATACATTTTTTTTTAATATAAATATTATTACTTTGATGGCAAGAAAGAATCTTGTCTTCAATAGAATGCTAAAGTTGTGTTTGTTGGCCCAGATATGTCCAAGGGGGGTAAATTGAGAACTTAACAGATTTTAATCTTTCTTAAAAATGTGCGGATTAATGAAAACAGATTAAACAAAGTATAGCAACTAAATATAGTAAATGTAAATGAGACAATGCACTCAAGATTTATAATGGTTCAGCCTTACCTACATCCATTACCTAACCTCCTCAGTTAGGATTTGTTCAAACTCCACTATGGACCTTCTTACGGGTACGATCAAACCGCTACACTTTTTCAACTTACGGGTATGAGAACTACCGTTTCTTGGCTTACGGGTGTGAGAAGTCCAGTTCTCAACTTGTGGGTATGAGAAGAGGGTTGTTTCCTTGATTAGTATAATTAAGTGATTTTTCCACGTAGGCGCTGATTAATTTTTTTTTCTTGCCACATAGAGACGCCTTCAGTTAATATCAATTTGGACTAAATGTGCCTTTCTAAAAAACTCCTTTAGCTCATATATATATATATATATATATATATATATATATATATATATTTAAAGTAAGAAATTTTTAGGCCACAGCCAATCCTCCTAGTTTTTTTCCCGACCGCCACTTGGAGCAAGTCCAAATATCCTCCCAGGGAGCCCCGGGACCGACGAAACTCCGCTCCCATGCCCCGGTGAATTTTTCACCCTCCAACCGGAACTTTTAGTTCAAATGAACTAAATCGACATAGAAAACCCTTTTGACTCAACCGCGGCCAATTCGCCGGGTTTTTTATTCGTCCGAAACTTGGAGCGAGTCCCACTATCCTCCCAGGGACCCCCAAAACCATCGAAACCTCGCTTCCAACCCTCGGTGAATTTTTTCACACCCATACCAGAACTTTTAGTTCAAATGAACTAAATTGACTTAGAAAACGCATTTGAAGCAACCAGGACTAATCTGCCGGGATTTTTTTTTTGTTCGACATTTGGAGCGAGTCCCAATACCTTCCTAGGGACCCCTAGAACTGTCGAAACCCCGCTCCCATTGCCCCGGTGAATTTTTCACCCTCCAACCGAAACTTTTAGTTCAAATGAACTAAATTGACTTAGAAAACGCGTTTGAAGCAACCAGGACTAATCCGTCAGGTTTTTTTTTTTTTTTTTTGTCCGACACTTGGAGTGAGTCCCAATACCCTCCTAGGGACCCCCTGGAACTGTCGGAACCCCGCTCCCATGTCACGGTGAATTTTTCACCCTCAAACCGGAACTTTTAGTTTAAATGAACTAAATTGAGTTAGAAAACCCTTTTGAGGCAACCAGGACCAATCCGCCGGGTTTTGTTTTTCGTCCGACACTTAAAGCGAGTCTCAATACCCTCCCAGGGACCCCGTCGGGGAACCTCTCTCCCATGCCCACCTCTAACCGAAACTTTTAGTTCAAATGAACAAATTGACTTAGAAAACGCGTTTGAGGCAACCGAGACTAATCCACCGAGTTTTTTTTTTGTCCAACACTTGGAGAGAGTCCCAAGGACCCACAGAACCATCAAAATCCCTCTTCGATGCCCGAGTGAATTTTTCACCCCCACCCAAAATTTTTAGTTCAAATGAACTAAATTGGACTTAGAAAACACTTTTGACTAAACCGGGACCAATCCGCCAAGTTTTTTATTCGTCCTACACTTGGAGCAAGTTCTAATGCCCTCCTATGGACCCTTGAAACTACAGAAACCCCGCTCCCATGCCCCGGTGAATTTTTCATCCTACAACCGGAACTTTTAGTTCAAACGAACTACGTCGACTTAGAAAACGTGTTTGAGGCAACTAGAACCAATCCGCCGGGTTTTGTTTTCGACCGACACTTGGAGCAAGTTCCAATACCCTCCCAAGGACCCTTGGAATCGTTCAAATCCAGCTCCCATGCCCAGGTGAATTTTTCACCCCCCACCCAGAACTTTTAGTTCAAATGAACTAAATTGGACTTAGAAAACACTTTTGACTAAACCGGGACCAATCTGCCGAGTTTTTTATTTGTCCGACACTTGGAGTGAGTTTCAATACCCTCCCAAGGACCCCTAGAAACAGTCGAAACCCCGCTTCCATGCCCTGGTGAATTTTTCACCCCCCGCCCAGAACTTTTAGTTCAAATGAACTAAATTGACTTAGAAAATGCGTTTGAGGCAACCGGGACCAATCTGCCGGGTATTTTTTTCGTCCGACATATGGAGCGAGTCCCAATACCCTCCCAGGGACCCCTGGAACCGACGGAACCCCTCTCCCATTCCCCGGTGAACTTTTCACACATCATAAAAGATGGAACGCAATACATACAAAACACTCATTTTTATTTTTAACATTGCATTTCAAACCACTCCCAACTCTCTCTCTGTTTTCTCTCCATTCCCGGTGACTTTTTTAGGGCAATAGATTCGGTGTTCCGTTGTTGCCAACTCTCATTCTCTCTCTTTCAAAATACCCTAATTTCAAAATTTGGTTTGTTGTTCATTATATTCTTAGGTACTGCGTTTCTCATCTTCAAAATGTTGAAATTGTAGTTACAAATGTTAATGGATTATTGTGGTTTGTTCGATATTTTTTTAATTTCTTTTATCTTTTTCTTGTAAATCGATTGAATAGTTTTTCAATTACTTTCAAAATTGAGTCAATTTTATTCTTTTTTTTAAAAAAAAAGGATTTGTAGAGGAATATCCTGTTCAAGGTTAGAACCTTAACGCACCCACTCCGATCTCTATTGTTTGTTAGACCTACTTTTATTGTTTGTTAGAGATTTTTTGTTTAAAAAATTTGCTAGACATTGTTTTTAGTAATATCTAGGTAGGGTTATTTAATTTTTTTTTGTACACCACTTAGACCTATTCTTATTGTTTGTTAGAGATTTTTTTTAAGAAAACTTGCTAGAGATTTTTTTTTAGTAATATCTAGGTAGGGTTATTTTAATTTTTTTACAATTTTTTTTGTAATATCTATGTACGGTTATTTTAATATTTTTTTAGGTTTGTATACCACTTAGACCTATTCTTATTGTTTGTTAGAGATTTTTTTTGGGCAAAATTTGCAAGAGATTTCTTTTAGTAATATCTAGGTAGGGTTATTTTAATTTTTTTACAATTTTTTTTGTAATATCTACATAGGGTTATTTTAATATTTTTTTCTCCGCTTCTCTTTTATTGTAAAGTTATTTATATTGTCTTTATGTGCATTTGTTTCCTCCACGACTTTATTTTTCATTTTTTATGTGTTTAGTTTAAAATTTTCTTTAGATGCATTTGAAGTATTATTTGCTATAATATTGATATTCCTGTTGATGAGTTTTTTTTTATTGTGTATGTGAATGTAGATGGAAGACAAATTCGTATTAGTAATATGCTATACCAATGGCCAAATATTACCCGACCCTCAAGGTGTATCGTATGATAGTCCCCCGATTGGCATTGCAAGAGTTCGATTCGGCATTAGTTTTGAAGAATTTGAAGGGGTTATCCAAAATGTATTGCAGATTACCGGTGGTTCAAGAATAAGTATAACCTATAGATGTCCGTTGTTTCTTAGAGTTGAAAACTTAAATTATACGACTGTTTCGATTAGAAATGAACACGAGTTAAGGGACATATTTGCCATGGTGCAAGAGATTCCACCTCATAATAATATGGAGTTATGTGTTGATGTTGTCAGTGGAATTCCAACTCAAGCTCATACGAGGAGTTCCCCAAGCTATGCACATGTAGATGGCCCCAGTGCACGAAGATCATTGGAGAATATTGGTCCAAGTACAATGTCACACATTAAAGCCGTAAATGTGGGCACAAGACCTAAGTTTGATGCCACTTGTCCATCTATGGCACGTTTATCTAATGATGATGATGATGATTTCAATATTGATGATGACCGTGAACAAATCAGTGAAGATAGCGATGAAGACAATACAGTGATGGAGGACAAGAGACAGCTAATCCAATCGATTTGAGTAATGCACTCTTGACGGTAATACAAAATGATGGATCTTTGCATGCAACTCCATTACAATAGGAAGACAATGGGTTGAGCATGGAGGATAATGAGACACGTGAAACTCAGTTGCATGGTGTAGGGGGCTCTCACGATACACCTCAACCTACCACAACAGGTTATAAGGCTCCATCACCGAGTTTCATGGAACTTAATCATCAGGCCATGACACCAATGTCAGATGATCATGAAAACATATCTGTGGGTTGGAATGAGTCACATGATTTTTGCAAAGGACTCACATTTCCCAGTAAAGAAGACTTGCAACATACTGTGAAGCGATGTTGCATAGCAGCACAATGTGAATATGTTGTTGTTGATTCAGAACCCAATGTATGGTCAATTAGGTGCAAGAAGTGGAAGGACGGTTGTCAGTGGAGGTTGAGGGCAGCAAAACGTAAAAGGACAGGGATGTTTGAGATCACAAAGTGCGAGGGAACCCACACATGTGTGTTTCCTTGAATGTCACAGGACCACAAATAATTGGATTTATCACTAATTTTTCGTGCGGTACCTAAAATTGTAAGGCGAGATCCTTCAACTTCAGTGGGTGCGCTTCACGAAATAATTAAAGACAAATACAAATACAACGTGCATTATAAGAAAGTGTGGCATGCAAAACGGAAGGTGATGGAGAAGATTTTTGGTGATTGGGAGGGATCATACAACGTGCTTCCTAAGTGGATAGATGCATTGAAAGCAACCAATCCAGACACTATTGCAAGAGTTATGCACTACAAGGAAGATCCAAAATATCTTGGTGTAGTAGCTTTTCGTCGTTGTTTTTGGGCATTTGGTGCTTCAATCGAGGGCTTCAAAATGATGGTACATACTTATATGGAAAATACCATGGTAAGATGCTCATTGCCACGGGTATTGATGCAGCTAGTCATATATTTCCTCTCGCATTTGCCATCGTTGAAGAAGAAAATACAGATAATTGGGCGTGGTTCTTCAAAGTCCTTCGATGTCAAGTGACGAATAGAGTTGGCATTTTCCTAATCAGTGATCGCCATGCAGGTATTTTGAAAGCCATTAGAGACCCCGAGAATAGTTGGACAGATCCCAATGCATATCATAGATATTGTTTGTGACATGTAGGCAGTAATTTCAATGATAAAATACACAACCATGGGTTGAGAGATTTGGCTAAGAAAGCGGGTTCACAACACCAACCACAAAAATTTGAGGCAGTAATGGAAAATTTGAACATAAACAAGAAGTTTGCACAAGGTGGCACAATGTCATTAACAAAAAGCTGTGGACAATGGCATACGATGGTGGAGTGCGGTATGGTTGGATGACTTCCAATGTAGCTGGTAAGCGTGTCTTTTTATTTCATATCATCGTTTATGACTATTTCAATATGCATGATTATATATATATGTGTGTGTTGATCTTTTTATGTTTGTTATATGTTTTTCTTGTTTTTATCTTTGTAAAAAGCTTTAATGACGTCCAAGTGTCGGACGAATAAAAAACTTGGCGGATTGGCCGCTGTTTAGTCAAAAGTGTTTTCTAAGTCCAATTTAGTTCATTTGAACTAAAAGTTCTAGGTGGGGGATGAAAAATTCACTGGGACTTGGGAGCGGGGTTCCAACAGTTTTCGGGGTTCTAGGGAGGGTATTGGGACTCTCTCCAAGTGTCAGACGGATAAAAAACCCGGCGGATTGGTCCTGATTGCCTCAAACGCGTTTTCTAAGTCAATTTAGTCCATTTGAACTAAAAGTTCCGGGTGGGGGGTGAGAAATTCACCAGGGCATGGGAATGGGGTTTCGACGGTTGTGAGGGTTCTAAGGAGGGTATTGGGACTCTGTTTAAGTGTCGTTCGAATAAAAAACTCGGCGGATTGGTCGTAGTTTAGTCAAAATTATTTTCTTAGTCAATTTAGTTCATTTGAACTAAAATTTTCGGTTGGGTGTGAAAAATTCACCGGGGCATGGGAGCGAGGTTCCGTCAGTTCTTGGGGTTCCATAAAGGGTATTGGGACTCACTCCAAGTGTTGGACGAAAAAAAAAACTCGGCAGATTGACCGCGGTTGAGTCAAAAGGGCTTTCTAAGTCGATTCAGTTCATTTGAACTAAAAGTTACGGTTGGAGTGTGAAAAATTCACTGGGGCATGAGAGCGAGGTTCCGTCGGTTCCTGGGGTCCCTTGGAGGGTATTGGGACTCGCTCGAAGTGTTGGACGAAAAACAAAACTCGGTAGATTGACCGCAGTTGAGTCAAAAGGGTTTTCTAAGTTGATTTAGTTCATTTGAACTAAAAGTTTCGGTTGGGAGGTGAAAAGTTCACCAGGGCATGGGAGCAGGGTTTAGTCGGTCTCAGGGGTCCCTAGGAGGATATTGGGACTCGCTCCAAGTGGCGGTCTGGAAAAAAACCCGGAGGATTGGCTGTGGCCTAAAAATTTCTTACTTAAAAAAAAATATATATATATATATATATTTCTTCTGAAAGACGCTTTCTACGTGACAAAAAAAATCAATCAGCGCCTACGTGGAAAAATCGCTGTTGAATGTTAGGTATATGGGTCAAAATTTTGAAAAATTTGGTATTAGGGCCATAATTTTAATTAATTATACTAATCAAGGAAAAAACCCTGTGAGAAGACCTATTCCCAACTTGCAAGTGGGAGAAGACCTATTCTCAACTTATGAGTGTGACACGAGCATTTACAACTATGAGCAACACTTGCTCTAACCCAGTGACTTACTGGTCACTACAACCTGAATACAAGATGAGATATGATTCCTTTTACTCAGAATCAAAATGTTACTTACAAATGATCGTAAGTTTGAGCACAAATGAAAGACGACTAACTTTCAAAGAGTTTTTGCACAACTGAAAACTGTTAATACGTTTTTGAATGAATATCAGTTTTCGTATATGATTAGTTTTTTTTTTGCCCTTAGGCAGCACATATATATAAAAATAGCAGAGGTTCAATGGACTTGATGAATTTTGGCGCTCTAGGTTATTTCAAATACAACATCTACATTCTTTCTCGAAAATGGATCGATTCAGTTATGTGCATATTACGACGATAACACCTGAATCATCTGATCCTTTTACGAAAATGGAATGTTCTGACACAGTATTAGAACGTTCAAAAAGTTCTGAAAAAGTTATTATACGATTATGAAAAGTTCTGAAAAGTATTCTACGGTTATGAAAAAGTTAACTGCCATTGTCAGAACAATAACATTTGTTGAATTAGCGTCCTTGCGCATAATAACAACTTTTGCCATTTTGTTCCTTGAGGGCGCTCATAGAGTATAAGCGTCCTGCTGAACATTGAAGTGAAGACGCTACTAAGTTGTAAGCGTCCTGACTTACTTTTACGATTAAATGACTTAAATCACGAGGGCACTACTTTGACAGTTAACGTCTTGCTTTGTTTTAAAACATTTAAACACACAAGGGCGCTACTCATAAATAAGCGTCATACTTTGTTTTAAAACAAACTTAAAAGGTATTAAGTTCGCTGATGGACAGTAAGCGTCGTGAAAGTTATTAAGTTGATTCTAAAGATGAGGGCGCTTCTACACAAGTAGCTTCCTGATAGTTTATTCAACTTATCACTATCACTGTACTTAAAGATATAAATCACTTAAAAACAAAAAGAACTTCCAGCGAGTTGAAACTAAGTCAGCGTCCTGACATTCTCAAAGGTTGACAAAAAGGAAGGTCGCTACTCTCAAGTAAGTGTCCTTATGAATCAGTTCATATCAACCTTGAGCGTCCTAATATTTTATCAGCGTCCTTATTCATCAAGTCCAGAGGGGCACTGCTAAAACATTAGAGTCCTGAAAGACTCTATAAAGATGATTTTTGATTTCTCGATTAAGCTCTATAAAACAACAAGATATTTCCAGATTAAATCAATTTCATTAAAACAAGCAGTCTTAATAATGCTGAATCAAATGGCATAGAAGGTTCTACAACCTATCATAATCTAATCATAGTACCGAACATCTTCAAATGGTCATGGTCTTCAAGTAGATCTTTAATACGTCCGCCATGCATCATTGATTCTTTTGAGACCTTCAGGTAAGATTAGATATCCCATATATGCAGTAATATCATAAACATAATGTTCTTTGTAATCATCAAAATATCTTTCATATTAGGGACATATTCTCGTAAGGGACATGAGGATAATTGGTTATACAATCTCCCCATTTTTGTTGATTTCAAACACATTACGACTATAGGCTTTGAAACAAGCTAATAAAATGATGTGTGTATGCATGAGATGTGGTACTAATGTTCCTTGTTTCATATGATATGAGTGTATTTCAAAGCAATGTACTTAAAACGCCGCTAAGATTCCCCCTTTTGTTACGCAGCTGAATATATGATGCTTCAATGATATCACTTCTCCCCCTTTTGAAATATCAAAAAGAGTAAAGTATCATGAAATATGTCTCCCCCCATATAGAGGTAAGCATCACAAATCAGTCTCAGAGAACATGCCAAGTTCTTTTCGAATGTGAACAAACTGGTCTTTTGGTAAGGCTTTAGTAAATTTGTCAGCCAATTATTCTTTGGTTCCAATGTGAGATAATATGACTTATCCATTTTGTACATGATCCCGTAAAAAGTGATGTCTTATTTGAATATGCTTAGTTCGGGAGTGCAATACAAAATTTTTAGATATGTTAATAACACTAGTATTATCACACAAAATCTTAGCACATTGAATAAATATTTGATAATCCTGAAGTATTGTTTCATGTAAAGAACCTGAGGATAGCAACTTCCAGCTACAACATATTCTGTTTCACCTGTGGATAATGCCACAAAGTGTTGTTTCTTGCAAAACCAAGAAATCAAAGAATTTTCAAGAAAGTGACAAAATTCAGAGGTAATTTTCCTATCAGTTAGACTACTGGCATAGTCAGAGTCTACATAATTTCTCAGTTTAAATGTAGTACCTTTGGAATACCAAATTCTTAAGTGTGTTGTGCCATTTATGTATTTGAATATTTGTTTGACACACTTTAAATGAAATTCTTTAGGTTCTAATTGAAATCTTGCACAAAGACAGACAGAACATAATGCTAGGTCGACTTGTTGTTAAGTACAATAGATTTCCAATCATACTTCTATACAGTTTTGAATCAATTGATTTTCCTTTTTCATCCTTATCTAATTTGATTGCAGAGGTACAGGAAGTATCAATCGATTTCAAATTATGCATTTCAAACTTTTTAACCATTTCCTTAGCATACTTTGATTGGCTTATGAAGGTGCCTTTCGGCATTTTCTTAATTTGCCAGTCGAGAAAGTATGTAAGTTCTCCCATCATACTCATTTCAAATTCTTTCTGCATTAATTTAGAAAACTCATCACACAATTCTTTGTTTGATGCACCAAAAATGATATCATCCACATATATTTGAACAAAAAGCATATTATCAGTATGGTGTTTGATAAACAAAGTTGGATCAAGTTTTCCTTTTTGAAACTTATGATCTAAAAGAAATGAACTCAGTCGATCATACCAAGCTCTTGGAGCTTGTCTTAATCCATATAAGGTTTTGTGGAGTTTGAACACAGATTCCGGGTCTTGAGCATGCTCAAACCCTGGAGGTTGTTCCACATATACCTCTTCATTGATGTATCCATTTAGAAGAAGACTCTTTACATCCATTTGGTATAAGGAAAAATCCTTATAACAAACATAGGCAAATAACATCCTTATTGTCTCTAATCTTGCTACTGGGGCAAAGGCTTCTTCGAAGTCTATGCCTTCTCCAACTTAGCCTTATTGTGGACAATGATACCTTGTTCATTCTTTTTGTTTCTAAAGATCCATTTGGTTCCTATAACAGATTGATAGAAAGGTCTAGGAACTAATTCCCATACTTTGTTTCGCACAAAGTGTCCTAGTTCTTCTTGCATGGCAAGAATCCAGTTTTCATCCTTCAGTGCCTCTTCCACTTTAATTGGTTCAAATTATGATACAAAAGCAACGAGGTATTGATCTTTTTGAATTGAAGCTCTAGTGGATACACCCTTTCGTGGATGTCCTAAAATTTGATCTTGGGAAAGACCTTGAAGCAGTCTAGAGTTTTTAGAAGATTCTAAAGATGGTTCAGGTTCAAGATCTATAATCTTGGTTGTCTTGGGTTCATCATTATCAAAGTTTAATTGTTTAAATTTATCCTCAAGACTTTTCTTATTTTCATTTTCATCAAAATTTATGTGAATTGATTCTTTTACAGTTTGATTAGATTTGTTGAACACCCTGTAGGCTCTACTATGAGAAGAATATCCTAAGAATATTCCTATGCCAGGTTTAGGTTCAAACTTATCTAGATTGTCTTTATCATTAAGAATAAAACATTTGCATCCAAATACTCGGAAGTAACTGATGTTGTGTGTTCTACCCTTCCATAGTTCATATGGAGTTTTATTCAAATATTTTCTGATTAGAACTCGATTCATTACATAGCAGGTAGTGTTAATAGCTTCACCCAAAAAATGATTTGCAATGTTATACTCATTAAGCATTGTTCTACTCATCACCTGCAGAGTTCTATTTTTTCTTTCAATTACAACATTTTGTTGTGGTGTCTTAGGGGCTGATGATGGTGAGTGTAACCTTGATTGTTACAAAATTCTTTGAGATTTTTATTGACAAATTCACCACCTCTATCACTCTTAATTATGTTGATCTTATAGCCCTTTTCATTTTTGACTCTTTTACAAAATTTTATAAATGTTTCACATGCATAAGATTTATGAGCTAATAGAAATACCCATGTGAATCAAGTAAAGTCATCAACAATCACAAATACATATGATTTGCCACCTAAGCTTTGGGTTTTGGTTGGTCTGAAAAGATCCATGTAAATCAGTTTGACAGCTCTAGAGGTTGATTGATGCTTCTTGCTCTTAAATGATGATTGGGTATGCTTACCAAGTTGACATGGTTCACAAACTTATCATTTGAGTAAGTTTCTTTTGGAATACCCTTCGCAAGATCACGTTTGACAATTCTAGATATGTTATCCATATTAACATGAGCTAATCTCCTATGCCATAGCCATGCATCATTACAAGAGATATCACTTAAACATGTTACATTTTGTTTTTTCATGTCATTAAAGTTTGTGCAATATACATTCTTAAGTGTAGATGCCATGAATGCAATAGATTTATCTGCATGCTTGACAGTGCACCTATTTGCTTCAAAAGAAATGTCATAACCCTTGTCACATAATTGACTTATGCTCAAGAGGTTATGCTTCAGCCCTTTAACATGAAGTACATCAGATATGGATAGAAAATTGTTACCAATAGTTATGATGCCTTCTATGTCACCTTTGCTACCGTCTCCGAAAGTGACCTTTCCTCTTTTCTTTTTTTCAAGGCTCAAAAATTTAGATTTATCTCCAGTAATATGCCTTGAGCAGCCACTGTCTAGATACCATGTATCTTCATTTTTGCATATCTACACAACATAAAATACTTTTGACTTTGGTACCCATACAAGTTTGGGTCCATGCATGTTAATATCAATAAGAGAAAATTTTTCAACCCATGCATATTTCTTTTTCTTTCTACTTAAGACATTACATCTAAGTGTGGTGTGCCCTTCCCTACGACATTTGTGACATGTTGGTCTTTTGGTCAGTAAGGTATTATATTCCTTTTGTTTTGACCCATGTGTATAGCCTAAGCCAGCTTTATCGAATGCACATCTTTGTAATCCCAACATCATGTCAAATAATTTTTGACCATTTGTGAATTTAATCACTGTGCAGTTCAGGTCTTCCTTTTCTTTTATAAGAGTTTTATTTTCATTTTTCAGTTTTCAAACAACTTTCTTAAGTTGTTCATCGTCTAGAGACAGTCCGTCTAGCTTTTCTTGTTGGAATTCTATTTCCTCAAGAGCTTCTTCAAGACTATGCTTGAGCTTTTTATTTTTCTTGGTTTCTTTACTAAGTTTTGTCTTAAGCTCCTGAATATGAGTATAGAGCTCATTAAGTTTGTCAATGGGTTCATATTTTACCTCTGTCCTTGCCATTAAGCACAATGCAGCAGTGTGATTTGAAACCACTTCATCTTCGCTTGAGATTGAATCATCCCATGTGGCTTTGAGAACTTTTTTGTCTTTTCTATACGAGTTGGTGTTCTTATATTTTATGGGACATTCACTCTTTATATGACTTGGTTTGTTACAGTCGTAACATATTAACTCTATAGGTTTAGACTTGAGTAAGAGCTATTCTTACTCTTTCTCCTAAGTAACTTGTTGAACTTTCTAGATAACATTGCCATGTCATCTTCTGAGTCTGAATCATCTTCAGAATCAGTTTCAACATTGAGGGCAATAGATTTCTTTTCTTTTTCCTCAACCTTGACTGGGCACATCATATCTTTTATCTTCAACTCATAAACCATTAATGAACTACATAGTTCATCAAAAGTGTATTCAACCAAATTTTTGGCTTCTTCAATGGCTGTGGCCTTGGGTTCCCAAGCTTTGGGTAAGCCTCTTAGAAACTCTCTAACAGTTTCTTCTTGGTCATGTTGTTTTCCTAGGTTCTTCATCTCATTGATGTTTGTTGTAAACCGAGCAATAACCTCAACTATCGAATCAGTTTCTTTCATCCTATAGGTCTCATATTTTTCAACTAACAATTGGAGCCTTGCCTTTTTAACTTGCAAAGTTCCTTTGTGGGTGACCTCCAACTTGTTCCGGGTTTCCTTAGCAGTTTCACACGCATTAACTCTATTGAACTCTTCGACGGATAGATTGCAAATTAAAATGTTTACAGCTTGGTTATTTAATAACTCTCTTTTCTTTTCTTTGGCACTCCATTCGTCCAGTTCCTTCGGGACAGTAGCACCATCTACTATTTTAGTAGGTGTTGGACATCGGTTTGTCACAACATCCCACATCTCTAAGTCTTGGGCTTTGAGGTAGTACCTAATTTTAGTTTTCCAGTGGGAATAGTTTTCTACCTTGACTAGTGGTGGTCGGTTGGTGGAGTTTCCTTCACCTGAGAGATAAGTACTTCTTTCGTTTTGTCCTGCCATACTTAATCAAAGATGGTTAGATACTTTGACGATTAACCTACTCTGATACCCATTGTTGGCCCATATATGTCCAAGAGGGGGGTAAATTGGACACTTAGTATATTTTAACCTTTCTTAAAAATGTGTGGATTAATGAAAGCAGATTAAACAAAGTATAACAACTAAATACAGTAAATGTAAATGAGACAATGCACTCAAGATTTATTGTGGTTCGGCCTCGTCTACATCCACTATCTAACCTCCTCAGTTAGGATTTTTTCAAACTCCACTATGGACCTTCTTACGGGTGAAGATCAAACTGATACACTTTCTCAACTTACGGATGTGAGAACTATCGTTTCTTAGCTTACAAGTGTGAGAAGACTAGTTCTCAACTTGCGGGTGTGAGAAGACCTATTCTCAACTTGTAGGTGGTAGAAGACCTATTCTCAACTTACTGGTGGGAGACGACCGTTTACAACTATGAGCAATACTTTCTCTAACCCAGTGACTTACCAGTCACTACAAACTAAATACAATATGAGATATGATTCCCTTTACTTAGAATCAAGTGATACTTACAAAGTTTTGGATTGAACCTTTTGTTATCACAGATTCAGCAAAATATGTATGATGAAGTTTATGCTGAAAATAGGTTCAAAGAGTTTTTGTCTTCTTCAATGGATTTTCAAAATGATGAAGATGAAGATCAATCAATCCAGAAGACTTGAAGTTTTTCTTTCGAAATGATCGTAAGTTCAAGCACAAATGAAAGACGACTAACTTTCAAAGAGTTTTTACACAACTAAAAATTGTTAATACATTTTTGAACGAATATTAGTTTTCGTATATGATTAGTTGTTTTTCTGCTCTAAGGAAACACATATATAAATAACAGAGGGGCAATGGACTTGATGAATTTTGGCGCTCTAGGTTATTTCAAATACAACGTCTACATTCTTTCCCGAAAATGGATCGATTTAGCTATGTGCGTATTACGACAATAACACTTGAATCATATGATCCTTTTACGAAAATGGAATATGTTCTGACACAGTATTAGAACGTTCAAAAAGTTTTGAAAACTATTCATACGGTTCTGAAGAAGTTAACTGTCATTGTCAGAATAATAACATTTGTTGAATTAGCGTCCTTGCTTATAATATCAACTTTTGTCGTTTTGTTCCTTGATGGCGCTCATGGAGCATAAGCTTCTTGTTGAACATTGAAGTGAGGGTGCTACTAAGTCGTAAGCATCCTTACTTACTTTTATGATTAAACGACTTAAATCATGAGGGCGCTACTTTGACAGTTAGCGTCCTGCTTTGTTTTGAAACATTTAAATGCACAAGGGCGCTACTTATAAGTAAGCATCCTATTTTGTTTTAAAACAAACTTAAAAGGTATTAAGTTTGCTGATGGACGGTAAGTGCCCTGAAAGTTATTAAGTTGATTCTAAAGATGAGGGCGCTCCTACACAAGTAGCGCCCTGATAGTTTATTCAAGTTATTACTATCAATGTCCTTAAAGATATAAATCACTTAAAACAAAATGAACTTCCAGCGAGCTGAAACTAAGTCAGCGTCCTGACATTCTCAAGGGTTGACAAAAAGGAAGGTCGTTACTTTCAAGTAAGTGTCCTTATGAATCAGTTTAATTCAACCTTGAGCATACTAATATTTTATTAGCGTCCTGACTCATTAAGTCCAGGAGGGCGCTGCTAAAACCTTAGCTTCTTGAAAGACTATAAAAATGAATTTTGATTTCTCGATTAAAGCTCAATAAAATAACAAGATATTTTCGAATTAAATCAATTTGATTAAAACATGCAGTTATGCATAATGCTGAATCAAATGGCATAGAAGGTTCTACAACCTATCATAATCTAATCATAGTACCGAACATCTTCAAATGGTCATGGTCTTCAAATGATCTTTTGTTTTTTTTTTTTTGTTTTTTTTGTGCAATCCAATGGTATTACACTTTAAATGTCACATCCAGCCCGGACGTGCCTAAACCGGCGGTACACTCTCGGACGGGGCGCGCAATTGGAACAATAGCAACGGTAACAACAAAGTGCGCAGCGGAAAATATAACACACAGTACAAATCTGATTTCATTTAATTCTGAATATTTTTTGTGTACATAAAATGGTCAAGGGAACATACTCCCCAAAATCCCCAATGAATAATACAGAGGGTACAAAAATGTGGGCCCCATAATCTGCACCCAGTCCACTCTAATTTCTTGTGGAAGATTGGATAATAATGGAGTGAGCTTAACGCGCTCAGTGGGTAAAATAGTTCGTGAGTATAACAATTAATAAAGCATACTTCAATATCAAATATCTTAAATACACAAGCGAGCATCATAATCAATCAATATGTATGTATGCATGACACCGTCTCGTAGTGGTTTGATGAACGTACATCGCCTGAGTTCACGTACAAATGTCTGTCCGGACGTTTCTCCCCTGGCATAGCCAGGTTCTATTGTACGTCCCTCCTTAGGAACGATGCTCTGGATTCACGTACTGATGTCCCTCCCCAGGCGTAGCTGGGTTTTCATGTACGTCCCTCTCCAGAGAAATATAATGAATAGCGAGCAATGGTCCTAACTATTCTATGAGTCATAAACCACATACATCCCTAGGTGGTGATATGTATGATGCCAATGCATGAACTGGTCTAGTCTACTGGTCTGGTCTTTACTTGATATTTAGACTGACTTTGGCAACGTCTAGTGATCCTTATCAGGGTCGGTATTACGACGTGCAAGGTTAGGACATTCAGTAGTACTTGTATAAGCTGATAGCTTTTAATAAGACCAACTAGATCAGTCCCCAGTTGAGAGGTGAGATACAAGGTCTGCTTAAATACCAATCGCCTAGAGCAACCCGCTGCCTCCCGTTCACTATTTAAAGTTACTGAGGACAAGACCGAGTTTAGTTGAGTCAGATTGACCACAAATCTGGCATTATAATAGTATAATACGTGAATTCCAAGTGTACAGGCAAAAGTGCGACAGTATAAACATTATATGACATAATGCAGTGTAAATGAACAGTAGATATAATAATAACTGAATGTAAACTTTAATAAAAGTTATAAGACACGCAAACTTATGTTTCGTTCCCCACCTTCAGATAAAAAGTTATTCTTTCAGATCTGGCGCTTTCCTCCGGACAAAACTTCATCGCACCGTACCGAGAGTCTCGGACAGAGAGTCTCAAAAACTAAAAACTCAGAATAAGTGGAAAGAGGAGGAAAAATCACAATTTGGAGTGAATTTGGTGTGAAAAATGAAGAGGGGGGGTTAGTTTATATAGAGGTTTTTGGAGCCTGAACGTTCGGGCGTTGCCCGTGAAAAAAAGAAATTTTTTTTTTTGTGTGTGCAATCCTAGGGTATTACATCTTTAATACGTCCGCCATGCATCATTGATTCTTTTGAAACCTTCAGGTAAGATTAGATATGCCATATATGCAGTAATATCATAAACAAAATGTGGTTTGTAATCATCAAAATATCTTTCATATTAGGGACATATTCTCGTAAGGGACATGAGGATAATTGGTTTTACAGTGTTTGGTTTGTGAATGAGGTGCAATTTTATGTATTCAAATATTCAGAAAAAAAAAGAAGGAAATTGTGTTTGGTTAATCATATTTGAAGAAAACAACATATTTGAAGAAAACAATATAAAAACATTTTTCTTATATTTTATTTTGAGGTTGTATTTTTGTTTTTAAATCACGAACCAAACGAAGGCTAAATTAACAACTTTTGTCGTAGCTAGATTTCTTTCATTTGCTAGAAGAGGGCTCTTCTTGTTAATATAGTTCTTCAAAGTCACTATATTTATTAAGCTAGTGTTCTTAAATATTTATTCCATTAACCATATTTAAGAAGATAGAAGGCTTGCTTGGGAGATTTATGTTAGCAATAATGAAAAGAAAAACAAATAACAATTGAAATAATATTAAAATAAAACAAAAAAATTTCAAACAACAATATGTATATTAATCATTATAATAGAAACAATTGAAAAAGTTTAGAAAATAAACCAAATTTAGCATAGTAGAGGTTGAACAAGATGGAACCTAGGACACAGTGTCCTTGAACTATTCTACCATTCATGTAAACGACGACATACTACTGCACACAAGAATCTTTCTTAACACAACTTAGTTCTCATAGCTATGTTCATTTTGGTCATAACCATCTCCCTGGTTCTGCAAGAGTTCTTAACGAATCAAGCCCTTCAGAATTCCCCTTTGAAGCAGCCCCAATTCTCTCTCACATAGGTGATTTTTTAATTAAGAGTAACCCCCCCATTACTTTGCTTGCATTCCCGACGCCTAAGACTTATTAAAAGCCTAGCTTATCCTTTTCCTCACGGTTATCGTTGTTTTCATCATAAGAATGAACAAGGGAATAATCCCTATAGTGATCCAATATAGTCTTTATAATTAGATTGTCCATATGAACCTAAATCTTGAGATCTCCAATCAATAAGGTTGGGTTTCCACGGTAGTTATTCTGTCATGGGCTTTAATCCCATTCTCCTCGATGATTTCTCAACTAACTCTATGTTTAACCCTTTGGTTAGTGGATCTGCTATGTTATCTTTTGACCTCACATAGTTAATAGAGATAACTCTAGTTGAGAGTAGTTGTCTAATGGTATTGTGTCTCTGACAAATATGTCTTGATTTACCATTATACATGTTGCTCTGTGCCCTGCCAATAACAGATTGACTATTACAATGTATGCATATTGTTGGCACAAACTTTGTCCACGTTGGGATACCCTCAAAGAATTGACGTACCCATTATGCTTCTTCCTCACATTTGTCTAATGTGATGAATTCAGATTCCGTTGTGGATTTGGCAATAATTGTTTGTTTTGAGGTTTTCATGAATTCAGTGAGACCATTCATCACATAGTTCTGACACAGAAAATTAGAATGCTTCCAAGCATCAATCGCACTGATGACTTTGATATCATGCTCATCATCTTCTTTGAGCTTTGCTGCATCTTCAGTCAAGAATCTAGCGAGATTCAAGGTGGTCAAATAGAATAACATCTTTTGTTGCCACTTCTTGAAATTCAATCCAATAAATCTCTCCAGTTTTTCTCCATGATTAACAGGATACGTTGTTGGTACACCCACTGGAGTTGGTACTTGAGCCATAAAAGGGTTTGATGCTTGGGTCACGACAGTATAAATTATATTCACGATAGAGTCACTTGCTATTTTTGAAACACAACATCAAATTTTCTTGTTTCATTAAATGAATGCACGTTGAAGGTCAAAACCTTATAACTTAGACAACTCTTTGAAGATTGATTCCAAAGGCCTCCAATTTGAATTCTTGATCTAATCGACTAGTGAGTCTCCAAGCTGAGTGGAGTTACATGCACTATGCAAGGTTTTGCTTAAAAACCACTCGTCTAAAGCAACAAAGCTTCCTCCTGTTCACTATTTAGCATACGACTTAGGACAAGACTTGACTAGTATTGACTAGGCCAATCAAGCAGAATTGGTGCAACCAATGAAAAATCCTAGCTAATGAGCTTGGTGATTAAGATATTTTTTTACAAAAATAATATATATTTTTTTAGAGAATCTAGCAAAATATTATTTTTCGCAAATATATATTAAAACTATTCATAATATTATATTTCCAAAATAATATACCTAAGCAAAATATTATTTTCAAAATAAATATCCTGAACGACAGTTGCCAATAGAACGACCTGCGATACTCCCTAGGAAAGTGATAAGTTGACTTTTAATAGTTGGTTTGTATGTTAATTTGATAGAATTTTAGGGTTATTTGGTTAGTTTTTAGGTGTTTTTGCATGATTAGTATACTTAGTTGTTTTACATGTATTTAAGTTTTATTTTAGGTTTTTATCATGAATAAAGACTTTTTGATACATGTTAATATCATAGATATCATATACTTTGAGTGCATTTCATTATAGTTTAATTATTTGATTAATTGCATAAAATTTACACTTGTTTATACTTTGTTTTGTAGGTAAATAAGGAGTTCAAAGTGGTGGAAATGATGCTCAAATGGTGCTGAAATGAGGCCAAGAACATGTGCAAAAAGTGGAGAAGAGATGAAGAATGAAATGAGGCCAAGAACATGTGCAAAAAGTGGAGAAGAAATGAAGAATTGAAGTTCAAAAAGCCAAAAAAATGGCTAAGTCCACAAGCTAAACAAAGCCACCGCCACCCCCAAAACCCGAGACTGGGCGCCGCGGCGCCCAGGTAGTGAAGTGCGGTGGTGAAGAAATAGTAAGCCGCGGCGCTAGGTTTTGTAGAAGTGCGGGATTTGCGATTTTTGCGAGATTTCTGTGCCCATTTTGGTTTTTTTCACCCACTGTTGTATATAACTCGTTTTAGGGTTTTATTAGGGGAATTTATCACATTCTATCTCTCATTCTAGCACATTAGATAGCAATTAATTAAGTTTAGGCTTGAGAAAAGAAGGCAAGAAAGAGGTTGAAGAAGGAAGAAGTTGCAGGTTTGGGGAAGAAGAAGAATGAGTTTTCTACTTGTAAAAGGGGGTTTGCCTTCATTTCTATTCTATTCCAGCTTGTTTCCATGATGTCTTCTTTAAATTTCTACCCTGTACATATGGATTTGAATATGAGCTAGACTTTTGATCTAGGGTTTTGATTGAACTATGTTGGATCTTATGATTTGAGTATTGTTTATGTGTTTTTGAGCTATTTTTTAGATTTATTTGCAATTATCTATGCTTCATGCCTTCAAATTGCTGATCACTCTTTGATTAATCTTAGATTCAATATCTTACACTCAGGGGAGGTGATATTGAATCAGATCTAAGAAATTGCAACCTAGAGTAGTAATATTGAGTCGAGAGACCTATGAATTTTTTTGAAATCCATTAAAATAAATTATAGAACTAAAAACATTCTTGATCTATTTACTTACACTCGGGAGAGGGGGTTGATAACTTAAGGGTAGATATTCAAAGTACTACTCGGGAGAAAGATTTGGATGATTAAGGATTCATGATTTATAAATCTAGAATTTTATTTAACAACTCAATGTTTAGAAATCATAAGAAACAACATAGCTTAATTTAACAACACAATGTTTAGAAATCATAAGAAACAATGTAGCTAGATCAAAACTCTAGAGTTACAAACCCATTGTTTTCTCTTCAAAATGACATTTGATTTTGTTTAATTTGCTTAGTTTACATTCCAACAATTAATTCATCCCAATTTGATCACCTAGATAAAATTAAAGTTTTAGTAGTTTTGGGCATTTTTAATAGTAAAATTGACTATATATGTGGACAATAAACCCAACTCACCTTGGGACTATATTATAACTTGATATTCGTACACTTGCGAAATAAATATTCACGATCAATTTTTTGGCGTCGTTGCCGAGGACACTGCAAATTTTACTATTGTTAATACCAATACGAATTGATTTTGATATTAATTTAGGTACTTTTCTTTTGTTTGTTATTTTTCTGAATTTGTTTTTCTCTTTTTCTTGACAAATTTCATTGGTTCATGCGAAGAGTGACAAGCGTTGAAATCGTACATCTCGATCCAGAGATTGAGAGAACTTTTGGGAGATTAAGAAGAGATAGAAGAGCACAAGTGTAGCGCCCTAGAAATTATTTCATCTAGCCCATGACCCGTTTGTGTTTTGCCCAAACTCTATGTATTTGCCTTGCTTTCTTGATTGTGTGTTTGATGCTTTATGTGTGTTATTTCGAGTGTTTTCGTGTGGTGTTATGTTGGGAAATAGGTGCGCGAAGTCTAGGGATGATCAGAGGTTCATCAGGTGTCGAAACGGGCAAAAAATGGGGTCTTGTGGCCATGGAGCGAGCTCCAAAGGAAGAAGAACGCGCTCCATGAATGCCCAAAAAAGTTGTAATACCCTGTATTTCACAAAAAAAAAAAATTTCTTTGGGCATATGTGCCCGGAAGTCCAGGCACCAAAACCTCTATATAAACCAACCCCCCCTATTTATTTTTCACACCAAATTCACTCCAAATTGTGATTTTTCCTCATCTTTCCACTCATTTTGAGTTTTTAGTCTTTTGAGACTCTCTGTTCGAGACTCTCGGTGCAGTGCGACAAAGTTATGTCCGGAGGAAAGCGCCAGATCTAAAAAAGAAGAAGTTCTTATCTAAAGGTGGGGAACAAAACATAGGTTTGCGTGTTTTATAACTTTTATTAAAGTTTACATTCAGTTATTATTATATCTACTGTTCATTTGCACTGCATTATGTCATATAATGTTTATACCGTCGCATTTATGCTTATACACTTGGAATTCACGTATTATACTGTTATAATGTCGGATGTGTGGTCAGTCTGACTCAACTAGACTCGGTCTTGTCCTCAGTAACTTTAAATAGTGAACGGGAGGCAGCGGGCTGCTCTAGGTGATTGGTATTTAAGCAGACCTTGTGTCTCACCTCTCAACTGAGGACTGATCTAGTTGGTCTTATTGAAAGCTATCAACTTATACAAGTAATACTGAATGTCCTAACCTTGCAAGTCGTGACACCGACTCTGATAAGGATCACCAGATGTTGCCAAAGTCAGTCTAAATGTCAAGAAAAGACAAGACCAGTAGACTAGACCAGTTCATGCATTGGCATCATACATATCACCACCTAGGGAAGTATATGGTTTATGACTCATAGAATAGCTAGGTGCATTGCTCGCTATTCATTATATTTCTCTGGAGAGAGACGTGCATGAGAAACCTGCTACGCCTGGGGAGGGACATCAGTACGTGAATCCAGAGCATCGTTCCTGAGGAGGGACGTACAGTGAGAATCTGGCTACGCCCGGGGAAGGACACCTGTACGTGAACTCAGGTGATGTACGTTCATCAAACCATTACGAGATGGTGTCATGCATACATACATATTGATTGATTATGATGCTCACATGTGTATTTAAGATATTTAATATTGAAGTATGCTTTATTAATTTTTATACTCACGAACTATTTACCCACTGAGCGCGTTAAGCTCACTCCATTATTATCCAAATTTTCATAGGAAATTAGGGTGGACTGGGTGCAGGTTTATGGGGCTCACATTTTGTACCGTTTGTATCATTCATTGGGGATTTTGGGGAGTATGTTCCCTTGGCCGTTTCATGTAGAAATTATATTCTGAATTAAATGAAATCAGAGTTGTACTGTGTGTAATTATATTTTCTGCTGCGCACTCTGTTGTTACAATTGTTATTACTCCAAATGCGCGCCCCGTCCGCGAGTGTAACGCCGGTTTAGGCGCATCCGGGCGGGGTGTGACAAAAGTATGAAATTTTACCCAGTTTCAGAGGAGTGCGCTCCATGAAAGAAATTTTCAAAAAATACAAATATAAGGCTCAGAGGAGCGTGCTCCAAGGCCCGAAAAACCCAAAAAAATAGTTTTTGCAAGTTTTTTTGTATGGGCCCAAAATGTTGGCCCAGTTATGTCCAAGAGGGGTGAATTGGACATTTAGACAATTTAAAATTAATTACAATGGCAAGATTAAAGTGCAGAAAAATAAGCAAGTATGCACAGTTGATTTATAGTGGTTCAGCTACTTGCCTATATCCACTACCTAGCCTCCTTAGTTTGGATTTCAACCTTATCACTATAGACCTTCTTACGGGTGAAGATCAAACCGTTACACCTTTTCTCAACTTGCGGGTGTGAGAACAACATTTACGCTACTCAGCTTCAAGGCGTGAGACCAACCTATCTTAACTTACGGGTGTGAGAACTACCATTTCTTCGTTGACAGAAGAATATCAACTCAAAAGTTTATGTAACTACTGTTACAACCTTGATATAGTATACAGGATATGAAATTGAGTACAACTGTATCCTATGAACTATCTCTCAAATTACTCTTTCAGCAAGAATGATATAAGTTAAAACAGTGCTGAACTATTTGAGTGAAAACGGTTCAAAACTTCAAATAGATTTTCAGATAAAGATACAATGTTAGCTCAGTATGAAAATCTTTTGAATATGTAAAGTCTCAAAGAAAACTACTGTGAAAACAGATCTACTTAAACGTTTTCTTGACCATATGAAAATTTGACTAAATTTCAAAATGTGTTTTAGCTCAGAAAATTTCGGTTCTTAACAAATTGTTAAGTGTCTGTATTTATAGACTTGTAGAGATGAAGTTGTTGCTCATTTGCATTTGAATTTCAAATATGAACGTTTACTCACAATAACTAGAATATACCACGAAAATGGCAATTGCACAATTCATGAATATTCTATTTTTCTTCAGATACACGAATAAGGAAAGTTTTAGAAGACGTGGTTCGTGATTCAAAGAATATCTCTTACAAATACAAAAAATTGATTTTGTACGAAAAGTTGTTCTGAAAAGGTGGCAAAAAATACGTGCATGTCAGAACAGTAAAAATATCATTTTTGTCGTTTTGTTCCTTTGAGGGCGCTCATAGAACATCAACGTCCTACTGAACAATGAAGTGAGGCGCTACTAAGTAGTAAGCGTTCTGACTTGCTTTGACAATTAAACGACTTAAAGCATGAGAGAGCTACTTCGCAGTAAGCGTTCTGCTTTGTTTTAACACGAAAAACATATGAGGGCGCTACTCAAGAGTAAGCGTCCTGACCTCTTAAAAGCAGTTTTAAAACAATGTTTAAGCGCACTGACGAACAACGAGCGTCCTAAAAGTTATTTAAGTTGATTCTAAAGATGAGGGCGCTCCTACGCAAGTAGCGTCCTGATAATTCATTCAACTTATAACTTATCAGCGTCCTTAAAGATAGAAATCACTTAAGGATAAAAAGATCTTTCAGCGAGCTGAAACTAAGTCAACGTCTTGACATTCTAAAAGGTTGATAAAAAAAAGGTCGCTACGAATGAGTAAGCGTCCTTATTAAATATTTCAACTCAACCTTGAGCGTCCTAACATTTTATCAGCGTCCTGACTCATCAAGTCCAGGAGGGCGCTGCTAAAACATTAGCATCCTGAAAGATTTTATAAAAGCAGTTTTTGATTTCTCAATTAAAACTGGATAAAACATCATTGTTTCTTTTAATCAAAACAAATACTTTAGAAATCATAAATCACGATTAAAATGTTACGATCAAAATATGCAAACGATAAAAATCATGCTAAGAGTAAGATGATAGATAGACTTTACATTTTAAGTACTGACAGACTCGAACTTTACTTTGATGTTCAATAGGCTTGCGATCATAGTTCCTTAATCTTGATTCTTGATAAATTTGAAACACTTGACAAGATCATTAGATAGACCAACTAGAGATATTTGGAATTATCAAAACATTGATGTCATGGGGTTCATTGAGATAACACAAAATTGGCTATTTAAGCAATGTACACCTATTTTGAGCTCATTAGCACATTTTTGAGCTTCGAAAAAGGGGAAATAGGGGGAGAGGAGAAGAAAAAGAAAAGCTAGGGTTTGATGGTTGCTTGCTCAAATCCCACCCAAAGTGAGTATATTTCTCCATTTTCTTCCTAGGTTTTCTTTCTACATGAGTAAATGAGCATGATTTTGACCTAAGGGAAGGTGTTGGCCATAGTTTGGAAGTGACCCTAACCTAGGGTTCACTGATTTTCGGCCATTTATGTTTGTTTAAGGTTGAATCTACCCTCTAAGACCTAGATTTACACTTGGAATGCATTTTGCATGCACTTCACCACATTTTTGGTGGTATAGATTTGGGTTCCTTGGTGGGTTTAGAACCTAATGGCACCATTTTCCCCAATTTCTAGCAAAAAATTGGTGGATCTAAGTGTAAATGGCCTAAACCCTAGAAATCAAACTTAGGGATTTCCTTTGGACTTGCATGTCAACTATATTGGATAAATGGTTGATTCTAGTTCATTGATGGTGGTGTTCAGTATTTTTATCTATTGGAAACCCTAGTTGTAGTGTAAAATCGGCCTAGGGCTTGATTTTGGAGATTTTGCCTAAATTGGGGCTTTTGACCTAAACCAAGTCAATTGATCAAATTGACTTGGGGATTATCTAATTGGACCTAAATTGAGCAGAATCATGTGTTTAGAATGTTTGAACCTATGTTAATTTTGTGTGACTTAGTGCAATTTGGCTATAGGCCTATTGTAGAGATTTTTTGCCAAATTGGGTCATATTCCATGTATTGATTTGAATTGAGGAATTGGCTTGATTATGATTAATCTTGCATGGTTTTGAATGCTTTGGACTTGTGTTAGGATTGAATGGCCTAGACTAAGTGATTGTCTTAGTTTTTGGAAATTATTCTTGTATGTGGATTCGCACGAATGTCGAGGTTGATCATGAGATGGGAAACTCATGATGGGAATTAGATGCACATGAACTTATTGAATTAGGAATTGATCATGATTAGTGTGTCTATGTATGGATGTATATGTGCAGGAATCTATGGTTTACAGGATCTTAATTTGTATTGGAATCCATGTTGGTCCGTGTGTGGATAGCTTTGTTTGCGTGGCATTGGTTGTGAGTAGTTGTTCATCTTGTTTATCTCTTGTGTCATCCTATTTACTTATACTTGTATGTTGAAAGTCATGAAGATCATTATGGAAATGCATGTGTTTAATATGTTTTGAAATGGCATGCATTGATACCTAGAATCTTGGTGTTTCAAGCTAAGTCCCTAGGTGTTCCTAGGAGGCTTGTGCATGTTTGCCAAGCTGACTTCTCTAGAGGTAGATTTGTATGTGGAAGCTCTAGAAGCTTGGTGTTCCGAGCTAAGTTCCCTAGGTGTTCCTAGGAGGTTTGTGCATGTTTTCCAAGCTGAGTGTTCCAAGCTAAGTTCCCTAGCTGTTCCTACGAGGCTTGTGCATGTTTGCCAAACTGACTTCTCTAGAAATGGAAATGGACATGCCCCTATTTAGGGAGGATCATGTCACTGACGAGTGAATGATCTATATGTCAGCTTTACCCTAATAAGGGAGAGCCATGTGGGTCTCTACAGCAGGAAATGAATAGTTTTGAAATGCATGGAATTGAGAATGCTTATTTTTACTGTGTTTTATGTTTCACATACGCATAAGCATTATTTCATGCTTGTGCATTATGACTTTTATTGATGTATAATTGATGGCACTACTGAACACTATTCACTAGGCACTGTTGGCTCACACTCTCACTCTCTTTCCAGGTTCTACTGATAAGGGAAAGAGCAAGGGTATTACGTTTGCTTGAGGACCTAGCCATTGCCAAAGCTAGGACTCTTATGTATGGTTTGATGTCTTTAATTACATATGTGTATGGTTTTAATTATTTTGATACAAATGTAATTAATATAACACTTGTTGAATCTAGATGGTGAGAGACTTTGTATTTATGGTTGTATATTGGCCTTGTGGCCTTGGACTTGATGTATATTAGTCATGTGCCTGGGTCTTGGATTTGATGTTGAGTCTAGGCATGTTGCCTTAGACTACTTTGGATTATTTTGGGAGATTGTGATTATTGTCTTGTATGACTTGGGATCATTCTTATTTGGTCTATGCTTTAGGGGATTATGTCTTTTGATTCATGTGGATGTATTTGATGATGTAGAATTGTTAAGTCTATTAGGTGATTGATGTGGTTAAAAAAAAAAAAAAATTTGAGGGACTCTATATGTGAGAGTATGGTTGAGGCTTGTATGGTCCTGAACATCGAATGATTTAAGGTGGTCGCGGATGCCTACGTCCGGCGTCCCACCCTGGCACTTTCGCACACCGATCCATGAGGGATGGAGGTCTGGGGTGTAGGTCATCACAACAAGAAGAAGAGATGGCTAAAGAGAACAATTGATTACCTCTGAGGGACTACTTCAAGCCAATGGTGAACAACAATTATTCTCGGATTGGAAGGCTACCTATAAATGCCAACAACTTCTAATTGAGACCTGCCTTGATTACCATGGTGCAACAACATCAGTTTGATGGAGCGCCTCAAGAAGATTCAACGGTCCATATCAACACATTTTTAGAAATGTGTGATATAGTAAAGATAAATGTGGTCCCGAAAGAGAAAATAAGACATAGATTGTTTCCATTTTCACTGAGAGATAACGCAAGATAATGGCTCCAATCATTGTTACAAGGGAGCATTACTACATGGGAAGAGATGCTCCAAAAGCTCCTTCAGAAATTCTTCACACCTGCAAGGATATCACAACTGAGAGCAGAGATCAGTCAATTTAGACAATTAGAGTCTGAATCCTTTTATGAGGCGTGGGAGAGATTTAAAGACCTATTGAGAAGATGTCCTCAACATGGGTATCAAGAATGGTTGCAGATTCAGATGTTTTACAATGCCATGACCTTATCTACAAGGTCTTTGGTTGATGCTGTTGTTGGCCCAGTATAACCGTCCAAGTGGAGGGGGGTGAATTTGTTACGACCCATGAGTTATGACGTCATGACTGGCACAGAGCCTCATGTATATTCTCCCTCGACATATGTGGCATCCCAATAAGCCTTCTAGAACACACCATAATCTCAAATACACAACAATAAACACATGGACATAAAATAAGATCATAAAAAAAAACATACCAAAATGACAACCAATTTTTTTTTCTTTTTTCCAAGTCCATAGTGTTCAAAAGTACAAAATATAATTAACCATAAGTACAAACCCATCTAAATGTTAAGTACAAGTATTAGGTGTTACATAGTATAATTTATCAAAATAAATGCGAAAAAGTACTAACACCTTCATCAACAAAAGTACGGGGATGCTTCGCAGCTAAGCTTTCCCCTTCCCCTTCCCCTTCTTATCAGGTCCTGAAAAGATAAGGATGAGGGTAAATTACAACAAGCTCAGTGAATGTTCTATACAAGTCGCAACATATATATGTATTTAATTAAAACATTGAAAGATCATTAAAACCATTTAAATAATCATGAGAGTAAGCAAGATTACATATATGCCAATTTAATGTATCATGTCATAAACAAGACAATGCATACCATTTATGAACATGCATATGCAACCTAAACACCTCTTGAGTAAGAATCAGTACAAGGGCCATGTGTGCACGAAACCCATGCCCGACCGATTTCTTACCCGTATCTATTAGGATTCCTAGGATTGCATGAACCATAGGATTCGCCCACCAAGGCAAGTATCATGCCTAGGTGAATCCTAACATGCACAACCCATAGAAAACCTCTACAAGGTCCACAATTGAGGATTCTCGGTCGGCCTAATGGGATTTCATAAGAAATATCAAGCTTAGGGAATGCACATAACTCAACTGCTTTCCCAACTGACTATGCTCAAATACAGTTCATGAATTCAATAAATCATGCATACTACATTATAAAAACATTTAAAACATTTTATACTACAGTGCTACATATAGAATTCACAAGTAAAAGAAACACTCACACTTGATTGGCTAGACCTAGCCAATCCAATTTCAATCCAAGAAGCACTAGAAAGCCACAAAATCACCTCAAGTACTTCAATCCCCAATTGGCCTATTCGGGTTACTTAGATCCACCACAACTCCTACATGAATCATGGCTCATACAATACTAAAATCAGTCAAAAGTATGTTCATCAACCATGTTTAAACCCAATTTCATAGCCAATTAAGTTCCTAAATTGGTTATACACATGAGCCAAAATCCCATATTGCTCAATTCAACCAATTAATATCAATTTAACCCATAATTAACCCAATTGAATGTAATAGGTTGATCCCATGATCCAACCACCAATATACATGACATTCAGTCATAAATAGTAATTAGACTATTTATCAAGTCAATTTCATTAATTTACCAAGTCTAAGTCAAAAATCCCCAATTTTGGGAAAAGTGAAAATCCCCAATTTGGACAAAATCCCCAAATCACATGCAAATCCCCAATTTGGGGAAAAATCTCTACAATAGGCATAGAGCCAAATTGAACTAGGTCATTCAATTCTAACACATGTCCAACCATTGTAAACCCATAATTTTATTCAATTTGGGTCCAATTAGACAATTCCCAAGTCAATTTAATCAATTGACTTGGTTTAGGTCAAATGCCCCAATTTGAGTATATTCCCAAATTACATGGCAATTTTACAAATTACATGGCCTAGACCAAAATTACACTACAATAAGGTATCCACTAATCAAAATCAGTAATTTGGAGTGCCATACATCCACAATTACCCATGCATTCATCATAAAATCACATGCAATTTAAATAGTAAACCCTAGGTCTAAAATTCTAGTTTAGGTCAAATCCATGAAACCCCACCAATTTCTTGTTAGAAATTGGGGGTTTTACCATTTATGGACTCCCCATACCATCTAGATACACATATCACAAAATCAAAGCCTAAGTCCAACATTGGTTTTCCACCACTCCCTTAAATTTTTGGATTCGTACAAACCTTAGGTCAAAATTAAGCTTGTAAACACACATGAAAGAGATAGAAGGAAGAAAATGAGAGAAGAGATTTTGGGCAAGAATCACCCAAACCCTAGCCTTTTCTCTATCCTTTCTCTTCTCCCCTTCTTTTCCTCTCCTCCAAGCTCCTTTCCCTCTCTTCAATGTGAAAAAAATGAGCAAGTGAGCTAAAAAAATTGGGTTGGTTGCTTTTATAGAAATATTTTGGGCCCACATGAAAAAATACACTTAAATAAAAAGGAACAACTTTTTCTGTTGCGACTACTTTCACTTAGATAATTAATTTCTTGCAAACGAAAGTCAAATTTAACATCTTAACCGTGCAGAAGTTTTATGAGTCAGTTACCAAAATTCTGGTAAAATTTCAGCTCAATCCAACGATGGAATTGCAAGATCCAATCGTTTTATCAAAACTGTGCAAGAAAATCCGCAAATCCGTGAAATAGTGTTTGGAGTCTTATAACGCACAGTAGATAACTCCGATCGAGATCTTCACCGTTCATAATGAAGATCTATCAGAGAAGAATAAACCGACACAATTTCAGCTCAATCGGACCACAGATCTAGGAATAAAGTCATTGATATAATCGGTGATAGAAATTTCTTCCTCCAGTGGAATGAGCTCCACTCTTCCAAAACACCGTTTTCGACATGTTTCAACATCATTCCAAAACTGTACTCACACAATAAAAAACATAAAAGCATGCAAAGACACTCAAACAAACACGTGTCAAACATCAAATATGTATACGCATACGTATATGGGTACTCTACGGGTCAAAATGAAGTCATCCTAAGGTACGGGCGTTACAATTCTCCCCAACATAAGAGTATTTTTGTCCTAAAAAATAAAAGTAAGAGAACTAACCTCAATTGGTTAAAAGATCGGTGAACTGCTCCCTCATCTGGTCCTCACGCTCCCAGGTTTGCTCTTCATTATCGTGGAATTTCCATTTGACTCGCACAAGTGGGATCTCCTTATTCCTCAATTTCTGAACCCGACGAGCCACAATCTAGATCGGCAACTCCACATAATTCATATCCTCCCCAACTTGCTGATGACGCACATCAAGCACATGAGCTAGATCGGGATAAGACTCATTCGATGGATCCTCAATATACTATCTTAGCATCGATATGTGGAATACATCATGAACACCTACGAGCTAAGAAGCTAGAACCAACCTGTACGCTACTGGTCCAATCCTCTCCACAATCTGGAATGGTCCAACGAACCTAGGGGCAAGCTTCCCTCTAACACCGAACCTTGTTTGACCTTTCGATGGCGAGACCTTAAGAAAAACTGGATCTCCCACTGCAAACTCTAATGGCCTATGCTAGTTATCGTAATAACTCTTCTGCCTATCTTGAGTCGACTTCAGTCTCTGCCGAATCAGCTTGACTTTCTCTGTCTGCTCAACAACTGCATCAGGGCCTCATAGCTGCGTATTACACACCTTGTACCAACAAACTGGAGATCTACAGGGTCTTCCATACAAAGCCTCATATGGTGCCATACCGATGCTCGCCTGATAACTGTTGTTGTAAGAAAACTCATACAAAGGCAAATCCTCACCCCAACCACCATCGAACTCTAATATGCAAAACCTGAGCATATCCTCCAGCATCTGGATCACTCTTCGGACTGACCATCCGTCTAAGGGTGGAACGCTATACTGGGAGATGGGTCCCAAATTGAGTCTGCAAAGCCTGCCAAAACCTCGATACAAATCGTGGATCTCGATCCGACACGAAAGACA
The DNA here is from genome assembly GCA_035771175.1 of Paratinospora sagittata. NCBI lineage: Eukaryota > Viridiplantae > Streptophyta > Magnoliopsida > Ranunculales > Menispermaceae > Paratinospora > Paratinospora sagittata. The sequence continues at coordinate 13,129,997 of CM069609.1, read as the reverse complement.
AGGGAACTCCACGAAGTCTCACGATCTTTCTCACATATAATTTGCTCAATCTATTCATAGAGTCTCAAGTGCTCATAGGAAGGAAGTGTGCCCTCTTGGTCAATCTATCGACCACAACCCAAATGGCATCAAATATGCCCTGAGACCTCGACAATCCCATGATGAAATCCATCGTGATGTGCTCCCATTTCCACTCAGGTATGGGTAATGGCTGCATCTGACCTTCAGGCAATAGGTGTTCAGCCTTAACCTGCTGGCACACCTCACATCTTTGCACATACTCAGCAATACTCTTCTTCATCCCATGCCACAACACAAATATCTTCATGGCATGGTACATCTTAGTAGCCCCTAGATGAATACTATACTGAGACCTGTGAGCCTCTAGAAGTATCTAAGCACGCAACTCAGCATCATATGGGATCCATAGTCTCCCTCTATACCACAAGACATCATCTGGACCAATCTGCCAATCAACATGGTCAACATTGTCTGCGTATATACGATACATGTCATAATTCGAACAATGTTACTATAGATCCCTAACCCGCGGAATATGGGCATCAGCAAGCTGCACGTGCATCTGAGCACATTTCTTAGTACGTAGTGCATCCGAGAGTATACTCATCATAGTCACTCTCTCAAGTAAATGCCACTGTTGGGCCATCTAAAAAGCAACCACTTGAGCGTCTGCTCGCTTACGGCTCAAAGCATCAACCACAACATTGCCTTTGCCAGGATGATACTCCAAAGAGAAATCATAATCCTTAAGTAACTCGAGCCATCTCCTCTGCCACATATTCAACTCCTTTTGATCAAAAGGATACCTCAAACTCTTATGATCATAAAACAAAGTGAACCTCTCACCATATCGGTAATGTCTCCATAGCTTCAGTGCAAACACAATAGCAGCCAGCTCCAAATCATGCACAGGGTAGTTGTTGTCACAGGGCATACTCCAGCCATTATGGAACCATAATATTGTCCCATCCCAGTGTACAACCCACCACACAAGGACGTCTCGTACCCCCGGGATCATTTGTCCACACTGTTCACACATGAATAGTGTAGGGCCTCCCCCAGATTCGAACCTCAAACCTCATATAGGTTGATTTCGCAATCCGAGTAGCCACTGAACCGATGGCTCATATTACGTGGTACCCATCACATTCGCAAGGTGTGACAGTTGTGCTCATGCACCTTAAGCTGTCTAGATGCATATGCACTCACTCGACCCTCCTGCATTAGTACACATCCCAGACCTAAGAGTAATGCATCCGTATAAATCACCAACTCTTTCCTAGGCTCTAGAAGAATCAACATTGGAGCTATAGTCAACCTCTGTTTCAACTCACTGAAAGCTTTCTCACAGGCATCCGACCATGTGAAGGTCACATTCTTCTGTCAATGGTGTGGCTATCGAGGAAAATTCCTTCACGAACTTCCTGTAATAGCCAGCTAAACCCAGAAAGCTACGAATCTCTGTCACTGTGGTAGGTCTTGGCCAACCAATGATCGCTTCAACCTTAGTAGAATTAGCGCCCAGACGCTGAAGAAATGCGAAGATTTGAAAGAATATTCAAGTTTCAGATTTTCTAGTTTGTTATTAATGTTTATTATTGAAGTTTTCTCCATGTCTTGCATTCTTTTCATTCAAGCTATGAACTAATCTTTTGTTCTAGAGGATAGATGGATCCTAACTTTGATGGTATGTTCTAGTTTAAAGTCTTAATTATTATTAATAGATTTGTGATAATTTATTTATATTTCCCCATTGTTAATGCTTTCAATCTCTTGATCATGGATTTGATGATCTTAGTTCTAGAGTGCGTCACTCGACAAAGGGTATTTTGGATCGAAAAAAGGGTAACCTAGGTCATCGTGAGACCGATAGGAGATCGAGACCCTTTGAAGTCATTAAAAGAAATCATAGATCTCAGTGAGTTTGTAGGAATTAAATCTTTATCGATAGATCGAGATCAATTCCTATGAATATGCTCTAATGCGACACTCGATAGAGGGTGTAAGAAACATTAGGATTTTTGGCTTATAAACTAAGTAAATACATTAATGATAAATAATTGGAAAGAACATAGTTGATAGTTAGGTGAAATCGATTATCTAGATTATTTCTCTATTGGTAATCTGTTGTTTTCATTGCTTTGCCAGTTAAATAATTAGTTGTTTTCATTACTATTTAATTACTCAATCATTCGAATTCGATTGCTTCTTTTCACACATGAAGCTTGTTTGGAGGCAACCCATCGGTTTTGAAAATTTTTTATTTTTATTTTTTGTGTTTTCTGTTTGTAGTCATTGTAGTATAGACTTGAGTTTCATACCATTGACAAGTTTTTGTTTCCTGTCCTTTTTAGGTTCTAACACAAGTTTGGAGGTATCTTTGGAGCAATTAGGAGAGATGAATGGCGCGCATCTTCACCCATTTGTGTTTAGGGGGTTTTCTAAACTCCTCTCTCTATCTTATAGGCCTTTATTTTTCTTTATTTGTTTATCTTTTGCATTGAGGACAATGCTTGCTTTAAGTTTGGGGGGAGAGTATTGAAATTTTGTTAAATTGTATGTTAGTTGAGTATGCATTTGTTTAGGTTAGGAAGTCACAATTGTTTACAATTTTAGACTTACTTATGGAAGGCCAATGATAAGATGACACTTTAGAGATATGAAACAATAGGAGAATGGAGAGAGTTACCTATATGTCTGTGTGCTTGATCCAATTTTTGCTGGGAATTGTTGGAGAGACTTAACCATTTGTACATGACTTTTGATCATTGGATTGAGATTGTTGGGAATGGACCTTTGCTTGCTAAGTCATATCTTAGATCTCTAGGGATTCTAGAACAAGCTCGATCACAACTCGAGGCGAAATCCTAGTTAACAGACCATGAGGAAGATGATTTAGGCCATGTTTGAAAACACTTGAGCCATATAGCCTACCTTACTTTTTATTGTATCCATAGTTCCCACTTTGAGCTGAATATTCTTTCCTTTGTTACCTATACATCAGGAAATTTGAGCTTACCATGTTTAATTCCCCTATTTTTCAACCTATGTACCTTATACACTTTGATTATGGAGTGTTATTATTTGGAGGAAAGAACAATGGGAAAGAAAAGCGAAGAAAAAGAGTAACAAAGAAAAGAAAAAAGCGAATTTTAAGCATGAGTTTATTGAAAAAAAATAAGAAGAATGAAAAAAAAGAGAAAAAAAAGAGAAAAAAAAGGTTGCTATGCCCATGATTATGAAAAGAAATAAGTTTGGGGGTGTAGTTGCTCTTTGGAAATAAGAAAACAAGCAAACAAAATAATAGGGACTGAGATGAAAAGATTGAATATTTAAAGAGAGGATATATGTGCTGAAATTAGGTTTTTGGTTCTAAATGTAATATAGTGGATGATAAAAAATTGATTAAAGTGGTTAGGGTGCTTTTTGAGTTAACATTTTCCTATTTTTCCCTACCTTTGAACCTAGGCCTTACATTACAACCTATGAAAGACCTATTAATTTTGAATGGTGTGTGATCTACATTAGTGGAGAGTTGTGTGAAAAACTTGGCTACGGAGTTCCAACTTAAATTTTATATTATGAGATCTTACATGTAACACTTGCTTGCACTTGTTCATGACTTGCATCATTAGTTGATGAGATTAGTTATGTACTCATGTGTGAAAGAATCAAAAGTGAAACTTGGTGAGAGTTGGGTTGAAATTCTAGACAATTCTATACTCTTGAAATTCTTTCCTAGCAGTGAATATTCCTTTTGGTGTAATCTTGAAGTCCACTTATGTGTTTATAATGCTGAGTTAAGTCTTTAATTGTGCGAGATTGTGACTTTAGAAGGGATATCTTAATTACGAGTTTTTAGTTTTGTTTTCCCTTTGTTTGGGATGATCAAAGTCCTAAGTTTGAGGGTATTTGATAGTTGCATATTTAGACATGTTTTAGGAGTGTTTCATAGGAGTTTTAGGATGATTTATGCATTAGTTTGGTGTGTTTATGTTAGTTTCGATTGATTTGTTAGTTTAGGAATAAATAGGTTTTTACACATTAATTCGGTTTGTTAATTTATATGTTGGATCAATTTATGTTTTGAGTGTTTTAATTACTTATTTTGTTTTGTTTTGTAGGTATTTAGATGTATGAAAGTGAGCATGAATGATGGACACAACATATGAGAAGCCTAGATGATGAGTCATGAAGAACCCAAGCCAAAAAGTGGAAGAAAATTGGCTAAGTCCACAAGAAGGAAATCAAAAGGAGCGAAAAATGACTAAGCCCACAACACTGCGCACAAACAGTGCTCTAGGGGCCTCGGCGCTCATCACAGATCAGGAAAAGAAGGCTCTGGGCGCTGCGGCGCCCAGAGGAAATGTAACACAGAGCCGCGACGCTAGAATCCCTTAACGGGGTGCCGCGGCGCCACTCGCGGCACCCCGTATTTAAAAGTTGTTAATTTAGCAACTTACGATTGGTTTTTGGCAATTTTGGAAATTCTAATTACACACGACTTTGGGCACACATTATATGCTTTTAGAGGGTTTTTCGAGAGAAGGACATTGGAATAGAGAGGAGAACAAGACGGTTGGGAGGAAGAAACGTGAAGATTCAAAAGAAGATTCAAGTTCTAGATTTTCTAGTTTATTATTAATGTTTATTATTGAAGTCTTCTCCATGTCTTGTGTTATTTTCATTCACGCTATGAACTAATTTTTTGTTCTAGAGGATAGATGGATCCTAACTTTGATGCTATGTTCTAGTTTAAAGTCTTAATTATTATTAATGGATTTGTGATAGTTTATTTATATTTCTCCATTGTTAATGTTTTCAATATCTTGACCACGGATTGGATGATCTTAGTTCTAGAGTGCGGCACTCGACAGAGGGTACTTTGGATCGGAACAAGGAAAACATAGCCTAGGTTAGCGTGAGACCGATAGGAGATCGAGACCCTTTGAAGTCATTAAAAGAAATCATAGATCTCAGTGAGTTTGTAGGAATTAAATCTTTATCGATAGATCGAGATCAATTCCTATGAATATGCTCTAATGCGACACTCGATAGAGGGTGTAAGAAACATTAGGATTTTTGGCTTATAAACTAAGTAAATACATTAATGATAAATAATTGGAAAGAACATAGTTGATAGTTAGGTGAAATCGATTATCTAGATTATTTCTCTATTGATTATTTGTTGTTTTCATTACTATTTAATTACTCAATCATTCGAATTCGATTGTCTAGATAAAATTAAGCTAAAAACGTGATAGATTACTCAATCACGTTATAGAGCATGTTTGCAGGTGTAATTAAATTAAGGTAAAAACAAGCTTCATGTGTAATTCTAATTCTCTATCTTCTATATGTGAAAAGAAGCAAGTGTGGGGGTGTAGCATTCTATAAAAGAAAAGTGAATGATGATGATAAAAAGCAAACAAAAGAATGAAAATATTTGAGAGATATATGTGTTGAAAAGAAGTTTTGGTTTCAAATGCAATGTAGTGGATATTAGTAATTGATCAAAGTGTTTAGGGCGTTTTGAGCTATAATGTTTATATTTTTCCTACCTTTGAACCTAAGCCTTACATTAAAACCTAAGAAAGACCTATTGATTTTGAATGGGGTGTGATTTACATTAGTGGAGAGTGGTGTGAAAGACTTGCCTATGGAGTTCCAACCTAATGGATTTAGGATTTATAAATTCCAGAAATTAATTCATTAACACAATTATTAGAAATCATGAGAGACAACATAGTGAGATCTAAACTTTAGAACTATAAATCCATTGATTTCTCTCCAATTTCCATTTATCTTGTTTTTATTTTCCTTTGTTTAATTTGCATTTTATCATTTAATTCACTCCACTTTTATCACCTAGATAAAATCACTGATCATTGTAGAATTGGAAAATAAGATTAGTAAAATGACTTTCTCTGTGGATACGATAACCCACTCACCATGGATATTATAACTTGATATTCATACACTTGCGAATTTAAATTCATCGGATTATAATTTTTCAATATAAGTATAATTTAGTTGTTAAATTCATTTATTTATTTTTAGTCATTGTAGTATAAGCTTTGAATTTGTACCTTGACATTTTTTTTTCCTTACCCTTTTCAGGTTCTAAAGCAAGTTTGGGGGTCGTTTTGGAGCATTTTGGAGAGACGAATAGCGTGCATCATGTGCCATCTTCACCCATTTGGATTCAGGGGGTTTTTAAGCTCTTTTATCTCCTCTATGCCTCTGTTTTTCCTACTACTTCTTTGATAATTTTTTTTTGCATTGAGGACAATGCTTGCTAAGTTTGGGGGGGGGGGGGAGTTTTGAATTTTTGGTCATGGTATGTTAGTTGATTATGCATTGGTTTAGGCTAGATAGTCACATTCTTTTACAACTTTAGACTTATTTATGGAGGGCTAATGACATGAGAACACTTTAGAGATATGAAACTATAGGGATTCTAAAGAGTACTTATATGTCTGTGTGCTTGATCCAACTAAAATCTGGTGGAGTCACATTGATAAAAATTACTAGGGCATTCCATATCGACTAATTGGACACTAACACATCCCGTGTCTTTTTTTTTTTTTTTTTTCAGATTGATAATAGATAATCGTAGGTCGAGATACAATTTACTCAGTCTGTACCTCCTGCTCAGCCATAGGAAACCACTTCTGATTTTCATAATTCTTTAACATCACTTCCCTTTTTCCCATTATTATTGGGTCAAGTACTAACAAAATTAGAGTCACTAATACTACCAAAACCTCAACCTTACTCAATGTTTCACTTATCTTGAATTTCATATTATTGCCCCAACATTTCCTTACATTACTTATTTCTTCTTTTACCTAGAATTGGTGTTGATGACTCTGCTTCAAACGGCGGTACAAGCTATATCACTAGTATTGCTGGTGTTAACAATTTTACCGCAGCTTTGGCTAGCCAAAAATTTATAGTCTGCCTCACAACTTGCGCATATATTTATAACCCAACAATTATTAAACCTACAGTATAGGATCCCAGAATTTATTCTAGATCCTTATCATTCTCAGAGTATCCATAGTGACCATTCCAAAAATAAACTATACCAGTCTATTTAATTCATGTTTGTATTTATGGTTAGGCATGTCACTACATTTTAACAAGATAAAATTTCCCATGCCTTAAATCAATTTCAGCATGATGATAGAAGCCCTCATAAAATAGCTTCTTCAATTAATCTCATGCCTTAATCATCTAAGGAGTTCTTAACCCAATTTTCTATCATCTCTTATCATCAATTAGCTTAAACCTAGCTAACTTGCTTTACATTTTCAGAGACTTAATCATTCTCTAAGATGGTCTCCACTCAGAGTAGCAAATTCTTTGCTACGTCTAATATCAAATTGCCAGTTAAGATAGGAGAGTTTCTTCTCCTGAAAGTTTCCATAACTTTCATGTATCTTTTCTTTTCATCTAGGTTATCATGGAGACCTTTTAATTTTACTTCAGTCTCTACTATATATATATTTTCACAGAAGCACTAACACCGTTAGCACCCACATCTGGAGTTATCAATGGTTCAAGCCTCTATCTTTCTCACATTACAACTTTGCCACAAGCTCATAAGCTGTGAATTTCGTTGTTGTTGGGTAGTTACTAGCCATATATAAGCTATGTAATTTATTATCACTGGATTACATCCAGTTCTTTTTCTTCAGCCTTCTAATCCTTTCTTGATCAACAATTTCAATTGTTAATCTTGATTGGTCTTTTCCAAATCTGGAATTCATCTACACAGGAATCCTCAGTCAAGATAACATATTGGATTAGGCTCAACATAATAGGACTACCCATTTGTATACCCATACAAACAATCATAATATCATAAAGTTTTTATCTTCTTAAGGATTTTAAACCTAACGCTCTGATACCATTATTGTCACGACACCCCTGACGTAGGCGGATGTCATGACCGGCACAGTGTACTATACACTGAACATACCCTGTATACAATATATATACACTGTCAGTCTCAACATAATTACACAAATATCAAAAAAAAATTGACAGCATCTCATAACCTGATATACCACAAATCAAATCATATATATATATATACCCATCCACAATATCCATTCATGTCATTCATTCAACAATAAATAATTCTCCCAATATCACAGGCATTTCATAACCCAAATTATCAAACCAAAATCCATGTTCACTTACAACCCAACTATGTGATAATATATATATGTAGGATGTAATAAAGAAAATATAATCCATTTCCTTCGCAGATACTTATATCAACCAAAGAGGAATCTAAATCACGTATCTACTCTCGTGCTTTTTCTTTCCCCTTTGATTCTAATATTGAAATATTGAAGGAAATGGAGTGAGAAAACAACAAGCTCAGTGAATATATCTCTTGATATGACAATTATATGCATTTAGGGAAACATGGAATTTAAAATCATTCAAAATATTTATGAAACACACATGTATTATTCAACAAAGACAACACACATGTCAACAATATAAATTTCATGATTTTTCAAGAAAACAATGCATCAGTTTCCACTAAAACTACAATCTCCCTCCTTCTCGTAATGGAGCGGGTACGAACTCCTTATTATGCACTGATAAGGAGCCTACGTTCGGACCTCACATTACTCAATTCACAGCCATTTCAAGCATCTAAAATCCTTGTTAGGACAGGCCTACTGACAATGAAGTTATGCATAACACTCATTCGGGTCTAATTCCTAACGAAATGACATCATATGCGATCTGCCTTCTCACGTCTCACATACTCCAAATGCCAAAATCATTTTGAATGATCAATAAAATACAATGCATTTAGGTATATAACATGCTTACAGTTAAACATTTCATATAAATAAAATTCCATACAAGAACCAAAATTAAGAAAATATACTCACAGAGGTTAAACAACAGGTCTAAGTGAATGTGCCCACTAATAGCCAACAAAAATGATCATCACCAATTACAATTCCATCATCAAATTCCTAATTTCAAACACTGCACATATGAAATTCAAGCCATATTTAATCATTAAAATCATCTAAACACCATTCAAACTCACTTAAACACCATTACAATAGTTCCACATTCCCAGAGGAAATTATTACACCATTTATTCATATCTATTTCACTCGTAAATACTTAGTTTCCATTTATATATTTAATTTTCCACTAGTTCTTAATTTTAGTTTTCTACTGGAAACATATATCAATTTTATTAAAAATATAGAACCTTCCTAAAATTATTCTGTCCACATCGACACATGTAAAATCAGTCATACTATTATTCTACCACCTTCAACGGGTATTTCACTGAGGTTTTACAAGTTCGCGGAGGTCACGAAAGTAAATTTTACTCACAAAAATCATACATTTAATTACTAAAAATATCATATCATATCCAAAAATCACAATATTGGTATCGAAACGTCCGGAATTCAGTTCTATACGATTCTATGGTCTCAAACCGGAGTTTCATTGGATTTCAATTCCATTTTATTCACTGAAAATAATCATAGTACTGGTCATGGTACTGTTCATGGCACTGTTAATTGGAAACATATATAATTTTACTAAAATTGTCAAACGGTCTAAAAAAATCATGAAATTAGTATCGATAGACTCACAACAGTCCATTCTAGCAGTCTATAGCCTTAAATTGGAGTTTCATCGGGTTTTAATATGATTTAAAAGGTCCCCAATATCAACTCTAACTTTCAACAACCATAAAAATTTCAAATGAACAAATAAATGAAATCTAACCACACATTCGGGGCTTCTACAGTCTAGGGAGTGTTTTTCAATCTTTTGAACAAATTTTCATTCAAGTCGGGTCAAAACCCCAATTTCGAAAACACAGCAAAACGACTCTCGTAGGAAAAATTACTCCAAGAGAAACGTTACATCTAGCTTAAATATCAATTTCACAAAAAACTAAAGTAAAAATCACTTACCGCGAGTCCGATTCGGTGCGAATCTTGCGTTTCCCCTTTTTTCCTCCTCCTTATCGGCTTCCTTTCTCACGTTTCTCTTTCTCTCTTTTTCTCTTTTTTTCTTTTTTTCTTTTTTTCTTTTTGTTGCAACACGTTGGAGATAAGAGAGATGAGAAATGAGATAAGTATAACTATTTGATCCCATACATTTCATGCTCAATAGTTAACCAACTCACCCCATAAATTAATCAATTTAATTCAACTCCATTTTTAACTTGTAAGCACCCATATAGGATGATCCCATATATATCATATTCATTTAATAATTTCATTTATTTGCTTATACCCCTTAAATATAGCATGTATTTTCATACATGCGCATATTTGACTCCTACATATAAAATACGCGTATTATACATCTCGATATATGCGTAATTTAATGTATGTATTTAATTAAAACTAGGGGTGTTGCAGTATCCTAGTGTTTTTCTTTTGCTCATTCCTCTTGTGAAAAAATATTCTAGTTGCAATGTTTGAATCGTTGGGGAACTCAACTATGTTGCAATAGAAAGTTTAGACCGTCACCTTCTAGTTAGTCATCGTCAACATCCTTGGTGAGGCAAGACTGACCATGTCTCGTCTAATGCTGGAAGTTAAACGATCTCGAGGCTGTCGGTCCAGTAGATCATAGTTAATGACTCTAATCCTCAACTAGGATTTCTATCGTGAGCGTCCCTCATGTAATTTCTTTTTATCTATGGGTATAGTGGTAATCCGTCAGTAGCACTCATGATGTCATCATGTGATAATGATTTTCTTTACCCACAGCTTGGTAAAACTTTATGCCTAACCCTTTTTCTAAAAGTTTTATATAAAGTGGAGTCCTAAGTCTCGATTCTTGTGTCATGGTGTTCTATTTTGGTTGGTATGGGTCAAATTCCTATCTCTTCTAGGTTGAGGGGTAGAAGTTTTGGCTTTTAGGTATATTCTGGTTTCTGATTCAATTTTGGTATTCCAATCCTTAAAATCAAATACGGACATTGGTTTGGATCATTTAAAAAAAATAACAATTTTGGTTACTGGACTCCAAAACAAGGTTTCAGTCCAAAATTTATTTGAAAACACTTCTCCCCAGGTTTGGATTGGTTCCAAGATAATTCGAATCATTGACCAGAATGTAGAACCAATTATCCTCATGTCCCTTATAAGAATATGTCCCTAATATGAAAGATATTTTGATGATTACAAACCACATTCTATTTATGATAATACTTCATACATGGCGTATCTAATCTTACTTGAAGGTTTCAAGGAATCAATGATTTATGGAAAATGTATTAAAGATCTACTTGAAGACCATGATCATTTGAAGATATTCGGTAGTTTGATTAGATTATGATAGGTTGTAGAACCTTCAATGTCATTTGATTCAGCAATATGCATGACTGCATGTTTTAATCGATCGTTTGCATATTTGATTTAAGGAGAAAATATCATGATAAAATATTAGGACGCTCAAGGTTGAATTGAACTGATTCATAAGGACGCTTACTTGTAAATAACAACCTCCCTTTAGTCAACCTTTGAAAGTGTCAGGATGCTGACTCAATTTCAGCTCGCTGAAAGTTCTCTTAACTTTTTATTGATTTCTATCTTTAAGGACGTTGATAGTTATAAGTTGAATAAATTATCAAGACGCTACTTGTGTTGAAGTGTCCTCATCTTTAGAATCAACTTAATAACCTTCAGGACACTTACCGTTCTTCAGCGTACTTAATACCATTTAAGTTTGTTTTTAAAACAAAGTAGGATGCTAAATGTCAAAGTAGCGCCCTCATAATTTAAGTCGTTTAATCATCAAAGTTTGTTAGGATGCTTACGACTTAGTAGCGGCCTTACTTCAATGTTCATGTAACACCCCCACTTTTTCTACTGTATAAACTAACTTAACCACTTGAAAACTCTACTGATATAATTTCAATGAGTGAGAAAAGCCCCCTCGGAGAAAATATAGACCCCCATAATGGGACGGTTCTAAGGAAAAAGCTGACCCCAAGGGGGGCCAGCCCCTTGAAGGGCCTTCCCCATGGAGGGCAGGTTGTCCCCTTGGGGCACCCCTATTTATATGGGTTACCCCCCCTCCCCCTCCTCCTCCTCCTCCTCCGCCTTCTGCCCTCTCACTCTCTCTCTCCCTCTTGCGTATTTTTCTATCTTTCTCTTTATCTTTTCTTGCGCTTTCGAAAGAGAGGAGTTTTAGACGGAAGATTCGTTAAGGCAACACCACTACAAGTATTAAGGTGGGGAATAAAGGCTAGGTTTGTGTTTCTTACCTATCTAATGATGAATTACATAGCATCATGCATCATATATGTTACCATGCTCTACATCATGCATGGAAACTATTTTACAAAACGGTATATATATATATTATCGGGTGTTATGCCTTTATGATGGCCCCGACAGAGTGACACTGTTACTGGTTATATTATTGGGTGCTATGTCGTTATGCTAGCCCCGGCAGAGTGACATTGTCACTGGTTCCATTATTGGGTGCTATGCCGTTATGCTGGCCCTGGCAGAGTAACACTGTCACTGGTTAGTGCTGGAACTCATGAGATTTCTCAGTTGCTAGTTATATTACTGGTGCCTCGGATCACAGGTTGCGAGTGAATGGTACCTGGCCTGTGATGCCGTGTGACTAAGGTTTATTCATATTATTGCTTAATTGTATTGTTGTGGTATAAGTGTGTGATGACTGTTGTTCTGTACTTATTATTATGCATGCAAGCTTCATTTATCCTGCTTGACCTCGCTGAGCTGTTGAGCTCACCCCGTTGATATTTTTCCCCAAGATCTTAGGCACTCATAAGTACAAATATGGTATCAGAACCTAAGAGCCACCAAAGCTATGTGCAAAGGAAATGCGTAAGGTGTGGGATGTCAACATAGATCTAGGCGTGTTATTTTATGGGTTGTTGAAGTTTCCGCTGCATACTCTGTACTCATATAATTGTAATATTTGTACATTTTCCCTCCGTTATTAAAGGAGGATTAATAAAAGATCTGTGTTGATGTCATTTTCTGCTTCACACCCCGATTTTTGTTCGTTGCCTATCGTATGAGATTGTTCTTTGAGAATCGGGGTATGACAAATATGGTATCAGAGCATGATCTTGCGACCAATGCCATACGCGCGTCGGTCCCTCGTTACGTGCGTTGGTCATGTTAGTGCAATACGAGTATCGACCTTCTTCGATACATGTATCAACGACCTTGGTACGATTTTTTGTGCCTCGGTGTGTGTGTCGACCCTTCAGTCCACATAATGGTCGCATCGGTACGCTCTTCGGTCACATTAGTACGGTACGCATATCAACCCTTTTTGATGTGTGTCCAACAAAACAATGATCTTGCAACCCACATATGTGGATTTTTGCAAGAGAAAAATTAAAAATAAATGAATAAATAAATACTAGTAATAACGATAATAAAATAAATAATGATAGTAATAATAATAAGAACATATATATTATTATTACATGCCACATTAATTAGTATATTAATACACTAATTAATATACTACTATTGTATAGTAGTGTGTCTATAATATAATAATTGTATTAATAGTACTAGCATGAGGGATCTATAAATATTACTACATTTATATTAATTAGTATATTATTTATGGTATTTCGATATGCGCATCGACCCCTTGGTAGGCGCATCGATCGTTTACCTCCTTGATATGTGCGTTGATCCCTCGGTACGTGCATTGGTCAATCACCAACGTAGTAGGGCATCGAGTGCCTTAATATACACATAATGTAATATCCTTGAAAACAATATATATATATATATATATATATAAATACCGAATAACATAAATTACATGAGAGAAGTACCTTGAAGAAGGTCTCGCGAGAAAATAAGATTTTTTTGCTAACACGTGGCACCCTCCGCCACATGGCACCTAGGAAAGTGATATTGTTGGCATGAAGGTTGTGCAATGGTAACTTGAAAATAGATACAAAGAAGATTTTCATTTTAATTGGATATTTCAATTAGATGATTACAGTGAACTATAGATCTAGCTAGATAATTAGGATTAAATATCTTTCAATATAGTGAACTTATGGTGATCACAGTAACAACTAACTATTGAAAGAACAATGAGATATTATAAAAGATGAGGATCGGTTCGTAAGATTAAGCATTTTAATCATAAATTGAAGAGTTAATGGCTATTTGAGAATTACAAGGTCCAGTAATCTAGCTTGATAGATAGATGTACATATTAGAACTCAAGATTCAAGAATCTTATGATCATGATCCTTGATTACTTTTGACTTTAAGGCTTTTTTGGACTTTTCAAAAATCATGATATTATATATGTAAATAATGACTTATGGTGATTTCTTTAATTAGCCATGAACGTCAAGATAGTTGCATAATATGTTTATTAGTCTTATCACATATGATCAGATTAGGATAGAATTGCAAAATTTCGATAAGACTAAACTATTTTGAGTTTTTCACATGATGACTGAGTATGATCATATCAATATGTATCTTACAAATTTGAATGGAGTTATTTTATCTTAACATTTCATATGATGAGTGATCATGACTATATAAATTGTCCTTGACGAATATTAACATACTTGGTTTTATTTTAGTAATATGGTGATCGAAAGAATGCATTACTTGATATTAGTAGTGATGTGATTACTTTGGGTATGTTTATTTTGGTTATTGGATAATTAAATTTTGATCAAATGATCATAATGTGAGAAAATTAGGGTTGTATACATTAATATGAGCTTAGTCTATTCTAAACCGGTGATTGTAGACTTACTATATAAAATCTTAGGTTATGAAATTAACCTAGAATAAAGAAAGTAATGACCTTTAAAATAATGTCATCTAATTGAATTAGTATGTGACCATGAAGATTGGATTACCCAAATAGTTAGAAATCTTTATTAGACACATAAAGTTGAGTTGGTGGTCAAGGAAAGCTTAGTCTCTACGAATGGGTGGATACGATCATTAGCTTAATATTTAATTGTCAAGAAATCAACTACTAATCGATGTAGAGCTGATAATTATTTCACTAAAATCTTTATGAGTCGAGATTAAAGCAATTAAGCAACTAAGAAAAATAAACCTTAAGGAAAAATATATCTTACATTTTGGAAAGAAAATAAACCTTAAGGATAAGGAAAATAGCAAGGATATGATTGCTTAGAATAATGAGCCTTGAAGGAAACATGGCTCATTGAGAAATCAAATAAATAAGTAAGTACATCATTTAATAAGGAATGACTAGATTTAATAAGCAAATTTGACTAAAGTTTTGATTATGGGTTACGGGGTGTAACAAATATGTCTCAAAGCATGGTTAACAAGAAGGCGAATTCAAGAGTCATGATTAGGGGTTCTCACAATGCAAGGGTGGCGTAGCATCGACTCTACCTTGACATGACCACATGGCTTGCAACCAGTGTGGGTGGTTGCAGTCGAGAGGTTGACCGTAACACATGTTCTGAGATACGCTTACGTGCCGCATGACTTGCTAGATCATGGTTGTTTGACCCATGTGAGTGTCAGTAATGGCTATAATAGGACAGTTATGGTATCAGATCTGACCAATGAATTGATTATGGTCACGAGATGGAATAAGATCCATAACTTGAAGTGTTAAATGATACTTGCCGCGCAAGTTTCAGCTGCTTGTGGGCACAAGATAAGATACAAAACCTTGAAGCTCAAGGGCCATCAAAATTAGGCCATCGCTAAATATTCAAGGTTCGAGACACCAAGCCCGAGAAATGTCAACCATAGATTGATGTGTCTTGTGACTTGAAAATTCAAAGGTATTGAAATTAAATGATTGCTTACACAGTCATCCCCTCATTTATATTTAAGATGAACTTTTAAGTTGAGTCCAGAAGAAGGATCATTTGTTGAGTAAAAGTGATTCGATATCATCCATGGAAGTTGGTAAACAACTTAACCACCTTGGAATGTAAGTCGTTCGTGGCCTGTGAATTGACTTTTGGGTGCGTGGGAGTCGCCCGTAGTGCATGAATGCCCACCTTATTGAGTCAACCCTATGCGGTGCACCTCTGTCGTAAACTTCATTGGTTCAGCTGAAAGGAGATGCACAGACGGGGTTGTACCTTATTAAAAAGAAACTCATTTGATTATTATGAGACTTTTCCCTGGACATTTATCCAGGAAACCAGGATAATACTTGGCCACAAAACCTTACGTGACAGAAAGTTTCAAGAATTTATAAATACGAATGTTATTAACTATTATGCTTTGCTATCAAATATTGATGATTTTCATCAAACGATTGATGAGATTTCATTTTAAACTCCTGACCCTACAGATTTTCCATCCTAAGGAGGCACATGACCCATTCGGAAGGGTATGAATGTGTCTCATGGGAAATGGGGTTTCGGAATGGATGATACCTGTGTGAAAACTTTTAGGAGAGAATGTTTGACAGGAAATTCATTACCATTGATATCCATTTTATCGTTGTATTAGGGGTGGTATGGGATACAACGAATGCAGAGGATAACTGGAATATTCTGGATCAATGGAAGACTGATAAGTTGAGTTTTAGATTAGTATTTTACATGTTAATTTCATAGGTTTTTAGGTGCATTGAGTTAGTTTTTAAACATATTTGCATTAATTAGTTCATTTAGTGTTTTAGGTTCATTTAGATATTTTTAGGAGTTTTATAAGTTAGTTTTAGTGATTTTCATGAATGAAATACATTAGGCTAGTTTAGGAAAATAATAATGATTTTTAGGTATTTTTCCTAAAGTTAATTGCATCCTTTTTATATTAATTTTGTCAATATTTTACAAGCTATACATAGTGCATATAGAATTATACATGTTAATGCACACTTGCATATAATATGAATCATTTACTTGTGTTTTGTGTTTTGTTTTGTAGGTAAATAAAGAGCTTTGAACGTGTATCAATTGGTGACGAGACCATGTTGCAAAAAGAAGAGCCACAAAAGAAAATGGCCAAGTCCCAGAAGAAGAAATGGTGTTTGGGCGCTCCGATAAAGATGTATTGAGAGATAGAGCGAGAAGTAGTGCCGCAGCCCTACGTTATGTGAGAGGGTGAAATAGTAAGGTAGCGCCGCGACGCTATGAACCCAAAAGAAGCACCGCAGTGCTACCAGCGATACTTGCGAGATAGTGTGGGCTGTTTTGGTCTTTTTGCATTTTGATTTATAAATTGGCTTTTATAGGGTTTTATGAGAGGATCCATCTTATTGGAGTTTAGAGAAGAACAATAGCAGAGAATAAAATAGATTAGGTTAAGATTTTGAAGGAGAGGCAAGGGAAGGATTGAAAAATAAGAAGAGTTGCAGGTTCGAGACAAGAAGAAGAAGGAGAGTCCACTATTGACAAAGGGGGTTTCTTCATTTATCTTCTAATCTTAGTTTGTTTCCATGTTTTCTTCTTTAACTCTTTCTCTTGTATCTATGGATTTGATTATGAACTAAATAGATAATCTAGAGATTTGATTTAGCTTTGTTGGATCTTGTGATTGAGTCATTGTTTGTGTGTTTTTTAGAAATCTTTTGGGTTTATTTATGATTCTTCATGCTTAATGCTTTCAAATTGTTGATCACTCTTTGAATGAACTTAGATTTGGTTTCTATCACTTGAGAGAGGGGATATTGAATTGGAGCAAGGGATTTGTAAACTAGGGTAGAGTAATGAGTCGAGAGACCTACAAAACCTTTTTGAAATCCATTAAAATGAATCATAGAACCTAAGACATTCATGATCTAAAGGTTTATCACTCGAGAAAGGGGTTTGAATGAAAAAGGATTCATGATTTATAAATTTCAGAAATTAATTCATTAACACAATTATTAGAAATCATGAGAGACAACATAGTGAGATCTAAACTCTAGGACTATAAATCCATTGATTTCTTTCCAATTTCCATTTATCTTGTTTGTTTTTACTTGATTTGCATTTTATCATTTAATTCACTCCACTTTTATCACCTAGATAAAATCACTAATCATTGTAAAATTGGGAATTAAGATTAGTAAAATCACCTTCTCTGTGGATACGATAACCTACTCACCATTGGTATTATAACTTGACATTCGTACGCTTGCGAATTTAAATTTATACAATCAAGGACCTGTAGACCATGTGTGGTGAATAATCCAGAAACTACATTATATTTGTTATCGTTGTATTTGGGGTGGTATGGGACGCAACGAATGCAGAAGATACCGGTTATAATTTAGGTATCTAGATTGTTTGCAGAACTTGTTTGTTGCATATGTATGAAGCATCATGTAGGATAATAAGTGAGAGATAAAGGTATTATGGTCAATGATTCAAATTTTCTTGGAACCAATCCAAAACTAGAGAGAAGTTTTTTCCAAATAAATTTAGAACTGAAACCTTGTTTTGCAGTCCAGTAGCCAAAATTGTTATTTTTTATTTAAAACTGATCCAAACCAATGTCCATATTTGATTTTAAGGATTGGAATACCAGAATTGAGTCAAAAACCAGAATATAGTTCAAAGCCAAAACTCCTACCCTTCAACCTAGAAGAGATAGGAATTGGACCCATACCAACCAAAACAGAACACCATGACATAGGAATCGAGACTTAAGACTCCACTTTATATAAAACTTTTAGAAAAGAAGGTTGGGCGTAGAACCTTACTTGACTGCGGGCAAAGAAAATCATTATCACATGATGACATCATGAGTGCTAATGACAAATTACCACTATATCTATAGACAAAAAGAAATTACTTGACAAACGCTCATGACAGAAATTCTAGTTGAGGATTAGAGTCGTTAACTATGATCTATTGGACCAACAACCTCGAGATCGTTTAACTTCCAGCGTTAAATGAGACATGATCAGTCTTGCTTTGTCAAGGATGCTGACGATGACTAACTCGAAGGTGATGGTCCAAACCTGTTTTCGCAACGGAGTTCCTTAGGACTCAGACGTTGCAATGAGAATCTTTTCTTCACAATAGGGATGAGCAAAAGCAAAACACTAAGATACCATATAGAATGATGAATGTGCCAACTTGGACACATACGAGTTTGCCACAAATGATTACTTGATCTAATTTTGAGGCAAAATTCTTTTAAGGAGGGTAGATTGTAACATCCCCTACTTTTTCTATTGTAAAAACTAACTTAACCACCTGAAAACTCTACTCATATAATTTTAATGAGTGAGAAAAGCCCCCTCAAAAAAAATATAGACCTCCATAGTGGGACCGTCCCAAGGAAAAGACCGGCCCCAAGGGGGGCACCCCTATTTATAGGGGTTGACCCCCCCTCTCTTGCTCTCCCTCGCTCCCTCCTGCGTATTTTTCTATCTTTCTCTTTTTCTTTTCTTTTGCTTCCGGAAGATAGGAGTTTTGACGGAAGATTCGTCAAGGCGACGCTTCTAGAAGTATTAAGGTGGGGAATGAAGGCTAAGTTTGCATTTCTTACTTGTCTAATGATGAATTACATAGCATCATGCATAATATATGTTACCATGTTCTACTTCATGCATAAAAATTATTTTACAAAACGATATATATATATATTATCGGGTGCTATGCCTTTATGTTGGGCTCGACAGAGTGAGACTGTTATTGGTTGTATTATTGGGTGCTATGCCTCTGAATGAGACTATCTCAGTTATCCGGACTGAAGAAAGCAGAAGAAGTGCTATGCTCACACCTCAGAAGATGGAAGGCTCAGCTATGGTTGCCAATCGGGGAAATGATCAAAAGACACACTCCGCGCGCTGAATCATCAAAGGTCCCAAATCGAGACAATAGGGACAATCTATGGTGTACTTATTTTCAGAAGACTAGACATACCAGGGAGAAGTGTTAGATACTTCATGGCAAGCCTTCAACTTCCAGTAAAGAATGGGGCTACAAAGGAGGACAGCAGAAGACCAATGGACAAGCACATCTGTCTATCCTATAGTTATTATTATGTGATGACCGTTGTTCTGTAGTTATTATTATGCATGTAAGCTTCATTTATCCTGCTTGACCTCACTGAGCTGTTGAACTCACCCCGTTGATATTTTTTCCCAGGATCTTAGACACGCATAAGTACAAATATGGTATCGAAACCTAAGAGCCACTGAAGCTATGTGCGAAGGAAACGCATAAGGTGTGGGATGTCAACATAGATCTAGGCGTGTTATTTTATGGACTGTTGTAATTTCCGCTGCGTACTCTGTACTCATATAATTGTAATATTTGTACTTTTTCCCTACGTTATTAAAGGAGGATGAATAAAAGATCTGTGTTGATGTCATTTTCTGCTTCACACCCCGATTCTAGTTTGTTGCCTATTATTCGAGATTGCTCTTTAAGAATCGGGGTGTGACAGTTTAGTAGGACGCTAATGCTCCATGAGCGGCCTCAAGGGACAAAACGACAAAAGTTGATATTATGCGCAAGGACGCTAATTCAACAAATGTTACTATTTTGACAATGACACTATTTTTGTTAACTTCTTCAAAACCGTATGAATACTTTTTAGATTTTTTCAGAATCGTACAACAACTTTTTCAGAACTTTTTGAACGTTCTAATACTGTGTTAGAACATTCCTTTTTCGTGAAAGGATTAGATGATTCAGGTGCTATCGCCGTAATATGCACAGAGCTAAATCGATCTATTTCGGGAAAGAATGTAGACGTTGTATTTGAAATAACCTAGAGCGTCAAAATTCATCAAGTCCATTGTGCCTCTGTTATTTCTATATATACATGCTGCCTTAGAGCCGAAAAACCACTAATCATATACGAAAACTGATATTCATTCAAAAAACGTATTAATAGTTTTCACTTGTGCAAAAACTCTTTGAAAGTTAGTTTTCTTTTATTTGTACTTGAACTTACGATCATTTTGAAAGAAAAACTTCAAGTCTTATGGATTGATTGATCTTCATCCTCATCATTTTGAAAATCCATTGAAGAAGACAAAAGCTCTTTTAACCTATTTTCAGCCTAACTTCATCATATATTTTTTGTTGAATTTGTGGTCACAGAAGGTTCAATCTAAAGGTTTGTAAGTATTACTTTGATTCTAAGTTAAGGGAATCATATCTCATCTTATATTCAATTTGTAGTGACTAGTTAGTCATTGGGAACGAGCAAGTGTTGTTCAAAGTTGTAATGGTCTTCTCACACCCGAAAGTTGAGAAACAGTCATCTCACACCCGTAAGTTGAGAAACGGTCTTCTCACACCCAAAAGTTAAGAAACGGTATTCTCACACTCGGAAGTTGAGAAACGGTCATCTCACACCCATAAGTTGAGAAACGGTAGTTCTCACACCCGAAAGTTGAGAAAGTGTATCGGTTTGATCTTCATCCGTAAGAAGATCCATAGTGCAGTTTGAACAAATCCTAACTAAGGGGCTTAGGTAGTGGATGTAGGCGAGGCCGAACCACTATAAATCCTGATTGCATTGTCTCATTTACATTTGTTGTATTTAGTTGTTATACTTTGTTTAATCTGCTTTCATTAATCGACACATTTTTAAGAAAGGTTAAAATTTGCTAAGGGTCCAATTCAACCCCCTTTGGACATATCTGGGCTAACAATTGGTATCAGAGCAGGTTAACCATCAAAATATCTAACCATCTTTGATTAAGTATGGCAGGACAAAACGAAAGAAGTACTTATCTTCGAGGTGAAGGAAACTCCACCACTGTTCAAGAGAGAAAACTATTCACACTGGAAAAGTAAGATTAGGTACTACCTAAAAGCCCAAGATTTAGAGATGTGGGATGTTGGGACAAACGGCTGTCCAACACCCACTAAAATAGTTGACGGTGCTATTGTCCCAGAGGAAGTAGACGAATGGAGTACCAAGGAAAAGAAAAGAGAACTATTAAATAACCAAGCTGTAAACATTTTTTTGCAGTTTATCAGTCGAAGAGTTCAATAGAGTCAGTGTGTGTGAAACCACAAAGGAAATCTAGAACAAGTTAGAGGTCACACACGAAGGAACTTTGCAACTTAAAAAGGCAAAGCTTCAATTGTTAGTTGAAAAATATGAGACCTATAGGATGAAGGAGACTGTTTCGATAGCTGAGGCTATTGCTCAGTTTACAACAAACATCAATGAGATGAAGAACCTAGGAAAAATCTATGACCAAGAAGAAACTGTTAGAAAGTTTCGAAGAGTCCTACCCAGAGCATGGAAACCCAAGGCCATGTCCATTGAAGAAGCCAAGAATCCGGTTGAATACACTTTTGATGAATTATGCGGTTAATTAATGGTTCATGAAATGAACATAAAAGATAAGATGAGCCCGGCTAAGGTTGAGGAAAAAGAAAAGAAATCTATTGCCCTCAATGCTGAAATTGATTCTAAAGATGATTCAAACTCAGAAGATGACATAGCTATGTTGTCTAGAAAGTTTAACAAGTTGCTTAAGAGAAAGAGTAAGAATAGCTCTTACTCAAGGTTTCACAAAGGAAAGAAACCCGAGTCTAAACCTGTAGAGTTAATATGTTACGGTTGTAACAAACCAGGTCATGTAAAGAGCGAATGTCCCATTAAATATAAGAAGTTCTCAAAGCTACATGGGATGATTCAAGCTCAAGCGAAGATGAAGCAGATTCATATCACACTGCTACACTATGCTTAATGGCAAACACCGAGGTAAAATCTGAACCCATTGACAAACTTAATGAGCTCTATACTCATATTCAGGAGCTTAAGACAAAACTTAGTAAAGAGACCAAGAAGAATGAAAAGCTCAAGCATAGTCTTGAACAAGCTCTTGAGGAAATAGAATTCCTACAAGAAGAGCTAGACGGACTGCTTCTAGACGATAAACAACTTAAGAAAGTTGTTGGGAAACTAAAAAATAAAAATGAAACTCTTAGAAAGGAAAAGGAAGACCTGAACTGCACCATGACTAAATTCACAAATGGTCAAAAGTTTTTTGACATGATGTTAGGATCACAAAGATGTGCATTCGACAAAGCTGGATTAGGCTATACTCATGGGTCAAAACAAAAAGAATACAATATCGTACTGACTTTGTGAAAATATGAGTGCATTTTTTGTGAAAATTTAAAAAATTTGAGTTTTGATCATGAATAATCCATATTCCCTTGTGAATTTTGATTTGATTTGATCTTGTATGTATGATCTATGAACAGATTAGCACTTGGTTTTGAACATGATCTGTGGAAAATTAAAGAGTATTCTTAAGTCTGTTTATTGGAAATTTTTGTTGACTTTTGAGTATAAAATTATGATCATGAGTCTCACTTGCTATTTAATTTGAGATTTTGCATGTTAAGCTTCATTGTATGTATGATCTATGAATAGATTAGCACTTGGTTTCGAACACGATATGTGGAAAATTAGAAAGTATTCTTTAGTCTATTTATTGGAAATCTTTGTTGACTTTTGAGTATAAAATTATGATCATGAGTTTCACTTGCAATTTAAATTGAGATTTTGCAAGTTAAGCTTCATTGAATCTCACTTTTCAAACTGAACTCTAAAACTTGCTTGATCTCTTCTTAAGGCGAAATCCTATGAATCACACGATGAGAGATATGATTTAGGCGATTTTTGGATAGTTTGAGATACCTACCTAGCTATGTATTACCCGTAGTTACCCTATTTTGAGCTTTATATACTATTTTTTGTCACCTAAATTCATTAGCCAAGGCCTTTGATTGATATTTCCTTATTTTTCACCCTTGCACCCTTAACTCTTTGAAATAGATGAATTATAATGGGTTGGGTCGGTTTCATGGAAATTTATGTGTAAAAGTGTTATGGAATGAGAATGTATATGAAGGTGATGAGAAAATAATCAAAATGGTTCAAAATATGTGAAAAAGAAGAAAAAGAAAGATGAGGAAGAAAATTAATGAAAAGAAAAAGTACAATTCTATAACAATGAGTGAATTGAATAAGTTTGGGGGAATGAAAAGGGTGATGTGATGATTCATTTTGTAAGGCATAAGATGTTTAAAAGGTGTTATGTATAAAATATGTTTTGGGTGTATTGAGCTTCATTTTATCCATGTTATCAAACCCTTAACCTTAGCCTTACATTACAAACTAACAAAGTCCTATTGATCTTAATTGGTGTGAGTCCTACATTAGTGGAGAGAAGTGTGAAAAGCAAGCATATGAAGTTCTTGTTTTGTTTTGTTGAGATTATATTGTTTTATCTTGCTTGCATTGGTCTGTATAATCTATGAGTGGTCATGTGAATGATTTCTTGTGCTTGTTTGTCAATGAGGACAAAAGAGAATGCATTGCTCTACAGATTGAAATTTTAGACGAGTTTAAACTTTTGAAGTTTTCCCTGAGTTGTGTTGTATGGCATGTATGCTATCTTTGAGATCATGAGAACCCATTTTTGCAAGTTAAATCTTTGTTCATTTTGTAATTCGTGAGAAGTTTGTTTGTTCAATGTCATTTTTCTCTTTGCTCGAGACGATCAAAGTCTAAGTTTGGTAAAATTTGATAAGTTGAGTTTTAGGAGTTAGTTTGTATGTTAATTTGATAGATTTTTAGGTTCATTTAGTTAGTTTTTAGGTATTTTTACATGATTAGTATACTTAGTGGTTTTAGATGCATTTATGTTTTATTTTAGGTTTTATAGGTTTTTATCATGAATAAATGACTTTTTGATACATGTTAATATCATAGAAGTCATATGTTTGAGTACATTTCACTTTAGTTAAGACTTTAATTAATTGCATAGAATTAACATTTGTTTACACTTTGTTTTGTAGGTAAATAAAGAGCTCAAAAGTGGGTTGAAACAAGGTTTAAATGGGGTTTAAAAGAATTCAAGATCATGTACAAAACTTGTGTAAGAAGTGTGCAAAAAATTGAAAAAATCGGCTAAGTCCACAAACCATCACCAAGGAGAAACCTGAGACTGGGCGCCATGGCGTCCAGATGCAGAGAAGGGGTGATGGAAAATAGTGTGTGGGCACAACGCGCCGGTGTTCTCAGAATTGCAGGACTTCATTTTTATGCAAGTTTTCATGCCCATTTTGGTCTTTTGACCCACTTAAGTGTAAAACACGTTTTAGGGTTGAATTTTATGATGATCAAGGTAGGGAATTAGGTTTAGGGTGTGAAAAAGGAGGCAAGAAAGCAAGAGGAGAAAGAGCTTTGGATTGGATGCTTGAAGGAACCAAGGAGAAAAAGAAGACCAAATCCACCGTCGAAAGGGGATTCTAACCATTAATTTCAAATTCTTGTGTCTTGAAATGTTTTCCTCCAATGTTTTATTTCTTTTTCATCTTGTATCCATGAACATGAATATGAGCTAAACTATTAATCTAGAGGTTCGAATGACCTGTATTTGATTTCATGCGTTAATATTTATGTATGTGTTATTGAATTGATTTCTAAGTTTATTTGCAATTTCATATACTTAATGCCTTCAATTTGCTGGCCACTAGTTGAATGAAATTAGATTTGATTTCTTACACTCGAGAGAGGTGTTATCAAATTAGATCCAGGAATTTGTAACCTAGGTTAGTAGTATTGAGTCGAGAGACCTATGAAAACCTTTGAAATCAGAAAACATGAATCACAAATCTTAAGGCATGCTTGATGTGTTGATTTACACTCGAGAGAGGGAATTAATAGGTTAATTATAGATTTTTGAATTAACGCTTGAGAGAAGTATTTGATTGGGTTAGGATTCATGATTTATAAATTCAACAATTAATTCAGTAACAAAATCTTTTGAAACCCATGAAGTAAAATATAGTGATTTCAATCCTCTAGAACTTTCATTCAGTGATTTATACTGATTTTCAATTAATTTTGCACATTAAACCATCCATTTTGATCACCTAGATAAAATTAAAAATCATAGTAGTTTTGGGTATTTACATTAGTAAAATTACTTTTCCTTGAAGAGGATAACCCGACTCATCTCAGTATATTATAACTTGACTATCTTACACTTGCGATACAAAATAATCACGATCAAGTTTTTGGCGTCGTTGCTGGGGAATAGTGTCAATTTTTCTTTTATTAATACCATTACAAATGGATTTTGATCTTAATTTAGGTATTTTTGTTTGTTTGTTATTTTTCTGAGTTTGTTTTTTCTTTCTTTCGTGTTAGGTTTCACTGGTTCATGCAAAGAGTGAGAAGTGCTGAAATTGTACCTCTTGATCCTAAGATTGAGAGAACCTTTGGTAGACTGAGAAGAGTTAAAAGAGCAGCAGCACAAGAAGAAACCATGGCTGAAGGGAACATCCAGTTGCCTTTGAGGGATTACTTCAAGCCAGTTATTAACAATAACTACTATGGGATTGCAAGGCTGCCAATCAACGCTAATAACTTTGAGTTGAAGCCTTCCTTGATTACAATGGTACAGCAACACCAGTTTGGTGGAGTACCTCAAGAAGATCCAATGGTCGACATCAACACTTTTATTGGAGATGTGTGACACAGTGAAGATAAATGGGGTCCCAGAAAAGCAAATAAGTTTGAGATTGTTCCCGTTTTCATTGAGGGACAAAGCAAGATCATGGCTCCAATCTCTACTACTAAGGAGCATTACTACATGGGAAGAAATGCACCAAAAGTTTCTTCAGAAATTCTTCACACCTGCAAGGATCTCACAACTGAGAGCAGAGATCAGTCAATTTAGACAATTAGAGTCTGAATCCTTATATGAGGCGTGGGAGAAATTTAAAGACCTACTGAGAAGATGTCCTCAACATGGGTACCAAGAGTGGTTGCAGATTTAGATGTTTTACAATGTCATGACCTTATCTACAAGGTCATTAGTTGATGTTGTAGTAGAAGGTACACTATTAGGGAAGACAGCAAATGAAGCCTTGATGTTGATTGAAGAGATGGCTTCCAATACATATGAGCATGCAAGTGAGAGAGCACCAATCAAGAAAGTGGCTGGTTTACATGAGGTTGATCAAAAGACCGCATTGTCTGCACAGATTGCTAGTATGCTGCATCACATGGCAACTTTATCTGGCAAGGTCTCTACTTTACAAGGGAGTCCTTCATCTTACATAACATCCATTGTAGCAGCAAGTTTAGTTCCTCAAGGTTTTGGTAGACAAGAAGAGCAAGGATAGTTTGTGAACAACAGATTGTACAACTATAGAGGCAATCAAGACAACTACAGAGGAAACCAAGGTGGCACTCAAGTGCCAAATCAGTACCATCCAAGAGTTAGGAAACATGAAAATTTTTCATACTCCAACAATAGAAATGTGTTGCAACCACCAGGGTTCAATTCACAAGTACCAGAGAAGAAGTCACCACTTGAAGACATTTTGGGCAAGTTTATTGAAGAGACATCCAACAAGTTTAAAAAGACTGGGTCTAGGGTTAACATCATTGAGACTCATATGGGCAACATCTCTGCTTCAATCAAGAACTTGGAAGTACAAATTGGGCAAATTGCGTTTTCAATCAATGGCTAACAAAGAGGCTCCTTCCCGAGTAACACAAAGATGAACCCAAAGGAGCAATGCATGGCTATCAAACTGAGAAGTAGTAAAGAAGTTGAGAGTGGTTATTCACCATCTATTCCTTCTTCACCATCTTCACTTGTGCAAGAAGAAGTTCAAAAATAGGAAAGTCTAAACAAAGGCAAAGGAGTTGCATTAAAAGAAGAGAAAGAGGCTACAAAACAAGACTACGTTCCTGGTCGCATCACTTTTCTGGACAATCCGCCTATCCTTAAACCTCCTATCCCTTATACCCTATCCCCAACGTTTTGCAAAGAACTTGATGACTAGTTTGCAAAATTTCTAGATATTTTTAAGAAAATTCACATCAACATACCTTTTACAGATGCTTTGGAGCAGATGCCTAATTATGCAAGGTTCATGAAGGATGTGATTTCTAAGAAGAGGAAGCTGGAGGAGTTTGAAACTGTCAAGCTAACGGAGGAGTGTAGTGCAATCTTTCAAAAGAAATTGCCTCAAAAGCTTAAGGATCTAAAGAGTTTTACTTTACCCTGCACTATTTGCACTGTTTCTTTTGATAAAGTATTTTGTGACTTGGGTACAAGTATAAATTTAATGTCTCTTTATGTTTTCAGGAAACTTGGACTTGGAGAGGTGAAACCTACTACAATTTCTTTGCAATTGGCGGACCGATCCATCACATACCCTTGGGATATCATTGAAGATGTGTTTGTAAAAGTTGACCAGTTCATTTTTCTTGTGGACTTCGTGGTGTTGGACATGGGAAAGGATGATGGAATGCCATTGATACTTGGGAGGTCATTTTTAGCAACAGGAAAAGCATTGATAGATGTGGAGCTTGGTGAGCTGACTTCGAGAGTCAAGGAGGACAAAACACTGTTCTACATTTACCACACAACCAAAGCTCCACGGAAGAAGAACACTTGTTACCAAAGCTCCAGGAAGTGTGCACTCTTGGTTAATCTATCGACCACAACCCAAATGGCATCAAATCTGCCCTGAGACCTCGGCAATCCCATGATAAAATCCATCATGATGTGCTCTCATTTCCACTCAGGTATGGGTAATGATTGCATCTGACCTCCAGGCTTCTGGTGTTCAGCCTTAACTTGCTGGCACACCTCACATCTTTGCACATACTCAGCTATACTCTTCTTCATCCCATGCCACCACACAGATCTCTTCATTTCATGATACATCTTGGTAACCCATGGATGAACAATATATTGAGCCCTGTGAACCTCTCGAAGTATCTCAGCACGCAACTCAGCATCATATGGGATCCATAGTCTCCCTTTATTCCTCAAGACATCATTTGGACCTAAGTGCCAATCATCCTGGTCAACATTGTCTGCGT
Organism: Paratinospora sagittata; assembly: GCA_035771175.1. Lineage (NCBI taxonomy): Eukaryota > Viridiplantae > Streptophyta > Magnoliopsida > Ranunculales > Menispermaceae > Paratinospora > Paratinospora sagittata. The sequence continues at coordinate 13,101,135 of CM069609.1, read as the reverse complement.
ATCTACGGTACATGTCATAATCCGGACAATGTTCCTGTAGATCTCTAACCCGCGGAATATGGGCAACAACAAGCTACACGTGCATTTGGGCACATATCTTAATACGTGGTACGTCTGAGAGTATACTCATCATAGTCACTTTCTCAAGTAAATGCCACTGCTGGGCCATTTGAAAAGCAACCACCTGAGTCTCTGCTCGCCTACGGCTTAATGTGTCATCCATAACATTGGCTTTGCCAGGATGATACTCTAAAGAGAAATCATAATCCTTAAGTAACTCGATTAATCTCTGCTGCTGGATATTCAACTCATTCTGATCAAAGAGGTACCTCAAATTCTTATGATTAGAAAACAAGGTGAACCTCTCACCATAAAGGTAATGCCTCCATAGCTTTAGTTCAAACATAATATCGGCCAACTCCAAATCAAGCACAGGGTAGTTGTGCTCATGCACCTTAAGCTGTCTAGATGCATATGCAACCACTTGACCCTTCTGCATCAGCACACATCCTAGACCTAAGAGTGATGCATCTGTATAAATCACCAACTTTTTCCCAGGCTCTAGAAGAATCAACACTGGAGCTGTAGTCAACTTTTTTTTCAACTCACTGAAAGCTCTCTCACAGGCATCTGACCACGTGAAGGTCACATTCTTCTGAGTCAGCTTAGCCATCGGTGCAGTTATGGTGGAAAAGTCATTCACGGACTTCCTATAATAGCCAGTTAAACCCAGAAAGCTACGAATCTCTGTCACTGTGGTAGGTTTTGGCCAACCAATGATCACCTCAACCTTAGCAGAATCAACTGAAATACCCTCTGCACTAACCACATGACCCAAGAATTTTAATTCTGTCATCCATAAATCACATTTGCTCAGCTTGCCATACAGCCTATGCTCCAACAATGTCTGCAATGTAACTCTAAGATGACGCTCACGATCCTCTCTAGACTTAGAGTAGACTAGGATATCATCAATGAAGATTATAATGAACTGGTCAAGGTACGGTCTGAATACTCTCTGCATCAGATCCATGAACATAGCTAGTGCATTAGCCAACTCGAAAGGCATCACCAGAAACTCGTAATGTCCATACCTTGTCCAGAAAGTAGTCTTCGGCACATCCTCGTCTCTAATCCTCAACTGATGGTACCCAGACCTCAAGTCAATATTCGAAAAAAACTTGGCCCCAATCACTTAATCGAACAAATCATTAATACGAGGAAGTGGATATTTATTCATTGCAGTCACCTTATTCAGCTGACGGTAGTCTATGCACAATCGAAGACTCTCGTCCTTCTTCTTGACGAACAACACAGGTGCTCCCCAAGGTGACACACTAGGGGAAATAAACTCCTTGCTCATCAACTCATCAAGCTGGGCTCTGAGTTCATTCAACTGTTTCGGTGCCATACGATACGGTGGAATGGAAATGGGTTTTGTCCCAGGCATCAGCTCAATAATGAAGTCTACCTCTCGCTTCGGCGGAAAGCCAGGTAACTCATCAGGAAAAACCTCTGAGTACTCACAGACTATAGGAAAGTTGCAGTCCCGCCTTGAAAAACAAAGACTGGTTGTCCGAGTATCTAAAAGACAACCCTCTTGCCGAAGCAATCAATGTGAGCGTTATATGCTACCAGCCAATCCATACCCAAAATGGCGTCAAACTTGAGGAACTCTAAGACTCTAAGGTCAACAGTCATCTCATGGTCCTCGAATCGAACAATGCATCCCACACATACCATGTTAGGATAAATCTTCTCTCCGGCCGCCGTAATCAAAATCAACGGCATACTAGTCCTAACTGTAGACAATCTCAATCTATTTAAACCTCTCATCTGGGTCCATGGTTGATTCTGTATTCCCTCTTTCGTAAATCCGAAATTCACAAATAAGGGAAAAGTCATCAGAATCACAATCCATGGGAATTGTTATCCCTAAGATAACTATCCATAATCATACCCATAGAAGCAAACATAATATCATATAAGTCTTTTAATTCTTTTTTTTAAGGTTTTTAAGCCTAAAACACTCGCTCTGATACCATAATTGTCACGACCCACTACACGTGACGTCATGACAGGCAAGGAACCCCCGGGGATACCCACCATTGGTACACCTGGCGTACCATCAGCCTAATATACACGAAACTCAAAATGAAACACAATCCTAATATAACATCCATCTAAACAAAACCAATAACAATAATGTAAAAGTAAATAGTATATCTCCAAAATTACCAAATATAAAATTCGATAAGTCCACAAAATATACAAAACCTAACACATCCTATCTATGTGTTAACTATACATATACTAGGTGTTATCATGTACATAATATCAAAATACAAAAATGTACAACACTTACATCAACAAAAACCAAGGGAGTGCTCCACAGTCAAGCCTTCCTTTTCCCTTTCCTATCCGAACCCGAAAGAAAAGGGTGAGGTGTGAGCTACAACAAGCTCAGTGAATGTCATTTACAAGTGGCAATATACATGCATTTATAAAAACATGGCAAGATCATAAAAAGCATTTGAAGTATCATGGTGATGGAAAAAGATTACATACATGCCAATATAATGCATCATGTCATAACAAAGACATTGCATATCATTTCTAAACACGCCAATGAAATCCTAACACCTCCTAAGCAAGGGCGATCAAAAGCCTGGTGTGCGACACACAACGCTCGATCCGACCAAATAATACTCGTATTCTAGTAGGATTTATGGGGTAGTGCAGCACGTAGGATCAGCCTAAGCTATCCTACCTATACATAAGCCATAAAAGTCTTAGCCAGGTCCACAATTGGGGATCATCTCTAGACTTACGAGACTTCCAAGGGAAATCACAACTAGGAGACCTAACGAAATTGCTCACCCTATGGACTATGCTCGAATCGTTTCATGGAACATTAAAACATGCATAACACTTATATACATCAATTTAAGTAATACAATGCCACATATAAAGAAATCTAAATGTAACGGGACACTCACAACTTGATTGGCTAGGCTTAGCCATTCCAATTCCACAAGAAGTACTAGGATGTCACAATTCACCCCAAGCACCAAAACCTCAAATTGGCTATGTGGGTTACTTGGATCAACCACAAAATCCTGAAATAACATGGTTTACACAATACTGAAAATCAGCCTTAAAGTGTGCTAAATACCCATATTTAAACTCAAATCAAAAGCCAATTAGATTCTACAGTAGTCAAACCCATAAGCCAATTCCATATTGCTCAATTTAATTATTTAATACTAAATTAACCCACATTTAACCCAGTTGAATGCAATAGGTTGATCCAACCACTATAATACATGACATTCAATCATAAATATGGTTAATTAGACTAATCTCATATCAATTTAATCAATTGACCAAGTCTAGGTCAAAATCCCCAATTCAAGCCAATGCATAGCATATGCCCCAATTTGGAAAAAAATCTCTACAATAGGCATAGAGCCAAATTGAACTAGGTCATTCAATTCTAACACATGTCCAACCATTCTAAACCCATAATTTCATTCAATTTGGGTAAATTCCCAAGTCAATTTATTCAATTGACTTGGTTTAGGTCAAAATCCCCAATTTGAGCAAATTCCCAAATTACACGGCAATTTTCCAAATTACACCGCAATTTTTTAAATTACACGGCAATTTTTCAAATTACATGGCTTAGACCAAAATTACACTACACTAGGGTTATCCACTAATCAAGATCAATAAATTGGAGTTCCATACCTCCACATTTACCTATCTAATCCACATAAATCACATGCAAATTGAATAGGAAACCCTAAGTCCAAAATCCTAGTTTAGGTCAAATCCATATAACCCCTCCAATTTCTTGGGGGTTTCACCATTTTTGGACTCCCAACATCCTCTATATTAACATATCTCAAATTCAAGACCTAAGTCCAACATCGGTTTTCCACCACTCCCTTAAATTTCGGGATTCATACTAACCCTAGGTCAAAATTAAGCTTGCAAACACACATGAAAGAAATAAAATGAAGAAAATGAGAGAGAATGATATACCTTAGAGAGATTTTGGGAAAAAAGCACCAAACCTTAGCCTTTCTCTCTCCTTTTTCCTCTCACCTTCTTTTGCTCTTCTCCAAGCTCCCTTCCCTCTCTTCAAAGTGAAAAATGAGCAAGTACGGTTGCTTTTATAGAAAAAATTTGGGCCCACATGAAAAACTACCAAAAATAGATTATCCTGTTGCAATTACTTTCACTTAGATAATCCATTTCTTACAAACTACTAACACAATTAATATCTTAACTATTCTAAAGTTTTATGAGTCATTTACCAACATTATGGGAAAATTTCAGCTCAATCCAACGGTGGAATTGCGAGATCCAACCGTTTGATTAAAACTGCGCAAGAAAATTTGTAAATCAGAGAAACAGTGTTTGGAGTCTTATATCTCACAGTACATAACTCCGACCAAGTTCTTGACCGATCATAATGAATATCTATCAGAGAAGAATAAGCTGAAAAAATTTCAGCTCAATCGGACCACGGATCTAGGGGATCAAGCCATTGATGTAATCGGTAACAGAAATTGTCACACCCCGCCCGGACGCGCCTAAACCGGCGGTACACTCGCGGACGGGGGGTACATTTTGAATAATAACAATGGGAATAACAGAGTGCGCAGCGAAAATATAAAACAATACAAGTCTGATTTCATTTAATTCAGAATTCATTTGTACATGACATAGTCAAGGGAACAGACTCCCCAAAAATCCCCAATGAATAATACAAAGAGTACAAAATGTTGGCCCCATAAACCTGCACCCAGTCCACCCAAATTTCCTTTGAAAAACTGGATAATAATGGAGTGAGCTTAACGCGCTCAGTGGGTAAAATAGTTCGTGAGTATAACAATTAATAAAGCATACTTCAATATCATTTTACGTCCCTCTCTAGAGAAATATAATGAATAGCGAGCAATGCTCCTAACTATTCTATGAATCATAAACCACATACGTCCCTAGGTGGTGATATGTATGATGCCAATGCATGAATTGGTCTAGTCTACTGGTCTGATATTTTCTTGACATTTAGACTGACTTTGGCAACGTCTGGTTATCCTTATTAGGGTTGGTATCACGACGTGCAAGGTTAGAACATTCAATATTACTTGTAGAAGCTAATAGCTTTCAATAAGACCAACTAGATCAGTCCCCAGTTGAGAGGTGAGACACAAGGTCTGCTTAAATACAAATCGCCTAGAGCAGCCCGCTGCTTCTCGTTCACTATTTAAAGTTATTGAGGACAAAATCGAGTCTAGTTGAGCCAGATTGACCACAAATCCGACATTGTAACAGTGTAATACATGAACTTCAAATATACAGGCGTAAGTGCGACAATATAAACATTATATGACATAATGTAGTGTAAATGAATAGTAGACATAATAATAATTGAATCCAAACTTTAATAAAAGTTATAAAACATGCAAACCTATGTTTCGTTCCCCACCTTCAGATAAGAACTTCTTCGTTCAGATCTGGCGCTTTCCTCCGGACAGAACTTCGTCGTATCGCACTGAGAGTCTCGAACAGAGAGTCTCAAATAGAAAAGAACTTAGAATGAGTGAAAAGAGGAGGAAAAATCACTAGAGAAGATGATTTGGTGTGAAAAAATGAGGAGGGGGCTTGGTTTATATAGAGGTATTGGTGCCTGAACGTTCGGGCAGGTGCCAGTAAGTCCGGGCATCCGGGCAGCTGTCCGTACGTTCAGGCAGGTGCCCAAAAAATTTTTTTTTTTGTGAAATACAGGGTATTACACTCTACCCCCTTAAAGGGATTTCGCCCTCGAAATCAATTCAAGAAGCTATGATGGTTATCTGCTTGAGATTCACTGCCGGCGTCATCTTTTGCTAGTTCAGGGTAGTACCTGTATGGACCCTGAATAAGACTGTGGCCAGTGGAATCCTCAACATCATGAAACCATAGAGAGAAAATGGAATTAGATTCGTCCTCAGAAGATTCTAACCCTTGCTCAACAGATTGTGGTGAAGGATGTTGGGTACATTGTTTAAGGGGTGGTAGGTTGAGCGGTGGAATGTTTTTTGGTGTTGTTGCTCGAATCCGGCCGCCTGGCAATTTTGGTAGAAGGTCCTGCCAAGATGAGGGATGGGGATTGTTAAGAAAAATCCATGCACACTCTGGCGATAAGAATCGTTGTCTCTGTGGTGATGGAGTTGGTGATGCAAAGTAGTTGTGACTTGACTTAGATCCTGAATGAGTCGTCGCAGGTTGCCAAGGAGGCCATTGCGCGTGTGCATCGATTTTTAGACATCTGCATAGTTATTCAAGTGAAACGATGTATTAAGATATGTGTAAACAAAGTTCCATCATTTTATTGATAAGTGAAAATAGTACAGTGTATCACATCATCAGTTGGTACTAGAAAATAATTCAAGGTATTTCTGTTTAATTGTTGCTTCTAGTTCCCATGTTGTTTCCTCGACGCCGTGGTGATCCTAGAGCACCTCCACAAGTGGTATGCTACGTCGCCTTAGTTCTTGAGTTTTTCTATCCAAAATCTTTTTCGCTCTCTCCTGATACTTATTTCCTTCCTCAACCCGAACCTCGACTAGAGGGATGATATGCGAAGGATCAGGACAATACTTGCGAAACATAGATACGTGAAAAACGTCATGAACCTTAGACATGGACGATGGAAGGGACAGACGATAAGAAAGTTTACCAATACGTTCAATGATCTAAAATGGACCTATATACCGCGGGGAGAGCTTTCCTTTGATCCCAAAGCGTTTGGCACCTCTTATAGGCTGAACTTTTAGAAAAACAAAGTCCCATTTATTAAATTCTAGAGGTTGTCTCCGCTTGTCAGCATAGTTCTTTTGTCGACTTTGTGCAACACGAAGTCGTTCCTTTACCAGTGTGATCTTCTCAGAAGTCTCTTGAACTAGTTCAGGGCCCAACTGTGGTCGATCTGCCATATCAAACCAGCATACCGGAGATCTGCAAGGGCGACCATAGAGAGCCTCGTACGGTGCCATGCCGATACTAGTTTGGTAGTTGTTGTTGTATGCAAACTCAGCTAAATCTAAGTACTTTGCCCTTCGTCATTAAAGCCCAAAATGCAGCATCGTAACATGTCTTCTAAGATTTATATAAGCCGCTCTGACTGCCCATCAGTCTGAGGCTGAAATGTTGTGCTCATGGTGATCTTAGAGCCCATTTTACTCTGGAAGCTTTGCCAAAACTTTGATGTGAATGGAGGGTCTCGATCAAAGATGATCGTGAGTGGTATGCCATGGAGGCGTACGATATCTCTTTCATATAGTTCTGCAAGTTTGGCGGGGTTATCCGTGAACTTTATTGGCAGAAAGTGTGCAGACGTTGTAAGTCTGTCAATGATAACCCAGATAGCATCTTGCCCTTTATTATTTTGAGGCAAGGTCGTAACAAAATCCATTGCGATGTTCTCCCACTTCCATTCTCCAATAGGTAACGGCTGGAGAAGTTCAGAGGGAAGTCTTCGTTCTGCCTTAACTTTCTGGCAAACGAGACATCGAGCAACGAAGTCTGCAATTGCCTTTTTCATTCTAGAAAACCAGAATTGTCCCTTGACATCCTTGTACATCTTGTCACCCCCAGGATGCATAGCGAACCTCGAACAGTGCATCTCAGTGAGCACTTCTTTTCGAACCTCAGGATCGTTCAGTAGACAGAGACGTTTTTATAGAAAATGGCCAGGTATTTTGAGACCGACCAGTGAGGAAGGTCATGTCCGCTGAGTAGAAGTTCTCGTTTCTCCATTAACATAGTGTCATTAGTTTGAGCAGCTGAAATCTTTCGAACTAGCTCAGAGTTGGCTGACAATTGAGAGAGTCGTGATCTTGGTCCCTCGTCGATCAGTTGTAGGTTTCTCCATCTCGGTAGCCAACTTTCCCATTTTGTAGTTAAGAGTACAAGCAAGATAAGATTTTCTACCCAGGGCATCAACCACAACATTGGCCATTCCGGGATGGTACTGGAGTTGATAGTCATAATCTTTCAAGAATTTCAACCATCGTCTTTAGCGGAGGTTTAGGTCTCTCTGAGTGTATATGTACTTAAGACTTTTGTGATCTGAGAAGACCTCGAACCGTTCACCGTATAGGTAATGACGCCATAATTTCAGTGCAAATACGACAGCTGCAAGTTCAAAGTCATGTGTTGTGTAATTACCCCCATGAATCTTCAGTTGCCTCGAGGCATATGCAACAACTTGGCCTTCTTGCATTAGTACGACACCTAAGCCTTGGAGAGAGGCGTCGGTGTATAATGAAAATCCAATTGCATTTCTTGGAGTGATAAGTACAGGTGTCGTCGTGAGGCGTTTCTTCAATTCCTAAAATGATGCTTCACAGGCGGGATTCCAGATGAATTGCACGTCTTTTCGAGTGAGCTTGGTCATAGGTTCAACAATCTTTGAGAACTCCTTGATGAAGCGTCTGTAATAGCCAGCCAAACCAAGAAAACTCCTAATCTGAGTAACAGTGGTAGGCTACTTCCAGTTTAAAACTGCTTCAACCTTAGAAGGATCTACCTCAATGCCATTGCCTGAAACCACATAGCCTAGGAATTGAACTCGCTTCGCCCAAAATTCGCACTTACTCAACTTTGCATACAGTTGGTGGCTTCTCAATGTCTAGAGGACTATCTTCAAATGTATCTTATGGTCTTCCTCGTTTGAGGAATATATCAAGATGTCGTCCACAAAAACCATCACAAATCGGTCTAAGTATAACCAGAAGATGCGATTCATCAAATCCATGAATGCAGCAGGTGCATTTGTTAGGCCGAACGGCATGACCAAGAACTCGTAGTGACCGTACCGGGTTCTGAATGCCGTCTTGGTAATGTCTGACTCTCGGATCCGAAGTTGGTGATAATCGAACCGTAAATCAATCTTAGAGTAGTATTTGGCATCTCTAAGTTGGTCGAACAAGTCATCGATCCTTGGCAATGGGTATCTGTTCTTAATGGTGACGGTATTGAGCTTGCGATAATCTATGCAAAGTCGTAACGAACCATCCTTTTTGCGAACGAACAGAACTGGAGAGCCCCAGGGTGATGAACTATTTCTGATGAAGCCATTACTTTCTAATTCCTTCAATTGTTTGTCTAATTTGACCAACTTGACATTTGACATTCTGTATGGTGGAATTTAGATAGGCCCTGTCCCAGGTATGAGGTTGATTTTAAAATCGAATTCCCTAACTGGAGGTAGACCAGGAAGGTCATTTAGAAAGACTGTTGGGAATTCAGATATGACTGGAACATCATGTACTTCGAGAGGGTACAGTGCTGGTGATTCATTTTCATCACCAAGGGATAGAGCTCGAAGTTGTGCCTTGAGAAGTGCAACTGTTGATTTGTGTAACCATTTCCTTGTTCCTTGAATCTTGACAAACTCTCATGTAGGCAAGGTTAACTAAACTTGCTTCTTCATACATTCAATCTTTGTATTCAGTGGTGCTAGCCAGTCCATGCCGAGGATGATGTCGAAGTCTTCAATGTCCATCACAAAGAGATCTGCATATATTATCTGTTCTGACATTCAAAGCTCACATCGAGAACACTGCAAATTTACGTCAGTACCAGATCCAAATTGTGATGTGACATGGAGTGTGATGTCTGTGGCTTTAGGCTGCAGGCCTAAATGTCTTACCAATGCCGACGATATAAAAGAATGCGTAGCACCTGAATCAAACAAAACATGCACCATTGTATTGAACAAAGGAAAGGTACCTTCGACTACATTGTTGTCTGGGAGGGGTTGTTGTGCGATGGCAAATGCTCTGCCCTGATTCGGTTGACCCTGGTTCTGCTGGTTCTGCCTGGGTTAGGCATTAGCAACAGGTAGTGCTTGGTGGACGGGAACAATGGGAATAGGTTGTTGAAGGTGCGGACAGACATATTTTACATGGCCCTTCTGGCCGCAGTTGAAACACGTCGGCTGATACTGCGGATGGTTCTGTTGGCCATGCTGATTGTTCTACTGGCCATGCTGATTGTGGTGTCGACCACCACCTTTGCCATTGTCGTTTCTACGGCCACCCTTTCCATAACGACCTCTTCGGCCATGATTACGAAAACCCTGATGGTTAGGGTTAGAAGGTTCAGCCGCAGGTGTTGTGGCCTCATTCTTCGAAACACAGGCTGGGAGGGTTAGGTTTTGATTATAGTAGGGCTTCTTCTTGTTGCCCTATTGCGAGCCCTATTGAAAAAACGTTGTAGGTTTTCCCTTATTCATTATCTACTCCTGCGTGATCTTCTCTTGTTCAAAGCTCATGGCCTTGTCAACAACCTCCTTGTAAATCTTGAGATCCAAGATCGACAGGGCTTGTCGAATATCGTGGTGAAGGCCATTATAGAATTTCTCAGTCTTATCTTGCTCCGTTGAGATGGTGGAGAGAGAGTAGACCAATAGTTCTTTGAACTTTCCAGCATATTCCCTGACGATCATGCTGCCTTGGTATAACTTAATGAATTCCTGGCGCTTCTGTCTTTTCACAGCGCTGGGAAAATACTCATCAATAAACATTGACTCGAACTGTTGCCAAGTCATATCTGCTATGTTGACCCTTGGGTCCTCTTTCACTGTTATCCACCATGTGTTTGCCCCACCAACAAGTTGGTAGGTCGCTAGTGGAATTTTTCTATTCTCATCGACTCTCATTGCATCAAGAGCCTTCTTTGACTCATCCAGCCACTTTTGCACCTCGCCAGCAAAAGTAAGAGGTTATAGCCTCTTATACTTAGTAATCTGATCTGTTTGAGATTCCGACCCAAATCTTACAGGTGCCTGAACCGTGGCAACCTGAATGGTCGTGGTCTCACGAACGACCGTTTGAACAGTGGCTTTCATCGCCTCAATAAATCCGACGAAGAAGGTTTCCATGCTCGAAGGCATGGTAAAAGGTGCGGGTGGGGGTGGTATTTCCTGCCCAAATGTAGTGGCAGCGTCGGGTGTAACTTGTGCTGTCATCGGAGGCGGCCGTTCCTGAATCTCAGGAGGTGCCTCCACTGCTGGACGGACAGTACGGGGCCTTCCTCTCTTCCTGGTTTGCATTTTCTCATTGGCAAGGAGAAAATAAAACCAAGATTTAGGAACTGTAGCCAAGTATAATGTTATAGTATGCTCAGCAACAATTTTGAGAGTACTACAATGTTAAAATCACTTATTTTTCTAAGTATAGTGTAAGGTTTTTGTTGAGGAATCAAAGAATCTTATATACCTCGTATGTTTGGCCATGGTGTAAAAACAAGGTTAGAATGTTTATATAATAAGTATAAAACATTGCAAGTATTTCAAACGATTTGGTTCTGGTTTTTTGTGAACATACATATATATTTCATTGAAAATCCATACGAGTCATAAGAATTCTAAGATTTGCCTCGGTAAATATCCTGATCTAACGTTCTATCGCAATCTTATGTAATCAAACTCTTACTCTTAGTCTTTTCGATTATTATCCAAGTTCGTGTGTCCCATACCACATGACTTTGGTAATAAGGGTGTTAACCAAGTTAAGTTGTATGAACACAGTCTCTAAAAACATCGGCTGAATAGTATTTCACTAATAGTATCTTCCAAGTTACTCGTCCCATACCGTGTAAACTTAGTGATAATGTTAGTAATGCAACTTTCTCCAAATGTTTCTTTTCACACAAGGTCATGGGTTTTCTTACTTCTACATTTTATTTAGTATCTTTCAATTTTGTTGTGTCCCATACCACTCCAAAGTTAGTGATACAAAAAAAAGAATGGTTGTAAGTCGGCCCACCAAAGATAGTCTTAAACAAAACATTTCATTCATATATAAAAGAAAAGTTTACAATGCCAGTAATTAATCTTGATTTTCCTGCCTACTTCCGCTCATTCTAGACCTCCTGCTAGGTACAGAACGACTACTACCAGAAGGTTGAGAATTTTCTCGCTCTGCTTCGAAGTTTTGCATACGTGTTAATATATCATTTTGAGTCTCTCTCATTTCAGCAATATTGGATGTCATTTCATTTAATTGTTCAAATGGGTTAGTCGATTGTCCCATTGGTGGTTGATGGATCAATTGTCCCATAGGTGGAGGGTAGGCCATAGGCATTGGGGGAAAGTATTGGTTGTACGAGTGACTCATAGGTGAAGGGTAGTTGTTTTGATTATACGGGGATCTCCTAACTTGAACCCCTTGGATATTTGGATTTGTTTGTGGTGAAAAGTTTTGAAACAATGGGCTCATAGGGATGTTTTGCCCTCCAAAATTTGGTGCCGCCCAATACTGTTGTTGTTGGTTCACAGCAACTTGTGGAACTGACCGATACTGTACCTCAGGAGTTGGAAACATTTGGTAAGAAGTGTTGCCTTGAGTTGGCACGTTCCAGGTTGGTGGATTTGCTTGAGTACTTTGTCTATCTTGAGGTTGATTTAGGGTGGCAAATAACTCTTCCTCAGTGAATAGTCAATCGGTTGGATCATTATTCGAGACTGGGTTTGATGTAGGATTCTGATTTGGCTCATTATTTGGTACTTCCCTAACAGGAATCTTGCGTCGACTTTTTCGATGACAACATCCATGTTCGTCTCTCATTCTTTCGACATTTCCTATCGTCGCGCCGAATACTTCCTCGTCAGTTACCCCTCCCCTCGTGACATATATCTTGAAGATAGAGGATGTTGTAACCGGTTCAGGGATCTGTTTCGAAGTCCCATCAAAAGTGTTGATGTTTGCTTCGTATAGCATCCTCATGATCAAGATTTTGTAACCGAGGAATTCCTTTCTCAAAGGGTTTTGAATCACCCTCAACATTTGTTGGATGATGATGTGTGGTAGGGAGACCTTTATTTTCTTCTCTATGCAATATAACACAAGAAGTTGGGCCCTTGACATAGTGCCTCTAGTCCCCCTTTCTGACAAGATGTTGCCGAATAAGATCTTTCTAAGGCCGGCAAGAGATGGCTTAAGATGATTGTTTGGGTGGTTGGTGTATGTCGATTGAGTGTATGGCTCTTTGGCGAGGGAATTGAATAATTGTTCATTAGACTCCGCAATCTCTGCAATTGTCTGGGGTTCATGTGGATCAATAATTCTCTCCTCAATCAGAATCTCCATAAGTCGAGCAATAATCTCGATGTTGATAGAAATTTTTATTCCCATGACTGTTGTCTCCAAAACAGGGCTGATCCCCTCTTCTTGAAGTCCCACGCAATTCATGGCTTCGTAGAAGGATCTCACCAAGATGTAAGAGACGTGGTCCTCAACTTTTGTTATGTTCAACCACCCCAGAGTTGCGAGTTTGTCATGAAGGATCGAACGAAGGCGGAGATCTCTATTGTCGATGCTCCTCATAGTCATAACCTCCCTTTTGAACAATTCCTTGAGTCTAATGGGAATTGGTTCCCTACTACTGGATGTTGTTCCTTCACTTGAGGCCATTCTTTGCTGAAAGAAAAGTAAATTTGTGAAAGACACAAAATATATTCTTAACATTTTTAAGATTTATGCTTTGTCAGTTGGACAATATTTTCTATTCTCAATGTTTATGCCATCATTTAATCCAAATTTTTCTATTGGCAATATGATATATATATATCTCGTATATGCATAGATATATAGATATATACATTCAATCATAATTATATATATATATATAGTTTTCATAAATCATAACTCTATATATATATTTAAATCTAAACTATATATAAACTGTATAGTTTGATATAAATCTTAACTATATATAATTCATATATATATAGTCCTGAAGATATATATATCTAGTAAAAAATCTTCATCCAAATTTTTCATTAGTAATAAGGTATATATACATCTCATATATATATATATTTAATCATAATTATATATATAGTTTTTCATAAATCGTGACTATATACATTTAAATCCAGACTATATAAAAATCATATATAGTTTTCTTAGATATATATTTGATACAAATCTTAACTATATATAATTCATACATATATATATATATATATATATATATATAGTTCTAAAGACATATATATCTAATAAAATTTTTCATTCAAATTTTCCATTAATACTATGGTATATATATATCTCATATATACAAAGATATATATATTCAATCATATAGTTTTTCATAAATCATGACTATATATATTTAAATCCAAACTATATAAAATCATATATAGTTTTCTTAGATATATATTTAATACAAATCTTAACTATATATAATTGATATATACATATAGTTCTAGAGATATATATATCTAATAAAATTTTTCATCCAAATTTCTTTTTTTCCATTAACAACATGGTATATATATATATTTCATATATACATAGATATATAGATATATATATTTAATCATAACCATATATATAGTTTTCACAAATCATAACTATATATATAACTCTAAACTATATAAAACTATATAGTTTTCTTAGATATATATTTAATACAAATCTTAACTATATATAATTCATATATATATAGTTCTAAAGATATATATATCTAATAAATATTTTTTTCATTCAAATTTTTCATTAGCAATAAAGTATATATATAATCATAACTATATATATAGTTTTCATAAATCATAACTATATATATTTAAATCTAAACTAAATAAAACTATATAGTTTTCTAGATATATATTTAATAAAATCTCAACTATAAACAATTCATATATATATAGTTCTAGAAATATATATATCTAATACAATTTTTCTTCCCCTAATTTGGTGGACTTGGGAAGGCCGTGAACCGTACGCTCTGATACCATTAAATGTCACACCCCGCCCCGGACGCGCCTAAATCGACGGTACACTAGCGGACGAGGCACGCATTTTGAATAATAACAATGGTAATAACAGAGTGCGCAGCGGAAATATAAAACAGTACAAGTCTGATTTCATTTAATTCAGAATTCATTTGTACATGACATAGTCAAGGGAACAGACTCCCCAAAAATCCCCAATGAATAATAAAAAGGGTACAAAATGTGGGCCCCACAAACCTGCACCCAGTCCACCCTTTTTCTTGTGAAAAATTGGATAATGATGGAGTGAGCTTAACACGCTCAGTGGGTAAAATAGTTCGTAAGTATAGCAATTAATAAAGCATACTTTAATATCAAATATCTTAAATACACATTAGAGCATCATAATCAATCAATATGTATGTATGCATGACACCGTCTCGTAATGGTTTGATAAACGTACATCGCCTGAATTCACATGCAGATGTCCTTCCCCAGGCATAGCCAGTTTCTCATTGTACGTCCCTCCTCAGGAACGATGCTCCGGATTCACGTACAAATGTCCCTCCCCAGGCGTAGCCGGGTTCTCATTTTACGTCCCTTTCCAGAGAAATATAATGAATAGCGAGCAATGCTCCTAACTATTCTATTAATCATAAACCACATACGTCCCTAGGTGGTGATATGTATGATGCCAATGCATGAACTGGTCTAGTCTACTGGTCTGATCTTTTCTTGACAATTAGGCTGACTTTGGCAACGTCTGGTGATCCTTATCAGGGTTGGTATCACGACGTGCAAGGTTAGGACATTCAGTATTACTTGAATAAGCTGATAGCTTTCAATAAGACCAACTAGATCAGTCCCCAGTTGAGAGGTGAGACACAAGGTCTGCTTAAATACAAATCGCCTATAGCAGCCTGTTGCCTCCCGTTCACTATTTGACGTTACCGAGGACAAGACCGAGTCTAGTTTAGCTAGATTGACCACAAATCCGGCATTATAACAGTGTAATACATGAACTCCAAATATACAGGCGTAAGTGCGACAGTATAAACATTATATGACATAATGCAGTGTAAATGAATACTAGACATAATAATAACTGAATGTAAACTTTAATAAAAGTTATAAAACAAGCAAACCTATGTTTCGTTCCCCACCTTCAGATAAGAACTTTTTCTTTCAGATCTGGCGCTTTCCTTCAGACAGAACTTTGTCGTATCGCACCGAGAGTCTTGAACAGAGAGTCTCAAACAGAAAAGAACTCAGAATGAGTGAAAAAATGAGGAAATGTCACTAGAGAATGTGATTGGTGTGAAAAACAATGAGGAGGGGGGCTTGGTTTATATAGAGGTATTGGTGCCTGAACGTTCAGGCGTCCTGCCCGAACGTCCGGGCAGGTGCCCAAACGAATTTTTTTTTTTTGGGTGAAATACAGGGTATTACAGAAATTTCTTCCTCCATGTAGCGAGCTCCACAGATCTAAAACACCATTTTTCACATGTTTTGACGTCAAACGGGTCTCGATGATTCCAAAACTTCAAGCACATTGTCATGCAAAGACACTAGAACCTACGTGTGTCGAGCATCAAATACGTATATGCATATGTATACATATACTATACGCATACAAGTACTCTTCAGGTCAAAATGACGTGATTCAAAGGTATGGGTGCTACAACTCTCCCCAACTTTTTTCCTAATAAATAAAAGCAAGAGAACTGACCTCAATCGATAAAGAGATCGGGGAACTGCTCCCTCATCTGGTCGTCACGCTCCCAAGTTTGCTCTTCATTATCGTGGAATTGTCATTTGACTCGCACAAGCCGGATCTCTTTATTCCTTAATTTTTGAACCCAACGAGCCACAATCTGAATAGGCAACTCCGTATATGTCGTATCCTCCCCAACTTGTAGATGACTCACATTAAGCACATGAGTTGGATTAGGATAAGACTCCTTCGATGGATCCTCATTAAACTTCCTCAGCATCGATACGTGAAAAACATCATGAACACCCTCGAGCTGAGAAGGTAGAGCCAACCTGTACGCCACCAGTCCAATCCTCTCAACAATCTAGAAAGGTCTAATAAACCTAGGGGCAAGTTTTCCTATGACGCCGAACCTCATCTGTGTTGGTCCACCCAAGAGGGGGGTGAATTGGGTGCGATGGTCAATTTTAAAATTATCTTCCAATAACTTAGTGATTTACATGAGTGTATTGGAATTGGATGCAAGATAGAACACAAACTAAATTTCAAAAGTGAGACACATGATTTATAGTGGTTCGACCGCGCCTACGTCCATTACATAACCTCCTCAGTTAGGATTTTAACCTTATCACTAAGGGATTCTCTTATGGGTGAAAACCAAACCGTTACAGCTGCCCTGTTACAGGTTAAAGGCAAACCTATCCTTTCATGGGCTAAGGATGAACCAAATTTCTTTTTTTCGAGATGAGGAGAAACTCATGTTTCTTTTACGGGTTTAGGAAGAACTGATTCTCTTTTAAAGGCTGAGAGATAGCCTATCCTTTTTAAGGTTACGGACACACCTATCCCTTTACGGAATGAGGATGAACCGATTTTCTTTTTCCAGGCTGAGGAAAAACCCATGTTCCTTTTACGGGATCAGGAAGAACCGTTATGATTTCAAACCTGAAATCACTTAAGTGAATCACGTCCACTTGTCCTGGTTGTTTAACACCAAACACACCAACAAATTACAACAAATAATGTTGTTTCAAACAAAGTAGAACACTTTACAGTTAAGCTCAGTACATAGCATTACAAAGATATGAAGTATGAAATAGGTAATGCTAAGTTGAAATACACCTACAGTCCTTTACCTTTCAATGTTCGGTATTGCTCAAGTGTAATTTCAAAAAACATAAATGATATGATATGAAAATCAGTGCTTCTTCGAAAATAAATAAATACCGAATAAAGATGGACTTAAAACACGAAGGACTGGTGTAAATCAAGACATGGACTGTTTTCAAAATAGATATAAAAATATAAGTATGAAAACTTTTGGTTCTCTGATCAGTAGTTAACCAACTACTGATATAGTTCAATACAATACTTAAGATATGAAATCTAGTACAACTGTATATCTTGAACTATTTCTCAAATTCTATTTCCTGCAAGAATGATACCAAATATGAATCAGTGCTGAGAATTTGAGTTGATACCAATAAAGATAGATTTTCAAAGATAAAGTATAATTGAAGCTCAATATGAAAATCTATTGTAATTGTAAAGGTATTAGTGAAAAATACTTTGAAAGATTAAAAAATGAAATGCATTTTGACATAGACTAACTTTCAAAAAGTATTGGCACAATGCAAAGTGATTGGCAAGTTGTTTGATCCTAAGTGCTGGTATTTATAAACTTAGTAGGACATAACTCTTAGACATTTGAAGTTCAAATAATATGAACGTTTACGCACAACGACTAGAATGTTATATGAAAATTGCAATTGCAATTTTCACTAACATTCTGGTTCTTTCCAGATTTCTTGAAAAAGGAAAGTTTTAGAAAAAACTTACTTCATGTATCAGAAAAGGTCTATGATAAGTCTAAAAAGGACTCTGTGCAAATGTCTGTTCTAAAAAAGTAAACTTACGTAGTGTACTTGTTCGAATAGTGACGGTTGTTGAATTAGCGTCCTTATTCCATTGTCAGTGTCCTGACGCATAATGTCAACAATGTCGTTTTATTCCTAGAGGGCGCTTATTACGTATAAGCGTCTTACTGAAAACTTAAGTGAGGGCCCTACTAACTCGTAAGCGTCCTGACTTAATTTGTTACTTAGACGACTTAAACTTGTGGGTGCTAATGTACAGTTAGCGTCCTACTATGTTTTTAAAATAACTAAGTGCATGAGGGCGCTGCTATCCGAGTAAGCGTCCTACCTTTTTAAAACATAAGACAACACATGAGGGTGCTACATTACGTGAGCGTCCTACCAGTTAAAAACACTTTAAAACATATCATGAGGGCGCTGCAATAATGTAAGCGTCCTACTGATTAAAAACATTTTAAATAAGACACAAACACGCTGGAGGACAATCAATGTCCTGGAAGTTACTAAGTTGATTCCTAAGGTCAGGGTGTTTCTATCCAGATAGCCTCCTGATAGGTTGTTCAACTTATAACTATCAGTGTCCTCAAAGATACATTCTCTGAAGAACTTAACACATCTTTCAGTGAGCTGATGCTGAGTCAGCCTCCTGACAACTTAAGAGGTTTGACTAATAAAGGGGGCCGCTACTATACATGTAAGCGTCCTGATAAATCGATTATATTCAACCTTGAACGTTAACAACGTCATAATGAAACATCAGCGTCCTGACTTAACAATTTTAGGAGAGCGCTGCTAAATCATTAGCGTCCTGAAAGACTCTTTTAAAATAATTTTGACTCGCGATAAAATATACAATAAATTTGAATAAACACTCGATAGATTTCAAATAAAATATATAGTATTAGATCATTTGAAATATCGTAAAAGCATGAAATCGAAACATGCAAATTAGAAAAACATATGTAGATTATTTATGCAAGGTTTTGAAAAACATTTTGAGCAATAACGATTAGAGAAAGATATACCTTAAATACTTTGTGTATTTCTGTTTTCTCATAACCGTTAAATCCAACTCTTCATTATGAGATCTTCCATAAGAGCTTTGCGCGGAGTTGAATAACTTGAACGTTGATCAAGAGATGTAGACATGAAGCTTGAGAAAAACGTCAGAGTGAAGTAATCTTGAAATCAGGATGTGATCGTTGAAGTTTTTTAGTTGAAACGAACTTGACGTTGGATATGAGCTTTGAGTTCCTTGACTTTTTGCTTTTCTTTTGGTGCAGAGATAAGTTCTTGATAAACATTTGTTTAGCACCTAAAAGTATTTTGTTTGTGATCATCAAAATATACTTTATCGCAGTATATTTAGGGACGAGCTACGTGATGAACTGCATAGGTTAACAATCTCCCCCTTTTTGATGATAACAAACAAATCGAAAAATTAAACGCTTAAGCAAAAAGATTAATGTTAATTTCTTTTTCCTTCATCTATTCATCTTATTTTTCTCTTATATTTTTCTTCTCCCCCTTTTGATATCATCAAACAGTGAAGAAAAGAGAATAAGATCTCCCCCTTAAGTTAGTAGAGTAGCGAATCTCACCCTTACGTGGAGACTCCCCCTTACTTTGTGCATTCACCCTCAAGATGATTTATGACATCGTGTGATAGTTAGGTACGTGAGAATGCGTAAGGTGTACTATACTGAAATCATGTGGGAAAAATGATCTTATTTTTAGGCATAGTGAGAAATAGATTGACTTATTCATGGCCTATAAGTTTCGAAATAATTTCAGAAACGTAGCTGAGAATCGAAGTCAGAGGGAACGAGAAAGAATTGCCGATAAATGAATTCACAAAGAATTTTTAATCGTGGGCAATTATTCTCTTTAGTGTTTGGCATAAACATATCGATTAAACTAGACCAAACACATAGTATACTTTAAGATATGTAAGTAAGCAAGCATAAACATACTTATAGCATAGGCATAATAATTTATGATATAGCAGGGCCAAGCTATTTTGATTCTAACCGGATACAAAGTATATAGTTTGAAGTCCATGACATCTATTAGATATCAAAAATCACAATCACTTGATGCATACAAAGTATAATATTAAAGCGCAGCATCAATGGCATGTGAGATGAAAAATTATAAACTTTTCATAGTTTAGACATGTGAACATATATATGATAAATATGCTGATACCAAGTATCAAAGTCTAAACATGCTGAATATATGCTAAGTTTCATACAAGACATTTGAGCAATGACATACATTCATTCTCCTATTCTAGGCATAAGATTTCAATTTAAGCATGGCCTAGAATGATTGATATACTGATTCTAATGAGAAAGCATTTGGACGTATATGTGCTCATTAGAAATCAGATATCCATGAGTTTGATGCTAACATGTTATGGTATGAAGCAGATGCATCAAAGTCAAGAAATCATTGAAAGAATAATGCAACAGATAATAATAATGAGTGTAGGCAATATTCTGTTCAAGATATAGGCGTATGATATAAAGTTGTGTACATGGCCTATAAACATGAATCATGCATAGATACAATTTTCTAAGATCAGGGCAAGCATGATCATGATATGAACAAGCATAGGCAAAAAAAAAAAGATTGTTAAAGCACAACCTAGCTATTGTGTACCTGATCAATCAGATAATCAGATATCACAAGTTCAAAATGAGTATAAATAATCATGATATAGTACAAGATACAAGATAGGTCTATTCATGATATTTATCAAACAGTCACAGATAAGCATATCAAGTACTCAGGATATATGTGACCAGTCAAGAAAGATGTCGCCAATAAACTGATACATGCATTAGACATAGTAAGATTTCATCATGATACAGTTTATCAGGAAATATGAACAAGATAACATTAGTATGATGACATATAATCATGTTCATGAAAGCACCATAGATGCAACAAAAATATTTGAGAATTTTACAAATATAGAAGTAGGCATATCAGAGCATGAATCAAGCAGATTGTGATTAGTGTGTGCAGCATTTGAATATGAAATATAACATTCACACAAATTCAAGTAGATCAGTTATTCAACTATAGTAAAACATTAAGAGATGAATGAGAGATAGAAAGATAGATAAACACAAGCAAACAAGCAACAAAGTAGTGAGATGTGCAAAACTCATTGTGAAAGAGAAGCAGGGGAAACGAACAGAGTATACACATACACTTTAAGAGATTCAATTTAAACATCAAAAGGAGTATTGTAGAAGTGTTTAAACAACAATCCAAAAGATGGATTAAACAAAAATTTAAAAAAAAATCTGCTTGGGTTGACGAGGCTTGCAGAGAGGTTTCTAGCCATTCCTAGAATATTCTGCACCAGAATATTCGAAGCGAGGACAAAGACATCCACGAAGGCTATTGGTGATACGAGCTATGGGAGTGACAGTTCTCACATGGACAACCTTTTTAATTAACGCTCGAGATTCCTCATTTTCCTCAAAAAGTGCCATCATCAGATCTCCCTAATGTTTTTCCTTGGCTTCAAGCTCTTTCAGCCGGTTCTCATGCTCGTTTAGAATGTCCAGAACGGCCTGAACGCTGGAGGATAAGGAATCACTAAGTTTGGAAAACTGTTCCTCAAGAGATGCTGCAGCAGGAAGCGGTGGCAAAGGTTCTTCTCCATGAAGTGAGACGCATGGTTTTGCCTGAGAGTAATTTCCCAAGAGGATTCTTCATCAGATCCATCTGATGAAGAAGACGATAGAGAAAAGTTACTAGAAGTGGAAGATGATTCCATTTTAGGTCTTTTCCTAGACTCAGGAGCTTTGGATGCCAATAGAGAGATGAAATGAAGAAGATGAATGCAGAACGATTTAACGCTGGGAAGTGGAGAGAGAGGGAAACGTATGAAGCAAGCTAATGGGCATCGAAAACAGAGTCTGCAATTAATGCAGAAATGACATAGAGTCATGCGCAGAAGAGTATGATTAAACAAGAAATAAATTGAAGAGAAGGCATAATCATACTTTAGAGGTTACGACAAGGTGGCAGGGAGTTCTAGGATATCTATGCTAAGACACGAAATGCAAAGACACCTACGTCGAAACCTAAATTAACCAAAGGATCTAGACTCTAGGTTGTTAGACCATGATTTCAGAGAACCCGCTCTGATACCAATTGTTGGTCCACCTAAGAAGGGGGTGAATTGGGTGCGATGGTCAATTTTAAAATTATCTTCCAATAACTTAGTGATTTACATGAGTGTATTGGAATTGGATGTAAGATAGAACACAAACAAAATTGCAAAAGTGAGACACATGATTTATAGTGGTTCGACCGCGCCTACGTCCATTACCTAACCTCCTCAGTTAGGATTTTAACCTTATTACTAAGGGATTCTCTTATGGGTGAGAACCAAATCGTTACAGCTGCCCTTTTACAGGTTAAAGGCAAACCTATCCTTTCACGGGCTAGGGATGAACCAAATTTCCTTTTTCTAGGATGAGGAGAAACCCATGTTCCTTTTACGAGCTAAAAAAAACCGGTTCTCTTTTAAAGGCTGAGAGATAACCTGTCATTTTTAAGGTTAAGTGCACACCTATCATTTTACGGGATGAGGATGAATCAGTTTCCTTTTTCTGAGCTGAGGAAAAATCCATGTTCTTTTTACGGGATCAGGAAGAACCGTTGTGATTTCAAACCTGAAATCACTTAAGTGAATCACGTTCACTTGTCCTGGTTGTTTCACACCGAAACACACCCGCAAATTACAACAAATAATGTTGTTTCTAACAAAGTAGAACGCTTTACAGTTAAGCTCAGTACATAGCATTACAAAGATATGAAGTATGAAATAGGTAATGCTAAGTTGAAATACACCTACAATCCTTTACCTTTGAATGTTCGGTATTGCTCAAGTGCAGTTTCAAAAAACACGAATGATGTGATATGAAAATCAGTGCTTCTTGAAAAATAAATAAATATTGAATAAAGATTGACTTAAAACACGAAGAGCTGGTGTAAATCAAGATACATACAATTTTTAAAATAGACATAAAAATATAAGTATGAAAACTTATGGTTCTCTGATCAGTAGTTAACCAACTACTGATATAGTTCAATACAACACTTAAGATATGAAATCAAGAACATCTGTATATCTTGAACTATTTCTCAAATTCTATCTCCAGCAAGAATGATACCAAATATGAATCAGTGCTGAGAATTTGAGTTGATACCAATAAAGATAGATTTTCAAAGATAAAGTATAATTAAAGCTCAATATGAAAATCTATTGTAATCGTAAAAGTATCAGTGAAAAATACTTTGAAAGATTAGAAAATGAAATTCATTTTAACACAGACTAACTTTCAAAAAGTATTCGCACAATGCAAAGTGATTGGCAAGTTGTTTGATCCTAAGTGCTGGTATTTATAGACTTAGTGGGACATAGCCGTTAGACATTTGAAGTTCAAATAATATGAACGTTTACACACAACGACTAGAATGTTATATGAAAATGGCAACTGCAATTTCACTAACATTCTGGCTCTTTTCATATTTCATGAAAAAGGAAAGTTTTAGAAAAACTTATTTCATGTATTAGAAAAGGTCTCTAATAAGTCTAAAAAGGACTCTGTTCAAATGTCTGTTATGAAAAAGTAAACTTACGTAGTGTACTTGTTCAAGTAGTGACAGTTGTTGAATTAGCGTCCTGATCCCATAATCAGTGCCCTGACGCATAATGTCAACAAAGTCGTTTTGTTCCTCGAGGGAACTTATTACGTATAAGCGTCCTTCTAAACTCTTAAGTGAGGGCGCTACTAATTCGTAAGCGTCTTGACTTATTTTGTCCCTTAGACGACTTAAACTTGAGGGTGCTAATGCACAGTTAGTGTCTTGCTATGTTTTTAAAATAACTAAGTGCATGATGGCGCTACTATCTGAGTAAGCGTCCTACCTTTTGAAAACATACGACAACGTTGATGGACAATCAATGTCCTGAAAGTTACTAAGTTGATTCCTAAGGTGAGGGAGCTTCTATCCAGATAGCCTCCTGATAGGTTGCTCAACTTACAACTATCAGTGTCCTCAAAGGTACATTCTCTGAAGAACTTAAGTCATCTTTCAGTGAGCTGATGCTGAGTCAGCTTCCTGACAACTTCAAAGGTTGACTAATAAAGGAGGCCGCTACTATACATGTAAGCGTCCTAATAAATCGATTATATTCAACCTTGAACGTTATCAGCGTCCTAATGAATCATCAGCGTCCTGACTTAACAAGTTCAGGAGAGCACTGTTAAATCATTAGCGTTCTGAAAGACTCTTTTAAAATAGTTTTGACTCGTGATAAAATATACAAGAAATGTGAATAAACACTCGGTAGATTTCAAATTAAATATATAATATTAGATCATTTGAAATACTGTAAAAGCATGAAATCGAAACATGCAGATTAGAAAAACATATGTAGATTATTTATGCAAGGTTTTGAAAAACATTTTGAGCAATAACGATTAGAGAAAGATATACCTTAAATACTTTGTGTATTTCTATTTTCTCATAAGAGCTTCATTATGAGATCTTCCATAAGAGCTTTGAGCGGAGTTGAATAACTTGAACGTTAATCAAGAGATGTACACATGAAGCTTGATCAAAACGTCCGAGTGAAGTGATCTTGCAATCAGGATGTGATCGTTGAAGTTTTTTAGTTGAAACGAACTTGACGTTGGATATGAGCTTTGAGTTCCTTGATCGAGTCGTTCCTTGACCTTTTGCTTTTCTTTTGGTGCAGAGATAAGTTGTCACACCCTGGGTTGCACAACGTGCCCCCTACCAACTGTGGCGACCCCGCACCCCGGACCACCAACCCCTCAGGGAATGGCGTGCGGAATGCCGGGACGGGACGCCCGGCGTAGGCATCTCCGACCACTCCTCAACTCCCGTGAGGTGGTTGAGACCCTACGAGCCTTATCTCAAACAACGACATAATATCAAAAGGTACTAAACAAAATTACCCACCGTATTAATCATCCAAGACAAGAGATAGTCCATAAAAATGATCCATAAATAAAATCATAATCCCTACAGTCCATTAAAATTGACATACACATAAAGTCCAAAATTGTGGGTACAAATAAAAACCGTCATATGCCCACACGGTCTATCCAACAAGTCCCAACTCACCCATACTACAATGTGGTAAGTATTATAATTACATAATCCAAAATATAATACTTCATAATTTAAAACACAATTCAATCAAAATGCCTCTCAACTCACATCGAGGCTTTAAATTCTCTCGCAGGCAAGGCCCTCAAGATATAACTACTCATTTGCCCTTATTCGGGACAGAAGGACCTGAAAGAGGAAAATGAGGGTGA
This sequence comes from Paratinospora sagittata, assembly GCA_035771175.1. Taxonomy (NCBI): domain Eukaryota; kingdom Viridiplantae; phylum Streptophyta; class Magnoliopsida; order Ranunculales; family Menispermaceae; genus Paratinospora; species Paratinospora sagittata. The sequence goes on along the minus strand of CM069609.1, from coordinate 13,075,383 downwards.
GCCAACGGTGCCCAGTGAATAGAATTCAAATATGCTATCAATACTCATCAATAAATATCATGTATGCATGTCAATGTGTAGCATGATTAAAAATTCATAACATATAGATATCAAGCATTTATAATAAGTTCGATGCAAGTAAAAGCTTATCAATTTGGATCCACATTCCACATGCATTGGGTTACTAGTGCACGTCTATTTCACCGTACCGTTGACCCCAATCTCTTCATTTCCTAAAACCCTCCTATGACAAGGTTAAGTCCCCCTATTAGCCAGATAGATGGGCCCAACCAAAGTCATAAGGTTTTCTCAAATCAATGCATCATTCAAAACATTAGAACACATTCATGCTTTCAACATACAATATATAAGTGATATGATGACATAAAAGATATAATCATAAATGAAGTCTACTCACAACCAAGCCTCGCGAGAGTATTTAACCACACACGACCACCAAACCGAATCAACCCAATCAAGATCCTGAAACATACATCAATATCCTACCATACATCAATTTCTATGTTCAATCACATAGACATTACACATCAACCCTAAATCAGCCCACATATAAACAATAGGCCGAAATCCCATCTAATCCCATCATTCAACTCAAATCACATGACTTAGGCCTCTAATGCATAGTTCTCATACATAAACCATTCTATTAGTCAAAAATACTGATTTTCAATTCCTTAGGCATAACCGTGCCCAAATTGGGTCACTTGATCACAAGTAGGCTTAACCCATGATATGGTCACAACCACCAAATCAGTAGCATAATCAACTCTAATCATGCTTAATTAAACATAAGTTGCATCAATTCAATGATTTTAGGCCAAAAGCATCAAAATCCCTAAAATATGAAATTTTCCATACTTAGGCCATATTGCCGATTTACACTAGGTCACCATGTTCAGCCACGTATATCACTGATTTTGCATCATGGTTTCATCAACAATGACAACTAGGTCAACATAGTTGATATGCAAGCTATTTGGAAAGGTCTAAGTTCATATTTTCAATTTAGGTCTAATACAAGCAACCCTACCAATTCTTCATTTACTATTCTGTTCAGATGTATCAATATACCAACAGAAATATGTAATCACAAAATCAACCGTACAGATTGAAGTATGTGAAGATACAAACCTTATGTCCAAATATCAGCCCAATCCACGGTGGACCGAAAAGATAAGAATATTTGATGAACAAGTCTCTAATCAGACAATTTCTCCTTTCCTGCTGCAAATACTCAAACTCAGATGACTATATCACACAAAATACTATACGAATAAACATCTCCACCGTTCCGAATACAGAAATATCAGTTATAAACTACATACCCAAATTTGATATCCATCCAACGGTAGATTTAGGAGATCTACAAGTTTGAGCGAAACACCACGAGAAATCTAGAATCTCCGACCAGCTTTGTTTCAGAGGTTAGATCTCTCAGAAGAAACCCTAAATAAGATCTCCACCGTTCAGAATGCAGACCTATCAGTTGTACACGACATACCCAAATTTTATATCCATCCAACGGTAGATTAAGGAGATCTAGAAGTTTTAGCAAAACGGCGCGAGAAATCCAAACTTTCCGACCAGCTTTGTTTGAGAGGTTAGATTTCTTAGACGAAACCTCTGATCAAGATCTCCACCGACCAGAATGAATAACCATAAGCTACGAACTTGCTGACAAATGTTGAGCTCAATCTGACCATATATTGGAAATATCCACCACTTTGATGAAAATGTCGCAGGGATCTTCCTCCTGCAACTCTCTCCTTCTTTCTCTTTTTCTTTCCTTTCTCTTCTTTTCTTTCTCTTCTTCTTTCCTTTCTCTCCACTCACCTCTTTCTAGCACTTCCTTGATTCCCTCCTTGATTCTCTCCTTGATTCCCTCCTTGATTCTCTCCTTGATTCCTTCCACTCATTCTAACACTTCCTTGAGGGCATAAGACACTTGTCCACTTTCATGCACCAACCTTCACATGTGTTAGTCCCATACTACCCATACCAACCACATGTACTTTAACCAATTTCATGCTTCCATGTATTTTAAATGTCCAATCCATTTAATACACCAAATTTCCATTCTCATTTATCCTTTTATTCAATCAATCCTAACTCATATCAATTCAAGGTTTAATGGACCCATGCATAAATAATAACATATGCATTTTAATTTAATTTAACATGACCTATATACAATTTATGATACACATATTTATATACATTATCAAGCATCAACTATACAAACATTAAACAACCATCAAACAAACACCAAACATATCAAGGCAACGCATAGAGTTTGGGCAAAGTGCAATTGAGTTATGGGCTAGATGAAATAATTTTCGGGGCGTCACATCACACCCATCTTAGAATGAACTTCGTCCTCGAAGTTTTAAGGTTAAGAAATACCTAAGCCTATGAACTCGGCAAAGTGCTCCATCATGTAGTCCTCACGCTCCCAAGTAACCTGCTCCTCACCATGGAACTGCCATCTCACCTTAACCATCGGAATCTCGCGGTTACGTAACCTCTGGACCTTCCGGTCAAGTATCTGAATAGGTTCCTCATCATAAGTCCCATCCTGCCTCAGTTCAATGTTCCTCCAGTCCAAGACGTGATCAAAATCACTCTTGTACACTCTCAACATTGACACATGAAAGACATTGTGGACTGCTGCTAACTGAGGTGGCATGGCTAATCGGTAAGCGACGGGGCCAATTCGTTCAAAAACCTCAAACGGCCCAATAAATCTCGGAGCGAGCTTGCCTTTTATCCCAAATCTAGTTTGGCCCTTATGAGGTGAGACCTTCAATAAAACTTGGTCACCCACCTCGAACTCTACGGTCTTTCGCTTAGCATCAGTGTAACTCTTCTGCCTGTCTTGGGCTACTTTCATATTATGCTTAATCCTCTTAATCTTTTCTATGTGTTCTTGTACAAACTCTGGTCCCATCACCGCAACATCCCCTACCTCTGTCCAACAGATCGGAGATCTACAGGGTCGACCATACAATGCCTCAAAAGGAGCCATGCCAATACTGGACTGATAGCTGTTGTTGTACGCGAACTCACACAGATGTATGTACTCCTCCCAGTTACCACTGGACTCGAGGATACAAGCTCGAAGCATATCCTCTAAAATAGATATCAACCTCTCAGACTGGCCATCCGTCTGGGGGTGAAAAGCGGTACTGAGATCTAGTCTAGTGCCGAGCTGCCTTTGCAACCCCTGCCAGAATACCGATGTAAACCTCGGATCCCTATCTGACACAATCGAAACTGGCACTCCATGTAATCTGACTATCTCCCGCATATAGAGTCTGCTCAGCTTATCCATAGAATCCCTAGTGTTCACCGGTAGAAAGTGAGCGGACTTGGTCAAGCGATCAATAATAGCCCAAACAGCATTATGTCTCCTCGGAGTGTTGGGTAATCCCACAACAAAGTCCATAGTGACGTGCTCCCATTTCCACTCAGGAATGGCGAGCGGTTGCATCTGCCCTCCAGGCCTCTGATGTCAGCTTTGACTCTTTGACAAATCTTACACCTCTGAATGAACTGAGCTATCTCTCTCTTCATGTCGGGCCACCAATACATTCTTTTCATATCATGATACATCTTGGTTCCGCCAGGATGAATAGCATAATGAGATCTGTGAGCCTCTTGAAGAACACTCTGTCTGAGTCGTGGATCTGCGGGAACCCATAAACGTCCCCTAAATCTCAAGGCACCATCAGATGACAAGTGCCAATCAATAAAATCACTACTCTCAGCCCAAGACTTGTACATCCCATGATCAACGTCAAGTCTCTGTTGGTCAATTACCTCCTGGACTTGTGTAGGCTGAGCTCTCATTTGAGCACATATCACAATCTGATCTGAAGGGGTAGCACATATACTCATAACCGTAGCCGCCTCAAGTAGTCTTCACTCATTAGACATCTGGCGTGCTACCATAACTATCTCTACCCGCTTCCTGCTCAACGCATCAGCCACTACATTGGCTTTACTTGGGTGGTATTCCAATGTAAAATCATAGTCTTTGAGGAGCTCTAACCACCTTCTCTGCCTCATGTTCAATTCCTTCTGAGAGAACAAGTACTTGAGGCTCTTATGGTCAGAATACAGAGTGAATCTCTCACCATAGAGATAATGCCTCCAAATCTTCAAAGCAAAAACCACTGCGGCCAGTTCTAAGTCATGAACAGGGTAGTTCTTTTCATGTGCCTTCAACTGCCTCGATGCATAAGCAATGACCCTATCCTTCTGCATCAACACGCAACCTAAGCCGATGCGAGAGGCATCGATATAGATAACCAACTCCTGATCAGGCTCTGGCAAAATCAACACTGGCGTAGATGTCAATCTTTTCTTCAGCTCTAAAAAGCCATTCTCACACTCCTCGGTCCATACAAAGGACACATCTTTCTGGGTGAGCCTAGTTATAGGCGTAGCTATCTTGGAGAATCCCTGAACGAATCTCCTATAGTAACCAGCTAACCCAAGAAAGCTTCTGATCTCGGTCACTGTCGTAGGCCTAGGCCAACTGATAATGGCTTCAACCTTAGACGGATCAACTGAAATCCCCTCAGAACTCACCACATGACCTAAGAACTTCACTTCGGTGATCCAAAACTCGCACTTGCTCAGCTTTGCATATAGCCTATGCTCTCTCAGCGTTTGCAAGGTCACTCTAAGGTGTTCCTCATGCTCAGCCCGAGTCTTGGAATACACCAATATGTCATCAATGAAGACGACGACAAACTTATCCAGATACTGCCTAAAGACCCTCTGCATCAGGTCCATGAACATCGCCGGTGCATTAATCACACCAAATGGCATCACAAGGAACTCATAATGTCCATAGCGGGTTTTGAATGCTGTCTTAGGCACATCCTCATCCCTGATCCTCAGCTGATGATACCCGGAGCGCAAATCAATCTTCAAAAAATACCTCGCTCCCCTCAACTGATCAAACAAGTCATCAATCCTTGGGAGAGGATATTTGTTCTTGATGGTCACTCTGTTCAATTGGCGATAGTCGATGCACAACCGCAAGCTCCCATCTTTCTTTTTCACAAAAAGAACTGGAGCTCCCCAGGGTGACACGCTCGGGCAAATAAAGCCCTTAGTCAACAACTCCTCGAGCTGTTTCTGCAACTCTCTCAACTCGGCTGGCGCCATTCTATATGGTGCCATGGAGATAGGCTTCGTGCCAGGGACTAGTTCAATAATGAAATCAATCTCTCGCTTCGGTGGTAATCCTGGAAGATCCGCATGGAACACATCTGTAAAGTCCCTAACAATGGCAATATCCTCAAGTACCACCTCACTAGTCTCTTCCTCATCAGGCACTAACCCAGCCAAAATCTCCCTATCTCCATCAGTCACAAATCTACCCCTTGTGACTGTCTGGTCTGAAGCTCTACCCTGTAGGGTAAACACTGGGTGTCCGGGGATCTGAAAAATGATTCTCTTCGTGAAACAGTCGATAACTACATGATAAGCCGCGAGCCAATCCATCCCTAGAATTGCGTCAAACTCTAAAAACTCTAGGACTCGAAAGTCAATAGGCATCTCAACATCACCAATCTGGACCACACACTGGCTACAGATCATGTTCGGGTAGATCCTCTCCCCAGCTACAGTACTCACCACTAACCATGTACTAGCCCTAATGAGAGTCAAATGCAAACTATCTACCATACGTCCAGATATGAATGATAATGTAGACCCAGCATCAAATAATACATGCATAGAAGTACCACAAATAATAAGAGTACCTTACACCAAAGTCCTGGATGCTGTCGGGTCTGGCTCAGTAGCTGCCTTCGCTGTCTCTCTAGCACTGGACTGCCGCACAAATCCCTGAGCTCTCTGAAAATTCGGGTACTCGGACTTCCTATGCCCAGCCTGCTCACATTGAAAACATAAGAATGGAGCCCTGGGTGCAAATGACCCAGTATGAGATGTCGTCACATAACTTTCTCGGCCTCTACCTCTGCCTCGGCCAGCAGTCTGTGGGAATGGGGGTCTCGGTGCACTCGGTGCCTGAATAGGAATCGGAACAGGAGAGGAAACCACTAGTGAGGCCATCATACCAGTCTGAACTTGGGATGCCTTACTCTGAGCACCATCAGACTGTGCTCTTCCATAAAACTTTCACTTCCTTTCCCATCTTCCCTTCTTCCAAGGAGTCTGGAACTGTCCCCCAGACTCTGCTTGTGAAGTCGGTTCACCTGGAGCTGCTCGTGTAGACATACCATCAACCCGCTCAGCCAACTCATACTGTTTGGCCCTCTGGACCACTGTGGTAAAATCAGTCATCTTCGTCACAGACAAGGTCTGTCGGATCGTAGGCCTTAGGTTCAAAGAAAACCTCATAATCTTGTCACTCGGCGTCTGAACTAACCCAGGGGCATAAACTGCGAGCTGCCTAAATCTGAGCTCGTACTCCCTGACTGACATGGTGCCCTGTGCGAGATTCAAAAACTCGAGTTGTTTAGCCTGTCTCTCAGTCTCTGGAACGTAAGCCTGTAAGAACAACCGTTTGAAGGTGTCCCAACTCTTCACTGCCCCCTGTGTATCCAACACTGAAAGCCACCAGTCCTCTGCATCACTCTCCAGTGTGTGAGCAGAACATAGGACCTGAGACTCCTCATCAAGCTCTAAGGAGCGACTGATCTTCTCGACATTCTTTAGCCAATCTTCGACTTTCTTCAAGTCAACCCCACCAGTGAATTCCTTAGGCTTTAGCTTCATGAACTTCTCTAGCAGTCTGATCCGCCGATCAGTGGGGTTCTCCACAACAATAGGAGCAGGTATAGGCATATGCTGAGGTACAGCCATTTGAGGTCCTGCTGCCCCTGCAGCTCCGCTAGCCTCGGCCCCACTAGTGCCCACCTCCTGAGGTATCGTTTGAGGTGACTGTCGAGCAATAGCCTCAACCTGCTGCACTAACGCCTGTATCTGTGAAGTCTGGGCTGCCATCAAGCGGCCCTGTGCCTGAATGATCTCCTCCATCCTCCCCATCCGGTCATCATCGGATGGCCCTGTGTGTGGCTGTCCCAATCTCTCGCTCCTCCTCATGACACTGAGAAGTAGAAATACGAGCAACCATCACACATTAAAGAATTTAAAACATTAACAAAGCCTCATAACTACCCATATCATATAATACACACAGAAAATATGATAGTAAGGCTTTTAAGTTAGTTCCTTTAAGTTTTTTAATCACCTAAATCTCTCACCCAATTCCTAGGTCAAAGTCATCTAAGTCCAATATATAGACTAAACCTAGTAAAATCAGGCTCTGATACCAACTGTGGCGACCCCGCACCCCGGACCACCAACCCCTCAGGGAATGGCGTGCGGAATGCCGGGACGGGACGCCCGGCGTAGGCATCTCCGACCACTCCTCAACTCCCGTGAGGTGGTTGAGACCCTACGAGCCTTATCTCAAACAACGACATAATATCAAAAGGTACTAAACAAAATTACCCACCGTATTAATCATCCAAGACAAGAGATAGTCCATAAAAATGATCCATAAATAAAATCATAATCCCTACAGTCCATTAAAATTGACATACACATAAAGTCCAAAATTGTGGGTACAAATAAAAACCGTCATATGCCCACACGGTCTATCCAACAAGTCCCAACTCACCCATACTACAATGTGGTAAGTATTATAATTACATAATCCAAAATATAATACTTCATAATTTAAAACACAATTCAATCAAAATGCCTCTCAACTCACATCGAGGCTTTAAATTCTCTCGCAGGCAAGGCCCTCAAGATATAACTACTCATTTGCCCTTATTCGGGACAGAAGGACCTGAAAGAGGAAAATGAGGGTGAGCCAACGGTGCCCAGTGAATAGAATTCAAATATGCTATCAATACTCATCAATAAATATCATGTATGCATGTCAATGTGTAGCATGATTAAAAATTCATAACATATAGATATCAAGCATTTATAATAAGTTCGATGCAAGTAAAAGCTTATCAATTTGGATCCACATTCCACATGCATTGGGTTACTAGTGCACGTCTATTTCACCGTACCGTTGACCCCAATCTCTTCATTTCCTAAAACCCTCCTATGACAAGGTTAAGTCCCCCTATTAGCCAGATAGATGGGCCCAACCAAAGTCATAAGGTTTTCTCAAATCAATGCATCATTCAAAACATTAGAACACATTCATGCTTTCAACATACAATATATAAGTGATATGATGACATAAAAGATATAATCATAAATGAAGTCTACTCACAACCAAGCCTCGCGAGAGTATTTAACCACACACGACCACCAAACCGAATCAACCCAATCAAGATCCTGAAACATACATCAATATCCTACCATACATCAATTTCTATGTTCAATCACATAGACATTACACATCAACCCTAAATCAGCCCACATATAAACAATAGGCCGAAATCCCATCTAATCCCATCATTCAACTCAAATCACATGACTTAGGCCTCTAATGCATTCTCATACATAAACCATTCTATTAGTCAAAAATACTGATTTTCAATTCCTTAGGCATAAACGTGCCCAAATTGGGTCACTTGATCACAAGTAGGCTTAACCCATGATATGGTCACAACCACCAAATCAGTAGCATAATCAACTCTAATCATGCTTAATTAAACATAAGTTGCATCAATTCAATGATTTTAGGCCAAAAGCATCAAAATCTTAAATAAGATCTCCACCGTTCAGAATGCAGAACTATCAGTTGTACACGACATATCCAAATTTTATTTCCGTCCAACGGTAGATTAAGGAGATCTAGAAGTTTTAGCAAAACGGCGTGAGAAATCCAAACTTTCCGACCAGCTTTGTTTGAGAGGTTAGATCTCTTAGACGAAACCTCTGATCAAGATCTGCACCGACCAGAATGAATAACCATAAGCTAAGAACTTGCTGACAAATTTTGACCTCAATCTGACCATATATTCCAAAGATCCACCTCTTTGATGAAAATGTCGCAGGGATCTTCCTCCTGTAACTCTCTCCTTCTTTCTCTTCTTCTTTCCTTTCTCTTCTTTTCTTTCTCTTCTTCTTTCCTTTCTCTCCACTCACCTCTTTCTAGCACTTCCTTGATTCCCTCCTTGATTCTCTCCTTGATTCCCTCATTGATTCTCTCCTTGATTCCTTCCACTCATTCTAACACTTCCTTGAGGGCATAAGACACTTGTCCACTTTCATGCACCAACCTTCACATGTGTTGGTCCCATACTACCCATACCAACCACATGTACTTTAACCAATTTCATGCTTCCATGTATTTTAAATGTCCAATCCATTTAATACACCAAATTTTCATTCTCATTTATCCTTTTATTCAATCAATCCTAACTCATATCAATTCATGGTTTAATGGACCCATGCATAAATAATAACATATGCATTTTAATTTAATTTAACATGACCCATATACAATTTATGATACACATATTTATATACATTATCAAGCATCAACTATACAAATATTAAACAACCATCAAACAAACACCAAACATATCAAGGCAACGCATAGAGTTTGGGCAAAGTGCAATTGAGTTATGGGCTAGATGAAATAATTTTCCGGGCGTCACATAAGTTCTTGATAAACGTTAGTTTAGCACCGAAAAGTACTTTGTTTGTGATCATTAAAATATATTTTATCGCAGTATATTTAGGGACGAGCTAAGTGATGAACCGCATAGGTTAACAATCTCCCCCTTTTTTATGATAACAAACAAATCAAAAAATTAAACGGTTAAGCAAAAAGATTAATGTTAATTTCTTTTTCCTTCATCTATTCCTCTTATTTTTCTCTTATATTTTTCTTCTCCCCCTTTTGATATCTATAATAGGCATAGAGCCAAATTGAACTAGGTCATTCAATTCTAACACATGTACAACCATTCTAAACCCATAATTTCATTCAATTTGGATAAATTCTTAAGTCAATTTAATCAATTGACTTGGTTTAGGTAAAAAGTCTCAATTCGAGCAAATTCCTAAATTACATGGCAATTTTCCAAATTACATGGCGTAGACCAAAATTACACTACACTAGGGTTATCCACTAATCTAGATCAGTAAATTGTAGTTACATACCTCCACATTTACCAATCTAATCCACATAAATCACATGCAAATTGAATAGGAAACCCTAAGTCCAAAATTCTAGTTTAGGTCAAATCCATATAACCCCTCCAATTTCTTGTTAGAAGTTAGGGATTTCACCATTTATGGACTCCCAACATCCTCTAGATTAACATATCTCAAATTCAAGACTTAAGTACAACATTTTTTTTTCATCACTCCCTTAAACTTTGGGATTAATACAAACCCCAGGACAAAATTAAGCTTGCAAACACACATGAAACAAATAGAATGAAGAAAATGAGAGAGAATGATATACCTTGGAGGGATTTTGGGCAAAAATGCACCAAACCCTAACCTTTTCTCTCTCCTTTCTCCTCTCCCCTTCTTTTCCTCTTCTCCAAGCTCCTTTCCCTCTCTTCAAAGTGAAAAATGAGCAAGTGTGCCAAAAATTAAGGTGTGGTTGCTTTTATAGAAAAAATTGGGCCCACATGAAAAACTGCCTAAAATAGATTGTCCTCTTGCAATTACTTGCACTTAGATAATCCATTTCTTATAAAGTACTCATCAACTTAACATCTTAACCGGTCAAAAGTTTTATGAGTCAGTTACCAACATTTTGGTAAAATTTCAGCTCACTGCAATAGTGGAATTGCGAGATCCAACCGTTGGATCAAAACTGCGCAAGAAAATCTACAAATATGAGAAACAGTGTATGGAGTCTTATATCTCACACTAGATAACCCCGGTCAAGATCTTCACCGTCATAATGAAGATGTATCAGAGAAGAACAATTTGACAAAAGTTCAGCTCAATCGGACCACGGAGCTAGGAGATCAAGCCATTGATGTAATCGGTGAAAGAAATTTCTTCTTTATGGAGTGAGCTCCATACATCTAAAACACCGTTTTTGACATGTTTTGACGTCGAAAAGGTCTCCGATGGTTCCGAAACTTCATGCGCACTCTCTATGACCTAAAATCATGCAAAGACACTTGAATTTTTGCGCGTCGAGCATCGAATATGTATATGCGTACGCATACTGGTACTCTACGGGTCAAAATGACATCATTCAAAGGTACAGGTGCTACAACTAACCAGTGACAGTGTCACTCTGTCGGGGCCAGCGTAACGGCATGGCAGCCAATAATATAACCAGTGATAGTGTTACTCTGTCGGGGCCAGCGTAATGGCATAACACCTAATAATATATCCTCAGTGACAGTGTTACTCTGCCGGGGCCAACGTAACAACATAACACCCAATAATATATTATATATCGTTTTGTAAAATAGTTTTCATGCATGAAGTACAACATGGTAACATATATAATGCATGATTCTAATTAATTCATCATTAGATAAGTAAGAGACGCAAACCTAGCCTTCATTCCCCACCTTAACATGTGTAGTGGCGTCGCCTTGATGAATCTTCCGTCGAAACACCTATCTTCCAGAAGCGCAATAAAAGATAAAGAGAGAGAGATAGAAAAATATACAAGAAGGAGAGCAGAAGGGAGAAAGAAAGCGAGAGTGATAGAGGGTGAGGTGAGGTGGAATGAATGGGGGCTGGTCCCCACATGGGGACGACCCTTTTCTTGGGACCGTCCCACTATGGGGGTCTATATTTTCTTTGAGGGGGGCTTTTCTCACTTATTGAAATTATATCTGTAGAGTTTTTAGGTGGTTAAGTTAGTGTTTTACCGTAGAAAAAGTGGGGGGTCTTACACCAGGTATGTCCAAGAGGGGGGCAAATTGGACACTTAGACAATTTTAAATTAAATGCAATGACAATAGTATAAGTGCGGAGAAGAAATAAATATGCACAGTAGATTTATAATGGCTCGGCTTCTTGCTTACATCCACTACCTAACCTCCTCAGTTAGGATTTTAACCTTATCACTGAGGATTATCTTACGGGTGAGAATCAAATCGTTACACTTTTTCTCAACTTCCGGGTGTGAGAACAACAGTTACACTGCTCAACTTGCAGGCTTGAGACCAACCTATCCCAACTTCCGGGTGAGAGACAGACCTAAACTTTCTCAACTTACGGGTGTGAGAAGACCGTTTCTTTCAACTTACGAGTGTGAGAATAGCTAAACTTGTTGAATACAGAGATATCAACTCAGTAGTTTATCTTACTACTGTTACAACCTTGATACAGTATACTGGATATGAATTGAAGTACAACTGTATCCTATGAACTATCTCTCAAATTCTTCTTTTAGCAAAAATGATATAAATTAAACCAGTACTGAAAATTTGAGTGAGGGCTACTCAAACTTTCAAATGATTTTTCAGATAAAGATATAGATTTAGCTCAGTATGAAAATCATTTGAATAAGTAAAGTTTCAAAGAAGACTCTTTGAAAACAAAGTAACTTAAACTTCTAAATCAAATGAAAATTCGACTAACTTTCAAAAGTATTTTGGCTCAAAGAATTTTCAGGTGTTTTGCAAATGACTAAGTTTTGGTATATATAAACTTGTAGAGATGAAGTTATTATTCATTTGAATTTGAATTTCAAATATGAACGTTTACTCACAACAACTAGAATATATCACGAAAATGGCAACGTTTATGCACATTTCATGAACATTTTGATTATCTCTAGATTCACGAATAAGAAAATTCTAAACAACGTGGTTCGTGAATCAGAGGATCTCTGACAAATCCAAAAAATTGATTTTTGTACGAAAAATTGTTCTGGAAAAGTGGCTCGAAAAGATGTATGTGTCAGAACAACAAAAATATCATTTTTTAATTTTGTTCCTTTCAGGGCTCTCATGGAGCATCAGTGTCCTACCGAACAGTGAAGTGAGGGCATTACTAAATTGTAAGCAACCTAACTTACCTTGATAATTAAATGACTTAAATTATGAGGGTGCTACTCGACTGTTAGTGTCCTGTTTTGTTTTAAAACACTTAAACGTACGAGGGCGCTACTCATAAGTAAGCGTCCAGAAATTCTAAAACTATTTTGAAATAATATTAAGTGCGCTGAAGGACAGTAAGCGTCCTGACAGTTATTAAGTTGATTTTAAGGAAGAGGGCGCTCCTATCCACGTAGCTTCCTGACAGTTTTTCAACTTATAACTATCAGCGTCCTTAAAGATAGAAACCATATAAAAACTAAGAGACCTTTCAGCGAGCTGAAACTAAGTCAGCGTCCTGACACTTTCAAAGGTTGACTAAAGGGAGCCAGCTACTTACAAGTAAGCATCCTAATGAGTCAGTTCAATTTAACCTTGAGCGTCCTAATATTTTATCAGCGTCCTGACTCATCAAGTCCAGAAGGGTGCTGCTAAAACATTAGCATCCTGAAAAATTCTATAAAAATGATTTTTGATTTTTTCGATTAAAGCTCGATAAGACACGATTAAAATCATGGTGTTTTTCTAATCAAATCAAATACTTTAGAAATCAGAAAGTACATTTAAAATGTGATGATCAGAATACAAAAACGATTAAATCTTCCTGAGAGTAAATTTGATCCGTAGTCCTTACATTCTAAACACTAATGATTCGAAACTTTAATTGATGTTCAATAGGCTTGAGCATAATTTCTTGATCTTGATTCTTGATAAATCTGGAACACTTGACAAGATCATTAGATACACAAATTGGAGATATTTGGAATCATCAAAACATTCACGTCATGGGGTTCATTGAGATAACACTGCCTTGGAATTCAAACGATACTCTTCTATTTCTTGAGTTGTCCATTGCGCGGTTGGCTTGTCAGGAAGAGTACAGCCGTTCAAGAGGGGGGTGAATTGGACTTGGAGGATTTTCACGTTACCTTTCGGTTGATAAAATAAATAGAATATATTGCGCAATAGGTAACAACAGAAACAAAACAAATAAAGACAAGTGCAAGAAGTAAATATGAACACAAAAATTTAGAGTGGTTCGACTCCCGTCAAGTTACGTCCACTACCCAACCGCACCTGTCAAGATTTCCCAATCACTTATGAGCCTGGTTAGAAATCCACTACATCGCTAACCTACATGAGGGCTTGGTTAGAAAGTCATAATCTAGCCTACACCAGGACTTGGCTAGTAAGCCACAACTTGCAACCAACTTACGGGCGTGGTTACATGCCGTTCAAATAGGTATAGTCCCGGTTGACTTAACCAAGTCAACAATACATCAAGATTACAATGATATAAAAAAGTGAATAACAACACTCTCAACAATTTAAGCTTACAATCTTGAATTAGTCAACAATCACTATTCCAACCACTATGATTCTGAATGAAGTGCAATGTTGAAACATTTTCTCAAAAATACATGCAATCGATTCAAAGTATATATATATGCAAGTTCAAGAATCATATGCATACATGTATTTCTAAATATTGATTCTAGATATGATTAATGAAGCACAAGAATCAATATGCAAGTTATAGATCAAAACTTATTGATTCAAAGATAATCAATGTTCAATCATGTGAATCAATATATACTAGTTATGATCAAAACAATCGATTCAAATATATATATATATTAAGCGCAAGAATTGATGTTAATCAAACCACATGAAACCATTATCAAGATAATACAAGAGGAAAATACAAGTATGGTTTCACACAATAGAGAAAAACGATTTTGATAATATGTTAAAATCAAGCAATAAAAATCGTTTATACTCAAACCACAAACACTAGAATCGAAAAGACAAGTTACCCAACTTAGGTAAGATGAAGATCGTCGATTCTCCAAGGTGTATGTGGTTGAGAGGTTTCTCTTCCAAGAATGATCAAGGACAACAAGTATGTGTCGAGAAACACTTAAGAACACCTTGATCAAACACTCTAGAACTCCTTTCTAGTTTCTCAAAGATTTTGGAATAGTTAGGAGAACTCTTCAAAAGATTGAATTGAAAACTCAAATGTAGTGAACTTTTTCTTTGAATGAAGGATTAAATAGCTCAAGAACTTGTTTAGGATGAGTATAAATGATGTAGAAAAAATCGCACAAGTTTTCTTGATTTTGCAAAAGTTGCATTTCAAATGAGCAAGTGTGGTATTTATAGAAAAACACCACACTGAGGCACAGGAACGCATTTTTGGTTTGAAATTTGAAAAACTCTAGATTTTCCTCCAATCAAGGAGCGCGCTCCTTACTTTAGGAGTGTATTCCTCAATATGTCTGTTGGGCATAGGAACTGGTTCCTTAAACAAGAACCACTGACTCTTGAAAATGTTTAAGGAGATGGCGTCAAACACTTATGAGCACTCAAGTGAAAGGGCTCCAATGAGGAACGTGGTTGGGTTGCATGAGGTTGACCATATGACAACTCTAAGTGCACAATGGGTTGCTATGTTGCATCACATGGCGACTTTGTCTGACAAGGTCTCTACTTTGTAAGGGAATCAAAATCCTTCACATTCTATAGAGTCCATTGATGTTGCGAGTTCAAATCCTTAAGGGTTGCGAGTTCAATCATGAAAAATTTTCTTACTCCGCCAATAGAAATGTGTTGCAACCACCGGGATTCAATGGACAAGCACAAGAAAATAAGGCACCACTTGAAAACATTTTACCCAAGTTCATTGGGGAGACTTCCAATAACTTTGAAAAGAATGAGTTAAGGTTCAACAATATGGAGACTCATATGGGAAACATGAGTGCCTCAATCAAGAATTTGGAAGTCCAAATCGGTCAAATTGCCTCATCCATTAATGCTCCACAAAGAAGTTCCTTCCCGAGCAATATAGAGACCAATCCAAAAGAACAATGCAAGGCTATCAAATTGATAATTGGTAAAGAAGTTGACAGTGGTCCTTCACCGTCTATTCCTTCATTATCATCCATTCCATCATCATCTGACATGCCCAAGAAGAAGTTCAAGAGGAAGCTTGAACCAAAGGCAAAAGATTTGCCAATGAGAAAGGGAAAGTGGCAAAGAAAGATGATTATGTACAGGGCTGCATCAATTTTTTGGAAAACCCGCCCATCCTAAATAATCCCATCCCTTATCATCAATGTTTTGCAAAGAAAAAGCTTGATGACCAGTTTGCAAAATTTTTAGATATTTTCAAGAAAATTCACATCAACATTCCTTTTGCAGATGTTTTAGACCAGATGCCCAACTATGCAAAGTTCATGAAAGATGTGATGTCCAAGAAGAAGAAGCTTGAAGAGTTTGAGATAGTAAAACTGACTGAAGAATACAGTGTCATCTTGTAGAAGAAGCTACCCTAGAAACTCAAAGATCCAAGGACTCAAAGATTCAAGGAATTTTACTATCCCTTGTGTTATTGTTACCTCTTCATTTGATAAAGTGTTATGCGATCTTGGTACTAGCATTAACTTAATGCCCTTGTCAGTTTTCAGGAAGCTTGACTTGGTGAAGTGAAGCCCACCACAATTTCACTTCAATTGGCAGACAGATCCATCCCATATCCAATAGGGATAATTGAAGATGTACTTGTGAAGGTTGATAAGTTCATTTTTCTAGTGGGCTTCGTTTTGCTTGACATGGAAGAGGATAAAAAGATACCTCTTATTTTGGGAAGACCATTTCTAGCCACGGGTCGTGCCTTGATCGATGTTCACAAGGGAGAGCTCACATTGAGGGTCAACAATGAGGAAGTAATGTTCAACATTTACAAGACCTTGAAGTTCCCAAAAGAGAAGAATTCTTGTCAAAGAGTTGACATTGTGGGGCGGTGCATCCACGAGATAAAAAGGGAGATAAGTCTTGTGGATCTCTTAGAGAGGTGTCTTGTCCATTCAATTTCTGAAAATTTGGTGACAAATGATGAGGGCAAGCACTATCTTTTGGCTCTTGAAGCTGCTATTGAAGAATATCCACAAGTGAAGATTGAGAGCATTGGAGATGTGGCCTCTTCACAAGAGTTGCGTGTTCCAGCACTAGAGTTGAAGCCATTGCCAGATCATCTGAGATATGCATTTTTGGGGACCGAGTCCACGTTTCCAGTGATCATTTCATCATCCCTATCTCAGATATAAGAAGAGAAGTCTGCCATTGGATGGTCCATTGTCGATATCAAGGGTATAAGGCCTACAATTTGCATGCACAAGATTCTGATGAAAGAGTTGTACAAGCCTACAGTTGATCATCAAAGAAGACTGAACCAAGCAATGAAGTTGTGAAAGCAAAAATCCTTAAGTGGCTCAAGGCAGGGATCATCTATGCCATTTCTGACAGCTCATGGGTGAGCCCAGTTCAAGTTGTGCCCAAGAAGGGTGGCATCACAGTGGTGAAAAATGAGAATGATGAGTTGATCTCTACAAGGACAGTCTGTATTGATCATAGAAAGTTGAACAAGGCCACAATAAAGGATCATTTTCCCCTTCTTTTCATTGATCAGATGCTAAACAGGTTAGCAGGCATTTTCTTGACGGATACTCGGGTTACAATTAGATTGCCATAGCTCCAAAAGACCAAGAAAATACCACCTTCACTTGTCCCTATGGTACATTTTCCTTCAGAAGAATGTCATTTGGTTTGTGCAATGCTCTAACAACCTTTCAGAGGTGTATGATGGCTATCTTTGCTGATATAATGGAGAACATTATGGAGGTATTCATGGTTGACTTCTCTATCTTTGGTTCTTCATTTGATCACTCTTTGAAAAATTTGGCCTTGATGTTGCAAAAATGTGAAGACAAGAACTTGGTTCTCAATTGGGGGAAATGTCATATCATGGTCCAAGAGGGGATTGTACTTGGCCATAGAGTATTTTCAAAGGGCTTAGAGGTTGATAGGGCCAAGATAGCCATTGAAAAGCTCACTTACCCAAAAAATGTCAAAGGAATTCGAAGCTTCTTCAGACATGCAGGCTTCTATAGAAGGTTTATCAAGGACTTTTCCAAGATAACCAAGCCTCTTTGCCATCTACTTGAGAAGGATGCACCTTTTGTATTCAATGAAGAATGTGTGAAAACATTTGAACACCTTAAGCAAGTTCTCATTTCTAGTCCTATTATGGTGGTACCAAATTGGGAAGAGCCTTTTGAGATCATGTGCGATGCGAGCGACTATGCTATTGGTGCAGTTTTTTGCCAAAGGAGGGAGAAGTTGTTCCAGGCAATTTATTATGAAATTCGTACTTTGGATGATGCCCAAGAAAATTACACAACAACGGAGAAGGAACTACTTGCAGTGGTGTTTGCATGTGACAAGTTTCGTTCTTACATCATTGGGTCAAAGGTGATTGTCTACACCGATTATACGGCTATCCGGTACTTGTTTGCCAAGAAAAATGTCAAACCTAGACTGATTAGATGGATCTTGTTACTCCAAGAGTTTGACCTTGAGATCAAGGACAACTTGAGATCAAGGACAAGAAGGAGAGTGAAAATGTTGTGGCGGATAACTTATCAAGGCTACAAAATGAAGAAAAAGAAGATGATTGCCCAATTCAAGAACTCTTTTTGGATGAACAACTCTATGGGGTGAAGGCTAATCTTCCATGGTTCACGGACTATATCAACTATTTTGCTAATGGAGTGTTACCTCCGGATTCATCTCATGCCAAGAAGAAAATTTTCTTACATCATGTGAGATTCTATATGTGGGATGATCTCTTGTTGTTCAAGCGGTGCAATGACCAACTCATAAGGAGATGCATTCCGAAAGAAGAAATTCAAGCAATACTTCATGATTGCCATTCATCTCTATACGGTGGTCATTTCATTGCTACAAGAACGACATTCAAAGTGTAACAAAGTGGTTTCTACTAGCCTACTCTCTTTTGTGATTGTTACACATATGTGGAGACTTGTGAGCGATGCCAAAGGCTTGGCAACATCTCTCGGTGATGCGAGCTTCCCATGACTTCTATCATGGAGGTGGGGTTGTTTGATGTGTGGGGTATAGATTTCATGGGACCATTCCCATCTTCTTTCGGCAAGACTTACATTTTATTGGCAATGGACTATGTCTCAAAATGGGTGGAAGCCATTGCCAATACAACTAATGATGCTAGAAAGGTGCTCAAGTTCCTTCGAAAGAACATTTTCATTAAATTTGGCACCCCTAGAGCAATTATTAGTGATGAAGGGTCTCACTTTTGCAACAAGTTGTTTAATTATCTTCTTGCCAAGTATGGAGTTAAGCACAAGATTACTCTTCCTTACCATCCTCAATCAAATGGCCAAGCCGAGATCTCCAATAAAGAAGTGAAGCAAATTCTTAAGAAGCAACACCAATAGGAAAGATTGGGCTACAAGGTTAGATGATGCATTGTGGGCATATCGTACGGCCTACAAAACTCCTATTAGGATGTATCCCTATCGGTTGGTGTTTGGAAAGCCATGCCATCTTCCCGTTGAGCTTGAACATAAAACATTTTGGGCGGTGAAGAAGTTATAAATTTTGACTTGAAAGGCTTCGGGTAACCAAATATTGCTTCAATTGATTGAAATGGAGGAGTTTCGTAATGAAGCTTTTGAGAATGCCAAGATTTACAAAGAGAAGACAAAGCAATGGCATGACAAGCAAATTTTAAGGCGGGAATTCCTAGTGGGCCAACAAGTACTTCTCTACAACTCCCGGTTGAGATTGTTTCTCGAAAAGCTCAAATTAAGATGGTCGGGTCCTTTTCAAATTGCCAAAGTCTTTTCTTATGGGGTAGTGGAACTCCGATGCACTGATGGACGTATTTTTCGTGTCAATGGCCAACACTTGAAGCATTACTATGACATCAATGATCAGAGTGAGGAGACATTCTTTCTTCAAGAACCAACTTGAAAATAAAAAAGAGATTCTAGCTAAAGACTATACAGAAGCGCTTGTTGGGAGGTAACCCAAACGGTTTTTAGTTTTTATGTTCTATTTTATTTTTAGTCATTGTAGTATAGAAGATGAGTTTTAGTGTCTCACTAATGACATCTCTTTGTGTCCCTTCTAAGGTATTAATTCAAGTTTGGGGGTCTTCGGCGTTGCCAAAAGCAAGAAAATCATTGTGGAGCCTTCTACCCTTAGGGTTTAGTGGAGTATCTTTATCCTTTATCTCTTTATCTTGCTTTGTGGATGTTTTTCATTGAGGACAAGGCCAACTTTAAGTTTGGGGGAGAGTTTGAATGTTTTGTCTTAGTGAAAAATGTTTGAAATGGTTGATAGCAGTTTTAGTGAAAATTTTTGTTTTTGACGAGTCTTGATCATTGAATAATTCCATATTTCCTTATGAGCTTTGATTTGATTTGATTTTGTATGGATGATCTAGGATAAGATTACCACTCATTTGTGAGCATCACTTTTGGAAAATTAGAAAGTACTCTTAAGTTTGTGTGCTTAATCTGTTTGTCATGTTTATTGGACATTCTTGTTGACTTTTGAGTATGAAATCCCAATCATGAGTTTCACTTGCTGTTTAAATTGAGATTTTGCAAGTTAAGCATCATTCAATCTCACTTTTCAAATTGAACTCTAGAACTTGTTTGATCATTTCTTGAGGCGAAATCTTAGGAATCACACCATGAGAGATGTGATTTAGGCCATGTTTGGAAAGATTGAGCCATTAAGCCCACCTTTATGTTGAATATTCCCTAGTTACCTATTTTGAGCCTTATGCCCTTGCCCACATTGTTCTTTGTCACCTAAAATGATTAGCCTATGCCCTTGATTCAATTTCCCCTATTTTTAATCATTGCACCCTTAACTTTTTGAAAGAATGTGAATTGTAATGGGATGGGTTATTTGTCATGGAAATTTATTTGTAAAAGTGTTATGGAATGAAAATGTTATGTGAAGGAGATGAGAAAAGATTAAAAAAGGTTCAAAATGAATAAAAAGAAGAAAAAGATGAAGAATGAAAAGAATGAGAAAAGAAAATATGTTTCTTCATCAATGACTGAAATCAATAAGTTTGGGGGTATGTTGGAGGTAACGTGAATGTAAAATGTTGAAAAATCCTATTTTGGATAATGTGTTGGGTTTGGTTTACTTTGTAAGTCATGGAATGTTAAAAGGGTTATGTATCAAAGATGTTTTGGGTGTAGTGAGCTTCATTTTATCCATGATGTCATACCCTTACACTTGGCCTTACAATACAAGCTTAATAAAGTCCTATTGATCTTAATTGGTGTGAGACCTACATTAGTGGAGAGAAATGTGAAAAGCAAGGATATGAAGTTCATGTTTTGTTTTGTTGAGATCATATTTCTATCTTGCTTGCATTGGTCTACATGATTTATGAGTGGTCATGTGAATGATTTCTTTTGCTTGTTTGTTAATGAAAATAGAAGAGCATGCATGGTTTGGTAGGTTGAAATTCTAGACAACAAGTTTAAACTTTCAAAGTTTACCTTGAGTTCTGCTCTATGAAATGTGTGTAGTCTTTGAGATCATGAGAATTCATTTTTGCAAATCAAACCCTTGTCATTCTAGAATATGTGCTGATTTTTTTTTTCATTTTTCTCTTTGCTTGGGACGATCAAAGTCTAAGTTTGCGAGAATTTAATAAGTTGAGTTTTAGTAGTTAGTTTGTATGTTAATTTGATAGACTTTTAGGGTTATTTGGTTAGTTTTTAGGTGTTTTTGCATTATTAGTATACTTAGTTGTTTTAGATGCATTTAAGTTTTATTTTAGGTTTTTATAGGTTTTCATCATGAATAAAACTCTTTTTGATACATGTTAATATCATAGAAATCATATATTTTGAGTGCATTTCATTGTAGTTTAATTGTTTGATTAATTGCATAGAATTTGCACTCATTTATACTTTGTTTTGTAGGTAAATAAGGAGTTCAAAGCGGTGGAAATGATGCTCAAATGGTGCTGAAATGAGGCCAAGAACATGTGCAAAAAGTGGAAAAGAAATGAAGAATTGAAGTCCAGAAAACCAAAAAAATGGCCAAGTCCACAAGCCAAACAAAGCCACCACCCCCCAAAAACCCGAGACTGGGCACTGTGGTACCCAGGTAGTGAAGTGGGGTGGTGAAGAAACAGTAAGTGGGTGTCACGACGGGGCACCGAGTTGTGCAGAAGTATGGGACTTGCAATTTTTGTGAGATTTTTGTGCCCATTTTGGTCTTTTTCATCGACTTTTGTATATAACTTGTTTTAGGGTTTTATTAGGGGAATCTATCACATTTTATCTCTCATTCTAGCACAATATATGACAATTAATTAGGTTTAGGGTTGAGAAAAAGAGGCAAGAAAGAGGTTTGAAGAAGAAAGAAGTTGCAGGTTCGAGGAAGAAGAAGAATGAGTTTTCTACTTGTAAAAGGGGGTTTTCCTTCATTTCTATTCTATTCTAGCTTGTTTCTATGATGTCTTCTTTGAATTTCTACCTTGTACATATGGATTTGAATATGAGCTAGACTTTTGATCTACGATTTTGATTGAACTATGTTGGATCTTATGATTTGAGTGTTGTTTGTGTTTTTGAGCTATTTTTGGATTTATTTGTAATTAATTATCTATGCTTCATGCCTTCAAATTGCTGATCACTATTTGCTTAATCTTAGATTCAATATCTTACACTCGGGGGAGGTGATATTGAATCGGATCTAAGAAATTGCAACTTATAGTAGTAATATTGAGTCGGAAGACCTATGAATCTCTTTGAAATCCATTAAAATGGATTATAGAACTTAAAGCATTCTTGATCTATTTACTTATACTTCGGAGAGGTTAATAGCTTAAGGGTAGATATTCAAAGTACCACTAGGGAGAGGGATTTGGTGTTGGCCTAAGTGGTTTTGCACTTAGTTTTTCTCCTAAGTGTTTTGATGCTTGCAAACAATATAACAAATGGTGCTAATGTTTGAACAAAGTATATTTCAGCACCTAAAGCAAAGATGAGATAAATACAAGATCTAAATCTTCAAGTTCAAGAAGTCTCTCAAGCAAATGATTAGAAAAGGATCACGTTCTCTTAAAGCTTGGACGACTAAGGAATGAAGACAAAAAGGTTGAGAGTCTTTATGTGTTTAGAATTAGAATGTAACTTTCCTGCATTTGCTATTGCTCAATTTTTCCTAAACTTCATGCATTCATACTTCTCATTTTGAAATATTAAAAAATGTTTGATTTATGTTTTCAAATTATTTTGAATCATAATTGCATTAGTTATAGTTAAAATGACATTTCTACAAAGTTTTTCAAAATAATCAAACTTGTTTAGATTTTCATCAAAATCTTGTTTGATTGTTTAATTGTTGATTTCAAAGTGTTTTAATCATCAAACTAAATATATTTCAATCATATTTTGATGTCCAAATAAGCCCATATATTTAGAATTTTGAAAAATCATGTTAACCCAAGTTTTCACACTCAAAGTATGCCTAAATAAACTTTAATCGTTTAACAATGTTTGATAGCTTTCTCTGATGGCTTTGAAAATGTTTCCAATGAATCTATAATGTTCTTTCCATAAATGTTAAGCTATTATATGCCTATATTTGGTTTTTATTTGAATAATCTTTCGAAAAAGAAAGAATTTTCAAAACTGTGTGATGAAGTAGGAAGCTAATTGAATGTGAGCAAGCTAATGCAAACTGTCTGCATGAGCAAGCAAGCTAATGCAAACTGACTGCAACTTTCTGGGCACATTTCCAATGGTCCAAAACCTCAACTTTTCATCCCCAACGGCTATATAAGAGTGTCTTACGGCTATAACTTGTTTTTAATCTATAAATACATGTAGTTGGGCCATTCTAAACACAAGAGAGACAACCATGTAAATATAGAGAGTGTTTTTTAAGATCAAATCATTCTTCTCATTTCAAAAACCTAGAACTCAGAGATGTTGATTTGAAGATTGGATTTCAAGCTTTTTCATTGTGCATCATTCAAAGCATATACAAAATCATTCTCTTGAGCAAATCTGGTTGCAAAAAAGGTATAAATCATTGTAAGGTCTCTCTTCACCTCAAATTTTCATATCTTGTATTTGGTATTTGAATTTATGAGCTTCATTGTAATTGTTCTAATCACTTAGGACAAACATTATATTCATTGTTTTTAGTCTTTTGGATTGTTTCATGGTTTCAAACAAACCAAGTAAAGTAATTTAATATCACTTGTGATTCCAAGGCTGGAATCATACAAAGGCTTATCTTTTACCTTGAAGTAGGGTCATGGGTTCTTCCTTTGCCCGAAAAAAGGATATGCATTTCTTCCTTAGCTCGCAAAAGGAACATGGGTCCTTCCTTAGCCCGAAAAAAGGACATATGGTTCATCCTTAGCCCGCAAAAGGATAGGTTTGCCTTGAACCTGAAAAAGGGCATTTGTAACGGTTTAGTCCTCACCAGTAAGAGGATTCATTAGTGGATATTTACACAACCAGAGGTAGGTTAGGTGTTGTCCCAACCTCTCGACACATGTTTAGGTGTCTTACTTTTCAGACTGAGTACATGGTCACTAGGATCAAGACCGGTGAAATTAAAGAGCGGTATAATCCTCTCATGCAAATGATCATGTCAAACATTTTGCCCCAACGTGGAAAAAGATCTACTACCACACACCCTCAATGCTTTTTGGCATACTGTTTGATAAAGTAAATTCATGTGAATCTTCCTTATATCATTTTGTGTGTCACATGGCATACTATACTCGGGAACAAAAGTGTCTTCCATATGGATCACTCTTAAACAAAGTGTTCCGTCGTTTCAGAGTTCTTCCTAGCCCAACCGAGATAACATCTCCTTTGTACGGTGACATCACCGTAAGTGTGGTAAACTCAAGTGGACTCAAGGGAAGTTGTGCAATTAAAAGGTGAGCAAATAGGCCAACGGAGTGAGAGGATTTTCCAAACATAGAGGAAGACACTTCTCTAGAAGACCTTGAGGATTTTGACCTCAATTTTTTTGATATTCTGGAAGAAGAGACAGACCCTCCTATGGAAGAATACGTTTCTCCATCCACAACACAAGAAACCACTACCAGTAACCAACAACAACTTGTCGATCAAATGCGAGAAATGATACTGGCAACCAAAGAGTGAATATGGAAAGATATGAGAGATCAGTTTGAAGTACAAAATTGCAGCCTCAGAGAACATAAAGAGGTTATTGACTCACTACTGAAGTGGCGTGAAGAATGCAACATTGCACTACCATGGATCGATCCTCCGACTTCAGGAGAGAGAAAATTTGGACAGTCGTCCCAACAGGCACAAGATTCTTTAATGAATCTTAACCTGAACATTGGGGCCTCTCCATTTCCTAACCCGGCATTTGCTGGACAAGTTATGGAAACTTATTTATTCTCACCCAGCACGGAACAGTCAGTATCTCAATTCTGTTTTGAAAATTTTAATTTTGATCTCGCACCTCCTCACTAGATTACTCATAGTAAATATGTGTTTTTTTTTAAATTCCCAGTAGTTCTACCGTAGCTTCGTGGTAGGTTGAAGTATTTTGAAAGTAATTTTGATATCCTTGTAGTAGTTGCAATAGTTTGTAAAACCTTGTAAAAACAAAACACTTCATGCCAAATTCCAACTCATAATAATCGTTATGTGATGTTGTGTGCTAGACTATCTGTGGTAGGCCCACTCGTCTAGTGAGTTTGTTCACTATTAATCGGTTTGACGTGGTATGGGACACAACAAACTCACACAAATAGTGACGAAAATGCAAAACGAGGTAACCTACGGACCTGCTGTGTAGCAGTTCATGGAGAAACTCTGACTTACCATCAGTATCGTCAAGTTCACATGGTATGGGACGTGAGAACCTGAAGGATAATAATGGTAGACGATTTTCCACAGGAATCTACAAAAGACCACGCATAGATCCCTTTGATTGGACCACTCCCCTTATCACCAAATTCATGCAGAATGGGACATATGAATTTGGATGGTAATAGGAATCGTCAGGTCTTGGTGATAGGTGAGCATAGTATAGCAAGTGCAAAGGATTTGCGACATATAGATGTAGGTGATAACACGAGGAACAGGTCGAGGAAATATCTGTGGCATGTACTGGTATTCAACAATGTAGCTATTCTCACAAATACACGAGAAATTGTTTTTAAATGTATTTTAAACACGCAAATACAACTATACTAGTTTTTACCAACATTACAAATCACACTCTTGGTTTTGTTTTCAGACCAACCTAAAAAGTACAGTGCCACGGTGCTCTAAGGATCCTCATTTTCCATTTATCCTAACCTAGAAAACTAGGAGGTTAAAACCTATGACATGTCACTCAAGAACTTTGCATGTGCACTGCATCACAAATCAATCCTCCTGGCGTCTTCAGAATTTTTGTCGCACATTTTGTGCTAGCATCAAGCAAATCTGCAAACAATGCCAGTATAGACAAGAAGACAACACGACCCTAGCTCCTCTCAAAAAACGTCTATATTTATGCAGCCACAAGAGGACATTGGATCTAAACCTACTCCCCCTACATCAGAACAACCAATGGACGACAATGGTAATGCCCCGATAACCGAACAAACTGCTGCAACTCCTTCTAATGGTGTAGCCATACCATTTGACATGGACCAATTCTTCCAAAGCTTTACTGAGTACATGAAGGCGTCAATGAGAGGTTCAGTCCAGATCATTGCTGATTAGTAAACTACTGTCCCCCAACCACAAGTAGCACTAGTTAAGCAGAAGATGGACCAGATGACCAATCAAATTACAAAGTACAAACGACTACAACCCATCACCTTTGATGGAAAGCCTGATTTCGACGAAGCCTACAAGTGGCTTGAAGTTTCCTCTTGCTTTTTACCAGTTAGTTGGAAATGCCAACTCTTGGTGGAAAACTGTTAAGGAAAGCCCTCAAGTAAATGCCAGTACCATGACATGGCAACAATTTGAAGCTAAATTTATCAATGAGTATTTCCTAAATGTTGTCAAGAGGAAAAGAGACAAGAAAAATCGCAAGACTCTTCCAAGGTCGTATGACAGTCCGAGAATACGAAGCCAAATTTACGAAACTTTCGATTTTCTCTCTCTCTACTATCACCACTAAGAGGGACAAAATTGAAAAGTTTTTCAATGGATTGAGGCCAGCCATTAGGCAAGCCCTTGCCTTTCTGGAACTTGACAATTTTAGAAAATTGGTGAATATGGCAATAAATTATGAGCAGGAACTGTGGCGCAATCAGAGAAAAAGAGTCATTGTGTCAGCACAACAGTCTGATAGGAAGAAACCCTACCAGCCAAATCAAAACGCTCGACCCAATATGGGCAACCTCCAAAACCCTTGGTTCCAATTCACTCCACTTGCTCCAGCACAACAAAATTTCCAAAGGAATCCTCAAAATTGCCAAAACCAAACAGGCCAAAGAAACGGCAATAACCTGCGATTTCCACCACCTCCTCCAAAGCAACAACCACACGATCGAGGTTAGGTGTGCTACAATTGTGGCCAGGTGGGTCACGTTCGACAAAATTGTCCTCTACTAGCCCTTGGCTAGCCGAGCCCCAACTGCACTAGTTCAGCAAGCAACCCCGATGGCTCCACCACCAACAAGACAGCAACAAGGCCCTAGGCAGCAAGGACAAACGTAAGTCGTTGTTTAACAACTGATCCCAAAAAATAACGTGGTGGAAGGTACCTTTGTTTTTCTTAACCTGCTGGTACATGTCTTATTCAATTCGGGTTCTACACATTCTTTTATTGCTACCCAAGTAGTCAAAAAATTAGGACTACAACCAAAGGCTACTCCCGTTACAATTCGGGTATCCACGCCAATATGACCGTGTACAGAAATAAATCAAATATGTTCAAATTGTATGCTTAACATCATGGATCATCAGCTGGTAGTGGACCTCTTAGTAATGGATTTCTCTTATCTTGATATTATCTTGGGTATGGACTGGTTAACGCCTTTACATGCTCAAATAGATTGTCAGAAGAAGCAAGTTCAACAGACATTGCCTAATGGTGATAACCTAAAAGTCCAAGGGGTCTGTGGACACGTTCATCATTCTACCGTGTCCCATATAAAATCTCAGATGCAAGCTCTTTCAATACTTGATCAGGATGATGAAGAAAGTATAGTGTCACGTCATCCTCCCATCTTAAAAGATATCCCAGTTGTTCGTGAATATCCAAGGGTATTCTTAGAAGAGCTTCCAGGACTCCCTCCTCATTAAGAATTTGACTTCGAAATTAAGTTGATTCCTGGTACAAAACCTATCTACATTCCACCCTACATCATGCCTAATGTAGAATTAGTCGAACTGGATAAGCAGTTAAAGGAATTAGAGAAGCTGGGATTTATAAGAAAGAACATGTCACCATGGGGTGCTCCAGTTCTTTTTGTCAAAAAAAAATACGGTTCACTTTGACTCTGCATCGACTATAGAAAGTTGAACAAAGTTACTATTAAGAACAAATACCCATTACCTCGAATAGAAGATCTGTTCGATCAATTAAGAGGAGCAAAGTTCTTTTCAAAAATTGACCTTCGCTCGAGGTATCACCAACTCCGGGTTAAGGAAGAAGACATCCTAAAAATAGCTTTTCGAACCAGATACGGTCATTACGAATTCACAGTAATGCCATTTGGCCTCTCAAATGCACCTGCGAAATTCATGGATTTAATGAACCGCATTTTCAGACAATACCTGGATCGTTTTGTCGTTGTATTTGTCGACGACATACTGATATACTCTCCCACAGAGGAACTCTATGATGAACACTTGCGAACTGTACTTAGTACCCTTCAACAGCATGAGTTCTACGCCAAGTTCAGCATGTGTGAATTCTGGATGACTAAGTTTAAGTTCCTTGGTCATGTCGTGTTCCATGATGGCATCGAAGTAGATCCAGCCAAGGTAGAAGTCGTACTTAGTTGGAAACAACCGACTAATGTTACAGAAATTAGGAGCTTCCTCGGATTAGCTAGATATTACAGGCGGTTCATCAAGGATTTTTTCAAACTTACTGAACCAATCACTTGTCTGACCCGGAAGGACACACATTTTATTTGGAGTGAAGCCTGGGAAACAGCTTTTCAAGAACTTAAGAAAAGGCTGACTTCAGCACTTGTTCTGACCACTCCAAAGGATGGGATTGGCTTCACACTATTCACGAATGCATCGCTTCAAGGACTTGGAGTTGTGCTAATACAAGATGATCGTGTCGTAGCCTATGCCTCTCGGCAGTTGAAAATTCATGAGGTCAATTATCCGACTCATGATTTAGAACTCGCAGCAGTAGTGTTTGCTTTAAAAATTTAGAGGCACTACTTGTACGGAAAACGATTTGAAGTTTTCTCTGATCACAAAAGTCTTCAGTATAAATATACTCAAAAAGACTTAAATCTTCAACAAAGGCGATGGCTCGAGTTCATTAAAGACTATGACTTTGAACTTAAATATCATTCGGGCAAAGCCAATGTAGTGGCTGACGCCCTTAGCAGAAAGTCATATGTATCCACCTGTACTGTAAAATTTGAAATGGGCAAGCTGTCCTATGAGCTGGAAACGTATAACTTGCAGTTCCAGAATGATGGAAATGCAATTAGACTTGCCCAGTTCACTACCCACTCTGACCTCATTAAGAGAATAGTCATTGCACAAGCCAAGGATGATGAGCTTATAAAGATGATAAAGGTCATCTAACAAAACCATGCTCCACATCAATGGTCTCTCACTTCTGATAATGTGGTATTATATAAATGAAGGTTGTGTGTAGCTCAGGATCCAAAACTTAAGCAGGACCTGATGAATGAATGCCACAAATCTAGGTTCTCTATACATCCAGGGGGAGACAAAATGTATAAGGACATGAGAAGGCAATTATAGTTTAATGGAATAAAAAAGGCCATAGCAGAATTCGTGGCCAAGTGCCTTACTTGTCAACAAGTAAAAGTCGATTGCAGGCTCCCCTCTGGTTTGTTACAACCACTTCCTATAGGGGAATGGAAATGGGATAATATTTCCATGGATTTTGTGTCAGCATTACCCAAAAATGTCAAGGGTCAAGACACCGTCTGCGTAATTGTTGATTGGCTAACCATAGCTGCACATTTTATACCAGTTAAACTGACCGATACTCCAGCCAAGTTAGCCGAAATCTACGAATGAGAGATTATCAAATTGCGTGGGATCCCTCTCACCATCGTCTGTGATCGAGACCCTAAATTCACATCCAAGTTTTGGCAAAGCTTCCACGCCAAGTTAGGTACAAAAATTCTGATGAGTACTGCCTTTCATCCCCAGACAGATGGACAATCTGAGCGGCTTATTCAAATTCTGGAAGACATGCTACGTTGTTGCGCCTAAGAATTCAATGACGGATGGACAAAGTATCTGCATTTAGCATAGTTCGCATATGATAATAGTTATCAGACAAGCATTAAGATGGCCCCGTATGAAGCACTATACGGACGACCATGTAGATTACCTTTGTGCTGGGTAGATATGTCTGATCGACTATAGCTTGGTCCTGATCTTATCCGAGAAACCACTGAGAAAATAAAGCTTGTTAAAGAACGACTTTGTACCGCCCAAAGCAGACACAAAAGTTATGCAGACAAGAGACGAAAACCTCTAGAATTCAAGTTGGCGATTCGGTTCTTTTAAAGGTCTAACCATTTAAAGCTGTGAAAAGATTTAGAGGTAAAGGAAAACTATCTCCAAGGTTTATCGGACCATTTCTAATTATTGATCGAGTAGGCAAGTCTGCATACGATTTATCTTTACCACAGTCCATGTCCAAGGTACACAACGTGTTTCATATATCCATGCTCAGGAAATATCTTCATGATCCTTCACACATCATACCATCCTTTGAAGTTGAAATTGACGAAGGAAATAAGTATAAGGAATATAATGTGCAAATCTTGGACAGAAAGACACAAGACTTGAGAAACAAGAGCATTCCGCTAGTAAAAATCCTTTGGAACCGTCACGGAATAGAAGAAGCAACGTAGGAGTTGGAACAAGAAATCAAGCAATAATACCCTCGTTTGTTTGTATAGCACTTGCATGTTTACATATTAATGAAATACTTCTTGTTCTTATTCCATGCTCTTGGATTTCTTATTTTGTTTTGGCACAGATGTATGACGATTACAGTTACAATTCTAAACCATTTGAACATAACGAGAATTCAAATCAGGATACAAATATGAGTATTGAAGGAGATGATGACATGAGCTCAATCCCTTCAAGCTGGAGTCCTTCCACTGACTATTACTCCCCGTCTACATCCCCTACGAGGTCACAACTTGCAGAAATGCCACGAGTCCAAATCCTAATACATAATCCAACAAGATATTTTCCAGCACGTCTTGGGATATCCGACCCAGAAGACGAAAACATTACAAGCATACGTCAAGCGGGTATGCAGTTTTAACAGACCGCTTGGAAGTCAGTACAACAATCATTACCTTCTTTTCAGAACCTCCGCAGTCCATGGAATCCAATTCTACTTTTTTTCAAGCTTCCGAAGGTGCCAACACCAGATGAAGATGGACCATCTCATTGGCAAACCCGACAATCACCAGCTCAGTCAGGCAGGCGGGTTAGGCCACCGTTTCAATGACCGAGAAGACCGCCTCGACGCATCCCAACTCCACCTTCTCTTCTTGAATTATTAGATTAGGAAAGAATGGAGTCTGATTCAATCTATTCTCCAACCCTGGCTCATTCTGGAGATTCTACTGCTTAGAGTGCAGTACACGAGCCCAACAACCCTCATGCCCATCGCGATACAAGATCACTAAGCCGTGCGGACAGTAACACGGATATTGAGATCATTGATAACTCAGATGATGAACAATAAGTCTTTTGTTTACATGCCAAAAAATTTTCAGAAACATCCTACCTTATTTAAATTTCGATGATGAAATTCTTTAAAGGAAAGGAGACTGTAACACCCCTCGCTTATTCTACTATAAAAACTAATGCAACCGCTTGAAAACCCTCAATGTGTAATTTCAATAAGTGGTAAAAACCCCCAAAAGAAAGATGTAGACCCCCATAGCGGGACGGTCTCAAGGAAAGGGTCGTCCCCATGGGGGACCAACCCCAGGGGGAGCCAGCCCTTGGGGGGACGACCCCTAGGGTGGCCCCCTCAGTTCAATCCGCCGAACTCTCTCGCTCTTCTCGCCCTTCTTCAACTTTTTGCAAAATCTTGCGTCCCTGGACACTTCAAGAAGTTAGAAGAAAGCGCTACGCCATTACAAGTGTGTAAGGTGGGGAATGAAGGCTAGGTTTGCATTTCTTACCTGTTTAATACTAAATTACAAAGCATCATGCATCATATCGGTTACCATGTTTTACTTCATGCATGAGGCTATTTGTTAAAAATGATGTATTATTGGGTGCAATACTGGCCCGGAATAGTGACGTTGTCACATGGTTATATTATTGGGTGTTATGCCGTTACGGTAGCCCCGGATTAGCGTTGGAACTCATGAGACCTCTCAGTTGTTGGATATATTACTGGTGCCTCAGATCACATGTTGCGAGTGCATGGTGCCTGGCTTGTGATGCCATGTGACCAAGTTTCATTCATATCATTGCTTGATTGTATTGTTGTGGCATAACTATTTGATGATTGTTGTTCTGTATTCTTTATTATGCATGTAAGATTTGTTTATCCTGCTTGATCTCATTGAGCTGTTGAGCTCACCCTATTGCTAATCTTTCCAGGGAATTAATATGGGTTCGAACGAATTTATTCAGGGGGTTCTGGCCAAACCCGGTCTATGTAGGGACTTTTGTGTATATGCCCTCCTCGGGTCCCGTTAGACCAGTTTGATGATGGTGGCGGTGGTTCCAGGCTTCTAAATGCCTCACTTTGACTACTCCTCTGTTGTTATTTTGGTACTTTTGTAGGGGTTCGTCCTTGTTGCCTTTTGACAACATTTTGGTATCAGGAATGTAATAATTAACAAACTTTATATGTTTAATATAATCATATTTTTCCTAATAATTTTTATTGTATTATTGTTAATGTGGGCCACTATGCTTCTGTATGTGAGACTCTGATCGAGTGGAGTGAGCACTCGACACCCCCCCTAAACTGTTGAACCTCACTACGAGTCAATGGGGCGGGGTGTGACAAGTAAGTTGCTTCTAATCCAAGACAACTTCTATTTTTTGTGGGTGCTGATTTAACTACTCTCACCCAATTTTTTTTTATGATTACAAACAACATACCTGTGCTATTTAATCTCTTTGACATAGTTGTTTCAGTGCTAACTAGATATATCTAATGGATTCAACTGCAATGTCAAAGCATGTGGAAGGAACAATATTTCACGAAGATTCAAGAGCTTCATGGTTGTATTACTTTATTAGAATCTTAGTGTTGTAGAGTAACTTTTACTTGTTCCAACCACACATGATTTGCATATTTTGAAAATCATTCATATAGTTTACTATTCTCATGCATGCACATATTTTAGTTTAACAAACATGCTATCACTTAGTCATAATTGTTTATCATGCACATATTGATTAGTGTTTAACATGCATTCATCTTGTCAACTTTGCATAGTTTTACCGTTTCACGTGTATTATACTTATTGCTTTTATCATTGGTTTAATCGATCGAATCACTCATGTTTAACTATGTTAATTGTACCTTAATCATGTCAAAAATATTTTAAAATGTTTTTAAAATGTTAGTCTATGTTTTCGACAATATCTTAAACCTATAATGACCAAAAATTGAGTTTCTTTCACTTGTCAGTAAAGGAACGCACTCCTATAGTGAGGAACGCGCTCCCAAACTTTTTCCCAAGGCTCAATAATTTTTTATCAGGGTTTAAGGAATGCACTCCTTCTAAGAGAAACGCACTCCTGTGGCATTTCCCGAGACTCAAAATTTTTCTGATAAGGGAAAAGGAACGCGCTCCTGTTACTAAGGGCAAAATGGGAACAACTTTAAGAGTCAGTGGTTCTTGTTGAAGGAACCTGTTCCTATGCCCAACAGACATATTCATGAAAACGCTCCTAAAGTAAGGAACGCGCTCCTTAATTTGAGGGAAATTTGAAATGTTTCATATTTCAAACCAGAAACGCGTTCCTATGTTAAGGAACACGTTTCTGTGCCTTGGTGTGGTGTTTATCTATAAATACTACACTTGCTCATTTGAAGAGCAACTTTTGCAAAATCCAGAGAACTTGTGCATTTTTTTGTGTTAGTCTTTATACAAGCAAACAACAATGATTTGAGTGATTTAAACCTTCTTTGAAAACAAAAGTTCAGTAACATTTGATCTATCGATCCAATCTTCTGAATATTTCTCCACATCTTTCTAAACCTTGAGAAACTTGGAGAGTTTCTCTTGTGCAAGTGTTCAAGACGATTCAAGTGTTTTCTACATCATCTATTAAGTCTTGATTGTGATTTCTATCATCCAACTTCACACAAGAAGAATTTTGGAGGTTCAACTTTACTTAGTGGGGTATACATTTCTAATCTAGATTCTTGTGAGTTTGGTTTATGCAAGTCAATTTTTGTGTTTAGATTATCATCTTTAAAACTGATTTTGTATTGAGTGTGTTTGTGAAACCCTATCTTGATCTTCATAAAAAAAATACCTTGTTTAGTGGTTTCATAAATAGTTTGAGATATCGATTCATGTGCAAATATCATATTATATTGAATCAAAGTTTTTTTTATCATACTTGAGTTGTTTGACTCTTGATCTTAATCACATATTCATTTAGAATTATCTAGTTTTGATCTTTATGATATATTGATTCTCGAGCTTTAAACTTATCGTTATTTAGAATCAATATCTTGATAGTTGTGCATATTCGATTCACTATTTTACATCACATATATTTGAATCGAGTGCAATTGAGAAAAAACCTATTTTAACACTTTGCATCATTTAGAATCATAGTGGTTGGAATAGTGATTGTTGTCTCATTTAAGATTGTAAGCTTATATTGTTAAGAGTGTTGTTGTGAACTTCTCTATTTCTTTGTAATCTTAATGTATTGTTGACTTGGTTAAGTCAACTGGGATATTACCAAACTTTGTACGACACATAACCACGCCCGTAAGTAGGTTGCAAGTTGTGGCTTTCTAGCCAAGCCTTGGTGTAGGCTAGTTTGTAGCCTTCTAACCAAGCCCCGGTGTAGGTTAGTTG
This sequence comes from Paratinospora sagittata, assembly GCA_035771175.1. Classification (NCBI taxonomy): domain Eukaryota; kingdom Viridiplantae; phylum Streptophyta; class Magnoliopsida; order Ranunculales; family Menispermaceae; genus Paratinospora; species Paratinospora sagittata. The sequence goes on along the minus strand of CM069609.1, from coordinate 13,040,232 downwards.
TTGTGGCTTTTCTAACCAAGCCCTTGTGTTGGTTAGAGTGTAAACGACTCTTAATCACACTCATAAGTGATTAGCCAATAGTGTATTGGGAAATTTTGATCATGGTGATTGGGTAGTGGACGTAGGTTCAAGGAGAACCGAACCACTCTAAATCCTTTGTGTTCATTTATTTTCTTGCATCTAATTATTTGGATTGTTACCTACTGCACACATTACTTGCTTAATTAAAATATCTGAAAAGTAACGCAAAAATCCGCCAAGTCCAATTCACCCTGCTCTTGGACTATAATATTAGGCCAACAAGTGGTATCAGAGCCGATTTTTGCACTCAAAGTGATCTAACAATTTCTTTGAGTAAGATTGCAAGGCAGTGCTCTACTAGTTATACTATGGACAACAATAGATACACCAACAGACCACCCTTGTTTAAAAAAGAAAATTTTCATGAATGGAAGATTCTAATGAAAACATTTATGAGATCACAAGATGTTGATCTTTGGGAAATGGTGGAAAACGACTATACCCTTCTTGACAAGCCAACCGAGCTTTGGACAACTCAAGAAAGAGAAGAGTATCGTCTAAATTCCAAGACGGTGTATGCCTTATTTTGTAGGCTCCCGGATAACGAGTTAGAACAAGTTAGTGAATGTGAGACTGCAAAAGCAGCATGGGAATTGCTTCATTTGGTTCACTATGAGCTACTTGACAACAAACAATCAAGGATCAGGGATGCAGATAGAAGATTTGAAGATTTCAATATTTCCCGGAAATAAACCAATTGAAGAGGCATGTTTTAGATTCAGATCAATTCTTGAAGAGTTAAAGGATCTGGATCAAGAGATACAATTCGGGATTAGTCTCATCTACTTTGCTGACAAACTTCCAAGTATTGGATTGAAAAACTTACAAGCATAACAAAAGTGTTTAGTCCATGGGAGTTCACCTTGGAAGAGTTTTGGAACTTGTTGACATCTATAGAAGCCAAGGATGACACAATAGTAAGAACTTAAGGGCTTAGAAGATTGCTTGAAAATTTCAAGTTCTTACATGAGGAAATTGTTGATGGACTCGGTAGGTTGATGGAATTAGCAAGTGACTTGCAAAGTTAAATAATAACCTATCCTCATCAGATATTGGTTAAGTATTTCTTAGAGGGTTTTCCGGAAAAATGGAAGTACAAAGTAGAATTTATTGAGATGTTCGGTAATCGGTTTAACAATAGCTTTAAGAGAATTTTTTATGTGTTAAAAGGACTCAAGACCTCTTTAAAATAGAGTGAAGCTTCATCCGAAAGAAGAGAAATGCTTGTCAACTTACCAAGTGATGATGACAGAGATAGAATGGATGAAAGTGAAACATCATCATTAGTAAATGATCAGTACGATGAAGAAGAACATGTTGAGGATGATCAATTATTAAGTGCCACATCCAGTGGATCACTTATTTACACCTTAACTGATGAAGACGAAGATCCGAATATTCAAGTTCACATTCGAAGGTTTCCAAAGATTCCAAGATGGAAAATGTGGATTAGGAAACTATTTGGATGCAGCAAGGACTCGAACAACACAACTAATGATCAAAATGCAAGTTTCGAGGTTCCTTGAAGTGCTACATGGTCGGTCTTCGCTTGTGGGTAACACTTCTATTTAAATTCAAATATTTCTATTGTGTTATCCACAAATGGCCTAAACATATCCTCTTAAGCATAAATTAATTGTGTACTAAGAGATATGTAAGTTGAAGCATTTAATATCCATTTAAGCATGATACTTGTCATATCATTTTGATTGCATATATCATGTTATTGATAAGTATGTTCGTGATCTATTGCAAGTGTACAGTGTCAACGATGTAGTAATAAATCCGATTAGATCAGGTATCGTCCACAAGGAATTGTTACTTTATCAATTACCGTTTCACAGATTTCAAACTTTATTTAGACAATCAAATGGAGGTATTAAATGGATTAAAATGCTGGAAATTAAATGGAATTAAAGGAATTGACAGTAAAGAAAATTCAATAGTGAGAATGATCTAGAGAATCGACTTCACTTAATTTGCAAATCAAGATTAATTGGGATCATTGTTAAATTCATTTTTTAGATTTATAGATCAAATCCAAGGGTTATCAATCCCCTCTCTCGAGTGTCGAATTGAAACCTACAACAGAGATTGGATCTCGACCTCTCTATAAAGATTCAATTCTCAACTATGCCTTAAACTCTAGGGATTCTCAATGATCTCATAAGATCCTATAAACCTCTCGATTCTATAGCAACCTTATGTCATAATTCTCATTTTCTAACCTAAAGAACCCTCTCTCGAGGGCCGCCCCTTGGATCTAGGTTCATTCAATTCATGATCAGTAAATCAAAAGCATTAAGTACAAAAAATTATGAATAAACCATAGAAAATTGCATTAACAATGAACAACTATTACAATTAACCCATCAAAGACAAACTAAGATCCATCTATTCTCTAGAATTAGAAGTTAGTTCATAGTGTTGAAGAAGAAAATACAATACAAGATAGAAAGCATTGAAAGCATTGAAATCCTCTACAAAATGTGCTAGAAATACTGTAAATCTTCGATCCTCTTCGCTTCCGAAGCCAATCTCCGTTTTACCCGCAACCTAGCCATCTTCTCTCTTTCTCTAATGGTTCCCCTTTTAAAAACCCTTCAATTTGATATATAATATGCCCTATTTTGCTTCAAACTTGAATTGCGAAAATTGCCCAAACAAATAGCCAAAAAATCAGATTTTTGCGGTAGCGTTGTAGCGCTCGAGGGGGTAGCTCTACCGCACATGATCTTGGTCACTTTTGACCATCATTTGGGTCTCGATTCGCCACACTTTCAAGCTTTTATTACCTACAAAACAAAACAACCATAAGTAAGTAAATCAACTAACTAGCAAAATATTAACAATTAACATGAAACTATGATATACAATGAACATGCTATTATGCAAATGCCACTAAAAATCATATTTATTTTCTTAAACAAACCTAAAGTATTCTATTCATGAAAACAACTAAAATTAACCTCTAAAACACACAAAAACGCTACTAAAACACTGAAAATGCAAATTAAGCCAAAACACCTAGAAATTAGTTAAATATATCTAAAAACCTAACAAAATTCCTACAAAATACTATGTATAAAACTCAACCCATCAAAGAACTATATTCATGCTTGACGAATGAATGAGTTCGATAAACTTTTCAGGTCATACTATGCCTAATTATAATATTTGTATGATTTTGAAAATATCTTAGGCATTAATTAACATGAGTATTAAATTTCATTGTCTATGCTTCAAACTTAATTGATTTGATCATATTATGAATGATGAATATTTTGATCATTGATTAAGACATGTAATGTGTACATGTGTATCTTGTGAGCTTGCTAGAATTGATTATCATATGTTCACATGGAGAATTTTCATCTATATTGAATGGATCATGTATCTCAAGTTGTTATATGTATTAATCCATTTAATATTGAACTATGATATTGAGCATTGACACTTAATTGATATTATGATATTTGCTGAATTTGAATGGAAGTTTGTATATTGAACTTTATATATTCTATCACTTCCAATGTGTTCATGTGAATGTGTGTATGATGATCATTTTATGTTCACTTGAATATATCATCTATGATAATTTTACATGTGTTATTCTCAATCGTGTATGAATTATTGTTGATGTACGTATGTGTGTTAATTTGGTGTGAATGATTTGGATTATAGTGTTTTTATCATTTTTTGTGTGTATCATTCACTTAGAAATGACAAAACTTTTCTTAAATAATCATAAATTATCAATTTAATTAAAGTGGAAATCAAGAAAATTAAAATTTTAACATTTTAGTGTTTTGTGTTCTTCAGGAATGCGCTCCTCTGCATGAACACCAGAAGGTGTTCTGCAGAGAACATAGGAATGTGCTCATCTTAAAAGGAACGCATTCCTTAAGACTAATATGTAATCAGTCGAGCAGACCTAGAGCTCATTCTCTCCTTTCTTTCTCTCTCTCTGTTATTATTCTTCCTCTCTCACACCAATTCATCCAATCAACTTTTTGCTTTATTTTGATCGTTCCAAGCACCTTTCCCTTCGTCATAATCATCAAATTCGCCATTTTTGTAGCCTAAAACATATCACAATCATCTAATCAATCACCAAAACTGCCATTTTTCCATTTTTTCTTCAATTTTCAATTTCTCATTTCTCATTTGATTTCCAACGGAAATACAAGTTCTATAACTTTTTTTTCTCATTGCCATCACCTCCTTGACATTCCATCATCGTTTCGAGTCATTTCGTTCCCGTTTTCACCGCATTTTCATTCAAAATCCTTTAGCTCATTTTGTTTGCACATATAGTGTTTGACAAAATGCCTCCAAGAAAAACAATTGTTTCTAAACGTCAATTGGAGATTAGCGAATCATTTACACCCGCACCCAGGCCTACACGGTGACATGTAGAGGTTGAGGAGTCCCCCACACCCACACCACTTTCCACGACCACCTACTCGCGCGCCCTCACCTTCATCATCATCATCCTCATCCTTATCCTCATCGGATGATGATGTCACACTTTTCGCACCCGCGACTTCACCCACATCACGACCTCCACTTCTAGAGGTTGTCGTCAGACCCTTCAACACTTGACGTCTTGCTTCAAGCGTTCAAGTTGATTTTGACGACTTCACGAGGATTCATACACCTCTTTTCACCCACTTTACTGAGATGAGATGGGAACGATTCCTTTCTTATGGCGATACCATCTATACTGAGTTAGTCCAAGTTTTTTACTCTGGGCTTACTCCTGTTCTTGGTGATGACCCACTTCACTATCGCTCAAGGATCTTGGGTATCGATATAGATATATCTCCATCCATTCTGGATGAGATATTTGGTTTTTCCTCTGCTGATCCTACTTTTTCTTATTCTGGGGAGGATGATGAGATCATTTTTCCTAACTATGATTGGATCACTGCTTTGAGGAGCACGTCGAGAATGGAGCTTGGACATGGGGTGTTGACGGTGTCCAACACCATCTTCGGACTGCGACTCAAGATCTTCCACAATATTATCTCGAGGGTTATCATTCCTCGATTGAGCTCGCCTGTGCAGTCGCATTAGTATTCACATGTCCCACGTTATCATTCACAAATCACCAGGACACGGCATTACACTAGGGCATTGCCCTATGGTGTTTTGGTGACTCTGCGCGCTAAACGTGCTGGAGTTGATTTCATGGGCTTCAGGGTTTCGACAAAGCCCAACAAGAAGAACTTTATTGGAGAGAACAGTATCCGATCACTCGAATGCCAGTGGATAGGATGCATCTGCGATTGGGTGCATATCTCCAGGAGACGTCAGGGCGAGGGCACCATATTCATTGCATTTGATCCTCAGACGCAGCAGCTAGAGCCTGACATAGAGAGAGCAACGAGTGCACCTCCAGTAGCTCGTCCGCATGGACAAGTAGCAACACCAGTCTAGCTTAAGGCTGTAACACCCTTTAGTCGTGGTGGCGGTGGCCCGAGATTCTCAGATGTTGGTGCTTCATCTTCATCGTTTATGTGTTTTTGATTAATTTTATGGGTTTATTTACAATTTTTTATGCTTAATGCATTTAAATTGTTGGCCACTCTTTGAATGACTTTAGATTCAATTTCTTACACTCGAGAGAGGTGTTAACGAATTAGAAAATCAAAGTTGTGACTTTGGGTATTAGTATCAAGTCAAGAGACCTACGAACCCCTTTGGAATACTTCAAAATGAATCATAGATTTTAATGCATGCTTGATCCATTAGTTTGCACTCAAAAGAGGAAATTAATTGTTTAAGTATAGATTTTCAAGTTATATTCGAGAGAAGGGTTTGAATGAATTAGGATTCATGACTTATAAATTCATAAATTAATACAAGAGCACAAGCTTTTGAAACCCATAGGAGACAATATAGTGATTTCATTACTCTAGAACTTTTATTCATCTATTTTCTCTCACTTTAATTCAAATTTGCATTAATTGACTTTAATTTCAGCAATTAAATCATCCCTTTTTTATCACCTAGATAAAATTAAAATCATAGTAGTTTTGTGCATTTTATATTAGTAAAATTCACTTTTCCTGTGGACGATAACCTTACTCACCTCGATATAATATAACTTGATATTCGTACACTTGTGAATCAAAATATTTATGACCAGCGCGTATACCAGAATATCATTCACAAAAATGACAACAAATCGATTGACGAAAGGTTTGAAAATATGGTTCATTAAGTCCATGAGGGCAGCTGGGCATTCATTAGGCCAAAGGGCATGACCGTGAATTCGTAGTGGTCGTAACGGGTACGAAATGTTGTCTTCGGAATGTCGAACTCCTTGATCCGTAGTTGATGGTAACCCGATTGGAGATCGATTTTTGAGAAAAACCTGGCCCCTCTCAGCTGGTGGAACAAATCTTCTATTCTGGGCAAGGGATATCGGTTCTTGATGATTACCCTATTTAGTTTCCTATAGTTGATACATAGACGTAGGGATCCATCTTTCTTTTGTACAAAGAGTACTGGAGCGCCCCATGGCGACGTACTCTTCCGGATAAACCCTAGTCTTTCCAGCTCCTTCAACTCCTTGTCAAGTTCAACAAGTTCAACATTTGGCATCCAGTACCGTGGGATGTAAACAAGTTTGGTACCGGGAATGAGTTGGATTTTGAAATCAAACTCTTTGTGTAAAGGTAGTCCAGGCAGATCGTTTAGGAATACGATCTAATATTCACAGACTATTGGAATGGATTGAATGGTGGTCAGGCGTTGTGGCGCCTCTGGTTCATCTTCAGGGTTTGTGATGGAGATGGTGTTTATCTGGGCTTTGAACAAAGAAACTAAGGAATTATGAAACTCCTTCTGGTTCCCTTGGATCTTTAGTATATCTCTGTTAGGTAAGGTTATTATTATCTGCTTTTTAAGACAGTAAATTCGAGCATATAGAAGTATGGATTGGTTAGCTGCATATCATGCCCTAGTAGATTGTTTTTCCAAAAGAGTGGCATTCCAGATACCTAAACAACCATCATTTGTGTACAGAGGTACAGTTACGTCTTGTTACGTGAAAACCACAAGTGTACAGTGTCAATAAATTGTAATAACCAATGAAAATTGGGTTGTTGCCTTATGGGATTGTTTACCTCACCAATTACTGTGTTCACTAATCTTTAACTTTATCTAGCAATTCAAATTGTAGGATTTCAAGTATATAAGCAGTAGATTAATTTAATCGAAACAAATAACTATAAAAATATCAATATGTGAGAAAATCGAGAGAATCAATTTCACCCAACTATCAATTACGTAATTTAGACATGCTTATTATCAAATTCATTTTCTAGTCTATAAGTCAAAATCCTCAAGTCTCTAATTCTCTTTCTCAAGTGTCTAATTAGAACCCATCATCAAGAATAGGATTCGATCTCTTGATAAAACCCGTATTCCCAACAACCCATTAAACCTTGTGATTTTCCTACAACTTCAAAAAGTATCGTAAATCTCTCGATTCTACGACAATCTTAGGTCATGAATCCCTTGTTCCAACCTAGGAAACTATCATTGATAATAAACAAAACCTAAAATCAAACAATAATCTCTAGTTTAGGATCTATTTCCTCTCGAGAACAAAGATTTAGTTCATCACTTGGAATAAAGAAACTAAATACATGAAGAAGAGCATGACATTAAACAAGATACAATAGAAAGTCAGGTACGCTATTTGGCTCAAACTTTTTCAAACATGGCCTAAATCATCTTCCTCATGGTGCGTTCTCTAGGATTTTGCCTCAAGTAGTGATCAAACTTGTTCTAGTATCCCTAGAGATCTAAAATATGACTTAGCAAGCAAAAGTTCATTCCAAACAATCTTAATCTAATAATCAAAACGATGTACAGATGGTTAAGTGTCTCCAACAAAACTCAGGAAAAATGGATCAAGCACACAGACATATAGGTACTCTTTACATTCCCCTATAGTTTCATATCTCGAGAGTGTTCTCTTGTCATTGGCTCTCCATAAGTAAGTCTAAAATTGTAAAAGAAAGTGACAACCTAACTTACACTAAAGCACACGAAACAATCTTACCATGACAAAATTCAAAACCCTCTCCCCAAACCTAAAGCGAGCATTGTCCTTAATGCATGAAATTATCAAAGAAAAACTAGGAAAACAGAGGCAAAGATAAAAGAAGAGAGTTTAGAAAAACCCCTATGGGTGAAGACTTTTTATGATGAACTCCGTTCGCCTATCTTAAATGCTCCAAGAAGACCCCCAAACTTGCTTTAGAACCTAGAAAAGAAAAGCAAACAAATCAATCAACGGCACGAAACTCAAGTTTATACTACAATGACTAAAAATATAAAACACAAAAAAATAAGAAAACTCCGAAACTGATGGGTTGCCTCCCCACAAGCTCTTGGTTTAAAGTCGTCAGCTTGACTTTCCTTCATATTGCCATCACAGCTCCCCAAAAGTGATGCTCTAGTCACGCTGTTCATCTTGACCAAACTAGTGCTTCAACTGATGTCCATTAACTCGAAAGCAAGATCCATTTGCACTTTTCAACTCTACTGCACAATAAGGAAACACTTTTTCCACAATGAACGGCCCGGGCCATCTCGACTTCAACTTGCTCGGAAAGAACTTCAATCTTGAATTGAATAGAAGAACTTGTTGTCCCGGTATGAAGTCCCTCTTCAAATTCAGCTTGCCATGCCATTGTTTGGTTCCCTCTTTGTAGAGCTTGGCATTCTCATAAGCATCGTTCCATAACTCTTCTATCTCCATAAGTTGTAGCAAACGTTGCTCCTTGAAAGCCTTCAAGTCAAAATTCAGCTTCTTAATTGTCAAACAAGCACGATGCACTAACTCCACCGATAAGTGACAACTCTTCCCAAAAACAAGGCGGTAAGGAGACATTCCAATCAGTGTCTTGAATGCGGTCCGATGTGCTCACAAAGCATCATCAAGATTTAGCGCCAGATCTTTTCTTCGAATATTCACCGTCTTCTCCAAAATTTGCTTGACCTCACGATTGCTTATCTCGGCTTACCCATTGGATTGGGGATGGTAGGCAAGGGCCCTCTTGTGCGTCACACCATATTTAGCAAGTAACGAGTCAAAGAGCTTATTGCAAAAGTGGGAACCTTCATCACTTAAGATAGCTCAAGGGGTGCCAAACCGAGTGAAAATGTTCTTTAGCAGAAATTTCAGCACCACTCTTGTATCATTAGTTGGTGTAGCAATTTCCTCGACCCACTTGAAAACATAGTCAGCCGCGAGAAAAATGTACGATTTACCACAAGAGGAAGGGAACGGGCCCATAAAGTCAATGCCCCACACATCAGAAAGCTCAATAGTAACCCCCATAAGGAGAAGGACGACACCCTTGAAGAATATCTTGAAACTCATCCTCTGGCACACATTTTCTAACCATTTGGTCATTACACCGCTTGAATAGTAGTGGCTCATCCCAGATATAAGCTTTCACGTCATGCAAGAACTTCTTCTTCCTTGAATAAAAGAGATCCGGGGGTAATTTCCACGCACTAAAAAGTTCACGAAATCAGCATACCAAGGGGCTTTTACCCCCAAACTGTATAGTTGTTCATCCAGGAACGACTCTTGAATAAGAACTACATCTTTCTTGCCTTCATGTTGTAGTCGTGATAAGTGATCGACCACCACATTCTCGCTCCCCTTTTTGTCCCGAATCTCTAGATCAAGCTCTTGTAATAGAAGAATCCACTGAATCAACCTTGGCTTGGCATCTTTCTTCTCAAACAAATATCTTATTATCGCATGGTCCGTGTAAATGTTGGTCCACCCAAGAGGGGGTGAATTGGGTGCGATGGTCAATTTAAAAATCATCTTCCAATAACTTAGTGATGTACATGAGTATATCGGAATTGGATGCAAAATAGAACACAAATTAAATTGCAAACGTGAGACACACAGATTTACAGTGCTTTGGCCAAGCCTACGTCCACTACCTAATCTCTTGATTAGGATTTTCACAATCCACTAACTGATTCTCTTACAGGTGAGAACCAAACCGTTACATCTTTCCTTTTACAGGTTAAAGGCAAACCTATCCTTTTACGGGCTAAGGATGAACCGTATTTCCATTTTTTGGGATGAGGAAAAACTCATGTTCCTTTTACGGGATAAGGAAGAACCGTGATCCTTTTACAGGTTAAGAAACAACCGTCTCTCTTTTACAAGTTAAGAGATAACCTATCATTTTACAGGTTAAGGACGCACCTATCCTTTTCCAGGATTAGAATGAACCATTTTTCTACTTATAGGTGAGGATGAACATTTTTCTCTTTTACAGGTTCACAGATAACCTTAACATGACTTCAATCCTAAAATCATTAAGTGAACTGCATTTACTTGTCCTGGTTGTTTCAATCCAGAAACACACCAGCATTACAACACAAGATAATGTTGATTGGTTCTAATATAGTAGAACACTTACAATTAAGCTCAGTACATAGCATTACAAAGATATGAAATATGAAATAGGTAATGCTAAGTTGAAATACACTTACAGTCTTTTACCTTTCAATGTTTGGTATTGTTCAAGTGCAGTTTCAAAAAGCATGAATGATGTAATATGAAAATCAGTGCTTCTTCGAAAATAATATGATACCAAATATACATTCAATTGGAAAAATGAAGGACTAGTGTAAATCATAGACACAAACAGTTTTCAAAATAAGTGTAAAATATAAGTATGAAAACTTCTGGTTTTATGATCAGTAGTTAACGTAACTACTGATATAGTTCAATACAATACTTAAGATATGAAATCAAGTACAACTATATATCTTGAACTATTTCTCAAATTCTATCTTCAACAAGAATGAAATCAAGTATGAATCAGTGCTCAGAATTTGAGTAGATACAAAAAAAAAAGAATTTTCAAAGATGAAGTATAATTGAAGCTCAATATGAAAATCTTTTGTAATCGTAAAGGTATCAGTGAAAAATACTTTGAAAGTTTAGATAATGAAAAATATTTTGACACTGACCAACTTTCAAAAAGTATTGGCACAATACAAGCTGATTGGCAAGTTGTTTGCTTCTAAGTACTGGTATTTATAGACTTAGTGGGACATAGCTGTTAAACATTTGAAGTTCAAATAATATGAACATTTACACACAACGGTTAGAATGTTATATGAAAATGGCAACTGCAATTTTCACTAACATTTTGGTTCTTTTCAGATTTCATGAAAAATGAAAGTTTTAGAAAAACTTATTTCATGTATCAGAGACGATCTCTGATAGGTCGGAAAAGGACTCTATGCAAAGGTTTGTTCTAAAAAAGTAAACTTATGTAATGACTTGTTCGAACAGTGATGGTTGTTGAATTAGCATCCTGATTCCATAATCAGTGTCCTGACGCATAATGTCAACTTTGTCGTTTTGTTCCTCGAGGGTGCTTATTACGTATAAGCGTCCTACTGAACAATTAAGTGAAGGCGCTACAAGCTTGTGAGCATCCTGACATTCTTTGATATTTAAATGACTTAACCTTAAGGGCGCTAATGCACCTTTAGGGTCCTGTTATGTTTCAAAATAGTTAAGTACATGAGGGAGCTACTATCCGAGTAAGCGTCCTGCCAGTTTAAAACATAAAACAAAGCATGAGGGAGATACAACTATGTAAGCTTCCTACCAGTTAAAACATTTGAAATAAGACACAAACATGCTGAACGATGATCAACGTCCTGAAAGTTATTAAGTTGATTCCCAAAGGTGAGGGCACTCCTATCCAGATAGGGTCCTAATAGATTGTTCAACTTACAACTATCAGCGTCCTCAAAGAACACATTCTTTGAAGAACTTAAGACATCTTTCAGTGAGTTGATGCTGAGTAAGCTTCCTGACAACTTCAGAGGTTGACTAATAAAGGAGGCTGCTACTATACAAGTAAGCGTCCTAATAAATCAGTTCAATTCAACCTATAACGTTATCAGTGTCCTAATGAGTTATCAACGTCCTGACTTAACAAGTTCAGGAGAGTGCTGCTAAATCATTAGCATCCTAAAAGATTCTTTTAAAACAATTTTGACTCGCGATTAAATATTCGATAAATGCGAATAAAAACTCGGTAGATCTCAAATTAAATATAGAAAATTAAATCATTTGAAATACCGTAAAACGTATGATCAAAACATGCAAATTTGAAAAGCATATGCAGATGATTTATGCATAGTTTTGAAGAACATTTTGAGCAATAATGATTAGAGAAAGATATACCTTAAATACTTTGTGTATTTCTCATTTCTCATAACCGTTAAATCCAACTCTTCATTATGAGATCATCAATAAGAGCTTTGCGCGGAGTTGAATGACTTAAACATTGATCGAGAGGTGTAGACTTGAAGCTTGATTGAATCATTCAAGTGAAGTGATCTTGAAATCATGATGTGATCATTGAAGTCCTTTTGATTAAAACAAACTTGATCGTTGGATGTGATCTTTGAGTTTCTTGATCGAGTCGTTCCTTGGTTTTTTTCTTTCCTTAGGTGCTTTGATGAAATCTTAATAAACGCACATTTAGCACCGAAAAGTACTTTGTTTGTGATCATCAAAATATACTATATCACAGCATTGGTTAACAATAAACAATAACCTTGGACCCAATAAATGTACGACTGAAACTTATCACATGCAAACACAACCGCCAATAACTCATTCTCGGTCGTAGTGTAATTTTGAAGGGTTGCATCTAAGGTACGACTAGCACAATATATAGCTTGGAACATCTTCTCATGTTGTTGTCCAAGCACCACTCCAACAGCAAAATCACTAGCATCGCACATGATCTCAAAGTGTAGCTTCCAATCCGGCACCACCATAATAGGGGTCAAAATCAATGCATCGTTCAACACCCCAAAAGCCTTCTAACATTGATCATTAACTCAAAAAAGAACATCCTTCTCTAATAGATTGCAAAGTGGCTTTGTGATCTTAGAGAAATCTTTGATAAATCTCCTATAAAACCCGACATCTACCAAAAAACTTCTTATGTCCTTGACACACTTTGGAAGGGGAAGTTTTTCAATAGTAACAATCTTGGCCAGATCAACCTCAAGACCCTTTGAAGATACTCGATGGCCTAGAACAATGCCCTCTTGTACCATAGAATGACACTTCTCCCAATTGAGTACAAGATTAGTCTCCTCACACCGCTTCAACACCAAAGCAAGATTATGCAAACATTGATCAAAATTAAAGCCAAATATTAAAAAGTCATCCATAAAGACTTCCATAATCTCTTCCACCATATCCGCAAAGATCACCATCATACATTGTTAGAAGGTAGCCGGCGCATTACATAAACCAAAAGGCATCCTTCGGAAGGCAAATGTACCATATGAGCAGGTGAATGCGGTCTTTTCTTGGTCCTCTGGTGCAATGGATATTTGATTATCGCCCGAATATCGATCCAAGAAACAATAGTAATCGAAGTTCACCAATCGATCCAACATCTGATCGATAAATAAAAGGGGGAAATGATCATTCCTAATGGCCTTGTTCAGCAACTGTAATCTATGCACACTCACCACCCCGTCATTGTCCTTGTAGAAATCAGTTCATCATTTTCATTTTTGATCACTGTGATCCCACCTTTCTTAGGCACAACTTGGACCAGACTCACCCAAGGACTATCAGAAATTGCATAAACAATACCGACCTTCAACTACTTCGAGACTTCACCCAGAACCACTTCTTTCATCGCCAGATTAAGCCTTCTTTGATGGTCAATGGAAGGTTTGTAAGTGTCTTCCATCAGTATCTTATGCATACATATTGATGGGCTTATTCCCTTGATGTTCTTCATTGACCATCCCAAAGCTGATTTGTACTCCCTCAATATTCTCCACAATTTGTCTTCTTCCACATGAGATAGAGATCAAGTGACAATGACTGGATAAGTAGACTCACCTCCCAAGAACGCATATCTAGTGCCCTATCTCTATCCACTGAGTTCAAGTGAAGAGGTGCATGAGACAACTACACCAATGGATGCACTAGATGAAGATGTCCACCATTGTGTGATTTCACTCAAGGCAAGCAAGAGAGTATGTATGATTCAACTTCAAGTGAAGAAAGTGAGCCTACAACCGAGTTGAAGCCTCTTCCGAATCACTTGAGATATGCGTTCTTGGGAGGTGAGTCTACTTATCCAGTCATTGTCACTTGATCTCTATCTCATGTGGAAGAAGACAAATTGTTGTGAATATTGAGGGAGTACAAATCAGCTTTGGGATGGTCAATGAAGAACATCAAGGGAATAAGCCCATCAATATGTATGCATAAGATACTGATGGAAGACACTTACAAACCTTCCATTGACCATCAAAGAAGGCTTAATCTGGCGATGAAAGAAGTGGTTCTGGGTGAAGTTTCGAAGTAGTTGAAGGTCGGTATTGTTTATGCAATTTCAGATAGTCCTTGGGTGAGTCTGGTCCAAGTTGTGCCTAAGAAAGGTGGGATCACAGTGATCAAAAATGAAAATGATGAACTGATTTCTACAAGGACAATGACGGGGTGGTGAGTGTGCATAGATTACAGTTGTTGAACAAGGCCATTAGGAATGATCATTTCCCCCTTTTATTTATCGATCAGATGTTGGATCGATTGGTGAACTTCGATTACTATTGTTTCTTGGATCGATATTCGGGCGATAATCAAATATCCATTGCACCAGAGGACCAAGAAAAGACCGCATTCACCTGCTCATATGGTACATTTGCCTTCCGGAGGATGCCTTTTGGTTTATGTAATGCGCCGGCTACCTTCTAACAATGTATGATGGTGATCTTTGCGGATATGGTGGAAGAGATTATGGAAGTCTTTATGGATGACTTTTCAATATTTGGCTTTAATTTTGATCAATGTTTGCATAATCTTGCTTTGGTGTTGAAGCGGTGTGAGGAGACTAATCTTGTACTCAATTGGGAGAAGTGTCATTCTATGGTACAAGAGGGCATTGTTCTAGGCCATCGAGTATCTTTAAAGGGTCTTGAGGTTGATCGGCGAAGATTGTTACTATTGAAAAGCTTCCCCTTCCAAAGTGTGTCAAGGACATAAGAAGCTTTTTGGGACATGTCAGGTTTTATAAGAGATTTATCAAAGATTTCTCCAAGATCACGAAGCCACTTTGCAATCTATTAGAGAAGGATGTTCCTTTCTATGTGAATAATGAATGTGAGAAGGCTTTTGGGGTGTTGAAGGATGCATTGATTTCAGCCCCTATTATGGTGGCGCTGGATTGGAAGCTACACTTCGAGATCATGTGTGATGCTAGTGATTTTGTTGTTGGAGCGGTGCATGAACAACGACATGAGAAGATGTTCCAGGCTATATATTATGCTAGTTGTACCCCAGATGCAGCCCAACAAAACTGCACTACGACCGAGAAAGAGTTGTTGGCGGTTGTGTTTGCATGTGATAAGTATCAGTCGTACATTATTGGGTCCAAGGTTATTGTTTACGCGGACCATGCGACAATAAGATATTTTTTTGAGAAGAAAGATGCCAAGCCAAGGTTGATTCAGTGGATTCTTCTCTTGCAAGATTTTGATCTAGAGATTCAGGACAAGAAGAGGAGAGAGAACGTGGTGGTCGATCACTTATCACGACTACAACATGAAGGCAAGAAGGATGTAGTTCCTATTCAAGAGTCGTTCCCAGATGAACAACTATACAGTTTGGGGGTAAAAGCCCCTTAGTATGCTGATTATGTGAACTTCTTAGTGTGTGGGACATTACCCCCCAATCTCTTTTATTCAAGGAAGAAGAAGGTCTTGCATGATGTGAAAGCTTATATCTTGGATTAGCCACTACTATTCAAGCGGTGTAATGACCAAATGGTTAGAAGATGTGTGCCAAAGGATTAGTTTCAAGATATTCTTCAAGGGTGTCATTCTTCCACTTATGGGGGTCACTTTGGTGCTCAACGGACAACAACAAAAGTACTTGAATGTGGGTTTATTGGCCCACTTTATTCTGAGATTCTTATGTTTAAGTGAAGACGTGTGATCGTTGTCAATGGTTGGGTACCATTTCAACGAGACATGAGCTGCCCTTAACCAACATTATGGAGGTTGAGCTTTCTGATGTGTGGTGCATGGACTTTATGGGCCCATTCCCTACCTCTTGTGGTAAATCGTACATTCTTCTCGCGGTTGACTATGTTTCCAAGTGGGTCGAGGCAATTGCTACACCAACCAATGATGCAAGAATGGTGCTGAAATTTCTGCAAAAGAACATCTTCACTCATTTTGGCACCCCTCGAGCTATCTTAAGTGATGGAGGTTCCCACTTTTTCAATAAGCTTTTTGACTCGTTACTTGCTAAATATGGTGTGAAGCACAAGAGAGCCCTTGCCTACCATCCCCAATCCAATGGGGAAGCCAAGATAAGCAACCGTGAGGTCAAGAAAATTTTGAAGAAGACGGTGAATATTCGACGAAAAGATTGGGCGCTAAAGCTTGATGATGTTTTGTGGGCATATCAGACTGCATTCAAGACGCTGATTGGGATGTCTCCTTAGTGCCTTATTTTGGGAAGAGTTGTCACTTACCGGTGGAGTTAGAACATCGTGCTTATTGGGCAGTTAAGAAGCTAAATTTCAGCTTGAAGGCTTCCGGGGAGCAACGTTTGCTACAACTTATGGAGATGAAAGAGTTCCAAAATGATGCCTATGAGAATGCCAAGCTCTACAAAGAGAGAACCAAATAATGGCATGACAAACTGTTTTTGAAGAGGGGCTTCATATCGGGACAACAAGTTCTTCTATTCAATTCATGATTGAAGCTCTTTCCAGGCAAGTTGAAGTCAAGATGGTCTGGGCCGTTCATTGTGGAGAAAGTGTTTCCTTATGGTGCAGTAGAGTTGAAAAGTGCAAATGGATCTTGCTTTCAAGTTAATGGACAGCAGTTGAAGCACTACTTTGGCCAAGATGAACAGCGTGACGAGAGCATCACTCTTGGGGAGTCGTGATGGCAATATGAAGGAAAGTCGAGATGGTGACTTTAAACCAAGTGCTTGTTTGGATGCAACCCATCGGTTTTGGAGTTTTCTTATGTTCTATGTTTTATGTTTTTAGTCATTGTAGTATAGATTTGAGTTTTGTGCCATTGACTGATTTGTTTCTTTTCCTTTCTAGGTTCTGAAGCAAGTTTGGGGGTCTTCTTGGAGCATCTATGAGAGGCGAATGGAGTTCATCATAAAAGGTCTTCACCCATGGGGGTTAAGGGGGGTTTTCTAAACTCTCTTGTTTTATCTTTGCCTCTGTTTTCTTAGTTTTTCTTTGATAATTTCATGCGTTGAGGACAATGCTCACTTTAAGTTTGGGGGGAGAGTTTTGAATTTTGTCATGGTAAGATTGCTTCGTGTGCATTAGTATAAGTTAGGTAGTCACATTGTTTTACAATTTTAGACTTACTTATGGAGAGCCAATGACAAGATAACACTTTCGAGATATGAAACTATAGGGGAATATAGAGAGTACCTATATGTTTGTGTGCTTGATCCATTTTTGCTGAGTTTCGTTGGAGAGACTTAACCATTTGTACATGGTTTTGATCATTAGATTAAGATTATTAGGAATGGACTTTTGCTTGCTAAGTCATATTTTAGATCTCTAGGGATTCTAGAACAAGTTTGATCACTACTCGAGGCGAAATCCTAGAAAACGCACCATGAGGAAGATGATTTAGGCCATGTTTGAAAAAGTTAGAGCAAAATAGCCTACCTGACTTTCTATTGTATCCATAGCACCCATTTTGAGTTGAATATCCTTTTTCTTTGTTACCAATTGATAAGTTGAGTTTTCGTTGTTTATTTACTTGTTAATTTGATAGGTTTTTAGGTACATTTAGTTTGCTTTTAGGTAATTTTGCATTAATTGTTCATATATAGTGTTTTAGGTCCATTTAGATGTTTTTTATGAATTTTAGAGGTTTATTTTAGGTGTTGTCATGAATAAAATGCTTTAGGCTAGCTTAGGAAAATAATCATGATTTTTAGGAATTTTTTCTTAAATCATTAGTTGTATTTTCATATTAATATTATTTTACATGTTAATACATACTTGCATTTTGATTTTTATCACTTGATTAACTAATATCATTTACTTGGGTTTTTATGCTTTGTTTTGTAGGTGAATAAAGAGATTTAAAGTGGGGTGAAATAAGGTACAAATAATGGTCAACAGTAGTCAAGAGCATGTGCAAGAAGTGTGCAAATTTGACTAAGTCCAAAAGCCAAGAAAGAGTACAAAATGCACTCTGGGGTCTGCGGCACCAGGGAATGGTGTCATGGCGCCGTTGCAAAATGAAAAAAAGAAAGAAAGAAGAAAGCATTTGGGCACTGCAACACTGTTGGGCTTTTCTACTACATGATTTTCTTGTGTTTTTTACACTTTTCATGGGTTATTTTTGGTATTACTCCTTCTTGTATATAAGCTCACTTTAGGGTTTTATTAAGGGGATCTTACACATTATCTTTCAATTTTTAGACAATTAAATAGAGTTAGTTAGGTTTAGAGAATAGAAAGAAGGCAAAAAGAAACCATTGAATAGGAGAAGTTGTAGATTGAAGAAGCTTGAAGAAGGAGATCATCTTGTCAAGGGGGTTTTTAATTTCATTTCTTCTTTCAATTTGTGATGATGAACACTTCTTTAATTTTCATTCTTGTATTAATGGATTTGAGTATGAGCTAAACATTTCATCTAGGGATTTGATGGATCTATATTTTGATATTATGAATTGATATTTTTTAAGTGTCATTTGATTGATTCTATTGATTTATTTGTGTTTTTCTGATCTTAATGCTTTCAAATCTCTAGCCAATTTTTGAATGATTTTAGATTTAGAATCTATCACTCGGGATGGGGGATTTTGAATTTGATTGGGAAGAACATGACCTAGGAAATTTATGTTGAGTTGGGAAACCCATAAAATCCTTTGAAGTTGTTAAAAAGAATCATAGATCATAAGGAATTTTCTATTGTGTTGGTTTTATAACTCAGGAGAGCGAAACTAATATTTTAGGAATATAAATTCAATTTATCACTCGGGAGAGGGAATTGAATGAATTGGGACTCTTGACTTATAAATCAATGAATTAATTAGTGATGCACATGTTTTAGCAATTCATAATTGATAAATATAGTGAAACCATCTCCCTAGAATTATCCATCCATTGATTTTTCTCCAATTTATATCAGATTTGCTTATTTTGTTTGATTTGGTTTAATTTACTATTTCAACAATTAATTCATCACAACTTGATCACCTAGATAAAATCAAGATTATAGTAGTTTTGGACATTTTTAATAGTTAAATTTACTATCCCCTGTGGACAATACCCGACTCACCATCGGTCTATATTATTACTTGACTGTCGTGCACTTTCGATACAATCATTCACGATCACCTATGCATTATGAACTTTGACCTTGATATGTTTAAATTTCTTGCTTTTCAACCTATACATTTTATACACTTTGATCATGTTGGAGTGTAATTTTTGAAGGAAGAAAAATGGGAAAGAACAAGAAAAGAAACAAAGGTGATAAAGAAGAGCATTTTTATATGTTTGCTTGTGAGTTGTATTGAAAAAGAAGAAAAAGAAAAAATATATATAAAAAAGAGAGAAGAAAAGGGTGTTGCATTTATGTGTTGAAAAGAAATAAGTTTAGGGGTGTAGTATTCTATGAAAAAAAAAAAATGAATGATGACAAGAAGCAAACAATACAAGAATGGGGAGTGAATGAACAGTTGAATTTTAAAGAGGACACATGCATTGAAATTGGGGTTTTGGTTTCAAATGTAATGTAATGGATGTTAGCAATTAATCAAAGTGTTTCGGGTGTTTTGAGCTAAAATTTTCCTATTTTTTCCTACCTTTAAACCTTGAATTTACATTACAACCTATGAATGACCTATTGATTTTGAATGGTGTGTGATCTACATTAGTAAAGAGTGGTGTGAAAGGCTTGCCTATGGAGTTCCAATCTAAATTTTGAGAACTCACATTTAATACTTGCTTGCATTTGTTAATGACTTACATGATTAGTTTGATAAGATTAGCTATGTACTTAAGTGTGAAAGAATCAAAGGTGAAGCTTGGTAAGAGTCGGATTGAAATTCTACACAACTTTATACTCTTGAAGTTCTTCCTAGAAGTGAATATTCTTTTTGGTGTAATCTTGGAGGCCATATATGTGTTTACAATGCTGAGATAAGTCTTTATTTGAGCGAGAATGTGATTTTAGAAGGGTTATGTTGATCAGTAGTTTTAGTTTTGTTTTTTTTTTTGCTTGGGACGATCAAAATCCTAAGTTTAGGGGTATTTGATAGTTGCATATTTAGATAGGTTTTAGAATATGTTTTAGGTATATTTTAGGACATTTCATGCAATATTTTGATTTGTTTATGTTAGTTTGGATGCACTTGTTAGTTTAGGAATAAATTGGTTTTTATGTTTTAATTTGGTTTTTAATTTTATAAGTTGATAGATTTGATCATTTAAATGTGTTACTCATTAGATTTGCTTTGTTTTGTAGGTGTTTAAATGTGTTGATCATGTATTTGGATGATAGAAACACGTACAAGAAGATACAATAAAGAAGCATGAAGAATACATGTCGAAATGGGAGCTTAAAATGGTTAAGTCCACAAAAATCCGACGAATAAAAGGGGTTTGGGCGCCACGGTTCCAGGCAGTGGCTTAGCGGCACCGTGATGGAGAAAGGAGAGAAAAGAGGCAGGGTTTTGGGCGTCGCTGGAGTTAAACAATTCCAAGAATTTTGTGTTTATTTAAGTGCGATTTTCTACACTATCGAATGTCAATTTCTTACAACTTAGGGGCCTATAATATATCAAAATTTAGTGTTTTTAGAGTAAAACGCACTGGAGAAAAGAAGGAGACGACTTGGAGCAAAGGATGGCAAAGAAATCTTCATTGGAGATAAGGGAGAAATCTACAAGTTCCTAGGACCTAGTTTGGTTTTAATGTTTACTATCATGTTTTTCTCTTGTATTTAGTTTCTTTATTCCAAGTGATGAACTAAATCTTTGTTTTAGAAAGGAAATGGATCCTAAACTAGAGATTATGGTTCTATTTTAGGTTTTGTTTATTATCAACCATATTTTCTTAAGTTTATTCACGTTTCTCCATGTTTAATGCCCTTAATCTTTTGGCCACTGATTAATTGATCCTAGACTTGGGAGGCGACACTCGAGAGAGGGTTTCCTAGGTTGGAAGAAGGGATTCATGACCTTGAGATTGTCGTAGAATTGAGAGATTTAAAATACCTCACGAAGTTGTAGGAAAATCACAAGGTTTAATGGGTTGTTGAGAATACGAGTTTTATCGAGAGATCAAATCCTATTCTTGATGATACATTCTAATTCGGCACTCGAGAGAGGAAATTAGAGAATTGAGAATTTTGACTTATATACTAGAAAATGAATTTGATAATAAGCATGTCTAAATTATATAATTGATAGTTGGGTGAAATTGATTCTCTAGATTTCCTCATATATTGATATTTTTTATAGTTATTTTTTTTTATTAAATTAATCTACTGCTTATATACTTGAAATCCTACAATTTGAATTGCTAGATAAAGTTAAAGATTAGTTAACACGGTAATTGGTAAGGTAAACAATTCCAGAGGACGACAACCCAATTTTCATCGGTTATTACTATTTATTGATACCGTACACTTGCGGTTTTCACGTAACAATAATGTGGATAATTGTGTCAAAATTGCATTCATCAGATCAAGCTCAAACACTCTAGCAACCTTTTTCACCAACGATCTCTCACTAGGAGCTTCATACGTGTTGGAATTTATTTCTTCGAACAAGTTAAGAGTTTCCTCAGCCGTTTTTCCCATTATAGTGTAACCAGCTGCAGCATCTACCAAAGTACGTGTGGAAACTGTCATCCCATTATAAGTTTGCATCCACACGTGGAAACTGTGTTGTCGACATTTCCTCAACAACTTCTTAAATCGTTCCCATGTCTCACAGAGTGACTCGGTTTCCAACTGTCTAAACTGACCAATCTCTACCTGTAGTTGAGCTGTTTTTGCCGGTGGGAAGAACTTTTGAAGGAATCTTTGTATTAAATCTTCCTATGTGCTAACACTTCCAGGTTGCAAGCCTTGCAACCATGCCATTGTTGGCCCAGATATGTCCAAGAAGGGGGGGTGAATTGGACACTTAGCATATTTTAACCTTTCTTAAAATTGTGCGGAATAATATAAGCAGATTAAACAAAGTATAGCAATCAAATACAGCAAATGTAAATGAGACAATGCAAGCAAGATTTATAGTGGTTCGGCCGCGCCTACATCCACTACCTAACCTCCTCAGTTAGGATTTGTTCAAACTCCACTATAAACCTTCTTACGAGTGAAAATCAAACTGGTACACTTTCTCAGCTTCTGGGTGTGAGAAGATCGTTTCTCAACTTTTGGGTGTGAGATGACCGTTACAACTTCGAGCAACACTTGTTCTTACCCAGTGACTAACCAGTCACTGCAATTTTAATACAAGATGAGATATGATTCCCTTTACTTAGAATCAAAGTGATACTTATAAAGCTTTGGATTGAACCTTCTGTAGTCACTAATTCACCAAAATATGTATGATGAAGTTTACACTGAAAACAGGTTCAAAGAGTTTTTGTCTTCTTCAATGGATTGTCAAAATAATGAAGATGAAGCTCAATCAATCCAGAATATTGTAAGATCAAGCACAACTAAAAGGCGAATAACTTTCGAAAAGAGTTTTGGCGCAAGTGAAAATTGTTAATACGTATTGAATGAATATCAGTTTTCGTATATCCTTAATTAGTTTTTCTGCTCTAAGGTAGTACATATATATAGGAATAACATAAGCGCAATGGACTTGATGATTTTGGCGCTCTAGGTTATTTCAAATACAACGTATACTTTCTTTCCAGAAATAGATCAATTCAGCTCAATGCACATTACGACGATAACACCTGAATCATCTGATCCTTTCATGAAAAGAGAATGTTCTGACATGCTTTTAGAACATTCAAAAAGTTTTGAAAAATTATTGTACGATTCTGAAAAGTATTTGTACGGTTCTGAAGAAATTAACAGAAATAGTGCTCTTGTTAGAACAGTAACATTTGTTGAATTAGCGACCTTGCGCATAATATCAACTTTTGTCATTTTGTTCCTTGAGGGCGCTCATGGAGCATAAGCGTCCTGTTGAACATTAAAGTGAGGGCGCTACTAAGTCGTAAGCATTCTGACTTACTTTGACGATTTAAACGACTCAAAACATGAGGGCACTACTTCGCAGTTAGAGTCCTGCTTTGTTTTAAAAACATTGAACACACAAAGGACAGTAGGCGTCCTCAGGGTTATTAAGTTGATTCTAAAGATGAGGGCGCTCCTACACAAGTAGCATCCTGATAATTTGTTCAACTTATATCTATCAGCGTCCTTGAAGATAGAAATCATTTGAAAACGGAAAGAACTTCCAGCGAGCTAAGACTAAGTCAGCGTCCTGACATTCTCAAAGATTGATAAAAAAAAGGTCGTCACTTACAAGTAAGCGTCCTTATCAGTCAGTTCAATTCAACCTTGAGCATCCTAATATTTTATCAACGTCTTGACTCATCAAGTCTAGGAGGGCTGTCACCACCCACTATCTGTGACATCATGACCAGCACGAAACCCCGGGTATATCCTCCCTCGATATACACGACGTCCCGATAAGCCTTCTAACACACACCATAATCCCAAATCACAACATCAAACACATGGACATAATTAAGATCATCAATATAAAATATACCCAAAATGACAACCAATTTTTTTTTTCCTAAGTCCATAATGTTCAAAATATACAAAATCCTACTTAACCATAATTACAACCCATCTATATGTTAAGTATAAGCATTAGGTGTTACATAGAACAATTTATCAAAATAAATGCAGAAAAGTATTAAACACCTACGTCACAAAAGCGTAGGAAAAATGCTCGCAACCAAGTTTTTCCCTTCCCCTTCCTATCCGAACCTGAAAGGATAAGAGTGAGGAGTGAGCTACAACAAGCTCAATGAATGTTTTCTACAAGTGGCAACATATATGTGCATTTATGTAAAACATTGCAAGATCATTAAAACCATTTAAATATCATGGATACAAATAAGATTGCATACATGCTCAATATAATGCATCATGTCATATACAAGACAATGCATAGCATTTATAAACATGCTCATGAAATCTTAACACCTCCTGAATAAGAATCAATACAAGAGCCTGGGTGCGCGACACCCATCTCCCTATCAACCTCTTACCCGTATTCTATTAGAATTCCTAGGATTGTATGAACCATAGGATCCACCTACCAAGACAAGTACCATGTCTGGGCGAATCCTAACATACACAACCCATAGAAATCCTCTGTCAGGTCCACAATTAGGGATTACCACGAGACTTGCAAGATTCCCCGGAGAAAATCTCAACAAGAAGACTCTACCCAATTGCTAACCCTATTAGACTATGCTCAAATACATTTCATGAGACATTAAATCATGCATACTACAATAGATAAGCATTTAAAACATTTTTATACTACAATGCCACATATAGAAACCAAGTAAGGAAACACTCACAACTTGATTGGCTAGACTTAGCCAATCCAATCCAATCCACAAGAGAGCACTAGAATGACCACAATCACCCCAAGCACCTCAATCCCCAGTTGACCTATTTGGGTTATTTAAATCAACCAAAATCCTTGCGTGAAACATGGTTTATACATTACTGAAAATCAGTCCACTAGTGTGTCAAACAACCATGATCAAACCCAATTCCATAGCCAATTAAGATTCTAAAATGATTATACACATGAGCCAATCCCATATTGCTCAATTCAACCATTTAAAATCAAATTAAACCATACATAACCCAACTGAATGCAATAGGTTGATCCCCATGATCCAACCACTATAATACAAGGTATTCAATCATAATTAGGGTCAATTAGACTATTTATCAAGTCAATTTCATCAATTGACTTAAGTCTAAGTCAAAATCTCCAAATTACATGGCCTAGGCCAAAATTACATTACACTAGGGTTATCCACTAATCAAAATCAGTAAATTGGACTACTATACATCCACATTTACCCATGTATTCAACATAAATCACATGCAAATTGAATAGAAAACCCTAAGTCCAAAATCTTAGTTTAGGTCAAATACCTATAACCCTACCAATTTCTTGTTAGAAATTGGGGGTTTCACCATTTATGGACTCCCAACATCCTCTAGATTAACATATCTCAAATGCAAGACCTAATTCCAAAATGTATTTTCCACCACCCTCCTTAAATTCCGGGATTCATGAGTGCAAAACACCCATTAGGTTAAAAGCAAGCTTGCATACATGAATGAAAGTGATAGAAGGAAGAAAAATGAGAAAGAATGAGGAAGAAATAATTACCTTGGGGATTCTTGAGCAAGAATGCATCCAAAACCCCAACTTTTCCCTTCCTTTTCTCCTCTCCCCTTCCTTTCATCTTCTCCAAGCTCCTTAGCCTCTTTTGGAAGTGAAAAATGAGAGAAATCATGTCTCAATTGCTTATAAATAGGTTAAGTGGCATTTTGGGCCCACACTTAAAAAAATACATTTTAATAAAAGAAACAGTTTTCCTGCTGCAATTACTTTCACTTAGATAATCAATTTCTTGCAAAATACTCACCAATTTAACATCTGGTAAAATTTCCACTCAATCCAATGGTGGGATTGCAAGATCCAACCGTTTCATCAAAACTGGGCAAGAAAATTCACAAATCCGAGAAATAATGTTTGGAGTCTTATGCCTCAAAGTAGACAACTCCGATCAAGATCTTCCCCGTTCATAATAAAGATCTATCAGAGAAGAATAATCTGACAAAGTTTCAGCTCAATTGGACTACCGATCTAGGAGTTCATGCCATTGACGTAATTGGTGACAGAAATTTCTTCCTCCATGGAGCGAGCTCCACTGAACCAAAACACCATTTTTGACATGTTTCGACGTCGAACGGGTCTCTGATCATTCAGAAACTTCACGCACACTCTAAACGACGTAAAATCATGTAAAGACACTCGAACCAACGCTCTTCGAGCATCATATATGTATACATACAAGTGTACGGGTCAAAATGACGCCATCCTAAGGTACAAGCGTTACAAGGGCGTTGCTTAAAACATTAGTGTCCTGAAAGAATTTATAAAAGCGGTTTTTTATTTCTCAATTAAAGCTCAATAAAATATAATGTAATCGGATTAAATCGAATATGCAAACGATTAATCAAAACATGCAGGCATACATATCGCTGAATCATATGACATAAAAGGTCCTACAATCTATCATAATCTAATTAACAACTGAACATCTTCAAATGATCATGGTCTTCAAGAAGATCTTTAATACGTTCGCCGTGCATCATTGATTCTTTGAAACCTTCAAGTAAGATTAGATATTTCATATGTGCAATAATATCATTGACAGAATGTGGTTTGTAATCATCAAAATATCTTTCATATTAGGGAGATATTCTTAAGAGACGTGAAGATAATTGATTCAACAGCCATGGCCTTGTCCCTCAAAGAAAATGGGAACAATCTCTATCGAATCACCTTTTCAACCACATCATTTATCTTGACTGTATCACACTTCTCCAAGAAAGATTTTATAAGAATCATCAGATCTTCTATTGGAGAGCCCCTGTCCTGATGTTGTTGAACCATTGTGATTAACGTCGGCTTCAACTCAAAATTGTTTGCAGTTATGGGTGCTCTCACTATCTCGGAGTAGTTATCACCGAAGTAGCAATTGATTATTCTCAGGTTCCATTGCCTCTTATTCCACTCTTCTTTCTTTTTTTCTTTCTCCCAAAGTGCGCTCAATCTCAGGATCCAAATGTACTAATTCAACACTTCTAGATCGTCTCATACACTTCGATCAACCTTCAAAGCAAAAACAAAGAAATGAATTCAGAAAAAATTTCAAAAAATACTAAATTAAAATCAAAATCAAATTACTAACGATATTGATGAAAATAAGATGAAACAATCCCCGGCAGCGGCGCCAAACACTTGTTACGTGAAAATCGCTAGTGTGCAGTGTTAATAAATAGTAATAACCGATGAAAATCAGGTTGTTGTCCTCTGGGATTGTTTACCTTACCAATTACCGTGTTCACTAATCTTTAACTTTATCTAGCAATTCAAATTGTAGGATTTCACGTATATAAGTAGTAGATTAATTTAATAAAAAAAAATAACTATGAAAAATATCAATATATGAGAAAATCTAGAGAATCAATTTCACCCAACTATCAATTATGTAATTTAGACATGATTATTATCAAATTCATTTTCTAGTCTATAAGTCAAAATCCTCAAGTCTCTAATTCTCTCTCTCGAGTTTCAAATTAGAACGTATTATCAAGAATAAGATTCGATTTCTCGATAAAACCCGTATTCTCAACAACCCATTAAACCTTGTGATTTTCCTACAACTTCAAGAGGTATCGTAAATCTCTCGATTCTACGAAAATCTCAGGTCATGAATCCCTTCTTCCAACCTAGGAAACCCTCTCTCGAATGCCGCCTCCCAAGTTTAGGATCAATTAATTAGTGGCCAAAAGATTAAAGGCATTAAACATGGAGAAACATGAATAAACTTAAGAAAATATCTTTGATAATAAACAAAACCTAAAATAAAACCATAATCACTAGTTTAGGATCCATTTCCTCTCTAGATAAAGATTTAGTTCATCACTTGGAATAAGGAAACTAAATACATGAATAAGGGCATGATATTAAACATTAAAATCAAACTAGGCTCCTGGAACTTGTAGATTTCTCTCTTTTCTCTAGTGAAGATTTCTTCACGTTCCTTCACTCCTACCCATCTCCTTCTTTTCTCCAGTGTATTATCCTCCAAAAACCCTAAATTTTGATATATTATGTGCTCCCAATTCGTAAGAAATCAATATTAGAGAGTGGAGCACTAAAAGAAATTGCAAAAATCACAAACTGGCAACCCAACGGCACTGCGGCGCCATTCTCTGGCACCACGACGCCCAGAACACTCCTCTTCCTTTTTCTCTTTCACCATCATGGCGCCGTGGCACCCAAAACCCCTTTTTGTGGAGGACTTTTGTGGACTTAGCAATTTTTTGCTCCCGTTTCGACTTGTATTCTTTATGGTTTTTTATTGTATCTTCTTGTACATGTTTTTATCATCCAAATCCATAGTCAACACATCTAAACACCTACAAAACAAAGCAAATCTAATTAGTAACATATTTAAATAATCAAATCTATCAACTTATAAAATTAAAAACTGACTTTAAGCATAAAAACTAATTTATTCCTAAACTAACGAGTGCATCAGAACTAACATAAACAAATCAAACTAATGCATGAAATGTCCTAAAATATACCTAAAACATACCCTAAAACATGTCTAAATATCAAATTATCACATCTAAACCACCTAGAAGAGGTAGGCTGGTTCCAGATAAGGAAATGAAAATGTTGGCTAGTATAAAGCCAGAGGGAGAGACGAATCAGAGTGTTCAGTTGTCTGAAATTCTTGTAATGTGTGGGTGTCCGCATATATTTCCTGATGATTTACCGGGATTACCACCAAAATGGGATATAGACTTCATTATTGAAATGATACCTAACACTAGAGCTATCTCTATTCCTCCAGGTGCAGCTTGATGAGTTGATGGAAAAAGGGTTTATTTCACCCAGTATATCACCATGGGGAGCACCCATATTGTTTGTAAAAAAGAAAAATGGTAGTCTACGTCTGTGTATAGACTACCGTCAGTTGAACAAGGTGACTATAAATAATAAGTATCCTCTACCATGTATTGATGATTTGTTTAATCAACTAAATGGGGCTAAATTCTTTTCCAAGATTGATCTTCGACTAGGGTACCATCTGTCACACCCCGGGGATGTGATGGGTACCTCCTACTCGAGCGTAGCCCAGCTCAGTGGTTACTCGGATTGCGAAATCAACCTATATGAGGTTTGAGGTTCGAATCCGGGGGAGGCCCTACTCTATTCATGAATAGTATGGACAAATGATCTCGGGTACGAGACGTCCTCGTGTGGCGGGTTGTACCGGGATAGGACAATATTATGGTTCCATAATGGTTGGAGTATGCCCTGAGGGGGTACTCATCACATCTGCGGGGTGTGACAAAAAGGCCTTATGTATACATAAAGCATTTTTGTCACACCTGGGTTGCACACAGTGCCCCTACCCAGGCTGATGAGTACCCCCGCAGGGCATACTCCAGCCATTATGGAACCATAATATTGTCCCATCCTAGTACACAACCCATTCAACAGTGTCTAGTACCCCCGGGATCATTTGTCCATACTATTCATCATGAATAGTAAAGGGTTGGCTCAGTGATTACTCGGATTGCGAAATCAACCTATATGAGGTTTGAGGTTTGAGGTTCGAATCTGGGGGAGGCCCTGTACTATTCATGATGAACAGTGTGGACAAATGATCCCGGGGGTACTAGACACTGTTGAGTGGACTATGTACTGGGATGGAACAATATTATGGTTCCATAATTGCTGGAGTATGCCCTGCGGGGGTACTCATCACCCTGGGTAGGGGGCACTGTGTGCAACCCAAGTGTGACACCATCAGTTGAGGATTCGGGAAGAGGATATACCAAAAATTGCATTCCGGACAAGATATGGACATTATGAATTGTGATGCCATTTGGTTTAACCAATGCACCTGCCATGCTTATGCACTTGATGCAGAGTGTATTTAAGCCATAGCTGGATCAGTTTATTATAGTTTTCATTGAGGACATCCTCATTTATTCCAAGACCTGAGAGGAGCATGAACAACACCTCAGGATTACACTGCAGACACAAAGAGAGCATAGGCTATATGCCAAGCTAGGTAAATGTGAGTTTTGGATAAATGAAGTTAAATTTCTAGGTCATGTGGTTAGTGCAAAGAGGATATATGTTGATTTTGCTAGGGTGAAGGCAATCATAAATTGGCCAACATCGACCACAGTGACATAAATTCAAAGTTTTCTACGTTTAGCGAATTATTACCGAAAGTTTGTGGAAGGCTTTTCCAAATTAGTTGTACCAATTACGAAGCTGACTCAAAAGAACGTACTGTTTGTGTGGACTGTAGCTTGTGAAAAGGCATTCATAGAGCTGAAGAGAAAGTTGACTATTGCACAAGTAAATACTTCCAAGCCTGAAAAAGAGTTGGTGATCTATACAGATGCATCGCATTCCAGATTGGGTTGTGTATTGATGCAAGAGGGTAGAATGGTAGCTTATGCATCTAGACAGTTAAAGGTGCATGAGAAGAATTGCCCTGTGCATGATTTGGAACTACCTGCGATTGTCTTTGCATTGAAACTGTGGAGGCATTATCTCTACGGTGAAAAGTTCTCATTATGTTCTGATCATAAGAGTTTGAAATACATGTTTGATCAGAAAGAGTTGAATATGAGGCAAAGAAGATGGTTGGATGTCACGACCCACTATCTGTGACGTCATGACTGGCACAAAACTCCAGGTATATCCTCCATCGATATACACGACATCCCGTAAGCCTCATAACACACACATAATCCCAATAAACAACACCAAACACATGGACATAAACAAGGTCATCAATATAATAATACATTCCCAAAAAATGACAACCATAAAAAAAATATCCTAAGTCCATAATGTCCAAAATATACAAAATCATACTTAACCATAAATACAACCCATCTAAGTGTTAAGTATAAGCATTAGGTGTTATACAGTACTAATTATCAAAATGTGGAAAAGTACTAAAACACCTACATCAACAAAATACAGGAAAATGCTTTGCAGCTAAGCTTTCCTCTTCCTTCATATCCGAACCTGAAATGATAAGAATGAGGGGTGAGCTACAACAAGCTCAGTGAATGTTCTCTACAAGTGGCAACATATATATGCATTTAAATAAAACATTGCAAGATCATTAAAGCAGTTTAAGTATCATGTGATATACAAGATTACATACATGCCAAAATCAAAATCAAGACAATGCATATCATTTTCTAAACATGCACATGCAATCCGAAACACCTCCTAAGTAAGTGTCAATCCAAAAGCCTGAGTGCGCGACACCCATAGCCCGATCGACCTCTTACCCCTATCTAATAGGAATTCCATGGATCGGGCATGTCACCGGGATACAATCCCTAAGGATATCCCGTCTGCACCTACCATTGGAACCCTCTACAAGGTCCACAATTGAGGATCCTCGTTCAGCCAATGGAATTCCATAAGAATCCCATGCTTAGGAGATGCAACACAACTCAATTGCTAACCCAACTGGACTATGCTCAAATACATTTCGTGAATCATTAAATCATGCATACTACATTAAATAAGCGTTTAAATCACTTTATACTACAATGCCACGTATAGAAATCGACAAGTAAGGAAACACTCACAACTTGATTGGCTAGACCTAGCCAATCTAATTTCAACCACAAGAAAGCACTAGAATGCCACAAATCACCCCAACGTACCTCAATCCCCAATAGGCTTATTTGGGTTACTAAGATCAACCACAATCCCTGCATATGACATGGTTTATACAACACTAAAATCAGTCCAAAAGTGTGTTAAACAACCATGTTTAAACCCAATTCCATAGCCAATTTAGATTCTAAAATGGTCATACCCATGAGCAAATCCATATTATCACGACGCCCCTGACGTAGGCTGACATCATGACCGGCACAGTGTACTATATACTGTACATATCCTGTATACAG
Source organism: Paratinospora sagittata (assembly GCA_035771175.1). Classification (NCBI taxonomy): domain Eukaryota; kingdom Viridiplantae; phylum Streptophyta; class Magnoliopsida; order Ranunculales; family Menispermaceae; genus Paratinospora; species Paratinospora sagittata. Next base: position 13,008,240 of record CM069609.1, on the reverse strand, counting down.
TATACAACACACTGTTAGCCTCAATGAATTTCAAAAAATTTTGACAACATGTCCCCATAAATTTGGACATCTCACATTTTCCATGATATACCACAAATCAAATCCTATACATACATACATATATATATATATATATATAATCATCCACAATATTCAGCTCATTCATTCATTTATCTCATGTATGCATCTAACTATTCTGACCATCCTATCCACCATTTAATCACACAATTATATACATCATCACCAAGTATTTCATAAACCAACATATTCAACTATAATCCATTACCAAACAACCCATCCCATCTATGTGATATTATATACATAGCAAAAAAAAATGTGTATAAGTCATTCCTCCAAGCATACATACATAAACAAGATAGGGATCTGGATCAAGTTTCAATCACTCCCTAGCTTTTCCTTTTTCTTTCGATTCTATACCTGAAATATTGGAGGGAATGGAGTGGCACACAACAAGCTCGGTGAATATATATCTTGATATGACAATCATATGCATTTAGGGAAACATGGCATTTAAAGTCATTCAAAACATTTATGAAATACACATACATTATTCAACAAAGATAACATACATGCCAACAATATAAAGTTTATGCTTGTGCAATAAAACAATGCAGAGTTTTCATCAAAATCCACATTCTCCCACCTTCAAGGTAATAGAGCGGGTCTAACCCTTGTATGGTCGTTACAAGGTAGCCACAGCCTCCCATTACCCAATTCACAATTATTTCAAGGATTTAAAATCCTCGTTAGGACAGTCCTACTGACAATGAGGTTATGCATAACACTCATCCAGGACTAATTCCTAACGAAATGATATTCCAAAATCTTTTATGAATGATCAATAAAATACAATGCATTTTATATACATAGCATGCCTACAATTAAACATTTCATATCAATACAATGTCATACAAGAAGCAAAATCAAGAAATATACTCACAATACAAGGCTTTCCAACTTAAATACAATCACTGCCGCTTTCGAGTTCAGTTCCAATTGAAATCCAACTAACTCAATCTGTCATAACCATTCTATAATTCAATTTCATTTATTCATATCTATTTCACGCGTAAATACTCAGTTTCCATTTACATATTTAATTTTCTAACTCACTTCAAATCACCAATAAACATTTGCAATTCATATATAATTCGAATCTATTTCACTTAACTCTACTTACTTGTATTATTCATTTAAATACATTCCATTTGATCCAAGTCTTGCTCATTAACCACTAATTCTTACTTTAACAACCTGAAAAATGTTATACACATTCCATGAATTTAAATTCCAACTGAATTTAGCACTCATAAGCAGTTGAAAACACTATTATACAATTTCTATGGTCAATCTAAATATTTCCACAAGATGAAACAGTAAAAATAGATTTTCAATTCATATTTTCACTAATTCTCAATTTTATTTTTCTACTGGAAACATATATCAATTTTATTAAAAATGTAGGACATTCCTAAAATTATTCTTTCTACATCGACATGTGTAAAATCAGTCATATTATCATTCTACCACCTTCAACAGGTATTTCACTGAGGTTTTACATGTTCGCAGAGGTATTCAAAGTCAATTTTACTTACCAAAACCATATATTTAGTTACTAAAAATATCAAATCATATCCAAAAATCATGATCTTAACATCGAAATGTCTGGAATTAGTAGAAATATCTTTTTATAGTCTCAAACCGGAGTTTCATTGGGTTTTAATAGGGTTTAAAAGGTCTCTAATATTAAATCTAACTTCCAACAGCTATAAAAATTTCAAATGAACAAATAAATTAAGTCTAACCACATATTCGAGGCTTCTAAATTCTAGGAAGTGTTTTTCAACCTTCTGAGCAAATTTTCATTCAAGTTGGGTCAAAATTCTAATTTCAAAAATATCGTAAAACGGCTCCCATAGCAAAAATTACTCCGATAAAATCGCTACACCTAGGTTAAATATCAATTTTATGAAGAAATAGAGTGAAAAATACTGACCTAGCTGTCAATTTGGCATAGAAATATTAAAATTTTCTTTTTCTTCCTCTTTTCCTTCGAGGATGAAAATTAGACCAAAACATAAATTACGACTTTGCGTTTACTGTTCACGGTACTGTTTCATAACAGTACCCACAAATGAACAGTAACCTTTTTTTTAATTATACCACTATTTATTTTCTTCAATTTTTCATTTATTTTACGCTCAATACTTATCGAAAATACACATTTTATATATCAATTTCTATGTGAGGATATGTTCCGGGCTCGTTTTTAATATCCTCAAGTCCATTTGACACACGTACACATGATTTCCAAGTACGCATACGTGTATTATACCCTCAGTGTACGTATTCGTCAACCAAATGCATTGACTTAAAGTACGGGATGTTACACATATTGTCCAATTCAACCACTTAATATCCAATTAACCCACATTTAACCCAAATGAATACAATAGGATGATCCCCATGATCCAACCGACAATATACAATGCATTCAATCTTAAATAGGGTTAATTAGACTAATTTCATGTCAATTTCATTAATTGACAACAACTAGGACAAAATCCCCAAATTTGGGCAAATCCACAAATTCATGGAAAATTTTCAAATTACATGGCGTAGGCCAAAATTACACTCCACTTAGGTTTTCCACTAATCAAAATTAGTAAATTGGACTGCTAAACATCCACATTTACCCATCTATTCAACATAGATTACATGCAAGCCTAATGGAAAACCCTAAGTCCAAAACCTAGGTTTATGTCAAATATACATAACCCCACCAATTTCTTGCTAGAAATTGGAGGTTTTACCATCAATAGGTTCCCAACTCCTAAATGTGTTCTTCCACCACCCTCCTTAAATTTTTGGGATCCAAGTGTGGAAACACATCTTAGGTGTTGTTCTAGGTCAAAGAATGCGTCTAGTATCGTAAACAAGCTTAAAATAGCCTAAACATACAAACCCTAGATCAAGAACCCTACAAATTCGGGATTCATAGCAAACCCATGGTCAAAAGAAAGCTTGCATACATGAAAGAAAGAGATTAATAGAAGAAAATGAGAAAAAATGATTACCTTAGGAGGAAATTTGGGCAAGAATCACCAAAAACCCTAGCTTCCTCTCCCTTTTCTCCTCTCCCCTTCTTTTCCTCTTCTCCAAGCTCTTTTCCCTCTTTTCTAAGTGAAAAATGAGCAAGTGAGCCGAAATCTGAGTGTTAGTTGCTTTTATAGAAGATTTTGGGCCCACAAGAAAAACTACTTAAATAAAAGAAACAGTTTTCCTGCTGCAATTACTTGCACTTAATCAATTACTTGTAAAAGACTCACCAATTTAACATCTTAACCGTTTAAGATTTTTATGATTCAGTTACCAACCTTCTGGTAAACTTTCAGCTCAATCCAATGGTGGGATTACGATATCTACTAGTTGATCAAAACTGCGCAAGAAAATCTGTAAATCCGCAAAACAGTGTTTGGCGTCTTATATCTCATAGTAGACAGCTTAGATCAAGATCTCCACCATACATAATGAAGATCTATCAGAAAAAAATAATATGACAAAATTTTAGCTCAATCGAACCACGGATCTAGGAGATGCAACATTGATGTAATCGGTGACAGAAATTTCTTCCTCCATGGAGCGAGCTCTACTGATCCAAAACACCGTTTTCGACATGTTTCGACATCGAACAGACTTCCGATCATTCCGGTACTTTACGCACACATTAAAAAACTTAAAAGCATGCAAAGACACTCGAACCAACTCGCGTCGAGCATCAAATACATACATGCATATGTATATGGGTACTCTACGGGTCAAAATGACGTCATCTTAAGGTACGGGCATTACACTGGAATTCCTGAAGGATTATGAATTCACATTGGAGTATCATCCTGGGACGGCCAGTTTAGTTGCTAATGCACTGAGTAGAAAACGTACAGAGACTGAAGTGGTAGCTTGTCCGATGGCCCGCGAGTGGCAATTACTAGAGAAAGCTACAGTGTTGAGTGTATTCTCTATCGCCCCACATGTTTATATTTGTGCTCAAATGCATATACAGTTGACAGATACTCATATTCAAAAGATTAAAGATCTGCAGCAACACGATCCTCATTATAATATGTATAATTCATGGGCTGATAAAGCTGAACGTATTGATTGGCAACGAGATTCAGATGGTATATTACGATTTTAGAGGAGATTATGGATTCCTGTTAATTATGAGTTGAGAGTTGAACTACTCCAGACAGCACATAGATCTCAGTATACTATTCACCCAGGATCAACCAAAATGTATCATGATATGAAAAGAACAATTTGGTGGCATTGTATGAAGAAAGATATAGTTGTATATGTTTAGAAATGTGGGGTGTGTCAGTTGGTTAAGGCTGAACATCAGAGACCTAGATGACAGATGCAACCATTATCAATTCCAAAATGGAAATGGGAACATATTACTATGAATTTTATAACAAGATTTCCCAGATCTTAGGGTAGATACGATACCATCAGGGTTATTGTTGACAGGTTGACTAAGTTCGTTCATTTTCTTTCGATAAACATCAGAGATTCTATTGATAGACTGAGCAGATTGTATATACGAGAGATAGTTGTTAACCTATACCGTTCATCACTTTGCTCATCCCTAAATATATTGTGATAAAGTATATTTTGATGATCACAAACAAAGTACTTTTCGGTGCTATCGAGTGTTTATCAAGAACTTTTCAAAGCACCTCAGGAAAAGCAAAAAGCCAAGGAAGGACTCGATCAAGGAACTCAAGATCACATCTAACGGTCAAGATCATTTAACCAAAGAACATCAACGATCAAATCATGATTTCAAGATCACCTCACTTAAACGATTCGATCAAGCTTCATGTTTACATCTTTCGATCGACGTTCAAGTCATTCAACTCCAGCGTGAAGCTATTGAAGATCTCATAATAAAGAGTTGGATTTAACGATTATGAGAAAATGATAAATACACAAAGTGTTTTAAGGTATATCTTTCTCTAATCGTTATTGCTCAAAATATTTTTCAAAATCATGCATAAATCATTTGCATATGTTTTTCGAATATGCATGTTTTAATCTTACATTTTACGATATTTCAAATGATTTAAATATTATATATTTAATTTAAAATTTATCGAGTTTTTATTCGCATTTATCGAATATTTAATCGCAAGTCAAAATTGTTTTTAAAGAGTCTTTCAAGACTCTAATGAGTTAGCAACGCTCTCCTAAACTTAATAAGTCAGGACGCTGACAGTTCATTAAGACGTTGATAACATTCAAGGTTGAATTGAACTAATTCATTAAGAAGCTTACTTGTATAGTAGCAGCCTCATTTTTTAGTCAAACTTTAAAGTTGTTAGGACACTGATTCAGCATCAGCTCACTGAAAGATTTCTTAAGTTCTTCAAAGAATGTATCTTTAAGGAAACTGATAGTTATAAGTTGAACAATCTATCAGGACGCTACCTGGATAAGAGCGCCCTCACCTTTGGGAATCAACTTAGTAACTTTTAGAACGCTGATTGTCCTTCAACGTGCTTGTGTTTAGTTTCAAATGTTTTTAACTGGTAGGACGCTTACATAGTCGTAGCGCCCTCATGTTATGTTTTATGTTTTAAAAGGTACGACGCTTACTCGGAAAGTAGCGCCCTCATGCACTTATTTGTTTTTAAATAAAGCAGAACGCTAATTGTGCATTAGCACCCTCAAGTTAAGTCATTTAAATGTCAAAGTAAGTTAGGACGCTTACGAGTTAGTAGCGCCCTCACTTAAGTGTTCAGCAGGACACTTATACGTAATGAGCGCCCTCAAGGAACAAAACGACAAAGTTGATATTGTGCATCAGAACACTGATTACGGAATCAGGATGCTAATTCAACAACCGTCATTGTTCGAACAAGTACACTACATCAGTTTACTTTTTTAGAACGAACCTTTGCACAAAGTTCTTTTCAGACTTATCAGAGATCTTCTCCGATACATGAATTACGTTTTTCTAAAACTTTCTTTTTTCATGAAATCTGAAAAGAACCAAAATGTTTGTGAAAATTGAAGTTGCCATTTTCATATAACATTCTGGTCGTTGTGTGTAAACGTTCATATTATTTGAACTTCAAATGTCTAACGGCTATGTCCCACTAAGTCTATAAATACCAAGACTTAGGATCAAACAACTCGCCAATCATTTTGTATTGTGCCAATACTTTTTGAAAGTTAGTCTATGTCAAAATGTTTTTCATTATCTAAACTTTCAAAGTATTTTTCACTGATACCTTTACGTCTTCAAAAGATTTTCATACTGAGCTTATTTTCATTCTTCTTTGAAAATATATTTGATCTGGTATCTACTCAAATTCTCAGCACTAATTCATACTTGGTATCATTCTTGCTGAAGATAGAATTTGAGAAATAGTTCAAGATATACAGTTGTACTTGATTTCATATCTTAAATATTGTATTGAACTATATCAGTAGTTGCGTTAACTACTGATCACTGAACCAGAAGTTTTCATTCTTATATTCTATCTATTTTGAAAGTTATTTGTCTTTGATTTACATTGGTCCTTTCATTTTCCAAGTCAATGTTTTATTTGGTATCATATTATTTTTCGAAGAAGCACTGATTTTCATATCATATCATTCATGTTTTTCGATACTGCACTTGAGCAATACCGAACATTGAAAGGTAAAAGACTGAAAGTTTATTTCATCTTAGCATTACTTATTTCATTTCATATCTTTGTAATGCTATGTACTGTTCTTAATTGTAAAGTGTTCTAATCTGTTAGAACCAACATTTTTAGTGTTGTTATGCTGGTGTGTTTCTAGATTGAAACAGCCAGAACAAGTGAAGGTAGTTCACTTAATGATTTCAGGGTTGAAATCATATCAAGGTTAACTCTGAACCTGTAAAAGAGAAAAAAGTAAATCCTCACATGTAAGTAGGAGATAGGTTCGTCCTTAACCTGTAAAAGGATAGGTTATCTCTCAACCTGTAAAAGAGTAACCGATTTTTTCTTATCCCGCAAAAGAAAAAAGGTTTGTCCTTATCCCGCAAAAGGAAGATGGTTCTTCCTTATCCATTCAAAGGAACATGGCCCAGAAAAAGGAAATATGGTTCATCCTTAGCCCGTAAAAGGATAGGTTTGCCTTTAATCTGCAAAAGGGCAGTTATACGATTTGGTTCTCACCCATAAGAGAATCAGTTAGTGGATTGAGAAAATCCTAATCGGGAGATTAGGTAGTGGGCGTAGGCTTGGCCAAACCATTGTAAATCTTGTGTGTCACATGTTTGCATTTTAGTCTATGTTTTAGATTATGTGCTTAATTCCAATACACTCATGTATGTCACTAAGTTATTGGAAGAGAATTTTAAAATTAACTATCTCACCCAATTCACCCCCCTCTTGGGTGGACAAACAATAACATGATTACATAGAGTTCCCGTATTTACTGTATCGGACAGAGATCCAAGATTTACATCGAGGTTTTGGCCTTCGATGCAGACTCAATTTGGGACTCATCCTCGTCTCATTACCACATTCCATCCTTAAACTGATGGCTAGACTGAGAGAGTGATACAGATGTTGAAAGATATGCTTAGATCTTGTATATTAGAGTTTGGTGGGAAATGGGGAGAGTATCTCCATCTGTGTGAATTTGCATACAATAATAGCTAACAGGCTAGTATTGCTATGGCACCCTTTGAGGCTTTGTTTGCCTGACCTTATAAATGTCCTACTTGCTGGTTTGAGGTTGGAGAGTCACAATTATTGGGGCAAGCGGTTATTATGGATCACACAAAAAAAATTAAATAGATTAGACAGAGATTAAAAACAACCCAAAATCACCAAAAGAGTTATTTTGACAAAAGGCATAGACCTCTAGAGTTTTCAGTGGGAGACTAGGTTCTGTTGAAGATTTCTCCAATGAAAGGTCAGATGAGATTTGGGGTTAGAGGAAAGCTCGCACCATTTTTGTTGGACTGTTTAGGATCCTTTTAAGGATAGGTTCATTAGCTTACCGACTTGCTCTGCCATTATAGTTGGCTGGTGTCCATAATGTATTTCATGTTTCTATGTTGAGAAAATATCATACAGACCCGACAACATATCCAAAACAGTCACATATTTTGGATGTAACACAGTTATAATGTAACGCCCGTACCTTAGGATGACATCATTTTGACCTGTAGAGTACTCTTATACGTGTACGTGTACGTATACGTATATGATGCTCGATGCACATTGGTTTGAGTGTCTTTGCATGTATTTACATCATTTAGAGTGCGTGTGAAGTTTTGGAATGATCGGAGACCCGTTCGACATCGAAACATGTCGAAAACGGTGTTTTGGATAAGTGGAGCTCGCTCCATGGAGGAAGAAATTTCAATCACCGATTACATCAATGTTTTAATCTCCTTGATCTATGGTCCGATTGAGCTAAAATTTTTTCAGATTATTCTTCTTTGATAGATATTGATTATGAATGGTGAAGATCTTGATCGGAGTTGTCTACTGTGAGGTATAAGACTCTAAACATTGTTTCTCAGATTTGCGTATTTTCTTGTGCAGTTTTGATCAAACAATTGGATCTTGCAATACCATCGTTGGATTGAGCTGAACTTTTACCAGAAGGTTTGTAACTGACTCGTAAAATGTTTGAACGGTTAAAATGTTAAATTAGGGAGTAGTTTTCAAGAAATTGATTATCTAATTGCAAGTAATTGTAGCAGGAAAACTGTTTCTTTTATTAAAGTGTGTTTTTTCAAGTGTGGGCAAAAATTCAACTTAACCTATATATAAGCCATTGAGACGTGATTTCTCTCATTTTTCACTTCCAAAAGAGGCTAAGGAGCTTGGAGAAGATGAAAAGAAGGGCTAAGGAGCTTGCCCAAATTTGGGGATTTTGGCTTAGTCTTAGTCAATTGATGAAATTGACTTGATAAATAGTCTAATTAACCCTAATAATTATGATTAAATGCCTTATATTATAGTGGTTGGATCATGGGGATCAACCTATTGCATTCAATTGGGTTATGTATGGTTTAATTTGATTTTAAATGGTTGAATTGAGCAATATGAGATTGGCTCATGTGTATAATCATTTTAGAATCTTAATTGGCTATGGAATTGGGTTTGATCATGGTTGTTTGGCACACTAGTGGACTGATTTTCAGTAATGTATAAACCATGTTTCTTGCAAGGATTTTGGTTGATTTAAGTAACCCAAATAAGCTAATTTGGGATTGAGGTGCTTGGGGTGATTGTGGTTATTCTAGTGCTCTCTTGTGGATTGGATTGGATTGACTAAGTCTAGCCAATCAAGTTGTGAGTGTTTCTTTACTTGTTGATTTCTATATGTGACATTGCAGTATAGAAATGTGTTTTAAATGCTTATCTATTATAGCATGCATGATTTAATGTCTCATGAAATGTATTTGAGCATAGTCTAATAGCGTTAGCAATTAAGTAGACTCTCCTAGTTGGGATTTTCTTCAAGAAATCTCATAATTCTAGTGGTGATCCCTAACTGTGGACTTGGCAGAGGATTTCTATGGGTTGTGTATGTTAGGATTCGCCTAGGCATAATACTTGTCTTGGTGGGCGGATCGTATGGTTCATACAATCCTAAGAATTCTAATAGAATACGGGTAAGAGGTCGATCGGGCGATGGGTGTCGTGCACTCAGGCCCTTGTATTGATTCTTACTCAAGAGGTGTTAAGATTGCATGAGCATGTTTATAAATGATATGCATTGTCTTGCATATGACATGATGCATTATATTGAGCATGTATGCAATCTTATTTGTATCCATGATATTTAAATGGTTTTAATGATCTTACAATGTTTTACATAAATGCATATATATGTTGCCACTTGTAGAAAGCATTCATTAAGCTTGTTGTAGCTCACTCCTCACTCTTATCCTTTTAGGTTCAGATAGGAAAGGGAAGGGAAAAGCTTAGTTGCGGTCATTTTTCCTACACTTTTGTGACATAGGTGTTTAGTACTTTTCCGCATTTATTTTGATAAATTGTACTATGTAACACCTAATTCTTATACTTAACACATAGATGGGTTGTAATTTATGATTAAGTAGGATTTAGTATATTTTGAACATTATACACTTAATAAAAAAAATTATGGTTGTCATTTGGGTATGCTTTTACATTGATGATCTATTATTGTCCATGTGTTTTGATGTTGATTATTAAGATTATGGTGTGTTATTAGAAGGTTGGCAGGATGCCGGGGATATCAAGAGAGGATATACCTGAGGTTCCGTGCCGGTCCTGACGTCACAGATAGTCGGTCGTGACATACAAGTTGGGGAGGACACTACATATCCTGAAAAGCCAATTCAGATCGTAGTCAGACGAGTTCATTAACTCAGAAACAAACAGATTCCACTTATTAGGATCAAATGAAAGTTTCATGATAATGAAAAGTAAACTTGGGAGCGAGAGGATCAAATGCGGGAATAGTTTCCAGTTTTATTCATCCATTGAGGTATATTCCTTGATTTAAATTTCGAGGACGAAATCTCTTAAGTTGGAGAGATTGTAACGCCCCATATGTGTAACTCAAACTTTTACGTTGACCTATAAGTATTGTTAGGAGTATTTATACGCATATATGTATGTGCATGTCCTTAAAATGATGAAAATACAAGTATGGTAGGGTTATTGATACACTAGGATGATAGTTGTGTCATAAAATGCCTCATACTTAGTGAAAATTTCAACTAGATGTGTTTGATGTGTTTTATGATGGAAATTGATTGAGATTTATTGGAAATGTTGAATTGTAGAGAAATTGGGAGAGAATTGATGAAATTATGAGTTGGACAGCACATCAATGGAGGTGTTTGTGTTGAAAAATGTTCAATTGAGCAATTTTGGCTAAGTATGTGTGTGAAGGAAGTGCATTGGACTTAGCTAGATTAGCAAAACATTGTGAGGATTTCTATTTTGGTTATTATGTATGGCATTGTAGTATATAAGCACTATTTTTATGAAATGTTAGCATGCATTATGTTGCATTACTTCTTGAATGAATTAAATCTTTGATTTGAATATCGAATATACTTAGACTTACTTGATGTATGGAAAGTATATGATCAATTCCATTGAGGTAAGTTTGTAAACGAAACCTCGGAATGATCCAGAGGATGGTTTGATAAGTCGAATTCTCCCTATAAATGCATAATGGGGATATAGATTCGCTTACATACCTGAAGGTGAGGATTTGTTATTTATGCATTGTATGATATGTATAGAGTGGCGCAAAAATGTATTTGAATCATGTATGGTTATGTACATAAGTATTGCATATCGGGTTTATAATGTTATTTAAATGCCATGTTTTCTTATAAATGCATATATAATGCTATTACTAGATTACTCGTTGAGCTTGTTGTAGCTCACCCCACTCCTTTTTTATCTCAGGTATTGATTACAAAGGCAAGGGCAAGGCTCCAGAACAGTGATCTAAGCCTGTTGGTTTGTTGATGTAAGTATGTGTATAGGGAGATGGATATATGAACTTTTATTTTGAATATGTACATGTATATAATACTAAACTATGTTTATAATGGTTAGTGAGTTGGACATAAATGAAAATGTCTTATGTGATTGATATGAGGACTTGAATGTATAAATGACAATAATACAGGAGCATGGTTTTGAAATAAGTTTTGTGGATGTTATGGAATGAAATAATATTATGTGGATGTTAATGGTTTGATTATGTAAAGAATTGTGATTGATGTGGCTATCAGGTGTATGTGGAACCTCGGAATTATGGGAAGGTTCTGCCGAAAATTTTTACTGAATTTTGTGTATTTTCTTCAAGGAAGAGGCTGACAGGGTATTATAAACGTCTAGGCACGGCGTATATGGTATTCTATGTCGGGCATGACGTCACCTCACGGAGGGGGTCATCACATTTCTAGTCCTAAATTTTCAACAATCTTAGTTGATAGGAAAGAATAAGAAGAACTAGAATTAAATAGGATATGTACCAATGTATTAAAAGTGGGAAGGTACCTTCAAAAACATTGTTGTCGGGTGCCGCTGGTTCTGTGCCAGAGTAGGCTCGGCATTGCTGTCGAGGGGCATTTTTTTGTGGCTTGAGTGGTTAGGTTGAGCTGGTGCTATTTGATGAACTGGTGCAGTTGGTGCTCTTAAAGTTTGCTGGTTAGCAGCCTGGGTACAAAATCTTTGAATGTGGCTGGGTTGGCCGCACTTGTAGCAAATCTTGTCATTTTCATGCTAGGCTTGTTGGGGAGGTTGATTGTGACCACCACCTCTGTGGCTTTTGTTTCCATTCTGGCTGTCGCCACGTCCTCTATTGAAGTTATTGATTCGCCAGCATTTGAAGCGAACGGGTGTTGAGGTTGTACATCCTTGGGTTGGGAAGGGAGGGTGTTTTGGCATGGTTGGTAGGGCTTCTTTTTCTCTCTTTGTTGCCTTGAAGTTGTAGCCCTTTTCCCTTTGTTTTGACTCAACTCCTACTTGACCTTCTCCTGCTCGAAGCTCATTACCTTATTGGCTAGATCTCGAAAATTGTCCAAGTCCAAAAATGATAGGGCCTGTCGAATGTCCGACTTGAGACCACTATAGAATTTTTTCGCCTTATCTTGCTCAGTGGAAGTCGTGGAGAGAGAGAAGAAAAAGAAATCGATGAACTTGGTGGTGTACTTGTAACGCCCAAGAAATCTTTTCATCTAGCCCATAACCCATTTATATTTTGCCCAAACTCTATGTGCTTGTTTTCATGCGTATGGTTGTGTGTTTGATGTATGATGCGTGTTTGTTCATGTGTTTTCATATGATTCTAAGTTGTTTAATGAGTTGTATTTGATTATTGCTTATAAAAAATATTATAATTGGTGGTGTTTCGTGAAAGAACGACTTCGTACCGTCCAAAGCAGACACAAAAGCTACGCAGATAAGCAATGGAAGCCTTTAGAATTTAAAGCTGGCGAATTCGTTCTTCTAAAAGTCTAAATGTTTAAAAGTGTGGAAAGATTTGGAGTCAAAGGAAAGCTGTCTCCAAGGTTTATCGGACCATTTCCAATTATTGATCGAGTCAGCAAATCTACTTATCGCCTGTCTTTGCCACAATCCATGTCCAAAGTGCACAATGTTTTACATGTATCCATGCTCAGGAAATATCTTCATGATCCTTCACACATCATACCGTCGCTTGAAGTTGAAATCGAAGAAGGAAATAAGTATAAAGAATATCCCGTGCAAATCTTAGACAAGAAGATGCAAGACCTAAGAAACAAGATCATTCCTTTAGTAAAAATCCTCTAGAACCATCACGGAGTGGAAGAAGCAACGTGGGAATTGGAACAAAAGATCAAGCAAAAATACCCCCATTTGTTTGTTTAGCATGTTTACATAATAATAAAATATTTTTTATTCTTATTCTATGCTCTTGGGTTTCTTGTTTTGTCTTTGGCACAGATGTCTGATAATTCAACAAATTATAGCTCTGACCCATCCGAACATAGTTATAATTCGAATCAGGATACGAATATGGGTATTGATGAAGATGATGAAATGAGCTTAATCCCTTCAGACTGGAGTCCATTACTCTTAGTCTACATCTCCTATGAGATCTCATTCTACTGATGTGCCACGAGTCCAGACCCCAATACACAACCCAATCGGATATTATCCATCACGTTTGGGAATATCTAACCCGGAAGCAAAAAATATTACAGGTGTGCGTCAAGAGGGTTTATGAGTCTGCCAGACCCTACGAAAATCAGTACGTCAACCATTGCCCTCTTTCTAGAAACCTCGCACTACGCCAACATAGAATTTGGTTCTAGTTTTTCCTAGAATTCCATAGATTCCAGCACCAGATGAAGCTGGACCATCTAATTGACAGGCCCGACAATCACGAACTCAATTAGGCAGGCGTGTTAGGCCCCCGTCTCAACGACCGGGTTTTCTTCCATGACTACCATGATGAATACTAACGCCACCTTCTCTTCCTGAGTTATCATATCAGGATAGAATGGAGGCTGACTCAGTCCATTCTCCTACCCCTGCTCATTCTAGAGATTATACTGCTCAAAGTGCAGTACGCAGGCCAAACAATCTGCGTGACCAGCGAGACACAAGGTCTCCAAGCCGAGCGGAAAGTAATACAAACATTGATATCATTGACATTTCAGATGATGAGTAGTAAGTATTTTATTCACATACCAAATTTTTTCCAAAACAAAAAACTCTTACCCTATTTAAATTTCGAGGATGAAATTCTTTTAAGGAGGGTAGGCTATAACACCCCTCACTTTTTCTACTGTAAAAATAAATTAACTGCCTAAGAACCATACAAATGCAATTTCAACCAGTGAAAGTAACCTTAAAAGACTCTCCCGGAGAAACTATAGACCCCCATAGAGGGATGGTCCCAAGGAAAGGACCGTCCCCATTGGGGAGCCAGCCCTAAAGGGGGTCGGCCCCCCTTAGGGCCACCCCTATAAATAGGGGTGCCCCCTATCATTCTCCTCGTCGACTCCCCCTCGCTCTTTTTCTCTTTCCCTCGACCCTTTGCACACTCCTGCATCCCTGCACACTTCAAGAAGTTAGAAGAAAAAGCTACGCCACTACAAATCATTTTGACTCCATTTGGAGCAAATCACCACTCTCCGTTTTCGTGGATTTTTCGACGATTGATCCGTTAAATCAATAAGAAATGCACGGTTTAATAGTTATTTTTGTTTCTATTCACTTTTATTCATGAAATGCAATATGTGTGGGTGTTTTTCAAGAACGAAGGTCGTCACCATGGACAACCTTCATTCTAGAGTCAGCCATTCTGGTCGACCCTACTCTGTACAAGTCCATCTATCAAGTCCGACCCTGCCTGAAATTTTTTTATTTTTTTTCATAAATAAATAGTGATTAACCATTTTATTGTGTATAGATATGCCTGTTAATCTAAGCAGTTCATCACTTAGTACATCCCTAAATATGTTGTGATGAAGTATATTTTGATGATCACAAACAAAGTACTTTTCGGTGTTAACGAGCGTTTATCAAGATCTCATCCCAGCACCTAAGGAAAGCAAAAAGCCAAAGAACGACTCGATCAAGGAACTCAAAGACATATCCAACGATCAAGATCGTTTCAATCAAAAGGTCTTCAACGATCATATCTTGATTTCAAGATCACTTCACTCGAACGATTTGATCAAGCTTTAAGTCTTCATCTTTCGATCAACGTTCAAAACATTCAACTCAGTTCGATGTTCACATCGAAGATCTCACAATGAAAAGTTGGATTTAATGATTATGAGAAATGAGAAATACACAAAGTGTTTAAGGTATATCTTTCTCTAATCGACATTGCTCAAACGTTTTCCAAAATCATGCACAAGTCACTTGCATACTTACATGTTTTAATCATATGTTTTACGGTATTTCAAATGATTTAATTTTATATATTTAATTTTAAATTTATCGAGTTTTTATTCGCATTTATTGTATATTTAATCGTAAAATTATTTTTAAAAAGTCTTTCAAGAGGCTAATGATTTAGTAGCGCTCTCCTGAACTTGCTAAGTTAGGACGCTGATAACATTCAAGGTTGAATAAAACTGATTTATTAGGACGCTTACTTGTATAGTAGCGGCCTCTTGTTTAGTCAATCTTTAAGTTGTCAGGACGCTGATTAAGCATCAACTCATTGAAAGATTTGTTAAGTTCTTCAAAGAATATATCTTTGAGGACACTGATAGTTAAAAGTTGAATAATCTATCAGGACGCTACCTGGATAGGAAAACCCTCACCTTTGGGAATCAACTTAGTAACTTTCAAGACGCTGATTGTCCTTCAACGTGCTTGTGTTTGGTTTCAAATATTTTTAACTAATAGGACGCTTACATTGTTGTAGCGCCCTCGTATTATGTCTTATGTTTTAAACTTGTAGGACGCTTACTCTAAAAGTAGCGCCCTCATGCACATACTTGTTTTAAAACATAGTAGGACGCTAACTGTTCATTAGCGCCCTCAAGGTTAAGTCGTTTAAGTATCAAAGTAAGTTAGAACGCTTAAGAGTAAGTAGCGCCCTCACTTAAGTGATCTGCAGGACGCTTATACATAATGAGCGCCCTCAAGGAACCACAAGGACAAAGTTGATATTGTGCGTCAGGACACTGATTACGGTATCAGGACGCTAATTTAATAATCGTCACTATTTGAACCAGTACACGACATCAGTTTACTTTTTAAGAACGGACCTTTGCACAGAGTCCTTTTCAGACTTATCAAAGATCTTCTCTGATACATGAATTAAGTTTTTCTAAAACAATCATTTTTCATGAAATCTGAAAAGAACCAGAATGTTAGTGAAAATTGCAATTGCCATTTTCATGTCTTTCTAGCCATTGTGTGTAAACGTTCATATTATTTGAACTTCAAATGTTTAACGACTATGTCCTACTAAGTCTATAAATAATAGCATTTAGGACCAAACAACTTCGCAGTCATTTTGTATTATGTCAATACTTTTTGAAAGTTAGTCTGTGTCAAAATGTTTTTCATTATCTAAACTTTCAAAATACTTTTCACTAATACCTTACGTATTCAAATTATTTTCATACTGAGCTTTTTTTCATTTATCCTTGAAAATCTAATTGATCTGTATCAACTCAAATTATCAGTACCGATTCATACTTGGTATTATTCTTGCTGAAGATAGAATTTGAGATATAGTTAATGAGAAATACAATTGTACTTGATTTTATATCTTAAGTGCTGTATTGAACTATATCAGTAGTTGCGTTAACTACTGATCACTGAACCATAAGTTTTCATACTTATATTTTATATCTATTTTAAAAATTGTCGGTCTTTGATTTGCACTAGTCCTTCAATTTTCAAATCAATGTTTATTTGGTATCATATTATTTTCGAAGAAGCACTGATTTTCATATCACATCATTCATGCTTTTCAAAACTGCACTTGAGCAATACCGAACATTGAAAGGTAAAGGACTGTTAGTGTATTTCAACATTGCATTACGTTTTTACATTTCATATCTTTGTAATGTTATGTAATGAGCTTAATTTTAAAGTGTTCTACTTAGTTAAAACCAACATTATAGTGTTGTAATGCTGGTGTGTTTCTGGACTAAAACAATCAGGACAAGTGAATGTAGTTCACTTAATGATTTTAGGATTGAAATAATGTAAGGTTATCTGTAAACCTGTAAAAGAGAAAAAGGTTCATCCACACCTGTAAGTAGGAAATTCGGTTCATCCTCATCCCGTGAAAGGATAGGTTCGTCCTTAACCTGTAAAAGGATAAGTTTTCTCTTAACATGTAAAAGAAAACCGGTTCATCCTTATCCAGTAAAAGGATAAGTACATCCTTAACTTGTAAAAGGATAGGTTTTCTCTTAACCTGCAAAACGAAAAACGGTTGTTCCTGTTGGTCCCACACAAGAGAGGGGGTGAATTAGGTGCAATGGTCAATTTTAAAAATGTTCTACCAATAACTTAGGTGATTTGCATAAGTTAATTGGAATATGATGCAAATTAGAACACACACTAAAATGCAAATGTTTGACACACAAATTTATAGTGGTTCGGCCAAGCCTACGTCCACTACCTAATCTCCCAATAAGGATTTACTCAATTCACTAACTGATTCTCTTACGGGTGAGAACCAAACCGTTACAACTGCCCTTTTTAAGGTTAAAGGCAACCTATCCTTTCATGGGCTAAGGATGAACCATTTTCCTTTTTTTGGGATTAGAAAAAATCCATGTTCTTTTTACTGGCTAAGGAAGATCCAAATTTCTTTTTTCCCGGATGGGAAGAAACCCATGTTCTTTTTACTGGCTAAGGAAGAACCAAATTTCTTTTTTCCCGGATGGGAAGAAACCCATGTTCCTTTTACTGGCTAAGGAAGAACCGTGATCCTTTTGCGGGATAAGGAACAACTGGTTTCACTTTTAAGGCTGAGAGATAACCTTTCCTTTTTCAGGTTAAGGACACACCTACCCTTTTACTGGATGAGTATGAACTAGTTCTCTTTTAAAGGCTGAGAGATAACCTATCCTTTTTTAAGGTTAAGGACAAACTTACCTTTTTAAGGTTCTCTTTTAAAGGCCCAGAGAAAACCTATATGATTTCAATCCTGAAATCATCAAGTGAACTACTTTCGCTTGTCTTGGTTGTTTCAATCCAAAAACACACCAGCATTACAACACTAAGATGTTCGGTGGTTCTAACGCAGTAGAACACTTTACATTAAGCACAGTACATAGCATTAAAAAGATATGAAATGTGAAATAGGTAATGCTAAGAGAATATACACTTACAGTCCTTTACCTTCCAATGTTCAGTATTGCTCAAGTGCAGTTTCGAAAAGCATGAATGATGTGTTATGAAGATCAGTGCTTCTTCAAAAATAATATAATGCCATAAAACATTGAAGTTGAAAATCGAAGGACTAATGTATACATAGACCAAGATAGTTTTCAAAGAAGATATAAAATATAGGTCTGAAAACTTTTGGTTCTCTGATCAGTAGTTAACCAACTATTGATATAGTTCAATACAATACTTAAGATATGAAATCAAGTACAATTGTATATCTTGAACTATTTCTCAAATTATGTTATCAGCAAGAATGATACCAAATGTAAATCAGTGCTGGGAATTGAGTTGATACCAATATAAAAATAGATTTTCAAAGATAGAAATATATTTGAAACTCAATATGAAAATCGTATAGGTATAAGTGAAAAATACTTTGAAAGATTAGAAAAATGAAATTTATTTTGACACAGACTAACTTTCAAAAAGTATTGGCACATTACAAAGTGTTTGGCAAGTTGTTTGGTTTGGTGTTGGTATTTATAGACTTAGTGGGACATAGTCGTTATACACTTGAATTTCAAATTCAAGATGAACGTTGAGACTCAACGGCTAGAGTCGTATATGAAAATGGCATCTGCAATTTTCATACACATTCTGGTTCTTTCCAGATAGCATGAATAAGGAGAATTTCAGGATACCCCGATTCATGCATCAAAGAAGATCTTTGATTTATCTGAAAAGTTCTTGTGCAGAGATTTGTTTTGAAAAGCAAACGGATATGGTGTACATGTCAAAACAGTGACCATAATTGAATTAGCGTCCTGATTTCGCAAGTGTCTTGACGCATAATGTCGACTTGGTCGTTTTGTTCCTTGAGGGCGCTTATTACGTATAAGCGTCCTGCTGAACACTTAAGTGAGGGCACCACTTACTCGTAAGCGTCCCGACTTACTTATGACTTTAGACAACTTAAACCTTGAGGGCGCTAATGCACAGTTAGTGACCTGCTTTGTTTTAAAATTGTTAAGTGCATGAGGGCGCTATTATCCAAGTAAACATCCTGCCTTTAAAACATTAAACAAAATATGAGGGCGGTGCATTATGTGAGCGTCCTACTAGATAAAAACATAACATGAGGGCACTACTATTGTGTAAGCGTCCTGCAAGTTAAGACATTTAAAAAACACGTTGAAGGACAATCGGCGTCCTGAAAGTTATTAAGTTGATTTCCAAAAGTGAGGGCGCTCATGTCCAGTAAGTATCCTGATAGTTTAATCAACTTATAACCATCAGCGTCCTCAAAGAAACATTCTTTGAAAAATGGTTTAAAAGATCTTTCAGTGAGCTGATGCTGAGTCAGCTTCCTTACAACTTCAAAGGTTGCCTAATATAGAGGACCGCTACTAAACAAGTAAGCGTCCTGAGTAATCAGTTCATTTCAACCTTGAGCGTTATCAGCGTCCTAATGACCTATCAGCGTCCTGACTTAACAAGTTCAAAAGAGGGCTGCTGTAACACCCGTACCTTAGAAAAAAATCATTTTGACCTGTAGAGTACCTGTATAGTACCCGTATACATGTATGTATATGTATATGATGCTCTACGGGCGTTGGTTTGAATGCCTTTGCATGAAGTTTCGGAATGATCGGAGACCCGTTCGATGTCGAAACGTGTTAAAAATGGTGTTTTGGATCAGTGGAGCTCGCTGAGATTCGAGGTATGTGTGGGATGTGTCGTGAGATTCGACGACCACGAGATGTCAGTTGACCTTAGAGTCTTAGAGTTCGTCGACTTCGATGCCATTTTGGGTATGGATTGGCCCGCAACATATCACGCTCACATTGATTGCTTCAGCAAAAGAGTTGTCTTCCAGATACCCGAACAACCAGTCTTCATTATGATAACTGGCATAGGTCATCGGAGTTTACAGTAGGAGATCTAGTTTTGCTTAAGGTCTCACCACGGAAGGGTCAAATGAGGTTCGGGGTCAGAAGGAAACTTGCCCCTAGGTTCATTGGGCCATTTGAGATTGTTGAGAGGATTGGACAGGTACCGTACTGGTTGGCTTTACCTTCTCAGCTCGAGGGTGTTCATGATGTGTGTCGTGTATCAATGCCTAAGAAGTTTAATGAGGATCCATCGAAGGAGTCTTATCCTGATCCAGCTCATGTGCTTGATGTGAGTCATCTGCAAGTTGGGGAGGATATGACTTATGCGGAGTTGCCTGTTCAAATTGTGGCTTGTCAGGTTCAGAAACTGTGGAATAAAGAGATCCCGCTTGTGCGAATCAAATGGAAATTCCATAATAATGAAGAGCAAACATGGGAGCGCGAGGACCAGATGAGGGAGTAGTTCCCAGATCTTTTTACCGACTAAGGTTAGTTTTCTTGCTTTTATTTTGAGGACAAAATCCCTTAAGTTAGGGAGAATAGTAATGCTTGTACCTAAGGATGACGTATATGTATATGATGCTCGAAGCGCATTGGTTCGAGTGCCTTTGCATGAAGTTTCGGAATGATCGGAGACCCGTTCGAAGTCAAAAACGGTGTTTTGGATTAGTGGAGCTCGCTCCATGAAGAAAGAAATTTTTGTCCCCGATTAAATAAATAGCTTGATCTCCTAGATCCGTGGTCCGATTGAGCTAAACTTTTGTCAGATCATTCTTATTTAATAGATCTTCATTATGGACGGTGAAGATCTTGATCGGAGTTATCTACTGTGAGTTATAAAGCTCCAAATACTATTTTTTGGACTTATGAATTTTCTTGCGCAGTATTGATCCAACGGTGGATTTCGCAATCCCACCGTTGGATTGAGTTGAAATTTTACCAGAATATTGGTAACTGACTCATAAAACATTTTACGGTTTAGATGATAAATTAAATAGTCATTTGCATAAAATTGAGTATCTAAGTAGAAGTAATTGCTGCAGAAAAAAATTATTCCTTTTGTTTAAGTGTATTTTTAGTTGTGGGCCCAAATTTTTTTATAAATCCAAACCAAAACAGGATTTTCTCACACTTGCTCATTTTTCCACCTTCATGAGTGCTAGAGAGCTTGGAGAAAGGGGAAATAAGAGGAGAAGAGAAAAAGAAGGGAAAAAGGAGGTTTTTGGGTGGATTTTTGCTCAAGGATCATCAAGGTAACCATTTTATTCTCATTTTTCTTCCTTCCATCATTCTCTTACAATCATGCAACTGATTTTTTCGACCTAGGGTTCTATTGAATCCCGTTTTTGAAAGGGTGATGAAAATCAAAGTTGGAATTAGGTCTTGAAATTAATATAGGTTGACCTAGAGTGTATGGGGAGTACTATAGAGGTGAAACCCCCAATTTATAGCAAGAAATTAGAGGGGTTTCATAGACTTGACCTAAAGCTAGTGTTTTGACCTAGGATTTTCTATTCAAATTTCTTGTGATTTGTATGAAATTGATGAGTAATTATGGATGTATGACACTCTAAATTACCGATCTTGAATAGGGGGAACCTAATTGTATGGTAATTTTGGCTTAAGCCGTGTAAATTGACATTCCCATGCAATTTGAGGATTTTCATGTAAATTGGGAATTTTGCCCAAATTAGGGCTTTTGACCTAAACCAAGTCAATTGACCAAATTGACTTGGGAATCATCTAATTGGACCTCATTTGAGTAGATTCATGGGTTTAGAATGTTTGAACCTATGTTAATTTGGTATGACTTAGTTCAATTTGGCCTTAGGTTATGTATTGCCAAATTGGGGATTTTGACTTGAACTTAGTCAATTGTTGTAATTGACTTGAGGAATAGCCTAATTAACCCTTAATATGATTGAATGCTTTGTATTATAGTGTTTGGGATCATGGGAATCAACCTATGGCATTCAATTTGGGTTAGGTGTAGTATAATTTGATGATTATATGATTGAATTGAGCAATATGGGTTGACTCATGACTATGACCATGCTAGAATCTCAAATTGACTATAGAATTAGGTTTGAACATGGTTATTAGCATACTTTGGCTGATCTTTAGTATTGTATGGACCATGTGTTATATGTAGGGACCTCGGTTGGTTTGAGTAAGCCACGTAGGCAAATTGGTGATTGAAGTACTCGAGGTGAGTATTGGATTGGAAATTGGAAATTGGATTGGCCAGACTTGGCCAATCAATTGTGAGTGTTTCTTTACTTGTGCCTTCTATGTGTGGCATTCTATTATAGAAATGTTTTAAATGCTTAATTATTATGGTAAGCATGATTTGATATCTCATGAAAATTATTTGATCATAGTCAGTTGGGAAAACAATTTGGGTTGAGTCTCCTAGTTGGGGTTTCCTTCGAGAAATTTCCTAAGTCTAGTGGGATCTTCGGTTGTGGACCTTGTAGAGGGTTTCAAGGGTAGGTGCAGCCGTAGTTCGTCTAAACCTGAAATAGGGTTTGGAATGAATAGTAAATCAGTGACGTGCCCTTGGAATTCCTATTAGAATACGGGTTAGAGGTCATTCTGGCATGGGTCTTGCGCACTCATGTTCTTGAATCAATTCTTACCTAGGAGGTGTTTAGGTGCATGAACATGTCATAAGTGATATGCATTGTCTTGATATGACATGAGGTCTTATATTGAACATGTATGTAACCTCGTTTACATTCTAGTTGTTTAAGCTGTTTTAATGAATCTTGCAATGTTTTACATAAATGCACATGTATGTAGCCACTTGTAGAAAACATTCATTGGGCTTGCTGTAGCTCACCCCTCACTATTATCTTTTTAGGATCGGATAGGAAGGGGAAGGGAAAGGCTTAGCTGCGGAGCATTTTCCGAACTCTGGTTGATGTAGGCGTTAGTACTTTTTCGCATTTATTTTGATAAATTGTACTATGTAACACCTAATACGTATACTTAACACTTAGATGGGTTGTAATCATTGTTAAGTATTATTTTGTACTTTTGATCACTGTGGACTTAGAAGAAAAAAATTTACGGCTTACATTTTGGGAATGTAATATTATTTGATTATGTCCATATGTGTTTATTATTGTGTATTTGGGATTATGATGTGTATTATAAGTCTTATCGGGATGTCGTGTATATCGAGGGAAGACATACACGGGGTTCCGTGCCAGTCATGACATCACGTATCGTGGGTCGTGACAGCTATTATTTCATTAACGTCTTCAAAGACTCTTTGAATATTCGATAAATGCGAATAAAAACTCTGTATATTTCAAATTAAATATATAGTATTAAATCATTTGAAATATAGTTAAAAACGTGAAATCAAAACATGCAGATTTAGAAAACATACGATAATGATATATGCATGGTTTTGAAAAACATTTTGAGCAATAACGATCAGAGAAAGATATACCTTAATTTCCTTGTGTATTTCTCATTTCTCTTGATCGGTATTTCCAACTCTTCATTGTGACTTCTTTGCTGATCTTTGAGCTGGAGATGACTTTGAACGTTGATCGTAAGATGTTGTCCCGAAGCTTGATCAAACCGTTCTTCGATTTATGATGCGATCATTAGAGTCTTTTAACAACTTATATGTCTTTGTTTTCCTTTGATCGAATCATTCACGTGAGATGATCTTGTCATCAAGATATGATCTTTGAAGTCCGTAAGTTGAAACGATATTGACCGTTGGATATGAGCTTTGAGTTCCTTGATCGAGTCGTTCCTTGGCTTTTTGCTTTTCCTTTGGCGCAGAGATAGATTCTTGGAAAACGTTCGTTAGCACCGAAAAATATTTTGTTTGATATACTTTATCAAGTATACTTTAGGGATGTGCTAAGGATGAACCATATAAGTTAACAATCTTCCCCTTTTTGATGATAACAAACAAATCAAAAAATTAAGCATATTAAGCAAAAAGGTTTTCCCTTAAACTATTTCTTCTTATTTTT
Organism: Paratinospora sagittata; assembly: GCA_035771175.1. Taxonomy (NCBI): domain Eukaryota; kingdom Viridiplantae; phylum Streptophyta; class Magnoliopsida; order Ranunculales; family Menispermaceae; genus Paratinospora; species Paratinospora sagittata. Next base: position 12,983,949 of record CM069609.1, on the reverse strand, counting down.
CTTCTCTCCCTTATATTTTTTTTATTTTTCTTCTTCCCCTTTTGATATCATCAAAAAGTGAAGAAAGAAGAATAAAATCTCCCCTTGACTTAGTAGAGTAGCGAAGCTCCCCCTTACATGGAGACTCCCCCTTACTTTGTGCATTCACCCTCAAGATGATTTATGACATCGTGTCATAGTTAGGTACGTGAGAATGCGTAAGGTCTACTATCACGTGAGAGAAGGATCTTGATTTTGAGCACAGTGAGAAATAGAGTGACTTATTCATAGGCTATTAATATTGGAAAACATTTCACAAAAACATAGCCGAGAATCGAAGTCAGAGGGATGGAGAAAGAATTGCCGATAAATGAATTCATAGAGAATATTTAATCGTGGGCAATTATTCTCTTTAGTGTTTGACATAAATGTAAATTTGATAATTAAACCAAACCAAACACAGAGTATGCTTTAAGATATGTAAGTAAACAAGCATAAACATACTTATAGCATAGGCAAAGAATTTATGATTTAGCAAGGCCTAGCTATTATGATTCTAATAAGATGCAGAGTATATAATTTGAAATTCATGGCATCTGTCTGACATCAAAAATCACAGTCAATTGATGCATACGAAATATAATATTACGGAGCAACATCAATGGCATGTGAGATGGAGGATTATAAACTTTCCATAGTTTAGACACGTGAGGATATATATGATAAATATAAACGTCTAAACATACTGAATATATGCTAAGTTTCATAGAAAGCTTTTGAGCAATAGCATACGTTCACTAAACCAAAAGTTAAGCAAGTAATTTCAATTAAAGCATGACCTAGATTGTTTGATTCACTTATTCTAATGAGAGAACATCTGAAAGGGTATGTACTCATTAGAAATCAGATATCCATGAGTTTGATGCAATCTTGATATAGTATGAAGCAGATGCATCAAAAATAGAAAATCATTGAAAGAATAATGCCAACAGATAATAGTCATGAGATTAGGAAAAATTATGTTCAAGATATAGACGTATGATAAAGAGTTGTGTACATGGCCTATATATACTTGCAAACACATGAATCATGTATAGATAAGATATTCTAAGTTCAGAACAAACATGATCATGATATGAACTAGCATAGATAAAAATAAACTATTAAAGCACAACCTAGCTATTGTGGTACTTGATCATCAGATGATTAGATAACTAGTTCAAAATGAGCATAGATAATCATGATAATATGTAAGATGCAAGATAAGTGTATAATCATAATATTTATCATATAGTCACAGATAAGCATATCATATACTCAAGATAGATGTGACTGGTTAAGAAAGATGTCATCAATAAACTGATAATTGCATTAGACATAGTAAGATTTCATCAAGATGCAATTTATCAAAAAATATGAACAAGATGATATTAGTATGATGACATATAACCATGTTCAAGCAAACAACATAATTATGCAACAGAAATATTTGAGAATAATCTTGCAAACATGGAAGCAAGCATATCAGAACATAAATCAAGCAAATTGTGAACAGTGATTAGTGTGTGTAGCATATGAATATGAAATATAGCATTCACACAATTCAAGTAGATCAGTCATTCAAATATAGTGAAGCATTAAAAGATGAATGAGAGATAGATCGATAGCTTAATGAACTACTTTTTGTAGTTGAGAAGGGAAGTAGCCATTTAACATTGTAACAAGTTTTCCAGGGTCCAACAGGCCATTTTAAGCACAAAAAAATTTCTTAATAAAGAAATATTACACCCAGACGACAGCTAGACAGACAGAAGCAGTGGAACTCAAGCTTGATGAGGAGAGCCTTGAGCATCATGAGATCGAGGTGTGTCAGATCTCGGCAGATGAGGCAGATCATCCATTCTTGCACTCATGTGTTCGATATATGCAAGAACAGGACCGAGCCTTCTAATCTGGCTCATAGCAAAGGTGAAGCTCCAATTAATTGCATCTTCAAGAACAACTTCAAATTTATCCACCTTTTTGAGAAGAGTAAACAACATGTCCTTTTGAAATTTGGTTACTTTCTCAAGCTCCTTTAACCTTTTTTCCTGTTTGAAAAGAAGCTCGACAACCAACTGACAATTAGCGGAGTTGGACTCAGAAGATTGGCTTAAGAGATTCTTGATTGAAGATTCTCCATGGTCGGCATGGGATGGTTCTTGTTCTGGTTCTATCTTTATAGGAGGTTGTGATACAATCGTGGGAAACCTGGACAAGTTATGAGTGCAGTTCTCGGATGCCTACAATCTACAACAACTTCAACCGAATCGTCGGAAGAAGAAGACAGAGAAAAACCACTTGAAGAAAATAATTCTTCTTTTGGACACTTTTGGGATGCAAGGTTTCCAGAAGCCATTGGAGGGATTTTGAGATGAGACGTCGAGACGTTTCACTGTACATGGTGCAAGTGAAGACGAAGCGTAGATTTTTATAAAACCTCTCAAAGGCGATCAAGCAATAAATGCTCGGTAGCGTGTAGGCGACGAGCTGACGTCACCGAGATGATTACACATGGAATGCGAAATTCGAAACATGCAGATCACTGATGATAGCTAGGGTTTCTAATTCTAATGCACGAGAGACGAAAACCCTAAGACGAACCCTAAATTGACCATAGGATCTAGACTCTAGGTTGTTAAACCAATTTCAGAGAACCAGCTCTGATACCACTTGTTGGTCCCACCCAAGAAGGAGGGTGAATTGGGTGCGATGGTCAATTTTAAAAATGTTCTTCCAATAACTTAGGTGATTTGCATAAGTTAATTGTAAATTAGAACACAAACTAAAATGCAAAAGTTTGACACACAAATTTATAGTGGTTCAGCCAAGCCTACGTTCACTACCTAATCTCCCGAGGATTTATTTAATCCACTAACTAATTTTCTTACGGGTGAGAACCAAACCGTTACAACTGCCCTTTTTCAGGTTAAAGGCAAACCTATCCTTTCACTGGTTAAGAATGAACAATTTTCCTTTTTCCAGGATTAGAAAAAACCCATGTTCCTTTTGTTGGTTAAGGAAGAACCGTGATCCTTTTGAAGGATAAGGAACAACCAGTTTCTCTTTTAAAGCTGAGAAATAACCTATCATTTTTAAAGTTAAGGACACACCTACCGTTTTACTCGATGAGGATGAACTGCTTCTCTTTTAAAGGATGAGAGATAACCTATCCTTTTTTAAGGTTAAGGACACACCTACCCTTTTACTGGATGAGGATGAACCAGTTCTCTTTTAAAGGCTCAGAGAAAACCTATATGATTTCAATTCTCAAATCATAAAGTGAACTACTTTCACTTGTCCTGGATGTTTCAATCTAGAAACACACTAGCATTACAACACTAAGATGTTGGGTGGTTCTAACGCAGTAGAACACTTTACATTAAGCACAGTACAAAGCATTACAAAGATATGAAATGTGAAATAGGTAATGCTAAGAGAAGATACACTTACAGTCCTTTACCTTTCAATGTTCAATATTGCTCAAGTGTAGTTTCGAAAAGCATGAATGATGTGTTATGAAGATCTGTGCTTCTTCGAAAATAATATAATACCATAAAACATTGAAGTTGAAAATCGAATAACTAGTGCATACATAGACCAAGATAGTTTTCAAAGAAGATATAAAATATAGGTATGAAAATTTTTGGTTCTCTGATTAGTAGTTAACCAACTATTGATATAGTTCAATACAGTACTTAAGATATGAAATCAAGTACAACTGTATATCTTGAACTATTTCTCAAATTCTGTCATCAGCAAGAATGATACCAAATGTGAATCAGTGCTGATAATTTGAGTTGATACCAATACAAAAACAAATTTTCAAAGATAGAAATATATTTGAGACTCAATATGAAAATCATATAGGTATTAGTGAAAAATACTTTGAAAGATTAAAAAAATGAAATTCATTTTGACACAGACTAACTTTCAAAAAGTATTGGCACAACACAAAGTGATTGACTAGTTGTTTAGTCCTAAGTGTTGGTATTTATAGACTTAGTGGGACATAGCCGTTATACACTTGAATTTCAAATTCAAGATGAACGTTGAGACTCAACGGCTAGAGTCGTATATGAAAATGACATCTTCAATTTTCATTCACATTCTGGTTCTTTCAGATAGCATGAATACGGAGAATTTTAGGATACCACGATTCATGCATCAGAGAAGATCTCTGACTTATCTGAAAAGTTCTTGTGCAGAGATTTGTTCTGAAAAGCAAACCGATATGGTGTACGTGTCAGAACAGTGACCATATTTGAATTAGTGTCCTGATTATGCAATCAATGTCCTGACACATAATGTCAATTTTGTCATTTTGTTCATTGAGGGCGCTTATTACGTATAAGCGTCCTGCTGAACACTTAAGTGAGGGTGCTACTAACTCGTAAGCGTCCTGACTTACTTATGACTTTAGACGACTTAAACCTTGAGGGCACTAATGCACAATTAGCGTCCTACTTTGTTTTAAAACTATTAAGTGCATGAGGGCGCTATTATCCGAGTAAGCGTCATGCCTTTAAAACGTAAAACAAAACATGAAGGCATTGCATTATGCGAGTGTCCTACTAGATAAAAACATAACATGAGGGCGCTACTTCTGTGTAAGCGTCCTGCAAGTTAAGACATTTAAAAAACACGCTGAAGGACAATCAGCGTCCTGAAAGTTTTGATTTTCAAAAGTGTGGGCGCTTCTATCCAGTAAGCGTCCTGATAGTTTAATCAACTTATAACCATCAGCGTCCTCAAAGAAACATTCTTTGAAGAACTTTTTAAAAGATCTTTCGGTGAACTAATGCTGAGTCGGCTTCCTGACAACTTCAAAGGTTGACTAAGGTAGAGGACCGCTACTATACAAGTAAGCGTCCTGATTAATCAATTCATTTCAACCTTGAGCGTTATCAGCGTCCTAATGACCTATAAGCGTCCTGACTTAACAAGTTCAGAAGAGCGTTGTTATTTCATTAGCGTCCTGAAAGACTCTTTGAAAATAATTTTTACTCGTGATAAAATATTCAATAAATGCAAATAAAACCTCAGTATATTTCAAATTAAATATATAGTATGAAATCGTTTAAAATATAGTTAAAAATGTGAAATCAAAACATGCAGATTTAGAAAACATATGATAATGATATATGCATGGTTTTGAAAAACATTGTGAGCAATAATGATTAGAGAAAGATATACCTTAAGTTCCTTGTGTATTTCTCATTTCTCTTGATCGATACTTCCAACTCTTCATTGTGACTTCTTTGCTGATCTTTGAGATGGAGATGACTTTGAACGTTGATCGGAAGATATTGTCACGAAGCTTGATCAAACAATTTTTCAATTTATGATGCGATCATTTGAGTCATTTCACGACTTATATGTCTTTGTTTTCCTTCGATCGAATCATTCGCTTTTCCTTTGGTGCAGAGATAGATTATTGGAAAACGTTTGTTAGCACCGAAAAATACTTTGTTTGTGATCATCAAAATATACTTCATCAAGTATACTTTAGGGATGTGTTAAGGATGAGCCATATAGGTTAACAGTTCCTTATCCCGTAAAAGGATCACGGTTCTTCCTTATCCCGTAAAAGGAAAACAGTTTTTCCTTATCCAGCAAAAGGAACATGGGTTTCTCCTCATCTCGAAAAAAGGAAATTTGGTTCATTCTTAGCCCGTGAAAGGATAGGTTTGCTTTTAACCAGTAAAAGGGCAGTTGTAACGGTTTGATTCTCACCCGTAAGAGAATCAGTTAGTGGATTAAGAAAATCCTAATCGGGTGATTAGGTAGTGGACGTAGGCTTGGTCGAACCACTATAAATCTTGTGTGTCTCACGTTTGCAATTTAGTCTAAGTTCTATTTTTGCATCCAATTCCAATACACTTATGTAAATCACTAAGTTATTGGAAGAGATATTTAAAATTGACCATCTCACCCAATTCACCCCCCTCTTGGGTGGACCAACAATGTCGAGGACACGCAACACTGCTTCTAGTGAGCAAAGTGGGTTACGCACTCGACCTACAACATCAGGGAGAAGACGTATGCACATTGAAACCAATTTATCGGCTATTGCAGATGTTGCACAACAAGAAAAACAAAAAGAATAACAAATAGATGAGACAAGCACTCAACACACTTGCCAAGAGAGCCAGCATACTGAAGAAGGTGATAGTGCCCCTGTCTCATTTCTGGGAGGCCCTATCGATCCCTCTGTCCTTACTAGTTTCAAGAATCATATTGCTCCAGCTATATGGGTTGGTGAAGTAAGTCTTCATCCCTAGTGTATAGTAAATCTGTTGTTGATGGTTTTATCTTGTTAATATTGACCATTCATATTTGTTTTGGTTGGTTTTTTTTTTTTTTTTGTTTACACAATCAACCCCTATTAAGGTGCATAAATCATGGAGCACAGGTGGCTGAGTGGGATCTATAATGCCACCCCGAGCAAAAAAGACTTAAAGAAATCATAAATGGATCTGGGTTGAGTCCCCTGATCGGTTGCTCATACACACACGCCAACAAGACACTGATTGCTGCGTTTGTGGAGAGATGGCAACAAAAAATGAACACATTTCACATTCCTTTTGGGCAAATGACAATTAGCCTTTGATGATGTTGCGATACTTCTCAACATTCCTTTCATGGGCAGATTTGTCTCAGCCATACCAATGGACAACAACGATGCTGCCAAATTATTGGTGCAAGGGTTGGGAGTTGCATTTAGTGATGCGAAGGAAGAGGTCAATCAAGGGAAAAGGCAATCAGTGGCTAAGCACTGGTTGAAAGCCCGATTAGGTAACCCCAAGCAAGCAGTCGTCCCCTACCCCCCAATGGAGTGCACGGTGAGGGCATTTCTATTATTCCTGCTAGGGTGCATACTGTTCTGTGACAAGACATCAACACGGGTCCCGGTCGCTTATCTTCAATTCTCATGCACGTGCACATGATTCATACGTACTCATGGGGTGCCGCATGTCTTGCGTATCTGTATCGTCAGCTTGGATGTGCAATGAGGGCCTCAGTTTTTCAGATTATAAGGTATCTCACCTTGCTTGAGGTATATATGCATCATTTCATACTTAATGTCTGTTTTATATCAAAAATGTTTCAAAAATGATTTTAATACAAAATGTGTATGATGAGGTTAGTTGTATGACCATTTTTCTTTAATTCGTCCTCGTGTCAACCCTTCATATCAATGTCAGCCCCAAAAAAAGAGATGGGATTAGCTAAGGTTCACGTGGTCACACTGCGTAAAGCACCCGATATGTTACGCCTTCACGAGGTCAGTGACAAAGTTTAGGAGTTCAATACATTTTTATTTATAACTATGACTTTGAGTAACATTGTGTTGTTGGTTTAATTATTTATATTGAATTTGTTCAGGTATATTGGGACCCATACTTTGATTTGAGAGAGACTCGGCCAATCTCAGAGTTTGCTTTTTTTTTTATGGTTGTTTAAAGTGTTTGGACGCTGTGGAACTATATCATCCTGATAGAGTTTTTTTCCAGTTAGGCCATGTACAAACTATTCCTTCATGGCCTCTTCGTCCATTAAAAGCAAGTCGAGGTTCCTCAGTAGGTCAATACCAATTGAAGTATTATTATGATCAGATATGGGAGAGATGGGATAGTGTTGTACTTTCTGCTCGAGCACGGGGTGAGCGTCTATGCAGTACATGGGATGCGGCTCCGGACTACCTCGAGTGGTTTACATCTATATCTCACCCGATCATTGAGAACCTAGCACGTTAGGATCCTGCCAACCCTCAACAAAGATATATGTTTGATGATTATACCACCCTGGTAATAAAGTTTACATTCCTTTCTTTTTGCTTTATAATGAATTCGATTTATCTATTATTCACAAGTAATTGTTGATTTGCATTAGGATATGAACAACAACGAAACAGACGAGCCTTGGACATTGCATTACAATGGATGTCCATACCTGAACCAGAAGTAAAAGTTCGTAGTGCAAGAATTGCCATGGAGTCAATTGTTGGGGTTTTGTCTGGGTTGAACATTCGTGATGAAGCTAGGCCTTCCTCTACAATAGAAAAAGACCAAGGGCAGGGGCAGGGGCAGGAGCCATCAATTCCAAGGCGCGATGAAATGGGTCTGTCAGAGGTTAGAGCATATTCACGCAAACGGAGAGAACAATAGCTTCATTAATGTTTGTTTATTTTTTTTTTTTGGAGGGTGCAAGTACATGTAATGAATTTGTTTGTTGTCTATCATGTATCTTGATACGATTTGCAAAATTTGGTGAATGAAATTTCCTTTAGGTTGATACTATTGTGTATGTATTAGTTGTTATTTCCACCTTGCGTATGTATCAAGCGTGAATTCGAAACTCATTGAACACATTTAAATCATTTTAAACTTATTAAAATTATGATTGAACTATAGTGGGTCGGGTTAAGCCAATGGGGTACAAGTTTTGGACATGTTTGCAATAATTTTGAGTTAGTTTGGGCAGCAGGGTACCATTCCCCACTCGTAAGGTGAACTTTGGCGTAACATACATATATACAGAAAGAGAACAATAATTCAAACATCCAAAACAACATAGTATCATTCAAAAACAACAAATTTGTCTATATTATCAACATCGAAGTCAATTATATCTTTTGTATCCACATTTCAAAAAAAGAAAGTCTATACATATCCACATTTCCCTATTTGTCAACCTTTCCAAAAAGAAAAAAACATGACTAAACATGTCAACAATTCCAAAAAACATGTTGACATCCCCTTACATATCAACATATCCACATCCCTCTACTTATCATCAACATGTTGACATCCCCCTACTTATCAACATTTTCAAAATAACTAGTCATCGTCTAAGTCAACTACTATTGTGACGCCCCGAAAATTATTTCATCTAGCCCATAACCCAATTGCATTTTGGCCAAACTCTATGTGTTGCCTTGATATGTTTGGTGTTTGTTTGATGGTTGTTTAATGTTTGTATAGTTGATGCTTGATAATGTATATAAATATGTGTATCATAAATTGTATATGGGTCATGTTAAATTAAAGTATAATGCATATGTTATTATTTATGCATGAGCCCATTAAACCATGAATTGATATGGGTTAGGATTGATTGAATAAAAGGATAAATGAGAATGAAAATTTGGTGTATTAAATGGATTGAACAATTAAAATACATGGAAGCATGAGATTGGTTAAAGTGCATGTGGTTGGTATGGGTAGTATGAGACCAACACATGTGAAGGTTGGTGCATGAAAGTGGACAAGTGTCCCATGCCCACTTCTAGAATCCAAGAATGTGTTAGAAAATAAGGTGAGTGGAGGAGAGAATCCAAGAATGTGCTAGAGAGTGAGGTGAGTGGAGGAGGGAATCAAGGAAGTGCTAGAAAGAGGTGAGTGGAGAGAAAGGAAAGAAGAAGAGAAAGAAAAGAAGAGAAAGGAAAGAAGAAGAGAAAGAAGGAGAGAGTTGCAGGAGGAAGATCCCTGCGACATTTTCATCAAAGAGGTGGATCTACCTAATACATGGTCAGATTGAGCTCACAATTTGTCAGCAAGTTCGTAGCTTATGGTTATTCATTCTGGACGGTGAAGATCTTGATCAGAGGTTTCTTCTGAGAGATCTAACCTCTCAAACAAAGCTGGTCGGAGATTCTGGATTTCTCGTGGCGTTTCGCTCAAACTTGTAGATCTCCTAAATGTACCGTTGGATGGATATCAAATTTGGGTATGTAGTTTATAACTGATATATATATATTATGACCGGTGGAGAGGTTTATAAGTTTAGTATTTTGTGTGATATAGTCATCTTAGTTTGAGTATTTGCAGCAGGAAAGGAGAAATTGTCTGATTAGAGACTTGTTCATCAAAGATACATATCTTTTCGGTCCACCGTTGGATTGGGCTGATATTTGGACAGAAGGTTTGTTTCTTCACATACTTCAATCTGTACGGTTGATTTTGCGATTACATAATTCTGTTGGTATATTGATACATCTGAACAGAATAGTAAATGAAGAATTGGTAGGGTTGCTTGTATTAGACCTAAATTTAGAATATGAACTTAGACCTTTCCAAATAGCTTGCATGTCAACTATGTTGACCTAGTTGCCATTGTTGATGAACCCATGATGCAAAATCAGTGATATACATGGCTGGACATGGTGACCTAGTGTAAATCGACAATATGGCCTAAGTATGGAAAATTTCATATTTTAGGGCTTTTGATGCTTTTGGCCTAGAATCATTGAATTGATGCAACTTATGTTTAATTAAGCATGATTAGGGTTGATTATGCTACTGATTTGGTGGTTGTGACCATATCATGGGTTAGGCCTACTTGTGATCAAGTGACCCAATTTGGGCATGTTTATGCCTAAAGGAATTGAAAATCAGTATTTTTGATTAATAGAATGGTTTATGTATGAGAACTATGCATTAGAGGCCTAAGTCATGTGATTTGAGTTGAATGATGGGATTAGATGAGATTTAGGCCTATTGTTTATATGTGGGCTGATTTAGGGTTGATGTGTAATGTCTATGTGATTGAGCATAGAAATTGATGTATGGTAGGATATTATGTCGTTGTTTGAGATAAGGCTCGTAGGGTCTCAACCACCTCACGGGAGTTGAGGAGTGGTCGGAGATGCCTACGCCGGGCGTCCCGTCTCGGCATTCCGCACGCCATTCCCTTAGGGGTTGGTGGTCCGGGGTGCAGGGCCGCCACAGTTGGTATCAGAGCCTGATTTTACTAGGTTTAGTCTATATATTGGACTTAGATGACTTTGACCTAGGAATTGGGTGAGAGATTTAGGTGATTAAAAAGCTTAAAGGAACTAACTTAAAAGCCTTACTATCATATTTTCTGTGTGTATTATATGATATGGGTAGTTATGAGGCTTTGTTAATGTTTTAAATTCTTTAATGTGTGATGGTTGCTCGTATTTCTACTTCTCAGTGTCATGAGGAGGAGCGAGAGATTGGGACAGCCACACACAGGGCCATCCGATGATGACCGGATGGGGAGGATGGAGGAAATCATTCAGGCACAGGGCCGCTTGATGGCAGCCCAGACTTCACAGATACAGGCGTTAGTGCAGCAGGTTGAGGCTATTGCTCGACAGTCACCTCAAACAATGCCTCAAGAGGCGGGCACTAGTGGGGCCGAGGCTAGTGGAGCTGCAGGGGCAGCAGGACCTCAAATGGTTGTACCTCAGCTTATGCCTACACCTGCTCCTATTGTTGTGGAGAACCCCACTGATCGGCGGATCAGACTGCTAGAGAAGTTTATGAAGCTAAAGCCTAAGGAATTCACTGGTGGGGTTGACTTGAAGAAGGCCGAAGATTGGCTGAAGAATGTCGAGAAGATCAGTCGCTCCTTAGAGCTTGATGAGGAGTCTCAGGTCCTATGTGCTGCTCACACACTGGAGAGTGATGCAGAGGACTGGTGGCTTTCAGTGTTGGATACACAGGGGGCAGTGAAGAGCTGGGACACCTTCAAACGGTTGTTCTTACAGGCTTACGTTCCAGAGACTGAGAGACAGGCTAAACAACTCGAGTTTTTGAATCTCGCACAGGGCACCATGTCAGTCAGGGAGTACGAGCTCAAATTTAGGCAGCTCGCAGTTTATGCCCCTGGGTTAGTTCAGACGCCGAGTGACAAGATTATGAGGTTTTCTTTGAACTTAAGGCCTGCAATCCGACAGGCCTTGTCTGTGACGAAGATGACTGATTTTACCACAGTGGTCCAGAGGGCCAAACAGTATGAGTTGGCTGAGCGGGTTGATGGTATGTCTACACGGGCAACTCCAGGTGAACAGACTTCACAAGCCGAGTCTGGGGGACAGTTCCAGACTCCGTGGAAGAAGGGAAGGTGGGAAAAGAAGAGAAAGTTTTATGGAAGAACACAGTCTGATGGTGTTCAGAGTAAGGCATCACAGGTTCAGACTGGTATGATGGCCCCACCAGTGGTTTCCTCTCCTGTCCCGATTCCTATTCAGGCACCGAGTGCACCGAGACCCCCATTCCCACAGACTGCTGGCCGAGGCAGAGGTAGAGGCCGAGGAAGTTATGTGACGACATCTCATACTGGGTCATTTGCGCCCAGGGCTCCGTTCTTATGTTTTCAATGTGGGCAGGCTGGGCATAGAAAGTCCGAGTGTCCGAATTTCCAGAGAGCTCAGGGATTTGTTCAGCAGTCCAGTGCCAGAGAGACAACGAAGGCAGCTACTGAGCCAGACCCCACAGCATCCAGGACTTTGGTGGAAGGTACTCTTATTATTTGTGGTACTTCTATGCATGTATTATTTGATGCTGGGTCTACATTATCATTCATATCTGGACGTATGGTAGATAGTTTGCATTTGACTCCCATTAGGGCTAGTACATGGTTAGTGGTGAGTACTGTAGCTGGGGAAAGGATCTACCCGAACATGATCTGTAGCCAGTGTGTGGTTCAGATTGGTGATGTTGAGATGCCTATTGACTTTCGAGTCTTAGAGTTTTTAGAGTTTGATGCAATTCTAGGGATGGATTGGCTCACGGCTTATCATGCAGTTGTCGACTGTTTCGCGAAGAGAATCATTTTTCAGATCCCCGGACACCCAGTGTTTACACTACAGGGTAGGGCTTCCGACCAAACAGTCACAAGGGGTAGATTTGTGACTGATGGAGATAGGGAGATTTTGGCTGGGTTAGTGCCTGATGAAGAAGAGACTAGTAAGGTGATACTCGAGGATATTGCCATTGTTAGGGACTTTCCAGATGTGTTCCCTGCGGATCTTCCAGGATTACCACCGAAGCGAGAAATCGATTTCATTATTGAACTAGTCCCTGGCACGAAGCCTATCTCCATGGCACCATATAGAATGGCGCCAGCCGAGTTGAGAGAATTGCAGAAACAGCTCAAGGAGTTATTGGCTAAGGGTTTTATTTGCCCGAGCGTGTCACCCTGGGGAGCTCCAGTTCTTTTTGTGAAAAAGAAAGATGGGAGCTTGCGGTTGTGCATCGACTATCGCCAATTGAACAGGATGACCATCAAGAACAAGTATCCTCTCCCAAGGATTGATGACTTGTTTGATCAGTTGAGGGGAGCGAGGTATTTTTCGAAGATTGATTTGCGCTCCGGGTATCATCAACTGAGGATCAGGGAGGAGGATGTGCCTAAGACAGCATTCAGAACCCGCTATGGACATTATGAGTTCCTTGTGATGCCATTTGGTGTGACTAATGCACCGGCGATGTTCATGGACCTGATGCAGAGGGTCTTTAGGCAGTATCTGGATAAGTTTGTCATCGTCTTCATTGATGACATATTGGTGTATTCCAAGACTCGGGCTGAGCATGAGGAACACCTTAGAGTGACTTTGCAAACCCTGAGAGAGCATAGACTATATGCAAAGCTGAGCAAGTGCGAGTTTTGGATCACCCAAGTGAAGTTCTTAGGTCATGTGGTGAGTTCTGAGGGGATTTCAGTTGATCCGTCTAAGGTTGAAGCCATTATCAGTTGGCCTAGGCCTACCACAGTGACCGAGATCAGAAGCTTTCTTGGGTTAGCTGGTTACTATAGGAGATTCGTTCAGGGATTCTCCAAGATAGCTACGCCTATGACTAGGCTCACCCAGAAAGATGTGTCCTTTGCATGGACCGAGGAGTGTGAGAATGCCTTTTTAGAGCTGAAGAAAAGATTGACATCTACGCCAGTGTTGATTTTGCCAGAGCCTGATCAGGAGTTGGTTATCTATACTGATGCCTCTCACATCGGCTTAGGTTGCGTGTTGATGCAGAAGGATAGGGTCATTGCTTATGCATCGAGGCAGTTGAAGGTGCATGAAAAGAACTACCCTGTTCATGACTTAGAACTGGCCGCAGTGGTTTTTGCTTTGAAGATTTGGAGGCATTATCTCTATGGTGAGAGATTCACTCTGTATTCTGACCATAAGAGCCTCAAGTACTTGTTCTCTCAGAAGGAATTGAACATAAGGCAGAGAAGGTGGTTAGAGCTCCTCAAAAACTATGATTTTACATTGGAATACCACCCAGGTAAAGCCAATGTAGTGGCTGATGCGTTGAGCAGGAAGCGGGTAGAGACAGTTATGGTAGCACGCCAGATGTCTCATGAGTGGAAACTACTTGAGGCGGCTACGGTTATGAGTGTATGTGCTACCCCTTCAGATCAGATTGTGATATGTGCTCAAATGAGAGCTCAGCCTACACAAGTCTAGGAGGTAATTGACCAACAGAGACTTGACGTTGATTATGGGATGTACAAGTCTTGGGCTGAGAGCCGTGATTTTACTGATTGGCACTTGTCATCTGATGGTGCATTGAGATTTAGGGGACGTTTATGGGTTCCCGCAGATCCACGACTTAGACAGAGTGTTCTCCAAGAGGCTCACAGATCTCATTATGCTATTCACCCTGGCGGAACCAAGATGTATCATGATATGAAAAGAATGTATTGGTGGCCCGACATGAAGAGGGAGATAGCTCAGTTCATTCAGAGGTGTGAGATCTGTCAAAGAGTCAAAGCTGAGCATCAGAGGCCTGGAGGGCAGATGCAACCGCTTACCATTCCTGAGTGGAAATGGGAGCACGTCACTATGGACTTTGTTGTGGGATTACCCAATACCCCGAGAAGACATAATGCTGTTTGGGTTATTGTTGATCGCTTGACCAAGTCCGCCCACTTTCTACCGGTGAACACTAGGGATTCTATGGACAAGCTGAGCAGACTCTATATGCGGGAGATAGTCAGATTACATGGGGTGCCAGTTTCAATTGTGTCAGATAGGGATCCGAGGTTTACATCGGTATTCTGGCAGGGGTTGCAGAGGCAGCTCGGCACTAGACTAGATCTCAGTACCGCTTTTCACCCCCAGACGGATGGCCAGTCTGAGAGGTTGATATCTATTTTAGAGGATATGCTTCGAGCTTGTGTCCTTGAGTCCAGTGGTAACTGGGAGGAGTACATACATCTGTGTGAGTTCGCGTACAACAACAGCTATCAGTCCAGTATTGGCATGGCTCCTTTTGAGGCATTGTATGGTCGACCCTGTAGATCTCCGATCTGTTGGACGGAGGTAGGGGATGTTGCGGTGATGGGACCAGAGTTTGTACATGAACACACAGAGAAGATTAAGAGGATCAAACATAATATGAAGGTAGCCCAAGACAGGCAGAAGAGTTACACTGATGCCAAGCGGAAGACCGTAGAGTTCGAGGTGGGTGACCAAGTTTTATTGAAGGTCTCACCTCAGAAGGGCCAAACTAGATTTGGGATAAAAGGCAAGCTCGCTCCGAGATTTATTGGGTCGTTCGAGGTTTTAGAACGAATTGGCCCCGTCGCTTACCGATTAGCCTTGCCACCTCAGTTAGCAGCAGTCCACAATGTCTTTCATGTGTCAATGTTGAGAGTGTACAAGAGTGATTTTGATCACGTCTTGGACTGGAGGAACATTGAACTGAGGCAGGATGGGACTTATGATGAGGAACCTATTCAGATACTTGACCGGAAGGTCCAGAGGTTACGTAACCGCGAGATTCCGATGGTTAAGGTGAGATGGCAGTTCCATGGCGAGGAGCAGGTTACTTGGGAGCGTGAGGACTACATGATGGAGCACTTTGCCGAGTTCATGGGCTTAGGTAATTTCTTAACCTTAAAACTTCGAGGACGAAGTTCATTCTAAGGTGGGTGTGATGTGACGCCCCGAAAATTATTTCATCTAGCCCATAACCCAATTGCATTTTGCCCAAACTCTATGTGTTGCCTTGATATGTTTGGTGTTTGTTTGATGGTTGTTTAATGTTTGTATAGTTGATGCTTGATAATGTATATAAATATGTGTATCATAAATTGTATATGGGTCATGTTAAATTAAAGTATAATGCATATGTTATTATTTATGCATGAGCCCATTAAACCATGAATTGATATGGGTTAGGATTGATTGAATAAAAGGTTAAATGAGAATGAAAATTTGGTGTATTAAATGGATTGAACATTTAAAATACATGGAAGCATGAGATTGGTTAAAGTACATGTGGTTGGTATGGGTAGTATGAGACCAACACATGTGAAGGTTGGTGCATGAAAGTGGACAAGTGTCCCATGCCCACTTCTAGAATCCAAGAATGTGCTAGAAAATAAGGTGAGTGGAGGAGAGAATCCAAGAATGTGCTAGAGAGTGAGGTGAGTGGAGGAGGGAATCAAGGAAGTGCTAGAAAGAGGTGAGTGGAGAGAAAGGAAAGAAGAAGAGAAAGAAAAGAAGAGAAAGGAAAGAAGAAGAGAAAGAAGGAGAGAGTTGCAGGAGGAAGATCCCTGCGACATTTTCATCAAAGAGGTGGATCTACCTAATACATGGTCAGATTGAGCTCACAATTTGTCAGCAAGTTCGTAGCTTATGGTTATTCATTCTGGACGGTGAAGATCTTGATCAGAGGTTTCTTCTGAGAGATCTAACCTCTCAAACAAAGATGGTCGGAGATTCTGTATTTCTCGTGGCGTTTCGCTCAAACTTGTAGATCTCCTAAATGTACCGTTGGATGGATAACAACTTTGGGTATGTAGTTTATAACTGATATGTATATATTATGACCGGTGGAGATGTTTATAAGTTTAGTATTTTGTGTGATATAGTCATCTTAGTTTGAGTATTTGCAGCAGGAAAGGAGAAATTGTCTGATTAGAGACTTGTTCATCAAAGATACATATCTTTTCGGTCCACCGTTGGATTGGGCTGATATTTGGACAGAAGGTTTGTTTCTTCACATACTTCAATCTGTACGGTTGATTTTGTGATTACATAATTCTGTTGGTATATTGATACATCTGAACAGAATAGTAAATGAAGAATTGGTAGGGTTGCTTGTATTAGACCTAAATTTAGAATATGAACTTAGACCTTTCCAAATAGCTTGCATGTCAACTATGTTGACCTAGTTGCCATTGTTGATGAACCCATGATGCAAAATCAGTGATATACATGGCTGGACATGGTGACCTAGTGTAAATCGACAATATGGCCTAAGTACGGAAAATTTCATATTTTAGGGCTTTTGATGCTTTTGGCCTAGAATCATTGAATTGATGCAACTTATGTTTAATTAAGCATGATTAGGGTTGATTATGCTACTGATTTGGTGGTTGTGACCATATCATAGGTTAGGCCTACTTGTGATCAAGTGACCCAATTTGGGCATGTTTATGCCTAAAGGAATTGAAAATCAGTATTTTTGATTAATAGAATGGTTTATGTATGAGAACTATGCATTAGAGGCCTAAGTCATGTGATTTGAGTTGAATGATGGGATTAGATGAGATTTAGGCCTATTGTTTATATGTGGGCTGATTTAGGGTTGATGTGTAATGTCTATGTGATTGAGCATAGAAATTGATGTATGGTAGGATATTATGTCGTTGTTTGAGATAAGGCTCGTAGGGTCTCAACCACCTCACGGGAGTTGAGGAGTGGTCGGAGATGCCTACGCCGGGCGTCCCGTCTAGGCATTCCGCACGCCATTCCCTGAGGGGTTGGTGGTCCGGGGTGCAGGGCCGCCACAACTATATCTTGTCTATCATCCGCATTGCTTGTCACTCTGCTAGCATCAACATTGAAAACAAAATAAGGGATTTCCCATCCATGTGCCTGTCGTAGTTAGAATCTATGCCAATCTGGGGATATGAGAGGTATTGGTGATGCAGGGGCAAACGTAACCTGTGGAAAGTACAACATTACGATTATTATTTTCATTATTCTATTATTTACATTAAAACAAAATACAAAAAGAAAACAATTTTTACTTGCACAAAGTAGTTATCGTTCACGTAACCAATGTCAATCACTCGCCTCAATGAGATTGGTGGATGTTTGGTTCTGAGGGGCAAAAATGTAAGACATTGTTGCATACATAAAAGCACCAACACTACATTGTATGCTGATGCTATCAACAACCCCATATCTGGGAAAGTCGTCCACTTCTCATGGGGTGCCACAGGGTCACTACACTTCCCATACCCATGGACTCAGTGATAACTCGATACCCACAATGTCCATCGGCCATAACATCTCTGACATGGGCTATGTACTGATGGTAGCTAGGAGATAGTTGATCTAGATATCTATGAGATTCATGAGACATTTGCGAGCGTGTCTTGTGGACCTTCCGTAGTTCATCATTCTTCGGTCTGGTCTTTTGCAATGATGAGATTGATGAATGAGTGGAGTACGCAGACACATGCTCAAAAAATGAGGGATCTCATTTTGTAAATCGATCACTTTTCCTAGTCAGCAGCCTTTTTGTTTTCTTCTTGTGTACGGGCACAGTGAGAGAAGAGGTCGATGGAACAACTATCTCTTTTATTTTTTGTACAATTCTAGCTCTTCCAGAGACATTAGAACTATTAAATTTATGGTCAAGTAGACCAAACTCAGCCCTGAAATTGAAATCCATCTCGTTGTCCACTACTTTCGCAGGAGTAAGATCTAGCTTTTTCTAATGGGCATCCACATCAACTAGAGGTATGGGCATGCTAGATTGCTTATACAAAGCAAGCTCGTGTGCCCATGGAAATCCATGCATTTTGCATACCACACATCCACATAAGTTTTGGTCCAACCCAACACACTCAACGCAAGCTAACTCCTCCCATATCTTGTCTAATGCAGCTCTAGAGATGAACTCACGCAAATGCATGAATGTAAAATCTTGGAAGTGATACTGAACAATATTCAAACTTTTTTCAAATGATGACTTGATTTATGTGTGTTGAAAAGCCAACATTGTATTGATTGCAGTCCATAATGTCTCGAAGTTGCCTTGAGAAGACCGTAAAGTTTTCTTCAGCTTGGAATGTGCACTCTCCACCCTATTGGTTGTAGTATTGCCAAGGTGCATAAATTGATCCATCCACGCCTTCACGAATCTTTCCCTATGAGGTACCAACCATGTCCTATCGATGTACGTAATAACCTCAGGGTACTCAACATACTCTTCAAACAATACATTTTTCTGATGATTGTATTCCTCCGCTGTATCAGGAAAAACCAATTCATTTCACTTCCTCATAAAAGCTTCAAAGTCCTCATTCTTTGAAAACTTTCTCTTTGAGTTGGCCAACCCGTTTTTGTCTATGTGCCATGTACATAACAAATTCATTGTATCAGAGAACACACATGAAACAATATTCATCAAGGCCAAGTCCCTGTCTGTCACAATTATATTGGGAAGAGACCACCCATCCAACAACTTCCTTAATTTTTGTAGTGCCCACATGTAATTTTCTTTACTTTCAGATGCCATATACACAAATGCCACTGAAGATGTCATATCTGTCGATGTGACACAAACAATCTCCAGTAATGAAAATTTGTACTTGTTCGTCTTGTGTGGACAGTCCATCAGAAGCACATATGGGAAACACCTCAAAAGATCCACTGAAACAGGATGAGCCCAAAATATATCTTCAACAACATCAGTGTCTTCTTCGCACCTATGCCACTCAACGTACTTTTCTTCCTATAACTTGTGCCACAGTTGTTGCATCTGAGATCTACCTCCATATTTCGAACAACCTATGCTTATGTCTGGCATTGTATATTGTCATCAGTGTCGATGCATTACTGACACTTCTTTCCTTTAAAGTCATCAATATGTCTTTTGGTCAGGCATTACTCTTTGACATTTGTACCATGACTTCTACTTCATAATTATTCAACCTTCCGACGTATGAGTGTCCATCAAAGTACTTCACAGAGGGGTGGTTATGGGTGCCACATGCAACTTTTAACGTCCACTCACCGTCCCAAGGATTCTTGATATTTAACAAGAAAGGGCATCCACACTTCTTCATGCCAGTTTGACTTCTGTTTTCCTTCTTACCAACAAAAGATTGTTAAGTAGTGGATCTATGATGACCATATCTTTACAAGTAAAATTGACCCAGGCTCGCCTACCATTACCCCCAGCATCTGGGTTTCGGATTATGACCACTAAACCATTCCTTCTGCCAACCTCTTGGACCCAAGAAACAAGTTCCTCCCGTATACTAAACTCCCTGTCGGGGGTGAATTGTTCGGTGTAATCAATGACCATTGAAAGTTTTTAACCCTGAAATTATGTAGAATTTTACAATTAGACAATAAATAAATAAAAAATTGTCATTAACGACATCAAATACACCAAAATGCATAAAATAACAATTGCATGCACAAAATTTTAAATAAGTGTAACAAACAAGAGAGTCGGCCAAATGGGACCGACCGTTGTACAGTAAGGTCAGCTTATTATAACCGACCCTAATAAAGAAAGGTCGACCACAAATGGCTGACTCTACTGTACAACGATCGGCCTCGCAGGGCCGACCTTCAACTCGAATTTTTTGAAAAAAAAATTTTAATTTTCATTCGCACGCAACCAAAACTTACCTCTCCTTGATGTACGGCGTTACGGTAACAACCTCCTTTGGCCATATTGATTGAAATGTGTGTTGATGGTATTGTTTTTTGAATAATTTAACCTAAAAAAATCAAACAATCATCCATTCAACAAAACATCCAAAAAACCATTGAACATTGGTGAAAAAACCTTTGCAATAGTCTACATACCACAATTACAACGTGTAGAGAAATGCAATGACATTGCTTGGGTGTTGGTGTTAGAGAGAAGAAGAACCGGTGGTGTTGCTGTTGAAAAGAAGAAGAAGACGGTGGGGTGAAAATAGAAGGGGCATTTTTTTTTTTGTTTATTTTTAAGGTTAGCTTAATAAATTGAAGTGTAAATAGTCCATAAGTGAGATCCATCTAACTGCTCTCAAAAGAAATTGTAACAAGAAATAAATTGTATTCATAATGGTAAATTGTAATTTTTTTTTTTAATGAAATGTTGTAGAATATAACCTTAGAATGGTAATTTTTTTTTAATGAACTGTTGAAAAATGACCCTCACCTAAATAACGAGATCAGAGAATGGCACATGTTGGAAATTTTCAGACACAAGATTGAATTTGTTATTATTAAAAAAACTAAACCAAAATACATATTTGTTAAAAAAAAAAAAACCTTAAAGAACAGTTAAATAATATTAGTGGAAACCAAGTACAGCGCAATAACTCTATAAAAAAACCATACCATTAGATATCGATCAACAAACCAATCCAGAAATCTAACCCAAGAAATTTCAAGTGAATCTTTACATCTTTCATTCCTCAGTTCATGAGATAAACTAATGTTAAATGGATGTGCCGCCGTTGATACAGTGAATATATATCATTAATCTTAAATACGCAAGAAATTCACTATGGAGACTCGATCCTTTCCCTTGTAAAAGAAAGAATAAAATCAAGCAAGAGAATTTTGGCATCATCAAAACGACTGTCTGTTATATGATGCCACCCATTGAAACTAGAATTTTGTTGGTATGGACACCGGCACTGCTCATTACGCGATTCTCACAATAAATAGATGAAATGGGGATAAATAATTTACAGAAATATCTCAGGCTTTTTTTTTTTTTTTTTTTCCCCCTTGATGCTTCAGTTTTTTCAACGAGGCTAGGAAAGCAATTCTTTTTAATGGGCATTACGTGCGTGCCAAAACACTGCATAAAGTCCCCAGTTGTGTAATGTGTTGAAAAAGATGCCTGCATCCTGGAGAAGAAACACGTGAATGATTAGTAATTAGTCATTAGCATCAGCTGAACGCTTATAAGAAGCTGCTGACCTGACACGGGGGAGTGGTGTTCCTTCCTTTGCAAAGAATGATAAGAGTGGGCTGTCAAGATAGAAATTGAGTTTATAAAAACTATTCTGATACCAAAGCTGTTGACTGAAGTAATGCAAGACGGTTCTTTGTAAGAGTTATTTTTTCCTCTGCTTCTGCTGCTTTTTCTCTAACCCCACGAACTATTTCCTCTGGAGCTCTCTCCACAAACTGTGAGCAACAGAACAATATTCATACGAACTTTTTTTGTACAAAGGCAGGTAGCATGCCTGCCTTCATGCATAGAGAAAAATTAACATAACTCGGAATAACACACGTGCATGTGTAATCAACACAACTTCTCTTGTCAATATAAAAACGGATTCTACCTATTTTACTACCTTATTAGGGCTTAGAAGCGTGATGAACAGAATTAGAAGATATCAGGAAAATCATTTTTCTAGGCAATCAATCCTATTTGGAGGAGATTTGACCACTTCTAACATTTAGCATCCATCTCAAAAAAGTCAGTCAGTGTAGCTTCTAAAGATTTACAATTTATTTAGTCCTACCAAGGAATGACATTGACTGAGCTCCAATCCTGAACTCAGCTTCATGAGAAAAAGGCACCACCTATCCAATCCTCAAGAACGACTGAGCACTAAGCACGACTGGAGCCTGGCTCAATTTATGTGATTTCCTTGGAGGAAATGAGGAAGCTTTATGGTACGATGTGTGAGAACATAAAAAAAAATAAAATATTGCTATTACACAGGAGCTCTTTCATTTTTCAACTTCCATCATCTCTCCCCCTCTAAAACCACCGCAACATTTTATCATACCATAAATTAATGTGGGTATTGTTAATTGAATTTCAACAATAACCACCGGACCATCAGGCACTGTCAAAGCTACGCTCTTGACCAAAAAGATCATTAAGTTGATCTTTTTGGAGGTGGTGGTTTCCCTCAAATGAACCAATTCTATCCTTTTTTTTTTTTTTTTTTTCAAATTTTGTCTTCCCCTAATTCATTCTTATATTCACTTTAAATAGATAAAATACGTAACTACCTATAATACTCATAATCACCCACTACTCCCCAAAAAGAGTTATTACCCACAATGTAGCCCACAACCTAACTTTTTCAACTAAATAAATAAAAAAGAAAAAATAATTTATTTAATTTAAATGTGAAATGTGATCGTAACAAAATGCTTCTAAATTTTGTAATGAAGATGCATATATGTGTAAATACAAGTGGAAGTGTCGTACTTTTGAAGAACTGAGGCGTGCTGTGAGTGCATCATACTCTGATTGCATCTTCAAGAGGCGCTTGGAAAGGCGCTGGACTTCCGAAGAAATATCTACCATATCTGCAAGAGGGAGATATGCCTCAAGACCTTCACCGGCAACAAGGTGGACAGATTGCTTCGCATCACCTGAAGGTGGTCATTGATGATTGAATCAAGAATAATTAAGAGTCAGAATTTAGATTTAAGCATATAAATAATACCCTAATAGAAGCAGCCTGTGAAGAATGCGAAAATACATTTAACACAACTTGTTATATATGTGAGGTAAAAGAACATAAATATAGCAAATAAAAAACATGCCTGGAGGAGAGTTGGCAAAATGAACATTCTGCAAATCTAGCCTAGCGAGCAATGCCAAGACTTCTTTCTCCATCTACACAAATAAAATGACACTAATTAGAGTTCTTGCAAGCAAATACAATATCAAAAAATCTCATACCTCGGAGTTTTAAAAATTAACGGTGAGGCTTCTGTCTCGAGGCTTGCCTAGGCAGCCAGAAACCATCTCGAGGCTTACCTCAAGGTTTAAACCTCAACTACTAAAGCTAATTTCTCACTGCCTGTGAAAAGTAAGGTTCAGCCTAAACTTTTTTTTTTTTTTTTTTAAATGTTTTTCTAATGATTTTCCAATTATTTTGTTTGAAATAGTTCAATTAAGATATATTAGAACAAAATTTAGTTCCTTTAACAAACTATAGCTTTAAACTTATTAATTTACGAGAAACCTAAGTTTTTGAACCCAAAAAATTGGCTTCCCATGTTGGATGTTACATGCACATAACTAGGTGAAATTAATCACTAATTGCTGCTAGGAATCTATTGCAAGGAGCCTTATCAAATATAACAAAAAAGTTAAAATTTAAAAAGCAGTTTTGTAGATGGTGTGAAATGGTACAAAAATATATGATATTTTATTTTCTAATTTTCCAATTATTTATTATCGTTAATAGTTAAAAACTCAAATTTGAAATTCTTAACTTATGATAAGTGCTTATATAGCTTTTTAATATATTTATATGACAATTGCGTGTATCAAGTTTTTATCTTGACATGCCAAACACACTTAGCTCAAGTTTGGCACCTCTTTCCCCTCCCATGAGATGGGTTTCAAGTCTCCCCACCCACATGTGGGAAAGACCATGATAGTTATGTATGCCATGGTCCTTGGTCTAGGTCTCATATGCCCCACGCCTTAGCATTCAACTAGGGCACTGGATTACCTTTGCTTTGACCCTTCAGGTGTTAGTGGTCAAAAAAATAAAAAACAAAAGTTTTTATCTTGAGTGTTTGGAAAATTGTTATGAGATAAAGTAGCATGCATAAAAGATAGTTCATATGTTGCTTATGTATGTTTCTCCATTAACGATATTTTTAGTTTTAATACTTTTGTAATTTTTCTATTTCTATGTGTTTTTCCTTTAAAATGTGATGCTTCTGCTTTTACCACCTCATTACTTAGCCTCACCTTGTACTAGCCATCCACCTTGATTTTGTTTCATGAATTTTTAAACCTCGTGCCTATCATCATTACATGTACTTGGACAAAGATGGTAGTGTTGTGTGAGTGCATGAACACTTCCAATAAATTTATGCATTTATGCATTCATGCATCAGCTCAGAAATTTTGAATGTCACTTGTTTTACTATTCTTAGTTGTTAAAACTTCTAATATAAATGATAATTGTATGGAAATATCAGCACGCTAATTTGCACTACCGTCTCCCCTACATCATTTGACACTCGCACGCCTCCATGCCCAAATCGCAAGGACTAACATACTATGTGTTAACCTCATACATACTTTGGGTGAGGGGGTGTTAGCCACTGCAATAACTAGTGTATATATGTTAATAAAGAGGGTAAAGCCAGGCATTTTCAGACAACCACAACTCATTTGATAGACTGGACATCACATAATCATTTGATTGGGCTCTGATCATGGTTGATGATTCATAAGGTGATCCGTAAAATAGTAGTTCTGAGATCTAGCATTTTTCATGGCCAACATGCCTCCAGTGCATACTCACATTTATGACGCAACAAATTTCTTAGGAAAGAATTTTTTTTAATGCCAAATACTGGCCAATTATATGAGGAATCACCGGTTCTACTTTATTTTGCAAGTTTATCTGTCAAAAATCAGAAAGATTTGCTCTTCTGTAGCTCACCATATCTCAGGCTTTTCGCATATGAAAGAAAAAATAAGATAAATAGAAATACTTACAGAAATATATTGGAGTACTTCTTTGCTAGCAACTATAGATGCAGATATACGTTTTACAGGTTCAACTGAATATTCTGCTCGAGCATTCCGGATTGCTCTAGTCTGAGAATTACCAGATAAAGAGGACTAAGGTAGGCATTCTTTTCGGGCGAATGATGAGAAGTTCCATACACAAAAATTGCTAGAGCAAGTGGAAAATATTGATTGAACTCACCAAAGCTTGCAAATTCTCAAATTTCTTGACCGAGCTGGTATGCTTTGGAAGTGATATCCGAGGCCAAGGTGAAATAATAAGTGCTTGCTTCCGATAAGGTAGAGCCTACGCTTGGATCAAATAATAAGAGTTAAGAGAAAGTTACCAATTAAAATTATTATCAAATTTCAAAACATTCATGGGCTCATGCAAGGAAAAAACTTGAAACGTACCAGAGGATCAAAAATAATTTCTTCATCACTCAAAATGCAAAAAAGGTGTGAACTGAGCAGTAATAACAATTTGAAGACACTTGAATTATTTTGGGCATGGATTTAGAAAGAAATAGAGGAACACAATTCATCAATCCAGAATAAAAACCTTCATGGAAACAAATGGAGAACATAATTCGTTCGTTGACTAGGAACAACTAGGAAATAAATGAATTGTGGAAAACATCCGTTCAGCAGATGCGGAAGATCTGTATTCAACCATTTTGGTGTTAACAATCATGATGCCAGTGGTTTGTAATTACAATTTGGGGACAATGTCAATTCATTCATCCAGTGTAAGTCAACTCTTAAAGCAAGTTCTTTCAAGTTCATTATGTACATTTGTATAACTGATCTTAGCATTAAATAAATAGAAATTTAAGACAATATGTATGATCAATTGTTAAGTATCTATTGATCATAATCTCATGTTTGATCAATTTTTAGTTTAGATCACATAATTATAATGTGCTCAGTGAAAGATAATTCTTTTGATTAGCTGAAAAGGCTCTCTCTAGAACAACAAAATTCTCCTATCTCTCCACCTTAAAATCTGTGAATAAAGTGTTCTAAAGGAGATCTTAAAGTGGATCATTCAACTGATTGTTGATTTTAATTAACTAGCCACAAAGTAGATCTGACTTGGTGTGGTAAATTCAAAGTTCTTATTCTAGTTGTTTCATATTTAGTAATTGTCTAATTGATTTGAATCAATTTGTAGTAAACATGTTCCGATTTATGAAAATCTTTTTAGTGAATTGAAATTTTTGTTTATGCTATGTCACAAACTCTTGGAAGTCAAGACTGAAAAGAGGTTCTACCACGTTAAAAATCATGTAATTTAAATTGGTGTTGTTAAGGCATCAAGCCGATATCTAGGTCATTGGCCCCAACTAGGTGAGCTGGTTCCTAGGTATCATCGCCTAGGCAAAACCTAGAAATTGCAAATAATATTCTTTTTTAGCTCCCTAAGTAAATAACCAACTAGTTTTATGCATACAAACTTTGTATATACAGTTAAATAAAACATATATATTTCACAATACACAATCAACTCTTGGGTAAAAAAGATTTACTGTATTTTACACTCTTCAATTTTGTTTTCACAAATTAAAAACCTAGAAAAAACATTAAAAAATAAGACAAGTTGGCCTATAATGGAAGTATAACGATTTAAAAAGCTACGTTTGACGTAATACTTGTGACAAAATGGAATATGTTTATAGCAATATAAAAATAAAATAGAACATAAAAATTAAAAAAATAAGAAAAAGAAAACGATAACTAGCATAATGGAAATATAAATATAGCTCTAGCTGTAAAAGTTATACCGATTTTTAAGCTATACAATCACATTTGTAACGATATAAAAGAAAAAAAAAACCTTATGTTTTATATATTTACAATGACACCCTTAAACTATTAAAAAAAACTCAAAAAGAGTACTGCAAATGGCCCAGGTGATGGACTAGTTAATTTCAACATTGATATGAATGCGTATATGTGTTTGATGCTTCTCAATTTAAAACAATTTGATAGAAATTTCAATTCCACAAGCTCCATTTTAACCCAAAAGCCATGTACCTAGGAAATTATATAATTACTTAATTATCAAATTCTTACATCATATACCAGTTGTGCATGTTTTTATCAAATATGGAATAAAAATTCAACATAATGCTACGAATTTTCATCAAATTTTATCAATTTTTTTATTATCGAAAATGAATTAAATGTAATCAAATTCATACAAATTTCCTTCTAAGTTAGGTAAAAAATATCAAAGTAATTAGTAAAAACTCAAAAAATCCTTAAGTATTTTTTAATTTTCAAACACAAAGTAACCAAACAAAAAAAATCAATGTTCACTTCAACTTTTGTTAGAATATATCCCTAAAGAAAAAGAAAAAAAAACAGTAAATGAGATTGAAGTACATGAAATGGATAAAAACAAAAACAAAAAAACACTAAAGGAAGAAGCTGTTAAATTCTAATAAAAGACACAAAGATGTAACGTGGTTCGGCTCCAAGGCCTACGTCCACGGGAGAAGAGAGGAAATATTTTCTTATATGGAGGGACACTATATATATAGACATACAAGGCTATGCACACATATAGCTATAATTACAATTTTAGTAACTGCTAAATAAAACGACTACTAAAATTATCATCTTTCCTTAAAGGAAATAAACCTTAAAGGAAATAAATCTTACAGAATTATCATCTTTCCTTAAAGGAAATAAATCCTTAAAGGAAATAAATCCTTAAAGGAAATAAATCTAACAGATTTTGCTCTTTTCCACAACACTTCCCCTCAAGCTGGTGAATAAAGGTTTACCATTCACAGCTTGGACACATTTGCTTGAAATGCAGTATGGTTTAACCCTTTAGTTAGCACATCGGCGAGCTGATTATTGGTAGACACATATGGAGTACAGATCAATCCACTATCAAGCTTCTCTTTAATAAAGTGTCTATCAATCTCTATATGCTTGGTTCGATCATGTTGAACTGGGTTATGGGCAATGCTAATTGCAGATTTATTGTCACAATAGAGTCTCATAGGGCCATCCCAGTGTATCTTCAAATCTGTCAAAATTATCTGCAACCATAATAGCTCACAAACCCCTTGTGCCATTGCTCGGAATTCTGCTTCAGCACTAGATCTGGCCACTACATTCTGCTTTTTACTTCGCCATGTCACCAAATTCCCACCAAGAAACGTACAATATCCAATAGTTGATCTTCTGTCAACTACTGAACCAACATAGTCTGAATCAGTATATGCTTCAAGAATCACTCCTGTGTGTCGTTTAAATAAGATGCCCTGTCCTGGAGTCCCTTTAAGATACTGTAAAACGTGATTAGCTGCTTGCAAATGAATATCTTTAGGGTTGTGCATGAACTGACTTATTACACTTACTGCATATGCAATATCAGGTCTTGTGTGAGAGAGATAGATGAGTCTTCCTACTAGTTTTTGATACATCTCCTTATTAATAGTCAGCGCTTCTTCAGCTTATCCAAGCTTGTGATTAAGATCAATAGGAGTATTCATTGGTTTGCATGCTAGCTTCCCTGCTTCTTTAAAAAGGTCTGTACTGTACTTCTGTTGAGAAATAAAGATTCTCTGTTTAGAGTATGCCACTTCAATCCCTAAGAAGTATTTCAATCTACCTAGTTCCTTGATCTCAAATTCCTCGGTCAAACACTACTTCAAATTTTGTCTCTCGTTCTCATTGTTTCCTGTCATGATGATGTCATCAACATACACTAATAGAGGTGTAACTCCCCCTAAAGTCGAGTGCTTAATAAACAGAGTGTGATCTCCTTGGCTTTGTCTATATCCCATATTTGTCATTACTTTGGCAAACCGACCAAACCATGCCCTCCGAGATTGTTTAAGTCAATACAGGGTCTTTTTCAATTTACACACTTTATTAGTGGTGACAAATCCTGGAGGCACTTCCATATAGATTTCTTCTTTTGAATCCCCATGTAAAAATGCATTCTTTACATCAAATTGTTGCAGATCCCAGTCATAATTAGCTGCCAGTGACAAACGAAGTCTCACAGTATTCATTTTTGCAACCGGAGCAAATGTCTCTTGATAATCCACACCATATGTTTGAGTATATCCTTTGGCTACTAATCTTTCCTTGTAGCGCTTTAGGGACCCATCTGCTTTGTATTTTATTGTATAAACCCATTTGCATCCCACAGGTTTCTTTCCTGCAGGCAAGTCTACCAACTCCCATGTTATATTTTTCTCCAGGGCTTCCATTTCCACATTCATAACTTGTTTCCAATTTGTATTAGATAAAGCCTTGGATAATGATGTAGGAGTCTGGATGTTGTTCAGGTTGGTAAGGAAACTCTTATGGGTTGGCGAGAACTTCTCGAAGGATACAACATGAGATAGTGGATACAAGGGATGTTTAGTGCATTCCCTTGTGTCCTTTCTAATGGCAATGGGAAGATCATTGTCAGGTTCAGAGGCTAAAAGATCATTGTTAGTTTCAGGAACTAATGAAATTTGTGAGGGTTCAGGATTTGTTACCTCATTTTCAGGGATTGGTTCAGATTCTTGAACTTGCATTGGTTCAGGAGCTGCAGCTTTCTTCCTTGAGTACATTTGTCCAGTCATCCGATCCTTAGGTTCGTCATTGGGTACAGAGGGTGTAGGAGATTCGGGTTTGGTTTGTTGGAGGTTAAAGAGGCCAAAAAGATCAAAAGGGTTATCAAGGGAGTTCCGATCCTTATCTTCCATGATGACACTCTCCCCCGAAAAAGGAGGAGCGGAAAAATAGGGCTTAGGTTCACAGAAAGTGACATCGACAGAGACAAAAAATTTCTTTGATGGCGGATGATAGCATTTATATACCTTTTGAGTAGAAGAGTATCCGACAAAAATACACTTGAGAGCTCTGGGGTCCAACTTCCCCCTGTTGGGTTGGCGAACATGGACAAATGGTACACACCCAAATATCTTAGGTATAAGATTATTGGAGATTTTGAGCTTAGGGTAAAATTGACATAGCTTTTCCATAGGACTTTTGAAACCAAGGGTCCGGAATGGTAGGCGGTTAATAAGGTGTGTTGCAGTAAGGACAACTTCCCCCCAATAGGACTTAGGCATAGTATTCTGAAATAAAAAGGCTCGGGTTGTATCAAGCAGGTGGCCGTTTTTTCTTTCAGAAACTCCATTTTGTTGTGGGATGTGAACACAGGATGATTCATGAAGGATCCCCTTGTTTTGGAAGTAATTGGTCAATGTTTGATTAAAATAGTCTCTAGCATTGTCAGATCGAAATCTCTTGATTTTAGCACCAAACAGGGTGTGTATCATGTTATGGAAGGTAGGAAGAACAAAGCTCACATCGGATTTTTGTTTCAATAAGAATATTCACAAGACTCTAGTACAATCATCAATGAAGGACACAAACCATCGCGCTCCAGAAACATTAGGTATTGGAGAGGGACCCCAAATATCACTATGAATGAGATCAAAAGGATCTGAACTTCTTTCATTACTAAGTGGAAAAGATATACGCTTGTGTTTCGCAAGTTCACACACTTCACAATGAAAATTTTCAACATTGAGAGACTTAAACAAAAAAGGAAACATCATTTTAAGGATTCGAAAAGAAGGATGGCCAAGGCGGCGATGATGGAGCCATAGCTTTTCTTTATTGGAAAATTTGTGCTCGGAGAGAAATGAAGTGTTACTCTTGATAAGATGTACTGGTGTCTCAAGGTAATACAACTTGTCTTGTTCCTTAGCATGTCCAATCATCGTCCCCAAGTCCTAGTCCTGAAATGCACAGTAAGTAGGGAAGAAGGTTACATTACAACTCGGATCATGGGTCAGTTTTTTAATAGAGATAAGATTAGTAGATAGTTTAGGAACATGAAAAACATTTCTGAGTGTAAGGGTGGGGCTGATGTGAACATCACCTATACCAGCAACTGTGGTTAAGGATCCATCAGCTGTGGCTATTTTCCGACTACTAGGACATGGGTTGTAGGTATGAAATATATTGGGGGAATTGGTCATGTGATCAGTAGCACCAAAATCTATAACCCAAGAGTTAGCAAAAGACTTATCCGAGACGTTAAATCCAATAGAAATAGGAAAGTTACCTGAATGGGCCAATGAGCAGGTACCTGAGGGTTTGTCCAGTGTGCCAAGCAAAGATTTCAATATTCCAATGTCGTCTTGGCTGAATCCTTCTGGCACCGGGGAGTCTGCAACTGTTTGTTCAGTAGACAGATGTGCTTGTCCACTGGTCTTCTGCTGTCCTCCTTTGTAGCACCATTCTTTACTGGAAGTTGAAGGCTTGCCATGAAGTTTCCTCTAGTCTTCTGATAATAAGTACACCATAAATTGTCCCTATTGTCTCGATTTGGGACCTTTGATGATTTAGCACGCGGAGTGTGTCTTCAGATCATTTCCCTGATTGGCAATCACAGCTGAGCCTTCCATCTTCTGAGGTGTGAGCATAACACTTCTTCTGCTTTCTTCAGTCCGGATAACTGAGATAGTCTCATTCAGAGTTGGCAACTCTTTGTTGAGAGTCTGAACTCTCACTTGATCAAACTCTGCATTGAGTCCAGCCAAGAAGTCATAGACCCTATCCTTCTCAATATAGTTCTTTAAAACTACGGCATCTGCAGGGCATGTAGTCTCAATACACCTATAATGGTCAAGTTCCTGCCAGAGATTCTTCAATACATTGGCATATTCGGTGACCGTCATGTTGCCTTGTTTTGTTGTTCCAACTTTCACTTTGATCTCATACACTTGGGTTGCATCATGGGCCTTAGAGTATGTCTGATGAACGACATCCCAAATGTCTTTGGTGGTAGTTAGAAACATGCATGTATCACTAATGTTTGGCATCATTGAATTCCACAGCCACGCCATTATAGAAGCATCTTCGTTATCCCACGCTATAAACTTAGGATCTCCAGGTGTAGGTCCAGTGCCCAAAATATGACTTAATTTCCCTTTGCCCTTCAGAAAAGTACGCACCAGCTGAGAGCACTTCAAATAATTCTTTCCATCAAGTTTGTATGCTGCCCGAATGTTTGGTAGTTCTCCTTTCTCCGTTTTGTCAACTGCTTCTTCAGTCTGCACCGTTTCGGAAGTAACCGACATTTTTCTTTTTTCCTTTTTTTTATTTATTTTTTATTTTTTATAGGTTACAAACTCAAAAAAGAAAAAAATAAAAATAAAAGAAGAATATCAGATGAAGACGAAGAAGGCGAACCAGGAGCTGCAGATGGCGATGGAGATTAGAGAGATACAGTGATGCGCAAGAGAGATATGTGAGAGAGATGCACAAGAGACGACGAAGATCAGTAGCAACGTCAAAGATCAGCAATGGTGGGTTCGAGTAGCAGCGACTGAAACAAAGTAGCAATGGAGACGAAGGCGTCGACGACGATTAGGATATCAGCAGTGCCGATGAGGAAGACACAATAGTCGATGGTGATATAGTAGCAGTGATGAAGAAGTACGCACCAATCAGCAACACGAATAATGGCGATGAAGGCCAACGAGGAAGGTTCCGGCAATGAAGGCCAAAATAAAACAATTTCGACGATGAAGGTCGGAAGAAAAGAAAAATTTCCCAGTTGTACGAGCTTAAAGCTCTGATACCATGTTAAATACTAATAAAAGTCACAAAGATGTAACGTGGTTCGGCTCCAAGGCCTACGTCCATGAGAGAAGAGAGGAAATATTTTCATATTCTTGATAATGTCTTAATGGAGGGACACCATATATATAGACATACAGGGCTATGCACACATATAGCTATAATTACAATTTTAGTAATTGTTAAATAAAACGACTACTAAAATTATCATCTTTCCTTAAAGGAAATAAATCCTTAAAAGAAATAAACCTTAAAGAAAATAAATCCCACAGAATTATCATTTTTCCTTAAAGGAAATAAATCCTTAAAGGAAATAAATCCCACAGATTTTGCTCTTCTCCACAACAGAAGCAAATATGATTAACAAACCTTTACTTTAAAACAAAAATGAACAGGAATTTATAAACTATGTTTAATAAATCCATATATCTCCAATATATGTTAAGCATAAAAGTGATAAAGGAGCTTGTTACTCATGCAATATGCGCCAAGTAATATATAGATTGCAAATCTTACTTTAAGCCATTACATTTCATAATTTAATGAGTTTGAAGCATATAATTATGCTTGGTCCGAGGGTGCTCAACAAAGAAGGCTAATGATATCAAAAGAAATCCAATCACTTGACTGTGGGATGGATAAGTTGGCCAGAGTCAAGTGGGCCAAAGATGGTGACCCTAATTCAAAACTTTTCCACAAGCTGTTGAGTACCAGAAAGTTTAGAGCTATGGTCTCAAACTAGAAAAAAGATGATGGCACTATAATTGAGGGAGGGGATGAAATCTGCCGGAGATTGTTGAGCATTACAAGAAGGTTTTCAATGCTGATGATAATGGCCAATGGGGTATTGATGGCATAAACTGGCACTAGATCTCCCAGGGTCAACAACAATGGTTGGAGAGGCCTTTCGAGATGGAGGAAATTAGGGAAGGTGTTTTCAGCAATGATGGTGAAAGAGGACATTCTAAAAGTGATGGAGGAATTTTACTATGATGGTGTTGCCAACAAAAGCACCAATGAGACCTACGTAAGCCTCATACCCAAGAAGCTTAACTCCATCAAGGTGGGGGATAACAGACCTATTAGTCTCACCATTAGTCTGTACAAGATTATTGCAAAAACACTGGCTACCAGGCTGAGGAATGTTATCCAGTCCACCATTGTTGAAACACAAATGGCCTTTGTGAATGATAGGCAGATTATTGATGCTATCCTGATTACAAATGTTGTGGATGATTGGAGAATGTCCAAAAAACTGGTACTTCTGTGGAAAGTTGATTTTGTGAAGGCGTATGATTCAATTAAATAGTTCCTTGATTTTGTTATGGAAAAGAAGGCTTTGGTTGTAGGTGGCGTAGATGGATTTTGGCGGGTTGTGATGCAGGGCGTGAATAGGGAAGACAAATAACACACCTCTAACTCATTGATTCTTCAGAATACCGAAAAAAGTGGTGAAGAAAGAATTCGCAAATTCTAAAAAAAAAATCAATATTATTCAATCTACCCATAACTCATACAAGGACCCCTTTTTATAGACAAAACCCAGGAAAAATCCTAAATAGAGGAATAGACTCAAATACAAAAATAGTAATAACTAGGCTTCTAAACAGACTTGAATACTAATTTCCTAATTCAACAAAAATACTAGTTTCCTAATTCAATAAAATACTAAAAGTAAAAATTACCGAAAATAGTAAATTTACTAAAAATAGTAAATTACTGAAAATAGTAAATTTACTAAAAATAGTAAATTACCGAAAATAGAAAATTTACTAAAATTAACAAATTATCCTAAAATAGGAAAACACTAATTTGAGATTTTCACCAACTCCAACTCTTATCGTATTGCATCATTCTCCCAATGTTGGAAAAATTCGCCCTCGAAATTGCTGCATCGTCGCTTGAGGTAGGACCATGGAATGGAACAAAGTCGTTAGCATCAAACGCATCAATAAGTGATTTTGACTCAATAACTTCAGGCGACGTTTGCGACTGTGCTTTCGACGACCGTTTCGACGCTTGCAATTAGTAACATCATTATAGTTTTGATTGTCCCTCGCTAAATGATCCTGAGTACTTATGCAATTTTTCAACCACACTAGCTTATAGGACTTTGGATGTTTCTTTTTCACTAATCCCAATGTCTGTAGTATTGCTTCATTACAAACAACGTTGTTGCAGCTACTAGAATCAGTTATGATCTCGTAGATTTTACAACAATAGTGAAGTTGATTGAATGATATGTCGTAGCCAGTTATCATGCGCGCGAGGTGCTAAGCAAAGGCATTGACCTCCAAACAACGGGCCCGTATCACCCTCTAGGGATTCCTCTGCATCAACTAAATAATTCTCACTATTATACTCAGGTTCTTCATCTTCTGCTACTACAACTTCATCCTCTTCTTCAGTTTCATCAGCATATTCATCAAATATTGGTGGAGCATTGAAAGGGTTATGAAAACCCTCCAAAGGATTTTCAATTTCGTCATCTAAATCAGTTGTTGCAAGAGAGAAGATCAGATCTTTTGGGATAGTCACCTTGATCTCCAAATCTCATCGTCTATCCCCACCACGTACCACTTGAAAGAACGTAGCACATTGCTACCAACTGACAATTAACACACCTCTAACTCGTTGATTCTTTAGAATACCGAGAAAAGAGGTGAAGAAAGAATTCACAAATTCTAAAAAAAATCAATATTATCTACCCATAACTGCCAACAACGTGTAGCGCAGTTGGTGGCTCCACACTTCGGCATAGTAGTGGTCGCGGGTTCGATTCTTTGCTGCGCGGAGGTGTGTTCCTATCGTAATTCGTCATCACGTTGGGGAAGGCTAGCGCTGAGGAGCTTCATTACGCCGGCGGACAGATTGTCAAACGCGCTCGGGAGGTGTTTGGGGTTGGGGTTGCTTGGGTGTGGTGTACGTTGTTGGAGGGGGATTAGTCTGTTCCCTAGGGATGGGATACCCCCTGGTGGGCGAGTTTGTAATTGCTTGTTTCCTCTCAAAAAAAAAAATAAAAAAAAAATCTACCCATAACTCATACAAGGACCCCTTTTTATAGACAAAACCCATAAAAATTCCTAAATAGACTCAACTATGAAAATAGTAATAACTAGGCTTCTAAATAGACTCGAATACTAATTTCCTAATTCAACAAAAATACTAGTTTCCTAATTCAATAAAATACTAAAAGTAAAAATTACCATAAATAGTAAATTTACTTAAATTAGCAAATTATCCTAAAATAGGAAAATACTAACTTGAGATTTCCACCACCTCCAACTCTTAACGCATTGCATCAGGGTGTCTATCTTCTGTCACTTTCTCAATTTTTATTAATGGGAGGTTGAGAGGTAAAATTGTGGGTACAAGAGGGTTAAGGCAGGGAGACCCATTGTCACCATTCTTATGCACCTTGGTGGCAGATGTGTTAGATGGCATAACTACTAAGGCTAAGGAAAAAGGAATTATGAAGGGTCTTATAGCGGGAAGGGAAGGGACACATGTTTCCCACATTCAATATGCAGATGACTGCCTATTCTTTGTGAAGAATGATGGTTGCAGCTTAATGAATACAATGAAAATCATTAAAAGCTTTTGCTTCATATCTGAACTTAAGAGTTAATTTCTCTAAGTGTCAGTTAGCTGGGATTAACATCCTAGAGGAGGAGATAACCAACATGGTTGAAGGGATTGGTGTTTCAGTAGGGTTCTGGCCTTGAAATATTTGGGTATGCCCCTGGATGGGAACCCCCTGAAAATGTCTTTTTGGGAACCTGTTATTCAGACAATAGCAAGAAGAGTGGATGGTTGGAAGAGGTTGGAAGAGGAGCTTCCTATCAAGAGGGGGAAGTCTGACTTTGTTGAAATCTGTCCTTAAAGCTATACCTACATACTATATGTCAACCTTCAGAATGCCGAAAGCAGTGTCTTACTCCATTGAGAAAATGATGCGGAATTTTCTGTGGAAAAATGAAGACAAAGTGACTGGTTCTCACCCGGTAAAATGGGAGAAAGTCAAGAAAGATTTGGAGCATGGTGGTCTGGGTATTGGGGACCTATTGAACAGGAATAGGGCATTAGCAGGGAAGTGGCTATGGCGTTTCACTAGAGAGAAGGATGCTTTGTGGGCAAGGGTTATCAAGAGCAGGCATGGTTTGCATGAGAATGCTAGGGATGCCAACATTCTTCATACAGTCATCTACAAATGTCCTTGGAAGTTTATACGTTCTATCTACCTTCTGTACACATCCCTCACTAGACTCAAACTAGATAATGGAAACACTATCAGATTCTGGGAGAATATCTGGTGTGGCACTGAGTTCCTAAAGAATTTGTTTTCTGCACAATGCTCCCATCTTCTCTTTTGCATCTTTAGCCCCTAGTTATGATGGCTCTGTGTAGAATTGGGATCTTTACTTGACAAGGAACTTGCCCAACAATTCATTAAAGGAAGTTCCTATTCTTATTCCATGTTTAAACTCTTGCCATCTTCAGAATTTAGAGGACAAAATCTGCTGGATAGGGGATACCTCTGGGGAATTCTCCTCCAAATCCCTGTTTAAATCCATCTCCACTCTTGACAATCCCCCACACTTTTCTCAAGCCAAATTTATCTGGAGTGCACATGTCCCCTCTAAAGTTAAAGTTCTGATTTGGTTAGTTGCTCATAGGAGATTAAATTCTGCCAACATCTTCCAAAGGAAATTTCCTAATACTATGCTATCTCCATCATGGTGCTGCCTATGTAGGACAGATGAGGAAAAAATTGAGCACGTGTTTGGGGAATGTGACAGGGTGAAAGAGATTTGGAACCTTTGGTGCAGAAGATGCCAACTGCTGCCTCCTCCAGATCATAACTCCTTTTTTGTTTTCCCTAGTGCTCAATTGAATAGTAATTTAAAATTGTATTGGAAGTGTAATTATTTTGCAAACCATTGGTGCATCTGGGCTGAAAGGAACAACAAAATCTTTAATAACTGCTTCAATAACAGCAATGGGTTGTGGGAGCACGCCCTTTTTATGTTTGGTACTTGGGTCAGTTCATGTAAGTTGTCTTTGGGTTACAATTTTGGGGATTGGATGTTCAACTGGAACGCCATCTTGGAATCTTTGTAACATCCAAATGGGACATCTCGTCCCTTTGGCTTTTAACTTTATATATATATATAAATAGTATGTTTCTTGTCAAAAAAAAAAGTTTATAATTATGCTTGTTTCAGCATGTCTAACAAAAACAAAGATCTTTACAACATTTAAATATAATTCTTTATACTTTTCTGCGTTGTCGAAATTTTATAAAAATTTTCTATGTCGAATTGGACTTCCCCGAACTAATTCTAAATTTTAAAGGAGGGAAGTTTAGGGAGAATTTGAATTTTTGATCCTTGTTAACAAATTTTATACATTTTGTCAAAGAAAGTCATAGAAGAAATAAAAGAAAATACAAGAAATATCCAATGAACCATATATCCTATTCTTTATGGAATTGGGTTTTCTGTTTACTGAAATGATGGAAGTTTGTATTACAGTCTTTGATATTTATGAATATTTATTCATTTTTTCTATTTTTTCATTCTTATCGTGAGTCATAACAAAAAGAAGTGGAACTTAAGTATTAAGTTCCACTTAATACTTTAGTTCTTCTTCTTTTCTTTTCTTTTTTGTGAGAAGTAACAAATTTTATTAGAAGAAAAAGAGAAGTACGTGATCCTCATCCAGGAGATGTGGCTTACAAAAAAGCCCCGAGGTGACGACAAAAAGAGTTAAAGATTGTCATAAGCCCATGTAGAAAGTCATAACAAAGTCTAAACAAATTCAACAGATATTCACAATTTTCACGCATTCCAATCCACTTCAGTTTATATTCAACATGTCAATTGGGAG
Source organism: Paratinospora sagittata (assembly GCA_035771175.1). Classification (NCBI taxonomy): domain Eukaryota; kingdom Viridiplantae; phylum Streptophyta; class Magnoliopsida; order Ranunculales; family Menispermaceae; genus Paratinospora; species Paratinospora sagittata. Next base: position 12,945,175 of record CM069609.1, on the reverse strand, counting down.
TCAATGTAGGTTGCGGTACAGAGTCATGGAAATGATTGCAATTGACATGTACTGGTAGCATAAAATCATATAGCCTGATCCATTTCAGTTATATTTAACAGATCAATTGACTAATCCTACCACACCAATTAACTATAATGGAACTGATCCTAGAAGGCATCCCTTCCAGATGATTTCCTTTGTACCTTATTCAACAACAAACAATAGCATGAGATGCCTTTCTAGGTACTAGGTACATTACTTGGAGCCATCAATGATGGATGAAAGCCAAATTAGCATTGTTGCAATAATATCAAATATTTCTCAAAATGTGAAAGCGACTTGTTAGGAGCTTCCACATGGATATAGCGTACAGGGGCACAGAAGTTTCCCCCACCTACGACATTAAGACCTTGAATCTTCATATTTTGGATACTACACTATACTGATGTTTTAGGTATCAAGGAAGAATAGACATGGCCAACATAAAATGGACACTCAAAAAGAAACTTCCATACGGAACTTGTGAGATTTCTTGAGACGACCAATTAGTAAGAAAGGAAGTAATTAACAGAAAAACATGAGGATAGTCATATACATCAGCATACACTCCTCAATAAAACAGGACCAATATTAAGATCATGAATTATACAGGTAAGAGAAGAAGTCCCATGCATATACATGAAATGGAAAATGAAAAAGGAGAAACAAACCTGCCAAAGTTCCTCAGTGACAAAAGGCATGAAGGGATGCAGCATCTTTATTATATTTTCAAAGACATAGAGAAGAACAGCTTGTGCTACAGAAGCAGTTGAATTCCCTTCAGCATGATAGAGGCGAGCCTTACTAGCTTCAATATACCTGGAAAACCAACGCAAGATTTCTACCATTGTTAGAAAATTTAATTCACTCAAGTAAAACAGAATATATTGGAAAATAAACACAATACCAGATTGAGTGAACTTGAGCCTTAAAGTTGAAAGAAAATGTTTAGATTGGGATAGTGTCCTTCCCAGCTTCCCCCAAGATATATACAAATACGGACATATGCAAAACATATATGCATTTCTACAGTACTTTTTCAAGTTTTCTTAGGGTGTTTTCTATCAGACACCTCATAGTCCACTCCGGATATTAGTAACAAAATGTCACAACGACATGCACCAAACTGAAATTCCAGACTTGAGAACATAAGACATATTGATCAGGTTAGACTTGGGAGTCCATTTAGAAGATCATTTTTTGAGAAAATCAACCTAGGAAATTATGAAATTTTTAACAAAAACTTACAGCCAACCTGGATTTGCAGTTTCTTGACTCCAAATAAAACAGAACAGAACAATCAGTTCATGAAAAAAATACATCTTTTGAATTTCAAAAGGCAGAATACTTCTAGCAAAATGCTACAACACTACCTGAACTTGAGTCAATTGAACTCTTAGACCACATAGTAAGCCCACAAATTTTCTCCTTGTACCTTAGAATAAGACAACAAATGTACGTACATAAATATAAAACTTACTGGTCATTTGGCAATTATAACTCTGTATACATATAAACAGCTTAAGGCTGTATATGTAACACCTAAATTACAAATGTATGACTATACACATACTCATGTAGAATTTCCACAATACAATCAATGTATAATGTATAAAACAACTGTGACCATGAGTTACAATTTCCTTTTTAAATAACAGTCATGGTAGAAAGCCCCATATATATATTCATAAGATTCCATATGAATATAGTATATAGTGATATTTCCCCAAATACTCTAATAGAACATGAAAGTTGCATGTTTTGAACAAAGTGAAATAGCTATTTAACCGATGTATCATTCGTAGGAATGAACCAAGAAGCCTTGACTTCCAGATAGCAAAATAATGTGACAACAAAAAAAATTTGGAAGCAACATTTGCAGCCAATCAGAAATATTCAACATCAGTAAAATAGGGAAACAACATTGATTTCATTTTAAAATAACATAGCCCAGAACTGACATGAAAGAAATAATGGAAACATCTTGAAATTTTTTGTACTTCCCTCCAGACATTTCCCACTTAAGTAGTGCAACAAAGACAACATTCAGGAATCTGATCCTTGATAAACAATTAAAGTTGACTGACATTGTCACAGCAAGCAGCTTCATCAAGTAAACTAGGATTAGCCGTAGAAGGAGCTGGCCTTTATGGTGACAACAATAAGCATAAGGGGGCAGTATTTGTCCAAAACTCATAATAAACGGATCTACCAAATTACAAATTACTAAAATTGTCTAAAAAGATGGTAAACAAAAGAGAATCTAACCTAAACAATTCTTCCTGGGTTGTCCCTCAACTCCTCACCATAAAATTGAGTATGATAACTAGCTGACTAGGACCATGATGGCTGACTCAAATCACGGGAAATAAACAGATCAGGATTTCCAGAGCACAACAAATATATCTAAACCATCGAAAGACGGGCAAGAAAGTCTTCTAGCCATCTTTGAACTAGTCTTTCCTTAAAGAGTTAAAAAAAAAGCAAAGTCGTATGTCATTCATTTGCTAATCAAATTGTCTTCTATTGATAGAAGACTGCCAGATAATTCAAGAAACAACAATGACAGTTCATGTGCTTTGAACATAACTGGTATTTGTTAGTGGGAGAACTCGTAATGAGAATTTTAAATGGCATATGAACCTAAACAAGTGATAAAACATCAAAAGGGGTTCAACACAAAATGGAGCAGAACATTTTCAAACTATTCAAGTCTATAAACAATTAGTAACCATAGTATCAATACAATCGTGAGATTTCACAGGTCAGGACCTCAACAACAAATGTTCTTAGAAGCATAAATAATTAATTTCCTGAGATTAGTTGACTGAAATACTGAACAATCCATACCAATCTGCAAAATCACCCCAAAAAAAATCATATGTCTCTCTCGAGACATCGCCAAAGAAAAGTTTTTCATAGCTTGCTGTAACAGCATCAATAAGTTCATGAAGTTTAGAGACCTGGGAATCAAAAAAATTGCTTTAAGAGAACATAAAAGACACATGTAACAGGCTTGAAGTAAAAGGAAACTTCGTAATAGTTGACTTACCACCCAACATTCTATCAAAGGTAATTTAACAAGAGATTCCTCTGTGTCAAACTGCAGACCATAACACTCTAAATTAGCATGAAGAGCAAGCAATAATATTAGAAATTCTTAGAAAATGAAAATAATGGTAAAGAAGACAGAAAAATAGCCTAAAGGCACATATAATATAACTTGATAAACAGATATACCTTAGCAAAAGCATGTAATAGTCACAAAAGCTAAGAACCGATCATTACCTAAATATCTTTACACCTGTTTAGTGCAGAATCATCTAAAGCACAAGAGTATAAAGCTCACAAGAAAGCTCAAAGATTAACAAATAACATAATGAATTTAATAAGAATTTTAAGAAAAAACAATAACAACGGTATAAAGCATTATCCCAGGTCTCAACTATTTGAAGGCAACTGCCTGAATCTCATTCCAAATTCAGCTATTTCAAGGTCATCATATCTTTTTGTTGAGGACGCCCATATCTTTCTTCATGACACGCTCCTAAGTCAGTTTTGGCCTTCCACTAGACTTTCTAATTTCTAAACCTGTAAATGACGCATGTTGCTCCTCACAAGTGCAGTGATCTTCCATTCAATAGCCAAACTCTTCCAATCATCTTTCCTCCATGTGATGTCAAATTGGGGCCATTCATAAGGCTGTAAATGACTTCATTCTTGATTCTATCACTTTTAGTTTCCACTTATCTAGCTTGAAAGTCTCATCTCCGCCACACTCATTTTATTTGAGTTTGTTTTCTGCAATCTACAACTCCATTGATGCAATGAAAGCAAAGAAAACAATAGAAGAGAAAACTCTCTTAAGAGAAATAAAATTCTATTGAACTGGAATGTCTTTCTCTTTACAATAGCTTCCTTTAAATAGGAGGAGAAAATCATAAAAAATAGAAAACTGATATTTTCCAAGAGAATCTAATTCTTCATAACAAAAGAAAATCTACTTTCCTAGATCAAGTTATTTCCCTAAACAATACTTTCCTAAAAAAAAAGAATAAAAAACTTTCCTAAAAAAAGGAAATAAAAAAAATTGGAAGGCACACAAGTTTAGAAATCACGTGAAATTGGAAAACTCACAAAATTAGAAGTCATAAAAAAATTAGTAGGCCTTGTAAAATTAGAAAGGTGCAAAATTGGAAGCCTTGCAGTAGAATTTGATCTTCTTTCCATTTTAATGTCTCTTGCCTTCAGTGGGCTTGTGACGATCCAAATGGTCCATGTATTTGTCGACAATTTGTTCTACATCAGTCTCCCCTGCTTGAAAAGAACTCGTCCTCGAGTCAATTTTAAAGGAATGTATTGCCTTTGGAGGATGATACTTGTAAAGATCATCTTCATTGAATGCGGATGAAATAGCTTCTTCTAGAAACTGTTCACTGTTAACTAGAAGTACGAATTTCCTTTTCTCTTGAGATGTTGGTAGCCTGGTGGAGTGGTCCCAACATGATTTTTTGACCATTATGCATGAAAATATAGATGTTGTCTCGACCTTTATGAGTGGCATCAACGTCAACTTGCCAAGGCCTTCCCAAAATCATATGACAAGTATTCATGTCAACGGCGTTGCATTGAACTTCACTTGCATAATTTTTCCTAATTGTAAAAGGAACAAGACAGGTATGAGTTACTTTAGTTTCTGTGCCCTTCTTAATCCGACTGATCTTGTACAGTGTGGGATGCTTTTGAGTCTTTAATCCAAGCTTCTTGACCATGATTGATGATATAATATTCTCACTACTACCACTATCAATGATGACATCACACACCTTGAGATTAACCGTGCATCGAGTCCGAAATACATTGTGCCTCTGAGGGTGCTCTTCAATCTTTGGGTTAGGAGTAGTCGTTGAACCACTTATGAGTGAGAAAGAAGTTCTCCTTCATCTTCTTTGGTCGCTTCATTATCTTCATAGACAAAAGGAGTGACGCACTCATTCTCAGCTTCTTCATCATCCTCTTGCTCGACTAAGTTTATTTCACCCATTTTTGGATATTGATTAGAACAATGACCTGGTTGCCCACATCGATAACATTTTTCAAGCGTCGTTGAGCGTAAGGGTTGTTGGTCTTTGGTGCTTCTCGTGCTCCTGCGACATGTGCCTCGCCTATCTTATGAATGCCGCTACTTGTGCTTCGACTAGATGGCATTGTGGGAGAGCTGATAATTGGTTGTTGTCCTTTATTTATAGCAAACTGTGACAGTTCAGGGGAACTTTGTAATCCATGATGAGTCTTTGATCGATCTAACTGAGATTTTTCCTTTATTGCGACATTGACTGCTTTAGTTAATAAGTAAATAATCTACAAAGAAACTGATCCTGGATTGAGTATTTCAGGCCATGAATGTAACGAGCCACCTACTGCACCTTTGTCTCCATGAGATCATTGTGTGAACATAATCTATAGAACTCCTTTGTGTAAGATTGTACAGTTCTATTCCCCTGCTTGCATTCATAATACTGTTGAAACAAGGTTTGCTCACAGTCTGGTGGTAGAAATCTCGTCTTTAACAATCGCTTCATCTTTTTCCATGAGCGAACTGGAGAGATTTTCTTTGTCGAGTTCGTGCAGCTTGTGTTTGTTCCCACCATGCTGAAGCTCCTCCCTTCAATTTATAAGCTACCACCTTGACCTTATCTTCTTCAATTTCCATGAATCTTTCAACTTCGGCCAACCAATCTAGAAAATCTTCGATAAGAAGATGACCATTAAAAGTTGGAAGGTCGATCTCATTGAAAATCTCGTGAGTTTCATTCCTCATAGGCATGGTTCCTTCGATCTCCTTGACGTGTGTTGAAAATGCCTTCAACATAATTTTCATCGCTGCTAGCATCATCATCTAAAGTTGGTTGTCGGATGGAATGAGTGCACATACTGCTACGGCTTCACATGCTATCTAGAGGCGAATTGGGTTCCAAGGTTAACTTGGTGATTGTGGCGTGGATTTCTCGAAGTGTGACAAGTTTCACGTTGGAAATCCTCAAACTCAACTCTATTAAGAATCGCCCTCTCACGATCATCATCGTCGAAGGGATTGCTAACACTTCGAGAACTAGCCATTAGACCAGGGAAAAACAAGGCTCAAATACCAACTGACACAATGAAAGCAAAGAAAAGAATAGAAGAAAAAACCTTCTTAAGAGAAATAAAATTTTATTGAACTGGAATCCCTTTCTCTTTACAATAGCTCCCTTTAAACAGGAGGAGAAACTCATAAAAAAATAGAAAACTGATATTTTCCTAGAGAATCTAAATCTTAATAACAAAAGAAAATCTACTTTACTATATCAAGCTATTTCCCTAAACAATACTTTCCTAAATAAAATAAAATAAAATACTTTCCTAAATAAAGAAATAAAAAAATTGGAAGGCACACAAGTTTAGAAATCACGTGAAATTGGAAACCTCGCAAAATTAGAAGTCATAAAAAAATTAGCAGGCCTCGTAAAATTAGAAAGGTGAAAAATTGGAAGCCTTGCGGTAGACTTAGATCTTCTTTCCCATTTTAATGTCTCTTGCCTTAAGTGGGCTTGCGTCGATCCAATTGGTCCATGTATTTGTCGGCAATTTGTTCTACATCATCCATATAGCATGCCAGGCTTAAGGTTTTTGTGTAAAATTTCCCATTGATTCTTCAGAGGTATTCGCTTATTCACGTAGAAAGCTAGACGAACATATCTACTTCAAACCATCTTGATCTAATTATATAAGTCAACAACTTTATCAATATCTCCCTCCTCATAGAAGAATGGCTTGATATAACAAAAATGAGCACATTAATATATCTTTCAATTTTCATCCAGCTAATTCTGAAATATCTACTCTAAATCATTTTTCCAAATTTTTTTGCTGTTGTTAATTTCCAAATTTTTTGCTTTTGTTTTGTATTCATCCCTTCTCATTCATCACTCGACACAATATCATTGACAAAAAACATACAACATAAGGCCTCCATTGTTTTACACTTAGTCAAGTGATAACTAACCAAGGTAAGAAAATAGGAACACTGTTGACTTTTGGAATAAACCTACTATAATTGCTAAGTTTCTTTGCCCTAATTGTCCTAAATATTTACTGCCCCATACATATTCTTCTTTCAAGGTATAGGTTTTCTGTAAGTCAACAAAAACCAAGTGAGAATTCTTCTTTTTCTTTCTTAATTTTCCACCAATTGTATTAGGAAGACAATAGCACTAATTGTTGTTGCTAGCAATTGTTGATAACCTACACATGAATCCAACTTGATTTTTTTTACACTCTAGTTTTGTATCTTAATAAATATTCTCTCAAAGTATCATCGCATGGATCATAGTTTAATACCATGATATTTGGTTCAACTTTGAATATTCTCCTAAATCTTTTTCGATATATATACTATGATACTTTTTATTCATTTATTCAACATCTTTTAGATTTAAAGATTTTCATAAACCATTTAATTAAACATGATACATGAACTTTTAGCTCTAATGCTTGTTTGACTCTAATGCTTGTTTGAACTTCCTTATTCCACCACCTCATCTCCATAGTTTTTTCTTTCCCTCTAGAATTACATAGATAAAAGGTGGGGAGCGGATACTTGGTCTAAAGTTGATAAGTTAAAGCGTTCTGAAATCATCGAAAATACCCACTCTATTAATGTCCACGAAGATAAAATTGCCTCACAAAAAACAAAACTAAAATGGGCCAAGGAGGGGGGACAACAACACCAGTTTCTTCCACAGACTGCTAAGCCATAGAAAGGCAAAAACATTAATCTCTAAATTGGAACGAGATGATGGCTCACTACTGGAATCTGAAGGGGAGATAGTCACGAAAATTACTAATCATTTCCAAGGGCTATTCTCTGATGGAAACCAACACTCAAGGGGCATTGATGGTATCAACTGGAGCTACATCGGGGATGATCAAAGATTATGGTTGGAAAGGCCTTTCGATGAAGATGAAATAAAACAAGCGGTTTTCAGTTGTGTTGGTGAAAAAGCCCCAGGTCCAGACGGATTTACTTTTGGTTTCTTCCAAAGATTCTGGGATTTACTAAAGGAAGATCTTATGAAGGTGTCTAGGGTGGTGAATAGAAGCACAAATGAAACTTATATAAGTTTAATCCCAAAAAAGCTGAACCCAAAAAAGGTTGGAGACTTCAAACCAATTAGCCTAACAACCAGCCGAAACAAAATTATTGCAAAAACCCAGGCAAGGAGACTGCAACAAGTGATCCATTGCACAGTGGCCGAGTCACAAATGGCTTTTGTGCAAAATAGGCAGATTACGGATGTTGTCCTCATTGCCAATGAAGCTGTGGAGGAGTACAGACAAAAAGATAAGGAGGGACTACTATTGAAGATTGATTTTTCTAAGGCATATGACTCAGTCAGGTGGGGTTTTCTTGATTTTGTAATGCAACAGGAGGGTTTTGGAGGCAAATGGAGACAATGGATACATGGATGCTTAAGCTCGTTGTCATTCTCAGTTTTGGTGAATGGAAAACCCAGGAATAAATTCAATGGAACCAAAGGCCTAAGAAAAGGGAATCCATTGTCCCCATTCCTTTATACATTAGTGGCTGACACACTGGATGGGTTAATCAATAAAGCTGTCGAGAAAGGGTTGATTAGTGGTTTCAAGATTGGATCTGATCAGGTTCAGCTATCACACCTACTGTTTGCAGATGATTGCATCTCCATGATTGAAAATGATGAGGTGAGCCTAAGTAACACAATGATGGTGATCAATAGTTTCTGTTTCATTTCTGGTCTTAACATAAACCTATCAAGAACAAAATTTATGGGTATTAATGTGGAGGAGGAACAAATCCATGGAATGGCAAATGACATTGGATGTTCAGTGGATAATTGGCCAATCAAGTATCTTGGAATGCAATTAGGGGGAAACCCCCTTAAATCACATTTTGGGAACCAGTTATCAGAATTGTTTCTAAAAGAATAGAAGGCTGGAAGCGGGGTTTTCTGTCGAATGGAGGAAGATTAACTCTACTCAAAGCTGTACCGCAAGCTGTCCCTACCTTTTACTTATCAGTTTTTAAACTCCCTAAAGCAGTTGCTAATATCAAGGAGAGGTCTATGAGGAATTGTTTATGGAATGGTGAGGATAAACCCAGTCAAATGGGATTTAGTCTTCTCTACCTACCTATCATTTCAATCCCACACTAGATTAAAATTAGGAAATGGACACCTAATCCGTTTTTGGGAAGATTAATGGCTGGGTAATGAATGCCTCAAACACATGTTCCCATCATTGACACTTTAAGTTGGAACTTCCACCTAGATAGAAACCTATCCCATAGAGCCAATGATGAGATTGCCAGTCTCCTGGAATGCCTAAATTCTGTCTCTCTTTCATGACATTAATAGGGTGATCTGGCTGGGCACACCAAACAATCTTTTCACATCCAAGTCCTTTTACCTATACCTCAGTCAAAACAATCAGCAGACCAATACTTTTAACCCTGCCAACTTTATCTGAAAGTACATGTACCATCAAAGGTCAAAATTATGGGTTGGTTGATATCTCATTATAAAATTCGTTGTGCTGATGTATTACAGAGGCGACAACCTTTCTTGGCCTTATCCCCAAATTGGTGTTCTATGTACAGGAAGAATGATGAAACAGTTAGGCACCTGGTTTGGGAATGTGAAGTTGTGAGAAGTCTTTGGTGCAGTTGGCCAGACTCATTTCCTAGATTTCCACTTCCACTTGTCGATGAACCTTTCAGTTTTCCTAACAGCTCTGTCCTTAGTGGAGCTCTCAAGAATTACTGGAGAATTTTGTTTTTTGTAGTGATATAGTGCATCTGGAAAGAAAGAAATTGCAGAATTTTTTATAATATTGATCATAGTGTGGATCATATATGGGAAAACTCTGTGTATTTTTTTGCTTTATGGATCAGTTCATGTAAATTGTCTAGGAACTATAGTTTAAATGATTGGAGTAGGAACTGGCAGGGGATTCTAGAAATGATATAATGATCTTGTAACTTTTTATACTATGTTTTTAGATGATATCTCATCCTCTGAAAACACTTACTTGATGTTAACACAACCTTCTTTATATAATACAATACATATGTTTCCTGTCAAAAAAAATTAAAAAAACATCTAACCATCTCATTCCATATGGAATTTGTTTCGGACTCCAAATTATATTTCCCATTAGTTATTAGGTCATTTGAACTTCCAATTATTTGCCCTTTTAGTACATAGTTTTTTCTGCAATTCACACTTTTTTTTCTTTAATTTCATAATGCATAATCTAAACAATTAATCTATATTTCCAAATTCTAGTAAAACTTTCTCCTAGGATCAACTTAAAATGCTTACACATTGTTCAGTCTATCCTATTGATAAGTAGAGAGTCATTTGTCTGCTACCAGCCCCACTTTTAAAAGTCACCAAGGTGTGCTTGGTAGGTTAGAAAATAGTGTTTGACAAGAAAATTTTCTCACGGTTGGTTACTTGGTTAGTTATTCAATTGGATAACTATGTTTTCCTCAAATTTAGCTGTAGAGAAATTTTCTGGTGAGAAAATCTTTTTCACACCTCCCTACCTGAGATAATTATAGTGAGGAAACTTTTTTCTCACCTCTTTTACCAACCAAACACTACAAAACATAAATTTTTCAAGAAAATCACTAATTTTCTCAACAACCAAACACACCCGAAGTGCTATTTTCCCGTCTTAAATTATGGACCCACAATTACAAAATCATATCCTAGTACAAATTTTAAGATTGGTTTCCTACAACATTCTCCTAGCCAAATCCAAGCCTTTGAAGAACTTAGTTATCTTCTTCTTCCACTAGCTTTCCCAATGTATAGTAATGAATTCCTTAAAAGTACTGTTAGATCCTCATGAACTCCTTGAAAGTAACCCATCCATGTTGTCCAAAATTGTTTCTTAAATCCAAATAGTTTTTTATCTAGTCTTAAATGAGAAGCATAACTGCAAAAGAGGTTACTTTCATTTTCTACAAATATTAGAAAACAAATGAAAAACTATAATTCTAATTCAAATGGTGAAAGTTGCGGCATTTCTTTAGTGCAACAACAAAAATTTTAGCAGACAAACCTGACATAGTAGGGTTGAGTACTATGGGTGGTAGGATGATACATAGTCTAGACCCTTCAAACACTGTGCATTGGAAAAACCAACACAACCACAACCTTTTCCTTATCATGTGAAAAAATTGCATATCCAGAGTAAAAACAAACATTATATTCAATTACAAGCAGAGATTGTCACTCTCAAATATACGACACATTTAGGACAATTCTCTAGTAACATGCAACAAGTTTGATATGTAAATCTAGTATGTACATTTATGCTTCATGAGCTTTTGTTTTAACAGGCATGAGATCAATTGGAAATGTCACATGCAGTTAAGTCAACAGGGAAAAGAAGTGGGAGCCACAAGGCTTGAGCTGAAGCACAATTTTGTTTTTGATAAAAAAAAATAACCAACACAACTAGGAAGAATTGAAAAACAAATCTGAGATTAAACTTCATCTTAAAATTCAAAAGCAACCAGAATTTTTTACTTTTAATGAAACATTATCAAGCATACTCATGCGATACCGAACTCCAAACTGTGTCCACAGAAATCTAATTATTATTTGACAGGTTTCCAAGAAGAGAAGTTAAGATGGTAAATTAAATATAAGAACAAAACATATTTGTTAGCATAAGTTACTATGATGGTGCACAAAACGGAGGATAAATTGAAGATCCACACAAGGTTTTAGCAAGCAACATTCCAACTTATGATATTTGAGCCATACAAGATGTTAGCAAGCAACTATCCGAATTATGATATTTTGCAAAGTTAAATAGATACAATACTAAGAAACAAGGAGCAATGTTCATCTTTCTACTGTCTAGTGTGACACATCTTAGGCACAAGGATACACTGATCTTAATGAAGATTCTGAGCTCCATGCATATTTCATTCTAACGTAAGAAAAATACATAAATGCATCACCAAAGTCGAGACTTGCATGAATCTCACAATCACTAAAAGACTATTTTCACATTACAATATATGCATGGTTGGATTAACCAAAGACTGCGTGTCTGTCACCATGGTTCGAAAATTCTCCGAAATTCGGAGAACTTCTACGAATTATTTCTCTTTTTTTACCATCGAAGTGCGAAGTGGATGTAAAATAAAAAATACAAAAATTAGCCGAAATAGTTCGATAAAATTCGACAAAATTCGATAAACTTCAATAAAATTTCTATTTTCAATTCAAAAATGCAAAAATTCAACAAGAAATTCGATAAAATTCGACAAAATTCGATAAAATTCAACAAAGTTTGGTGAAATTCGACAAAGAAGTAAAAAATGTTATTTCATTAATAAAAACAAAAAAATATCAATAATTATGTATTATTTTCAACTTCATCACCCAACATAGCAATATAAATTTTAAAAAATAATTTAATAAGCTAACAAATTATGTAGTTTATGGGATATGCTTTACCAAAAAGAGAATAAAAGAAGCAAAAAAATAAATAAATAAAGTTGAAATAAGATAAAAACTTAAAAATAAATTAGAAAAGATTCCAAAGCCATCTTCTTTTCATTAACTCTTATAAAACAAGATTAAAAAATAATACATTTAAATAATAAACTAATAAATTAAGCATGGTGGGATTCAAACTAGCAAAGTATATGGTTGAGAAGCAAGCCACCAAAAAACTAAATATCAAAACAAAGAAAATAAATTAAGACCAAAAGCCACCATTTCAAATTCATCAACCCACTTAATAAGATTGATTTTGTTAGGTCACTTATTGGTATTTTTATGAATTAAAAGTGTTTATTTATATTAGTTTTTTAGCTTATACTACAATAAATCTATATATTTAAGCATATATAAAAAAATTCTCTGAACTTCTCTAATTAGGAAATTTTTACAAAAATTCTCCATGTTAAATTAAACTTCTCCAAATTAATTCCAATTTTCAAGTGACCGAAGTCAAGTTGAAATCGAATTTTCGATCCTTGGATGTGCGTTAAACAATGTTAATGTAAAAACACATGTTTCAACCGATTATATTTATACTTTTATATGTGAAAAGTATTTATTTATGTTTGTTTTCATCATTTCTAATAGTAATTATGCATATTTTAACATCTATATAGAAATTCTTTAAACTTCTCTAAGTTGGCGAATTTTTACAATAGTTCTCCAAGACTTCTCAAACTTTCCCGAATTAATTCTGATTTTTAAAGGTCGAAGTGTCGGGCGAAATCAAAGTTTCAAACCTTGAGTAGTATTCCAAAATCTTGTGTTGGGCGCATACCCACAACCATGCTAGTATCATGAAGCGTAGACAATGGTATGTTGGGCTAAAGAAAAGAGTTCGGGTAACATAGGTCACTTTTGAGACATGCATTTTAACAGTAACGGTGATATAGAGTGTTGCGAACAATTATTTGTATGTAACATTTATACCTAACCTCACAAAAATTTCATTTCTAAATTATATAATTACTGTATGGTGACATATGTTACCCAGACTCGGGTATGGGTGTCGGCTACGGATACATATCTAGAGGTCTGACTTGTTCATTTTCAAATTCGAGGATACGGGGACTCGACTATATTATATATTGTTCTTTCCTTTCTTCTTCTTTTCACTCATTTATTGTCCATTTTGTTCTCCCACTCAAGTGAATTTTACCTATTAGTCATTATATTCTTTCATGTTTTATCTTCTTTCCATTGGAGACTCTACATAGCAATATTCTAAAATCAAAAGTGTCGGACACGGGTACGTCGGGCTAAAGTAAAGAGTCCAAGCAACATAGGTGGTGATGACTAGCAACACAGCCTTGAAAGAAATCATTCCATCACTGGCAATTTCTATCAATACTAGTATGCTAATGATCACTTGGTTGTATCAGGAATATAAAAGGAGGGGGGGCAAACCTTGTAAGCCAATATATTTTCCCAAGTAGACAAATCATTTTGACTTGGCAAGTTCTGCAAAATGAACTTTCCAGCATTCCATAGTTTGTTGGTAAAGGCCTTATTTGAAGCCAATCTCTCAGTAGACAAATTTAGGTCCTGAAACACATTGAGAACATAAAGTTGTATACTAGTGGGAAAAAAAGTCATGCTAATGTAGACCATTCAAATGTTGAAGTAGAGATGCGGATGTGCAACATTGCAAAAATTCTACAATTGGAATGCAACACATACCTGACCAGTTGTTCCCAATGCTAGTGAAAATCTTAAAGCATCTGTCCCATACTCCCTGATAGTATCAATTGGATCTATAACGTTCCCCAATGTTTTGGACATTTTTCGTCCCTAGATCAACACAGTAGAAAAAACAACCCCATGTATCAGGAATAAGAACAAGCTAAGCAGTAATATGAACAAGAAACATTAAGAAGTGACACCAACTTTCCAATATCATGCAAGACAAAATTAAAGGTGATGAAATTTACAAATAAGTCACACCTTGCCTCTTAGTGTAGCAGAAGCTTGAACCAATTTTATTGCAGCTTGTTAAGGCACTTAGAGTAAAAGCAATTGGAGACTCGTCAAAGGAAGAAGACTATAGAAAACACATTTACGATATTGAGTTGCTTGTGCTATACTAATATTAGATGTAGATGAGTAGATCTTGGATGTTTTCTTTCAAATGTCTTGAACTCTGCTTCGAAGTGATTCTTTACTGGGTGTTCTGCTTTTCTGCTTAATTCTCTTCCCTATTATCATTGTTCTTAGCCTTTATCCTTACTAGTTAGCTAGTCCATGATAGTAAGCTTAGGGTAGCAATTTGGAACATAGGACAACTAATATGTAAAGGAATGGAGATTGTAGACACTATGATTAGGGCACAGTAAATATAATATGCTTACAAGAGACCAATTGGTGAAAGATCTAGAAAAATAGAGAATATCTATTTAAACTATATTATACTGGGAAACATAAAAGTAGAAATGGAGTAGGAATAATTATATACAAGAACTTTAAAGAATATATTGTTAAGGTAACTACGTGAGCATTAGAATTACATCAAAACTTATAATTGAAGATAACATACTAAGTACATATGCCCCCAAAAGGATTATAGCAACAGACTAAAACACAATTTTGGGAAGGCATGAATGAAGTAATTCAAGAAATAGCCAAGGAGAAAAAATATATATGCGAGGAGATTTTAATGGATATGTAGGCAAAGAGAGGGTTGGATATAAAGTGATGCATGGAGGATATGGATTTGGAGAAAAGAATGAAGCTAAAGTGAGCTTACTAAATTTTGCAATATCATATGACCTTATAATAGCAAACACTTATTTTAGAAAGCAAGATGAACATTTAATAACATTTTAAAATGGCTCTAAAAAAAGCCAAATAGACTTTTTCTTAACAAGAAAGTTTAATAAAGTAGAATGTAAACACTATGTCATTTTAGAAGAAAGTTTAATTTCACAACATAGAATAATGGTAACAGATGTATGTGAAAAAAAGAAATCTAAGAAAACAAATAAAATTATCCACCCAAGAATTAAATGGTGGGATTTGAAAGAAGAAAAACTAGTAATATTTAAAGGGAAGCTAGTAACAGGAATGACATTGCATATAGATGATGACCCCAACCACCTGTGGTATAAAGTCACTAAATGCAGAAAAAAAAAAAAAAATTGTAGCAAAAGAGGTTCTAGGAGAATCAAAGGGGGTAGGAATGTGAAGGAAACAAACTTGGTGTTGGAATGAGGGAGTTCAAACTGCATTAAGACATAAAATGGCAAACTATAAAACATGGCCACAAGATAGGTATGAGGAAAGTATTAAAACTTTAAGGGATGCAAAAAAGAAAGCTAAAAAAGCGGTAAGTAATGCTAAACTTACATAGAAAAGAAGGTGAAAAAGACTATATAAATAAACTATCAAAACTATGAGAAAGAAAAACCAAACATCTTCATGGAATGAAAAATCGACATAATTCTCCAAATTTTCAGTGAATTTTATCGATTTTCAATCATTGAATTACATGTAATCGAAGTATTACAAAAATTGTATCAAAGTTGGGCAAAATATCAAAATAATCTGTAAAACACAAAAAAATCCTAGTATTTTTAGCTTTTCAAATACGGAAAAAGGAAAAAAAAAAATCAATGCTGACTTCAGCTTTTGGTAGAAAATATTCCTAAAGAATAGAACCATATGAGAGATTCAAGTACAATTTCATGTCATTGATAGAAACTAAAGAATCACTAAGAAGCAAAATAAGACTTAAAAAAACTATTAAAACAAAAATGAACATGTCATTTATAAACAATGTATAATTAATCCTCGTGTCTCCTACATATGCTAAGTATAAAAGTCATAAAATAGTTTGTTACTCTTGCAATATGCATCAAGTAATAAAAAGATCATAATCATACTTTAAACCATTATATTTCGTAATTTAATGAGTTTTAAGTATATAATTATGTTTATTTCAGCATATCTAAAAGAAAAATTAATCTATTCAACATTAAAATAGAATTCTTTATACTTCTCTCTAATCTCTTTTACAAAAAATCTCCTTGTTGGCTTGTTGAATTGAACTTCTCCAAAATTAATTTCAAATTTTAAGAGACCGAATGCTTTTGAATTTTTAATCCTTCAACATCTTAATTATATTTAATGAACTAAAAATGAAGATCAAATAGCTAAAATAAGAGATCGAAGAAAGATGAAAAACTTTTTTTGAAAAATTATTTAATAAAAATTGTTTAGAAAGCTTAAGCGTAGGACATGATAACTTAGGGTAACTAATGAAAATAAATTCTTTAGTAGAATTAGCATGCTTGAGATA
This sequence comes from Paratinospora sagittata, assembly GCA_035771175.1. Taxonomy (NCBI): domain Eukaryota; kingdom Viridiplantae; phylum Streptophyta; class Magnoliopsida; order Ranunculales; family Menispermaceae; genus Paratinospora; species Paratinospora sagittata. The sequence continues at coordinate 12,928,252 of CM069609.1, read as the reverse complement.
AAAAATAAAAAAAAATGTTCAAAGAAAAATGAAAATCAATTGCTTTAGGACCATAAGTTATTTCTATTAAGATTTGGAAGGGCTTAGGGAAAACTAGAGTCTTATGGTTAACCAAATCGTTCAATAAAAATGTAGAAACTAAAAGAATTGTTGATGATTGGAGAAAAAACATCTTAATACCTATATATAAAGATAAAGGAGATATTTAAAATTGTGCAAATTATAGTGGGACTAAATTAATAAGTCATATGATGAAATTTTAGAAAAGAGTAAGAGATTACCAAGTAAGTGCTGAAACCTTAGCGTTGAACAACCAATTTGGATTTATGTCTAAGAGATCAACCATGAAAGCTATTTATTTATTAAGGAGGTTGTAGAGGTATAGGGAGAGGAAGAAAGCATTGTTGTCAAAATCGTGAAACGAAATTGAATAATTTTCATGCTTGATAATTTGGAGTTGTGAATAGATTCACAATACAAATGTGCACCGTATGCATTTATGTATCAAGTATAAAAAGACATTAGTGTTTGTTTAGCTTATTATTGATTCGAACCAATTCACTACAATTCAACTAGCAATTTGGTTCGATTTACTTATGATTCGCTACCAATTAAGATTGATTCACTCTCGACTCACAATTATAGCGACTTAGAAATTCGATTCAAATTGTTTTGGGCTGAATTGAATCGTCAATTGTACAATCTTGTGATTTGAATCGTGATTCTAACAACTATAGAAGAAAGACATTCACATGGTATTTAGTAATCTAAAGAAAGCCTACGATAGAGTACCTAGAGAAATAATATGGTGCATTTTAGGGAGAAAATGTGCTATAAATAGAGACAATAAACATTGTAAGAACAATAGGAGAAACTAATGAGTCCCCAATTACAGTAGGTTTACACCACGGATCTTCCATGGAGTATGTTATTTGTTGGTAGAATGCACCATATTATTTCTCTAAAACGCCTATGATAGAGTACCAAGATGTTCCATGGAGTATGTTATTTGTTGATAATAAAGTGTTAATTGCTGAAATTAAATTTGAAGTAAAGACCAAGCTAAAGTTTCTAGAGAGGCTCTAGAATCTAAAGCGCTTAAGGTTACTAAAACTATGAATACACTAAATGTAATTTTAGCAGAATTAGAGATAAAGAGACAGCGAAAATTGAAAGCCATTAGATACCAAAGTGCTCTTATCTGAGTTGAGTGGAGTGAAGGGAACGACTAATGAAAGAAGTTGTGGGCTTCTAAGGAGCGGGATAAATTGTTGGAATTCCATGAAAGAGTCCTGGGAGCCAAGATGCATGTCAATTATGAGGAGAAAGAGGTAAGGATGTGAACCATAGAGTTAAAGTGGAACGGGTTAAGTGGAGGACTACTCCTAAAGGATTATATGATCGACGCATTCCATCGAAGTTGAAAGGAAGATTTTGTAAAACTGTTATTAGGCCAATCATGCTCTACAGAATAGAATGTTGAGGAATAAAGAAACAACATGTGAGCAAACTAACTGTAACGAAAATGTGAATGTTAAGTTGTATATATGGTAAAATATTAAAAGATAAAATTGAAATAAGATTATTCAAGAAATGGTAGGAGTAGCTCCAATCGAAATAAAATTAGAAAAAAAAAAAAAAAACTAGTTAAAGTGGTTTGGGAACATATAAAAAAGACCTTGGATGCACCAATTAAGAAGAGTGACCTATTAATAATCCAAGGTAATGATAAAGATAGGAGAAGACTTAAAAAGAAACATGAACAAAGATAATTAAGACAAATAACTACTTGTTATTTAAATGTCAACTTCGCCTTAGCCTTGACAGAGGAAAATGGAGAAAACAGATTTGTGTAGTCAGTTCCATCTCCCATGTAGTTGGGAAAAAAGGCTTAGTTAAGTTGAGTTGAGTTGAAGTTGGCTGGTGCTATTTTCAGTTTATAGCATCTCTTTTCTTTTTCTTTTTTTCCATACTAACAAAAATTTGAATGCACCACAAACTTAGGTCAATTAAAGTTCAGAACTAATTTAGGAATTTTAGTTCCACAAGGAGAGTTTGTAATGGCCTAGTATTCGAACAAATACATTGTATGTGATTTTTGTTAATTATTGATTTAATAAAATAAATATTTTATAAGAATGAAATATGTATGTTTAGGTCTTTTGATGTAAACATCAGAATAAAGTTGTTTCATATAGTTCAAAAATAAAAAAATAAAGGTATCTCAGTGTTGGAAATTAGGAAAGATACTATTGGATTTCAAGTTACATATTTAGCTTGCTACTAAAATAAAGATATTGCTGATATTGTTGGATTCTAAGTTTAGTATGTTATTGAGATGCCAAGTTTAGAATGCTACTTATATGATGCTAGATTCCAATTTTGTATTTAAAGTTTTCTCTCTTGTGTAAATACAAATCTATCAATCTCTGTAAAATAGGAAAGCCAATATACATATTTCTATTCCTATTATTTGTACACTTCTATAAGAAGTAATTTGTGTAACCATTAATTATCAGTCAATATACAAAGAATTTATATTATCAATTCTCAATTTCTGTTGATATGGTATCAGAGCCCTAATTTCATCACCACTTGGAATTTTTCAGTCTTCATTACAGTTTGCTAACATCACCATCGTCGCTGTCATCACCTTCGTATGATCACCACTTCGGATATTTTGTTACAAACCCTTGTGATTTCGTTAGCAGAAGCAGAGACAACTTCCTTTAACAAAGAGCAAATGGATCATATTCTCAAACTGTTAAAGTCCAATTCCTCATCTGGTATTTCTAGTGCTTCTCTAGCTCAAACAAGTAGTGAACAAAATGCCCTATCGTGCCATTTACATTCTGCCCCTTGGATCATTGATTCAGGTGCATCTGACCACATGACAAGTTTTTCTCATTTATTTAGCACTTATTCACCATGTTCTGGTAGTGAAAAAATTAAAATTGCCGATGGAAGCTCCTCACCAATTGCAGGGAAAGGCCTAATAAAATTATCTGAGAATATAGATCTTAAATATGTCCTCCATGTTCCTAAACTTGCTTGTAACCTTTTGTCTGTGAGCAAATTATCCAGAGATTCTAATTGTCGTGTTACTTTCTTTGATTCCTACTGTGAATTTCAGGACTAGAGCTCGGGGAGGATGATTGGCAGTGCTAAGATGATCGATGGTCTTTACTATTTTGAAGATAACCTCTTCAATAATTGTTGAGATTTGTTTCCTGTACAGATTTATTTCCTTTACGGATTTATTTCCTTTAAGGACAGATGATAATTTTAGTAAGACGTTTTATACAGCAGTTACTAAAATTGTAATTATAGCTATATGTACGTAGCCCTGTATGTCTATATATATGGAGTCCCTCTATTAAAACAGTACACAAGAATAAATATCCTTTCTCTTCTCCCGTGGATGTAAGCCATAAAGCCGAACCACGTTACATCTTGTGTCGTTCATTATTTTATTTTCTTAACATGGTATCAGAGCCCTAGTTTCTATTACTGGAAAATTTGTTTCGGCCTTCATCGTCGAAATCATCATTTTCGGCCTTCATCGCCGGAATCGTCTTGGGTGGCCTTCATAGTTGTCGCTGCCGGAACATTCATCACTGTCGCTGCCTTCATCGCTAGCGTGGAAACCACGTCGCCGTCGTCGTCAGTGCTGCTGTTGCTGCTGCCGCTACAACTGGATCACACAGTCTTCGTCTTCGTCGGACTCTTCTTCTTCTTCTTCAACTTCATCGCAACTGCTGCTGCCCTTGCAACTCGATTCTCTCAACACCGCCATCATTTTCATCGTCATCGCCACCACTGTCAAAAAACCTTTGTTGTTTCATTGCTGTCGCTGCGTAACCTTCGTCGTCTCTGCTAATGCTGCCGCTGGATCGCACATCACTGTCGTCAGAACCATCAGCTGGTTCGTGCTGTTTTAAGAAACCCCGATCGTCGCTGCCACTGTCGCGGGTTCATCCACTTCGTCGACAACTTCCTCTTCGTCGGACAACTGAATCGCCTGCAAATCGCAATCCTTATCCTCTCTTTGATCTCTCACTGTTCATCGTCATCTTCACTCTCTACAACTCAATCCTCGTCATCGTCATCTTCACTCTATGCAACTCAATCCTCGTCATCTTCACTTTGATCTCTTGTCAATCCTCGTCTCCACTGTTGAAACTTTCCCAGTCTTCTGTTCGATCACCATCATCATCTTCTTCCTCCTACTCCATCGTCCCTCCTGCTCCATCGTCATCTTCTTCCTCCTTCGTCTTTCTTTTGTCTTCTTTCGTCTTTCTTCTTTCTTCTTTAGATCTTAAAAAAAAAAAAAAAAATTGTCGGTTACTTCCGGAACATTGCAGACAGAAGAATCAATTGATAAAATGGAGAAAGGAGAACTACCAAACATTCAAGCAGCCTACAGACTTGATGGAAAAAATTATTTGAAGTGGTCTCAGCTGGTACGTACTTTTCTGAAGGACAAAAGAAAATTAAGTCATTTTTTGGGTACTGAACCTACACCTGGAGATCCTAAGTTTAAAGCATGGGATAACGAAGATGCTTCTATAATGGCATGGCTATGGAATTCAATGGCGCCAAATATTAGTGATACATGCATGTTTCCAACTACCGCCAAAGACATTTGGGATGTCGTTCATCAGACATACTCTAAAGCCCATGATGCAGCCCAAGTGTATGAAATCAAAGTGAAAGTTGGAACAACAAAGCAAGACAACATGACGGTCACTGAATATGCCAATGTATTGAAAAATCTCTGGCAAGAACTTGACCATTATAGGTGTATTGAGACTAAATGCCCTGCATAAGCTGTAATTTTAAAGAACTATATTGAGAAGGATCGAGTCTATGACTTCTTGGTTGGACTCAATGCAGAGTTTGATCAAGTAAGAGTTCAAACTCTCAGCAAAGAGTTGTTAACTCTGAATGAGACTATCTCCGCTATCCGGACTGAAGAAAGTAGAAGAAGTGTTATGCTCACACCTCAGAAGTTGGAAGGCTCAGCTATGGTCGCCAATCGGGGAAATGATCAGAAGACACACACTCCGCGCGCTGAATCATCAAAGGTCCCAAATCAAGACAATAGGGACAATCTAAGGTGTACTTATTGTCAGAAGACTAGACATACCAGGGAGAAGTGTTGGAAACTTCATGGCAAGCCTTCAACTTCCAGTAAAGAATGGGGTTACAAAGGAGGACAGCAGAAAACCAGTGGACAAATACATCTGTCTACTGAACAAACAGTTGCAGCCTCCCCGGTGCAAGACGGATTCAGCCAAGACGATATTGAAAGATTGAAATCTTTGCTTGGCACTCTTGACAAACCCTCAGGTACTTGTTCATTGGCCCATTCAGGTAATTTTCCTATTTCTATTGGATTTAACGTCTCGGATAAATCTTTTGCTAACTCTTGGGTTATAGATTCTGGTGCAACTGATCACATGACCAATTCTCCCAATATATTTCATACCTACAACCCATGTCCTAGTAGTCGGAAAATAGCCACAGCTGATGGATCCTTAACCATAGTTGCTGGTATAGGTGATGTTCACATTAGCCCCACCCTTACACCCAGAAATGTTCTTCATGTTCCTAAACTATCTACTAATCTTATCTCTATTAAAAAACTGACCCATGATCCGAGTTGTAATGTCACCTTCTTCCCTACTTACTGTGCATTTCAGGACCAGGACTTGGGGACGATGATTGGGCATGCTAAGGAACAGGACGGGTTATATTACCTTGAGACACCAGTACATCCTATCAAGAGTACCACTTCATTTCTCTCTGAGCACAAACTTTCCAATTAAGAAAAACTATGGCTCCATCATCGCCACCTTGGCCATCCTTCTTTTCGATCTGTTAAAATCATGTTTCCTTTTTTGTTTCAATCTCTGAATGTTGAAGATTTTCACTGTGAAGTGTGTGAACTTGCAAAACACAAACGTATATCTTTTCCACTTAATAATGACAGAAGTTCAGATCCTTTTGATCTCATTCATAGTGATATTTGGGGTCCCTCTCCAATACCTAATGTTTCTGGAACGTGATGGTTTGTGTCCTTTACTGATGATTGTACTAGAGTCTCGTGGAGATTCTTATTAAAACAAAAATCCAATGTGAACTTTATTCTCCCTTCCTTCCATAACATGATACACACCCAGCTTGGTGCTAAAATCAAGAGATTTCGATCTGACAATGCTAGAGACTATTTTAATCAAACATTGACCAACTACTTCCAAACCGAGGGAATGCTTCATGAATCATCCTGTGTTTACACTCTACAACAAAATGGAGTTGCTGAAACAAAAAAAAAACGGTCACCTACTTGATACAACCCGAGCCTTTTTATTTCAGAATAATATGCCTAAGTCCTATTGGGGGGAAGTTGTCCTTACTGCAACACATCTTATTAACCGTTTACCATCCCGGACCCTAGATTTCAAAAGTCCTATGGAAACGCTACGTCAATTTTATCCTAAGCTTAAAATCTCCAATAATCTTATACCTAAAATATTTGGGTGTGTTTCATTTGTCCATGTTCACCAACCCAACAGGGGAAAGTTGGACCCTAGAGCTCTTAAGTGTGTTTTTGTGGGATACTCTTCCACTCAAAAGGGATATAAATGCTATCATCCGCCATCAAAGAAATTATTTGTCTCCGCCGATGTCACTTTCTGTGAACCAGAGCCTTATTTTTCCGCTCCTCCTCTTCCAGGGGAGAATGTCATCATGGAAGATAAGGATCGGAACTCCCTTGATAACCCTTTTGATTCTTTTGACCCCTTTACCCTCCAACAAACCAAGGGCAAAAAGTTCTCCTAAAGATACACCATTGCCAATGAAGTAACAATATACATAATTTGTCCCATGAGGTTTGAACAAAAAGTGGAGTTGAGAGAACTACTTTTCTCATTATTCCTTAAAATGCTTTTTCTTTTCTTCTCTGAATATTACTTCGCAAACCCAACCAAACCACTGACTTAACAACTCAACAAATGGCAGCACAACAAAAATTGAGATCCAAAGGAAAATCAAGGAGGAAGACCACACAAAATTGCAAATATTAGCAGGTAATACAAGTGACGGTGATTGCAAACTAAAAATCTTCTCCTGGTGATAAATTTTGATTATCTAAAGTTTTTAGTGGCTTTCCCAAAATTCGAGCATATGGAAAATAGATTTCCAAGGTGTTTTGCTACAAAATAGTGGAAAACAAATTATGAGGATTCTTTTCTTCTTTCCTTTGACTTTGAGGGTGTTTTGCTATGATAGTTGAATGGAGTTCATCCCTCTCAACTTAATGGGCTTTTTAGACTCGATTCTCAAGATTTTATGGTTGCAAGGTAATGACGACAAACTCATCCACTAAGATATTAATGCCATACCTAAAAACTATTAGTTTTGCCTATTTTTTATTCATTTTCTTATATTCATCAATAGATTAATTAGATTTGATATGTTCATGATCGAAACATGTTGTACTAGGTACTCAAAAGATGGTGGATTGTGGATTTTGAGCCATGAATTTGTACCAATTCTGGTTCTTTTGGCTCATTTTCTCTTTAGCCATAGCTTTTATTCAACTTGTGGGGTTTGGGAAGTAGATCTTAACCTTCTGACTAAGAGAGGAGAATCTAATTCCCTTCTGACAGAAATAAGTCAAAAACACAATCCTTTAGGAAGCCTTGAGAAAAGGAAGGATTTTAGTTTGGTTGTAAGATTTGTTAAGTATACCTTTGGGCGCAAAAGAGCATGCCAAAATTTAATGGTGGAGCAATTTCCAATGATGATTAGACTAGTCCATCATTAAATCTTAGTTTTAAGATTTTTCAGCTATCTAGATGACAAAAAAACCACAAAGAATCATTCTTTAGGAATTCAGTGTGAGACTTCCTAACCAATAGACCATTCTTAATGTTAAGAAAAATAAAATAATAAACGACACAAGATGTAACGTGGTTCGGCTTTATTGCCTACATCCACGGGAGAAGAGAGAGGATATTTATTCTTGTGTAATGTCTTAATGGAGGGACTCCATATATATAGACATACAGGGCTATGTACTTATAGCTACATTTACAATTTTAGTAAATCCTTAAGGAAATAAATCCTTAAGGAAATAATTCTGTACAGGAAACAAATCTATACAGGAAATAAATTTGTATAGGAAACAAATCTCAACAATAGGAAACAAATCTCAACACTCCCCCTCAAGCTGGTGAATAAAGGTTTACCATTCCCAGCTTGGACACATTTGCTTGAAATGCAGTATGATTTAACCCTTTAGTGAGCATATCGGCGAGCTGATTATTGGTAGACACATATGGAGTACAGATCAACCCACTATCGAGCTTCTCTTTAATAAAGTGTCTATCAATCTCTATATGCTTGGTTCGATCATGTTGAACTGGGTTATGGGCAATGCTAATTGCAGATTTATTGTCACAATAGAGTCTCATAGGGCCATTCCAGTGTATCTTCAAATCTGTCAAAATTATTTGCAACCATAATAGCTCACAAACCCCTTGTGCCATTGCTCGGAATTCTGCTTCAGCACTAGATCTGGCCACTACATTCTGTTTTTTACTTCGCCATGTCACCAAATTCCCACCAAGAAACGTACAATATCCAGTAGTTTATCTTCTGTCAACTACTGAATCAGCATAGTCTGAATCAGTATATGCTTCAAGAACCATTCCTGTGTGTCGTTTAAAAAAGATCCCTGTCCTGGAGTCCCTTTAAGATACTGTAGAACACGATTAGCCGCTTGCAAATGAATATCTTTAGGATTGTGCATGAACTGACTTATTACACTCACTGCATATGCAATATCAGGTCTTGTGTGAGAGAGATAGATGAGTCTTCCTACTAGTCTTTGATACATCTCTTTATTAACAGTCAGCGCTTCTTCAGCTTCTCCAAGCTTGTGATTAAGATCAATAGGAGTATTCATTGGTTTGCATGCTAGCTTCCCTGTTTCTTTAAGAAGTCTGTAATGTACTTCTGTTGAGAGATAAAGATTCCATGTTTAGAGTGTGCCACTTCAATCCCTAGGAAGTATTTCAATCTCCCTAATTCCTTGATCTCAAATTCCTCGGTCAAACACCGCTTCAAATTTTGTCTCTCGTTCTCATTGTTTCCTGTCATGATGATGTCATCAACATACACTAATAGAGCTGTAACTCCCCCTGAAGTCGAGTGCTTAATAAACAGAGTGTGATCTCCTTGGCTTTGTTTATATCCCATACTTGTCATTACTTTGGAAAACCGACCAAACCATGCCCTCGGAGATTGCTTAAGTCCATACAGGGCCTTTTTAATTTGCACACTTTATCTGTGGTGCCAAATCCTGGAGGCACTTCCATCTAGATTTCTTCCTCTAAATCCCCATGTAAAAATGCGTTTTTTACATCAAATTGTTGCAGATCCCAGTCATAATTAGCTGCCAATGACAAAAGAAGTCTCACAGTATTCATTTTTGCAACTGGAGCAAATGTCTCTTGATAGTCCACACCATATGTCTGAGTATATCCTTTGGCTTCCAATCTTGCCTTGTAGCGCTCTAGGGACCCATCTGCTTTGTATTTTACTGTATAAACCCATTTGCATCCAACAGGTTTCTTTCCTGGAGGCAAGTCTACCAACTCCCATGTTGTATTTTTCTCCAGGGCTTCCATTTCCACATTCATAGCTTGTTTCCAATTTGTATTAAATAAAGCCTCGGATAATGACGTAGGAGTCTGGATATTATTTAGGCTGGTAAGGAAACTCTTTTGGGTTTGTGAGAACTTCTCAAAGGATACAACATGAGATAATGGATACAAGGGATGTTTAGTGCATTCCCTTGTTCCCTTTCTAATGGCAATGGGAAGGTCATTGTCAGGTTCAGAGGCTAAAAGAACATTGTTAGTTTCAGGAACTAATGAAATTTGTAAGGAGGGTTCAGGGTTTGTTACCTCATTCTCAGGGATTGGTTCAGATTCTTGAGCTTGCATCGGTTCAGGAGCTGCGGCTTTATTCCTTGAGTACACTTGTCCAGTCATCCGATCCTTAGGTTCGTCGTTGGGTACAGGGGGTGTAGGAGAATTCAGGTTTGGTTTGTCGGAGGGTAAAAGGGTCAAAAAGGTCAAAAGGGTTATCAAGGAAGTTCCGATCCTTATCTTCCATGATGACATTCTCCCCCGGAAGAGGAGGAGCGGTAAAATAGGGCTCAGGTTCATAGAAAGTGACATCGGCTGAGACAAAAAATTTCTTGGATGGCGGATGATAGCATTTATATCCCTTTTGAGTGGAAGAGTATCTGACAAAAACACACTTAAGAGCTCTAGGGTCCAACTTTCCCCTGTTGGGTTGGTGAACATGGACAAATGAAACACACCCAAATATTTTAGGTATAAGATTGTTGGAGATTTTAAGCTTAGGATAAAATTGACGTAGCTTTTCCATAGGACTTTTGAAATCAAGGGTCCGGGATGGTAGACGGTTAATAAGATGTGTTGGAGTAAGGACAGCTTCCCCCCAATAGGACTTAGGCATATTATGCTGAAATAAAAAGGCTCGGGTTGTATCAAGTAGGTGACCGTTTTTTCTTTCAGCAGCTCCATTTTGTTGTGGAGTGTGAACACAGGATGATTCATGAATGATCCCCTCAGTTTGGAAGTAATTGGTCAATGTTTGATTAAAATAGTCTCTAGCATTGTCAGATCGAAATCTCTTGATTTTAGCACCAAACTGGGTGTGTATCATGTTATGGAAGGTAGGGAGAATAAAGCTCACATCGGATTTTTGTTTCAATAAGAATATCCACGAGACTCTAGTACAATCATCAATAAATGACACAAACCATCGCGCTCCAGAAACATTAGGGATTGGAGAGGGACCCCAAATATCACTATGAATGAGATCAAAAGGATCTGAACTTCTGTCATTGCTAAGTGGAAAAGATATACGTTTGTGTTTCGCAAGTTCACACACTTCACAATTAAAATCTTCAACATTCAGAGATTTAAACAAAAAAGGAAACATGATTTTAACAGATCGAAAAGAAGGATGGCCAAGGCGGCGATGATGGAGCCATAGCTTTTCTTTATTGGAAAGTTTGTGCTCAGAGAGAAATGAAGTGGTACTCTTGTTAGGATGTACTGGTGTCTCAAGGTAATACAACCCGTCCTGTTCCTTAGCATGTCCAATCATCGTCCCCAAGTCCTGGTCCTGAAATGCACAGTAAGTAGGGAAGAAGGTCACATTACAACTCAGATCATGGGTCAATTTTTTAATAGAGATAAGATTGGTAGATAGTTTAGGAACATGAAGAACATTTCTGAGTGTAAGGGTGGGGCTGATGTGAACATCACCTATACCAGCAACTGTGGTTAATGATCCATCAGCTGTGGCTATTTTTCGACTACTAGGACATGGGTTGAAGGTATGAAATATATTGGGAGAATTGGTCATGTGATCAGTAGCACCTGAATCTATAACCCAAGAGTTAGCAAAAGATTTATCCGAGACGTTAAATCCAATAGAAATAGGAAAATTACCTGAATGGGCCAATGAACAAGTACCTGAGGGTTTGTCAAGAGTGCCAAGCAAAGATTTTAATCTTTCAATATCGTCTTGGCTGAATCCGTCTGTCACCGGGGAGGCTGCAATTGTTGGTTCAGTAGACAGATGTGCTTGGCCACTGGTTTTCTGCTGTCCTCCGTTGTAACCCCAGTCTTTACTGGAAGTTGAAGGCTTGCCATGAAGTTTCCAACACTTCTCCCTTGTATGTCTAGTCTTCTGACAATAAGTACACCTTAGATTGTCCCTATTGTCTCGATTTGGGACCTTTGATGATTCAGCGCGCGGAGTGTGTGTCCTCTGATCATTTCCCCGATTGGCGATCATAGCTGAGCCTTCCAACTTCTGAGGTGTGAGCATAACATTTCTTCTGCTTTCTTCAGGCCGGATAGCAGAGATAGTCTCATTCAGAGTTAGTAACTCTTTGCTGAGAGTTTGAACTCTTACTTGATCAAACTCTGCATTGAGTCCAGCCAAGAAGTCATAGACTCGATCCTTCTCAATATAGTTTTTTAAAATTACAGCATCTGCAGGGCATTTAGTCTCAATACACCTATAATGGTCAAGTTCTTGCCAGAGATTTTTCAAGACATTGGCATATTCAGTGACTGTCATGTTGCCTTGTTTTGTTGTTCCAACTTTCACTTTGATTTCATACACTTGGGCTGCATCATGGGCCTTAGAGTATGTCTGATGAACGGCATCCCAAATGTCTTTGGCAGTAGTTAGAAACATGCATGTATCGCTAATATTTGGCGCCATTGAATTCCATAGCCATGCCATTATAAAAGCATCGTCGTTATCCCACGCTCTAAACTTAGGATCTCCGGGTGTAGGTCCAGTGCCCAGAAGATGACTTAGTTTTCCTCTGCCCTTCAGAAAAGTACGAACCAGCTGAGACCACTTCAAATAATTTTTTCCATCAAGTCTGTAGGCGGCTTGAATGTTCGGTAGTTCTCCTTTCTCTATTTTATCAACTGTTTCTTCTATCTGCACTGTTTCGGAAGTAACCGACATTTTTTTTTTTTTTTTTTATATGTCGTTCTTCAAAGATGTGAAGAAGAAGAAACAGTTACAGACGAAGATAGATCTAAAAGTGAACAGTGAACAGTGATCGAAACAGTGAACAATGAACAATGAACAGTGAACAAAACCAGTGAACAGTGATAAGTGATCGAAACCAGTGAACAGTGATCAAAACCAGTGAACAGTGGTCGAACCAGTGAACAGCGATCGAGATGATGAACAGTGACAGAAATGGCGATCCAGATTGCGATTTAAATGACTATTCCGCAGCAGTTCCAGATCGCGATTGAAAAAGGAAAGAAAGAAGACGAAGATCTGCTGAAACCAAGGTTGAAGGATCGCGATTTTGCGAAGTTGTGGTGATCGATGATGAAGTTCTTGGCGATGAAGGCTAGAGATCTCGTCCCGGTGATAAAGGAAGCCGAGGATCTCCGCGAAGAAGACGATGAACAGTATTTTGAGTTCAGAGGCGTTGAAGACGATGAAGACTATGAACTTCAAGCCGAGGATCTCCGCGAAGAAGACGATAAACAGTACTTTGAGTTCAGAGGCGTTGAAGACGATGAAGACTATGAACTTCAAATGGAGGATTCCGGCAATGAAGGCCGACACCAATGATTTCGACGATGAAGGTCGAAACAGAGTTCCTAGTAATAAAAACTTAGGGCTCTGATACCATGTTAAGAAAAATAAAATAATAAACGACACAAGATGTAACGTGGTTCGGCTTTATTGCCTACATCCACGGGAGAAGAGAGAGGATATTTATTCTTGTGTAATGTCTTAATGGAGGAACTCCATATATATAGACATACAGGGCTATGTACTTATTGCTACATTTACAATTTTAGTAACTGCTATATTCCTTAAAGGAAATAAATCCTTAAGGAAATAATTTTGCACAGGAAACAAATCTATACAAGAAATAAATTTGTATAAGAAACAAATCTCAACAATAGGAAACAAATCTCAACACTTAATGCTATCCACTAGGTAAGTTTCATAAGCATGTTGCATTCATAACCTCCATCCTCCTAAAGCCCAAAACCAAACTTTCCTTGATAAGTCTGCACAAGGAATCACAACCGATAATAAAAAGAATTGTTTCTATGAGAGAAATTCCTGATTTTTGGAATTTGTTGTGCATCAAGCTTTCAATCAAAGCAAAAAATCAGGGAGAGAATGCCATAGAACTTGTTCAATTTAGATAACAATTGCATGGAACAAATTCAATTGGTTCAGCCTTTCCAATATAGGGAAGAAACATGCTTTTTAATGATTGAAGCTTGGATCTTAAACCTAATATATGATCACAATTGTTCACTAACAATGAGATTAAAAGCAACAGAATAATACTGAGTATAGGATTAGCTTGTCTAAAACCAGTTATGTTGCAAATGGCAATGGCCTTGCTCCTGGGGATACATGCAAAAAAGATATGATATGTGATGTTGTTAACTAAGGGCTGGACCATCAAGACAATCTTTGGAGAGGTCCCTTCAAGGTATGGGTTCTTTGGTTATTCCTTCAAGGATAATACTAACGGAGTAGATATTATCGTCACCTACAAATGAGCTTAATTTGAAACTTTGGTTTATGGAAAATTAGCTAAGCTATCATCCTGTTTAGAAGCCAAGCAAAACCAACAGTGTTCCTATTTTCTTTTCCTTTTTCTTATAGGAGAAAATAAGTAGTTAAATGGAGCAAGAATTTGCAATTTCACTTTCACATTAAAAAAAAAGGTTTAGATTAAAAAAATTAAACAAAAGCATTGAAATAATTAGCAACAAGTATAGCTAAACTCACTTGAGAGTCTCGAATAAGTCCATGCAAATAAATACATGAAAAGGGAACAGTCCCAGTGAATTCAATTCCCATCATTACCATCCTTGCAACCCAAAAGAACAAAATATCATGCCTGCCCGAACAACATGTCACATAGTATAAATTTAGTGCAACATCCAGTGAATTTACAGTTAGACAAAACTAGACTGGTGAAAGTGAGTAAAACTATAGTAATACAACTTCCTTCCACTAAAACAAACAATAATCCGACAACCATACTCTTTCAATTATAAAATAGGAAAATAAGAGAAACGGGGGGAGGGGGGAATCAAATATGTAACAATAATCAGTTAAAACAAATAAGAAGTACAGAAGTACTACTGTTTAGATTCATGAGATTTGCAAATGGCAACACAGTCACATAAAGAATCAAAAATTTGATTTGTCTTGAACTTTGATTAGTTAATATTCAAAATCAATTTAGGAGGGAATCCAATTTTATATAGAAGAATTTTGTAAAAAATCATGATCTTTGAAAAGTACAAAGAATACTTATTTGAAGGTTGGGAAGATCTATGTTTCCATCAAGATATACTAAAACGCGCATGATTAAATTCATAGAACATAATAAATATAAATATAAAGGTTTGAAGTAATGAGTTTCAAAACTTATATCTCTCCAAATAATTGATATAAGAACTTTAAGAAAGAAAAGGAACTAGTGTGTTTATGCTAAATTGTTAATATAAATGAAGCGTTTTAGAAAATATTACAAATTGAAAATAAAAAACTGATTTAGAGTTTGGGCTTGGATGTCTATGAAATAAAAATAAAATTAGAAGTTTATGAAAGAAAAAGAACTGGCATTTGCATCATGGTATCAATTGAAGTGTTTTCGGAAAAAATAGGAAAATCTAAATACAAAACAGGGGTTAGGTTGAACCTTATGTTGCATGCAGTGAGGAATAAGCCTTACTTAGCCTTGAGGCGTAAGTCTGGAGGCATAAGCCTCATGTAGGTGAGGCTCGAACCTCAAAGTACCATTTAGGTTTAAGCCTTACGGTGGTTTTCAGTAGCCTCAAGGCAAGGCAAAGCGAATGTCAAGGTGTAAGCCTCAACGGATTTTTAAAACTATGGGTCGTAAATCAAATTTATTAGTATTCTTTAGGAACATCATCTGGCAAAATTTACATTACATTGAATTTTTTACAACTTTGCATTTTGAAAATAAAAAAATACATTTTTTTTTTAAATATTTGCAAACCTCTTTGATTTGTTTACCAAACTTGGATGTCTTTTTGAATTTTTTTTTTGCTTACATTTAATTTCAATTCAATCATAAACAAAACAAAAACAAAAAAAAAGATTCAATGAAAATTCGAAAGGTTTGAAGAATATTCATTTCATTGCCGCCAATAATACAAAAAAAAAAAATATTCCTTAAAGGCAAAGACATGTATCAATCAAGATAAGTGGAACCACTATGAGAAGGGGGTAACATCTGGATGTTGTTTGGTTCGAAACAACTTAAAGGGAACTATTACTTACATACATAAATTAAATTTCAAAAGAAATTCAGTTAGTAGCTTTCAAAAGAAGCATAGGAACAACACAATATAAAACATTAAAGAAAACTTGTGTTTCAATTTTATAACAACAATAAGATGTTGTTACAAAGGTGTTATAGTTGCTACTTGTTCTTCCTTGCTTTCGTGTTTTTTTCTTCAATTAAATTTTAAATATCAAAAGAAATAAACAAAATACTAAGAACAACTATGAAATAGAAACATTAGTGCTATTATGAACATTATGATGTATGATAAAAAAAATTATTGATTTTTGTCTATTTCGAATTCTTTTATCAAAAATAATATATAAATCTTTTAAGAATTTACGCCTCACTTTACTCAAGCGTGCGCCTCAAGCTCAAGGGCCCCTCATCGCTTTGTGTGCGCCTTGCTTTTGATTACCTTGCAACACATATGTATCTTTTTTTTTCCGTGAGTAAAAAACCTGTATCAACCAAACGGTTGAGCATAGTAGCATGCAAAGCAAAGCAACTCTCTCCGCCAAGGTGGGACATTGGAGAAGGTGACGAGGGAGAAGGTGGAACGGTGCAAACCTTTTCAAGGTTGGGCCTCCCTCTCTCAAGGGTCATACACTGAGGTTTGTCCAACCAAAAATGAGAGAGAAGATTGCAAGGCGTCCAAAAGCCTTAATGGATACAACTAGGGAAGAGTGGCGCAATGTTGTGGTAGGTTTCTTCTTTGGAAGAAGGCCAAGCTTAAGTTATTTTGGGAGAACTGGTAAAAAAGTTGTAGAAAATAAGATGCAGTGTTCAGGTGAAAGCATGTTAAAAAGAGCCCTATGATTCTCAAGCCATGGAGCCCATGGATTCATTTGGATAAGTTGGAGTGTCAACACATTACCAATCTGGATCTTGCTACCAAATCTTCCATAATGATTTTGATCTCAAGATAGCCAAAGTATCATCGGTAGTGTTGGGGAAGTCCATGTGTTCTAAACATCTGAAATCAACAAAGGAGAGGATAGCTGATGGAACAGAGATATTTGTCGATGAGGAGATCCCTTGGTCATCCAAACAAAGAGGAAGGTGTTATTCATCAAAGAATTGAAAACCGATAAGGTGTGCTCTTTTTATTCTATTCTATTCAACAATGCTCTCTTAGCCAGCCTATTAGAAAGATTGTTCAACATTAACAAAAGAAGCATAAGGGACATGAGAATGAAGTGGACAAGAAAATCAGCTACAATGATCAAGCTGCAGAGGAAATGGTCGAAGGTGGAGGAACTAAAGTCCCAAAATCCCTTTGCTTGTTTTAATGGGGAGTGGGAGGATGATGATGACTTTCACCATGTGTTAGAAAAATAATATGATGTAGCAGTAGATATTGTTGAAAATTGAAATAATTGGAAAATTGATGTATTCCTTGATACTTAACTTTGTACAAAGACCCCTATATGTTAACCTAAGTGGTTTTCCACTTAGAGTTTTTCTAGTGTTTTGATGCTAACAAACAATATGACTATTGGTGCTAATGTTTTATTTTGAGTATGTTTCAGCCCATAGTAAATATAAAGGTCAATAATACAAGATTCAAGTGATCGTAAGTCAAATAAAGTCAAAGCTTGGACAAGTTGACTTGAAGAGTAAAGTATGAGAGCTTCTCAACATTTTATATGTACTTAGAATTAGGTTGTAGTATTTCTTGATTCTATATTGCTTAATTATTTGCAAACCATTCCATGTGTGCATTCATAGTTTTCAAGGTCAAATTTGTTGTTCAAAAAAAATCAAAGTTTTGATCAAAATTGGTTGAGATGTTTTCAAACTTCAAATTCAAATTTCAAATGTTTTGTAAATCCCGATCAAATTTGAATTTTAAATATTTTGTGAATCCCTCCCAAAAAAAATTTTTTTGACAAGAAACAAAAGTGTATTGTATTAACTATGTAATATGTACAACAAAATTACAATAGGACATAGAGTCCCATGAGTTGTAACAAAAGACAAGTATCAAATGCTATCCAAAATTACAATAGGACAATAGGACATATAGTCCCATGAACATCCTGGTTTATTCCCATCCATTAACAACATTCAAGCGAAATGGAGAGGCCATTGGCAGGTGGTATGCTTGGCAATGCTTTGGTCTTTATGGAAGGAGAGGAATGTTAGGGTTTTTGAGGAGCAAAAACTCCAAATGTTTGATGTTTGGGAGAAATCTCATATGCTAGCATCTTTTTGGATTGGTAATAGTAGCTTTTCTAGGGGATGCACTCTGAGTGATTGGCTTAGACGATGGGGTAATTTTCATAGCCACGAAGGAAAACATTTTTGTACAGCCATAGGGAGGAGGGTTGTAGTGGTTGTGATGTATAGTCTTTTTGGACACTAAATTTTTATAAATATAATACAGTTACTCTTTTGTATCTTTAAAAAAATAAAAATGCTATCCAAAATGAGGCTTCATCCCCTCAACCAATCCCCCAAGGAATAACCTCTAGCTAACTTACTAGCACTAACCCAACGATAAGCCAAAAAGAAGGAATTATCCCAAACAGCCCCCCACTCCTTATCTTGATTCTCAAAAATGCACATAATCCTCTCTCCAAATCGACCATATGACTGCAAAAATAACTACTCTCCAATAATCTATCCATCGTCTTGGCAGGCAATTTTCATCAGGGAAGGCCCATAGATTAGACTTGTTTGGAATCCTCTCCCACTGCACAACGGCTTCCCATCTACCCTGAATCCCACCCAAATTTGAATTTCAAACGTTTTGTGAATCCAGCTCAAATTTGAATTTCAAAAGTTTTGCGGATCTCACTCAAATTTGAATTTCAAATATCTTGCGAATCCCACACAAATTTCAAATTTCAAATATTTTGCAAATCCCTCTAAAATTTCAAATTTCAAATGTTCTACAAATTTCACTAAAATTTTAAATTTCAAATGAATCCTGCTCAATTTTTTTAGCACAAGTATCTAGGTTTATTAATTGTGGACTCAATTTTAAAATTAGGGTTTTCTAAACCCTAGACACTATATAAACCAAGTTGAGAGCATTTTTGTGCCTTTTTTTCTCTCTCTTGGTTTTTCTCTTCAACCTTCAAATTCAAATTTCTCCTTTTTAAGAGAAAGCTCTTTGGTTTTGGGGAAGATGAGTTTTTGATCTTTGATTAAAAAATCCCCTGGAGTTCAAGTGTTTTTGTGAGAAAATGACAGAATGAGCTTTTAACTTTATCTTCTATATCTTCTCATTTTTAAAACACCTAGATAGAGCATTTGAATGGGAAAGTCTTCTTGATTTTGGAGCTTCAACTTCTGTATCATTCATTCAAGTTTTCAAAAGTATTGAAATGAGCAATATCGATTTAAGAAAGGCATATTGGTTGTAAGATTTCTCAATCCTTGAGCTTCATTTTTACATCTTGTATTGATTAAAATTGTAATATCTTGAGCTTCATTGTAATTGTTCTTTTTATTTTTTTTCTAAGGGATTGTAATTGTTCTATTCACATAGAACAAACACTATATTTTCTTCGTTTAGTATTTTTGGATTGTTTCAAGTTAAAACAAACCAAATCAAGTGATTGCGATTCCAAGGTTGGAATCATTAGGTTAGTTTCACCCTTTTTCTTGAGAAAGGTCAAGTGGTTCATCCTTAACCAGTGAAAACGATTTTAAGTTTTTCCTTATCCCACAAAAGGAGATAGAAGGTTCATCCTTAGCCCGTAAAAGGATAGGTTTGCCTTGAACCGGTAAAAAGGCATTTGTAACGGTTTGATTCACACCCTTGAAGTGAATCTGAGATAGTGGAATCCTAGAGTAGGTTTCTCTAAGCGTGGAGGTAAGAAAAGGTTTTCCGAACCACATAAAAATTCATGGTCTTTGCATTTAATTTCTGTATTTATCTCTTGTACATGATTTATTTGAACAAATGTGTCTACCAATTTAAGAATATCATAAGATAATTTTAAAATTGACTCAATTAACCGAAACACCCAATTCACTCATCTCTTAGGTGTCCAACACTATATACATACAATTGTTACAGAACATAGAAAGGAAATTTCCCTATTCCCATGGATTCTTATAATTACAGAAATTTCTAAATCTACCATATGCACACACTTACTAAATACACAATCTTTCCAAATCACAATCTTTTTAATTTACAGAAATTTTGTTTCCTACACTCCCCCTCAAGCTGGTGAATAAAGGTTTACCATTCTCAGCTTAGACATGCATGTTTGAAGTGTAGCACTATTAACTTGTCCTCTTCAGCCATGTTCTTGATATCCAGCATCAAGGAAGAGAACTCCTTCACATAATCTCACACAGTCCTCTTCTATTTGAGATTTCGCAATGCTTCTCTAGCGATCCACGCTGCGTTGCTAGGTAGGAATTGATCCTGCAACTCCTTCTTCAAGGCCTCCCAAGTCTGGATTTTCAGCCTCCCAACAGAAGCATCATCAACCACATATGTACGCCACCATAACTTTGCATCTCCCGTGAGATACATGATGGTCAACGTCACCTTTGGCTCATCCGGCATGCGAACAACATCAAAATACTGCTCCATATCCCAAAGGAAGTTCTCTAACTCCTTCGCATTTTGAGCACCAGTAAAAGACTTCGGTTTCAGTACCTTAGCCTTTGTCCCACCGTGGGGTTGAGGAGTGTTGCCGACTGCCTTCTTCAGTATCCCGATCTCGGTAGCAACGAATTTTGCTTTTCTCCAATTGCACGTACATCAACAACCATCTTGTCCCACCTTTGCTCTCACTTCGAGAGCTCTCTCTCCAATGCCTCGACCCTCTCCAATAGAGCCGCATTGACAGAGTTTTCAGTTGATGGAGAACTCCAATGAGCAAGTTCGGCCACCGCATGCTCGAGTTCCGCCATCCTCTCCTTAAGTGCCTCAATCGTCTCTCGTGTCATTCCACCAGCCATAGTATACATCCGCCAACTGATGATAAGTAGACACATATGGAGTGCAGTTGAGTCTGATGTCAATCTTCTCCATAATAAAGTGTCTGTCAATTTCAATATGTTTGGTTCAATCATGTTGCATTGGATTATGGACAGTGTTGATTGCGAATTTATTGTCAGAATAGAGTCTCATCGGGCCATCCCACCTAGCCCGTAGGTCTTCCAAAATGATTCTCAACCATAGTTCGCAAATTCCCTGGTCCATTGGTCTGAATTCCGCTTCGGCGCTAGTTTGAGCCTCCACATTCTGCTTTTTTCATTGCTAATTAGAAAGGTTATACGTTTGTGTTTCGCCAAAAATGTTCAACATCTATTGTCCTAAACAAAGAAGGAAACATGACCATAAGGGTTCTGAAGGAGGGATGACAGAGTTGGCGATGATGAAGCTAGATCTTATCCTTATTGGAGAGATAGGACTCACAGAGAAACAAAGAGGTACTCTTGGTAAGATTCGCCCGTGTCTCAAGATGATACAGCCTGTCCTGTTCCTTAGCAAGTCCAATTGTCTTCCCCAAATTTTGGTCCTGAGTTACATAGTGAGTAAGATAGAAAATCACATTACAATACATATCATGTATTGGTTTTTGGATAGAGACTAGATTAGCGGACAACTTTGGAGCATGAAGTACATTTCTAAGTGTAAGAGCAGGACTAATGTGAACATCTCCTATGCCTACAACCGTGGTTAAGCGCCCATTGGTTGTGGGTATTTTCCGATTGCTTGGGCACATGTTATAGGTATGAAATATATGAGAGAAATTAGTCATGTGATCAATAGCACCAAAATCTAAAACCCAAGAGGTGGCAAAGGATTTATCCGAGACTTTTAATTCAATAGAAATCGAAAACTTACTCAAATGTGCCAATGAGCAAGTACTTGATGGTTTTTCAAGAATGCCAAGAAGAGTGCACAGTTGTTCAATCTCATCTCAGTTGAATCCCACTTGCTTCAAAGTGTTCTCGACAACTGGTTGCTTTGTGGACAAGTGTGCACGGTCCTTTTGTGATCCTCCTTTGTAGCCCCATTCTTTACTAGACGTTGATGGCTTGCTATGGAGTTTCAAGCATTTCTCCCTGCTATGTCGAGCCTTCTAGCAATATGTGCACATAGGTTATCCTTACTTTCTCGATGTGGAACCTTTGATGATTTAGCTCTTTGAGTGCCAGTTTTTGGATCACTACCTCGATTAGCTACCATAGTTGATCCTTCCATCTTCTGAGGTTCAAGCATGGCACCTCTTCTATTTTCTTCAGCCCGAATAATGGAGATCGTTTTGTTTAGAATTGGCAACTCCTTGCTAAGTATCTGAACCCGAACCTGGTCAAATTCAGGATCGAGTCCAACCAAGAAATCATTGCAGTCTTTCTCGATATAATTCTTTAGAATTATTGCATCCTTAGGGCTTTTAGTCTCGATGAATCGATAAAGATCAAGCTTTGGCCACAAATTTTTCAACATATTAGCATACTCGGTGATTCTTCAACATATTAGCATACTCCGTGACCTATTTCCTTGTCTTCTGGCTCCAGTTTTGACCTTTATTTCATAAACTTGGGCTGCATCGATTGCCATGGAATATGTCTGGTGAATGGCATCCCAGATATCGTTAGCAGTGATCAGGAACATACACGTATCACTGATCTCAGGTGTCATCGAATTGCAAAGCCACGTCATAATCATCGAATCTTCATTGTCCCATGTCTCAAATTGAGGATCTAATTTTTTCAGTCCAGTTCTCAAAAGAGGACGTAATTTCCCTTCACCCTTCAAAAAAGCCCAAACAAGCTGAGACCACTTTAAATAGTTCTTCTCGATGAATCTATAGGCTGGTTGGATATTATGTAGTTCTCCCGTCCCATGACTGGACAACACTTCCTTAGACTGCACAGTTTCCGATACTATTGACATATTTTCCTTCCCTTTTTTTTGTTTTCTCTGTTTTTTCTCATCTTTTTGTTTTCTCTTCTTTTTTTCCTTTTTTTTGGTATCTAATAAAATGGAGAATAAAGGAAAAAGGAAAATAAGGAAAAGAAAAAAAAATGGACATGAAATTGGCAGAGAAAGGCGAGAGACGAGAAACCGAGAGAGAGAAAGATCGCACGAGAGAGAGGAGATCAGCAGCATGCGTGAGTGCGTGAGAGAGAAGAACAGCAACAAGGGAGAAAGATTGTGCGTGAGGGAGAAGATCAACAGCGAGAAAGAGAAAGAGAGGATCACTGAGAGAGAGAGATCGTGTGAGAGAGACGAGAAACCACAAGAGAGATCGTGAGCAAGAGGGAAGATCAACAGTGAGAGAGAGGTGATCAGCAGTAACGGTAACAGCAGAAGACGTCCATGGAAACGTTGCAGCGACAGTGGCGATGAAGAGGGTGAAGACAACGGTAAGGGTTTTGGTTTGTACTGGTCATGATAGTAATGAACATTGCACAACAAAGAAGGGAACAACAACAGTAGCAAACAAATAGAAAAGAAGATGATTTCGCAAAAATGGATTTCGCGACGGCAATAACAGTGATCAAGGAGTATTCTCTAACGGTGAAGAAGGCCAAATAATTTCGGCGATGAAGGCCTGAAAAAAAATTCCCAGTTGAGCCTAAAGCTTTTACACCATGTGGAAAATTGAAATAATTGGAAAATTAATGTATCCCTTGATACTTAACTTTGTACAAAGACCCCTATATATATACAATTGTTATAGAACATAAAAAGGAAATTCTCCTATTCCCATGGATCCCTATAATTACAGAAATTTCTAAATCTACCATATGCACACACTTTCTAAATACACAATCTTTCCAAATCACAATCTTTCTAATTTTCAGATATTCTATTTCCCACAAATATCTCTCCCAAGAAGCTATCTATAGCTAATAAGGAGAATAAAGGAAAAACTTCCACACTCATCTCAAGTTTAAAAAAAAAAGAAAAGAGAGAAGGCTCCGAGAAAGGGAGTCTTGTCAAGTCATGGGATGTGTCGGAGGTAAAGAGAAGGCTCCTAGAAATAGGTAAGCCTTGATGGAAATCAAGCTGCTATGAGGCAAACTATTTCCTCCCAAGACAAAAGTTAAGGCAGAGCCTCTAGTATACAGATTTTGAGGGGGAAAAGTTTAAACAATGAAAAGATACCTAGTTGTTTAAGTGCTATAGCCCTGCAAAGAGCTCGTATGAAGTCCGGTCTTAAATGAAAAAGCAAAAGAAGAACCAAGCTACTGGAAAGTCTAGCAGGAACCAAAAGAATAGTGAAGGTGGTAATACATTGGGACATGGTAAGTCCCTCATCTCTTCTTCCTAATGAAAGTCCATTTTGGAATACTAGACGTATCAAAGCCGCAACCAAATAAATAGAGTTTGGAAGCTCTTTTGTCAAATAAGATCTCCATGTACCTATAGAAGTTGAGCAAAGAGACAAAGCTTCATATTGCAACCAAGTTGAAATGGAGTCGTCCACCCTGGATGATGGCCTATTGTAATTTTCCGATATCAAGAGAGAGTTGATGGACCGTAGTTTTCTTCCCAGAGCAACTGAACTAAATACGAATAAAAACCACTTAAGAATGTGCGCCAATACAAATAAAAAATGAAATTGGATGTTTTAGGATGGGAACTACTATTCATGTGTGTAGTTTTGGAAACTGTTGTGGAGAATAGCAAAATCTGTGGGATTTATTTCCTTTAAGGTTTATTTCCTTTAAGGTTTTATTTCCTCTAAGGATTTATTTCCTTTAAGGAAAGATGATAATTCTATGGGATTTATTTCCTTTAAGGTTTATTTCCTTTAAGGTTTATTTCCTCTAAGGATTTATTTCCTTTAAGGAAAGATGATAATTTTAGTAGTCGTTTTATTTAGCAGTTACTAAAATTGTAATTATAGCTATATGTGTGCATAGCCCTACATGTCTATATATATGGTGTCCCTCCATTAAGACATCATCAAGAATAAGAAAATATTTCCTCTCTTCTCCCGTGGACATAGGCCTTGGAGCCGAACCACGTTACATCTTTGTGTCTTTTATTAGTTTCGAGAAGTTCTCGCCAACCCATAAGAGTTTCCTTACCAACCTGAACAACATCCAGACTCCTACATCATTATCCGAGGCTCTATCTAATACAAATTGGAAACAAGCTATGAATGTGGAAATGGAAGCCCTGGAGAAAAATACAACATGGGGGTTGGTAGACTTGCCTGCAGGAAAGAAACCTGTGGGATGCAAATGCGTCTATACAGTAAAATACAAAGCAAATGGGTCCCTAGAGCGCTACAAGGCAAGATTAGTAGCCAAAGGATATACTCAGACATATGGTTGGGACTATCAAGAGACATTTGCTCCGGTTGCAAAAATGAATACTGTGAGACTTCTTTTGTCATTGGCAGCTAATTATGACTGGGATCTGCAACAATTTGATGTAAAGAATGCACTTTTACATGGGGATTTAGAAGAAGAAATCTATATGGAAGTGCCTCCAGGATTTGGCACCACTGATAAAGTGTGTAAATTGAAAAAGGCCCTGTATGAACTTAAACAATCTCCGAGGGTGTGGTTTGGTCGGTTTGCCAAAGTAATGACAAATATGGGATACAGACAAAGCCAAGGAGATCACACTCTGTTTATTAAACACTCGACTGCAGGGGGAGTTACAGCTCTATTAGTATATATGTTGGCGACATCATCATGACAGGAAACAATGAGAATGAGAGACAAAATTTGAAGAGGTGTTTGACCAAGGAATTTGGGATCAAGGAACTAGGGAGATTGAAATACTTCCTAGGGATTGAAGTGGCACACTCTAAATAGGGAATTTTTATCTCTCAACAGAAGTACATTATAGACTTTCTTAAAGAAAAAGGAAAGCTAGCATGCAAACCAATGAATACTCCTATTGATCTTAATCACAAGCTTGGAGAAGCTGAAGAAGCGCTGACTGTTAATAAAGAAATGTATCAAAGACTAGTAGGAAGACTCATCTATCTCTCTCACACAAGACCTGATATTGCATATGCAGTAAGTGTAATAAGTCAGTTCATGCACAGTCCTAAAGATATTCATTTGCAAGCAGCTAATCGCATTCTACAGTATCTTAAAGGGACTCCAGGACAGGGCATCTTATTTAAACGACACACAGGAATGGTTTTGAAGCATATACTGATTCAGACTATGCTGGTTCAGTAGTTGACAGAAGATCAACTACTGGATATTGTACGTTTCTTGGTGGGAATTTGGTGACATGGCGACGTAAGAAGCAGAATGTAGTGGCCAGATCTAGCGCTGAAGCAGAATTCCAAGCAATGGCACAAGGGGTTTGTGAGCTATTATGGTTGCAAATAATTTTGACAGATTTGAAGATACACTGGGATGGCCCTATGAGACTCTATTGTGACAATAAATCTACAATTAGCATTGCCCATAACCCAGTTCAACATGATCGAACCAAGCATATAGAGATTGATAGACACTTTATTAAAGAGAAGCTTGATAGTGGGTTGATTTGTACTCCATATGTGTCTACCAATAATCAGTTCGCCAATGTGCTCACTAAAGGGTTAAACCATACTCTATTTCAAGCAAATGTGTTCAAGCTGAGAATGGTAAACCTTTATTCACCAGCTTGAGGGGGGAGTGTTGTGAAAAAGAGCAAAATCTATGGGATTTATTTCCTTTAAGGATTTGTTTCCTTTAAGGTTTATTTCCTTTAAGGAAAGATGATAATTCTGTGGGATTTATTTCCTTTAAGGTTTATTTCCTTTAAGGATTTATTTCCTTTAAGGAAAGATGATAATTTTAGTAGTCGTTTTATTTAGCAGTTACTAAAATTGTAATTATAGCTATATGCGTGCATAGCCTTGTATGTCTATATATATGGTGTCCCTCCATTAAGACATCATCAAGAATAAGAAAATATTTCCTCTCTTCTCCCGTGGACGTAGGCCTTAGAGCCGAACCACGTTACATCTTTGTGTCTTTTATTAGTATTTAACATAAACTAATATCAGAGAACAAAAATTCAAACAAATGTCAAATGGTGGATGGATTAAGCAATTGGTGTCATTTCTCAACATAGCACCAACCAAATTGGACAACTTTGGAGAATGTGGAAAGAAGATCTTCAAGTGTGCATCATCCACAATTCTAAGTAAGCCCTAGTGATTGAGGTTCACAATATAGCTACTAGGGAAAAATTTGTGTTTATACCCTGTTTATGCAACTAATTTTTGTTAGCAAAGGAGAGTCCTTTGGGATGACATTCAATCCAAAATAGGGGCAGTTCGAATGCCTTCATTATCTCTAGAGATTTCAATACCATACAATTCCCTTATGAGAAAAGGGGTGGGGAGAGTCCTTCAATTCAGTCTATGGAGGATTTCAAATCTTTTATCCAAAATTTAAATCTCATGGAGATGACACCGAAAGGACTAAAGTTTACTTGGTCGAATAAGCGAGATCAAATTGTGAGGATCAATTGTATGCCCGGTAGGACCTTGGTCAATGATAATTATGAAATTATAAGCCTTCAAAAGTTTGAATGTCAATTCTTCTAGCTTTGATTACCAACCTCATATATTTTCAAGTCCAGAGTTCTCTCAAGTTTGGCCCCAAACCATTTAAATTTTTAAGGTCTACACTACTCATCCAGATTTCTTGTCAATGGCATCCTCCAGACGAAGGTTCTTAATTGCATGTGAATGAATCATTTAAGGAGCAAAGTCTTGGGTGTTTCACCCTCCTAAGAAATAAGCCAGGTCAGGTTTTGTTTGCATTCCATACCGAGTGTAAGCATGTTAGGTCCTACTATGTCAAAGCTATGGGGGCTTATTTGAGTTATTTGGCTTGCTATCCAATTGGATTACAACCATAGATATCAAAATCATGAATCAAAATCAAATCGTTTGAGATACAACCCTATAACTATCCCATGTGACTATCTTAAATTGGTGAGAATTTTCCAAAACCTCCATGCCATGGAAAAGCAATCCCCATAGAAGTTTGGAATCTTATGGAGCAGTGTCAAACATCCAATAAACATTGCTGGAGGAGATGTAACTCTTCTGCAGATTGGTTAGCACCAGCTAGGTCCACTTAAGGTCATCTCTGCAGCTGCTTCTGGTTAATACAATTCTTTATTTGCTTAACAAAATAATAATAGTAATAATAAGTAGATAGAAAGGAAAACAACTCATACAATTTCCTTTACTATTTTCAATACAAAACTTTTATTTCCAAATTCCCACCAAAAAAAAACTTGTATCTCCAAACTATTGAAACGCGAAATATTTCTGTTCACATCTAGGCAACAACAATTATGATGCAACAATACTTGTCTCTAAAGTGCATATTTGCATATGCCAAGGGTACCTAATATCTACATAATACAATACCAAACACATGAAGACATACAACATTACCTCTCTAATATCCAATCCTAGATAGCAACACTTTAACATGCCGAGTGTACAAATAACACAATACCATATTCATCTAGAGTACCCAATATGTGCACAATACAATACAAGATACATGACGACATACTGCATTACCACACTAATATACAATCATGCATCAGTACTTTAACATGCTGAA
The DNA here is from genome assembly GCA_035771175.1 of Paratinospora sagittata. Classification (NCBI taxonomy): domain Eukaryota; kingdom Viridiplantae; phylum Streptophyta; class Magnoliopsida; order Ranunculales; family Menispermaceae; genus Paratinospora; species Paratinospora sagittata. Next base: position 12,899,757 of record CM069609.1, on the reverse strand, counting down.
TTTACACATAATGGCATTCATGGGAAATACCAAATATCCACACGATACAATACTAGATATATGAGGCTGTACTGCATTGCATCTCTAATATCCAATCATGGATAGCAGTTAACATACTGAGTGTACACATAACAGTACCATATTCATGGGATACTATATTATCTCTAAATTAAAAGCATATACTTTTGATAATTAACTACAAATAAGAAAAATCAGATGAAAGTTGGATCTTACCCCCCAAAAAATCAAAGATTACTTTCAAATCAGTCTAAAGCAAGAAATCAATATGTAGAAAAATTAACAAGACAAGCTGCATTATGAAACAATTTCAAATCCAAAACTCCATCTCATCGAGAAGATCCAGAACATACACTCCATCTTATGAACCAAACACAAGAAACATTACATGTAGAACAAGCTAACTGGAGAAATCCCATACCCTGTTTCAAGAACTGTTGTTGGGTAAAAGTTTCTATAATCTTCTGCTGATAAATCTGGCCATCCGAGAGTGCTGAAGGGCCAAAGTGCACTGGGAAAAATAAAACAGAGGAAATAAGCAATTCCAGGCCATATAGAATTTAATTGAGCTTCAAGGATACGCAACCATCACCACAAGGGCTAAACATAGAGCTATAGCATTTTCAGTCTAATCAATAACTCAATCCGCAAAATTGTCATGAGGAAGGCAGCCATGAAGCTCGTGATCTTTACAAAATTAATCAAACTCAATTAGAAATAGTGACATTAATAATCCACGATAATGATAGAGGTAAAGGAACACCTAAAATAATATAGACAGAGATGATTAAGAAGACATAGTGGAAAAGTTACCTGGGTGGAAACATTGGCCTATTGAGTTGAGAATGAGTGCATGGAAGACGGACCTAGTGGAAAAGTTACCTGAATGGTCCCCAGTCCAAACCACTCCATCCCTATTATGTTAAAGATGGGTACTGTTCTAGACACCCTAAGAGTGAGGTTAGCTCAGAAGTCTCTCTATCTAACAAATTCCTAGTGGAATACAGATTCAAGATCAAACCCCCTAGGCAATAGCAGAAAAGTAATCGAATCATTATTAGTTATTACACAGGAACAATCTATATAAATTAGGGAACATCTCCTGGAAGTTGTTTGCACCACCCCAAGCATCCTCCTAGACTCTAATAAGCTCTCCATTTCCTGATCGAAGTCCAACAAGGCTATGAACTTCCAAGGGCTACTAAAGGTGACTCTGGCTAAAAGGCTAGCATCTCTGGCATTTCCCGTGTCTACTTTCAATAACTCTAGCCCATTGGGACTCTTGCTCCTTAAGAAACCTCCGTAGCCCCTTCCCGGCCAATGCAACATTCTTTTGGCTCAAGTTACAGAGTACTTAAGGTTTTAAAACTCGAGAGGTGTAATCGAGGCGATTTTCATTTGTGATGCGAGAAGGCTCAAATTTTTATAAAATAATACGTAAACATTTAAAATAAAAAAATAAAGAAACAAATATCATTAATAAATAGAGAAATATGAAATGTTAATGAGCTAGACTATTTTTATGTATAAAACCTTATCAAATAAACAATGCCAAGTATTCAAAACACAAACTTCAATTATCAAATGCTTCAGCTATAATGAACATTACTAAAAACTTAATATGCATATGTTACAAATCAAGATCTTTTATATCTATCAAAAAAATAAACTTAGCAAATAAAATGCAACAATATTAGGTATTGCCACTTCTTAGTTTTCACCATCTTTTGTAACTTTTTGATTTTTTCACTATTCTTTATTACATTTGATGATCACTTCTTGCAATTAATTCAAAGTAAGAATTGACATTGAAGTTCACTTCACCAAGTGATGTGCATGTAATCTAAGAGAAGTTTAGACTTGGTTTCAATCTTGGATCCCCCCATATAATTGAGAGTATAACTTACATAAAGAAAAGGAACTAGAGTGTTTATTCCAATATCAATTGGAGTGTTTGAAAAAAATAGGAAAATGTAAATAGAAACGAATGGCTTAAGAGTTTAGGCTTGTTGTTTCTACTTTCTAAACTTGGATCTCTGCTAAATAATTATAATTAGAAGTTTAGAACTTTAGAAAGAAACAAAAGTAGTTACTTTACAATCAACTGAAAGTGTTTGGAGAAAAATAAGAAAAGGTAAATAGAAAAAGGCCTTAGGTTGAGCCTTGTGTTCATGTACAAAGAAGCTTAAGCCTTAAGGTAAACAGAAAAACGGCTTAGGTTGCATGCAAAGAGGCTGAAGCCTTACACAGCCTTGAGATGTAAGTCTCGAGGTGTAAGCGTCATGAGGTACCTTGAGGCTTAAGGCGAGGTGAGCCCAAAGGCATAAGCCTCACACGCTTTTTAAAAGAAAATTCCTCGTCATTTTTACAAACAAACTTGCCACCTTCTTAGGTATCTTAAATAGTGAAAGAAAATAGGTTGGAATTGCCTCCAATATAGCTTTCCAAAGAGCCACCCTTCCTCCCTTTAACAAGAAACCTCTCTTCCAACCTTCAATTCAGATGGCATATCAAATTTCTCTTCTAAGGTCATCTTGTCTTGGTTCTGAAATGCTCTTTCAATTTACCTAGAAAGCAAGATGAGATGATGCGTTGGACCTCTGAAATGTTATAATTTGAGACTCTATCCTCGTCCAAAACTATTAAACTAACTAGAAACTCTCTAATCTAGCTCACAACACATGACCATAGAATGAGTCAAAGACATTGTAACTTCGTACACTCACATTGTTTACATATGAATCATCCTTGTCCAGTTCAGTTGTAAATCGTAATGAAAACATAATTCTTTTTTTTTTTAAACTGAATATGCACAAATCTGAATTAAGATACACAATTAGCAAGTAAATCTTAATACCATCTTTAATTGTTCGCAGAAATCTAAGAAGTTTTAATGGGGTTTGCTTCACCAAACTTAGAACTTTCAATGGGTTGTATAGTAGACTTGTAGTGAATCCAACATTAACAATGTGCTTAAACATATGTTTCTTTTTCACTCCATTCAGGGAGCTGATAATTCACACCTACCATTTGGAATACAAACCAAACTACTCCTCCTTATATATAACGAACAAAAATCCATTTATTTATTTATTTACATATTTTTTGCAAGCCAATTACAACACATCAAAGATTTTCATACCTTTTTTCTATTTGTACGTCAGTCATACCACATGTACTGGATAATGAAAAAATAAATAAATATATAATGCATGCAAGAGCTATATATCGTGCTTTCAAATTTGAAAATGTGAAAACAGTTAAGAGACATTCAGATAATTTCAGCCTTTCCAAAGCACAATAACCTTCGAAAATAGTATTAAAGCACAACCAATACAAATGCCAACCTGGAAAACCAAGTGTCAAGAACATCTGGATCCTGATATATTTCAACACCTTCTCCATACTGCTTGCGAGCTTTACCAAGGGCTTCTTCATGATTTCGAGCAACAATATAATCTTCTTCACAACTTTTACCCACAATATACCAGACTGGTATGCGGTGGCCCCACCAAAGTTGTCTGCTTATACACCAATCTTTTATATTTGACAGCCAATGATTATAAATCTACAACGTACAGCCAAGAAGAGATATTTAAGTAAAAAAATGTGGTGGTAAAACAATGGAGAGTTTGAATAAGAAATGGCAAGGCATTGCTCCAGGTGATAAACCATACTAACATACCAGGCACCAATTTTTTGGAAAAAAATATATATATTAATAGATCCCAAATTAATATGGACTAGTGAACACTACTACAAAATTTGGCATAAAAAAGGTTGGATTGTACTCGAAAAAATGAAGAATTATAATTAAGTTGGATGATGATACAATATTCCCAAGAGGAAACCACCAAAATTCAGACCTACTATATTTGAACAGCCACAACAAACTAGAACAAAAGGAAAAAAATGGAGAACAATTAAAGGGAGGAAAAGCCAAATAAAAGAAACTAAAACCATTACCTTCTCAAATCTTTCAGGTATAATGGTCAAATCTCCTTTGTTTACTGCATGCAATGCCTTCTCAGCTAAAGGTTCCATGGTAACAAACCACTGCTTACTCACAAGCGGCTCAATTATCTAATCAGGAAAAAAGAACATGTATGACTATCTTTAACATCCTAAAAGACACTCACAAGACTTAATGATTGCTATTACTATTTTAATTTGGAAGATCAAGCTTGGAAAAAAATATTAACACACTTCTCCACCACGTTGGGATCTTGGAACTCGTAGAGTGTGAGGTTCCTTTTTAACAGCTAGACCTGTCTCCTCAAGTTCTGACCATAATTTCTTTCGTGCATCAAACCGATCCATTCCACTGAAATAGTAACGAGTTTTTTATCAAATATGAAATTTGCACAATAGAAGCATTTAAGTGAAGTACATATCTCTGTGAATAAAAAAAATTTCCAAAGCCTACCTGTATAATCCAGCAACCTCATTTAGTGTACCATCCTTGTTCATCACATTAAGGATAGGTAGACCAAGTTTTCTAGCAAGAAGATAATCATTGTGATCATGGCCAGGGCTTATCTTCAATATACCAGTTCCAAATTCTTTATCAACGTTCTGCCACATTCCAATTTCAGTAAATCCAAATACAAGGTTTTTCAAGGAGGGATTTGTGTTTGAAAACATTTATGTGATGTCACCACTAAAACTGAAGTTAGGCATCAAAGAAGCCATATTTTCATAGTAGAAAAACTAAATAAATAACAATAAGAAAAAAAAATGGAAAAAGAGAAAGAATCAAAATTCTTTTGAAGGAACACGAAGATTTACTCGATCAGGTATAATTGGAACATGACGACCAAACGTCATGGGAACAATTGCTTGCCTGCCAATATACTTTGAATAGCGATCATCCTAAAAAAGATGAAAAAGAAACCGAATTTGGAGTCATGAGCATTAAGCTGGACATATAAATTCAAATAGAACCCTGACACTTCTAAAAAGACAGAAAGTGTGTTAATCAAGAAAAATACAATATCCTTAATTCTTAATTTTGAATGAACGGAGTAAGAACAGGAAGGATATCCAAGAAGAAATTTTAAATGAACAAGATCAAACCATTGGAAGATAATGCAACAAATAGGAAAATTTCATAGGATTAATATACCTTCGGGAAACAAATCAAAACCCAACTTATCTAGAACTATTTCTTCTTAAGTTGATGTATTGGTAAAGTTAACATTGTTAGCCAGATCATAGTCATAGTTTCCATCACCAAAAAAATTTGACAAGTCTTGTTCAAGGTATAGAAAGTAGAAAAGTGCCACCTAAAACTAGAGTCTCAATTAAACGAAACAAAATTAGGACATTAATAAAATTCCATTAAATAAGGCCAACAACTTTGAGGCATAGAATAAACAACCTAAAGTTGCGCTAACCATTGCAATATTCACATATCAATATCTACAAATGGAATACAAACAATGATGTGAGATACTTCATCTAACTACTATATCAAAATTATCACTATCCAAATGTCCACTGTCCATCTACCTTACATTTTGAAAGAAAATCTTTGTATGGCATGACATACAACAACAGAAAAGCCTTGCACTTTACAAATCTTACTATATTTAACATTGTGTAAAGATGAATGAGGTACCAAACATTAAAAAATTAAAAAAAGTAGAGAATAAAAAATGGCAATCTTATAGCTAGACAACATAGCTTCTGCCACAGAATGAAAAAGAAATGCCCAAAAGTTTGCAGGAAAAATTATTTTGCACCAAGTAACCTCGTCTTAAAGTGAGAAGTTATCTACCTCTGGATGCACTGCAACAGCAGTATCACCAAATAATGTCTCTGGACGTGTTGTTGCTATTGTCAAATAGTCATCCCTTCAAGATAGACAAGAAACAAGAATTGATAATTTATACATCCAAAAATTTGGACACTTAGAAATTGTTTTAGGCAATGCTCAAATTAAAAAAAAAAAAAAAAAAAAAAACCGCAACAGAACTCCTCACAATGCTCATCTAAATCAAGTTAGAGAAACAGTGGCATGTACTTTAAGTTACGTTTAAGAAAGGAACATTGGAAAGAGGATATTTTCAACTTTAGAAAGAAACAAGCTATCAATTCGCAAAGACTAAGGTAATTGTAGGAGACTGCATAACAGGCATAGAGGTTTACATATTTACATTGGTTAGAGAAAGGGGAAAGATGAAAGTAATAATCACAAAGGAAACAGATGGTAAAAACCATAAAATGACAAATGCATTGAACAAACCGATAAATGAAGTCATGTAGAAGTTAGAACATGAAATGCAATAGCCTAATCACAACTGTCACCAAAAGGATCAATTGAAACAAAAGAAAACTACACAAGCATAAAGGATTTTGACTAGGAAACTAAAAGGTCTCCCAAGGTCATTAGAGGAAAAATGATGAATCATAAGTCTCGTTCTATGACTAAGTTTGAGGAGATTTAAAAAATAACTGTCGATAACCAGATGATGTCAAACACTTTAGCATACTCTACCATATACCTTAGCATGCATGTTGGGGTAATAATGTATATTACTCCACCTGTAGCATCTTCTTTTTTTATTTTTTCTAGACATTTGAAAAAAAAAAAAAAAAAATACCTGACAATAAGACAAGTGAGAAAACAAACTTGGAATTATAGCCCATGTTTGTAGAAGTCTTAGGTTCAATCCTCTTCGCAAAATCAATTTGAAATTCATTGAACTCTACTTTTGGAGACAATATTTCTCCCGTACATTACCTCTGAACACTACTTTATGGTCCTTCTCATTTTTTTCCTTTATCAAATAACACCCCCTTAGTTTATTACTAGCACATGATGTGCACAAGTTATAAGATTGAATTTTCCCTATCTTTTTGTATCTTGCGCACATTATTTCCAACTTTTCTTCTCTCTTTGAAAAATAAATTTCTAAACCTTCACAACCTGGAAAAAAAAAAAATATATATATATATATAGAAAAAGGATGTATGTGGGGGCAGGCGCATTAATGGTCAAAACATTTGTGCATGCTTTATGTAATCATGAACACCTATATCGAGTGGTTGTTCATAATCAATTTTAAACTATCGAGTGGTTGTTCATAAATCTTTTTTTTTTTTTTTTTTAAAGAAACTAAAAGGTAGTATATATATGTGTGTATAAGGGAAAAAAACATATACAAAAAACTGTACACCAAGTACGGAAACGTCCAAAAAAACTTCTATACTTCCACAAATTTACCCAACCCTCAAAGCCAATCTCCTAAGAGGTACCCATTTGACAAGTTACAATTGGCCACCCAAAAGAACGCTAAAAAATGAGAGTTCTCCCACACTTTGGATGTTGAACAGAACTCGTCATGGAGCAGGCATCTGTTCCTCTCCTTCCACAAAGACCACAGCACTACCAAGCAAACCACCTTTCAGTGATCTCTCCATAAGGCTTGAACACTTTCCATAAAAGGAAATAAACTGATATTGTCACCTCCTGAATTCGACTCACCCATAACTGCAAGTGATAACACCATCTACTCCAAACTTCCTTTGCAAAGGGCAATCGCCAACACACATGAGCCACTGATTCTGACTCATGACTACAAAGGTAACACCAATATGGGGAAAGACTCATATATGGAAACCTTTTTTGTACTATATCGCCTGTATTCATCTTCCCATGACAAGCCACCCATCCTAAGAATTTAACCTTTGATGGCACCCGTGCTTTCCAAACAAGATTATGATGAGTGGATGGAGAATCTAAGGACACATTAAGAATAGATGCGTGAAAAGATTTAGTGGAGAAAATACCCGAAGAATCATATGGCCATGAAATCCTGTCATCATCCCCAGATAGATGACACCCATCAAGCATACTAATTAAAGACAAGGCATCCCGTTCCTCTCTAGAAGAGATATTCCTACCCAAGTGAAGATCCCAAGACAAAGAGGTATCCTCCACACTACTCACAAAAACACTAATAGGTTTATTATGAAAAGTTGATCGATGGTAAAGATTAGGGAAGAGTACTTAGAAGGTGCCATTCCCCCACCATGAGTCCTCCCAAAACTGAATAGAATCACCCCTTCCAAGTTTAAATCTAACCAAAGGCAAGAACAAAGGGTAAACTGATGAAATGAATTTCCAAGGGCTCCTATAACTGGCTCTATTGGTTACTCCAGCATCCCTCAAGATATCCCGTAGCCCGTCCCGACTACATATGACCCTACCCCACAGACGGTCCTTTTCCCTTGGAAACTTCCATAACCATTTCCCAACCAGAGCTTTGTTTCTAACTATTAAACCTCCAATGCCCAAACCACCTTGTTCAATCTTCATCAAGCAGACGCATTGGTGTGACTAAATGTAATACTTCACTTCGATGTCAGGGTTTCACAAAAATTCTACACTTCAAATTAGAATTCCTCATATTAATTTTGAATTCAAAGTAAAAAAGGTTAAGGGCAAATTTATCCTTGTTTCTCACCAATCAAAAATTTCCTTAAGACAATAAGGTTCAATGTAAGGATTGCCTTTGTCTGTTGTCAATGCACAAGCTGCTTCCCCCTTGCTTAGCAACGTCTTCCAAGTCTAATACATTGTGTCACGATTGTTTAGGAATTAGGATAACCTTCAAATAAAGTAATATTGTTTCTTAGTTCAAAAATTAGTTAGTCCTAATAACATGGACGAAGATAAATGAGAAAGATGTTGAAATACTTTCTAGGAATTGAGGTTGCATACTTCAAACAGGGAATCTTTATTTCTCAACAAAAATATATCATTGACCTCCTTAAGGTAACTAGAAAGTTGGAGTGTAGACCAGCTAGTACACCCATTGATCTTAATCACAAGCTTGGAGAAGCTGAGAAAGCTATTGCCATAAGCAAGAAGATATATTAAAGATTAGTAGGAAGACTAATTTATCTCTCCCAACTAAGACCAGATATCGCGTATTCAATGTGTGTGATTAGCCAGCTTATCCAACAAATGTTCATTTTTTCTTTTTTATTAAGGCTTGGAGTTTTAAAACTTTGATCTCACCTAAATAATTAAGCTTAAAACTTAAAAAATAAAAAAGAACTAATGTGTTTGTTCAAGACTTCTAGTATCAATTTAAATGTTTTGGTAAACAAAAGTAAATAGAAAACAGGGTTAGGTTAAGCTTTTGGTCACATAAGCCTCACCTCACATAACCTTGACATGTAAGTCTTGAGGCGCAAGCCTTATGCAAAATAGGTACAAGCCTCAAGAGAGTACCATTGAGGTTTATGCCGTAAGGTGATATTCAATAGCCCAGAGGCACGACGAGCCTCAAGGTGTAAGCCTCAATGGATTTTTAAAACTATGTCAAGCGCCGAATAATCAGTTCTCTTTTCATTTAGTAGAAAAGTGCTAGGAAAAATATTAAAGTAACATGGCATAACTATCCCTCAATGAAGAGAAGCCTTTCATTATTTTTTTTCTCATGATCCTGTCATTTTATTCAATGAAAACAACTCAGCAATGTAATCAACATTTTCTTATACATGATCCAACATAATGCAGAAAACATAGATGAAATGGGACAAATTAAATGTGTTTGAATATAATGAAGTGTGGAAATTAAGACTATGAAGTTCTTGAATTCACACTTTCTTAGTAAAGAAACCAATCCCACCCATTGACATTTTGTAATCCAATTTAACTGTAAATCTGTAACATTGATATAGCAGCATCAAAATTGCATCTTCATTATTGAAAATTGAGTTGAAGAAGAGTAGGATAAGCAAAATTTTAAGGACAATGTAAGTCATGTATTGTGGCAATGTTTTGCAATAATATATTTAACACATACACACACACACAAAAGCAATTACCTGGAGCCTCCCGCAACACGATACTTAATATAGTAAAGTGTACCAAGTTCCTCAAAATACTCAACTTCCTAGACCAAAAAGGAAAAAAGAGGCAATCATATTTTAAGGTTGAACAAATTAATCCTATTGCAACAACACTGCTGGTACAGTACAAAACAAAACTTACCAAATCTGACAGTGCAGTCTGAAGACTAGGAGACCAATTTACCATGTAAGACCCTGACAAAAAATTTAGTACTCAATTAGATAAATGTACCTACACTCTCATTATGAAAATATATTGTTACCGTATACAATTTTAGGAGTTTACGCAATTTAGGACTCTATTATTATTAGCTGTATATATTATCTTACCATGTATAGATGCTAAAGATTAGGAATATGTTAGACTACATGTATAGCATATACTGACGTGTATAGATGGAATGAACAATATATATAATGAAAAGTGCCGAATCATAGGGCAACTTTTCCAAATCTCTCTTCGTATTTTTCTAGTATCTGAGTATTTTGACATGGTATCAGAGCGGGTTCTTGATTTCTGGTCTGTCGATCGTGTCGCTCGATTCAACCTTTAGGGTTATTGTCTTCCCCGTTAGGGTTTTCAGGCTTAAAACCAACTGATCCCTTCTTCAGACGAACTGGCCAGCCTTGATCGCAGCGATAACTGCCTCTCCGACTACTCCAGGTTCTGCTTGCCACGTCCCCAAGCCTATTGAAGGCATCTTAGCTCCGGTGTTCAGTTCGAAGAATCGAATCTCGTCCGCCATTTTCAAACCTTTCGAGTTCAAACTTTACGGCAGACAAGATGGTTGTGAGAGAAAGAAGCGGCGATGATTGCGAAGCATTGGCACCGTGCTGCTCACTGCTTCAAAATTGGCTCAGTGGTTACTCAGAATGCGAAATTAGACTCCTTAAGGGAGGTCTCGAGTTCGATTCTGGGGGAGGCCCTTCACTATTCATGAATAGTGGGGGTAAATGATCTAGTCCGTTACTAGGGCCCTGTTGGGTATCGCGAATTCGGCTAGATGTGACAATATTATGTGGTACTATGGCTAGGCGTTCGCCCCGAGGGGGTGCGCCCACACCTGGGTAGGGGGCACGCTGTGCAACCTAGGGTGTGACAACCGTATACAATTTTAGGAGTTTACGCAATTTACGACTCTATTATTATTAGTTGTATATATTATCTTACCATGTATAGATGCTAAAGATTAGGAATCTGTTAGACTACATGTACAGCATATACTAACGTGTATAGATGGAATGAACAATATATATAATGAAAAGCGCCGAATCATAGGGCAACTTTTCCAAATCTCTCTTCGTATTTTTCTAGTATCTGAGTATTTTGACAAGTGGGGCCCATCTCCTTTCAGGTTTGAACATGTTTGGCTCTCATATCCAGGTTTCAATCAACAAATTGGAGACTGGTGGAGACAAGACATGGCGGCAGGCTAGGAAGGCTTTAAATTCATGGAGAAATTGAAAATCTTGAAAACGAAGCTTAAAGATTGGAGTAGGAATTTTGTGCGGCATGATAAAATCAGAAGGCAGAGCCTAATGCAGGAGCTACAGGTGCTGGATAAACTAATGGGGGAAGAAAGATGGAACGCAAATTCTTGGAGCAAAAGAAATCAGATATTGGGTGAAATTCACTCCATTGACAGCAGAATGGATAGAGTGGTTGGATAGGAGGCAAAAATAAAGTGGGCAAAAGAAGGTGATGTTAACTCCGAGTACTTTCATAGACTACTCAGCTTCAGGAGACAAAGGCCTTTATGTCCAGGTTGGAAAGAGAGGACAGATCACTCATAGAGAAGAAAGAGGAAATAGTAGAGGAAGTCACTAACTACTTCACTAGAATGTATAATGATGGGGATAAATCATCATGGGGGATTGAAGGCATTCAATGGAGAAGATTGGAGGAAGAACACAGATTATGGCTCGAGAAGCCTTTGAAGGAGTCAGAAATCAGAGAAGCAGTTTCAGCTGTGATGGGGAGAAAGCTCCAGGCCCAGATGGTTTCACAATGCTCTTTTAGCAAACACACTGGGATACAATCAAAGGCAACCTTCTCAAAGTCATGGCAAAGTTCTACAACAGTGGGGTGGTGACTAAATGTACGAATGAGACCTACATTAGCCTAATCCCAAAAAAGATCAATTTCAAAAACGTTGGTGATTATAGGCCGATAAGCCTCACCACAAGTCTCTACAAGATCATTGCAAAAACTATGGTGTTAAGATTGAAGCAGATTATTCACTTAACTGTGGCGGAATCTCAAATGGCTTTTGTTAAAGGAAGATAGATCACCGATGCCATTCTTATAGCTAATGAGGCGATTGAAGAGTACCGTCAAAATAAAGAGGGTATGCTGCTGAAGATAGACTTTGCCAAAGCCTACGATTCAGTCAAATGGGATTTTCTTGATCATGTGATGGAAAGGGACTTTGGGCTGCAGTGGAGGAAATGGATTCGTGGGTGCCTCAAAACAGTATCATATTCAGTTTTTGTCAACAGAAGACCAAGAGGTAAAATACAGAGTTCCGAAGCGCTGAGGCAGGGTGACCCACTCTCACCATTCCTTTATACTATGGTGGTTGATGTATTGGATGGGATTGTCAATAGGGCTAAGACATGTGGGCTAGTGAATGATATTAAAATTGGAAGAGATGGCATTGGCTTGTTGCATATTCAATTTGCTGATGACTGCATTTTCTTTACGGAAAAAGATGACATATGTGTGGAAAATACAATTGAGGATGATCAAAAGCTTTTGTTTTATCTCTGAGTTGAAAGTAAACCTCTAAAAGAATCAATTGGTTGGGATTCATGTAGCAGAGGAGGAGGTGGAAGCAATGGCACGCCTTACAGGCTGCTCCACTGGATAGTGGCCATTAAAGTACTTAGGCATGCCACTTGGTGGAAATCCTTTACGAACATCGTTCTGGGAACCAGTTATCCATACTATATCAAAGAGAATTGAAGGGTAGCAAAGATCTTTTCTGTCAAAAGGAGGCAGACTGACATGTATAGAACATCTTATGAGGAGCTTTCTGTGGAAGAAAGAGGAAAAGTCTTATGGATCTCACCTGGTTAAATGGGAGAGGGTGAAAATGGATATGAACATGGAGGTCTTGCTATTAGCGATCTCATTAAGAAAAACAAAGTTGTTTCAGCAAAAGGGCTATGGAGATTCGCCATGGAGAAGGATGCTTTACGGGCTAAGATAATTAGAAGCAGGCACGAAATGCTTGAGAATGCAAGGGATGTCAACAGTCACCCACGGGCAATATACTGATGTCCATGGAAATTTATCCAGTCAATATACCCTATCTACAACCAACATACTGGACTTTTAAACTAGGCTAAGGGGACTCTATTCGCTTGCGGGAGGACTGTTGGTGTGGAAATGATAGCTTCAGGAATATGTTCCCTTCCATCTATACCATATCTTCTCTTCACAATGCTCCCATTGAAGCCTTCATTGTTGTGTTACCCAATGGAACTGCTAGAACCATAAACTGGAATCTACATATAAGCAGGAATGTCCCCAACGGAACACTAGCAAATTTTTCCTAATTTTTTTTCATTTTTTTATTTTTGAGAAGAAACAATGTTAATAGTTAGTAGTATAACCAACTTCATCATTCATCACCATACCGCACTCTTATGGAAGTATCAGGCCCATTTCTGACCCATTAATCCCCCTCAGAGCCCCCACCCCCTAGGGTAAGATAGTGGCAAGAGTTGAACCTAGAACCTTTGGGTTCCAAAGCCACCTCTTTACCAACTGCACCAACTCCATGTTGGCAATTTTTACTAATTGAATGTCTAGAAAATGCAATGCTCTCAGAGGACAATGACTGGTTATTTGGATTGGGGATTCTTTTGGGTCTTTCACTTCTAAGTCTTTCTTTCAAATTTTGTCTTCTTCGGGACACACATATGCACCCTTTCCCCAAGCCAGATTCATCTGGAAAGCCCACATCCAAACTAAAATCAAAATGATGGATTGGTTTGCAGTGCAGAATAAGCTAAATTGCGTTGATGTTCTTCAGAGAAAATTTACTTCAATGTGTTTATCTCCAAGCCAATTAAAGTTCTCCAAAAATTAAGCATGCTTCAAAGTAGGGGTATAACAGGTTGGGTTGGGTCGGGTTGGAGACAAATCCCAACCCAACCCAAACTAGTTCGGGTTGGAAAAATTGGAACCCAACCCAAACCAAACCGCCCCCAACCATATCAACATGTAAATTTGACAACCATTTCAAATTAATCATAAAATATCAAGATGTTTTAAATAAAATCACATTCATCCACCACCATATCATAATACCAAACTAGTTCGGTTTGGGTTAGGTTGGGTTGGGTTGGGTTGGGTTGGTTTTTTAGGCTCCCAACCCAACTCGTCGGGTTTGGTTCGGTTCAGTCGGGTTGGCCTACACCCGTACTTCAAAGCTAGAAAATATTAAAAGATTGATTTTATAGGATTAAATATTTTTAATGATGACTCGTAGGAAGACATTGAAGAGGTGTTTCATAACGTCATGGGATGGCACATTAAATTGGTTCTATTGGGAGTGGATCGTGCTATGCTCCACTGCTCTCAAGATTGATGTGGTGTTCAAACAATGGTCCCCGAATCTTCAATGGAATGAGCGCCAAATTTTTTGTCGCAATAGCAGGATTGGTGTGGTGGGGATACCAGTTGCGATTTGGACGGTCAATATTCTGAAAAAAATTGCTAATATGTGTGGCGAGCTGTTGGGCATTTTCTATGATTCAGCTAATGGATCAGTGATGGATTTTGCGAAATTAATGGTTAAAGGCCGTCGGAATGGTTTCTTGCCGGAGCATTTAACCTTGTGTTTCGGTTCCAGTTGCTGGAACCTTCGAGTTTTCAATCTTTCATCTTCTTGGATTCCAGAAGAAAACGGTGTCATCTGTCGAAATGAGGTCAACTTGGCGGATGTCGTTGATCAGATGTCGGAAATGGACGGTGATAGTCGTGCCCTTGACGAGTTGGCCTAGACTCTTATCGAAGAAGGTGTCGAAGAAGATGAATACGGCTCGTCGTTTCAGTTGCATGGTGACAACCAACACGTGCCATGCCAAGATACACAGGAGGTGTATGGAGTACAATCGACGCACGTCCCTGCAAGAAGATCACCTGGCGTGATTTGCTCCAAAACGTGGCAACTAAGGAGTGTAAGGTGTGGCAGGCGATGCACTGGTGACGGCCTAGGCCGGGAGGGTGAGTTTGAACCTGATATGTTCAATCGATACAAAAGCCTTTCGGACATGGGCCCTGACGAGGCCCAGGATCAGTTTCTGCATGGTTCAAAAATTCTCCGAAATTCGGCGAATTTCCAAGAATTATTTCCCTTTTATGCCACTGAAGTGCGAAGTGAATGTAAAATAAAAAATGCAAAAATTCGCCGAAATAATTCGATCAAAATCAAGAAATTCGAAAAAATTCTTTAAATTTCGATAAAATTTATATTTTTCAATTCAAAAATGCAAAACTTTGACAAAAAATTTGATAAAATTCAACAAAATTCAACAGAGAAGTAAAAAAATGTTATTTCATCCATAGAATACAAAGAAATACCAATAATTATGTATTATTTTCAACTTCATCAACTAACATAGCAATATAAATTTTAAAAAATAATTTAACAAGCTAGCAAATTATGTAGTTTATGAGATATGTTTTACCAAAAAGAAAAGAAAAGAAACAATTAAATAAATAAAGTTGAAATAGGAGAAAAACTTAAAATCAATTAAAAGAGTTCCCAAAGCCATCTTTTTTTAGATAACTCTTATAAAACAAGATTAAAAAATAATATATTTAAATAATAAACTAATAAATTAAGCATTGTGGAATTCAAACTAGCAAACTATATGGTCGAGAAGCAAGCCACCACAAATTAAATATCAAAACAAAGAAAATAAATTAAGACCAAAAGCCACTATTTCAAATTCATCAACCCACTTAACAAGATTGATTTTGTTAGGACACTTATTGGTATTTTTATGTATTAAAAGTGTCTATTTATATTAGTTTTTAGCTTATACTACAATAAATCAAGATATTTAAGCATATATGCAAAAATTCTCTAAACATCTCTAATTTAGAGAATTTTTACAAAAATTCTCCATGTCGAATTAAACTTCTCCGAATTAATTCCAATTTTCAAGTGACCGAAGTCAAATCGAAATCGAACTTTCGATCCTTGAGTTTCTGGATCGCCAGCTATCCAGATCCAACTCGGCTTCTAAACATAATTTTACTAGGCTTTTGTGTGAGCCCGTTCATTTAGGTGCAAGCAAACCCATGGGTCTTAGGCGGCTTGCCTCTAGTTCTAATTGTAACCTTGGTCCAAACCAAGATCGCGGGACGGTTCTATGCGATCGACCCTCTAGATTTTCTTGTCCGAGAAACAGTCAGTGCGTTAAAGAGAAGAGGAACCAGAGTGAAGTCACAAGAGTGTATCAGCGTCGCTAAAGAACTCTTCCTTCAGCACAAATGTTGCGGCCCAAAAGTCCCCCCAGGCCCGTTCCCGGAAGACGAGCTCAGAGTTGGACTCTATCGAAGACCTATGGTAAAGAAGATGCAATACTTTCAAACAGTGAGATTGTGAAGGACTCTTTCGTGGATGGCTCAAGTGCCCACGAAGATAACTCCACGGAGGCTGGTTACGGCGCTGATGAACATGCAGAAGCCTTCAATGACGCACATGAAAGTCGTCATAATCAGGTATGTTCCTTTAAATTGGTTAATGGTAACATGAGCTTTCCCTCCCTGTTTCTTCATTCCGCCCTCCTCAATCTTTTCGAGCCCCCGTTTCTTCTTCTCGTCATCACCAACCCCCTCGTCCTGAGTCTACCCATGGTTTGGGGGATGATTCTCACGTCTGCATCTCAGCGTCTTGTCTGGGTATCCATGGCCAATTGATTAACAAGGTGTTCGGGGTCCTAAGAAAGGCGAAGATGCAGATGACTAGATTGGATGGTTCTTCAGATTCTAGAGGGCCCCGCGAGGAAGGACCGAGGCATTCTAGTGTTTGATCTTGTTCCTGGTTGTGATTACGGGTTTCTGTTAAACACTAATAAAAGACACAAAGATGTAACGTACGTCCACGGGAGGAGAGGAAATATTTTCTTATTCTTGATGATGTCTTAATGGAGGGACACCATATATATAGACATACAGGGCTATGCACACATATAGCTATAATTACAATTTTAGTAACTGCTAAATAAAATAATTTTAGTAACTACTAAATAAAACGACTACTAAAATTATCATCTTTCCTTAAACGAAATAAATCCTTAAAGGAAATAAACCTTAAAGGAAATAAACCTTAAAGGAAATAAATCTCACAGAATTATCATCTTTCCTTAAAGGAAATAAATCCTTAAAGGAAATAAATCCCACAGATTTTGCTTTTCTCCACAACACTCCCCCTCAAGCTGGTGAATAAAGGTTTACCATTCCCAGCTTGGGCATATTTGCTTGAAATGCAGTATGGTTTAACCCTTTAGTGAGCACATTGGCGAGCTGATTATTGGTAGACACATATGGAGTACAGATGAACCCACTATCAAGCTTCTCTTTAATAAAGTGTCTCTCAATCTCTATATGCTTGGTTCGATCATGTTGAACTGGGTTATGGGCAATGTTAATTGCAGATTTATTGTCACAATAGAGTCTCATAGGGCCATCCCAGTGTATCTTCAAATCTGTCAAAATTATCTGCAACCATAATAGCTCACAAACCCCTTGTGCCATTGCTCGGAATTCTGCTTCAGCATTAGATCTGGCAACTACATTCTGTTTTTTACTTCGCCATGTCACCAAATTCCCACCAAGAAACGTACAATATCCAGTAGTTGATCTTCTGTCAACTACTGAACCAGCATAGTCTGAATCAGTATATGTTTCAAGAACCACTCCTGTGTGTCGTTTAAATAAGATGCCCTGTCCTGGAGTCCCTTTCTAATGGCAATGGGAAGATCATTGTCAGGTTCAGAAGCTAAAAGATCATTGTTAGTTTCAGGAACTAATGAAATTTTAAGGAGGGTTCAAGATTTGTTACCTCATTTTCAGGGATTGGTTCAGATTCTTGAACTTGCATCGATTCAGGAGCTACAGCTTTCTTCCTTTAGTACATTTGTCCAGTCATCCGATCTTTAGGTTCGTCATTGGGTGCAAAGGGTGTAGGAGATTTGGGTTTGGTTTGTTGGAGGTTAAAGGGGCCAAAAAGATAAAAAGGGTTATCAAGGGAGTTCCGATCCTTATCTTCCATGATGACACTCTCCCCCGGAAGAGGAGGAGCGGAAAAATATGGCTCAGGTTCACAGAAAGTGACATCGGCAGAGACAAAGAATTTCTTTGATGGCGGATGATAGCATTTATATCCCTTTTAAGTGGAAGAGTATCCGACAAAAACACACTTGAGAGCTCTGGGGTCCAACTTCCCCCTGTTAGGTTGGTGAACATGGACAAATGATACACACCCAAATATCTTAGGTATAAGATTATTGGAGATTTTGAGCTTAGGGTAAAATTGACATAGCTTTTCCATAGGACTTTTGAAACCAAGGGTCCGGGATGGTAGGCGGTTAATAAGGTGTGTTGAAGTAAGGACAGCTTCACCCCAATAGGACTTGGGCAGTATTCTGAAATAAATAGGCTCGGGTTGTATCAAGCAGGTGGCCGTTTTTTCTTTCAGCAACTCCATTTTGTTGTGGGGTGTGAACACAGGATGATTCATGAAGGATCCCCTCGTTTTGGAAGTAATTGGTCAATGTTTGATTAAAATAGTCTCTAACATTGTCAGATCGAAATCTCTTGATTTTAGCACCAAACTGGGTGTGTATCATGTTATGGAAGGTAGGAAGAACAAAGCTCACATCGGATTTTTGTTGCAATAAGAATATCCACGAGACTCTTGTACAATCATCAATGAAGGACACAAACCATCGCGCTCCAGAAACATTAGGTATTGGTGAGGGACCCCAAATATCATTATGAATGAGATCAAAAGGATCTGAACTTCTTTCATTACTAAGTGGAAAAGATATACGCTTGTGTTTCGCAAGTTCACATACTTCATAATGAAAATCTTCAACATTGAGAGACTTAAACAAAAAAGGAAACATGATTTTAAGGGTTCGAAAAGAAGGATGGCCAAGGCGGCGATGATGGAGTCATAGCTTTTCTTTATTGGAAAATTTGTGCTCGGAGAGAAATGAAGTGTTACTCTTGATAGGATGTACTGGTGTCTCAAGGTAATACAACCCGTCCTGTTCTTTAGCATGTCCAATCATCGTCCCCAATTCCTGGTCCTGAAATGCACAGTAAGTACGGAAGAAGGTTACATTACAACTCAGATCATGGGTTAGTTTTTTAATAGAGATAAGATTAGTAGATAGTCTAGGAATATGAAAAACATTTTTGAGAGTAAGGGTGGGGCTGATGTGAACATCACCTATACCAGCAACTATGGTTAAGGATCCATTAGCTGTGGCTATTTTCCAACTACTAGGACATGGGTTGTAGGTATGAAATATATTGGGGGAATACATTGGCATATTCGGTGACCGTCATGTTTCCTTGTTTTGTTCTTCCAACTTTCACTTTGATCTCAGACACTTGGGCTGCATCATGGGCCTTAGAGTATGTCTGATGAACGGCATCCCAAATGTCTTTGGCGGTAGTTAGAAACATGCATGTATTACTAATGTTTGGCGTCATTGAATTCCATAGCCACGCCATTATAGAAGCATCTTCGTTATCCCACGCTATAAACTTAGGATCTCCAGGTGTAGGTCCAGTGCCCAAAAGATGACTTAATTTCCCTTTGCCCTTCAGAAAAGTACGCACCAGCTGAGACTAGTTCAAATAATTATTTCCATCAAGTCTGTATGCTGCCTGAATGTTTGGTAGTTCTCCTTTCTCTGTTTTGTCAACTGCTTCTTCAGTCTGCACCGTTTCGGAAGTAACCAACATTTTTTTTTTTATCGGTTACAAACTCAAAAACGAAAAAAGAAAAAGAAAAATAAAAGAAGAATATCAGATGAAGACGAAGAAGGCGAACCAGGAGCTGCAGATGGCGATGGACATTAGAGAGATGTAGTGATGCAATGATGCGCAAGAGAGATATGTGAGAGAGATGTGCGAGAGACGACGAAGATCAATAGCAACGTCAAAGATCAGTAATGGTGGATTCGAGCAGTGGCGACTGAAACACAGTAGCAATGGAGACGAAGGCGTCGACGACGATTAGGATATTGGCAGTGCCGATGAGGAAGACGTAGTAGTCGATGGTGATATAGTAGCAGTGATGAAGACGTACGCACCAATCAACAACACGAATAATGGCGATGAAGCCCAACGAGGTAGGTTCCGGCAATGAAGGCCAAAATAAAACAATTTCGATGATGAAGGTCAGAAGAAAAGAAAAATTTCCCAGTTGTACGAGCTTAAATCTCTGATACCATGTTAAATACTAATAAAAGACACAAAGATGTAACGTGGTTCGGCTCCAAGGCCTACGTCCACGGGAGAAGAGAGGAAATATTTTCTTATTCTTGATGATGTCTTAATGGAGGGGCACCATATATATAGACATACAGTGTTATGCACACATATAGCTATAATTACAATTTTAGTAACTACTAAATAAAACGACTACTAAAATTATCATCTTTCCTTAAAGGAAATAAATCCTTAAAGGAAATAAACTTTAAAGGAAATAAACCTTAAAGGAAATAAATCTCACAGAATTATCATCTTTCGTTAAAGGAAATAAATTCTTAAAGGAAATAAATCCCTACAACAGTTTCTTCATTTCCAATGATTATATTGTCTTTGAATGTTAAGGGTTGTGGCTCCAAGATTCTTTCTACATTAATTATTAGACAAAGATCCTCGGGTCTCCATAAAGCAGAATGAAAAGCCCGGTGTGAAGAAGGTGATAGGTGGGTGTAAGCCTGATGTTGTCTTGCTTCAGGACACTCGCATGCGCAGTATTGACAGAAGATTCTTGTGTGGGTTGGATTGTTTGTTGGACTGGGGAGAGGTGTGTGGATGGTTGGGAGAAGGGTATCATGCATATGCTCATTACGTAAAACTAGAGAGCGTACCTTAGCACGGTTCTCAGGGATCAAAGGGGGTTCATCGTCCCTCGACACCGCTTCGTCCGCCCAGCCAAGGAACTTCCGAGAATCGCAAAGAAGGTTAAGATAGGTGCTGAGGTGATAATTTCTCCGTCAAAGCAGGTTTCCTCGACCACTTCTTCCTCCGAGCTGCTAGATGGAACCTCCTCATCTGTTGTTGTGGATGGCCAACCTTCTAATTTCCATCTCTCAGAGCAAGGAGGACCATTGTTGGGCTTTTTAATCCTGCCCTTTTTTCTTTTATATACCAGGAGTGGACAGCCATTGTCTGTGGGCCCACATTTCTTTTTGATGGGCTACCCCGATCCATATGTAGGCTTTTATTTTGATGGTTCTAGCCCATTGACTGACCATCTTGGGCCCAGTGATACTCAACCCCTGCTTTTGCCAACTCCTTGTTGTAAGCCCACCCAACTGGCCCAACCTCCACACCTTGCGCTTCCTGGTTCTTCGATTTGCTTTTGAAAAAAAGCTTGCCACGTGGCACCTACTCCTCCCCCCAACTATGGGAGTGCCTGCGCGTCCCAATCTTGCGTCGATCTAAGGGATGGATCGCCGCTCTCCTTGTCAGGTGCATCTCTTCGCTATCTTTCGTACCATCATGAGCTCGAATTCGTTGTCCACATCAAATGCTCAGCATGTTCCTTCGTCGGTCGACGACGACCTATCCACTGGCCTGCTCATCATCAGATTCCGGCGAGATCTTCTTTCTCCGCTTGTTGGATTGCAACCTTTTTCACAGCAGGACCGCCAACTTCATGCTTCTTACACGAGAGTCGTCTACGTTGCATATCATGCAAAGGAACCTAGTAGAGCATGTCCGCGACCGTTATTTCCATGTACGTCAGGAGGAAGCCAGATTTGTCTCCGACCACCTTTAACAGTGCTGTTTCGATTCATCTCCCACTAATGGTCTTCGTACGATATCCAGTAATCCACCACACCGCTATGCAATGATGGCAAAGGTTTCAATCTTCTAGATGGCTAGAGGTATTCCTTCGACTCCAATCCAACTATTTCAGCACCCAATCTTCATATCTTCCCAAAACAACTCTAGCTTCCCTTGTTTCACCTCAAACTCAGTTTCGAAGGATGAGGTTTTACCCTAAATGAGACAATCCATCTCCACTTTATCTTCGCAGCATAGTAGGGCACATGCAACATTCAGGATTCATAGTCTCACAGAGCGATTAAGAGAAAATTCCAATTCCATCTCAATCTTCTCACAATCCTCCTTATTTGAACTTCTTATGATCAAGACGTCCAGAGAGTTAGCCATTCTTTCATCTCCTTCATCCACCTTCTAAGAATCATCAATTCTTGTTTTGGTTGTGCCTAACTTGGCTAGCTTGCTTTCCACCGCCTTACGGTTGGCGATGCTTTGTTTACCCTCATTTTTCACACCATATAAGATAGACTTCATTCCTTCTTCCATCTCCTTTCATTAGTGGCCCCCATCCCCATCAGGAACGAAGATTGCACGTTGGGTTCCATTTTCAATTTTAGTGATGTTGAGAAAGCAGCCTCGTCGATTCGTATATGACTCCATCAGCACCACATGATTTTTCCCCTGGTGAACTTTTTTGAAACTACCATCCTTTGGAGCAGTTTGCACTTCCTCCATTTTCACTGCCATCCATGCTGCTAACTCCAAGTCAAGGCATATCAAGTACGTTTTCACTCTGGTAGGTTCCTTGATTAGGACCCCAGTGTCGTCCCTAGTGAGACATAATGTGAACCACTTGTGTTTTGTTTTGAAAGTGCGCATCGATCTTCTGCCTTCCAGACTTCCATTAGAAGTTTGATTCACTGACTCTCTCGAGCTGCCAAACTGGCGATCTTTCTCACTTCCTCTTCTGTCATCGACCCTGTCTTTCCTTGAGCCCGTCATCTTCGATTTGTAGTTCTTTGTAGTCTCCTCGTTCATTAGTTGTCCGTTCAACCATCGCCTGTTTGCCAGTCACCCGCTCACCATATCCTTTTTCCCGCGTTCACCATTCTATCACTCTTCAATTTGAATTATCTCATTTTTATAATAAATAAATTAGACTTCCTATACAACTCAAACACACTAAAATTAGACATCAAATATAATTAGAAACCTACTCAAACGAACACACCTTTTATTTTACTCATACTCAAAGTAGACACTTTATTTTACTCGTACTCGAATTAGACACTTTCTATTTAATTCGAACCAAAATTCCAACACACACTTGAATGAGATTCCCTTGGGCTAAAGTCATCAAAAGTAGATATGGTTTGCTTGAGAATGCCAAGGATGCTAGTCTTCACTCAAAAATCACTTTCAAATGTCCTTGGAAATTTATACATTCTACCTATCATTCTTTTCGCTCTCACACTTGGCTCAAACTAGGTAATGGAAACACGATTCGCCTCTAGGAAGACATATGGTGTGGCAGTGACAGTTTCATGGACAAACACCCAAATCTCTACTCAATATTGTCATTACATAACGCACCTATTTCCTCCTTTATTTGATCCGACCTCGATAGACGGGATAACAGCCCAAACTAGAACCTCCACTTGAGTAGAAATTCCCCCAAATTGATCCTTGTCGAAAATTGCATCCATCATTGAATGTCTCCCATCATGCTCCCTATTGAATGAACCTTATAGAGTAATCTAGATTGAAAACTCCTCTAGATCATTCTCTTGCAAACCCTTCAATATAATATTCTTTCAACCTCATATATTACTGCTTTTGTCCCCCATCTAATTTCATATGGAAAGCACATGTTCCCTCAAAAGTCAAGACTGCAGGCTGGTTGGCGGCTCATATCAATTTAAATTTTGTTGATATCCTTCAAAAAAGACTGCCCAACCTGCTTATTTCACCAAATTGGTGTAGTTTATGTAGGAATGGAGCAGATCGATTGACCATATACTCGTGAGGTGCGAGTTTACAAAGGATTTGTGCGCTAGATGGATCTCCTCCCTTCTAGTGTTGATATTCCCTAATGTTAATTATCCATTTTCATTCCCCAATAGCTGCAGTATGAAGCCTAGATCAAGGAAGTACTGGGGGGTGCTCTATTTTGCAATCATAGGGTGCACGTGGAAAGAGGAATCATAGAATATTTATTGATCAATGTAATAGTGTTAGCTTGGTGTGGGATTCTTCTCTTTCTTTGTTTTCTTTTTGGGTATCCAATTGTAAATTTTCACTTGGGTACAGTCTTGGGGAATGGCTACATAATTGGAGTTCTATTTTGGATGTTTTGTAAAGCCTTTTTGGGACTCCTTGTCCCCAAATGGCTGTTTTTGTAAAATATTATCTACAAAAATAATTTATATTGTTATCTGTCAAAAAAAAAGGACTAAAATACTTAATTATTGATTCTTTATTTCTTTTCTCTCTTCTTCTTCTTCATCTTCTCCTTCTTCTTCTATTCTTCTTATTTCAATTTCTTGCTCTTATCTTCTTGGCGCAACATCAATAGGGATTGTTGAAACAAACAAAGACAAGTTTTGGAAGTTAGATCCATCTAGTGATTGTATCTATAAATTGTTTTTCTCTTTCCTAGTCAATGACGGAAAGAGCTCTTCCCTCCCTTCTTCTTCCTTGATCTAGAAAGCTCATGTTCCTTCAAAAGCCCAAGTCATGGAATGGCTCATGGCAGACAAAAATGTTAACACTATGGACTATTGCTACCTATGTAAAATTGAGAGGGAGTATGCGGATCACATCTTTATTTCAAGCACATATGCTACGCAAATGTAAGATAAGTGGGACCAGCATACATGATGGTCTTCTCTCCTACCCATTAGATGTTTTGGCCCCTTACCCTTTGCAGCGTCAGACAAAAGTTCTCATTAAGCATGTTCAAACAATCATCTTCTCAGTTGTTATATGGCGCATCTTGAATGAAAGAAAGAGAAGAGTTTTTGAAGAACATTATAAGGATGTTAACTCTATGCGGGATCATTCTACACTCACGGGTTCCTCCTGGATAGCGACAAGCAAGCTATCAAAGGGGTAAAGCCTCTCCAACTGGATAAGAGGTTGGGGGATTTATTGTAATGTGACCCTGCCAACCACCAGCCTTGCACTCCTGGAGGCCTTCTTAGCCTTGTGGATCTAGGGCCTGCTCCTCTTAATCTTTTCTTTGGCTTTAATAAATTTGTGTTTCTTATGAAGGAAAATAAAAAATAAAAATAGTTAAGCACTTCAATAGATATTTGCATCAATCCCCTTCTAGATATTGAGTGAATTACAAGTATACAGTATAACAATGCACGGTTTAGCCTTAAGAGGGTATATTACATCATATAAAAGAGTTCATTTTCATATTGTAAATTTCTTTGAACCAAGGTAGAGTATGTAAGTTATGTAAAACTCCTCTATAGTCATCCACAAATCACCATTTACTTGATATGCATTAAACTATTACTATTCTTTGGGACAACGAGACAAACTCTACATTCCGAATTAGAAAGTTTCAAACTAAATGAGTGACCACCGCTAATGATACTTGTTCTTACTAGCTATCTCATTGTTTCTAGTGAATAATGAAAGAAAGGTACCCAGTTCATACCTTGATAAATTAGACCTTTCTCATGAAGCCTAATAAATGCTTCAACTACAGCTCCTGCAAACATTTAACTAAATAAACTCAGATTAAGATAAAAAGAACTGTATAAACCCAAAGAAATACAAATATTGACAAGGACAAAAAGTTCTAATTTGTTGACGAAGATGACTTAGAAGTTATATTACTAGATGAATGTCAACCATGCTATCATCATTTTCTCTTCCAAACAAATAGAGCTTTTACTACACCATCTCACTTCATGTAAAAAGTAATCAGGGAAGATTCATCTTAGTTCTCACAAGATCAAATAATTGACCAGATCAAGCTCAACAATTATGTCAGTTGAAAACATAGCAAAATGATCTTATTAACTATTCCTAGTATATGTTTAATTATGTAATTGCAATACATTTCAAAAACATCCAATGGGAAATTTAACTTTATGGAGCAATCCAATTTTAAGGAATGACTAGTTGAGAAGCCTTGAAATTGATTGGATTGAAAACTATCTTACGACTTAGCTGTTCATCAAGGGTGAAGTGCTCTCGAGTCCAATCGCAAGATGCACCCAGTCTTTTAATCTGATTAGTTATAACTCCACCATACCTGAAAATTTTGAGAATAAAACATCATGAAAATGAATAGTGTTGCATGATTTCAAGTATGCAGAAGACTATGCCAACTGTCAACAAACAAGGCAGTAAACTTAAAGACTTTTCAATGGGAGTTCAGGAAGGATACCAACTTAAATTCCAAACATTGATTCCAAGAAACAAAAGAAACCAAACAAGAATGACTTCAACAAGATTACTATTTATTTGACAAAATTTCAGAGATCCAACTTAACAGGGGTCTCCTAAAGAACTCTTTTATTTGAACATGTCTAAAACAAATAAATGGTGCCAATGTGGTCAGATACATCAACTGACACACCAATGTTTTTAAAACTTGAAATCAAATAAAAAAGCATAACCTTCTTTAGATCTTTTTTTCATAAAGTAAAGCTACTTATTCTCCAAGGAAAGGTAAATATATTCAGGAATGGGGATAAAATGTACATTTTTAAGAATTCAACTCAAAGAAATGAAGAGCTTGACTCACAGTGAATGTTTAGCTAATTATGAAGCCTTATCGTCCAGTCGTTGTATTTTAGTTCTTAAGTTCTCAACATGTTTTTATATAAAAAGGAAAACTTACAAGCCCTCGAGAGGATTAAATGGAAGCATACTATTGGCATTGTCAAATATTGTAGGATTGTTCTCAAGATTCATGTTAAAATACCAGATATAAGAAAAGAACTATACATACAGCACTACATGATTTAGAAGGTGCTTATACTACAAGCCTCTTCTGATTCTTATCCAAATCTCTAGCTCACATGGAATAAGGAATACATGAACAATAGCACAGTTAAGAATGTTTGTTTTCCAAACCTTCTCACCCTTATTATTTACATCCATACCTGAGTAGGTGATCTATATATTTTAGAACCAACATAGTATGATAGTGGTACATCAATTCTCGAAAATAATCCTCAAATTAAATATCAAATCAACCATCCTGTCAACTGTTATCTGCCTTATAACATCTATCTGCAATTTCCAGTTGCTTTTTTTAACATCTCAGTCAACCTTACGGGCACCAAATTTAAGTCGGGCAATCAAGCACATCACTAAGTTCCAACCATATAGAGGTCACAAGATACATAAAGAACCCTAGGATATAGCCAGTATGATATTTGACCCATATTTTGATTCCATACCATGAAATGTTAGATTTTAAGATTAGAACAACTTCAGATGTATGATTAACATCTTCCTTTGGTTCACCAAAAAAAACTTAAGAAATATATCCGTGCATTATTAATGATGTAATGTGGTAGCAAATTTCTATTAGTTATTTTGATTAATTATTATATTGATTCAGTAGAATTCACTTCGAAATTTTCTTTGGTGTCTATCTGTTGTGCTCTTGTTATTAGGGGGGTTTTATGGGCTAGCATCCCCCTTCCCTCTTTCTTCCCACTGATGTGAGACTAAAGAAAAGGGAAGGGACCTCCCTCCCCTCTTTTTCCCATTGTGACATTATCCATGCCATACCCTCCACCCTCTTTTTATTTTAAATTTTAAATGAATCTAACACACAAAAACTACATGACTGAAGTGTCAACTATCATGTCAAGTTTAGAACATATCACTTTTTTTGTACATAACTATGGAAAATACACAAATTCATAATAATATACATACAAGAATTGCTAAAAAACTCAAGTTCAAAAGTTATTAACAAAAGACTAATCATATACTTTGTCATCATTAATCATTTTTTTTTTTCTTCATTATCAATTTTTTTTTTGACAAGAAACAAAAAGAATTGTATTAATAGATGCATAGAAATACAACCGGAACTAAATCCGGAATTAACGATCAAAACTAGACAAAATAGGATTCCAATCCCTCAACCAATCCCCCAAGGAATAGCCTCTTGAAAGCTTACTACCACTAACCCCAAAGGAAAGCTAAAAAGAAAGAAGCATCCCAAACAACCCTGATATCAGACTCCTGATCATCAAAAATGCGAGTGTTTCGCTCTTTCTGAATAGACCAGACTACCACAAAAACAACAACCCGCCAATAGTCCTTTAGATGTCTAGGAAGCAAAGGATCATCAGGAAACGCCCACAATGACATATTGGTGGAAAGACCATCCCAATGAAGTAGAGTCTCCCATCTACACCACACCCTTTTAGAGAAATCACGGTCAAGAAAAAGATGTTGACTTGAATACAATAAGAAACCAATTAATCAACTCAATGAAATGAGTTATATGTGATTTGTTAAATATCTTAATTTTTGTAGTCAATGTAAGGGTCCAAATTAAATTAAAGAGTAGATAACCGTAACACTCTCATCCTCTTTACTAGTTAATATGCATGTGTTTCAAGGCCATTTTCCTCTACATTAGCTTAGAAGATGGCGATTTCCACTACTCACATAATTTTTTAATTCAAAATAAAATTTAGAAGTAAACTGTAAAGATAATACATAATATGTATCAACATGTGTACACATCTCAGTTAATTAAACTAATCAAGAACATATATAGACATTGTTGCCTATATCATTATAATTTTATATCTAGCTTGTAAATTATTGAATAACTAAATTCCAAGGTTATTTAGCTGAAATTTTACCATCACTTATATTTGTAATTAATTTTTTCTTAAACAAAATCCCTACCTTCACGGGAGTTAACTTATTGAATTTTTTTCCCCCTTTTATGAAAGGGTCAAGGGCTTTATAATTGGCTTATATGTTATTTTGCACATGCTTTCTCTTGAAACAAAGCTATAGGTTGTTATCATAACATCCCCAAATCTAACATATACCATAGGGTTATTCATTCTTATTATTTGTCACCATATATTGAATATATTTAGAGAGATTGAAGATATCAAAAGTACAATCATTACCAAAAAAAAAAGCATAATTCCAACAATTGTTCATTTTTTGCACCTTAGCTCCAAATTCACTCCAATTAAATTATGGATTTTACTTTGGGAAATTAATTTTCAATGATCATCTATAACCTTTTTTTTAATTATAATATGGTTGAATGGTAGAGAATAATTTATTGTTTCTTTATCCTCTTTCTAGGACAAATGCAAACGTATGCAATTTAAGTCAAAGTAATTAACTCATGCATTCTTCTTCATGCATATATATAGCAAACTATATCATTAGAAGTCTAATGAATGGTACTTGATAAATAGTGATTAAACTAGGCCAACCATAGAGATAAAAAGAACAAAATGATGAATGTCACAATGAGCCGAATTGCCAACTATCATTTATACACACACACACACACACACACACATATATATATATATATATATTAGTTGTTGCGTGTCAACCCATGATATAAATAATTGCTATTAACCTCAAATTAAGGAATTGAATGGGCATCTATATATGTGCATTCAAGGGCCCAATATGTAAATAATATATAACTTGTTTATTTACATGATTGACATATTATGGTATTTGCATTGGTGACAAATTAATTAAACTATATTCCATTGATATTGGATACCAAGGACGAAAATAATTATAAATAAATCATTAAAGTTATTACATATGATTTGATATGTTTTAGGCAAAATGTGTGTTTCTTAGCTTTTTGACAATGATAATAAATCTTGCAAAAAAAAAAAACAATGATAATAATAATATATATACTATGATTACTATCTATAATTAACAATAGTACTTATATTTAGCAGAAGGGGAGGAGGGTTAAGGACAAAATGGGCAATGGATTCCCAATACTTGAAGACTTGAGAGGGTTAGAGACCATGTGGATCTCACAGGCTGAAACATAGTTTAGCTTTTTATCGAGCAATAGACTAATATGATGAAAAGTGAAAAAAATTGAGACTAAAGGTTTAGGGTCTGTTTGGTTTAGGATTTGGATACAATTTTCTGTAACCAAAAATCTGAAAACTCAGAAAATCTGTTTGGTTGATGGGAATTTGAAAGCAGTTTTTCACTTTTTCTAAAGAAAACAGGTTGTTTTTAGAAAACGATGAAACATCATTCTCTGAATATTCTATTTTCTGATTGGATTCAAGTTTTTGAATCACCAACCAAACAAAACCTTAGTCCCACATTGGAAATGAGGGGGGAGGGTAGAATTACCCTTTTATAAATAGCTCCACCCCCACCCCCTTTCAACTTACTCACTTGATTCTGGTCCCACGTTGGGACTGGGTCAAACTCGATTGACCCGACCATGGTCTAAAACCTGCCCCAAACCTAATTGGGTCAGTCGGGATAATCAGTCTTCAGGTATTATTTACAGCCCTACTTGTTATTCATGTCAAACACCAAGAGCAGTGGACTTGGCAGAGCAGAGAAAAGTCTTCTTACTAGATGATTTATATTTGTATTATAAATTTTTAGAGACTAAAAGGATATATGACTTGGACTTCGATCAGCTTTAAAGCCAAAGTTTTCGCATCGGTCAGAAGGATTCTATGATCTTATGGATGATTCAAACAATCAGGCTGATCAATGAGACACAAACAGCTGTGTGGAGATGTTTTTGAATTGAAGGGCTGACACTGACAGTAACCACTCATGAACATTTAATGAAAATATTTTCGTCCAATGGCTGGAAACTACTACTTTGCTTGAAACAAAAGTATAAGAAATCAAAAACTTAGATTGAATCGAAATAGTTTCAAATCGTGAATCTAGTTGACTAGCAAAACAGCGATGGTTGTATGAAGAAAATGAAAGTAATAAAAGTACCCATACTTCTTTTTCCACTCCCAAACTCGGCTTACAAACGCATCTCTACCTATTTGAACCCTTTTTATCCCTTCTGCTGCAAGCATTCTTTCCACAACCAACTGAAATCAAACAATAAGAGCATTAACAAGGGATTCAAGGCGTAACCCAAGAAAACATTGTTAGATATATAACTAAAGCATGAAAATGCAACAAAAAGTTTGAATAAAGTGGCTAGGGCAAGGACATTTAAAAGAAACAAAAGGAAAGATAAGTGAGAATGATGGTATAAGAAATTAAAAAGTAAAAAATATAAAAAATATAAAAGAGGGGAGCACAAGGAGATGACTTATTTTGCAAAAAGATCGAAATCATTGCTAATTATATAACTAATTTTGGTCATAAGCAATATTCCTCCAAGTTCACACAGATTTTGGATCTATTTATTTAGCAGGACAAGTGACAAACTTCAGCTGCCATCATAGTCTATAATTTTACGAGTACATCAGCAATATTACCAAGAAACCCCATATTTTGAATAAATGCCAACATTTTTTATTTTTATGCTTCTGATTGTTTCATGGAGATTTTACCATAATAAAATAGCTAAGTTTCATTGAAGAATATTATACTCATAGAAGATTCTACTCCAGAGAGATGGGGATGAACAAGGTTAACAAGATGAACAAGGTGAGTTTCAGGGCGTCATTGAAGGAATTTGCAGCATGGAAGGATCAGGGTGACAGATTTTTTTCTATTGAGGAAAGAACTAAGGATAGAATGCATGACATACGTTTAGATTGGGATATTGTGGTCTGCCTCCTCAAGCAGATCAAGTCGGTTGGGTCATGGAAGCCTAAAGGCCCATTCAAAAGGTTTTTTGAAGGACGTTCCAGCATATGTATTGTGGAGACATTGAAGAACGATCAAGGGGCTTTCACGAAGGTGACAAAGTAGGCGACGGTAATACTAAGGCAATCTACACTCCATATGACTGCATCGTGTCGGTTGGTATAGTTTTTGGGAACGCATAGTTAACGCCATGCATTATGAGAAACATGGTGGTATTGGTTCAACAAATAATCAAAACCAAAATCATATGGTAGAATGCCATGGCAGAGAGCAAATTCCTCCCACTACAAAGTCAATGGCGCAAAGCCAAGGAACCTACTTTGGGAGATTAACCCTAGTGACCCTCAAGGTACAAGCAACAAACACATTGGGAAACTGTTAAAAAAGAGATTTCGTTGATGATCAATCGGAATCTATCCTTCTCAAATCTTGTTGATGATCGTGCTGTGTTTTGGTGCCGAAATGAAGACGAAAGGAGACTTCTCTTGGGTTCGTTCAGATCAGCAAACACAAGGATTGTGGAGTGGAATGAAGAAATGCAATGGGATCAACGTAGAGTTCACTGCAATGAGGACTGGATTGGCATCGACAATTTGGCCATGGAGAAATGGGGAATTAAAGTGTTTGAGCTGATCGGATAAATGTGTGGGGATCTCATCAAAGTTGGAGCAGAGACCAAAAACCTTTCCTTACTTCGTTACGCGAAGCTTAAGGTTAGAGGTGATAAAGAAGGATTTGTGTCGGAGTATCCACAGCTAAGTCTGGTCAGAGATGAGTTTGACGTGAGAGTTTTCAAATTCTCCGGTGATCGGCGGCGCTTGAACCAAGGCCAGGGCATGGTCTCCTAGTCAGTGGTTGGAGGTGGCAGATCAAACAGTGGTCCATATCAGGAGAAGTGGCATGATCGAGGCAAATCTATGGCTGAGGAGAGGATTGCGTCCAGGTCAAGTAAAGATGGTAGTGGGGAGAAAGCTCAACGTGTTTGGTTCACCGCAAAACTAATGTCCAACAACTCTAATAGAAGCCCTTTCTTGCTGTCAACAATTTTGAGCACCGCAAAACTAAGGGAGTAGCTACTAATGGTCTTTGGATCAATCTCTAGTAGTCCTCCACAAGAATCACTTATTACACTAAAGACATTAATCCCCCCAAGAGGTCAGTCGAACGCCATTGATTTAGATCCACCTTTCTTTGCACCTTCTCTTTAGTTTTTGCCAACTTTCCATTGAAGAATTAGATTCCAATGCCAAAGATATCCGCCTTCCCAACACTCAAGAGAGCCCACTCTCTCTGAAAACTACAATTTCCATCCTCCAAATTGAGCCACCTTGATGACTAACCCATGATTCAGCTGTGGGTTAGAAGATGAATCCTTATTTCGAATTGATACCTCTCTCAGTTATTGGTTTATCCCTGAGATTGTTCTCCGTGGATGGTTCTTGCTGAGGGATGCCTTTTAAAAAGATGCCTTCAATTTGATTAACCTAAAATACACTCATAAACTAAAAAGACACTTCCAATGCATTTGAACATCTTTCTAAACGTGGTCTTCAACTCTAACTAAAGACGTCTTTTAAAAAGGATTCTCAACTATCCAACTGAAAGTGTCTTTTGAGAAGACATCTTTAGCTCAAATTACACTTCAAATGACATCATCAATTCAGCTTAAACTAAATGTGCCTTTTCTCAAATTTGATCTAATAGTGCAATAATGTGGAACAATTTGTCAATGTGGTGATGCTTGCATGACTAAAATGGGATAGTTAAGGAAATTGTTTCCAAAATAAGGTATTTTATAAATATTTTAAATCAGGGGAAATTTGCTAAAAAGCCCTTTTTCACTTTGCAAAATCGTGAATGTGGTATGTATAACATTATAAATAGCTCAACCATTTTATGCATTGAATGAATAAGCCATGGTTATCGGATTAGTAAGTTGGCTGAACATTTTTCGTTCAGAAGAACTATTTTTTTTATAATTTACTAAGTAATTTTAAATTAGAAAACATTACAAATCCCAGGTAATAATGATGAGATAAACATAATTAGCTCTCTTGTTTTCCAACTTATGTTTTAGCCCATTAAAGATACTTAAAAATTATAACATATAGCAAGTAGCATGAGAACACAAGGAATAATAAGGCCCCGTGTAGTTCATGATCCATATACAAATTTTGTACCCCAAAATCCAAAAACACAAAAAACGTGTTTGGGTGCTTGCATTCAAAAATAGTTTTTTAAGATTTCATATAGGAAACAAACTCAACGCAACTCAACTAAGATTTTTCCCAACTACATGGGGTCAGTTCTATGAATCTGCTTCCTCCACTCCAATCTATCAAGGGCTAAGTTGAGTATCTTTCTTAGTCATTTATGCCCAAGTTATTTTAGGTCTTCCTCTACCTCTATCATTATCATGGATTATTAATAGGTCACTCTTCCCAATTGGAGCATCGAAAGGTCTTCATTGTATGTGTTCAAACCACCTTAATCAGTTTTCTCTCATTCTTTTCTTCAAGTGGGGCTACTCCTACCATTTCTCGAATATGTTCATTGATAATTCTATCTTTTAATGTTTATTGCACTGCACATCCATCTCATACGCAATTTACACTTAGTTTTGTTCACATGGTTCTTCATTGCCCAACATTCTAGTTCCATATAGCATAGTTGACCTAATAGCAATTATTTAAAATTTTCCCATGAACTTCAGTGGGATGCATCGATCATATATTACTTTAGAAGCAATCCTCCATTTAATCCATCCTGCTTTAACTCTACAATTCACTTCCTCACGTATTTCAACTTTTTGATGAATAATGGAACCCAAATACCTAAACTTTCCACTCCTTGGCTTGGTATCTCCTGGCTTTCAATCTTCATTGTCATTTCCACTCTTTGGTATCTCTTGGCTTTCAATCTTCGTTGCCTCTTCATTTGTATTTTTACTTCCATTACAATTATATTCAATGTATCAGTTCTAGTCCTACTAATCTTGAGCCCCTTGGGTTCTAGTGAAGTAGACAAGTGGCAGAAATCAAAAAAGGTTTGCCAAAGGAGAGGAAGAAAAGATTCTAAGGCACAAGTTCTGATTTGGAATTCTCTAGAAGATGGTGGAGCTAGTTGTAACCTTTTATAGGTCACCTTATTAATGAAGTTGTGCAACCAAGGAGTTGATCAAGATGAAAGTCAAAGAGTCAGTTCTTTCACCAAGAAGTATAAGTGTCAGTTTTCCTAGATAAAATAAATAGTAGTCATAACTATTTTAGTGTTCCTATGGAGTTCTTAGATTTTCCATGGAATACTTAAGAGTTCCTAGGGGTTGTTAGATTTCCTAGAGTTTTAATGCTTGTATTTTCCAAGAATTATTAATGATTCTTGATCTTTTGTGTTGTAAGAGTTTATAAATAGGATTGCAATCTTCTTTTGGAGCATTGAACAAAGTTACAAGATTTGAGTCTTTACTCCTTTGGGTTTGTGTGATACAATCCAATCTTAGGTGTGATGCCAAGGACTTCTAGGAGTGATTCCTAGACCTTCTATCTCATTTTGCTACTCTAAACCTTTACCTCTACTTTCCATAACCATTTCCAACACAAAACTACCAATCCTATAATTTTCTTTCAACCCAATCTCCCTCTTTGTCCTACATCATTTGGTATCAGAGCATGGCTACACAATCGGGAAGAAGTTTCAAGGGAAGATTATTTGATAATCAACGTGATGAGATACTGGTGCGGATGATGGAGCAACTTGACTCTTTGCACCTTAGGTGGAACAACTTGGAAGGGCATGCAGTTCAACCCACACCAATGGAGCAAGATGAAGGATCTCAAGCTAATATTGCTGAAAATCAAGGCAAAATACCGGCAGCATGTCCAGCCCCTACAACACCACAATATCCTATGACAGATTGATGTGTGTTGATAGTCGAGCTATTAACAAGATCACCTTCAAATATCGATTTCCTATTCCTCGACTTGATGATATGCTCAACATGATGGCTGGTTCTTGCATATTTTCCAAGCTAGATTTAAGAAGTGGATGCCATCAAATACGTATGAGACCAGGGGATTAATGGGAAACAACTTTCAAAACAAAAGATGGTCTATACGAGTGGCTTGTCATGCCTTTTGGCCTCTCAAATGCTCCTAGTACATATATGCGCTACATGAATCAGGTATTGCAACCATTTATTGGCAAATTTCTGGTTGTATACTTTGACGACATCTTAATTTATAGTATGGGCAAAGAAGATCATCTTTCTTATTTACAACAAGTTATGAGAGTTCTTCGTCAAGAGAAACTTTACATAAACTTGAAGAAGTGCTCTTTCATGACTTCATCAGTGGTGTTCTTGGGCTTTGTTGTTTCACGCAAAGGGCTTGAAGTAGATCCCGACGAGTGCTTTTTCCCTTAATTTTGCTAGTTTATATATAATCTTTTCAAGTGCTCTTTCCCTTAATTTTGCTAGTTTATATATAATCTTTTCACCTTCTTTCGTATTAAATCATCGTACGCTTTTAAGTTTAGAATTGCTTGCCACTTTTATAGCTTCTTTCTTTGCATCCCTATACTTTTTAAGACTTTCCTCGTCCCTAACCTGTTGCCAAGTTTTATAGTTTGTCTTTTTAAGTTTTATGACCACTTGAACTTCCTCATTCCATCACCAAGATTCTTTCCCCAACACTCCTACCCCTTTTGATTCTCCTAGAACCTCTTTCACTACTTTTTTTTTAATGCATTTAGTTACTTTATCCCACATTAGGATGTAGTCAATTCTCTTACTAGCTTTCTTTTAAATAATTCTAATTTTTCTCCTTTCAAATTTCACTATTTAATTCTTAGGTTAATAATTTTACTTTTTAACCTAAATTTCATTTTTATCCATATGTCAACTACCATTGTCCTACGTTGTGAAGTTAAACTTTCTCCTAGAACAACTTTACAGTCTTTACACACAACTTTATCAACTTTTCTAGTTAAGAAATAAGTATATTTGATTTTTATTATATCCAATTTTAAATGTTGTTAAATGCTCATCTCTCTTTCTAAAATAATAGTTTGCTATTATAGTCATATGCCACTGTAGAATCTAATATGCTCACCCCAGCTTCATTCCTATCTCCAGACCCAGATCGCCCATGTACCATTTCATGTTCAACCTTTTTTCAGAAAATGATAAAAATTATTTTTTTTCGAATTTTTGTTTACAACTTTTAAGATTGTACTCCAATTTTTTAATCAAAAACCAACTGCAGCCTAACATTCTCCATATTCCTTTTTTTTTTTACAAGAAACGAAAAACTGTATTGAACTAACTATGGAACATTCTCCATATTCTTATTTTCACACACTTCTTTGCACTTATGATATATTAAAAAAAATAAAAAATAAAAATATGAAAAACGGAAGAAGAAGAAGAAGCAAAAGTACAAAGCAAGTATGTGTGAAAAAAAAAATTGCATAATAAGAAGAATATTCTGCACAACTTCAAGTCTTTAACATAGAATCCCTCCTGAGGTTTCAATTTTTCCAATGATTGAAGCTTTGGGAACACAACTAAAACCCTTGGGGGGTTGGGGTGTGACAATAAATATGCAAAAAAGCATACTTATATTTGTATTTACAAACATGCACATATGTAGATACACACACATGCATATACACAGACAGTATTGCATAAGGCAAAGACAAAAATAGACAGATGTTGATACATTGGAGCATATCATTTAAAGGATATAAAAAATGCTTGGTTGAAAATTTAAAAGGAAAGAAATGAACACTAGAATTTATTATGATATTTGTAATGAGGAAGAGCAGGTGTGGAGCAACTCTGTTTTTTGGTTAAGCTGTTGGGTTTGTAGCAGTAAACTATCTTTGGGTTATTCTGTAGGGGAATGGATTAGATGTTGGTACTCCATTTTGAGCTTTTTGTAAGAACTGTTTTTCCTTGGGGCAGCTTGTCCTCGAAAGCTATTTTTGTGTAACTGGCTTACAGCCACTTTGTACTGTTTTTCATATTAATATATATCTAGTTTCTGGTCAAAAAAAAAAAAAATTAAAAGGCCCCACATCCAAAGTTGAAGCATTTATCCAAAAGATTAAAAACGAAAAATAGTTGGGAATCGGAATGAGCACAAAGGTCAAGGAAAAAAGGAAAACCTGAGTAGCAATTCCAGCATGATCAGTTCCTGGTATCCAAAGTGTAGGCCTCCCCCTCATACGGTGGTATCTGACCATAATATCCTAATAAAAGAATCGCAAGAGCATTAGTAAGCTTGCCACTAAACATCAAAAAATGAAAAAATATACGACTATGAGAATAGCAAAATAAATCTTTTTAATTCTCTCTCCATAAAGTCAATTGGATGCATGAACCAACATCCAGCATGCTCCAGCATTATAGATTCCTTATCAATGAAGTCATATTTAAAATATCAACGTTTTTGTTCCACAACTGTGTATATCATATTATATTATTATAAGAGATAAAAAGAAAAATAACAAAAGAAAGGCAAGGATGCTGGTATTCTCCCCTACACCTCATTCTGCAGCCCTTGGAAATTCATCCATTCTCTTTATCCCTCTCTCTCCCTATGTTAAGCTTAAGCTTGGCAACAACAACATTATTCCCTTCTGGGAAGATTGTTGGTGTGGCACCAACACATTCAAAGACCTCTTTCCACATC
The DNA here is from genome assembly GCA_035771175.1 of Paratinospora sagittata. Lineage (NCBI taxonomy): Eukaryota > Viridiplantae > Streptophyta > Magnoliopsida > Ranunculales > Menispermaceae > Paratinospora > Paratinospora sagittata. Next base: position 12,861,309 of record CM069609.1, on the reverse strand, counting down.
TGTACACCCATTCAAGGAATCAAAACGCTCTGATCTGCTCCTTCGTCATTAGTTCAGAGAACAGTAACAATGGAAACGCAAATTGGAATCTCCACCTCAGTAGGAATCCACCTAATAGGGCCATGAATGAAGTCTTGGCCATCACACAAATTCTGAAAACTTGTAGGCTCAATTTTGATGATGACAGGATTTGTTGGGGGGCTGCCTCTTCGGGATTGTCGCCCTCTCGCTCTTTTCTGCAAACACTCACAAATTTCCTAAATCTTCCCATCTTGGAACCTGCAAAGTTCATTTGGAAATCCCACGTGCCCTCAAAGATCAAGTTTTTGGCATGGGAAGCTGCCCACAAAAAGCTCAATACTGCAGACATTATTCAAAGCTCCCTATTTACGCTCTTTCACCTAGTCGTTGTTGTCTTTGCAGGATGGAGAATGAAAGCGTTGATCATCTAGTGGGAGGATGCGACTTCACCAGGCGGCTTTGGGTCAAGTGGGCTGGTCATTTACAGATTTACCTTTTCCAAATCAAGAGAATCCCTTCTCCTTCCCTTCTTCTGATATTTGGCCGACACATTATAGGAACCATTGGCGAGTTGTTTTCTTCTCAATCCTGTGGTCTACTTGGAATGAAAGAAATGCAAGAATTTTTCAGGACTGTTCTACGGCTGCTATGATTGTCTGGGAATCATCCTTCTTTTTGGCTACTCTATGGATTAATTCTTCCAAGTTGTGTTAAGGTTTTAAGCTTGGGGATTGGCTAAGGGGTCGGGACCCCATTTTACATTGTACATAGCTTTTGTTTGGGACTTGTCATCCATCTTGTATGTTTTGGTTCTTTTTGGAACATAAATTATATTTTGTTCCTTGTCAAAAAAAAAAAAAAAAAAAAAAAAAAAAAAAACAGAACAAAAGCAAGAAGAGAAAATTATTTCACCAAGATTAGCAAAAGGATTCATGACCAATATCCAATTCTCGAATAATGTACTATAGAACAATTCCAATGAACAAATGTTGATTGCAAAATTGCACCAAATGCAACCATCATCAAACCTAGAAAAGACTCTATGATCATATTGAACTAGGAATACCCACCATATAACTGTTTCAGTATACTAATGGATTTTGTATCAAATGCAGCCAATTCACCAGAAAAGAGACTACAATCATACTGAACTAGGATCCTTATGTCAAGCTAAGAAATATGGAGTTTGCACTTGAAGAAAAGGAATTCTCAATCACTAATTTCTATAAACAAAAAACCATGAAAACTAATCATTCTTTTGGCAAGACCTCACCTAATTGCAAATTTATTTACTCATAAATGCAACATTAGTAGAAATTTTAGGGAAAGGGTGCATCAAAGTATAAGTCCCATGTTTAGTGATTGTGCTTCTAATTAATTGTCATTTCCAAGCAGAGCCACATAACCTAATATTTCGTGAAAGAATCTTCATTTTGACTCACACATACATTCGACAATAGTACCTCCATTCTTGTAAGCTCCTTTACTTGTGCCTTCACTCTACCATTTTGCTAACTCATTCACCTATGCAATCTGGAGCATCCACAATGTAACCTTCAACCGTTCCAAATACTTAGCCAGCTCTTCATAGAAAGAGAGGTTCAATCTCATCAAGCGCCAAAGCGAAACGAACGTTCCTGTTAGAATCCACTGCACGTTCAACCCCCACCTACGCATCCAACCTATCTGAGACTCTGGAGACCAACTGAGCTGCCCCTGACTGCATGACCGAATGCTCCTGCCTCATAGGATAAACTATACCTTCGATCGCCCACAATCTAGCAAGGTTACCATCGTACAGATCTCGTCGTCACCCAAATCCATGCAATACTTTGAAGAGTACAGTCAAAAGATAGACCATTGTCATCAGCAAACCTCCGCTCTAGATCCCCCATAAGATCAACTACGCCTTCAAGAGTGTGTTTCGAATTAGCCCCCTGCATAGCCACTTGATTGTATCAATTAACTTCGCCCATCTTAAAAGAGTGCTCTTCAATTAATTGTACACTGGACATCTTTCTTTTGGCTCACGTACCGGTGGAAGCAGTAACAACAATAACAATGTCTGGTCAAATTCTTCAATAACAGTGATGAACGCCAAACAAGCCTTTCTTTGGCAATGAAGGCCGAAGATGGAGGTTGATGTTTTTTTTTTTTTTTTTTTTTGAAGGTAGTTGCTGAAAATAAGAAAGAAGAAAGAGAAGACAGAAGAAAGAAAAGACGGAAGAAGGGAAGAGAGAAAAACAGTCTGTCGCGAAGGAAGAAACAGCACGAATTCGAGCTTTAACGGGAAAAAGAAAGAAAGGAAGAAGAAGAACAGTTTGTCGCGAAGGAAGAAACAGCACGAATTCAAGCTTCAACGGGAAAAAGAAAGAAAGAAAGAAGAAGGCGCAGTAGCAGCAGCAAGGAACAACGGCAGTGAGTGAAGATGGCGATGAACAGTGAGAGATCAAAGAGAGGATAAGGATCGCGATTCGCAGGCGATCCAGTCGCACGAACCAGTGATCGAGTTGCAGATGAAGAAAAAATGAAGACGAAGAAAGATCGAGTTGCAGGGATTGAACAGTTGCAGGGATTGAGCAGTTGCAGGGGTTGAACACAGATCGAGTTGCAAGGAAGACGATGAAAAAAATTGTAGACGATCTTGATTTGATGAAAGCAGTTGCAGACAGTGAGTGGCGGTAGTGGACAGTGGCGATAGTGGCGGTGTTGCAACGGCAATGAGGGCTGCGATGAATAGTGCTGGCAGCAGCGGTTGCGATGAAGACGAGGAAGAAGAGTCCGACGAAGACGAAGACTGGTACGAGAAACCGGTAACGGCGTCGAATCTCCAATCTCCAATCTGCAATCTGGTACGAGAAACCGGTGTGTTTTTTGGCAGTTCTATCGATCGATCTTCAATCGGCATCGAACCTCCAATCTGTAACAGAAGACGATAACGAAGACGATGAAGGTGATGAACAGTAACAGAGACGTTGAAGACGATGAACTTCAAATGGCTGGATCACGATTTGCAGAAGACAAATCGATCCAGTTGCAGCGGCGGCAGATGACGACGGCGACGTGGTTTTCACGCTAGCGATGAAGGCAGCGATGAATGTTCCGGTAGTGACGGCAATGAAGGCCCCTCAAGAGGATTTCGGCGATAAAGGCCGACAACAATAATTTCGACGATGAAGGTCGAAACAGATTTCCTAATAATAATAAAAATCTAGGTCTCTGATACCATGTTGAGAAAATAAAATAATGAACGACACAAGATGTAACGTGGTTCGGCTCTAAGGCCTACATTCACGGGAGAATAGAACGGATATTTATTCTTGTGTAATGTCTTAATGGAGGGACTCCATATATATAGACATACAGGGCTATGTACTTATAGCTACATTTACAATTTTAGTAACTGCTATATTCCTTAAAGGAAATAAATCCTTAAGGAAATAATTCTGTACAAGAAACAAATCTATACAGGAAATAAATTTGTATAGGAAACAAATCTCAAGAAAGCCTTAATAAACTTCTCTAACCAAATCGCTATTTTCAATACTAAATAGGTAATGAAAAGGGAGGTATCGATATCCAATAACTAAGAAATGATAAATCGCCCACAAAGACCACAAGTTTTTTATCTCCAATTTCTAAGACACTTCTCACAAGTCACAAAGTGCCCAGTTTATCCAACAAAAACTAGTTAGAGAGCTCCCACCTCTTGGTTTTGCAAACCTTTGCATACTCAAGTAAATGTTCATCATGCTTTACTTGTTCTTCAGGCTATCATTCTGAAGAAAACCCTTGATGAACTACTCAAACTGAATTGCAACAAGCAATAAGTCAAGAAACTGAAAGAAAAGACGACAAAGTAGGCATCTAGACAATGTTTCAGAGTCAACTGCAAGTGTGCAGCAATCATGGATCTTGGTTATTGATCGTAAATATATGAAGCGTTTAATTTTTAAGAATGCAAATTAATCTCAATGTATACAATTTGAGAGAATGAACTAAGTAATAGACGAAGACAATATCACTATAATGATTGTTCAATCAAGAAGCAAAATAAGCAACAAAAAATAGAATTTTGTTAAACTATAGAACAGAAATGGCCATGACATCAATTTCATCCTACCTCAAGAGTAACAAACATTGCATGTCCCATGTGCAGAGATCCAGTAACATTGGGTGGTGGCATGGAAATTACAAAAGGGTATCCACCATGATCAAAGCTTGGCTTGAAAAACCCTTGAGACTCCCACCTGAAGTGCAACAATCACCACATTAAAGGTAGCAAAATTCTAATAAATGCAAGTTTACCAATCACAAAAATAAAATAAAAAAATAAAAATAAAGCCTCCTTTGAAGAGAAAAAGGATAAAGATATATAATAAAGACCACCTTGAAAGTACAAATAACGTAATTACATTTATATGCCCATGTCTAACAAGCACAAGCAATGATGTTCTTAATGCTAAGAGATGACATATGTCTCATTAACTAATCTATTAACCACTCCCTGGTTAAAAAATTCGTCCATGACCAACTGAAGGTCTAACTTCAGAGTTTCCCAATTATCCTGATAAAAGGATAGTGAGAAGCCATCAGGGCCCGGGGCCTTATCCACTTCGCAACTAAAGATCACATCACAAATTTATTCTAGATCAAAAGGCCGTTCCAACCATTCACCTACCCAAGCTTCTCTACTTTAGTGAAGCTTAAAGTGGGGGATGGTTCATCTTTCAAATTTTGGGAAGATAAATGGTATGGGACAACAAAATTCTGTGAGCTTTTCCCAAATGCTTTCAGACTATCTTCCAAACATAATAGGTCAATATGTGAGTTCTGGACTCCATCAGAAGGGAGCGATGGTGGTCAAACTGTGTGGTGCCTTCACCTTAGAAAAGGATCATCGGGTCGTGCAGGTTCAGAGGCATCATCCCTCCTTGTAATTCTTGAAGGAGTAAGTCTAACAGGGGGGTGTGATATGGTCGTTAGGCCCTTAGATGCAACGGGGGAGTTCTCCTCTAAAACTTTCCTTCACCATCTTTGCTCCTCACTTGATACTAGCACATCTCCAGTTCAGTTTCCCTCAGAGTTTATTTGGAAGGCCCATGTTACCTCAAAGGCCAAGTTTTTGGGGTGGACTATTGCTCACAATAGGATCAATTGTGCAGACATTCTCCAAAGACGGTTTTAAGGAGTGGACTCTCTCTCCCAGTTGGTGCTATTTGTGTAGAATGAATGGGGAAAATTGCCAACATCTATTTGTTGATTGCAACTTCACTAAAGAGGTCTAGAAGAGATGGGAAGAATTTCTTCAATGGGATCCACTATCCATAGACACGGCCATTTGGGTTTTCCTCGAGGAGTCTACAGTGCCACGACATTTTAAGATGCCTTTCACCATGCTATTGACAATGATGGTATGGTAGGGATTATTGATTCTCAACTATCAAATACGTAGCACTGTCAATCCTTAAGCGTCCACTAAAATTAATCAATTTCCCTCAAACATATCATGGCCAACAAGGAGATCCCCTACCAAAACCCATGACCCGACTAAATTAAATATGCTTTCTATATTGCCATAGTTCAAAATTCTTGATGGCCATTTGAGTTTAATGGGGTGGTAGTGCAATTAAGCTCCTTTAGAATAGGGGGGGTGAATTCTAGATCATAGCCTACATCAAATGACCAAGTTCTAACATTAATCGCGTCATCTCCCTCATTTGGGCAAGTTTCATTGATCCATCTGAGAATAAAAAATATTGTCACTTGCACTACTAAAGTAAATTTGAAGGTAAAGGAATTTTTCATGGCTATTACTTCCACCTTTGCAAATTTTGGTTCAACCAACTCTGTAGCTTTTTCAACACTATTGTCAATAAGGAAGATGATGTTGGAAAATGTAGAGGTTGTCCACCAAGCATGATGCCACTTCCCATTTCAAATCCACAACCTAATTAACTTTGGGAATTCATTTTACACTTCTACAAACTGCTCGAAGTCCAAACTGAAAGCTATTCCAAAATTGCTAACTCCATTGCACCCTGTTGTAAAGCATTGTCACCTTTCTCTCTAGCTAACTAATACCATGCAGAATTTTCCAGTGCCATTACTAGAACCCTTTATGGTGCCATGGATCAAACGTAATTTTGGTTGTACTAATAACTTTTGGCTAACCCACCTACGTTTAAGACGTTTTTCCAATCCCATGAAGAAATCAATTGGAGTTGTAAATGTAGTCAAATATTTGAAGGATTGTTTTCTTTGAAGACTCTGCAAAATCATTTTGATAATGCCACTATATTCACTTCTCTAACTCCACCTTAACCCTCAAGCCACCTTCTTTACTTGGTTGCTTATTTCATTCCACAACACGAAATGCATCTTTATGTCTTGAGAAGATGGCATTCAGATTCTACAAACTTCCATTGAGTTTTCAAAATGGAAATAAATTATAAAAGTGGTTGAAATAAATATTTCAAAGTGGTCATCCACTTTTACATAAAAAGAAACTACAGTCTAGGAAAAAAAGAAACTACAGTCTAGGACAACTTATACACCAATTGAATACTGAAAATGGAGTAGCAAATATCCTTACCAAAGGTTGAACTTGGTCATAGTTGAGCAACCTATAAAAATATTACAAAAAATCAAAAATATTTTTAAATGCTCATCATTTTTTAAATCATCAAATTATGAATTAAATGTAAAGCAAATATTACAAAAAAAAAATTGTTAGAAGATGAGTAAAACATCAAAATAATCTGTAACATTCAAAAAATTCTTTTGAGTTTTTACTTTTCTAACACGAAATAATAAAAAAAAAATCAATGCTAAGCTCAACTTTAACCTTAGATGGAACCATGGCTTTCCAAATGAAGTTGGTTTGGAATGATATGGTTGGTTGGTGGATATGTGTAAGGTAATCGTAGAAGGATTTAACTGTGAACACTCCTGAGTGATGACCAGTCCAAATAGAGCTATTTTCAGCTTCACTTAAGGACGGTCCATGAATACATTCAGTTTGAGTAGAAACTTCCTCCAACTCCTTCTCAGTTAGGTTCCTACATAACCTAATATCCCAACGTACCCCCCCCCACACAAAGGAAAAAAAGGAAGCTATTAGATAGTTCTTAAGGTCAGATGTTTGGGCATAGATCTCTGAGGCAACTGGTTCCCACCCAATTGTCTTTCCACAATTGGTTGTTCCTACCATTTCCCACCCTAAGGCTAACCAAGTTAAGGAAGCTTCGGTAGACTGAATGGATAAATTTCCAAGGACTACGGAAGGTTGTTTTTTTGTTCAACAAAGGATCCCTTTGGTTGTCATGAAGCCCATGCCTGCTTATGATGATCTTAACCCGAAGGTTCCCTTCTCCCCAATGAGCTTCCATAACCATTTGGCTACAAAAGCCTTATTTCGTTGCAGTAGATTGCCTATGCCCAGCCCATCTTGCTTAGTCTTCCTTTGAACCACCTCCCATCTGATCAAATGGCCCCTTTCCTCTTCTCCTGTCCTTTCCAAAGGAAATCTCTCGTGAGCTTCTCAAGAATTTTCGCTACCTTGGCAGGTAATCTAAAAACTAACAAGTAGAACGTTGGTAGAGCCTCAAGGATAAATTTAATGAAGGTTAGTCCCCCAATACGTACAAATGCAGTTTGAAAAGATAAAAAAATAAAAATAAAAAAATAAAGCTTTCAATGGAAAGACAACTTACCAATTATATATACGTTCTTCAGAAGTGAAGTCGAACGCCTTCGCAAACTCAGGAGATGTAAATACACCATTTGCCGATGCCGCAACTGGAAACCAAACAGAAACAGAACATCATGCTTTAATTAAACCAATGCACGAAGAGATATAGAAGCAATTAAATCCAAAAAATAAAAATAAAAAATAAAAATAAATAATAAATAATAATAATAATAATAATAATAATAATAATAATAATAATAATAATAATAATAATAATAATAATAATAATAATAATAATGATGATAAGGCGGTTCCATTCAAGAAAATGAGATTACCAAAACAAACAAAAAAATGTACTACAATTCAATCAAAACCTGGAAACATAACCAGAAGACTGGAGTACCTGCAAGAGATCTATAGCTTAGACGACGAAAATCCCAACGAGAAAACTTGATTCCACGGGTGGTGCGCGCAGATAAGAAATGAGGATTCAAAATGCAAACAGTGCGAGTGGAGAGCAGGGACGGACTTGACAACGCCATTCAGATAATCAGAACTCTAAACAAAATAAAAAATGAGAAACAATCGAATTCGAAGATTGAAGCAATAAAACAAAGCGAGAACCGTAATAAGCTCCAATGAACTGGTTTAGTTCAAGTGGCGTAGGTAACTTGATAGGTAGAGAGGGGAGGATGGAGGGATAAAGCCGGAGCAACCGAAGGAGCGCTACAAACCTACAATGCGGGTTTCGGGTTTCTGTTTCGGTTTCGGTTTCGGGTTTGGAATTTGGGGTTTGGCCCGTTTGGGAGTATAGATATCGGGTTCCGTTGAGTGAACCATATATGTGCTTTTTAGTCGTATTTTTTATCCTCTTTTCCATTTGCGAATAAAAAAGATATTTTTAATAGTTTACTAATGTAACATTAATATTTTAGAGGGTAGCTAAATAAATAAATAAATAAAAGATTCTTTGAACCTAATTATATTTTTACCCCAATATTTTGAAAAACTGATATTACTACCATAATCAAGTTCCCAAAACACCCTCCTTATTTTTTAAAGTTTTCAAACACCCTAAATCCTAAACATTTCTCAACAGTTCCTTGACACCACTCTTTTTCTTTTTTTTTTTTGCGTTTTTAACACTCAAAACCCTACTAAAAACCCTTAATCACCCTAAATTCTACTTCATTGATTTAATCTCAATTGTGGCGAAAGAAAATGGTGATTTTGCGTTGAGCACGGCAACATTCTTCATTTCGGATTTGAAGTTTCGAATTCTAAAATTACAAAATCAGTAAGAGTTTTTTAGTTTTTGTTAACATATTTAATGTTTAAATGTTCTGAAATTGAATGTTTTGGTGTTTTGATGTGTGAAAATCAAGCACGGATATGTTATTTTGGTGTATAGGGACACTACGATCTGTTCGGACCTGTGATACCGAACCGATTGCTTTAGTTCGGTCAGAGATGACCGAACTATTTGTTTACATTCGATCTATTAGACCGAACTGTACTGATTTTTATCTTATTTTTTGGCATTTTATTCATTGAATTGACTATTTATCATTTTTTACATGTAGAAATGACAAGAGGAAGAGGTCAGAGTGCACCATCAAGTGAGCTAAGCACCTCTAGGAGACGACGCCTACTTGAGTCAAATTCGTCTAGTACTCGAGAGGATGTCGAGCAAGAAGCCTCTGAACAAGAAGAAGAAGTTGACGAAACTACCACAAATGTATATCAAGGTAGTACCACCAACACTGAAGATGTTGCGATGGAAGATGACGATGCGCCCTGTCCTGGAGGCCTTACTGATACCTCAATCCTCGTTAGCTTTAAGAAACACATTGTTGCATTCATATGGAGAAATGAAGTAAGTATTTGACTGTTTTAATTGAATAGTATATATTCTAGAGAATGTGTGTTGACATTACAAATTTTGTTGAATTTTTTTTGTTGTGTTGAAAGCATCGAGATTTACTTCGATGTATAAACCATGGCACCAAATTGCACGAATGGGACTTGGAATGTCATCCCGAGAAAGAAAGATTGAAAAAAATTATTGAGAATTCTGGTTTGAGGCCACTCATGCATTGCACATACCTTTCTCCGAACAAAATTTTGATATGTTCGTTTGTGGAGTGATGGCAACCAGAGACGAATACATTTCACATTCCATTTGATGAAATGACTATTACGCTTGATGATGTTGATGTACTAATCGGTATCAAAGTCACAAGCAAAACAATCTCATTGCGTCCTATGGATAGCGAAGATGCAATCGCGTTGCTCATTCGAGGGTTAGGAGTCTCGTACGCCGACGCATATGAGGAGATACAAATTGCAAAAGGTCAATCTGTGCGCCTACACTGGCTTAAGGGCCTTTTTGGCAAAGCTAAAGGAGAAAGCATGCCTTACCCATCAGTGGATGGCATAGCGAAGGCATATTTGCTATATATTGTTGGGATGCACGCTGCTTGTGGACAAATCTGGAACGTGGGTCTCTGTCGCCTATCTACATTTGTTGATGGACCTGAACGCAATTAGTTCATACTCATGAGGGCTTGCATGTTTAGCATTGTTGCACCGGCAGCTGGGATTTGCCATGAGGCATGAAGTTTCTGGAATTGCGGGGTATCTCACCTTGCTCGAGGTATATTTTTCATCATTTTTTCATTTGGTTTATACTAGTTTGAGTAAAAAGTTTATTATGCTTTTCCTTATTTTTTCCAGGCTTGGTGCTATGAGCATTTCAAATTAGTTCGTCCACACGTCAACCCTTCATATACGAATAACCTCCCACGAGCTCAAAGATGGATTGCAAGAAAATAAATGGGATTAGGAGCCAAATATGTCCACAGTTTGCGCAAGGCACTTGATGACTTGACTGCTGAGGAGGTTACGTATCTATTGGTTATTATGATTTTATAAACTTTATATTAGTTGATGTACCTAATGATAATGTATTACATGTTTCAGGTTATTCGGGATCCTTATTTAAGTCTGAGATCATATCATCCCGTCTCCAATGTTGCTTTTTATACTGGGTACATCAAGTGTATGGATGTTGTGAAACCTTACCACCCATATAGGATTTTTCGTCAACTTGGTTACGTCCAAACAATTCCACCAAGGCCTCTTCGCCCATTACAAGCAAACAAGGGTCCAAGAGCAAAACAATACCAAGTAACGTACACCTTGTATGGTCAGACCTGAGAGAGATGGGATAGTCATGTGTTGTCCTCTAGAGCACGCGGTCAGTGTGTAGCACGCCCATGGGATGCAATCCCTAATTATCTCGAGTGGTATTGTATTGTATCTCATCCAATCATTCAGAACCCAGAACATAGAGGCATTAGTGAATCCCAAGAAAGGAATAAGGAGAACAATCCAATTATGGTAATTGACATTGCATTTCATTTCATTTTTAATTACATGACTACTTCAATATTTGTTTATTTTTTCTCATGTTTTTGGTTTAAATGTAAATTTTCAATGTGATAGCAAAATAGACGTGCATTGGATATTGCACTTCAGTGGAGGTTCAGACAGGAAGAAGAGCTAACACTTCAAAGTGTCATTGTCACCATGGACTCCATTATTGATGTCCTCTCTGGAACAAACACACAAGGCGTTGGTACCAGTGAAAATGTTGGGCCATCAATGACTGGATGAGCTAAATCTGGGACCCCCTCTACTAGGACTGAATCTGTGACTCCCTTTACTAGCTAGAACTGGAGAAATAGAGCCATCATCAATAGAACTTGGTTCGGTTAACTGAACCATTACGTCCCGGTTCGGTAACCTAAGTCTAAACTATTCACTTTTTTTGTGTGTTTTAAATACATCAATATAATTTATTTTTTTGTGATTGAGGTTGTTTTTATATCGTTTCCATTGCAATTAGGTTTTATTACTACTAATTTGAATTTCTTGGTTACTTTCAGGATGAAGATCCAAGTGAGTCATTGGAGATTGTTGTCGACTATACATAACACTTTACCCCTCACATTCCATTCACGACCAAAGAAAAGCTTGTTTCATGGGTACAAGTCGTTGGGAGGAGGAATGGTTTGGTCATTATAACTAGGAATTCTGATACATGGGGTAACGGTAAGAGACCTAGAATTACTTTTGCTTGTGAGAGATTCAGTCATTACAAATCTGTCGCTCATACAGATTCAGATAATAAGAATAAGAGGAGTGACACAAGGACAAAAAAATGCAGATGTCCTTTTCTGTTAAAGGCGAATATTCCTAGGGATAATGAATGGGTTTTGGACGTAGCATGCGACACTCATAATCATCCAGCAACAAATTACTTGGAATGGCATTCTTATGTTGGGAGGTTAACTAAGGAAAAGATACATATTATGATTCAGATGTCCAAAAGCAATGCCAGGCCAAAAAACATCCTCATAACATTGAAAGAAAGATATGTCACTAATGCATCTACTTTGAAGACTATCTACAATGCGAAACAAAAACATAGTAGAGTTTGAGCAAATCCTAACTGAGGAGGTTAGGTAGTGGATGTAGGCGCGACCGAACCACTATAAATCTTGCTTGCATTGTCCAATTTACATTTGTTGTATTTAATTGCTATACTTTGTTTAACCTGCTTTCATTATTCCGCACAATTTTAAGAAAGGTTAAAATCTGTTATGTGTCCAATTCACCCCCCTTTTGGACATATCTGGGCCAACAATTGGTATCAAAACGAGTTAATCGTCAAAATATCTAACCATCTTTGATTGAGTATGGCAGGATAAAATGAAAGAAGTACTTATTTCTCAGGTGAAGGAAACTCCACCAACCGACCACCAGGACCAAACCAATACGTCCGGTTTGGTCACACAGGACCGAACACTTGATATATATATATTTTCATAATATGCATATGATCACTAATACTTACTAAAGCTATGCATGCATGATATAAACATCAATCTAGTACGTGCTAAATAATTTTGATTAAAACAACTTTGAATCTTTCAAAAATCATATTTTAAAGCATTTGCTCCAAACATTTTAAATCCTTAAAGAATTTTCATAGAAATATTCATTTATATCCAACATATCTTACACTATCAAGTGTTTGGATTTCAAATCCAAATAGTTCTCATTCATCAATAAGTTTACATCTTTTTTAAATTGCTTCTTTCCACCTTTGCTCATAATCTCAATATTGACATTCTTCCACAATCACCAGTGTGGGATTCTCATTATTAAAATATCAATGGACACATAAAATATTAATAAAAATATCAGGAGAAATATTATTTTTCATCCCATGTCTCTTATATATATATATATATATGAAACATTATGAGATTTTCTCATAAAATCTTTGTTCCTCTTTAAGGAATATTAATCCTTTAAATTCATATCTCTTCAAGACATACTTATAATGTCCCTTTATTAGACATTTATATCAAATTTATGTTTTTTTAGAGAATATTTATATTCTACTTCATACCTCTTCAAGAGATTTTTTATGCCCCATTAATGGATATTCATTTCTCAATGTATTCCTCTTCATGAAATACATATTTTTTAAACCATAACTCTTGAAAAGATAATTATATATGTTTCTTCATTAAACATATATTTCTCAATTTATTCCTTTCCAAGGAATATTTAATTCTCAATCCATACATCTTCATGGGACATTTATTTTTCAACTTTTTATTCCTTTTCAACTTTTTATTCCTTTTCAAGAATATTTTATTTATATATTCCTTTTATAGGAAATTGTGTCCATTGATTTCATTTGATCGATCAACCACGCTTTAGGCATATCACATATTCATGGTTTCTGATTACAATATTATTTCAATTGACCTCATAATTTCATGATGTAATAAGCCAAAAATTAAAATAGGAAGTCCCTCTAATTTTTTCTTTTTGCCCAAAAATAAATAAAGCAATATAGTGATATTTTTCAATATGTGGTCTTTTTGTTCACATATTCTCAAACTTAAGAAACTGACATAAAATATAAGGCATTAATTGCCACTATAAATCTTACTTCATTTGCCAATATACTAATTGTTCTTTAAGTGCTATCAATAACACCACAGCAAACCCAGCCCCGAATAATGGTCAACCCGATCATCTATTCTCCGAGGAGGATCTTTTTGGCAACCTTAATCAACCTCAAACAAATCAGGATGGACGGGGAGTTCCAAAAAATCCACCTTACTAAAACCTCCCAACTCAATGCAATACGACGTACCAAAGGTTTCCAACTCCTGAGGTACCCTATCAGCCAGTTCCACAATTTCCTGTAAACCAAAAATAATAGAATTGGACGGCACCAAACTTTGGAAGACAGGATATCTCGATGAGTCCACTCTTTCAAAATTGTTCAACTCAGGCATATCCAACCGTCCAAGAGGTCCCAGTTAGGGAGTCCTCATATAATCAAACTAACTACCCTCCACCTATGAGTCAACCATACAATCAACATTTTCCACCAATGCCTACAGTCTACCCTCCACCTATGAGACAGACAACCTATCAACCATCAATAGGACAACCTATTAACCCATTTGACCAGTTAAATGTGATAGTATCTAGTCTTGCTCGAATGGAGGAAACCCAGAATGCTTTGTTAACGCGTATGCAAAACGTCGAAGAACAACGAGCAACTTTTCAACATTCTTCCGGTAGTCATTCTATAACTAACAGAAGGTTTAGGAGGAGCAACAGTAGGAGAAAAAATTAGGAATGATTACTGATATTGTAACTATTTTCTTTTTATGAATGAAATGTTTGTTTGAGATTATGTTTGGTGGGCCGACTTACAACCAATCTTTCTTTTGTATCATTAACTTTGGAGTGGAATGGGACACAACAAAATTGGAAGATACTAAATAAAACGTGGAAGTAAGAAAACCCATGACCTTGTGTGAAAAAAAAACATTTGGGGAAAGCTGAATTACTAACATTATCACTAAGTATACACAGTTTGAGACGAGTAAACTTGGACTATAATATTAGTGAACTCCTCTCCAGCTGATGTTTTGTAGAGACTGTGTTCTTACAACTTAACTTGGTTGAACCCTTTATTACTAAATTCATGTGGTATGAGACACATGAACATGAATAATAGTCGGAAAAACTAAGCGAAAGGGTTTGTACACATAAGAATGCGATAGAACGTTAGATTAAGATATTTATCGAGGCAAATCTTAGAACCTTTATGACTCGTATGAATTTTCAAAAATATATGTATGTTCACAAAAACATGAACCAAAATATTTGAAATACTTGCAAAGTTTTATAGTTATTATATAAACAGTCTAACCTTGTTTTACACCATGGCTAAACATACGAGGTACATAAGATTCTTTGATTCCTCAACAAAAACCTTACACTATACCTAGAAAAATAGGTGATTTTATATTGAACTCTTGAATTTTTTGCTGAGAATATCATAACACTATACTTGGCTACGGTTCCTAAAACATGGTTTTATTTTTCTCCTTGCCAGTGAGAAAATGCAAACCAAGAAGGGAGGAAGGCCACGCACTGTCCGTCCAGTAGAGAAGGCACCTCTTGAAATTTAGAATCAAGAACCGTCGCCTCTGACGACAGAGTAGGCCACACCCGACACTGCCACTACTTCTGGGCAAGCAGTGCCGCCACCCACACCCTTTGTCATGCCTCCAGGCATGGAACACTTCTTTGTCGGATTCGTCGAGGCGATGAAGGTGACAATTTAGATGGCCGTCCGTGAGATCGCGGCCAACCAGGTGGTCACTGTGCAGGCACCTGTTAAATCTGGGTTAGAGACTCAAACCGACCAGATTACGAAGCACAAGAGGCTACAACCCCTTACCTTTGCGGGCACCATTGATGCGGATGAAGCGCAAAAATGGCTCGATGAGTCGAAAAAGGCTCTCTTGGCTATGGGAGTCAAAGAGGCTCGGAAGATTCAACTAACTTCCTACCAACTTGTTGATGGAGCTAATACATGGTGGATAACGGTGAAGAAAGACCCAAGGGTCTATACCACCGACATGACTTGGCATGACTTTGAGTCTTTGTTCATCGGTGAGTACTTCCCTGGTGCAGTAAAGAGGAAGAGGCACTAGGAGTTTGCCAAGCTGTACAGATTCAAGGAATTATCGGTTTATTCTCTCTCCATCATCTTAACGGAGCAAGATAAAGCCGAGAAATTCTGTAATGGCTTTTGTCCAAACATCCGACAAGCCCTGTCGATCTTGGATCTCAAGAATTACAAGGAGCTTGTCGACAAGGCCATGGGTTTTGATTAGGAGAAAATTGAGCCGGAGCAGAGAATAAACAGGCAAAAATGGCTTGCAACGTTTTCTCAATAGCGCACTTAGCAGGGCAACAAGAAGAAGCCCTATTATAATCAAAACTTAGCCCTCCCAGCCCCTGTACAAAAGAGTGAGGCAACAACACCTGTGGCTGAAACTTCTAACCCTGGCCATCAGGGTTTTCGCAATCGTGGCCGAGGTGGCTGCAACGGTAGGGGTGGTCGCCATAATGGCAATCGATGGGGTGGTGGTCAGTAGCACAACAATAAACATGGCCAGCAGAACCATCAGCAGACGCCTCAGCTGCAGAGATTGACGTGTTTTAACTGTGGCCAGCAGTGCCATATAAGAAATGCCTGTCCCCACCCTTAACAACCGCAACAGCTTGTTCTTGCTATTCCAGTCTAATAAGCCCTACCTGCTGCTAATGCCCAACCTAAGCAGAACCATCAGAACCAGGGGCAACGGCAACAAGACATAGCTTTTGCTATCGCTCAGCAACCCTTCCTAGATAACAATGTAGTCAAAGGTACATTTTCCTTGTTCAATACAATGGTGCATGTCTTGTTTGATTCGGGTGCTACTCATTCTTTTATATCTTCTGCATTGGTAAGGCATTTAGGGTCGCATCCTAAATCCACAGAAATCACAATCTATGTCTCATCACCATTAGGATCTGGTACTGATGTGAAAATGAAGTGTTCTCGATGTGAACTTCGAATGTCAGAATAGATAATTTATGCAGATCTTTTTGTGATGGACATTGAAGAGTTTGACATTATCCTCAACATGGACTGACTCGCACATCTGAATGCAAAGATCGATTGTTTGAAGAAGCAGGTTCAGTTATCCTTGCCTACTAGGGAATTTGTCAAGATTTGGGGAATGAGAAAATGGATACACAACTCGACTGTTGCACTCCTCAAATCACAACTTCGAGTCTTATCCCTTGGTGATGACAATGAATCACCATCATTGTACCCTCTCGGGGTACATGATGTCCCGGTTATATCTGAATTCCCAATGATTTTTTTGAATGACCTCCAGTTCAGGAATTTAATTTTGAGATCAACCTCATACCCGAGATTGGACCCATCTCAATTCCTCCACACGGAATGTCCAATGTCGAGCTGGTCGAGTTGGACAAACAACTGAAGGAGTTGGAGAGTAATGGCTTCATCAGAAAAAGTTTGTCACCCCGGGGCGCTCTAGTTCTGTTTGTTCGGAAAAAGATGGTTCGTTACGACTTTGCATAAACTATCACAAGTTGAATAACGCCACTATCAAGAACAGATACCCATTACCCAGGATCGATGACTTGTTCGACCAATTTAGAGATGCCAAGTACTTCTCTAAGATTGATTTACAATCCGGTTACCATCAACTCCGGATCAGAGAGTCAAACATTAATAAAACGGCTTTCAGAACTCGGAACGGTCATTACGAGTTCTTGGTTATGCCGTTCAATCTAACAAATGCACCTACAACGTTCATGGATTTGATGAACACCATCTTCAGGTTATCCTTAGACCGATTTGTGGTGGTATTTGTGGATGATATCTTGATATACTCCTCAACCGAGGAAGACCATAAGATACATCTGAAGATTGTCCCCCAGACCTTGAGAAGCCACCAGTTGTATGCAAAGTTGAGTAAGTGCGAATTTTGGGCGAAGTGAGTTCAATTCCTAGGTTATGTGGTTTTAGGCAATGGCGTTGAGGTAGATCCTTCAAAGGTTGAAGCAGTTTTAAACTGGAAGCAACCCACCACAATTACTCAAATACGGAGTTTTCTTGGTTTTGCTGGCTACTACAGATGCTTCATCAAGGATTTCTTAAAGATTCCTGAACCTATGACCAAGCTCACTCGGAAAGACTTGCGATTCATCTGGAATCCTGCCTGTGAATCGTCATTTCAGGAATTGCATAAATGCCTCATGACAGCACCGATGCTAATTACTCCAAGAAATGAAGTTAGTTTTTCATTATACACCGACGCCTCTCTCCAAGGCTTATTAAGTGCAGTACTAATGCAAGAAGGCTAAGTTGTTGCATATGCTTCGAGGCAACTGGAGATTCATGAGGGTAATTACCCAACACATCACTTGGAACTTGCAGCTGTCGTATTTGCACTGAAGTTATGGCATCGCTACCTATATGGTGAACTGTTTGAGGTCTTCTCAGATCACAAGAGTCTCAAGTACATCTACACTCAGAGAGACCTAAACCTCCGCCAAAGGCGATGGTTGAAATTCTTGAAAGATTATGATCGTTTGTCTACCAAACGACCCTCAAGTTCAAAAAGAAGTGCTAATTGAAATGCACTGTTCGAGGTTCGCTATGCATCTTGGGGGAGACAAGGTGTACAAGGATGTCAAGCGACAATTCTGGTTTTCTGGAATGAAGAAGGCTATTACAGACTTCGTTGCTAGATGTCTTGTTTGCCAGCAAGTTAAGGCAGAACACAGACTTCCCTCTGTACTTCTCTAGCCTTTACCTATTAGAGAATGGAATTGGGAGAACATCGCAATAGAGTTTGTTACGGCCTTGCCTCGAAATAATAAAGGGTAGGACGCTATCTGGGTTATCATTGACAGACTTACAAAGTCTGCACACTTTTTGCCAATAAAGTTCAAAGATAACCTCGCCAAGCTTGCTGAATTGTATGAAAAAATATTGTATGCCTCCATGGCATACCACTCACGATAGTCTCTGATCGAGACCCTCGATTCACAACAAAATTTTGGCAGAGCTTCCAGAGTAGAATGGGCCCCAAGATCACCATGAGCACAACCTTTCACCATCAGACTGATGGGCAGTCAGAGTGTCTTATCTAGATCTTGGAGGACATGTTACGTTGCTGCATTTTGGACTTTCATGACAGATGGGAAAAACACTTACATTTGGCGGAGTTTGCATACAACAACAGCTACCAAACCAGTATCGGCATGGCACCATACGAGGCTCTCTATGGTCGCCCTTGCAGATCTCCCGTATGTTGCTTAGATATGGCAGATCGACCGCAGTTGGGGCCTGAACTAGTTCGAGAGACCTATGAGAAGATCACACTAGTAAAGGAACAACTTCATGTTGCACAAAGTTGACAGAAGAGCTATGTTGACAAGCGGATACAACATCTAGAATTTGATAAACGGGACTTGGTTTTTCTAAAAGTTCAGCCTACAAGAGGTGTCAAACACTTTGGGATCAAAAGAAAGCTCTCCCCACAGTATATCGATCCATTTCAGATCATTGAACATATTGGCAAACTAGCCTATCATCTATCCCTTTCATCGTCCATGTCTGAGGTTCATGACGTTTTTCACGTATTCATGCTTTGAAAGTATCGTCTTGGTCCTTCGCATATCATCCCTCTAGTCAAGGTTCGGGTTGAAGAAGGAAATAAGTATAAGGAGAGAGCGATACTGATTCTAGATGGAAAAACTCAAGAACTAAGGCGACGTAGCATACTACTTGTAAAGGTGCTCTAGGATCACCATGGAGTAGAGGAAGCAACATGGGAACTAGAAGAAACAATTAAACTGAAATACCCCGAATTATTTTCTAGTAATAATTGATGACGTGATACATTGTACTATTTCACTTATCAATAAAATGATGGAACTTTGTTTATAATATCTTAATTTATTTAATTAACTATACAGATGTCTGAAAACAGTACAAACAGGAGTAATGAGTCATGTACTCCATGGCCTGCTTGGCAACCAGTGGAGACTCTTTCAGACTCTGATGCAAACCACAATTTCTTTGCATCACCAAATCTCTCGCCTATGCGGCAACGATCATTATCGCCAGAGCGCGTATGACTTTACCGTAACAGTATGGCTCGAAACTGTGCTTCATCCTGGCAAGATCTCCTACCAAAATTGCCAGGAGGCCGAATTCGGGCAACTGCACGAAAAAGTACTTCGTCGCTCAACCTACCTCCCCTGAAAAGTTGCAACTTGCAGTACCCTACGCCACCATCTGTGAGACAAATGCCGAAACCTTCTGAGGATGAATTCGACTCCATTTGCTCTCAATTGTTCGATGATATTGAGAATTCCACTGGCCACAGTTCTATTCAGGGTCCTTATAGGCACTACCCTGGTCTTGCGATCGATGACGACGACAATGAATCCCATGCAGATAGCAATCATCACTACACAGACTGAATTTTGGGGGCAAAATTCCTTTAAGGGGGGTAGAGTGTAATACCCGAAGTTTGCACAAAAAATAAATAAAAATAAAAATAAAAATAAAAATTTGAACTTCGAGCACCCTTTTGGCTTTAAAAAGCCTCCTCCCCCCTTTGGTTATTTTCACACTAAATCACTCTCTTCTCTCTCTTGCTCTCTTTGTGGTTTCTCTCTTATCTTTTTGAGACTATCTCTTCGAGACTCTCTTCGCGGTGCAACGCGGTTCTGCTCGAGAGGAGACGCTAGTTCCAGAAGGAGTT
This sequence comes from Paratinospora sagittata, assembly GCA_035771175.1. NCBI lineage: Eukaryota > Viridiplantae > Streptophyta > Magnoliopsida > Ranunculales > Menispermaceae > Paratinospora > Paratinospora sagittata. The sequence continues at coordinate 12,840,843 of CM069609.1, read as the reverse complement.
TTTATCTGAAGGTGGGGAACGAAACATAAGTTTGTGTGTCTTATAAATTTTATTAATGTTTACATTCATTTATCATTATGTCTATTATTCATTTACACTTCATTATTGTGTATAATGTTCATACCTGTCATACTTGTGCTTGTATATTTGGAGTTCATGTATTACACTGTTACTAGGCCGGATTAGTTGTCAATCTGACTCAACCAGACATTTTCTTGTCCTTAGTAAGTTCAAATAGTGAACGGAAAGCAGTGTGTTGCTCTAGACGTTTGCTATTTAAGTGGACCTCGTGTCCCACTTCTCAACCGGAGACTTATTTGGTTGGTCTTATTTGAAAGCTATCAGCTTGTACAAGTGATACTGAACATCCTAACTTTGCACGTGGTGATACTAACCAGATAAGAATCACCAGAAGCTGCCAAATCCTGTCTAATGTTAGTAAAGACCGGACCTGCTCATGCATTGACATCATATATAAGCACCACCTAGGGACGTAAGTGGTTTATGATCCACAAAATAGTTAGAAGCAATACTCACTATTCTTGATATTTCCTTAGAGAAGGACGTGCAATGAGAACCCGGGTTTACCTGGGGATGGACATCTGTACGTGAATTCAGGGTGACGACCTTGTGGAGGGACGTACAATGAGAACCAGGGTTTACCTAGGGACGGACATCTGTACGTGAACTCAGGGTGTCGTACAATCATGAAACCATTACGAGACGGTGTTATGCATACATACATGTTGTACTGTTTATGGTGCTTGTTGTGTTTATGTGATATTTGATTATGAAGTTTCCTTTATTAATTGTCATATTCACGAACTATTTTACCCACTGGGCAATAGCTTACCCCGTTGTTATCCAATTTTTCTCAGTAGTTTAGGGTGGACTGGGTGAAGGTTTTTGGGCTCACATTTTGTAACCCTTGTTAATTAAAGTGAGATTTTGGGAGGATGTTCCTTCAGGTGCATTCAATCATATAATAATTTCTCAATCTAGCTTCTGGCTAGAAAGTTTTATGTATAGCTTTGAGCTATAAAATATTTTGTCCACAACTTTTTTTTTTTGCCATATAAATCAAAATATAATAATATAGCTTCAAACATATGATATTTCTATATAGCTTGAGGCTATAAATAAAATATAAAATAATGGCAATATAAAATAACTCAATATAAAATAATATTAAATAAAAAAATAAGCTACACAATCTTACCAACAATATACCTTTTCAATTTAGAAAAGTAATATCCTTCAATTTTTAGAGCTTTCGTGTTAATAACGTGTTGTAAAATAAGTAGAGAATCATTATAAATAAACAAATATAAAGGAGACATGCTTGAGAGAAGAAATAGAGAAATGAGGGGGAGATTTTATTCTCATATTGGTCCAGCAACTTGTGCTAGATTTGTGTATATCTTGTGCACTTTGTTTACAACCCAAACATCCTTTTATATAGGCTCTTGGCCATAATAAAGGAGTTACATCACATTTACAACATATAAATGAATTGATTAACAAAGCTAATATCATAAGGTGTAGGTTATAAACTTAATGAAATATGAAGAGGAGGTTATGCAATATAAAGTGGTGGTATTCAAATTTATTTCTAACAGATTAAAAGAACTATTTTAACCTCGAAAGTAAAATAATCAGGTGCTGTTTAAGTTCAAAACCAAAAATTGATTAAAAAAGATGTATTTGAATGCGCTAACTTAGGTTTATATAGTTTTAAGGTTAGAAAACCCTAATTTCAAACATTTAGTTTAGGTTCATTGTACCTAGAGACTTGTGCCAATGATTACAACGGATGAATTTCAAAAAACTCAAAACAATCTTGCTCAAATTATTGTTCAACCAAGAAACAGAGAAACACGTTTCAGGAATCAAAAGCGTGTTTCAAGCATTCGAAAGTACTGAAATAATCGTTCTGCCAAAATTTACAAAAACACATTTTTATGAATAGAAGAGCATCTTAGGCAAGAAATCCCTAAAACCATGCATTCTACCACAGAACACAGAAGCAATGCTTTTTTGGAAAAAAAATCAAAAAAGTGTTTATTATGCCATAAAAAGCCAAAATGAGTTTCTTCCTGTAAAGCACATTTCTTCTTTTTTGCTAGATTTGTCACTTGGACAGTTTGAAACATGTTGCTCAAGGGTAAATCGTGTTTCTGGCACTTAGAACTTTCAAAATTGGTTTTCTTAAAAAATTAGAGTTCAAAGCTATATTCTCAAACATTTTGACTTAAATACACCTAAAATAAAGTATAATAGAAATATTTAAAGTTCGAAAACATTTCTAATAAATTTAATCAACTTTAACTTTTGAAAAACATTTTGCCTTAGAAGAAGAGTGATTAAAAGATCGAAGGAGAATTCTACAGTCCGACATTTCTTGATCTGATTCTCATCGAAGAGTCATCAATTCCCTTCCCTACTAATTCTAAACTCAAAATCAACCATCACAACCTTGCCTTTGCAGCTCAATCATTAGCCCCATAATAGAATTTATAATAAAATACTAAAAATTGGTTTACCTTTTTGGGTGGAATAGGTAGTCCTCTACTATTTTTTTTCATATCGCTTGGTTCTCCTTTCATTCTACGTTCAATTGATGAAGAAAAGGGAAAAAAATTGAGTTATTTCTAGTTTTAAACGAAAGCCACTGCTCCACTGACTAGGTGGATTTAAAAAAAAATAAAATTTTTGGACAACCCAGTCCACTGGATTGCCACTATTTAAGACAATTTGCTTTATTTCCCTATTTTCACTTTATTTTGACAATTTCATTTATACATTACGCATTCCTACTAAGATATACACACTAAAGCCCCATAAATATCACAAATATGCCTTATATATGTAAAATCAATAAGCATGTCACTATAATATCAAGGTATTAGTTTATCCAATTTGGGATTTAAAACTTTGGGGTGCTACAATAAGTAATATTACTTGGGGCCAATGATCCATTGCATGTCGTTGTGCACCATGCATAACATAATTTCGAGTTCATTTTCAAGTGGTTAAGTTTTAAGAAATCCTCTCTCTAAAATTTAAAAATCATATTTATCCTTAATGTTTGGCTTTTGACCTTTCATTTATATTTTAGAAAGTGTGTTCTGAAGGGGATTTCAAATATTTTTAAAGTTCATTAAGAGAAATTTGATCTTTGTTAACTGTTACGATCAAGGCAACTCAGCTGCAATCGACAACTTGACACTAGGACGTGATTTGGACCATTCTCTCCTTAACAAACAAGAGCACTCAAGTGTTTTGTGAAACAATCAAGTGCTCGGTTCCCAGCTGTCTAGAACCTAAAATAGCTGATTATTCTACTTTTTTGAGGCCCAATTGATAGTTTTTCAGCTCCAATAGATTAGATTAAGTGTCACACCCCGCCCGGATGCGCCTAAATCGGCGGAACACTCACGGACGCGGCGCGAATGCATTATAACAATAACTGAGTGCGCAGGAACACAATTGAGTACAAATCTGATTATATAAATTTCAGAATGTATTTTTATACAAAATATGATTGAGGGAACATCCTCCCAAAATCTCACTTTAATTAATAAGGGTTACAAAATGTAGGCCCAAAAACCTCCACCCAGTCTACCCTAATCACCTAAGAAAAATTGGATAACAACGGGGTGAGCTATTGCCCAGTGGGTTAAATAGTTCGTGAATATAACAATTAATATAGAAAACTTTATAATCAAATATTACATAAACACAACAAGCATCATAAACAGTACAACATGTATGTATGCATGACACTATCTCGTAATGGTTCCATGATTGTACGACACCTTGAGTTCACGTACAGATGTCCAATCCCAGGTAAATTGGGTTCTCATTGTACGTCCCTCCCCAAGGTCGTCGCCCTGGATTCGCGTACAGATGTCCATCCCCAAGTAAACCTGGGTTTTCATTGTATGTCCCTTTCCAGGGAAATATCAAGAATAGTGAGCATTGCTTCTAACTATTTTGTGGATCATAAACCACTTACGTACGTAGGTGGTGCTTATGTATGATGCCAATGCATGAACAGGTTTGGTCTTTACTAACATTAGACAGGATTTGGCAGCGTCTGGTGATTCTTATCAGGTCAGTATCACCACGTGTAAGGTTAATATTTTCAGTATCACTTGTACAAGCTGATAGCTTTCAAATAAGACCAACCAGACCAGTCTTCTGTTTGAGAGGTGAGACACGAGGTCTACTTAAGTACCAATCGTCTAAAGCAACATGCTGCCTCCCGTTCACTATTTAAAGTTACTGAGGACAAGACAATGTCTGGTTGCGTCAGATTGACCACTAATCTAACATAGTAACAGTCTAATACATGAACTCTAAATATACAAGCATAAGTATGACAGGTATGAACATTATATGCAATAATGCAGTGTAAATGAATAGTAGACATAATGATAAATGAATGTAAAATTTAATAAAAGTTATAAGACACGCAAACCTATGTTTTATTCCCTACCTTCAGATAATAACTCCTTTTAGAACTGGCGCCTTCCCCTGAGCAGAATCGCGTTGTATATTTGGTGTGAGAAATCACAAAGAGAGCAAGTAATTTGGTGTGAAAATAACTGAAGGGGGGAGGGCTTTTTATAGCCAAAAAGGTGCCCGAAGTTCAAAATGTTTTTTTTTTGTGCAAACCTAGGGTATTACACTCTACCCCCCTTAAAAGGATTTCGCCTTCGAAATTCAGTCCGTGAAGTGATGATTGTTGTCTTCGTGGGATTCACCGCCGTCGTCATTACTCGAAAGATTAGGGTAGTGCTTGTAAGGCCCCTGAATGGCACTGTCGCCGGTGGAATCTTTTATATCATCAAACAATAGATAGCAAATGGAGTCGGACTCGTCCTCAGAAGGTTCCGACATTTACCTCATAGATGGTGGCGTAGGGCTCTGCAAGTTGCAGCATTTCAGGGGAGGTAGGTTGAGCGATGAAATATTTTTTTGTGTTGTTGCCTGAATCCTGCCCCCTGGCAATTTTGGTAGGAAATCTTGCCAGGATGAGAGCACAGAATTGTTTCGGGCAAAATTGTTACGAAAAAGCCATGCACGCTCTGGCAATAAGGATCGCTGTCTGTGGGGCGATGGAGTTGGTGATGCAAAGTAGTTGTGGCTTGACTCAGATCCTGAAGTAGTCACCACAGGTTGCCAAAGAGGCCATTGCGTGTGCGCATCATTACCTCCATCAGATTATTTTTAGACATCTGGATAGTTATTTAAATGAAAGAATATATTAAGATATTGTAAACAAAGTTCCATCATTTTATTGAAAAATGAAAAGTGCAATGTATCACATCATCAATTATTACTAGAAAACAATTCAGGGTATTTCAGTTTACTTGTTGCCTTTAGTTCCCATATTGCTTCCTCTACTCCGTGGTGATCCCAGAGCACTTTCACAGGAGGTATGCTATGTCGCCTTAGTTCTTGAGTTTTTCGATCCAGAATCTGTATCGCTCTCACCTGATACTTGTTTCCTTCCTCAACCCGAACCTCGATCAGAGGGATGATATGCGAGGGATCAGGACATTACTTTCGAAGCATGGATACCTGAAAAACGTCATGAACCTTAGACATGGACAATGGAAGGGATAGAAGATAGGCTAGTTTGCCAATATGTTTAATGATCTGAAATGGACCGATATACAATGGGGAGAACTTTCCTTTGATTCCAAAGCATTTGACACCTCTTGTAGGTTAAACTTTTAGAGAAACGAAGTCCCCCTTGTCAAATTCTAGAGGCTGTCTTCGCTTGTCAGCATAGCTCTTCTGGCGACTTTGTGCAACACGAAGTCGCTCCTTTACTAGTGTGATCTTCTCAGAAGTCTCTTGAACTAGTTTAGGCCCTAACTGCGGTCGATCTGCCATGTCTAACCAGCATACCAGAGATCTGCAAGGGCGACCATAGAGAGCCTCATATGGTGCCATGCCGATACTGGTTTGGTAGCTGTTGTTGTATGCAAACTCAGCCAAACGTCATGAAAGTCCAAAATGCAGCAACGTAACATGTCCTCCAAGATCTGGATAAGACGCTCTGACTGCCCATCAGTCTAAGGGTGAAAGGTTGTGCTTATGGTGATCCTAGAGCCCATTATATTATGGAAGCTCTGCCAAAATTTTGATGTGAATCGAGGGTCTTGATCAAAGATGATCATGAGTAGTATGCCATGGAGGCGCACGATCTCTCTTTCATACAATTCAACAAGTTTGGAGGGGTTATCTGTGAACTTTATTGGCAAAAAGTGTGGAGACTTTGTAAGTTTGTCAATGATAACCCAGATTACATCTTGCCCTTTATTATTTCGAGGCAAGGCTTTAACCAAATTCATTGCAATGTTCTCTCATTTCCATTCTCCAATAGCTAAAGGCTGGAGAAGTCCAGAGGGAAGTCTGCGTTCTACCTTTAGTTGCTGGAAAATGAGACATTGAGCAACGAAGTTGGCAATCGCCTTCTTCATTCCAGAAAACCAAAATTGTCGCTTGACATCCTTGTACATCTTGTCTCCCCCAAGTTGAATACCTCAAATAGTGCAGTTCAGTGAGCACTTCTTTCCGAACCTCAGGATCGTTTGGTAGACAGAGACATTTTTTGTAGAAAACGGCCCCGTTTTCAGAGACCGACCAGTGAGGAAGGTCCTGTCTGCTGAGTAAAAGTTTTCGTTTCTCCATTAAGATAAGGTCGTTGGCCTGAGCTGTTGAAATCTTTCTAACCAGCTCAGAGTTGGCTGATAATTGAGAGAGTCGTGATCTTCCTCCCTCCACAATCAGTTGTAGGTTAAAATTCTCCATATCTGTAGCTAACTTCCCCTTCTCGAAGTTAAGAGTGCAAGCAACATAAGATTTTCTACTCGGGGCATATGCGACAACATTGGCCTTACCGAAATGGTACTAGAGTTGAAAGTCATAATCTTTCAAAAATTCCAACCATCGTCTTTGGTAGAGGTTTAGGTCTCTCTGAGTGTAGATGTACTTAAGACTCTTGTGATCTGAGAAGACCTCAAACCGTTCACCGTATAGGTAGTGATGCCATAACTTCAGTGCAAATACGAAAACTGCAAGTTCCAAGTCATGCGTTGGGTAATTACCCTCATGAATCTTCAGTTGCCTCGGAACATATGCAACAACTTGGCCTTTTTGCATTAGTACTGCACCTAAGCCTTAGAGAGAGGTGTCGGTGTATAGTGAAAACCCAACTCCATTTCGTGGAGTGATTAGTACCGGTGCTGTTGTGAGGAGCTTCTTCAATTTTTGAAATGAAGATTCACAGGCAGGATTCCAGATGGATCGAATGTCTTTCCGAGTGAGTTTGTTCATAGGTGCAGCAATCTTTGAGAAATCTTTGATGAAGCGTCTATAGTAGCCAGCCAAACCAAGAAAACTCCGAATTTGAGTAATAGTGGTAGGCTGTTTCCAGTTTAAAACCACTTCAACCTTTGAAGGATCCACCTCAATGTCATTGCTTGAAACCACATGACCTAGGAATTGAACTCGCTTCATCCAAAATTCACACTTACTCAACTTTGCATACAACTGGTGGCTTCTCAAGGTCAGGGGGACAATCCCCAGATGTATCTTATGGTCTTCCTCGGTTGAGGAATATATCAAGATATCATCCACAAAGACCACAACAAATCGGTCTAATTATAACCTAAAGATGTAGTTCATCAAGTCCATGAACGCTGCAGACGCATTTGTTAGACCAAACAACATAACCAAGAACTCGTAATGACCGTACCAAGTTCTGAAAGCCGTTTTATTAATGTCCGATTCTCTGATTCGGAGTTGGTGGTAACCGGATTGTAAATCAATCTTAGCGAAGTACTTGACATCTTTAAGTTGGTCGAACAAGTCATTGAACAATCTAAGAGCAACACGCTGCCTCCCGTTCACTATTTAAAGTTATTGAGGACAAGACAATGTCTGGTTGAGCCAGATTGACCACTAATCAGGCATCATAATAGTATAATACATGAACTCCAAATATACAGGCATAAGTATGATAGGTATGAACATTATACGCAATAATGCAGTGTAAATGAATAGTAGACATAATGATAAATGAATGTAAACTTTAATAAAAGTCTTAAGACACGCAAACCTCTGTTTCGTTCCCCACCTTCAGATAATAACTCTTTCGAGAATTGGTACCTTCAGGCGGGTGCTCGAAGTTCTTTTTTTTTTTTGAGCAATCTTAGGGTATTACAACCTTCATTCACCCTTTTGGATTTTTTATTAGGCCAACAATTTGAGCATGGGTTGGGCTAACCTTTCAAAACCCAACACAAACTTATGTTCCGTTCATAAAATGCGTGTTTTTACCCTTGAAAATAGCATTTTAAGTTAAAAAAATTAGGTTACGTGTAGATATATTAGGAAAAATAAGAAATAGAAAAAAAAATTAGAATTTTGGTAATTTTAAGACAATTCTAGGCAAAAAAAGTTGAGTCCTTAATGAAAAGATAAAAACTTATAAAAAATTATATAAATAAAATAAATTGTCAAAATAAGTTGGTACAAATTCAAAGTTAGGTTTTCAAAATAATTCTAATAAATAGAAATATAATAGGTTAGTTAAGTTTAATCAAGCATTCACTATAATATCAATTTAGGTAGGGAGTTGTTAAGTAAAGTTACATCTTAATGCCTTTCCAAGGTCTTTTGACCTGATTAACCAAAAAAACAAAAATTATGTCACAAATACCAAAGTTTTAAAAGTAATGGCACATATGCCCAACTTTCAATAGTAACTGTTCACGTGGTGGCGCTGACTGTTTTTTTTTCACCATGTCAAATGCATCTTCACTGAAAGCGTCTTTCTTAAGACACCTTCAGTATAAATGTTATTTTAAAAAAAAAAAGAAATTGTCCTACAATGGAGTCTATTTCCCACCCTAATACTTAGAGCACGTCCCAATATCCTCCCAGGAATCCCTGAGACCGATGGAACCTCACTCCCAAGTCCCAGTGACTTTTTGACCCCTCCCCCCACCAGAAATTTAAGTTCAATGTGAACTTCATCGACTTTTGAAACCCGTTTTAAGGGAATTGTGACAATTCCATGGCGTTTTTTCCCCGTACGCCACTTAAAGTGTGTCCCAGTATCCTCCCAAGAACCCCTGGAACCGATGCAACCCCGCTCCCAGGCCTCGATGAGTTTTTGATGCCCTCACTAGAAATCAAAGTTCAATTGAACTTCCTTCACTTACGGAACTTGTTTGATAATACTGCGACCAATCCATGGGGTTTTTTCCCCGCCCGCCACTTAGAGCGCATCCCAGTATCCTCCAAGGAACTCCTAAAACCAATGAAACCCCGTTCCCAGGTTCTGGTGCATTTTGACCCCCCACTAGAAATTTAAGTTCAATGTAAACTTCATCAATTTTGGAACTCGTTTGAGGCAACAACGACCAATCCATAGGGTTTTTCCCCGCTCGCCACTTGGTGTCACACCCCGCCCGGACACGCCTAAACCGGCGGGACACTCAGAGACGGGGAGCGAATGCATTATAACTATAACTGAGTACGAGGAAGCATGATTAAGTTCAAGTCTGATTTCATTAATTTCATAATATATTTGTACATGAAATAGTTAAGGGAACATTCTCCCAAAAATTCCCAATGAATAATACAAAGGGTACAAAATGTGGGCCCAAAAACCTGCACCTAGTCCACCCTATTCTCCTGTGAAAAATTGGATAACAGCGGGGTGAGCTACACGCTCAGTGGGTAAAATAGTTCGTGAATATAACAATTAATAAAGTAAACTTCATAATCAAATCTCTTAAATACACATTAGAGCCTCATAATCAATCCAATATGTATGTATGCATGACACCGTCTCGTATTGGTTTGATCACTGTACGTTGCCTGAGTTCATGTACAGATGTCCCTCCCCAGAAGTAGTCGGGTTCTCATTGTACGTCCCTCCTCAGGAACGATGCTCTGGATTCAAGTACAGATGTCCCTCCCCAGGAGTAGCTAGGTTCTCATTGTACGTCCCTCTCTAGACAAATCTAATGAATTGCGAGCATCTCTTCTAACTATTCTATGAATCATAAACACATACGTCCCTAGGTGGTGCTATGTATGATGCTAATGCATGAACTGGTCTGGTCTTTATTTAATATTTAGACAGGATTTGGCAACGTCTGGTGATCCTTATCAGGGTCGGTATCACTACGTGCAAGGTTAGGACATTCAGTATTACTTGTATAAGCTGATAGCTTTTAAATAAGACCAACCAAATCAGTCTCCAGTTGAGAGGTGAGACACGAGGTATACTTAAATACCAATCATCTAGAGCAGCACGCTGCCTCCCGTTCACTATTTAAAGTTACTGAGGACAAGACTGAGTCTGGTTGAGCCTGATTGGCCACTAATCCGGTATAATAACAATGTAATACATGAACTCCAAATGTACAGGCATAAGTATGACAGTATGAACATTATACGCAATAATGTAGTGTAAATGAATAGTAGACATAATGATAAATGAATGTAAACTTTAATAAAAGTTATAAGACACGCAAACCTATGTTTCGTTCCCCACATTCAGATAAAAACTCCTTTCAGAATTGGCGCCTTCCCTCGGGCAGAACCGCGTTGCACCGCACAAAGAGACTCGGAAAGAGAGTCTCAAAAGAGAAGACAAAAACTCAAAATGAGTGAAAAAGAGAAGGAAAATCACAAGGAGAAGTGATTTTGGTGTGAGAAATGAGGAGGGGGGATTGTTTATATAGAAAATTTGGCGCCTGAAATTTCGGGCAGGTTGCCCGAACAATTTTTTATTTTTTTTGTGCAAACCTAGGGTATTACACTTGGAGCACGTCCTATTATCCTCCTAGGAATGCCCAGCGACCACGAGGTGTTTTCCCTACCGGATACTTAGAACACAACCTTGTATCCTCCGAAGAACCCCCAAAACTGATGAAACCCCGCTCCCAAGTCCCGATGTATTTTTGAACCCCCTGTCTGAAATTTAAATTAAATGTGAACTTCATTAACTTTTGGAACCCATTTGAGGCAACTGTGACCAATCTACGGGGTTTTTTCCCTGGTCGCCACTAGGATTTAAGTTTCAATGTAAGCTTCATTGAATTTTAGAACCCGTTTGAGGCAACCATAACTAATCCATGGGTTTTTCCCTCCCCGCAACTTATAGCACATTCTAGTATCCTCCCTTTGGAACTAATGAAACCCATTCCCAAGTTCCGGTGCGTTTCTGACCTTCCCACAAGAGTTCAATGTGAACTTTGTCGACTTCTTAAACCCGTTTGAGGCAACCGCTGCCAATCTATGGGGTTAATTCCTCGCCTGCCACTTGGAGCGCATCCCAGTATGCTCCTAAGAACTCCCAAAATTGATGCAACCCTACTCTCATGTCCTAGTGAAGTTGTGACCCCCTCACCAGAAATCTAAGTTCAATTGAACTTCATTGACTTACGAAACTTGTTCAAGGATATTGCAGCCAATCCACAAGGTTGTTTTCCCGCACGCCTCTTGGAGCGCAACCTTATATCCTCTTAAGAACCCCCGGTACTGATGAAACCTTGCTCCCAGACCTCGATGAATTTTTGATCCCCTCACCGAGAATGTAAGTTCAATTTAACTTTTTTGACTTACGGAACATGTTTGAGGATACCGCGGCCAATTCACGAGGTTTTTCCCCACCCATGACTTAAGTTCAATTAACTTTTTGACGTACGTATATGACTTGGAGTCCTCCCTGTAACACCCCACAATAGTAAGTCAAACTTATACGTTGACTTGTAGGTATTGTCAGACGTATTTATACGCAAATACGTAGGTACATGACCTTAGGTTGTGTTGATTGTTTATATCATAGTGTTGTGGGAACCCTGAGAACTTAGATAAAACATTTAAGGTATGACACTTGGAGAAAATTTTAGTTTGGACATCAAAGAGCGTGTTCCCATGGGAGCAGTGCGCTCCAGTGCTAGTAGACAGATAGTGAGATTCTAGGTTTGAGTGGCACTGTGCTCCCCAAGGAAGCAGCATGCTATAGTGGTGGAAAACAAAATGCTAAACTTTTAGGATTTTGGACAAAAGCCCGCTCTTTGCGTTTGCAGAGAGGAGAGTGTTTTTCTGGGCAAGGAGGAACACACTCCTAATCAAGAGAAACACACTCCTGATAGTTTTGTTTTAATGAACGGTAAGGCGGTTTGCACAAATTAAAAAGTGATTTTTCGATCTTTTCAGCTCATTTAAGCTGGTTACGTCCAGGGAAGGGAGGGGAAATGAAGGAAAAAGAAGGAACATGCCTAGAGTTAGTGAATTCAAGGTAAGAATTGTGGTTTTTGAGCTGAAAAATCCATATTCTTGTTCCTTTCTTCAAGTTGTGTAACATATATGAATTTGGTTGAATTTGCATGGTTGATTTAGAGAATTGAGAGAATCTGAATTGTGTTAAATTTGTGGGTTTCAGTGTGCAAATCTAAGGGTCAGTGAATCCTTGATGAAATTTAAGTTATTGGCATGTTAAATTATAGATAAATGATGGTTGCATGTGTGTATACTCCAACCCAGTTGTTGTTGAAGTAGCCGAGGGTTTGGTAGCAAATTTGGTGATGTTTTTTATGTGAATTGGGATGAATTACTTTAGTATTGTGATTGAATGCAACTTTGTTGTGAACATTACAGAGCATTGTCAATAAAATTAGTGAGGATTGACCGTTTAAGCAAGTGGTTTGGTGAGTTGCTTGTGTAATGGCTGTGTAGGGAGTATTTGGTGAAAGAATTTTGCATCCATTGTGAGTATTCCAACCTTTGGTTTTCTGTAGTGGCTGATGCGTTGAGCAGGAAGCGGGTAGAGACAGTTATGGTAGCACGCCAGATGTCTCATGAGTGGAGACTACTTGAGGCGGCTACGGTTATGAGTATATGTGCTACCCCTTCAGATCAGATTGTGATATGTGCTCAAATGAGAGCTCAGCCTACACAAGTCCAAGAGGTAATTGACCAACAGAGATTTGACGTTGATTATGGGATGTACAAGTCTTGGGCTGAGAGCCGTGATTTTACTGATTGGTACTTGTCATCTAATGGTGCCTTGAGATTTAGGGGACGTTTATGGGTTCCCGCAGATCCATGACTTAGACAGAGTGTTCTCCAAGAGGCTCACAGATCTCATTATGCTGGTCACCCTGGCGGAACCAAGATGTATCATGATATGAAAAGAATGTATTGGTGGCCCGACATGAAGAGGGAGATAGCTCAGTTCATTCAGAGGTGTGAGACCTGTCAAAGAGTCAAAGCTGAGCATCAGAGGCCTGGAGGGCAGATGCAACCGCTTGCCATTCCTGAGTAGAAATGGGAGCACGTCACTATGGACTTTGTTGTGGGATTACCCAACACCCCGAGGAGACATAATGCTGTTTGGGTTATTATTGATCGCTTGACCAAGTCCGCTCACTTTCTACCGGTGAACACTAGGGATTCTATGGACAAGCTGAGAAGACTCTATATGCGGGAGATAGTCAGATTACATGGAGTGCCAGTTTCGATTGTGTCAGATAGGGACCCGAGGTTTACATCGGTATTTTGGCAGGGGTTGCAAAGGCAGCTCGGCACTAAACTAGATCTCAGTACCGCTTTTTACCCCCAGACGGATGGCCAGTCTGAGAGGTTGATATCTTTTTTAGAGGATATGCTTCGAGCTTGTGTCCTCGAGTCCAGTGGTAACTGGGAGGAGTACATACATCTGTGTGAGTTCGCGTACAACAACAGCTATCAGTCCAGTATTGGCATGGCTCCTTTTGAGGCATTGTATGGTCGACCCTGTAGATCTCCGATCTGTTGGACAGAGGTAGGGGATGTTGCGGTGATGGGACAAGAGTTTGTACAAGAACACACAGAGAAGATTAAGAGGATCAAACATAATATGAAAGTAGCCCAAGACAGGCAGAAGAGTTACACTGATGCCAAGCGGAAGACCGTAGTGTTCGAGGTGGGTGACCAAGTTTTATTGAAGGTCTCACCTCAGAAGGGCCAAACTAGATTTGGGATAAAAGGCAAGCTCGCTGCGAGATTTATTGGGCCGTTCGAGGTTTTAGAACAAATTGTCGCTTACCGATTAGCCTTGCCACCTCAGTTAGCAGCAGTCCACAATGTCTTTCATGTGTGAATGTTGAGAGTGTACAAGAGTGATTTTGATCACGTCTTGGACTGGAGGAACATTGAACTGAGGTAGGATGGGACTTATGATGAGGAACTTATTCAGATACTTGACCGGAAGGTCCAGAGGTTACGTAACCGCGAGATTCCGATGGTTAAGGTGAGATGACAGTTCCATGGCGAGGAGCAGGTTACTTGGGAGCGTGAGGACTACATGATGGAGCACTTTGCCGAGTTCATGGGCTTAAGTATTTCTTAACCTTAAAACTTCGAGGACGAAGTTCATTCTAAGGTGGGTGTGATGTGACGCCCCGAAAATTATTTCATTTAGCCCATAACCCAATTGCACTTTGCCCAAACTCTATGCGTTGCCTTGATATGTTTGGTGTTTGTTTGATGGTTGTTTAATGTTTGTATAGTTGATGCTTGATAATGTATATAAATATGTGTATCATAAATTGTATATGGGTCATGTTAAATTAAATTATAATGCATATGTTATTATTTATGCATGGGCCCATTAAACCATGAATTGATATGAGTTAGGATTGATTGAATAAAAGGATAAATGAGAATGAAAATTTGGTGTATTAAATGGATTGGACATCTAAAATACATGGAAGCATGAAATTGGTTAAAGTACATGTGGTTGGTATGAGTAGTATGAGACCAACACATGTGAAGGTTGGTGCATGAAAGTGGACAAGTGTCCCATGCCCTAAAGGAAGTGCTAGAATGAGTGGAGGGAATCAAGGAGAGAATCAAGGAGGGAATCAAGGAAGTGCTAGAAAGAGGTGAGTGGATAGAAAGGAAAAAAGAAGAGAAAGAAAAGAAGAGAAAGGAAAGAAGAAGAGAAAGAAGGAGGGAGTTGCAGGAGGAAGATCTCTGCGATATTTTCATCAAAGATCTGATTCTTTGGGATATATGGTCAGATTGAGCTCAACATTTGTCAGCAAGTTCGTAGCTTATGGTTATTCATTCTGGTCGGTGGAGATCTTGATCAGAGGTTTCGTCTAAGAGATCTAACCTCTCAAACAAAGCTGGTCGGAAAGTCTGGATTTCTCGCACCGTTTCGCTCAAACTTTTAGATCTCCTTAATCTACCGTTGGATGGATATAAAATTTGGGTACGTAGTGTAAAGCTGATATTTCTGCATTCGGAACGGTGGAGATCTTGATTATAGGTTTTGTCTGAGAGATCTAACCTCTGATACAAAGCTGGTCGGAAAGTCTGGATTTCTCGTGCCGTTTCTCTAAAACTTGTAGATCTCCTCAATCAACCGTTGGATGGATATCAAATGGGTATGTAGTTTGTAACTGATATTTCTGTATTCTGAACGGTGGCGATGTTTATGCGTTTAGTATTTTGTGTGATATAGTCATCTGAGTTTGAGTATTTGCAGCAAGAAAGGAGAAATTGTCTGACTAGAGACTTGTTCATCAAATATACTTATCTTTCCTGTCCACCGTTGGATTGGGCTGATATTTGGACAGAAGGTTTGTTTCTTCACATACTTCAATCTGTATGGTTGATTTTGTGATTACATATTTCTGTTGGTATATTGATACATCTGAACGGAATAGTAAATGAAGAATTGGTAGGGTTGCTTGTATTAGACCTAAATTTAGAATATGAACTTAGACCTTTCCAAATAGCTTGCATGTCAACTATGTTGACCTAGTTGCCACTGTTGATGAACCCATGATGCAAAATCAGTGATATACATGGCTGAACATGGTGACCTAGTGTAAATCGACAATATGGCCTAAGTATGGAAAATTTCATATTTTAGGGTTTTGATGCTTTTGGCCTAGAATCATTGAATTGATGCAACTTATGTTTAATTAAGCATGATTAGGGTTGATTATGCTACTGATTTGGTGGTTGTGACCATATCATGGGTTAGGCCTACTTGTGATCAAGTGACCCAATTTGGGCATGTTTATGCCTAAAGGAATTGAAAATCAGTATTTTTGATTAATAGAATGGTTTATGTATGAGAACTATGCATTAGAGGCCTAAGTCATGTGATTTGAGTTGAATGATGGGATTAGATGGGATTTAGGCCTATTGTCTATATGTGGGCTGATTTAGGGTTGATGTGTAATGTCTATGTGATTGAGCATAGAAATTGATGTATGGTAGGATATTGATGTATGTTTCAGGATCTTGATTGGGTTGATTCGATTTGGTGGTCGTGTGTGGTTAAATACTCTCGCGAGGCTTGGTTGTGAGTAGACTTCATTTATGATTATATCTTTTATGTCATCATATCACTTATATATTGTATGTTGAAAGCATGAATGTGTTCTAATGTTTTGAATGATGCATTGATTTGAGAAAACCTTATGACTTTGGTTGGGCCCATCTATCTGGCTAATAGGGGGACTTAACCTTGTCATAGGAGGCTTTTAGAAAAGGAAGAGATTGGGGTCAACGGTACGGTGAAATAGACGTGCACTAGTAACCCCAAATAAACATGATTGGGGTCAACGGTACGGTGAAATAGACGTGCTCTAGTAACCCAATACATGTGGAATGTGGATCCAAGTTGATAAGCTTTTACTTGCATCGAACTTATTATAAATGCTTGATATCTATATGTTATGAGCTTTTAATCATGCTACACATTGACATGCATACATGATATTTATTGATGAGTATTGATAGCATATTTGAATTCTATTCACTGGGCACCGTTGGCTCACCCTCATTTTCCTCTTTCAGGTCCTTCTGTCCCGAATAAGGGCAAAGGAGTAGTTATATCTTGAGGGCCTTGCCTGAGAGAGAATCCAAGGCCTCGATGTGAGTTGAGAGGCATTTTGATTGAATTGTGTTTTAAATTATGAAGTATCATATTCTGGATTATGTAATTATAACACTTACCACATTGTAGTATGGGTGAGTTGGGACTTGTTAGATAGACCATGTGGGCATATGACGATTTTTATTTGTACCCACAATTTTGGACTTTATGTGTATGTCAATTTTAATGAACTGTAGGGATTATGATTTTATTTATGGTTCATTTTTATGGATTATCTCTTGTCTTGGATGATTAATACGGTGGGTAGTTTTGTTTAGTACCTTTTGATATTATGTCGTTGTTTGAGATAAGGCTCGTAGGGTCTCAACCACCTCACGAGAGTTGAGGAGTGGTCGGAGATGCCTACGCCGGGCGTCCCGCCCCGACATTCCTCACGCCATTCCTTGTAGGGTTGGTGGTCCGGGGCGTGGGGTCGCCACAGGAAGTCTCTTATACCTTACAGTAAGTAGACCTAATATCATGTTCAGTGTCTATCTTTGTGCAAGATTTCAATCAGAACCTAAAGAATCTCACCTAAAATGTGTCAAACGAATCTACAGATACATAAATGGCACAACCAACTTAGGAATTTGGTATTTCAAAAGTACTTCATTCGAGCTGAAAAGTTATGTCGATTCCGACTATGCTGGAAGTCTCACATATCATGTACATACTTTGATTGCAGAGGTACAGGGAGTATCAATTGATTTCAAATTGTGCATTTGAAACTTTTTAACCATTTTCTTAGCATACTTTGATTGGATTATGAAGGTGCCTTTCGACATTTGCTTAATTTGTAAGCCGAGAAAGTATGTAAGTTCTCCCGTCATACTCATTTCAAATTCCTTCTGCATTAATTTAGAAAACTCATCACATAGTTCTTTGTTTGATGCATTAATAAGCATATTGTCATTGTGATGTTTGATACACAAAGTTGGATCAAGTTTTCCTTTGTGAAACTTATGATCTAAAAGAAATGAACTCAATCGTTCATACCAAGCTCTTGGAGCTTGTCTTATTCCATATAAGGCTTTGTGGAGTTTGAACACATATTCCGGGTCTTGAGCATCCTCAAACCCTGAAGGTTGTTCCACATATACCTCTTCGTTGATGTATCCATTTAGAAAAGCACTCTTTACATCCATTTGGTATAAGGAAAAATCCTTGTAACAAGCCTAGGCAAGTAACATTCTTATTGCCTCTAATCTTGCTACTGGGGCAAAGGCTTCTTCGAAGTCTATGCCTTCTTTTTGGTTCTACCCTTTTGCAACCAATCTAACCTTATTGCGAACAATGATACCTTGTTCATTTTTTTTGCTTCTAAAGATCCATTTGGTTCCTATAACGGATAGATGAAAATGTTTATGAACTAATTCCCATACTTTGTTTCACAAAAAGTGTCCTAGTTCTTTTTGCATAACAAGAATCCAGTTTTCATCTTTCAGCGCCTCTTCCACTTTAATTGGTTCAAATTGTGATACAAAAGCAACAAGCTCGTGATCTTTTTGAATTGAAGCTCTAGTGGATACACCATTTCGTGGATCTCCTAAAATTTGATCTTGGGAAAGACCTTGAAGTAGTCTAGATTTTTTAGAAGATTCTAAAGATGGTTCAGGTTCAAGATCTATAATCTTAATTGTCTTGGGTTCATCATCATCAAAATTCAATTGTTTGAATTCCTCCTTAAGACTTTTCTTACTTTCATTTTCATCAAAATTTACGTAAATTGATTCTTCTAAAGTTTGATTAGATTTTTTGAATACTCTGTAGGCTCTACTATGAGAAGAACATCCTAAAAAGATTCCTATGTCAAACTTAGGTTCAAACTTATTTAGATTATCTTTATCATTTAGAATAAAACTTTTGCATCTGAATACTCGGAAGTAACTAATGTTGGGTGCTCTACCCTTCCATAGTTCATATGGAGTTTTATTCAATTCTCTTCTGATTAGAACTCAGTTTAGTACATAGCAGACAATGTTGATAGCTTCACCCCAAAAATGATTTGCAGTGTTATACTCATTAGGCATTGTTCTACACATCTCTTGCATAGTCCTATTCTTTCTCTCAACTACACCATTTTGTTGTGGTGTCCTAAGGACTGATAGATGGCGAGTGTAACGTTGATTGTTACAAAATTCTTCAAGATTTTTATTGACAAATTCACCATCTCTATCACTCCTAATTATGTTGATTTTGCAACTCTTTTCATTTTTGACTCTCTTATAGAATTTTATAAATGTTTCACATGCATCAGATTTATGAGCTAATAGAAATACCCATGTGAATCGAGTAAAGTCATCAACAATCACAAACACATATGATTTACCACCTAAGCTTTGGGTTTTGGTTGGTCTGAAAAGATCAATGTGAGTCAGTTCGAGAGCTCCAGAGGTTGATTGATGCCTCTTGCTCTTAAATGATGATCGAGTATGCTTACCAAGTTGACATGGTTCACATACCTTGTCATTTGAGTAAGTTCCTTTCGGAATACCTTTCGCAAGATCATGTTTGACAATTCTAGATATGTTATCCATATTAACATGAGCTAATCTCCTATGCCATAGCCATGCATCATTACAAGAGATAGCACTTAAACATGTTACATTTTGTTTCTTAATGCCATTAAAGTTTGTGCAATACACCTTCTCAATTCTAGATGCCATGAATGCAACAGTTTTATCAGCATGCTGGACAGTGCACCTATTTGCTTCAAATAAAATGTCATAACCCTTGTCACATAATTAACTTATGCTCAAGAGATTATGCTTCAACCCTTTAACATAAAGTACATCAGATATGGATAGAAAATCGTTATCAATAGTTCTGATGCCTTCAATGTCATCTTTGTTGTCATCTCCGAAAGTGACCTTTCCTAATTTCTTCTTTTCAAGGCTCAGAAATTTAGATTTATCTCCAGTCATATGCCTTGAGCAGCCGCTGTCTAGATACCATATATCTTCATTTTTGCATATCTACACAACATAAAATACTTTTGACTTTGGTACCCATGCAAGTTTGGGTTTATGCATGTTAGCTTCAGTAAGAACAAAATTTTCAATCCATGCATATTTCTTCTTCTTTCTACTTAAGACATTACATCTAAGTATGGTATGACCTTCCTTATGAAATTTTTGGCATGTTGGTCGTTTGGTCAGTAAGGGATTGTATTCCTTTTGTTCGACCCATGAGTATAGCTTAAGATAGTTTTGTCTAATGCACATCTTTGTGATCCTAGCATCATGTCAAAAAACTTTTGACCATTTGTGAATTTAGATATGGTGCAGTTCAGGTCTTCCTTTTCCTTTCTAAGAGTTTCATTTTCAATTTTTAGTTTCCCAACAACTTTCTTAAGTTGTTCATTGTCTAGAGACATTTCGTCTAGCTCTTCTTGTTGGAATTCTATTTCCTCAAGAGCTTTTTCAAGACTATGCTTGAGCTTTTCATTTTTCTTGGTCTCTTTACTAAGTTTTGTCTTAAGTTCCTGGATATGAGCACAAAACTCATTAAGTTTGTCAATGGGTTCAGATTTTACCTCGGTGCTTGCCATTAAGCACAGTGCAATAGTGTGATCTGAATTCGCTTCATCTTCGCTTGAACTTGAATCATCCCATGTAGCTTTGAGAACTTTATTGTCCTTTCTCTATGAGCTTGAGTTCTTTTTATATTTAATGGGACATTCGCTCTTTACATGACCTGGTTTGTTACAACCGTAACATATTAACTCTACAGGTTTGAGCTCGGGTTTCTTTCCATGGGAAAACGTTGAGTAAGAGTTATTCTTAAACTTTCTCCTGAGCAACTTATTGAACTTTCTAGATAACATAACCATATCATCTTCTGAGTCTGAATCACCTTCAGAATCAGTTTCCAACATTGTGGGCAATAGATTTCTTTTCTTTTTCCTCAACCTTGACCGATCTCATCTTATCTTTTATCTTTATTTCATGAACCATTAATGAACCGCATAGTTCATTAAAAGTGTATTCTGCCAGATTCTTGGCTTCTTCAATGGTTGTGGCCTTGAGTTCCCATGCTCTGGGTAGGCCTCTTAGAAACTTTCTAATAGTTTCTTCTTAGTCATAGATTATTCCTAGGTTTTTCATCTCATTGATGTTTGTTGTGAACCGAGCACTAGCCTCAGCTATCGAATCAGTTTCCTTCATCCTATAGGTCTCATATTTTTCAACTAACAGTTGGAGCTTTGCCTTTTTAACTTACAAAGTTCCTTCGTGGGTGACCTCTAACTTGTTTCAGATTTTTTTAGCGGTGTCACACGCACTAACTTTACTGAACTCTTCGCCTAATAAATTGCAAAACAAAATGTTTATAACTTGGTTATTCAATAGTTCTCTTTTCTTTTCCTTGGTACTCTATTCGTCTATTATTTGGGATAGTAGCACCGTCAACTATTTTAGTAGGTATTGGACAGCCGTATGTCACAACATCCCACATCTCTAGATCTTGGGCTTTAAGGTAGTACGTAATCTTAGTTTTCCAGTGTGAATAGTTTTCTCCCTTGAACAATAGTGGTAGGTTGGTGGAGTTTCCTTCACCTGAGAGATAAGTGCTTTTTTTGTTTTGTCCTTCCATACTCAATCAAAAATGGTTAGATACTTTAATGGTGAACCTGCTCTGATACTAATTGTTGGCCCAGATATGTCCAAGAGGGGGGGTGAATTGGACACTTAGGAGATTTTAACCTTTCTTAAAGTTGTGTGAAATAATGAAAGTAGATTAAACAAAGTATAACAATTTAAATACAACAAATGTAAAAAAGACAATGCAAGCAAGATTTATAGTTGTTCAGCCGCGCCTACATCCACTACCTAACCTCCGTAGTTAGGATTTGTTCAAACTCCACTATAGGCCTTCTTACGGGTGAAGATCAAATCGGTACACTTTCTCAACTTACGGGCGTGAGAACTACCGTTTCTCAGCTTACGGGTGTGAGAAGACCGTTTCTCAACTTGCGGGTGTGAGAGGACCTATTCTCTATTTACAGGTGAGAGATGACCTATTCTTAACTTACGGGTGTGAGACGATCGTTTATAGCTTTAAGCAACACTTGCTCTAACTCAGTGACTTACTTGTCATTACAAACTTAATACGAGATGAGATATGATTCCCTTTACTTAGAATCAAAGTGATACTTACAAAGTTTTGGATTGAACCTTCTGTGATCACAGATTCAACAAAATATGTATTATGAGGTTTATGCTGAAAACAGGTTCAAAGAGCTTTTTTCTTTTTCAGTGGGTTTTCAAAATAATGAAGATGAATATCAATCAACTCAGAAGACTTTAAGTTTTTCTTTCAAAATATCGTAAGATCAAGCACAAGTGAAAGAAGACTAACTTTCAAAAAGTGTTTTAGCACAAACGAAAAACTGTCAATACGTTTTGAATGAATCACAGTTTTTCGTATATCACAAGTGGTTTTTCTACTCTAAGGCAGCACGTATATATAGGAATAACAAAGGCATAATGGTCTTGATGATTTTAGCACTCTAGGTTATTTCAAATATAACGTTAACATTCTTTCCTGAAATGAATCGATTCAGCTCAATGGATATTGCGACAATAGTACCTGGATCATCTAATCCTTCATGAAAGAGGAATGTTTTGACGAGGTTTTAAAATGTTCAAAAAGTTCTAAAAAAGTTGTACGATTTTGAAAAGTTCTGAAAGTATTCGTACGTTTATGAAAAAGTTAACAGAAATAACCATAATGTCAGAACAACGAAAATATCTTTTCTATCATTTTGTTCCTTTGAGGGAGCTCATAGAACATCAGCGTCCTACTGAATAATGAAGTGAGGGTTACTGAATAGTAAGCACCCTGACTTACTTTGAGAATTAAATGACTTAAATCATGAGGGCACTACTTCGCAATTAGCGCCGTGCTTTGTTTTAAAACATTAAACACACGAGGGCGCTACTCAAGAGTAAGCGTCCTGATATTTAAAAATAGTTTAAAAACAATGTTAAGTGCACTGAAGGACAATAAGCGTTCTGAAAGTTATTTAAGTTGATTCTAAAGATGAGGGCGCTCCTACACAAGTAGCATCCTGATAATTTATTCAACTTATAACTTATCAACGTCCTTAAAGATAAAAATCACTTAAAAAGCAAAAAGAACCTCCAGCGAGCTAAAACTAAGTCAGTGTCTTGACATTCTCAAAGGATCATATAACTAAACATCTTCAAATGATCATGGTGTTCAAGAAGATCTTTTAATACGTTCGTCATGCATCATTGAATCTTTGAAACCTTCAAGTAAGATTAGATATACCGTATGTGCAGTAATATCATAAACAGAATGTGGTTTGTAATCATCAAAATATATTTCATATTAGGGACGTGAGGATAATTGGTTCAACAATCCTCACCATCAGTTCATGAGCACATCTTCCATTCTATGTACATCAAAGAGAATTGCTTCTTCTGACTATCCATTCATAATCCGACGTATGATCCATATTATGCATTCGTAAGGAGAACTTAACTCACCTAACCATCCAATTCGATCATTCCTAATGATCCATAAGTTATCTTCTTACAAATTCTCCCTTATTATGGAATTGATCACATGCCTTTCTTACATTAAGAAGCCCAGGCATGTTTGATATTTAAAACAAGATTTGATGCATTTTACAACCAATGCAAAATAAATATGATTCAATTCATAAAATAGAGTTTATACTTCAATGCTACACATAAAAACCAAAGATAAGAAATACTTACAATACACAACATATTTGGCTAAGTCCACACTAGCTCAAATTGCCCAATTTCACATTCAATAGTGAAATTAACAGCACAAACACCTTAATTGTCTTGCTGTCCAATTCCTCAAGTCACCAAATCTTCCCAATTTCTCTACAATTCAACATTTCCAATGATCCATAATCACTTTCCAATCTTAATTAAGTAAAAAACACAACTAAATCATCATTGAACATGTTCTCAAACCCATAGTTGTTCTACCACAATTGGTCTGAAGAAACTACATGTTCAACCATGGAAAATCTATAATTTAACCATCAATCAACTCACAAATCAATAATGAGTCACTTAACCAAGGTTTCTTCTAGCAATTCATTCAATTTCTAGCTGAAACCCTTTTTTCAAATCTTTCAATCTAGCCATGGAAATCATACAAATTTCATGTATGTTATATAAGTTGAAGAGAGGAATTAAAATCTGGAAGTTTTAAACCCAAAAACCTTGATTCTTACCTTGGATTTGGCTCTCCAAGCTCAATCCTCCTCTTCCCTTTTGTTGCTCTTGATTTCCTTAAATTCAGCCAGCTTAAAATGAGCTAAAATGGTCGAGACAAGTGTTAAAAACACGCACAACCGGCTCACAGACTTGTTAAAAAATATTGCCAGGCCCACCGAGGAGCGCGCTTCTCGCTTGCCCGAAAAACTTATTAATCCCGTGAGGAGCGCGCTTCTCCTTTACCAGGAGCGCGCTTCTCTGAACTTTCCTAAATATAGTGCTCTCAGGTTTGCCATAGGAGCACGCTTAGAGCCTTAGGGAGCGCGCTTCTTGCACTCAAATGCAAAATTTTACTAAGTGCTGGACATTCAATGATACAACTAGCCTCGTAGGGTACCAATAGCCCTACTACACTTGTATTTTCTCTATTTTAAGGTCATTTACATTTGAAAACACATACAAATATGCTTGACAATACATATTAGTTAACGTATAAGTTTGACTCGTACATACGGGGCATTATATCAGGACTATCAAATTGTTGTAGAATGTGCTAAAATTTTGTGTGACAATACTAGTGCTATTAACATATCAAAGAATCTTGTATTGCACTCCTGAACTAAGCATATTCAAATAAGACATCACTTTTTGCGGGATCATGTGCAAAATGGAGAAGTTAAATTGTCTCACATTGGCACCAAAAAACAACTGGCTGATATTCTCACTAAAGCTTTACCTAAAGACCAGTTTGTTCACATTAGAAGAGAGCTTGGAATGTTCTCTAACTCTGACCTATGGTATTTTGATGCTTACCACACTACGAAGGAGGAGAAATTCTTGATACTTTACTCTTTTTGATGTTTTCAAAAAGGGGAGAAGTAATATCTTTTGAAGGGGGAAAAATATCTTTTGAAGCATCATAATTATCCATGAAGTCAGGGGGAGATTGTTTATACTGCATAACATTCGTATCACATGACATTTTTACTATACATTCATATCATTGTTTAGCTTGCTTCAAAGCCTTTAGCAATGTGTTTGAAATCATCAAAAAATGGGGAGATTGTTAATCTAATTGCCCTCATGACCTAGATGAGAGAATATATTTTGATGATTACAAACCACATTCTGATATATGCCTTGCACATCTAATTTCACAAGAAGATTCACCCGAAGACTTGATGATGCATGATGAAAAAGCTATCAAGATCAAAATGAAGACTAAGATCGTTCGAAGACATATCATTTGATTCAACAAATGTGCATGATTGCATGGTTTAGTCGATTCAATCTCAAAGTATTTTTCATTGATTTTATCAATCACTTAATGAATTTTCAACGTTTGATTTGATTTTAAACATTGAGTGTTTAATCTTGTTTAATCGAGCTTTAAAATGTTGAAAAATGTTAAAACTATTTTTTAATCATCTATCAGGACACTGATGCATTAATCTGGACGCTAATGTCTCAACAGCGCTCTCCTGTACTTGGTAAGTCAGGACGCTTATGACACATTAGGACGCTGATAAGGTTCTAGGTTGAAAATGCACTTACCTATCATGGTGCTTACATCTTGAGTAGCGCCCTCATTGATTCAACCAAATGAACTTATCAGAACGCTGATTGAACATTAGCATGCTGATTGAACTTAAGTATTTCATGCATCACGACGTTTACAGTTCAATAACGCCCTTATGTTATTCTATTTTAAAAAAGAGTCAGGAATAGTGCATATGTTGGAGTCACTTATCAATCAGGACGCTTATGTTCCAATAATGCTCTCACAAATGTAACTCATCAGGATGCTGATTGTTTAGTAGCGCATGTAGAACAAATTATCCTCAGGTCCCTAATATGAAAGATATTTTGATGATTACAAACCACATTCTGTTTATGAAAATACTGCATACATGGCGTATCTAATCTTACTTGAAGGTTTGAAAGAATTAATGATGCATGGCGAACGTATTAAAGATCTACTTGAAGACCATGACCATTTGAAGATGTTCGGCAGTATGAATAGATTATGATAGGTTGTAGAACCTTCTATGTAATACCTAGGTTTGCACAAAAAAAAAATTTCGAGCACTTGAACGTTCGGGCGCAACTCCCGAACGCCAGGCGCATGCCCGAACCTTCAGGCGCCATTTTTCCAATTTAAGGAACCCCTCCCCCTCCTCATTTCTCACACCAAAATCACTTCTCCTTGTGATTTTCCTTCTCTCTTTCACTCATTTTAATTTTTGTCTCCTCTTTTGAGACTCTCTTTCCGAGACTTTCTATTCGGTGCAACGCAGTTCTGCATGGGGGAAGACGCCAGTTTTCAAAGGAGTCTTTATCTGAAGGTGGGGAACGAAACATAGGTTTTCGTGTCTTATAACTTTTATTAAAGTTTACATTCATTTATCATTATGTCTACTATTCATTTACACTGCATTATTGTGTATAATGTTTATACTTGTCATACTTATGCCTGTATATTTGGAGTTCATGTATTACACTGCTGTTATGCCGGATTACTGGTCAATCTGGCTCAACCAGACTCAGTCTTGTCCTCAGAAACTTTAAATAGTGAACGGGAGACAGCGTGCTGCTCTAGACGATTGGTATTTAAGTAGATGTCGTGTCTCACCTCTCAACTGGAGACTGATCTGGTTGGTCTTATTTGAAAGCTATCAGCTTATACAAGTAATATTGAATGTCCTAACCTTGCACGTAGTGATACCGACCCTGATAAGGATCGCCAGACGTTACCAAATCCTGTCTAAATGTTAAGTAAAGACCAGACCAGTTCATGCATTGGCATCATACATAGCACCACCTAGGGACGTATGTGGTTTATGATTCATAGAATAGTTAGAAGCAATGCTTGCTATTCATTATATTTCTCTGGAGAGGGACGTACAATGAGAACCTGGATACTCCTGGGGAGGGACGTTTGTACGTGAATCCAAAGCCTCGTTCCTGAGGAGGGATGTACAATGAGAACCCGGCTACTCCTGGGGAGGGACATCTGTACGTGAACTGAGGCGATGTACAATCATCAAACCAATACGAGACGGTGTCATGCATACATACATGTTGGATTGATTATGATGCTCTGATGTGTATTTAAGTTATTTGATTATGAAGTTTTCTTTATTAATTGTTATATTCACGAACTATTTTACCCACTAAATGTGTAGCTCACCCCGTTGTTATCCAATTTTTCACAGGAGATTAGGGTGGACTGGGTGCAGGTTTTTGGGCCCACATTTTGTACCCTTTGTATTATTCATTGGGAAGTTTGGGAGAATGTTCCCTTAACTATTTCATGTACAAATATATTATGAAATTAATGAAATCAGACTTGTAGTTAATCTTGTTTTCGCGTACTCAGTTATTGTTATAATGCATTTGCGCCCCCGTCCATTAGTGTCCGGCAGGTTTAGGCTCATCTGGGCGGGGTGTGACATTTAATGGTATTAGAGAGTAAAGTTCACGGCCCGCCCAAGTTCACCAAATTAGGGGAAGAGATTATTTATTAGATATATATATATCTCTAGAACTATATATATATATATGAATTATATATAGTTGAGATTTATATTAAATATATATCTAGAAAACTATATAGTTTTTATATAGTTTAGATTCAAATATATATATATAGTTATGATTGAATATATATATCTATATATCTATGTATATATGAGATATATATATATCATATTGCTAATGAAAAATTTGGATTAAATGATGGCATAAACATCAAGAGAAAAAAATAGAAAATATTGTCCAACGGACAAGGCATAAATCTTAAAAATGTTAGGAATATATTTTGTGTCTTTCACAAGTTTATTTTCCTTTCAGCAAGATAATGGCCTCAAGTGAAGGAACGACTTCCAGTAGTCAGGAACCAATTCCCACCAGACTCAAGGAATTGTTCGAAAATGAGGTTATGACTATGAGGGGTATCGATAATAGAGATATTCGCCTCCGTCCGATCCTTCACAAAAAACTCGCAACACCGGGGTAGTTGAACATAACAAAAGTTGAGGGTTACGTCTCTTACAACTTGGTGAAATCCTTCTACGAAGCCATGAATTGCGTAGGACTTCAAGAAGATGGGATCAACCTTGTTTTGGAGACAACAGTCAGGGGAACAAAGATTTCTATCAACGCCAAAATTATTGCGCGACTTATGGAGATCCCGATTGAAGATAGAATCATTGATCCACACGAACCCCAGACAGTTGCAGAGATCGCGGAGTCCAAAGAATCGTTGTTCAATTCCCTCGCCAAAAGGCCATACACCAAATTGACGTACGCCCACCTCCCTAACATTCTGCTTAAACCACCTCTTGCCGGTCTTGGAAAGATCCTATTCGGCAACATCTTACCAGAAAAGGTGACTAGAAGTGCTATGTCAAGGGCTCAACTTCTTGTGCTATACTGCATAGAGAAGAAAATTAAGGTCTCCCTACCTCACATCATCATCCAACAAATGTTGCGGGTGATTCAAAACCCTTTAAGAAAGCAATTCCTCGGCTACGGAGTCTTGGTCATGAGGATGCTATACGAGGCAAACGTCAACACTTTTGATGAGTCTTCGAAGCTGATCACTGAGGCGGTTACAACATCCTCAATCTTCAAGACGTTTGTCACAAATGGAGGGGTGACTAACGAGGAAGTATTCAGCGCGATGTTAGGAGGAAATGGCCAACGAATTAGAGACAAAAATGGACGTTGTCACAGAAAAATTTGGCGCAAGATTCCTGTTAGGGAGGTACCAAATAACGAGCAAAACCAGAACCCTACGTCAAACCCAACCCCGAATAATTGTCAAACCGATCACCTATTCTCTGAGGAAGATTTCTTTGCCAACCTAAATCAACCTCAACCAAATTAGGATGGCAAAGAGTTCCAGCAAATCCACCTTCCTAGAACATGCCAACTCAAGGCAATACTACGTACCAAAGGTTTCCAACTCCTAAGGTACCGTATCGGCCAGTTCCACAAGTTCTTGCGAAACCAACAACAACAGAATTGTGCGACACTAAATTGTGGAAGACAGGATATCGTAATGAGCCCATTGTTTCAAGACTTTTCAACCCAAGCATATCCAAATGTCCAAGGGGTTCCAATTAGGGAATCCTCGTACAATAAAAAATACTACCCCACACCTATGAGTCAACCGTACGGCCAATACTTTCCACCAATGCCTACGGCCTACTTTCCACCTATGGGACAGTCGACCCATCAACCATCGATGGGGCAATCGACTAACCCATTCAAGCAGTTAAATGTGATTGTAGCTAGTATTGCTCAGATGGAGGAGACTTAAAATGCTTTGTTAACACGTATGCAAAATGTCGAAGAACAATGAGTAAATTATCAACCTTCTTCTAGTAGTCTTTCTGTACCTAGCGGGAGGTCTAAAATGAGTGGTAGTAGGCAGGAAAATCAAGAATGATCACTGGCATTGTAAAATTTATTTTATATATGAATGAAAATGTTTTGTTTAAGACTATCTTTGGTGGGCCAACTTACAACCATTCTTTCTTTTGTATCACTAACTTTGGAGTGGTATGGGACACAACAAAATTGGAGGATACTAAATAAAATGTGGAAGTAAGAAAACCCACGACCTTGTATGAAAAGAAACATTTGCAGAAAGTTGCATTACTAACATTATCACTAAGTTTACACGGTATGGGACGAGTAAACTTGGACGATACTATTAGTGAACTACTATTCAGCCGATGTTTTATAGAAACCATGTTCATACACCTTAACTTGGTTGACACCCTTATTACCAAATTCATGTGGTATGGGACACACGAATTTGGATAATAGTCAAATAGACTAAGCGAAAGAGTTTGAATACATAAGATTGCGATTGAACGTTAGATCAGGATATTTACCGAGGCAAATCTTAGAATTTTTATGACTCGTATGGATTTTCAATGAAATATATATGTATGAATGTTCACAAAAAAAAACCAGAACCAAAACATTTGAAATACTTGCAAAGTTTTATACTTATTATATAAACATTCTAACCTTGTTTTACACCATGGCCAAACATACGAGGCGCAAAAGATTCTTTGATTCCTCAACAAAAAACCTTACACTATACTTAGAAAGATAGGTGGTTTTTATATTGCATTACTCTCGAATTTGTTGCTGAGAATACCATAACATTATACTTGGCTACAGTTCCTAAATCAAGGTTTTATTTTCTTCTTGCCAGTGAGAAAATGCAAACCAGGAAGAGAGGAAGGCCACGTACTTTCCGTCCAGCAGAGGAGGCACCTCCTGAGATTCAGAACCAGGAACTGTCGCCTCTGACGACAGCGCAAGCCGCACCCGACACTGCCACTATGTCTGGGCAGGCAGTGCCACCCCAACCGACATCCTTTGCCATGCCTTTGAGTGTGGAAGTCTTTTTTGTCGAATTTATAGAGGCGCTGAAAGTAACTGTTCAAACTGCCATTCGTGAGACCGCGGCCAATCAGGTTGTCACTGTTCAGGCACTTGTGAGATCTGGGTCGGAGACTCAAACCGACCAGATTACGAAGTACAAGAGGCTATAACCTCTTACTTTTGCTGGCACCATTGATGCTGAAGAGGTGCAGAAATGGCTAGATGAGTCAAAGAAGACTCTCAATTGAATGGAAGTCGATGAGGCTCGAAATATTCTACTTGCGTCCTACCAACTTATTGGTGGAGCAAATACATGGTGGATAACAGTAAAGGAGGACCCAAGGGTCAACACCACGGACATGACTAGGCAACATTTCAAGTCATTGTTTATTGATGAGTACTTCCCTGGCGCTGTGAAGAGGCAGAAGCGCCAGGAGTTCGCCAAGCTATACCAAGGTGACATGACAGTCAGGGAGTATGCTGGCAAATTTAAAGAATTATCGGTCTACTCTCTCTCCACCATCTCAACAGAGCAAGATAAGACCGAGAAATTCTATAATGGCCTTCGTCCTGACATTCGACAAGCCTTGTCGATCTTGGATCGCAAGATTTGCAGAGAGGTCGTTGACAAAGCCATGAGCTTTGAGCAGAAAAAGATTGTGCAGGAGCAGAGACTAAATAGGGGAAAATGGCCAGCAACGTTTTCCCAACAGGGCTCGCAGTAGGGCAACCAGAAGAAGCCCTACTGTAATCAAAACCTAACCCTCCCAACCCCTGTTCAGAATTAGAGAGTAATAGCTTCATCAGAAAAAGTTCATCACCCTGCGGCGCTCCAGTTCTGTTTGTTCGCAAAAAGGATGGTTCATTACGACTTTGCATCGACTATCGCAAGCTGAATAACGTCACCATTAAGAACAAATACCCGTTACATAGGATCGATGACTTGTTCGACCAACTTAGAGATGCCAAATACTTTTTTAAGTTTGATTTACGATTCGATTATCACCAACTCCGGATCCGAGAGTTAGACATTACCAAAACGACATTCAGAACTCGCTACGGTCACTACGAGTTCTTGGTCATGCCGTTCGATCTAACAAATGCACCTGCAACATTCATGGATTTGATGAACCGCATCTTTAGGTTATACTTAGACCGATTTGTGGACAATATCTTGATATATTCCTCAATCGAGGAAGACCATAAGATACACCTGAGGATAGTCCTCCAGACCTTAAGAAGCCACTAGTTGTATGCAAGGTTGAGTAAGTGCGAATTTTGGGCGAAGCGAGTTCAATTCCTAGGCCATGTGGTTTCAGGCAATGGCATTGAGGTGGATCCTTCTAAGGTTGAAGCGGTTTTAAACTGGAAGCAGCCTACCACTATTACTCAGATTAGGAGTTTTCTTGGTTTTGCTGGCTATTACAGACGCTTCATCAAGGACTTCTCAAAGATTGTTGAACCTATGACAAAGCTCACTCGGAAAGACGTCCGATTCATCTAGAATCCCACCTGTGAAACATTATTTCAGGAATTAAAGAAGCGCTTCACGACGGCACCAGTACTAATCACTCCAAGAAATGCACTTGGATTTTGACTATACACCGACGTCTCTCTGTAAGGCTTAGGTGCCGTACTAATGCAAGAAGGACAAGTTGTTGCATATGCCTCGAGGCAACTGAAGATTCATAAGGGTAATTACCCAACACATGACTTGGAACTTGCAGCTGTCGTATTTGCACTGAAGTTATGGCGTCATTACCTATACGATGAACGGTTTGAGGTCTTCTCGGATCACAAGAGTCTTAAGTACATCTACACCCAGAAAGACGTAAACCTCTGCCAAAGACGATGGTTAGAATTCTTGAAAGATTATGACTTTTAACTCCAGTACCATCCTGGTAAGGCCAATGTTGTGGCTGATGCCCTGAGTAGAAAATCTTATGTTGCTTGCGCTCTTAACTTCGAAATGGGGAAGTTGGCTACCCCATTTTCTATAAAAAATGTCTCTGTCTACCAAACGATCTTGAGGTTCGGAAAGAAGTGCTCACTGAGACGCACTATTCGAGGTTCGCTATGCATCCTAGGGGTGACAAGATGTACAAGGATGTCAAGCGACAATTCTGGTTTTCTAGAATGAAGAAGGCGATTGCACACTTCATTGCTCGATGTCTCGTTTGCCGGCAAGTTAAGGCAGAACGAACACTTCCCTCTGGACTTCTCCAGTCGTTACCTATTGGAGAATGGAAGTGGGAGAACATCGCAATAATAAAGGGCAAGATGCTATCTTGATTATCATTGATAAACTTACAAAGTCTGCACACTTCTTGCCCATAAAGTTCACGGATAACCCCGCCAAGCTTGCCAAACTCTATGAAAGAGAGATCGTACGCCTTCATGGAATAACACTCACGATCGTCTCTGATCGAGACCCTCGATTCACATCAAAGTCTTGGCAAAGTTTCCAGAGTAGAATGAGCTCTAAGATCACCATGAGCACAACCTTTCACCCTCTGACTGATGGGCAGTCAGAGAGTTTTATCCAAATCTTGGAAGACATGTTACGGTGCTGCATTTTGGACTTTAATAACGGATGGGCAAAGTACTTACATTTAGCTGAGTTTGAATACAACAACAACTACCAAACTAGTATCGGCATGGCACCGTACAAGGCTCCTTATGGTCGCCCTTGCAGATTTCCTATGTGCTGGTTAGATATGGCAGATCGACCACAGTTGGGCCCTAAAGTAGTTCAAGATACTTCTGAGAAGATCACACTAGTAAAGGAGCGACTTCGTGTTGAACAGAGTCGACAGAAGAGCTATGCTGACAAGCGGAGGCAGCCACTTGAATTTGATAAGGGGGACTTGGTTTTTCTAAAAGTTCAGCCTACAAGAGGTGTTAAACGCTTTGGGATCAAAGGAAAGCTTTCCCCATGGTATATCGGTCCATTTCAGATCATTGAACGTATTGGCAAACTTGCTTATCGTCTGTCCCTTCCATTGTCCATGTCTAAGGTTCATGATGTTTTCACGTATCCATGCTTGGAAAGTATCATCTTGATCCTTCGCATTTCATCCCTCTGGTCGAGGTTCAGGTTGAGGAAGGGAATAGGTATCAAGAGAGAGCGATACAGATGATGGATAGAAAAACTCAAGAACTAAGGCGACGTAGCATACCACTTGTGAAGGTGCTTTGGGATTACCACGGAGTAGAGGAAGCAACATGGGAACTAGAAGCAACAATTAAACAGAAATACCTTGAATTGTTTTCTAGTAATAACTGATGATGTGATACATTGTACTATTTCACTTATCAATAAAATGATGGAACTTTGGTTACAAATATCTTAATACATCGTTTCACTTGAATAACTATGCAGATGTCTGAAAATAATATCGACGAATATAGTAATGCACACACGCAATTGCCTCCTTGGCAACCTGTGGCGACTCCTCCAGGATCTAAATCACGTCACAACTACTTTGCATCACCAACTCCATCACCATACAGACAGCGATCCTTATCGCTAGAGCGTGCATGCCTTTTTCTTAACAATTTTGCCCAAAACAATCTCGTGCCCTCATCTTGGCAGGATCTTCTACCAAAATTGCTAGGCGGCCAGGTTCAAGCAACAACACAAAAAAGCATCCCACCGCTCAACCTACCTTCCTTTAAACGATACAACCAGCGCCCTACACCACCATCTGTTAAGCAAAGGTTGGAACCTTCTGAGGACGAATCCGACTCCGTTTGCTCTCCATGGTTTCATGATGTTGAGGATTCCACCGGCCACAGTACCATTCAGGGACCATACAGGCACTACCCTAAGCTAGCAAACGATGACGACGACAGTGAATCTCATGCAGATAGCCATCATGACTACTTGGACTGATTTCGAGGGCAAAACTCTTTTAAGGGGGGTAGAGTGTAATACCCTAAGTTTGCACAAAAAAAAAAAATTTCTGGCACCTGCCCAAACCTTCAGGCCCCATTTTTCCTATTTAAGGAACCCCCATCCCCTCCTTATTTCTCACACCAAAATCACTTCTCTTTGTGATTTTCCTTCTCCCTTTCACTCATTTTAAGTTTTTGTCTTTTCTTTTGAGACTCTCTGTGCGGTGCAACGCGATTCTGCCCGAGGGAAGGCACTAGTTTTCAAAGGAGTTTTTATCTGAAAGTTGGGAACGAAACATAGGTTTGTGTGTCTTATAACTTTTAATAAAGTTTACATTCATTTATCATTATGTCTACTATTCATTTACACTGCATTATTGCGTATAATGTTTATACTTATCATACTTATGCTTGTATATTTGGAGTTCATGTATTACACTGTTGTTATGCCGAATTAGTGGTCAATCTGGCTCAACCAGACTCATTATTGTCCTCAGTAACTTTAAATAGTGAACGGGAGGTAGCGTGGTGCTGTACACAATTGGTATTTAAGTAGACCTCGTGTCTCACCTCTCAACTGAAGACTGATATGGTTGGTCTTATTTGAAAGCTATCAGCTTATACAAGTAATATTGAATGTCCTAACCTTGCACGTAGTGATACCGACCCTGATAAGGATCACCAGACGTTGCCAAATCCTGTCTAAATGTTAAGTAAAGACCAGACCAGTTCATGCATTGGCATAATACATAGCACCACCTAGGGACGTATGTGATTTATGATTCATAGAATAGTTAGAAGAAATGCTCGCTATTCATTATATTTCTCTGGAGAGGAACGTACAATGAGAACCTGGTTACTCCTGGGGAGGGACATCTGTACTTGAATCCAGAGCATCGTTCCTGAGGAGGGACGTACAATGAGAACTCGGCTGCTCCAAGGGAGGGACATCTGTACATGAACTCAGGCGATGTACAATCATCAAACCAATACCAGAGACGGTGTCATTCATATATACATGTTGGATTGATTATGATGCTCTGATGTGTATTTAAGATATTTGATTATGAAGTTTGTTTTATTAATTGTTATATTCATGAACTATTTTACCCACTGAGCGTGTAGCTCACCCCGTTGTTATCCAATTTTTCACAGGAGATTAGGGTGGATTGGGTGCAGGTTTTTGGCCCACATTTAGTACCCTTTGTATTATTCATTGGGGATTTTTGGAGAATGTTCCCTTAACTATTTCATGTACAAACGTATTCTAAAATTAATGAAATCAGACTTGTAGTTAATCGTGTTTTCGCGTACTCAGTTATTGTTATAATGCATTCGCGCCCCGTCCCTGAGTGTCCCGCCGGTTTAGGCGCGTCCGGGCGGGGTGTGACATTCTATGCCATTTGATTCAGCAATATGCATGATTGCATGTTTTAATCGATCGTTTGCATATTTGATTTAATCCAGTTATATCATATCTTTTAGAGCTTTAATCGAGAAATCAAAACCCGTTTTTGTAGTCTTTCTGGACATTAATGTTTTAGCAGCGCCCTCTTGGACTTGATGAGTCAGGAGGCTGATAAAATATTAGGCTGCTCAAGGTTGAATTGAACTGATTCATAAGGACGCTTACTTGTAAGTAGCGGCTTCCCTTTTGTCAACCTTTAAAAGTATTAGGATGCTGATTTAGTTTCAGCTCATTGGAAGTTCTCTTAGCTTTTATTTCATTTCTATCTTTAAGGACGCTGATAGTTATAGGTTGAATAAACTATCAGGACGCTACTTGTGTAGGAGCGCCCTCATTTTTACAATAAACTTAATAGCTTTCAGGATGCTTATTGTCCTTTAGCACACTTAATATTGTTTTAAGATTATTTTAAAATATTTAGGACACTTACCTGTGAGTAGCGCCCTCGTGCGTTTAATGTTTTAAAACAAAGCAGGACGCTAACTGTCGAGTAGCGCCCTCATGATTTAAGTCATTTTATGGTAAAACAAGTCAAGATGCTTACGATTTAGTAGTGCCCTCACTTCACTGTTCAGCAGGACGCTTATGCTTCATGAGCGCCCTCAAGAAACAAAACGACAAAGTTGATGTTAAGCTTCAGGACTCTAATTCAACAATGTTACTGTTCTGACACTGACACTATATTTCTTAACTTTTTTAGAACTGTACGAAAACATTTCAGAACGTTTCAGAGCCATACAAAAACTTTTGAACGTTCTAATACTTTGTCAAAACATTCCTTTTTCGTGAAATGATCAGATGATTCAAGTGTTATCGACGTATTATGCATAGTGTTGAATCAATCCATTTCGGAAAAGATTGTAGACGTTGTATTTGAAATAACCTAGAGCACCAAAATTCATCAAGTCCATTGCACCTTTGTTATTTCTATATATACATGTTGCCTTAGAGCAGAAAAACCACTAAATCATATACGAAAACTGATATTTATTCAAAAACGTATTAATAGTTTTCACTTGTGCAAAAACTCTTTGAAAGCTAGTTGTCTTTCAATTGTGCTTGAACTTGCAATCATTTTGAAAGAAAAACTTCAAGTCTTCTAGATTGATTGATCTGCATCTTCATCATTTTCAAAATCCACTGAAGAAGACAAAAGCTCTTTTGAACCTGTTTTCAACCAAACTTCATCATACATATTTTGTTGAATCTGTGGTAACAGAAGGTTCAATTCAAAGCTTTGTATGTATCACTTTGATTCTAAGTTAAGGGAATCATATCTCATCTTGTATTCAGCTTGCAGTAACTGGTTAGTCACTGGGCTAGAGTAAGTGTTGCTTAAAGTTGTAACGATTTTCTCACACCCGTAAGTTGAGAATTGGTCTTCCCACACCCGTAAGTTGAGAAATGATCCTCTTACACCCGCAAGTTGAGAAATGGTAGTTCTCACACCCGTAAGTTGAGAAAGTGCACCGATTTGATCGTCACTCATAAAAAGGTCCATAGTAGAGTTGGAACAAATCCTAACTGAGGAGGTTAGTTAGTGGATGTAGGCGAGGCCGAACCACTATAAATCCTGATTGCGTTGTTTTTTTTTTTTCATTTATCGTATTCATTTGCTATACTTTGTTTAATCTGCTTTCAATATTCTGCACATTATTACGAAAGGTTAAAATATGTTAAGTGTCCAATTCACCCCCTCTTGGACATATTTGGGCCAAAATTGGTATAAAAGCAGGTTAACCATCAAAATATCTAACCATCTTTGATTGAGTATGGCAGGACAAAACGAAAGAAGCACTTATCTTTCAGGTGAAGGAAACTCCACCAACCGACCACCACTGTCCAAGGGAGAAAACTATTCACACTAGAAAACTAAGATTATGTACTACCTAAAAGCCCAAGACTTAGAAATGTGGGATGTTGTGACAAACGATTGTCCAACACCTACTAAAATAGTAGACGGTGCTACTGTCCCGATGGAATTAGACGAATGGAATACCAAGGAAAATAACTAAGTTGTAAACATTTTGTTTTGCAGTTTATCCGTCAAAGAGTTTAATAGAGTTAGTGTGGGTGAAACCGCTAAAGAAATCTGTAACAAGTTAGAGGTCACCCACAAAGGAACTTTGCAACTTAAAAAGGCAAGGCTCCAATTGTTAGTTGAAAAATATGAGACTTATAGGACGAAAGAAATTGATTCGATAGCTGAGGCTATTGCTCGGTTCACAATAAACATCAATGAGATAAAGAACTTAGGAAAAACCTATGACCAAGAGGAAACTGTTAGAAAATTTCTAAGAAGCCTACCCAGAGCATGGGAACCCAAGGCCACGACCATTGAAGAAGCCAAAAATCTGGTTGAATACACTTTTGATGAACCATGCGGTTCATTAATGGTTTATGAATTGAAAATAAAACATACGATGTGCTCAGTCAAGGTTGAGGAAAAAGAAAAGAAATCTATTGCCTTTAATGTTGAAACTGATTCTGAAGATGACTCAGACTCAGAAGATGAAATGACTATGTTATCTAGAAAGTTTAACAAGCTACTTAGAAGAAAGAGTAAGAACAACTCTTACTCAAGGTTTCACAAAGGAAAGAAACCCGAGTCTAAACCTGTAAAGTTAATATGTTACGGTTGTAACAAACCAGGTCATGTAAATAGTGAATGTCCCATTAAGTATAAGAAGAACACCAGCTAGTATAGAAAAGACAAGAAAGTTCTCAAAGCTACATAGGATGATTCAAGCTCAAGTGAAGATGAAGCAGATTCAGATCACACTGCTGCATTGTGTTTAATGGAAAGCACAGAGGTAAAATCTGAACCCATCAACGAACTTAATGAGCTCTATACTCATATTCGGGAGCTTAAGACAAAACTCAGTAAAGAAACTAGGAAGAATGAAAAGCTCAAGCATAGTCTTGAAAAAGCTCTTGAGGAAATAGAATTCCAACAAGAAGAGCTAGACGGACTGTCTCTAGATAATGAACAACTTAAGAAAGTTGTTGGGAAACTGAAAAATGAAAATGAAACTCTTAGAGAGGAAAAGGAAGACCTAAACTGCAAAGTGATTAAATTCACAAATGGTCAAAAGTTATTTGACATGATGTTAGGATCATAAAGATGTGCATTCGATAAAGCTGGCTTAGGTTATACACATGGGTCAAAACAAAGGGAATACAATACGTTACTGACCAAACGATCAACATGCCACAAATGTCATAAGGAAGGTCATACCATACTTAGATGTAATGTCTTAAGTGGAAAGAAAAAGAAATATGCATGGATTAAAAAAATTGTTCTTACTGATGCTAACATGCATGGACCCAAACTTGCATGGGTACCAAAGTCAAAGAAATTTTATGTTGTGTAGATATGCAAAAATGAAGATATATGGTAACTAAACAGTGGGTGTTCAAGGCATATGACTGGAGATAAATCTAAATTTCTGAGCCTTGAAAAGAAGAAAGGAGGAAAGGTAACTTTCGAGACGACAACAAAGGTGACATTGAACATATTGAAACTATTGGTAACGACTTTCTATCCATATCTGATGTACTTTATGTTAAAGGGCTGAAACATAATCTCTTAAGCATAAGTCAATAATGTGACAAGGGTTATGACATTTCATTTGAAGCAAATAGGTGCACTGTCAATCATGCCGATAAAACTATTGCATTCATGGCATCTAGACTTAAGAATGTGTATTGCACAAACTTTAATGACATGAAGAAACAAAATGTAACATGTTTAAGTGTTATCTCTTGTAATGATGCCTGGCTATGGCATAGGAGATTAGCTCATGTAAATATGGATAACATATCTAGAATTGTTAAACATGATCTTGCCAGGGTATTCCGAAAGGAACTTACTCAAATGACAAGGTGTGTGAACCATTTCAACTTGGTAAGCATACTTGTTCATCATTTAAGAGCAAGAGGTATCAATCAACCTCTAGAGCTCTCAAAATGATTCACATGAATCTTTTTGAACCAACCAAAACCCAAAGCTTAAGTGGCAAATCATATGTATTTGTGATTGTTGATGACTTTACTCGATTCACATGGGTGTTTCTATTAGCTCATAAATCTGATCCATGTGAAACATTTATAAAATTATGTAAAAGAGTCAAAAATGAAAAAGGGTTATAAAATCAACATAATTAGGAGTGATAGAGGTGGTGAATTTGTCAATAAAAATCTCGAAGAATTTTGTAATAATCAAGGTTACACTCACCATCTATCAGCCCCTAGGACACCAGAACAAAATGGTGTAGTTGGAAGAAGGAATATAACTCTGCAGGAAATGTGTAGAACAATGCTTAATGAGTATAACACTGCAAATCATTTTTGGGGTGAAGCTATTAACACTGCCTACTATGTAATGAACCGAGCTCTAATAAAAAAAGATTTGAATAAAACTCGATACGAACTATGGAAGGGTAGAGCACCCAGCATCAGTTACTTCCGAGTATTCGGATGCAAATGTTTTATTCTTAATGATAAAAACAATTTAGATAAGTTTGAACCTAAATCTTACATAGGAATATTCTTAGAATATTCTTCTCACAGTGGAGCCTACATAGTGTTCAACAAATCTAATCAAACTGTAGAAGAATCAATTCAAGTAAATTTTGATGAAAGTGAAAACTAGAAAAGTCTTGAGGATAAATTTAACAATTAAACTTTGATGATGATGAACCCAAGACAACCAAGATTATAGATATTGAACCTGAACCATTTTTAGAATCTTCTAAAAACTCTAGACTGCATCAAGGTCTTTCCCAAAATCAAATTTTAGGAGATCCACCAAAGGGTATATCCACTAGAGCTTCAATTCAAAAAGATCAAGAGCTTGTTGCTTTTGTATCACAATTTGAACCAATTAAAGTGGAAGATGCACTAAAAGATGAAAACTGGATTCTTGCCATACAAGAAAAACTAAAACACTTTGTGCGAAACAAAGTATGGGAATTAGTTCCTGGACCTTTCATCAATCTGTTATAGGAACCAAATGGATCTTTAGAAACAAAAAGAATGAACAAGGTATCATTGTCCGAAATAAGGCTAGATTGGTTGCACAAGGGTACAACCAAGAAGAAGGCATAGACTTCGAAGAAGCCTTTGCCCCATTAGCAAGATTAGAGGCAATAAGGATGTTACTTGCCATGCTTGTTTCAAGGATTTTCCCTTCTACCAAATGGATGTTAAGAGTGATTTTCTAAATGGATACATCAATGAAGAGGTATATGTGGAACAACCTCTAGGGTTTGAGGATGCTTAAGACCTGGAATATGTGTTCAAACTCCACAAAGCCTTATATGGATTAAGACAAGCTCCAAGAGCTTGGTATGATCGACTGAGTTTATTTATTTTAGATCATAAGTTTCAAAAAGGAAAACTTGATCCAACTTTGTTTATTAAACACTATAATGATAATATGCTTATTGTTCAAATATATGTGGACGATATCATTTTTGGTGCATCAAACAAAGAATTATGTGATAAGTTTTCAAAATTAATGCAGAAGGTATTTGAGATGAGTATGATGGGAGAACTTACATACTTTTTTGGCTTGCAAATTATGCAAATGTCGAAAGGCACCTTCGTAAGCCAATCAAAGTATGCTAAGGAAATGGTTAAAAAGTTTCAAATGCATAATTTGAAATCGATTGATACTCTCTGTACCTTTGCAATCAAATTAAAAAACCATGAAAAAAGTAAATCAATTGAGTCAAAACTTTATAGAAGTATGATTGGAAGTCTGTTGCACTTAACTGCAAGTCGACCTGACATTATGTTCAACGTCTGTCTTTGTGCAAGATTTCAATCAAAACCTAAAGAATCTCATTTAAAGTGTGCCAAACAAATATTCAGATACATAAATGGCATAACACACTTAGCAATTTGGTATTGCAAATGTACTACATTTAATATGAGAAGTTATGTAGACTCCGACTATGCAGGTAGTCTAACTGATAGGAAAAATACCTCAAGATTTTGTCACTCTCTTAGAAATTCTTTAATTTCTTAGTTTTACAAGAAGCAACACTCTGTGCCATTATCCACAGCTGAAGCATAATATGTTGCAGCTGGAAGTTGCTGTTCTCAGGTTCTTTACATGAAACAACAACTTCAAGATTATCAAATATTTATTCAATGTGCTAAAATTTTGTGTGACAATACTAGTGCTATTAACATATCTAAAAATCTCGTATTGCACTCCCGAACTAAACATATTCAAATAAGACATCACTTTTTACGGGATCATGTGCAAAATGGAGAAGTCATATTGTCCCACATTGGAACCAAAGAACAATTGGCTGACATATTTACTAAAGCCTTACCAAAAGACCAGTTTGTGCACATTCGAAAAGAGCTTGGCATGTTCTCTGAGACTAATCTGTGATAGTTTGACGCTTACCTCTATATGGAGGGAGACATATTTCATGATACTTTACTCTTTTTGATGTTTCAAAAGGAGGAGAAGTAATATCATTGATACATCATATATTCAGGGGGAGTTTAACACTAAGGGGGAGTCTTTCCTTGGAAATACACTCATATCATATGAAACAAGGAACATTAGTACTGCATCTCAAGCATAATCACATCATTTTATTACCTTGCTTCAAAGCCTATAGTAATGTGTTTGAAATCATCAAAAAAAGGGAGATTGTAGAACCAATTATCCTCAGGTCCCTAATATGAAAGATATTTTGATGATTACAAACCACATTCTGCTTATGAAAATACTGCATACATGGCATATCTAATCTTACTTGAAGGTTTCAAAGAATCAATGATGCATGACGAACGTATTAAAGATCTACTTGAAGACCATGATCATTTGAAGATGTTCGGTAGTATGATTAGATTATGATAGGTTGTAGAACCTTCTATGCCATTTGATTCAGCAATATGCATGACTGCATGTTTTAATCAATCGTTTGCATATTTGATTTAATCTGGTTATATCATATCTTATTGAACTTTAATCGAGAAATCAAAAACCATTTTTATAGAGTCTTTCAGAACCATAATGTTTTAGCAACGTCATCCTGGACTTGATGAGTCTGGATACTGATAAAATATTAGGACACTTAAGATTGAATTGAACTGATTCATAAGGACGCTACTTGTAAGTAGCAGCTTCCCTTTTATCAACCTTTGAAAGTATCAAGACGCTGATTTAGTTTCAGCTCGTTGGAAGTTCTCTTAGCTTTTATTTGATTTCTATCTTTAAGGACGCTGATAGTTATAAGTTGAATAAACTATCAGGACGCTACTTGTGTAGGAGCGCCCTGATTTTTAGAATAAACTTAATAGCTTTCAGGATGCTTATTGTCCTTTAGCGCACTTAATATTGTTTTAAGATTCTTTTAAAATATTTAGGACACTTACCTGTGAGTAATGCCCTCGTGCGTTTAATGTTTTAAAACAAAGCAGGACGCTAACTGTCAAGTAGCGCCCTTATGATTTAAGTCGTTTTATGGTAAAACAAGTCAGGATGCTTACAATTCAGTAGCGTCCTCACTTCACTGTTCAGCAGGACGCTTATGCTTCATGAGCGCCCTTAAGGAACAAAACGACAAAGTTGATGTTAAGCTTCAGGATGCTAATTCAACAATGTTAATGTTCTGACACTAACACTATATTTCTTAACATTTTCAGAACTGTACGAAAACATTTCAGAACATTTCAGAACCGTACAAAAACTTTTTTAACGTTTTAATACTTTGTTAGAACTTTCCTTTTACATGAAATGATCAGATGATTCAGGTGCTACCGCTGTATTATGCACAGTGTTGAATCGATCCATTTCGGGAAAGAATATAGACGTTGTATTTGAAATAACCTAGAGCGCCAAAATTCATCAAGTCCATTGCACCTTTGTTATTTCTATATATACGTGCTGACTTAGAGTAGAAAAACCACGAATCATATACGAAAACAATTATTCATTCAAAAACATATTAACAGTTTTTAACTTGTGCAGAAACTCTTTGAAAGCTAGTTGTTTTTCAATTGTGCTTGAACTTG
The DNA here is from genome assembly GCA_035771175.1 of Paratinospora sagittata. NCBI lineage: Eukaryota > Viridiplantae > Streptophyta > Magnoliopsida > Ranunculales > Menispermaceae > Paratinospora > Paratinospora sagittata. The sequence continues at coordinate 12,796,826 of CM069609.1, read as the reverse complement.
TAATCATTTTGAAAGAAAAACTTCAAGTCTTCTGGATTGATTGATCTGCATCTTCATCATTTTCAAAATCCCCTGAAAAAGACAAAAGCTCTTTGAACCTGTTTTCAGCTAAACTTCATCATACATATTTTGCTGAATCTGTGGTAATAGAAGTTTTAATCCAAAGCTTTGTAAGAATCACTTTGATTCTGAGTAAAGGGAATCATATCTCATCTTGTATTCAGTTTGCAGTGATTGGTTAGTCACTGGGCTAGAGCAAGTGTTGCTCAAAGTTGTAACAGTCTTCTCACACCCGTAAGTTGAGAAAGTGTATTGGTTTGATCTTCACCCGTAAGAAGGTCTATAGTGGAGTTTGAACAAATCCTAACTGAGGAGGTAAGGTAGTGGATGTAGGCGAGGCCTAACCACTATAAATCCTGATTGCATTGTATTTTTTCCATTTAGCGTATTCATCTGCTATACTTTGTTTAATCTGCTTCCAATATTCTGCACATTATTAAGAAATGTTAAAATCTGCTAAGTGTCCAATCCACCCCCTCTTGGGCATATCTGTGCGAACAACGTACTCATCGTTTTTATGGTTTTAAAAGTCTTAAGTAAGTCAGGACACTTACGTTTAAGTAACGCCCTCACTTCACAGTTCAGTAGGACGCTCACGTTGTTTGAGCGCTTTAAGAAACAAAATGACAAAAGTTGGCTTTACGCGTCAGGACGCTGATTGTCTAATTAGGACGCTAATCTAGCACTGTCATAAAGCTGTCAACTGTACACTTTTTCATATTAATTTTTCAGAACTTTTCAAACCTTTTCAGAATGTTTCAAAACTTTATAAGAACATTATATTTTCATGAATGATCAGAAGATTTAGGTGTTGTTGTCATAATTGCACAGACTGAATTAATCCTTTTCAAGAAAGATTATTTCCGTTGACTTTGAAATAACTTTGTACGCCAAAACTTTCTTGAAAAATGTTCAAGTCCAAAGCGTCATTGTTATCTCTATATATATGCTACCTTAAAGCATTTGAAAACACATAATACAAACGAGAAAACACATAACGTATTCTTCAAATCTTTGAACAGTTTTCACTTGTGCAAATACTTTTGAAAGCTATACTTTTATTCGCAGCAAAAAACTCTTAATACTCTGATATACTTTAAATCTTTTGGATTTGTCGATCTTCATTCAATATCTTTTCAAAATCCATTGAATAAGAAGAAAACTTTTTGAACCTTTTATTTTAGCTGCACTTCATTATATATTTTGTTGAATCTATGATTATAGAATGTTCAATCCAAAAGCTTTGTAAGTATTCCTTTGATTCTGAGTAAAGGGAATAATATCTCAATCTTGTATCTCAGTTATTGGTGACTGGTTAGTCACTGGAAATAGAGCAAGTGTTGCTCGATCTGTCAAGGTTGTCCTCAAGCCTATGAAGTTGAGAAACGGTTAAGGTTGTCCTCAAGCCTGTGAAGTTGAGAAAGTGTAAACGGTTTGATCTTCACCCGTAAGAAGATACATTGGTGGATTTTGGACAAATCCTAACTGAGGAGGTTAGGCAGTGGACGTAAGCGAGGTCGAACCACTATAAATCCCATGTGCATTGTTAGCTAGTTGTTTTCATTATTATCATTGAGCTATCTTTGTCATATCTTGCTTAACTTGCTTTCATATTATTATCGTTTAAAAAAAAGGTTTTAATCTGCTAAGTGTCCAATTCACCCCCTTTCTCGGACCATCTAGGCCAACAAGATATTTTGATGATCACAAACCACATTATATACCAGAATTTTAAATCATATTTTGATGATCACAAACTCTATCGATAAATATCCGCTATGTGCAAAAAAACGTTAATGAAGATCTATTAAGTCAAGATGGAGATCAAGCAAGATAAATCTAAAACATCGAATGATATTGCAACTGTTTCAGTTTGTCTAGAATATTTTTAGGCTTGTAGAATCTCATCTAGAATTTGTTCAGCAACTTCATCATACATCTTGAAGTTTTTCAAAATGCATTTTCATAGATTTCAAATTATTTGATTATTGATGAAAATGAATTTGATTAATCAACTCGAATGATTTCAAATGAATTTAAAATTCTCTAAATGATCTATCTTCATTTGATTTGATCCCAAGTGTGCAAAGATTGATTTGATTCATCAGATTTCAAAATGGAAAAATAGTTGGATTTTTATAATTGTTGTGTAGGACGCTCATTGTGTTCAGGACGCTCAAGCAGTGGCCAATTCACTTGAAATCAGGCCTGCACTACAGGACGCTACCGATGCTATAGGACACTCAAGATTTTTGGGAAATCTTGGAGTGCAGTTCGGTAAAACGCTCTTATTGTTCAGGATGCTCAAGATTTCTGAGAAAGTCTTGGAGCATGTTCTGACAGGACCCTCAAGTTGAGCAGCACCCTCCCTGAATTGAATGTGTTCAACTTGCTCTCGAGTTGACATTCCTTCAGGGCGCTCAAATGAAAGTTAAGTCTTCTGAGCTTTAACTTTTTAGGATGTTGAAAAGCTTTAGGACGCTCATAAACACCTGTCAGAAAAATAACTGTCTCACTTGTGCGAACTGCCACCTTTCTCTATTTCGGTAAGCTCAGTTTTGATAGATTTTTCCATCGTCTTTGTTAACTCCATTTCGGTGAAACAACTTATCTGTTACTTTTGAATTCCAAACAAAGCAATTAGGGTTTTTGGGAGATTGAAATCCCAAACCAGCGCTTCTATATATTTGCAACTTTGAACTGTTGGAGAACACAACTCTGAAAAATCTTGCGCTCAAAAACTATTTGAAGTTTAGTCATTTTTCTTCTTGAAAAAGTTCAAAATTTTCCATACGATTATCTAAACTGAGAAAGGCTCTCGGATTTGTTGTTTGTGATTTCATATCCTTTTGAGAATCCAAAGAGGCCAAAAGGAGCAACCTCATTGTTTCAGCTGTGCCAAACATTCATTCTTTTGCTAAACAGATTCTAAGTGAGGTTCAATACGCTCTTTAAGTTGTGCTTAATATTGATTCTTGGAAAGAGAATCAAGTTTCTATACTTGTAACTATTATTTTAAAGTAACGGTGTGTCACTTGGAAGGAGCTTGGTTAAGCTCAGTTGAGAGGGATCTCACACCCGTGAAGTTGAGAAACGTGTAAAGGTTTGATCCTTACTTGTGAAAAGGTATCAATAGTGGAGTTTGAGAAATCCTAACTAGGGAGGTTAGGTAGTAGACGTAGGCAAGTGCCAAACCACTCTAAATCTGCAATGAATTTGATTTATTTTTGTTGTATTTTATTTTCTATCATTGCTTTAGTTTGGAAGGTAAAACTTGCAAAATTGTCCAATTCACCCCCCTTCTTGGGAACTTATCTGGGCCAACAAATTATACTACATGGATAGGGATAAATGTTCACGTTATGGGATGCTTGCTTGTTTATCCATGTTCTTATAATAGTTAGTGGATATCTTGTATTATCATTCATATTCTTATGCAGTCTAAACCAATGTCTATGTTTGTGCTTATGTGACCTAGAAAGCATGTTTAAGGGAATGAATATCATGTATTCCATGCCTATTAACTATTGTAGTATGTTGCATGCTTTAATGATATCATTTGAATATGCATAGTACAATGTTTGTTATAACATGGATAAACATCACATAGTATAGATCGTGCATAATTCATTAGGTTGTTCCACGTGGCTTGTTGATGGGAGGACTGTTAACCTAAGCGGTTCGTCACTTAGCACATCCCTAAGTATACTTGATAAAATATATTTTGATGATTACAAACAAATTTCTCTTTGGTGCTAACGAGCTTCAATCAAGAATCTATCTCAGTACCTTAGGAAAGCAAAAGGTCAAAGAACGACTCGATCAAGGAATTCAAGATCATATCACACGTTCAAGATCGCATCAATCAAGGACCTCAAAGATCATATCATGATTTCAAGATCACACCACACGAACGATTCGATCAAGAGCTTCAAGACTACTTCATTCGATCAAAGTTCAAGAAATTCAACTCAAGCACGAAGTTCATATTGAAGATCTCATAATGAAGAGTTGGATTTAAATATTATGAGATATACACAATATTTAACATATATCTTTCTCTAATCGATTTTGCTCAAACGTTTTCCAAAACCATGCACAAATCACTTGCATATATTGTTCAAATTTGCATGTTTTGCTCATACGCTTTACGGTATTTCAAATGATTTAATTTTCTATGTTTAATTTGATTTGAAATTAACCAAGTTTTTATTCGCATTCATCGTATTTTCAATCACGTGTAAAAATTGTTTTTCAAGAGTCTTTCAGGATGTTAATGACTTAGAAACGCTCTCCTGAACTTGATAAGTCAGGACGCCAATGGCTCATTAGGACGCTGATCACATTCAAGGTTGAATTGAACTAATTCATCTGGGTGCTCACTTGTAAGTAGCGGCCTCACTTAGAATCAGCCTTTGAAGTTGTCAGGACGCTAATTATGAATCAGCTTCCTGAAAGATCTCTGTGAGTTTACGTTCTTTAAAGATGTTATCTTTGAGAACGCTGATAACTATAAGTTGAATAAACTATCAGGACGCTACCTGGATAGGAACGCCCTCATCCTTAGAATCAACTTAATAGCTTTCAGGACATTGATTGTCCTTCAGCGTACATAGTATTGTTCGTCAAATGTTTTAAATATGTTAGGACGCTTACATAGTAGTAGCGCCCCCGTGTTCTGTTTTTAAAAAGAAAAGGTAGCACGCTTATCTGGAAGTAGCGCCCTCATGTATTTAATTGATTTAAAAAGTAAGTAGGACGTTAACTGTACATTAGTGCCCTCAAAGTTAAGTCATTTCTGTTGCAAAGAAAGTCAGGACGCTTACAAGTCAGTAGCGCTCTTACTTCATTGTTCAGCAGGACACTTATACATAATGAGCACCTTCAAGGAACAAAATGACAAAGTTGATATTATGCGTCAGGACGCTGATTACGGAATCAGGACGCTAATTCAACAACTTTCACTGTTCTGACAGGTACACTATATCAGTCCATTTTTTTAGAACGGATCTTTGCACATAATCATTTTCAGATTTATCAGAAACCTTCTCTGATGCATGAGTTAAGTTTTTTGAAACTTTCCTTATTTATGTAATCTGAAAAGAACCAGAATGTTAGTGAAAATTGCAGTTGTCATTTTCATCTAACATTCTAGCCATTGTGTATAAATGTTCACATTATTTGAACTTCAAATGACTAACGGTTATTGTCTACTAAGTCTATAAATACCAACACTTTGAATCAAACAACTTGCCAATAATTTTATTGTGCCAAAAACTTTTTGAATGTTAGTCGTTTTCAAAATGTTTTCAACTGTTATAGTTTTCAAAGTATTTTCACTGATACTTTACGTATTCAAAAGATTTTCATATTGAGCTGAAATTATATTCTATCTTTTAAAATCTATTGAACTACGTAGAACTAGTTTCTACTTAAATTCTCAGCGCTGATCTTTACTTGTCATCAATCTTGCTGATGAAAGAATTTGAGAGATAGTTCATGAGATACAGTTGTACTTGATTTCATATCCTATGTATTGTATTGAACTATATCAGTAGTTGTGTTAACTTCTGAATTAAAGAAAAGCAAAAACTTAAAGCTTTTTTTAGGAAGACTTGTTAGCTAGTAAGTCTTACAACGGATTGGTGAAAATCAAGGAAGCATCTGAATTACATAGTCCTTATTGGTCATTATATTGATAGTGAGTGGACGTTGCAGAAAAGAATTTTAAATTTTTGTCAAATTGAAAGTCATAAGGGAGAGATTATTGGTACAAAAATTGAGAAATGTTTGTTTGATTGGGGGATAAATTGAGTCTTCACAATTATAGGAGACAATGCAAGTTCAAATAATACTGCAATGTCTTACTTGACCAAGAAAATAAAAAATTGGGATGGATTGGTATTAAATGGTGAATTTTTGCATGTTAGGTGTTGTGCATACATTCTCAATTTAGTGGTGACTGATGGTTTACAATATCACGACCTATCCATCACAAGGATTCAAAATATTATGTTGTATGTGAGGTCTTCTCCTACAAGATTACAAAAGTTTAAAACATGTGCAGAAGAAGAAAAGGTTCCTACTACTCGTCTTGTGTGTTTAGATGTGTCAACAAGGTGGAACTCTATATACTTGATGTTGGAGGCTGCTTTAAGGTTTCAAAAGGCTTTTGAAAGGTTACAAGAACAAGAAAGTGGGGATTTTAATGAAGAAGATTAGCCTTCTGGTTTGGATCGGGTGAAAGCTAATGTCTTTTTGTGTTTTTTGAAATAATTTTATGAGATAACTTTGAAATTTTATGGATCATTATTTGTAGCCTCAAACAAATATTTTCTAGAGATTTGGTTTATTCATGAGTTGATTGCAAAACACATTGCTTCAGGCAAACCCTTGTTGAGTGCTTTTGCATATAAAATGAAATCAAAATACAACAAGTATTGGGGGAACATAGAAAAAAGCTATTTTTTTGTTGTATGTTGTTGTTGTTCTTGATCCAAGGTATAAGTTGAAACACTTGTTTCAAGCTTTTAAAAAAATGTATGGGAACGACCTTGGAGAATTATTGACAAAGAAGGTGGAAACATATTGAGGAAGTTGTTTGATTTATGTAAAGGTGTTGAATTTGTTGGTTGGGGTGATGGAAATGATGGTAGGTCAATCTTCGCAAAGTGTTGAAGTAGAGCAAGTGGAAGGGGTTCTACCATTTGGACAACTAACAAAGTTGAATGATGAAGATGATGATGAAAACAAGTCATAAGTGGATTCCTATTTATTAGAGAATTGTGTGAGAGGAAATGACTCATTTGATGTTTTGGATTGGTGGAATGCCAACTCTGAAAGATTTTGTAACATTTTCACCCAAAAAGCCAGAAAAGGATAAAAGGACAAGATTGCAATTATGAAAAAGTCGAAGGATAAAAATTGGAAGAGGACATAACTGGTATAATCTAAAAGAATTTTCTCGAGATACGAAAAAAGATATAATTGAAATTACTTTAAAAGAATCTTCTCGAGAACGTACCCGAGCAAATGACGAGACGATAAATAAGTAAAAAGTCTAAGGGCATTTTGGGAAAGTGATAAAAAATTCATCCTATAAATAGGGGTCATTTTTAAATCTTATTCAAACTATTTAAAACTCTTTTAAGATTTTCGATATTTTTGGAAAAAGCTCAAGGAATTGTTATTTTACTACGCATTTCAAGGTGGGGAGGAACCTATGGTTTGTGCATTCTAGTCTTTTCATTACAAGTTTATATTTATTGTAATACCCTAGGTTTCTACAAAAAAATAAAAAAAATAAAAAAAATTGTTCGGGGACATGCCCAGACGTTCGGGCAACCAGCCTGAACGTTCAGGCGCCAAATCCTCTATATAAGGAGCCCTACCCCTCCTAATTTCTCACACCAAATTCACTCCAAATTGTGATTTTTCTTCTCCTTTTCACTCATTTAGAGTTTTTGGTCTTTTGAGACTCTCTGTGTGGTACAACGCGGTTCTGCCCAGAAGAAAGCTCCAGTTCTGAAAGAAGTTCTTATCTGAAGGTGGGGAACGAAACAAAGGTTTGTGTGTCTTATAACTTTTATTAAAGTTCACATTCATTTATTATTATGTCTACCATTCATTTACACTTCATTATATCTTATAATGTTTATAATGTCGCACTTATGCCTGTATAATTGGAATTCATGTATTACACTGTTATTATGTCGGATTAGTGGTCAATCTGGCTCAACCAGACATAGTCTTGTCCTCAGTAACTTTAAATAGTGAACGGGAGGCAGCGAGCTGGTTTAGACAATTGGTATTTAAGTAGACCTCGTGTCTCACCTCTCAACTGGAGACTGATCTGGTTGGTCTTATTTGAAAGTTGTCAGCTTATACAGTAATATTGAATGTCTTAACCTTGCACATAGTAATACCGACCCTGATAAGGATTACCAGACGTTGCTAAATCTTGTCTAAATGTTAAGTAAAGACTGGACCAGTTCATGCATTGACATCATACATATCACCACCTAGGGACGTATGTAGTTTATGATTCATAGAATAGTTAGGAGCGATGCTCACACCCCGCCCGGAAGAGCCTAAACTGGCGGGACACTCGCGGACGGGCTGCGAATGCATTATAACGATAATAACAAAGTCAGGGAAGCACAATTTAAGTACAAGTCTGATTTCATTAATTTCAAAATATTTTTGTACATGAAATCGTTAAGGGAACATTCTTCCAAAAATCCGCAATGAATAATACAAAGGGTACAAAATGTGGGCCCAGAAACCTGCACCCAGTCCACCTTAATCTCCTGTGAAAAATTGGATAACAACGGGGTGAGCTACGCGCTCAGTGGGTAAAATAGTTTGTGAATATAACAATTAATAAAGCAAACTTCATAATCAAATATCTTAAATACACATCAGAGCATCATAATCAATTCAATATGTATGTATGCATGACACCGTCTCGTATCGGTTCGATGACTGTACATCGCCTGAGTTCAAGTATAGATGTCCTTCCCCAGGAATAGTCGAGTTCTCATTATACGTCCCACCTCAGGAACGATGCTCTGGATTCACGTACAAATGTCCCTCCCCAGGTGTAGCCAGGTTCTCATTGTACGTCCATCTCCAGATAAATATAATGAATAGCGAGCATCGCTCATAACTATTCTATGAATCATAAACCACATACGTCCCTAGATGGTGATATGTATGATGCCAACGCATGAACTGGTCTGCATGAACTGGTCCGGTATTTACTTAACATTTAGACAAGATTTAGCAACGTTTGGTGATCCTTATTAGGGTCGGTATTACTACGTGCAAGGTTAGGACATTCAGTATTACTGTATAAGTTGATAGCTTTCAAATAAGACCAACCAGATCAGTCTCCAGTTGAGAGGTGAGACACGAAGTCTACTTAAATACCAATCGTCTAGAACAATTCGCTGCCTCTCGTTCACTATTTAAAGTTACTGAGGACAAGACTGAGTCTGGTTGAGCCAGATTGACCACTAATCCGGCATTATAACAGTGTAATACATGAATTCCAATTATACAGGCATAAATGCGACAGTATAAACATTATAAGATATAATGCAGTGTAAATGAATGGTAGACATAATAATAAATGAATGTAAATTTTAATAAAAGGTATAAGACACGCAAACCTATGTTTCGTTCCCCACCTTCAAATAAGAACTTTCAGAACTGGCACTTTCCTCCGGGAAGAACCGCGTTGCACCGCACAGAGAGTCTCGAAGAGTCTCAAAGGACCAAAAACTCAAAATGAGTAAAAACGAGAAGAAAAATCCCAATTTGGAATGAATTTGGTGTGAGGAATGAGGAGGGGGAGGGCTCCTTATATAGAGGATTTGGCGCCTGAACGTTCAGGCGGGTGCCCGAACGTTCAGGTGTCCTGCCCGAACATTCGGGCAGGGGCCCAGACGTCCGGGCCATCTGCCTGAACGTTCGGGTAGGTGTCCGTACGTGCGGGCAGGTTGCCCGAACATTTTTTTTTGTGCAAACCCGAACATGATGGTTATCTGCTTGAGATTCACTGTCGGTGTCATCGTTTCCTAGTTCAGGGTAGTGCCTGAATGGCACTGTGGTCAATGGAATCCTCAACATCATGAAACCATGGAGAGCAAATGGAGTCGGATTCGTCCTCAAAAGATTCCAACCTTTGCTTAACAGATGGTGGTGTAGGGCGCTGGTTACATAGTTTGAGGGGAGGTAGGTTGAGCGGTGGAATGCTTTTTCGTGTTGTTGCTCGAATTCGGCCGCCTGGCAATTTTGGTAGAAGGTCCTGCCAAGATGAGGGCACGAGATTGTTTTGGGCAAAATTGTTATGAAAAAGTCATGCACGCTCTGGCGATAAGGATTGTTGTCTGTGTGGTGATGGAGTTAGTGATGCAAGGTAGTTGTGACTTGACTCAGATCCTGAAGGAGTCGCCACAGGTTGCCAAGGAGGCCACTGCGTGTGTGTATTACCATATCCATTGATATTATTTTCAGACATTTGCATAGTTATTCAAGTGAAACGATGTATTAAGATATGTATAAACAAAGTTTCATCATTTTATTGATAAATGAAATAGTACAATGTATCACATCATCAGTTATTACTAGAAAACAATTCAGGGTAATTCTGTTTAATTGTTGCTTCTAATTCCCATGTTGCTTCCTCGACTCAGTGGTGATCTCAAAGCACCTTCACAAGTGGTATGCTACGTCGTTTTAGTTCTTGAGTTTTTCGATCCAAAATCTATATCGCTCTCTCCTGATACTTATTTCCTTCCTCAACCCGAACCTCGACTAGAGGGATAATATGCGAAGGATCAGGACGATACTTTAGAAGCATGGATACGTGAAAAACGTTATGAACCTTAGACATGGATGATGGAAGGGACAGACGATAAGCAAGTTTGCCAATACATTCAATTATCTGAAATGGACCGATATACCGTGGGGAGAGCTTTCCTTTGATCCCAAAGCGTTTGACACCTCTTGTGGGCTGGACTTTTAGAAAAACAAAGTCCCCCTTATCAAATTCTAGAGGCTGCCTCCGCTTGTCAGCATAGCTCTTCTGTCGACTTTGTGTAACACGAAGTCGTTCCTTTACTAGTGTAATATTCTCAGAAGTCTCTTGAACTAGTTCGGGCCCCAACTGCGGTAGATCTGCCATATCTAACCAACAAACCGAAGATCTGCAAGGGCGACCATAGAGAGCCTCGTACGGTGCCATGCCGATACTAGTTTGGTAGCTGTTGTTGTATGCAAACTCAGCTAAATGTAACTACTTTGCCCATCCATCATTAAAGTCCAAAATGCAACACCGTAACATGTCTTCCAAGATTTGAATAAGACGCTCTGACTGTCCATCAGTCTGGGGGTGAAAGGTTGTGCACATGGTAATCTTAGAGCCCAATCGATTCTGGAAGCTTTGCCAAAACTTTGATGTGAATCGAGGGTCTCGATCAGAGACTATCGTGAGTGGTATGCCATGGAGGCGTACGATCTCTCTTTCATATAATTCGGCAAGTTTGGCGGCGTTATCAGTGAACTTTATTGGCAAAAAGAATACAGACTTTGTAAGTCTGTCAATGATAACCCAGATAACATTTTGCCCTTTATTATTTCGAGGCAAGGCCGTAACAAAATCCATTGCGATGTTCTCCCACTTCCATTCTCCAATAGGTAACGGTTGGAGAAGTTCAGAGGGAAGTCTTCGTTCTGCCTTAACTTGCTGGTAAACGAGACATCGAGCAACGAAGTCTGCAATCACCTTATTCATTCCAGAAAACCAGAATTGTCGCCTGACATCCTTGTACATCTTGTCACCCCCAGGATGCATAGCGAACCTCGAACAGTGCATCTTAGTGAGCACTTCTTTCTGAACCTCAGGATCGTTCGGTAGACAGAGACATTTTTTTATAAAAAATGATCCCGTCTTGAGAGACCGACCAGTGAGGAAGGTCCTGTCCGCTGAGTAGAAGTTCTCGTTTCTCCATTAACATAAGGTCGTTGGCTTGAGCTGCTGAAATCTTTCGAACCAGCTCAGAGTTGGCTGATAATTGAGAAAGTCGTGAGTTTGCTCCCTCTTCGATCAGTTGTAGGTTAAAATTCTCCATCTTTGTAGCCAACTTCCCTATTTCGAAGTTAAGAGTACAAGCAACATAAGATTTTCTACTCAGGGCATCAGCCACAACATTGGCCTTACCGGGATGGTACTGGAGTTGAAAGTCATAATCTTTCAAGAATTCCAACCATCGTCTTTGGCAGAGGTTTAGGTCTCTCTAAGTGTAGATGTACTTAAGACTCTTGTGATCCGAGAAGACCTCAAACCATTCACCGTATAGGTAATGACTCCATAACTTCAGTGCAAATACGACAACTGCAAGTTCCAAGTCATGTGTTGGGTAATTACCCTCACGAACCTTTAGTTGCCTCGAGGCATATGCAACAACTTGGCCTTCTTGCATTAGTACGGCACCTAAACCTTGGAGAGAGACGTCGGTGTATAGTGAAAATCCAAGTGAATTTCTTGGAGTGACTTAACTGGTGCCGTCGTGAGGCGTTTCTTCAATTCTTGAAATGATGCTCCACATGAGGGATTCCAGATGAATCGCACATCTTTCAAGTGAGCTTTGTCATAGGTTCAGCAATATTTGAGAAGTCCTTGATGAAGCGTTTGTAATAGCCAGCAAAACCAAGAAAACTCCTAATCTGAGTAATAGTGGTAGGCTACTTCCAGTTTAAAACCGCTTCAACCTTAGAAGGATTAACCTCAATGTCATTGCCGGAAACCACATGGCCTAGGAATTGAACTCACTTCGCCCAAAATTCGCACTTACTCAACTTTGCATACAGCTGGTGGCTTTTTAAGGTCTGGAGGACTATCTTTAGATGTATCTTATGGTCTTCCTCGGTTGAGGAATATATCAAGATATCGTCTACGAAAACAACAACAAATCAGTCTAAGTAGCGGTTCATCAAATCCATGAATGCAGCAGGTGCATTTGTTAGACCGAACGACATGACTCTCTAATTCCTTCAGTTGTTTGTCCAATTCGACCAGCTCGACATTTGACATTCTGTATGATGGAATTGAGATAGGCTCGGTCTCAGGTATGAGGTTGATTTCAAAATCGAATTCCCTAACCGGAGGTAGACCAGGAAGGTCATTTAGAAAAATTGTTGGGAATTCAGATATTACCGGAACATCGTGTACTTCAGAAGGGTACATTGCTGGTGAGTCATTTTCATCACCAAGGGATAGAGCTCGAAGCTGTGCCTTGAGAAGTGCAGCAGTCGAGTTATGTATCCATTTCTTTGTTCCCTGAATCTTGACAAACTCCCCCGTGGGCAAGGTTAACTGAACTTGTTTCTTCATACAATCAATTTTTGCATTCAGTGGTGCGAGCCAGTCCATGCCGAGGATGATGTCGAAGTCTTCAATGTCCATCACAAAAAGATCTACATATATTATCTGTTCTGATGTTCGAAGCTCACATCGAGAACACTGTAATTTCACGTCAGTACTAGATCCTAAGGGTGATATGACATGGTGTCACGACGCCCCGGACGTAGGCTGACGTCATGACTGGCACAGTATACTATACACTATACATACACATATACAGTATACAATACACTGTCAGCCTTCATATAATCTCACAATCCTTTCCAAAATTTTTAAAAATTTCGACAGCACCTCCCCATAAAATGGACATTTCACATTTTTTTTCTGATATATCACAAATCAAATCCAATATAGATATATCTAATCATTCCATTCATTCCATTCTATATCTAATCATTTCATTCATTCCATTCATTCACACATTAAATCCTCACCTGATCAATATATCTGATCATCTCATTTCATCATCACAAGCATAGTATAACATTACCCCACAACCCATCTAGGTGACGTTATATATATAGTTTGTGATAACTCTACATATCAAAATAACAAAAATATAACCCATATCCTCCAATGCATACATATACATACCAGACGAAGGCTCACTTGATTATCACTCACGGATTTTTCCTTTTTCCTTCGACTCAATACCTGAAATATTGGAGGAAATGGAGTGAGCAATCAACAACTCAGTGAATATATTTCTTGATATGGCAATTATATGCATTTAGGAAAATATGACATTTAAAATCATTTCAAACAAGTATTAAACACATGCATCATTCAACGAATATATCATACATGACAACAACATAAATTTCATGGGTTTTCAATAAAACAATGCATTTTTTTTTCCACAAAATCCACAATCTCCCTCCTTCAAGGCAAGAGAGCTGGTCTAACCCTTGTATGACCTTTACAAGGTAGCCACAGCCTCACATGTTTCTAATGAATAGTGACGACGTGAACAGTGACGTGAATATCCAGTGAATAAAATGGAATTAGAATCCAATGAAAATCCGATTTGGGATCATAGAATCGTAGAGAATTGAATTTCGGACGTTTCGATGTTAAGATCATGATTTTTGATATGATTTGATATTTTTAGTAACTAAATATATGGTTTTGGTGAGTAAAATTCACTATCGTGACCTTCGCGAACGTGTAAAACCTCAATAAAATACCTGTTGAAGGTAGTAGAATGATAGAATGAGTGATTTTACACGTGTCGATGTGGACAGAATAATTTTAGGAATGTTCTAGATTTTTAATAAAATTGATATATGTTCCAGTAAAAAATAAACTGAGAATTAGTGAAAATATGAATTGGAAATCTATTTTCACTGTTCTTTCTTGTGAAAATATCTAGATTGACCACAGAAACGAGATAGTAGTTTCTTCAACTGCTTATGAGCCCTAAAATGAGTTGGAATCTAAAGTCATAGAATGCGTATAATCTTTTTAAGATTGCTTTTTATTATTGGTGATTTGATGTGAGTTGAGAATTGAAGATGTAAATAGATATGAATAATGAAATTGAATTATGGAGTGGTTGTGACAGGTTGAAATAGTTGGATTTATGGATTTAAATTGGAGCTAAACTCAAAAACGACTATGATTGGGTTTAAGTTGGAAAGTGTTGTACTGTGAGTATTTTTTCTTGATTTTGGTTCTTGTATGGCATTTTTCAAACAAGTATTAAACACATGCATCATTCAACGAATATATCATACATGATAACAACATAAATTTCATGGGTTTTCAATAAAACAATGCATTTTTTTTCCACAAAATCCACAATCTCTCTCCTTCAAGGCAAGAAAGCGGGTCTAACCCTTGTATGGGCGTTACATGGTAGCCACAACCTCTCATTACCCAATTCACAGTCATTTCAAGGATCTTCAATCTTTGTTAGGACAGGCTTACTGACAATGAGGTTACGCATAACACTTATCCGGGTCTAATTCCTAACGAAATGACATCAACTTGCCTTTGCAAGTCTCACATGCTCCAATGCTAAAAAGAAAGCATTTATGAATTCAAATTAAAACACAATGCAACAATATATGCATAACATATTTACATTCAAACATTTCATATATTTAAAATGCCATACAAGAACCAAAATCCAGAAAATATACTCACATACTACCTTCAACAGGTATTTTATTGAGGTTTTACACGTTCGCGAAGGTCACGACAGTGAATTTTACTCACCAAAACCATATATTTAGTTACTAAAAATATCAAATCATATCCAAAAATCATGATCTTAACATCGAAACGTCCGGAATTCAATTCTCTACGATTCTATGATCTCAAACCGGAGTTGCATTGTATTCTAATTCCATTTTATTCACTGGCTATGATCATAGTATTATTCACGTCCCTGTTCACATCGTCACTATTCATTGAAAACATGTAAATTTTTACTAAAATTGTCAAACGGTCTCCAAAAATCATGAACTTAGCATCGATGGACTCGCAACAGTGCATTCTACCATTCTATAGCCTTAAACTAGAGTTTCATCGGGTTTTAAATGACTCAAATGGTCTCCAATCGAAACTCTAAATTCCAACAAACTTCAAACGGCTATAAAAATTTCAAACGAACACATAAATTCAATCTACCCATAAATTTAAGGTTCCTATAGCCTAGGAAGTGTTTTCCAACCTTCCTAGTGGATTTTCATTCACGTTGGGTCAAAATCCCAATTTTTGAAAACGTCGTAAAACGGCTTCCACAGCAAAAATTACTCCACTAGAATCGTTACATCTAGCTTAAAGATCAATTTAACGAAGAAATAGAGTGAAAATCACTTACCACGGGTCCGAATTTGACACGAATCCCGCTTTTCCCCTTTTTCTTCTTCTCCTTCTTCTCCGTCGTTCTTCCTTTTCTCTCTCTGCTTCTTCTCTTTCTTTTTTTTTCGTTGCATTCTAGCAACTTCTTTCAATTCGTTTTTTTTAGCAACTGTTCTGTGAACAATACCCGCTTAGAATAGTACATTTAATTTGTCTTTTGTTTTTGTTAAATCCATTATTCTTCTTCTATACACTCAATCCACATGATGAATTCTTTAAAATCACATTCTGGACTCACTTTTGACATTTT
Source organism: Paratinospora sagittata (assembly GCA_035771175.1). NCBI lineage: Eukaryota > Viridiplantae > Streptophyta > Magnoliopsida > Ranunculales > Menispermaceae > Paratinospora > Paratinospora sagittata. The sequence goes on along the minus strand of CM069609.1, from coordinate 12,780,720 downwards.
CAAGTTCATTTGACACATGTACACAGCTTTAAAGGTACTTATACGTGTATTATACTCTTCAGTGTACGTATAAGTCAACCAAATATATTGATTAAAAGCACGGGGTGTTACACATGGAGTGTGATGTCTGTGGGTTGAGGATGCAACCCTAAATGTCTTACCAATGCAGATGATATAAAAAAATGCGTAGAACCCGAATCGAACAAGACATGTACCATAGTATTGAACAAAGGAAATGTACCTTCGACTACATTGTTGTCTGGGAGGGGTTGTTGAGCGATGACAAATGCTCTGCCCTAGTTTCGTTGCCCCTGGTTTTGTTGGTTCTGCCTGGGTTGGGCGTTAGTAGCAGGTGGTGCTTGTTGGACTGGAACAACGGGGATAGGTTACTGAAGGTGTAACACATCAGCCTCCGCTGCTGATGATTCTGTTGGCCATGCTGATTGTGGTGCTGACCACCACCTCTGCCATTGTCGTTTTGATGGCCACCCCTGCCACTACAGCCTCCACGACCGTGATTGCGAAAAACCTGCTGGCCAGGGTTAGATTGATCAGTCGCAGGTGTCATGGCCTCATTCTTAGGAAAAGGGGTTGGGAGGGTTGGGTTTTGATTATAGTAGGGCTTCTTCTTGTTGCCCTGCTGCGGGCCCTGTTAGGAGAACGTTGCAGGCCATTTTTCGTTATTCAATCTCTGCTCCTGCGCAATCTTCTCATGTTCAAAGCTTATGGCCTTGTCATCGACCTCCTTGTAAATCTTGAGATCCAAGATTGAGAAGACTTGTCGAATATCAGGACGCAGGCCGTTGTAGAATTTCTCGGTCTTATCTTGCTCCGTTGAGATGGTGGAGAGACAGTAGACCGACAATTCTTTGAACTAGCCAGCATACTCCCTGACTGTCATGCTGCCCTGGTATAACTTGGAAAACTCCTGGCGCTTCTGCCTCTTCACTGCGTCGGGGACGTACTCATCAATAAACATTGACTCGAGCTGTTGCCAAGTCATGTCCGCGGTGTTGACCCTTGGGTCCTCTTTTACAGTTATCCACCATGTATTTGCTCCACCAATAAGTTGGTAGGTCCCGAGTTGAATCTTTCGAGTCTCATCCACTCTCATTGCATTGAGAGCCTTCTTTGACTCATCTAGCCATTTCTGCACCTCTTCAGCATCAATGGTGCCAACAAAAGTAAGAGGTTTCAGCCTCTTGTACTTTGTTATCTGGTCGGTTTGAGTCTCCGACCCAGATCTCACAGGTGTCTGCATAGTGGCAACCTGATTGGCTGTAGTCTCATGAATGGCCGTTTGAACTGTTACTTTCATCGCCTCGGTAAATTCGGCGAAGAAGACTTCCATACTCGAAGGCATGGCAAAGGGTGTAGGTTGGGGGTGGAACTGCCTGCCCAGACGTAGTGGCAGTGTTGGGTGTGGCATGTCCTGTCATTGGAGGCGCAGTTCCTGGTTCTGTATCTCAGGAGGTGCCTCCTCGGCCGGATAGACAGTACGTGGCCTTCCTCTTTTCTTGGTTTGCATTTTCTCACTGGCAAGGAGAAAATAAAACCATGATTTAGGAACTGTAGCCAAGTATAATGTTATGATATTCTCAGCAACAAATTCGAAAGTACTGCAATATAAAAATCACCTATTTTTCTAAGTACAGTGTAAGGTTTTTGTTTAAAAATTCTTGAAACAATGGGCTCATTGGGATGTCCTGTCTTCCATAATTTGGTAACGCCCAATTCTGTTGTTGTTGGTTCACTGTAACTTGTGGAATAGGCTGGTACGGTACCTCAGGAGTTGGAAACCTTTGGTACGTAGTATTTCCTTGAGTTGGCATGTTCCAGGAAGGTGGATTTGCTGGAACTTCTTGTCCATCTTGATTTGGTTGAGATTGATTTAGGTTGGCAAATAAATCTTCATCAGTGAACAGGTGCTCGGTTGGATCATTATTCGAGGCTGGGTTTGACGTAAGGTTCTGGTTTGGCTCATTATTTGGTACTTCCCTAACAGGATTCTTGCGTCGACTTTTTCGGTAACAACATCCATATTCATCTCTAATTCTTTCTCCATTAAAAGTCGCGTCGAATATTTCCTCGTCAGTTATCCCTCTACTTGTGACATATGTCTTGAAGATAGAGGATGTTGTAATCGCCTCAGTGATCTGCTTCGAAGACTTATCAAAGTGTTGACGTTGCCTCGTATGGCATTCTCATGATCAAGACTCCGTAGCCGAGGAGATCCTTTCTCAAAGGGTTTTGAATCACTCTCAACATTTGTTGGATGATGATGTGAGGTAGGGAGACCTTAATTTTCTTTTCTATGCAATATAACACAAGAAGTTGAGCCCTTGACATAGTGCCTCTAGTCCCCCTTTCTGGTAAGATGTTGCCAAACACGATCTTTCCAAGGCCGGCAAGAGATGGTTTAAGGAAGTTGTTTGGGAGGTTGGTGTATGTTGATTGGGTGTACGGCTCTTTGGTGAGGGAATTGAACAACTGTTCGTTGGACTCCGTGGTCTCTACAACTATCTGGGGTTCGTATGGATCGATGATTCTATCTTCAATTGGAATCTCCATAACTCGTACAATAATTTCGACGTTGATAGAAATCTTTGTTCCCCTGACTGTTGTCTCCAAAACAGGGTTGATTTCATCTTCTTGAAGTCCTACGCAATTCATGGCTCCATAAAAGGATTTCATCAAGTTGTAGGAGACGTGACCCTCAAGTTTTGTTATGTTCAACCACCCCAGTGTTGCAAGTTTTTCGTGAAGGATGGGCCGGAGGCGGAGATCTCTATTGTCGATACTCCTCATAGTCATAACCTCCCTTTTGGACAATTCCTTGAGTTTAGTGGGAATTGGTTTCCTACTACCGGAAGTCGTTCCTTCACTTTTGGCCATTCTTTTGCTGAAAGAAAAATAAATTTGTGAATGACACAAAATATATTCCTAACATTTTTAAGATTTATGTTTTGTCCGTTGGACAATATTTTCTATTTTTCTCTTGATGTTTATGCCATCATTTAATCAAAATTTTCCATTAGCAATATGATATATATATATATATATATATATATATATATATATATATATATATATATATATATTTAATCAAAACTATATATATAGTTTTCATAAATCATAACTATATATATATTTGAATCTAAACTATATAAAAACTATATAGTTTTCTAGATATATATTTAATATAAATCTCACCCATATATAATTCATATATATATATATATATATATGGTTCTAGAGATATATATATCTAATAAAAATTTTCATCCAAATTTTTTCATTGGCAATATGGCATATATATATATATATATATTTATTTAATCATAACTATATATACAGTTTCAAAATCATAACTATATATATATTTAAATCTAAACTATATAAAAACTATATAGTTTTCTAGATATATAATTTATATAAATCTCAACTATATATAATTCATATATATATAGTTCTAGAGATATTTTATATTTAGTAAATAATTTTTTTCCCTTATATGGTGGACTTGGGCGGGCCGTGAACCGTATGCTCTGATACCATTAAATATCACACCCCGACTAGACACGCCTAAACCGACGGGACACTCGCAGACGGGGTGCGAATGCATTATAACGATAATAACAGAGTCAGCGGAAGCACAATTTAAGTACAAGTCTAATTTCATAAATTTCAAAATATTTTTATACATGAAATGGTTAAGGGAACATTCTCCCAAAAATCCCTAATGAATAATATAAAGTGTACAAAATGTGGGCCCAGAAACCTGCACCCAGTCCACCCAAATCTCCTGTGAAAAATTGGATAACAACGGGGTGAGCTACGCGCTCAGTGGGTAAAATAGTTCGTGAATATAACAATTAATAAAGCAAACTTCATAATTAAATATCTTAAATACACATCAGAGCATTATAATCAATTCAATATGTATGTATGCATGACACCGTCTCGTATCGGTTTGATGATTGTACATCGCCTGAGTTCACGTGTAGATGTCCTTCTCCAGGAATAGTCGGGTTCTCATTGTACGTCCCTCCTCAGGAACGATGCTCTGGATTCACGTATAGATGTCCCTCCCCAGGTGTAGCCAGGTTCTCATTGTACGTCCCTCTCCAGAGAAATATAATGAATAGCGAGCCCCGCTCCTAACTATTCTATGAATCATAAACCACATACGTCCCTAGGTGGTGATATGTATGATGCCAATGCATGAACTAGTCTGCATGAACTGGTCCGGTCTTTACTTAACATTTAGACAGGATTTAGCAACGTCTGGTGATCTTTATCAGGGTCGGTATTATTACGTGCAAGGTTAGAACATTTAGTATTACTGTATAAGCTGATAACTTTCAAATAAGACCAACCAGATCAGTCTCCAGTTGAGAAGTGAAACACGAGGTCTACTTAAATACTAATCGTCTAGAGCAGCTCGCTGCCTCCCGCTCACTATTTAAAGTTACTGAGGACAAGACTGAGTCTGATTGAGCCAGATTGACCACTGATCCTGCATAATAACAGTGTAATACATGAATTCCAATTATACAGGCATAAGTGCGACAGTATAAACATTATAAGATATAATGCAATGTAAATGAATGGTAGACATAATAATAAATGAATGTAAACTTTAATAAAAGTTATAAGACACGCAAACCTATGTTTCGTTCCCCACCTTCAGATAAGAACATCTTTCAGAACTGGCGCTTTCCTCCGGGCAGAACCGCGTTGCACCGCACCTAGAGTCTCAAAAGACCAAAAACTTAAAATGAGTGAAAAGGAGAAGAAAAATCACAATTTGGAATGAATTTGGTGTGAAAAATGAGGAGGGGAGGGCTCCTTATATAGAGGATTTGGCGCCTGAACGTTCTGCCCGAACATTTTTTTTTTTGTGCAAACCTATGGTATTACATTCATACTGTGGTTATGTGCACGACTTTATTTTTACTAGTGAAATGTTATTTAGGTCGAAAGTTGGCCATTGTTGAAATGCTAGATGCAACTTATTTGGGGTTAGAAGCTGGCCCTTGTTGAATTGCTAAATGCAGCTTATTTGGGTTGGAAGCTAACCCTTGCAGGATTACTAAATGTAGCTTATTATTTCAGATTTCATATGCATATGTGTGCAATTGTTGCTATTATATTCCTGTTTGAATATTTATTTTGAAGGTTTGCCTAAAGTGTAGAAATCTGTTAAGGGACCCACTGGGCATAAAGCTCACCCTTAAATTTTGTCTCAAGGAAATTAGTGTCATGAGAAAGGAAAAAGTGGATGAAGAAAGGAGGAACATTGACAAATTCTCTCCCCTTTTTCCATTCACAACCCTAAAATATATATCTATTACAAAAACTAAAGTAAGGGTAAAACTAAAGTAAGGATAATATCGTAATACCCCCCTCAAGTTGTAGCGTGAAGATCTCGAACGCCCAACTTGCAGAGTAGAAACTCAAATTTTGCTTTTCCCAACGCTGTTGTAAAAATGTCGGCCAATTGAACACTAGTGGAAATATATGACGGACAAATCATCCCGCCAGTCACCGCATCTCGAACAAAATGGCAGTCAGCCTCTATATGCTTTGTTCTTTCGTGAAAAACCGGATTTTGAGCAATGTACAAGGCCGACTGACTATCACAAAACAACTTCATACCCTTCAGATGTTGCACACCCAAGTCGCTTAAAAGTTGGTTAAGCCACTTTAACTCACACACTGTTGCCGTCATTGATCTATACTCAGCCTCCGCAGATGATCTAGACACTGTTTGTTGCTTCTTGGTCTACCACGACATAGGAGAACAACCAAGTAACACGAACCAACCTGTCAAGGAACGCCGCGTAAGTGGACAACTAGCCAAATTCGAATCACACCACCCTTCTAGACGTAGGTCACTATCAGCACGAAGCAAAATCCCTTGCCCCGGACTCTTCTTCAAATATCTCACGGCTCTGAGAGCTGCCTCCCAATGATCATCATGAGGTTGTTGCATAAATTGGGACAAAATATGAACCGAATATGCAAGATCAGGTCTCGTCACAAACAAGTAAATCAATTTCCCTACAAGTCGCCTATACGGCGCCGGATCCGCAAGGAATTCGCCCTTAGCAAGGGCCAAATTGTGATTTTGTTCCATAGGAAATGCCGCAGGCTTTGCTCCCAATAAACCCGTTTCAGAAATTATCTCAAGTGTGTATTTTCTTTGACAAAGAAAAATTCCTTCTGGATTTCGGGCTACCTCTAGCCTTAAGAAATATTTCAAAACTCTCAAATCCTTCATATGAAAGTACCTGCCAAGGTAATCTTTAAAAGTTGTCAATGCAACCTTATCATTCCCTGCAATAATCAAGTCATCAACATAAACTAACACGTTGATCTGAGTTCTTCCCCTGCACAACCCAAATAAGGAATAATCTGAATAGGATTGCACAAAACCATAATTCTTCAACGCTGTTGACAGTTTTGCAAACCAACATCGGGGAGCTTGTTTCAGACCATACAACGACTTTTGCAACCTACAAACCATGTTAGGATTTGTATTTTTGAAACCTGGAGGAACCTTCATATAAACCTCCTCACTTAAGTCACCGTGAAGGAAAGCATTATGCACATCCATTTGATGTACCTTCCAATTTTTAACAGCAGCAATTGCAAGAAAAATACGAACCGTCACAATTTTTGCCACAGGAGCAAATGTCTCGTTATAGTCAATTCCTTCCACCTGATGATTGCCATAGATCACAAGTCTTGCTTTGAGTCACTCTATGCTGCCATCGGACTTATACTTAATTTTATATATCCACTAGCTCCCTAGTGCTTTCTTTCCGGGTGGAAGAGTCTCCATTACCCAAGTCTCATTGTCTTCAAGGGCTCGTATCTCCTTACCCATCGCATCTCGCTATCCTGAGTCTTTCATCGCTTCTTTAAAATGCTTTGGCTCGTGTTCCGCTGTCACAGCTGCAAGAAAATCCCTATATCTCACAGAAAAATGTTCACAATTCACAAAATGTGTTATAGGATAGGGCGTACCTGAGGAAGAGGAAGTAGTGGATGAATTCTCAGATGGACTTATTTTCTGTATAGTATGAGTAACAAAATCACGATACCGTGTTGAAGAAGTTTTGGCTCATTTTCCTCGCCCTAGCTCACCGTCAACTTCCACACCTTGCTCCCCCACCATATTCGCCAGCCCCTCATCACGTACATCCTCATGTGCGGGCTGCTGCTCGGGCTGCACCGCAGCACCAGACCCCCCCTCGAGGGTGGACGCTGCTTCCAACCCCCCCTCAACGCACGCAGCACACTCATCGGCACCCTCATCCTCACTCCATGCCCCATCCTCATTGTTCGCCAGCATAGGAGTCACCACATTCCTTGGTTGGTTTGGCGCAAAAGGAAATTCTTTCTCGAAGAACTTCACATCCCTCGATACAAAGTACTTATGTGTTTCTAAATCATACAATTTCCAACCTTTCTTCCCCAAAGAATAGCCAACAAAGATACATTTACGGCTCCTACTTGCAAATTTATCACCTGTGTCGTTGATTATGAGCATAGCAAAGACAACCAAATACACGAATAACATCATAAGAAAGCACTTTCCCAAACAACATTTCATATGGCGATTTAGTCTTAAGTAAAGTAGAGGGTGTCCTATTAATCAAGTGACACGCTGCCAACACACATTCACCCCAAAATTTGATTGGTAAGTTCCCTTGAAATCTTAGGGCTCTAGCCACATTTAAAATGTGTTGGTGCTTTCTCTCAACTCTCCCATTTTGTTGAGGAGTCCCAACACAAGAAGTCTCAAAATAATCCCATTATTTTGAAAATAATCATGCAAACAATTAAATTCGGTCTCATTGTCACTTCTCACACGTTTTATCACTTGTTCAAATTGACGTTCAACCATAGCAACAAAATTAAGAAACAAAGATTTAACTTCCATTTTATTGCAAAGTAAATAGACCCAAACTCCTCTTGAAAAATCATCTACTATTGTCAAAAAATAGGTAGCCCCACACGAAGAACGAGCCTTGTAAGGCCCCCACAAATCCAAATGAACAAGTTCAAAAATCCTACCAGCTTTATTCGTACTAGTTGGAAAACTAGATCTAGGTTGCTTTGCACGCGGACACACATCACAAGCTTTATTATTTGTCCTACAAGAATGACTTACAGCCGGAATCATCTTCATCTACAAGAATGCCATAACTCGAACGACGAATCACCATCCACTGTCAAGACCTTTACTTGAGGAACACCACGGAAAAAATAAAGTTCATCCAATCTTTCACCCGCTCCAATCACCTTCCTCGTCGGTTGGTCCTGTATAACACAAATATTATTAGTGAATTGTACAACACAATTTGATTCATCGATTAATTGAGTAACAGAAATTAAATTGCATGTCAATTGTGGGACATAAAGCACATTGTCAAGCTTCAATCCTCCTGGCAGCACGACGCTCCCCTCTTGGTTTGCTTCTGCCGTGTTTCCATCCGGCAAACCTACCAAGCAGTATTGCACCTTTCTCACATTCTTCAAAATAGACAAGTCGCACGTCACATGGTTCGACGCTCCTGTATCGATAATACAACTAAAATGACTGTTCTTACCATGTAGTCGATCTTTTGTTTTGTCGAAGTTCAAAAATGCAAGAAGTTGCTGCAATTGCGTGACGGAAACACCTGCAAGAGCCGCAGCGTCGGTTGCACCCGCCAGCCCCTGCAAGTTCCCTGCGTGCTGCCCAGATGAAGTTCCAGCCCCGCCAGTTTTATGTGCGCGGACAGGCGGTGCACCATGCCCTCTGCCAAGGCCAAAACCTGCTCGCCCACCTCCTCTTCCTGTCCGTCCTCCACCACGACCCGGTCCCCCCACCATTCGGGGAACTCGTGTAATTGAAAGCAAGAGGATTCAGCGTGGCCTTCTCTATTACAATGATATTCACAAAACGAGACTTACCACGCGTATCAGGCTGAATTGCGAAGACCATGATACTATCTCATCCATCCTTGGATAACTCTCCGCCAGCCATGATCTCACGTGGAGGTTAAAGTACTAATCCAATTGGCTCGCGAACCGAACGAAATCGCGACGGTGACGACAAATCGACCGAAATTGCTGAACTCGCTGACGAAACCGACTGCTCACTGCACACTGTTCACCACTGTTCATTGAGATCTGAAACTCGAGAATCCCTCCTCGATGTTCACTGTTCACAGCACCAACAAAATCACAAGCGCTGATTTTCCTCTTAGGGTTTCAATCTCGCGAGATCTCTCTCTCTCGATCTCTGCGGCTCTCCAGAGCCATTGCAGAGATTTTTGGTGCCGTACGAGAGTTGGTGATTCGTTCTTGTTAAGAGAAAAAGAGACTCTTCACAGATAGAGAGAGAGATTGATCGATTTTTGGTTTTGGTTTTTTTGAGATTCTTCAAGGTTCAGACAGAGTGAGAAAATGGCGGTTTCTAGGGTTTCTTCTGGAATAATGGTGCTTTTGGCTTTGATCTTGAGCGTTGTTTGAGGAGAAGAAGAAGAAGGATACCTTCCGTTGTCGGGGACCTCTGGCGAACCTAGGAGCTCCGTCGATGAGATCCGACGAAAAGACGGCGGTGCTGTGGTGGAGAAGACGAGAGAAGAGCTGATGAAGACGACGCAGAGGCTCAGAATCATTGAAGACGCCGAGGAGAGGCTGTGTACACAGTTTGGAGAGCTGGAAGCGGAGGCCGTAGATCAAGCTCGATTGTACCACGCGCAGATCAGATCCTTGATGGAGCAGCTTTCGCAAGCGCAGCGGCTCCTCCGATCCGCCACCTCCACCGGCACCATGGCTCTGATACCATGACAAATTCTCTCCCTTTTTTCCATTCACAACCCTGAAATATATATCTATTACAAAAACTAAAGTAAGGGTAAAACTAAAGTAAGAATAATATCGTAATAAACATAAACAACAAATAATGTATATTTGTAAATATACTCAAATAAGCCGACTGTAACAACCTTTACCTGTCTATAAAGGTTGAAGTATGTTCGACACTTGTGTGTGTTAGTTTTGGTTTAAATATGTAAAAATTATAACATATGTAAGAAAATGATATTTTTACACAATAGAAAATAAGTCATATACTAAAGTGAAGTTAGTTTGGAGAATACAAAAGTTGTAACCAGAATTACTCTTATTGTAATTTACCATCAAATCTCCAATTAAATAGATTTTAAAATGAGAGAATATTTGGGGTGTGACAACTTATGGTATCAGAGCTGTAGATTTTGGGCTCGCGATAAAATTGAGTTAATAGAAAAGGTCTAGAAAAGGTAAGGAAGAGCGTTAGGAAAAGTTTAAGAAAAGTGATAAAAAAAATTGGTGGATTTTGGTGATTATCTCTATAATTTTGATTGACTTTGGTGAAAAATGAAAATAAGAATGTATCAATTAAAAAAAAATTGAGGAGGAAATTAGGAAAAAGAGCGGAGAGTAGTGTTAAGTAAAAAAAAAACAGAATAGGAGTTAGTGAAGTGTGAAAATGCTCAAAGAAATTTTGGTGAAAGAGAAAAAGAAGATCGAAGGGATATTGTTGAAAAACTTTTAGAAGGGGAAAAGATCAGAGAAGAAACGTGTGGATTTTTTGGAGACGCTAGAAAGACGAAGACGAAGTCGCAAGACGAGAGAAAAGAAGAACAAGGGTAAGTTAAAAATAAAAATAAAAAGCTTGCACTAGCCATAAGCTGGATGCCAAGCATGGGCTTGGCAACTTCAGCAACATAGCTGGTTTAAATCCAACCATGTGGCTGGATAATCATTAATATAAAAAAATAAAAAATAAAAATCACCGAACCACGTGATGGGTGTAAAGTGTTTACACCTGGCACAGGTTGGGTAGATAAGCCCCAGCCACGTGGATGGGCATTTTGACCAGCCATGTGGTCGGGCATTAAAAAAAAAAAAAGTTTACGCCGGGAGCATGCACTGACTGGGCAAATCCAGCCATGTGGCTGGATAAACACTAAAAAAAAAATTATTTATGAGATATTATATTCATATGTACATCATATTAATTTGTATTACATATTAGTAGTTGATAATATGTAATATCATATATATACGTGATACTTTGTGTAATAATACGATATCCTATATATCATATTATTCATATATATCATGTCAACAAAAAAAAAAGTAAAACTTTTAAAGTATTATTATTATGATCCTTGAATTGCTTTCAAGGCATAATAGTATTGTAAAGATTGGTATTATCTATCCTTCTATCCCTTGGAAACCTATTGGTAGGAAGTACGATATCAAATGATGGGAATTGGACCAAAAACAAAATAAAATAAAATTGGGATAAGTTAGGAGCGGTCAAATTCCTTTAGAAAATTGGATTGAAGAAGAAAATAATGTGAAAACATCATATTTGGATCCACAGAGATTGAGTTAACAGAGGAGACATCACGAAAAATTTAGGCTTGTATGAGCTTCTATAATATAGACATTAATAAATACTATTTGTTTAAACTTTCCTTGTGTGCATGAGAACATGTTTAATGGGGTGGTGGTGAATCATATGTTTTACTTACGGGCGTACTTGGAATGGAATGGGACATCTCAAGTATGACTTGTAATTAAAATGAGTGAGGATAAATCATCCCATGATCAAATTTGGCAATTATGGAAAAAGCTAGTTGATAATTTTTATCCTTAATTTCGAATGATATGCGATGTACGAATTTGATGGATAACTGTTATCTACTTGATATTTCCATCAATTGCAATGTTTGTTTGAAAAACTATAATTTACACTACGATAACTTAGAAACAACTTGACCATAACATCAGTACCAATTCACTGAATATAGTGTTGTTTTTACAAATAACTTTATGTAGTTTTGCAGATAAACTTTGAGCTCATATATATACATAGTCTTGTGAAACAAATCAAATGAGATTTAATTGTTTTGAAACCTATATTCAGCAAATGAAACTGATAAACCCTATGCCTTAAACCTAGAAGCTAGGTGAAAAAAAACCTAATAATCTAACTAAGAAACTAAAACAAATTTTATTTGTACCACAATATGTTAGTACAAACGCGACGCCAGGTCACCAATGGCTCATTCCAAGCTTCAAGGAATGAGCTACCTAGGGATGCAGGACCATCCAGAATAGAGACAATGTTTACTCTAGAACAATGTACAGAAGACGCCAATACACTAGGTGAAGCACCCACAACCAATCCACCACCACCGGAGATGGGCAATGGGTCATCGGTACCACCGTTGGCCAAAATGGAAAGATTCTTTTAACGTTTTGTGGATTAAGTGGACAGACTCACCAAAATGGCCAGATTCCTGCCCATAAAAACAACAGACACTCCAGCTAAGTTAGCCAAATTATACGAAATGGAGATAGTAAAGCTACACGAGATCCCACAAACAATTGTTTGTGATAGTGATTCACGGTTTACATCTCAATTTTGGCAAAGCTTCCAACAAAAATTAGGTTCCAAAACCACTAGGAGTACCTCATTCCATTCACAAACTGATTGAAAGTCGATATGTTAAGAGCCTATATTCTGGACTATCATGATAGCTGGGCTAAATATTTACATTTGGCCTAATTTGCTTATAATGACAACTATCAAACAAACATCAGAACGGTACCATCTGAAGTTATGTATGGTAGGCCATGCAGATCACCAGTATGTTGAATAGAGATGACAGATAAAATAGAATAGGACTGAGATTTGAGATAATTAAGGAAACAAGTGAAAATATTCAATTATTCAAGGAAAAACTATGTATAGCTCAAAACAGGCATAACAGCTATGCAGACAGACATCGACACCCTCTCGGACTTCAAGCCGGAGATATGATATTCATAAAGGTACAACCCATCAAAGGAATCCGTTGATTTGAACAAAAGAGAAATTATGTCCAAAATTTATAAGACCTTTTGAAATTAAACAAAGGATTGGAACGGTCGCGTATCAATTAAATTTGCTAATAACTATGGCAAGACTAAATGATATGTTCCACGTCTCCATACTGCGAAAATATTATCTTGACCCTTCTCAAGTTGTCTCCTGGACAGATGTACAAATTGAGGAAGGGAGTAAGTACCAAGAAAGACCAATACAATTTTTGGATACTAAGACTCGACAACTAAGGAGAAGAGCTATTTCGCTTGTAAAAGTATTATGGAAGCATCATGGTATAGAAAAGGCCATGTGAGAACTGAGAAATGAAATAAAACATAGATATCCAGAATTGGTTATTAGTAACACGAAAAATGAAACTCTTTAATTATCATGCTTATAATTATCTTTCATTTTGAAGTGTGAAAATGTACATATTTCTATTGCAATAGAAATATTTGGATAGTCATATGTTTTCTTTTGCATTTTTCAAATGGACTCGAATGAGAATACTCCTTACCAATACAATTGGAATGAAATATACCAACTGCTTCCAGACCAGGATAAACAACCTATAACGCCCGTACCTTAGGATGACGTCATTTTGACTCGTAGAGTGCCCGTATATGTATTTGATGCTTGACGCACGTAGGTTCGAGTTTCTTTGCATGTTTTTATGTAGTTTGGAGTGCGTGTGAAGTTTCGGAACCATCGGAGACCCGTTTGACATCGAAACATGTCAAAAACGATATTTTGGATCAGTCGAGCTCGCTCTATGGAAGAAGAAATTTTTGTCACCGATTACATCAATGGCTTGATCTCCTAGATCCCTGGTCAGATTGAGCTGAAATTTTATCACCTTATTCTTCTCTGATAGATCTTTATTATGGTTGGTGAAGATCTTGATCGGAGTTGTCTACTGTGAGATATAAGACTCCAAACATTGTTTCTCGAATTTGTAAATTTTCTTGCACAGTTTTGATTAAATGGTTGGATCTCGCAATACCACCGTTGGATTGAGCTGAAACTTTACTAGATGGTTTTTTACTAACTCATAAAAATGTTGAACGGTTAAGATATTAATTTGGTGAGTCATTTGCAAGAAATTGATTATCTAAGTGCAAGTAATTGCACTAGAAAAATCTATTTTTTGACAGCTTTTCATGTGGGCCCAAGCTTGTCTAAGCAACTAGCACCTAATTTTTGGCTCATTTGCTCATTTTTCACTTAGAAAAGAGGGAAAAGAGCTGGAGAAGAGAAAAGGAGAGGGAAGCTAGGGTTTTGGTGATGTTTGCTAAAAAATCCCTAAGGTTTGCATATTTTCTTGGTTTTCTACCTTTAATCTCTTTAGTTTAAGCATGTGAGCAGTATGTTGACCTAAGCAATGCCATGGGTTTTCAGTTGAGGGTGTTCCGAACCTAGGTTCCTTTGCATGTATGTTTTTATGAACCCTAGTGTTGAATGGAGGCCATTGATATCATTTTCCCCAATTTCTCACTTGGATTTGGTGGAACCCTTTGTAAATGGACCTACACTTGGTTCATGGCCTTAGACTTTTTCAAATGGCTTGCATGTCATCTATATTAGGCTTACGGACACTAGAAACTGATCCATGTATTTTGTTAGAGATTTCCATGGTGACATCATAGGGTTTAGTACAAATGGCCCTTGTTTGGTTCATTGACTTAGGGTTGAGAACAAGCCTGTCAACGATGTTGACCTAGTGGGCATTGTTGATGAACCCATGATGCTAGATTAGTATTTTGCATGGCTGAACATGGTGACTTTGTGTAATTTTGGCCTAAGCCATGTGATTTGGGAAATTTCAATGAATTTGGGGATTTTGACCTAAACTTGGTCAATTGATGAAATTGACTTGGTAAATAGTCTAATTAACCCTATTTATGATTGAATGCCTTGTAATATAGTGGTTGGATCAACCTATTGCATTCAATTGGGTTAAATGTGGGTTAATTTGGTATTAAATGGTTGAATTGAGCAATATGGGATTAGCTCATGGGTATGACCATTTTAGAATCTTAATTGGCTATGTAGTTGGGTTTAAACATGGTTGTTTGGCACATTTTTGACTGATTTTCAGTATTGTGTAAACCATATCGTTTGCAGGGATTTGTGATGATCTAAGTAACCCAAATAGGCCAATTGGGGATTCAGGTGCATTGGGGTAATTGTGGCATTCTAGTGCTTTCTTGTGGTTGGAATTGGCTAAGTCTAGCCAATCAAGTTGTGAGTGTTTCTTTACTTGTGATTTCTATATGTGGCATTGTAGTATATATGATTCTTTAAATGCTTATCTAATGTAGTATGCATGATTTAAAGGTTCATGAAATATATTTGAGCATAGTCAGTTGGGAAAGTAATGTGGGTTGTATCTCCTAGCATGGGATTCTTTTTTAGGGAATTCCATTGAGGCTGGATGGTGATCCCCAGTTGCGGACCTTGCAGAGGGTTTTATGGCTTGTGTTGATAAGATCGCCTAGACATAGTATATGTCTCAATGGGGTGGTCTTATTAGCTACACGACCCTAGAGATTCTATTAGATTACGGGTAAGAGATCTATCGGGCAAGGGGTGTCGCGCACTCCGGCCTTTGGATTGACACTTACTCAGGAGGTGTCTAGGATTGCATGTGCATGTTTATAAAATGATATGCATTGTCTTGGTTATGACATGATGCATTATATTTGGCATGTATGTAATCTTGTGTATCACCATGCTATTTAAACTATTTTTAATGATCTTGCAATATTTTATTTAAATGCATATATATGTCTCCACTTGTAGAGGATATTCACTGAGCTTGTTGTAGCTCACTCATCATTCTTATCTTTTCAGGATCGGATAGAAAATGGAAAGGGAAAGCTTAGTTGCGAAGCATTTTTCGTACCTTTGTGATGTAGGTGTTAGTACGTTTATGTATTTTGATAAATTGTACTAAATAACACCTAAGGTTTATACTTAACATTTAGATGAGTTTGTATTTGTGGTTAGGTACAATTTTGTACTTTTGAACATTATAAACTTTGAGGCATTTTTTGGTTGTCATTTTGGGTATGTATTATATTGATGATCTTATTTATGTTCATGTGTTTGATGTTGTTTTTGGGATTGTGGTATGTGGTTAGAAGGCTTATCGGGACGTTGTGTATATTGAGGGAGGATATACTAGGGGTTCCGTGCCGGTCATGACGTCACAGATAGTGGGCCGTGCCACAACCAAAGATTGAAACCCCAGAACTAATACCAGAACAAGAACCATTGCCAAAACCTTATTATCCACACTATTACCAGTGAAAAATGTCAGAACGATATTCAACTTTTCCTTTCTATAAGCCCACATCGTCCAGGCCAACTTTGTCCGCAATACTGACAACCCCAACTCCAGCACTACCAAAAGAGAATGTCAAATTTAAACTGACACTACAGCCACAATGAAGAAAGCCTAAGTTAGTCATCCTGATGAAACCATACCAATTAATCAGCCTCTCAGAAAATATGACTACGCAAACGAGACGACAACAAAAACACCACCTAGGCATTCCTCATTGCGTGGAAACTTTATGCAACAATTCTTACAAAATTCTAGTCCTTCTATTAACCAACCCTACAACTACAAAATAGAACTAGACTGTGTCTCGGTTGAAAGCGGAGTATATGAAACACTGCAACCATGGCAGTGTAGGACCAATGTTCCTCATGTCGATATCTTTGTATTTTGATGATTACAAACCACATGATATCACGTGTGCTCTCTCTAAATGCTACAGCTAATTCGTCAAGAATACATCAAATAGTAGTTGTCGAAGACTACCAAGATCAAGCTCGGAGAACGACGATAAATTTCATATGTAATGCAATAGTTTGATCTTAGGTGTGTAGGGTAACCTCTCGATCAATCTCAGAGCTAAAATTCTCTAAGTTGCAAAGTTTTCAAAATCACATTGATCTCGTATTTGATTTTGACAAAATATTTTTTGAAGGGTTTCAATAAGTTTTGAATGATTTATAAATATTTGATCTTATACTAAAGTGTCTTTGATTCAATGAAATAGTTCCAAGTGTCAAAAGAATGAGTTTTTAAAAAAACAAGAACCTATAGCGCGTTATCATTGATGATAGCCCGCTATCCATACAATTGCCAAATTTTTCAGAAGGCAATAGCACGTTATTATTGATGATAGCACATTGTCATGTCGATTGCCAAAATTTTGATTTTTTGAAAAAATAGGCAATAAAGCTCTATCATTGATGATAACACGCTATCAATGAGTTCTGAAAATCAAGAACTCTCAATTTTCAGCATATCAAGCATCAATAGCCCGCTATAAGCCAATATCGGGCATCATGCACAGGCCGATAGCGCCACATAGACCATGATAGCGCGCCATCATCACCTGAGACAAAATTTTGTCATTTTCTAACAAAAAAATGTGAATGTTTCCACTTGCTCGAGTTTTCTATTTTTCACACTTTTGTTAGGTTATCCCAATTGAAATATTCTCCACTAACACCTAGATGATTCCTATTGTCTAGCATGCTCTTACACATCTTACATCAAACAATTGTTTAATCAAATCATCACATTCTCTGTTTATAAAATAACAAGTGCTCATTTTTCAATTACACAAGATACTGATTTTCTAACAAGAACTCACACAATTTTTGCAAGTTAGTCTAAGCTTTTCAAATTCTTGAGAGGAAAGTCGTGATTCTTGCATTGAACAAACAAGTTTTTGAATTGATTCAAATCTGCAAACTGTTTTGAAGATAACCTCACTGTTTAACAAGTTCTTCATTTTGAATCTATGTGCTAAGATTTCCAGAGGCTATCCATTGTTATAATTCTAAGTATATGAAGTGTTATTGGTAAGAGAACATCTTCAAAAGTTGTATTTGTATTCCAGCAAGTGTTGTAAGTGATTGAGGTCACAAGTGAGAAAGAGTGGAGTGTATAGGCTCTTGTAAAGGTTTTCTTACACCTGTGAAGTAAGTGTTGTAACCAGTTTGATCCTCACCCTCGAGTAGGATCCACTAGTGGGTGGTTTGGAAAAATCTTGAACAGGGAGATCAAGTGTTGGACGCAGGTTGTTAGCATCAAACCACGGTAAATCTTGTGTGCTTTAATTTCTGCCATTGCACTTTACTTATTCTTTTCGATTTGTTTTTGAAAGGTGAAAAACTTGCAACTCGTCCAATTCACCTCCCTCTTGGACGTTTATCTGGAGCAACAAGTGGCATCAAAACAGGTAAAGCCATCAAAGTATCTAACAATCTTTGATAAGTTATGGCAGATCACAACTCAAAGGACAACTACTTCGGTGAAGGCCAATCCTCTCATCGATTACCACTTTTTAAGGGTGATAACTACCATTACTGGGAAACAAGGATGATATTTTTTATTAGAGCCCAAGACCTTGAAATATGGGATGTTGTGATAAATGGATGTCCAGCTCCTACAAAAACAGTAGATGGTAAAGAAGTCCCTAAAGATATAGATGATTGGAGTGTGAAAGAAAAGAAGAAAGCTATCCTAAATGACCAAGTTGTAAACAATCTCTTTTGTAGTCTTTCTCCGGAAGAGTCTGATAGAGTGAGCACATGCGAAACAGCAAAAGAGATATGGAATAGACTTGAGGTAGCCCATGAGGGAATTCTATATGTCAAGAAGGCCAAAGTCCAAATGCTTGTGGAGAATATGAAACCTATAGGATGTTGGAAACCGAGACTGTTGTGGAAGCAATAGCAAAATACACCAAGAACATAAATGAGATGAAAACATTAAGAAAGACCTATGACCAAGAGGAGATCGTTAGGAAGTGTAACGCCCCAAAAGTCTTTTTATCTAGCCCATAACCCATTTGTATTTTGCCCGAACTCTGTATGTTTGCTTGATGTATATGTTTGTATATTTGATGCTTCATAATGTATATAAATGTGTGCATTATAAATTGTATATGGGTCATGTTAAACAAAAGTATGATGCATGTGTTATTATTTATGCATGGGCCTATTAAACCATGAATTGATATGAGTTATGATTGATTGAATAAAAGGATTAATGAGAATGAGAATTTGGTGTATTAAATGGATTGGACATTAAAATACATGGAAGCATGAGATTGGTTAAAGTACATGTGGTTGGTATGGGTAGTATGAGACCAACACATGTCAAATTGGTGTATGAGACCAACACATGTCAAGTTGGTGCATGAGAATGGACAAGTGTCCCATGCCCCATTTCTCTTCTCCAACACATGTTAAGTTGGTGCATGAGAGTTGACAAGTGTCCCATGCCCCACTTCTCTTCTCCAAGGAAGTCCTAGAGAGTGAGATGAGTGGAGGGAAAAAAAAGGAAGAGAAAGGAAAGAAGAAGAGAAAGAGAGAGGAAGTTGCTTGGAGGGAAGTCTCAGCAACGGTTTCATCAAAGAGTTGGATCTTGGTGATATATGGTCTAATTGAGGTCAAACTTTGTCAGCCAGTTCGTATCTTATTGTTATTCATTCTGGTCGGTAGAGATCTAGATTGGAGTTTTCTTTTGAGAAATATAACCTCCTATACAAAGCTAGTAGGAAAGTCAGGATTTGTCACACAGTTTAGATCAAACTAATAGATCTCCTAAATCTACCGTTTATGGATATGATATTTCAGAAGATGGTTCAAAACTGATCTTTTTGCATTATGAACGCTTAAGATGCTGATGGGTCTAGTATTTTGTGTGATATAGTCATCTGAGTTCAAGTATTTGCAGCAAGAAAGGAAAAATCGTCTAATTGGAGATACATTCATCAAAGATGCTTATCACTTCAGTCCACCGTTGGATTGAGCTTAGTTTTGGACAGAAGGTTCATCTTTTAATATAATTCAATCTGTACAGTTGATTTTGTGATTAAACATTTCTGTTGGCAGCTTGATACATCCGAACAAAACATTAAATGAAAAATTGGTGGGGTTGTTTGTATTAGACCTAAATCTAAAATAAGAACTTAGACCTTTCCAAATAGCTTGCATGTCAACTATGTTGACTAAATGGGCATTGTTGATGAATCCTTGTTGCTAAATCAATGATTATCATGGCTGAACATAGTGACCTAGTGTAAATCGACAATATGGCCTAAGTATGGAAATTTCCATATTTTGGGGCTTTTGATGCTCTTGACCAATCTTGAAATTGATGCAATTTATGTCTAATTGAGTATGATTAGAGTTTTCTAAGCTATTTAATTGATAGAAATGACCATGTCATGGGTTAGGCCAATGTATGATCAATTTCCCCAAATGTGAAATATTTGTGCCTAAGGAATTGAAAGTCAGTATTTTAGATTAATTGAATGGTTTATGAATGGGAACTATGCATTAGAGGCCTAAGTCATGTGATTTGAGTTGTATGATGGGATTAGATGGGATTTAGGCCTATTGTCTATATGTGGACTGATTTAGGGTTGATGTGTAATGTCTATGTGGTTGAGCATAGGAAATTGATGTATGTATGGGTATTGGTGAATATTTGTTGACCTTGATTTTGGTTAGTTCAGTTTGGTTTCCATGTGTGGTTAGATACTCTCGCGAGGCTTGGTTATGAGTAGACTTCATTTATGATTATATCTTTTATGTTATCATATCACTTATATATATTATATGTTGAAAGCATGAATGTGTTCTAATGTTTTGAATGATGCATTGATTTGAGAAAACCTTATGACTTTGGTTGGGCCCATCTATCTGCTAATAGGGAGACTTAACTTTGTCATAGGAGGATTTTAGAAAGGAAATATTTGGGGATGAGAACGGTACGGTGAAATAGACGTGCTATAGTAACCCCAATGCATGTGGAATGTGGATCCAGAACGAAAGGCTTTTACTTGCATCGAACTTATTATAAATGTTTGATATCTATATGTTATGAGCTTTTAATCATGTTACACATTGACATGCATACATGATGTTTATTGATGAATATTGATGGCATATTTGAATTCTATTCACTGGGCACCGTAGGCTCATCCTCATTTTTCTCTTTTAGGTCCTTCTGTTTTGAATAAGGGTAAGGGAGTAGTCATCTTTTGAGGGCCTTGCCGTCGAGGGAGTTTAAGGCCTCGATGTGAGTTAGGAGGCATTTTAATTGAACTTTATTTTAATTATGATGTATTATATTTTGGACTATGTAATTATAACACTTACCACATTGTAGTATGGGTGAGTTGGGACTTGTTAGATAAACCATGTGGACATATGACGGTGTTTTTGTACCCATGGTTTGGACCTATATGTGTATGTCCATCTTGATGGACTGTTGGGACTATGGTTTTATTTATGGATCATTTTATGGATTATCTTTTGTCTTGATGATTTGGATGAATGGTAGAATTGCACGGGTTTTGTATAAGGCTCGTAGGGTCTCAATCGCTTCACGCGGGTTGAGGGTGGTTGGAGATGCCTACGCAAGGTGTCCCGCCCCGGCATTCCGCACGCCGTTCTGAGGGGGATGGTGGTCCGGGGTGCGAGGTCGCCACAGAAAGTTTCTGAGAGGGTTACCTAAGATATGGGAACCCAAAGCCAAAACCATAGAGGAAGCCATGAATTTGGCTGAATACACCTTCGATGAACTTTGTGGATAGTGATGGTTCATGAAATAAAACTTAAACAAAAACAATCCCTACCTATAGTAGAAGAGAAAAAGAAGAATGAGCTAGCAACTAATGTTGGAACCGACTCATATGAGTCAAGTGAGAGTGAGTCCACCGATGATGAAGTAGCCATGTTATCAAGAAAACTAAACCTCCTCATAAAAAAGAAGGAATGGCTAGCTCAAAGTTTCACAAAAGAAAAAAGTTTGGTGCCGAACCTAGTGAGTTAATATGTTTTGGGTGCAATAAACCTGGAGATATTAATAATGAATGTCCTAACAAAATGAGACATAGCTTCAACACAAAAAGAAAGGAAAAAAGGTGCTCAAAGCCACTTGGGATGACTCAAGCTCAAGTGAGGAGGATTTCGGATCTGAAGGAAAAAAAAATGGTGATTTGCCTCATGGCAAACACAGAGGTAAAATGCAAACCCCAAACTGATTATGGTGATTTTTTTTATTCTAATGATACTGATTTTACTAGGTTTTGTTTTGAAAAGGAAGTAAAAAAAAATACAAAACTGAAAAAGAAGTTAGTGCAAGCCCTTGAAGAGATTGAATCTACACAAGGAGTTATATAGACCATGACCTTAGAAAAGGAGAAGTTGACCAAAGATAATAAGACACTAAAACAGAGTGTTGATGACATGTCTAACATAGTGACGAAGTTCACAAATGGCCAAAAAATGTATGACATGATGCTAGGCACACAAAGATGTGTCTTTGACAAAGCCAGTTTTGGATATAACAAAAAGTCAAAACAGAAAAGTTACACCAACTTGCTGATCAAAAGACCATCATGTTATCATTGTAATAGGCAAGGTCACACCATACTTAGATGCCCATATAAGAGAAGTAAGAAAGGTAGACTTGCATTGCTAGAAAAGACCATTTTGAATGAAGCTAACTTTGAAGGACCCAATGCAACTTGGGTACCAAACATTGTCAAACATCCTAATGGTTTATGATGTTAGCTTTGAATCAAATAGATACATTGTCAAACATGCTAATGGTTTAATTGCATTCGTAGCACATAGACATAAAAATGTATACTTTACTTTGCTTAATGATATTAGCGATCAAAAGTTGACTTGTTTGAGTGTTGTTATGAATGATGATGCATGGTTATGGCAAAGAAGATTAGCACATGTTAGCATGGATATTATCTAGACTTGCCAAAAATGAGCTTACAAAAGGCATTCCCAAAGGAGTGTACTTAAAAGATAAAGTGTGTGAAACTTGTCAACTTGGCAAGCATACCAAAGCATCCTTTAAGAGTAAAAAGATTATATCTACAAATAAAGCTCTTGAAATGATACACATGGATCTATTTGGACTAACACGAACACAAAGCTTAGGTGAAAAATAATGTGTTTGTGATTGTCGATGATTATTCTCGCTATACATGGTATTCTTTCTTGCTCACAAACATGAAGTGTGTGATATATTTATGAAGTACTATTATAGAGTAGAAAATGAGAAAGGATATAAAATCACGATCATTAGAAGTGGTAGAGGTAGAGAATTTGTAAAATAGAATCTTGAGGATTTTTGTAATCAACAAGGATACACTCATCACTTATCAGCCCCTAGAACTCCTCAACAAACTGGGGTAGTTGAAAGAAAGAATAGAACACTTCAAGAGATGTGTAGAACTATGCTTTGTGAATACAACACAGCTACACACTTTTGGGCTGAAACAATTAGTACCGCATGCTATGTAATGAATCGAACCTTAATTAGAAAAAGCATGAGAAAGACTCTATATGAAATATGGAAAGATAGAGTGCCTAATATTGGACACTTTAAAGTGTTTGGATGCAAATGTTACATCTTGAACACTAAGGAAGATTTAGATAAGTTTGATCCAAAATCTGACATAGGCATTTTTCTAGGATATTCATCTCATAGCAAAGCTTATAGAGTATACAACAAGTCATACAAGGTATTAGAGGAGTCAATCCATGTGAAGTTTGATGAAAGTGATCCAAGGCTAAAAATATGTGAAAAACTGAACTTAGACAATGATGATGATGATGATATGATCCACAAGAACACCATGAACCTAGAAGAAGACAACCAAGAGACACTAGTCCCTAAGAATTCCAGACTACTTATAGATCATCCCAAAGATCAGATTTTAGGTGATCCCTCTAAGGGAGTGTCCACTAGAGCTGCATTGAACAAAGATCAAGGACATGTAGCCTTTGTATCCCAAATAGAACCCTCTAAGGTTGAAGATGCTATAAATGATGAAAACTAGACTCTTGCTATGCAAGAAGAGTTGGGAAACTTCGCTAGAAACAATGTCTAGAAGTTAGTACCTAGACCATCTCACCAATCAGTTACTGGAACTAAATGGGTCTTTAGAAATAAGAAGGATTAAAAAAGAGTGATTGTGAGAAATAAGGCTAGATTAGTTGCCCAAGGATACAATCAAGAAGAAGAAATTGATTTTGAAGAAGCCTTTGCACCTGTAGCAAGACTAGAAGCAATTAGAATGTTACTAGCTTATGCTTGCCATAAAAATTTTCCACTATACCAAATAGATGTGAAAAGTGCCTTTTTAAACGGGTATATCAATGAAGAAGTATATTTAGAACAACCTCCAAGCTTTGAAAACTTCAAAACCCAGATCATGTGTTTAGGCTAAACAAGGCTTTATATGGTTTAAAACAAGCTCCTAAAGCCTGGTACGATAGATTAAGCACATTCCTTCTTGAGCACAAATTTCTTAAGGGAAAATTAGACCCAACCTTGTTCATTAAGCACAAAGATTATAATATGTTGCTTGTGCAAATATATGTTGATGATATTATCTTTGGTGCCTCAAACAATCATCTTTGCAAAGAATTTTCTAAACTTATGCAAGATGAATTTGAGATGAGTATGATGGGTGAATTTACATACTTTCTAGGCCTGCAAATCAAGCAATTACCAAACGGTACATTCTTGAGACAAAACAAGTATGCTAAGGACATGATAAAGAAATTCAAGTTTGGAAACTTGAAAACAATTGAAACCCTATGCAACTCAGCTGTAAAAATGGACAAAGATGAAAAGGGAAAACCTATAGACACTAAGCTTTATAGAAGCATTATTGGTAGCTTGTTGTATTTAACAGCAAGTAAACCGAACATCATGTTCAGTGTTTGTCTCTGCGTAAGATTTCAGTCCAGTCCTAGAGAATCACATTTAAAATGTGTTAAAAAAATTAGATATATTAGTGGGACTGCTGATCTTGGAATTTGGTATTCAAAAGATACTTCCTTTGAGCTTAGGAGCTTTGTAGACTCCAATTATGCGGGTAGTCTAATTGACAAGAAAAGTACCTCAGGATTTTGTCACTTTATGGGAAATTCATTAATTTCTTGGTTTAGCAAGAAACAAAATTCAGTGGCATTATCCATAGCTGAAGTGTAATATGTTGCAGCCGGTAGATGTTGTGCTCAAATCTTATATATGAAACAACAACTTGAGGACTACCAAATTGACATTAAGTGTGCAAAAATATTTTTTGATAACACAAGTGCTCTAAATACTTCGAAAAATTCAGTATTACACTCAAGAACCAAACACATTAAAATTAGACATCATTTTCTTAGAGATTATGTGCAAAGAGGAGATGTAAAATTGACCCATGTTGGCACAAAGGATCAAATTGCTGAAACTTTTACTAAGGCATTACCCAAGGATCAATTTATACACATTCGTCGGGAATTAGGTATGTTTAGCGAATCAAATGCATCAAATTTTTGACTTGGAGTATTTGATCATGTTTAGAATGTCGTTTAATCATAAAAATGATGAAATTATGGAATAATTTTCACTTATTGAAGCAATAGCAAGCTAAAATAGTTATAGCTTGCTCACAGTATTGTCAGGAAACAAGCCATAGCGCGTTATCATCCGTTATAGAGCACTATCATAGTTCTTAACACCTATCATTTCTGGACGAAGCTATAGCGCGCTATCAACACTATTTACACAGTGCGTATATAAGTCGGGCATGAGATTTCTTTCTTCATTTCAACAACAAACAACACGCTAACGAGAGCCCTAAACACGCTACCGATGGCCCCCCCAATCCTATTCTTACTCAAGTCTTCATCGTTTTTCATCATTATTGGCTCAAATCGACCCAAAATCACAATAAAACTTCTCTCCAACTCTTTTGATTTCGCTTTGATTCATCATTTTCCATCATTTGATCCGCTCTTCAAATACAGCCACTGTTCATGGCGCCCAAGAGAAAACCACCTAGAATAACAAATCTCAGTGTTCCATCACCCAAACCGGATTCGAAAAGCCATGTTAAGACACAACACGACCATCCCACACATCCTCGATCATCCATTCCTCGCACACCATCGTCAGTCGATGTTTACGAGGAAATTAGTGCACGTTACATCTCTTGCACTGTAACTAACAATGCTTGGATTGATCTTGACTTCTTCCAACGGTGTAGGATTCTTGTCGAAGAGTATCTTGCACACCAAGGGTGGATTTCATTTGTCACCTATAAAAACAAATGGTACCCAACTCTCATTCGCATCCTATTCACAACTCTTAAAATGAAATATGTCGATGGATGTGTGTATGAGACTATTGTTCTAGGGAGAGACTTTGGAATCACTCCTGAATTGTTTGCGGGCCATTTCAATATTCCCAATGAGGGTCGGCTAATTGCTTCTGAAGAAAATGGGATAGTTCACTTCCCAAACTATGATTCACTTGTTGCTCTTAATTTGTTGTCTTCAAAACATTATGATGCAGTCCCCAAAACACTTAAGAATTCAGACCTTGATTTCATTCCTCACATCCTCCAAAACATAATCGCTAGGTTTTTTCAGCCTAAAGAGGGAAGTAGGACCAATGTGAGTGTTTTTGATCTATTTCTGACATGGTGTCTGTCACGACGCCCCTGACGTAGGCTGACGTCATGACCGGCACAGCGTACTATACACTGTACATCCTCATATACAGTATATAATACACTGTCAGCCTTCACGTACTCTCACAATCCTTCCCAAATTGTACAGAATTTTTTTTTTCCATACCACAAATCAAATCAAATCAAATATATATATAGATGATCATTCCACTCACATTCATTCCAGTCATTCCACAAATTAAATTCTCACCTGATAAATATCTATGATCATCTCATTTCCTCATCTAATATTACCACACAACCCATCTAGGTGATATTACATATATATCGTGTGTGATAATTATACATATCAAAATAACATAAAGATAATCTATTTCCTCCAAGCATACATACACCTACCAGACAAGTTCCTTTTCCTTTCGAGTCAATACCTAAAATATTGGAGGAAATAGGGTGAGCAAACAATAGCTCAGTGAATATAGTTCTTGAGATGGCAATTATATACATTTAGAGACATATGACATTTAAAATCATTTCAAACACTTATTAAACACATGCATCATTCAACGAATATATTATACATGTCAACAACATAAATTTCATGATTTTCAATAATACAATGCACAATCTCCCTCCTCCGCAAGGCAAGAGAGCGGGTTTAACCCTTGTATGGCCGTTACAAGGTAGCCACAACCTCTCATTGCCCCAATTCACAGTCATTTCAAGGATCCCAACCCTTGTTAGGTCAGACCTACTGACAATGAGGACTCGCAAAACCTCATCTGGGTCTAATTCCTAACGAAATGACAATGAGGAATCGCAAAGCCTCATCATTACAAACTCCAATTGCTAAAAACAGTTTGCATGATCCATAAAACTCAATGCATTATATATATAAATATAACATGCATACAATCAAACATTTTATACGCGTACAATGCCATACAAGAACCAAATCAAGAAAACTATACTCACTGTACAACACGTTCCACTTAAACTCAATCATCGTCGCTTTCGAGTCCAGCTCCAAGTTAAATCAAACTAATTTAACCTGTCACAATCACTTCATAATTCAATTTCATGTCTTCATATTTATATTTCTTAACTCACTTCAAATCACGAATAATAAATCCATTTAGGACTCATAAGCAGTTTACTCGTTTCTGTGATCAATCTAGATATTTCCACAAGAAAGAACAGTGAAAATAGATTTCCAATCATATTTTCACGACACCATATACTTAGTTACTAAAACTATCAAATCATATCTAAATATCATGTTCTAACGTCCGGAATTCAGTTCTTTACGATTCTATGATCTCAAACCGGGGTGTCATTGGGTTCACATCACTTTGCACAGTACTATTCACATCACTGGTCATTATTCACTGTGCACTGTGCACTATTCACTGTGCACTGTGAACTATTTACTG
The DNA here is from genome assembly GCA_035771175.1 of Paratinospora sagittata. NCBI lineage: Eukaryota > Viridiplantae > Streptophyta > Magnoliopsida > Ranunculales > Menispermaceae > Paratinospora > Paratinospora sagittata. Next base: position 12,752,824 of record CM069609.1, on the reverse strand, counting down.
TGCACTATTTACTGTGCACTATTTAAGTCACTATTCACTATTTACTATTCACTATTTATTTTTACTATTCATTTTTACTATTCACTATTCACTATTCACTATTCACTATTCACTATTTACTATTACTATTCATCCGAAGATGTAAATTGTATTAAAATTGTCAAATGGTCTCCAAAAATCATAAAATTGAATCTAACCACAGATTCGGAGTCCCGACAGTCCAGGGAGTGTTTTTCTACCTTCCTAGCGGATTTTAATTCACGTTGGGGTCAAAACCCCAATTTGTCAAAACGCCGTAAAACGGCTCCTACAGTCAAAATTACTCCGCTAGAAAGTTTACGTCTAGCTTAGATAGTAATTTCACGAAGAAAGGGAGTAAAAATCACTTACCTCAGGTCCGAATTTCGTGCGAATCGCCCGTTCTCCCTTTTTTTTTTCCTTCCCTGTCGTCTGTTCTTCTTTCTCCCCTTTCTACGTTCATTCTTCATTCTGTTCTCTTTCTTCTTCTTCTTCTTTTTTTCATTTCATTCAACAACTCTTTTTGTCATTATTCTTTTGTTTCTTTTTTTTTATTTAACGGTGGAGAGAGCTTAGAAATGAGTGGTGTTAAATAGATATAAAACATATGATCCTATGCTCCTCACGCTTCATAGCTAACTAACCCACCCCATAAATTTTTCATTTTAATTCAACTCAATTCATCTATTGCATTAATCAACCCATTCAACTAATAAAACTTATATTATTTATTTAATAATTTTATTTATTTGCTCATACTCCTTAAATATAGCATGTATTTTTATACACGCAGATATTTAGCTTCTACGTATAAAATATGTGTATTATACATCTCGATATACGCGTACTTCAACGTATGTATTTCATTAAAATTTACGGGGTGTTACAGTGTCTGTACACGAAAACACATGTCATTCTCCCATTTGCTATTATGGATTACATGGATTCTGTCAAGAGTACAAAAAGGAATCTTCCATTTCCGATGCACCTTACCCGTTTCTTTAAGAGCACTGATATCAATTTGAAAAACGGGATGTTAAGCAGTTGCATCACAATAATTGCATCGGATCTTCGACACTTAAGCATATGGACTACTGGTATTATTAGCCAAAGAGAAGATGGATAGGTAGAGATTTGTTTCCTACGGACACCGAGCTTAAATCTTTCTTCTCGACCAAGAAAGGTGATCCTCCACCTCTTGATTCGGAGGTCACCATGTCAGATGCCAGAGCACCGGATGCGCCTGAAGTTCCAGGCCCTTGTTCGTGATATACTACAAGTGTACAGTGTCAACGATGTAGTAATAATTCGATTAGATCGGGTATCGTCGGCAAGAAATTGTTAATCTATCAATTACTGTTTCACAGATTTTGAACTTTATTTAGACAATCAAATGGAGATATTAAACGGATTAAAATGCTGGAAATTAAATGGAATTAAAGCAATTGGAAGTAAAGAAAATTCAATAAGGGAATAGATCTAGAGATTTAATTTCACTTAGTTTGCAAATCAAGACTAATTGGGGTTATTCATCATTAAATTTATCTCCAAGTTTATAAATCAAATCCAATGTTTATCAATCCCCTCTCTCGAGTGTCGGATCGAAACCTAAAAGTGGGGTTGACTCTCGACCTCTCGATAAAGACCCAATCCCCAATTATGCATTAAGTTTTAGGGATTTCTCAATAATGTCACAAGATCCTATAAACCTCTCGATTCTCTAACAATCTCATGTCATAATTCTCATTTTCCAACCTAAAGAACTCTCTCTCAAGTGCCACCCCTTAGATCTAGGTTCAATCAATTTATGGCCAGTAAATCAAAAGCATTAAACATATAGAATCATGAATAAACTTGAGAAATTTCATTAATAATGAATAAAATCCACAATCAATCCATCAAAAGCAAACTAAGATCCATTTAATCTCTAGAGAATATAATTAGTTCATGGACATGATTACAAGAGAGAAATTGAAAGGCAAAATCATCAAGATAAATTGTAAATGGAAAAAAAGTGAGGAAACCCCATTCTCCTTCAACTATTTCTCTGCAACTCTCATTCTTTTTCAACCTCTACTCTTTTTTTCCCTTCTCTCCTTCTTCAACTACTCTAATCTATTCTAAAACTAGTAAAATGTAAGATCCTCTTCTAATTAAAACCCTAAAGTGAGCTTATATACATCATTTGTTCAAAAAGACCAAAAAGGACCATAAATGCCAAAAATGGACAAAACTGCGCATTAGCGCTGCGATGGGCGTCGCCGCGCTAATGCAAAACCCACATAAATTATTCGAGGCGTCGTGGCACTACGCTAAAATTCAATTTTTTTCTCTTCTCGGTGCCACTAAAATCCTATTTTTTTGCTCTTCTGGGCGTCGCATTTCTTTTTTCTGCAGCTTCGTGCTTCTTGGGCCTTCTTTCTCCACTTTTTCATCACTTCATGCACTCAATTTTTCCAGAATCTTGGCCTCATTTTTGGCTTCATTTGCACCTCCTTTAAGTTCCTTGTTCACCTACAAAACACACAAATAAGTGATATACACTAATCAAATCATCAACAACTATAAGCAAGTATGTATGTATCAACATGTATCAAGCAAGTATGTTTGTATTAACATGTATCAACCATCGCTTATTCATGAAGAAAAACATCTAAAACCCTAAGTTAACACCTAAATGAGCCTAAAACCTCTAAGCATGCATTTCATGCACAAATACCAAAAGGCTAAGCGAATGCACCTAAAAATCTATCAAAGTGACATGCAAAACACTAACCAAAAATCAACTTATCAGCCCTCATGATTAGGAGGTGTCTTCTGCCCCTCCTACTGATATTCTTGGTCCGAGCATTAGTTCCCATCCCTTTTCGGTATATCATGGATATTCGGCAGGCGATAGATCTCCTCCACCACTTCCTTCACATGCCGAGACTCCAGCTCCTCCTCCTCTAGTGCCGACTCCAACCATTCCTTCTACCTTTGAGCCATCATCTTCAGACCCTACACAGCTCCTCCAGCAGGTTCAGGCTATGCAGAGGAGTCAGGCCACTATGTTCTCTGAGATTAGAGAGTCACTGAGAGTCATGCAGTCGAGAATGGACACGTAAGAGCAGATCCTACGCGAGATTAGAGACAAAGAGTCGGCTAGACCTTCATCAGAGATCCCTCCATGGTTTCAGGATCTGAAGCAGACTATTTGAGCCACTCTTGGTAGTGGAGTACAGCATCTTCAGTCGTTTGATAGGAAGATGCAGACTATGGCCACTGTACTTCTTACCGCTACAGGAGCCATGCAAACGACATCTACTCAAGTGAATACTGAAGTAGATTATCTTCAAAGGATAAAAATTTTTCTTGCTAGTCAAGCTCCTTCTCAATCGGTCCCTCCTTCAGCTCCTTCACAGCTATCATGGGTATCCACACCTCCGCACCTTCGGCACATGCATGATTCCTTTTCGAGTGCACGCAATCCGAGTTCACCTACTCAGTCTACTGCTGACACTATTCAAGATCTCAGTCAAGATCAACCTCCTCATTCTTAGTGCCCCTCTCTTTGTGATTTCAAAAGGGGGAGAAGATATTGTGTATGGGAAAAAGATAAAGATAGGAGTGCATATAGGTAACGGGAGAGATATGTGTACTTTGATAGGGGGCGTACATGATTTTGTTTGTTTGTGCATTATCTTTCTGATACGTGTACTTTTGATTGATGTTTTGTTACTTGTGATTATATATATGATGTGATCATGGATATCTATGGTGTGATATGGTACGAATGTGTTGATGAATTTGCTTGTGTTGATTTGTTGTGAATATTCATTTTTTTGAAACAAAATGCTGCCAAAATTTTTCAAAAATCATATATACTAAGATTGCTTCTTAATGCCAATATCAAGTGTTTGAAATCATCAAAAAGGGAGAGATTGTAGGACCAATGCTACTCATGTCGGTATCTCAGTATTTTGATGATTGCAAATGACATGATATCACTTGTACTGTCTCTCTAAATGCTACAGCTAATTCGTCAAGAACACATCAAATAATAGTTGTCGAAGACTACCAACATCAAGCTCGAAGAACGATGACAAATTTCATATGTAATGCATTAGTTTGATCTTAGGTGTGTAGGGTAACCTCTCAATCAATCTCAACACTAAAATTCTCTAAGTTGCAAGGTTTTCAAAATCACATCGATCTCGTATTTGATTTTGAAAATATATTTTTCAAAGGGTTTCAATCAGTTTTAAATGATTTAAAAGTATTTGATCTTATACAAAAGTGTCTTTGATTCAATGAAATAGTTCCAAGTGTCAAAAAAATGAGTTTTTAAAGAAACAGGAACCTATAGGGCGTTATCATTGATGATAGCCCACTATCCATCTTGTGACGCCCCGAAAATTATTTCATCTAGTCCATAATCCAATTGCATTTTGCCCAAACTCTATGTGTTGCCTTGATATGTTTGTTGTTTGTTTGATGGTTGTTTAATGTTTGTATATTTGATGCTTGATAATGTATATAAATATGTGAATCAAAAATTGTATATGGGTCATGTTAAATTAAAGTATAATGCATATGTTATTATTTATGCATGGGCCCATTAAACCATGAATTGATATGTGTTAGGATTGATTGAATAAAAGGATAAATGAAAATGAAAATTTGGTGTATTAAATGGATTGGACATTTAAAATACATGGGAGCATGAGATTGGTTAAAGTACATGTGGTTGGTATGGGTAGTATGAGACCAACACATGTCAAGTTGGTGCATGAGAATGGACAAGTGTCCCATGCCCCATTTCTTTTCTCCAACACATGTCAAGTTGGTGCATGAGACCAACACATGTCAAGTTGGTGCATGAAAATGGACAAGTATCTCATGCCCCATTTCTCTTCTCCAACACATGTCAAGTTGGTGCATGAGACCAACACATGTCAAGTTGGTGCATGAGAATGGACAAGTGTTCCATGCCCCATTTCTCTTCTCCAATACATGTCAAGTTGGTGCATGAAAATGGACAAGTGTCCCATGCCCCATTTCTCCCCTCCAACACATGTCAAGGTTGGTGCATGAGAGTGGACAAGTGTCCCATGCCCTACTTCTCTTCCCCAAGGAAGTCTTAGAGGGTGAGATGAGTAGAGAGAAAGGAAAAAAGAAGAGAAAGGAAAGAAGAAGAGAAAGAAAGAGGGAGTTGCTTTGAGGAAAATCTCTGCAATGTTTTCATCAAAGAGCTGGATCTTGAGGATATATGGTCCAATTGAGCTCAAACTTTGTCAGCACGTTCGTAGCTTATGGTTCTTCATTCAGGTCGGTGGAGATCTTGATTAGAGTGTTCGTGCAGTTTCGATCAAACTAATAGATCTCCTAAATCTACCGTTGGATGGATATGATAATTTGGTATGTGGTTTCAAACTGATATATATACATTATGAACGGTGAAGATGTTTATAGCTTAAGTATGTTGTGTGATATAGTCATCTGAGTTTGAGTATTTTGAGCAGGAAAGGAGAAATTATCTGATTAGAGACTTGTTCATCAAAGAGGCCTATCTTTTCGGTCCACCGTTTGATTGAGCTGATTTTTGGACAGAAGGTTTAGTTCTTAACATAATTCAATCTGTATGGTTGATTTTGTGATTAAATATTTCTGTTGGTAGATTGATACATCTGAACAGAATATTAAATGAAGAATTGGTAGGGTTGCTTGTATTAGACCTAAATTTAGAATATGAACTTAGACCTTTCCAAATAGTTTGCATGTCAACTATGTTGACCTAGTTGCCATTGTTGATGAACCCATGATGCAAAATCAGTGATATACATGGCTGAACATGGTGACCTAGTGTAAATCGGCAATATGGCCTAAGTATGGAAAATTTCATATTTTAGGGCTTTTGATGTTTTTGGCCTAGAATCATTGAATTGATGCAACTTATGTTTAATTAAGCATGATTAGGGTTGATTATGCTACTGATTTGATGGTTGTGACTATATCATGGGTTATGCCTACTTGTGATCAAATGGCCCAATTTGAGCATGTTTATGCCTAAGGAATTGAAAATCAGTATTTTTGAATAATAGAATGGTTTATGAATGAGAACTATGCATTAGAAGTCCTAAGTTGTGTGATTTGAGTTGAATGGTGAGATTAGATGGGATTTAGGCCTATTGTCTATATGTGGGCTGATTTAGGGTTGATGTGTAATGTCTATGTGGTTGAGCATAGGAAATTGATGTATGTATGGGTATTGGTGAATATTTCTTGACCTTGATTTTGGTTGGTTCAGTTTGGTTTCCATGTGTGGTTAGATACTCTCGCAAGGCTTGGTTATGAGTAGACTTCATTTATGATTATATCTTTTATGTTATCATATCACTTATATATATTATATGTTGAAAGCATGAATGTGTTCTAATGTTTTGAATGATGCATTGATTTGAGAAAACCTTATGACTTTGGTTGGGCCCATCTATCTGCTAATAGGCAGACTTAACTTTGTCATAGGAGGATTTTAGAAAGGAAATATTTGGGGATGAGAACGGTACGGTGAAATAGACGTGCACTAGTAACCCCAAATAAACATGATTGGGGTCAACGGTACGGTGAAATAGACGTGCAATAGTAACCCCAATGTATGTGGAATGTGGATCCAAATTGATAAGCTTTTACTTGCATCGAACTTATAATAAATGCTTGATATCTATATGTTATGAGCTTTTAATCATGCTACACATTAACATGCATACATGATATTTATTGATGAGTATTGATAGCATATTTGAATTCTATTCACTGGGCACCGTTGGCTCACCCTCATTTTCCTCTTTCAGGTCCTTCTGTCCCGATTAAGGGCAAAAGAGTAGTCATATCTTGAGGGCCTTGCCTGCGAGAGAATCCAAGGCCTCGATGTGAGTTGAGAGACATTTTGATTGAACTGTGTTTTAAATTATGATATATTATATTTTGGACTATGTAATTATAACACTTACCACATTGTAGTATGGGTGAGTTGAGACTTGTTAGATAGACCATGTGGGCATATGAGGGTTTTTTTTTTGTAAACATAGTTTTGGACTTTATGTGTATGTCAATCTTGATGGACTGTAGGGATTGTGGTTTTATTTATGGTTCATTTTTATGGATTATCTCTTGTCTTGGATGATTAATACAGTGGGTAGTTTTGTTTAGTACCTTTTTATATTATGCCGTTGTTTGGGATAAGGCTCGTAGGGTCTGAACCACCGCACAGAGGTTGAGAAGTGGTTGGAGATGCCTACGCCAGGCGTCCCGCCCCAGCATTCCGCACACCATTCCTTGCGGGGTTGGTGGTCTGGGGTGCGGGGTCGCCAAATTTTTCAGAAAGCAATAATGCGCTATCATTGATAATAGCCCACTATCATGTCAGTTGCCAAAATTCTGATTTTCTGGAAAAATAGGCAATAACGCTCTATCATTGATGATAGCTCATTATCAAGCTATTGCCAAAATCTTGATTTTTTGTATAAAGGGCAATAGCGCACTATCATGGATGATAGCACGCTATCAATGAGTTCTGAAAATCAAGAACTCTCAGTTTTTAGCATATCGAGTATCAATAGCCCGCTATAGGCCAATATTTGGCATCATGCGTAGGCCGATAGCGCTCTATCATTGCCTGAGACAAAAAAAATTTCATTTTTTGACAAAAAAATGTGAATGTTTCCACTTGCTCAATTTTTCTATTCTTCACACACTTTTGTCAGGTTATCCGAACTAAAATATTCTCCACTAACACTTGGATGATTCCTATTGTCTAGCATGCTCATACACATCTTACATCAAATAATTGTTTAATCAAATCATCACATTCTCTGTTTTTATAAAACAGCAAGTGCTCATTTTTCAAATACACAAGGCCCTGATTTCAAACAAGAACTCACACGATTTTTGCAAGTTAGTCAAAGCTTTTCAAAGAGAGTTTCCAGATAGGAAAGTCGTGATTCTTGCCTTGAACAAACAAGTTTTTGTATTGAATCAAATCTATAAACTGTTTTGAAGATAACCTTACTGGTCAGCAAGTTCTTCATTTTGAATCCTGGTGCTGAGATTTCCATAGGCTATCCATTGTTATAACTGTAAGCATATGAAGCGTTCTTGGTAAGAGAACATCTTCAAAAGTTGTATTTGTATTCTTGCAAGTGTTGTAAGTGACTGAGGTCACAAGTGAGAAAGAGCAGAGAGTATAGGCTCTTCTAAAGGTTGACTTACACCTGTGAAGTAAGTGTTGTAACCGGTTTGATCCTCACTCTCGAAGTAGGATCCACTAGTGGGAGGTTTAGGAAAATCTTGATCAGGGAGACCAAGTCGTGGCGCAGGTTGTTTGCACCGAACCACGGTAAATCCTTTGTGTTTTAATTTCTACCATTGCACTTTACTTGCATTCATTTCGATTTATTTTTGAAAGGTGAAAAACCTGCAACTCGTCCAATTCAACCCCCTCTTGGACGTTTATCTGGGCCAACAGGCAGCCACCACCAGTCCAAGCAAAAGAAGTTGTGGTAGATAATACCTTGTTACTCTCGCAACAAGCTTCGGATGGGGAACCATCTGTGGGTAAGATATTTTCGTAAATATTACATTCAAAATTTTGCAGGCAACTATAGTTGCTATAAAACAAATATCGAGGGCGAAATTTTTAAGGGGGTAAGGTTGGAACATTTTCACCTGAAAAGCTAGAAAATGACAAAAGGACAAGATTGGTATTATGAAAAAGTCAAAGGATAAAAATTAAAAAAGAACATAACTGATATTAATCTAAAAGAAGTTTCTTGAGATACGAAAAAGGATATAACGGAAATTACTTTAAAAGAATCTTCTCGAGAACGTACTTGAGCAAAGGATGAGACGATAAATAAATAAAAAGTCCTAGGGCATTTTGGAAAAATGACAAAAAATTTCATCTTATAAATAGGGGGGTCATTATCAAATCTCATTCAAACTTTTCAAAGCTCTTTTAAGATTTTTGATATTTTCAGGAAAAGCTCAAAGAATTGTTGATTTACTACGTATTTCAATGTGGGGAGGAACCTATGGTTTGTGCATTCTAATCTTTTCATTAAAAGTTTATATTCATATTGTGGTTATGCACACAACTTTATTTTCACTAGTAAAATTTTATTTGGGTTGGAAGTTGGCCCTTGCAGAAGTGCTAAACGCAACTTATTTGGGGTTAAAAGTTGGCCCTTGCTGAATTGCTAAATGCAGCTGTCACACCCCACCCGGACGCACCTAAACCGGCGGAACACTCATGGACGGGGCGCGAATGCATTATCATGACAATTTCAGAGTGAGCGGAAGCACGATTAAGTACAAGTCTGATTTTATTAATTTTAGACTATATTTGTACATGAAATAGTTAAGGGAACATTCTCCCAAAATCTCCAATAAATAATACAAAGGGTACAAAATGTGGGCCCAAAACCCTGCACCCAGTCCACCCTAATCTCCTGTGAAAAATTGGATAACAACGGGGTGAGCTACATGCTCAGTAGGTAAAATAGTTCGTAAATATAACAATTAATAAAGAAAACTTCATAATCAAATATCTTAAATATACATCTGAGCATCATAATCAATCAACATGTATGCATACATGACACTGTCTCGTATTGGTTTGATGATTGTACATCGCCTGAGTTCAGGTACAGATGTCCCTCCCCAGGAGTAGTCGGGTTCTCATTGTACGTCCCTCCTCAAGAACGACGCTTTGGATTCACGTATAGATGTCCCTCCCCAGGAGTAGCCAGGTTCTCATTGTACGTCCCTCTCCAGAGAAGTATAATGAATAGCGAGCATTGCTTCTAACTATTCTATGAATCATAAACCACATACGTCCCTAGGTGGTGCTATGTATGATGCCAATGCATTAACTGGTCCGGTCTTTACTTAACATTTAGACAGGATTTAGCTATGTCTGCTGATCCTTATCAAGGAAGGTTAGGACATTTAGTATTACTGTATAAGCTGATAGCTTTCAAATAAGACCAACCAAATCAGTCTCTAGTTGAGAGGTGAGACACGAGGTCTACTTAAATACCAATCGTCAAGAGCAGCACACTGCCTCCCATTCACTATTTAAAGTTACTGAGGACAAGACTGAGTCTGGTTGAGCCAAATTGACTACTAATCCGGTGTAACAATAGTGTAATACATGACTCCAAATATACAGGCATAAGTATGACAAGTATGAACCTTATACGCAATAATGTTGTGTAAATGAATATAAACTTTAATAAATGTTATAAGATACGCAAACTTATGTTTCGTTCCCCACCTTCAGATAAAAACTCCTTTCAGAACTGGCGCCTTCCCCGGGGCAAAACCGCGTTGCACCGCACAAAGAGTCTCGGAAAGAGTCTCAAAAGACAAAAACTCAAAATGAGTGAAAAGAGAAGAAAAATCACATGGAGGAGTGATTTTGGTGTGAAAAATGAGGAGGGGGAGGGGTTCTTTATATAGAAAATTTGGCACCTGAACGTTCGAGCAGGCGCCCGAACGTTCAGGCGGTGTGCCCGAACGTCCGTGCCGTCTGCCCGAACACCCAATTTTTTTTTATTTTTTTTTGGGTGCAAACCTAGGGTATTACAGCAGCTTATTTGGGTTGGAAGCTGACCCTTGCAGGATTGCTAAATGTAGCTTATTATTTCTGATTTCATAAACATATGCATATGTGTGCAATTGTTGCTGTTATATTCTAGTTTGAATATTTATTTTAATGATTTGCCTAAAGTGTGAAAACCAGCTAGGGGACCCACTAGGCATAAAGATCACCCTTAAATTTTATCTCTATGAAATTAGTGTCAAGGAAAACGAAAAAGTGGATGAAGAAAGGATGAAAGACATGAGGAACTTATGCAACAAATAATTTATATTTGTGAATATACTCAAATAAGTCGACCGTAGCAACCTTGACCTATCTATAAAGGTTAGTGTGTTCGACACTCGTGTGTGTTAGTTTTGATTTAAATATGTAAAAATTATAGCATATATAAGAAAATGACATTTTTGTCTATAGAAAATAAGTCATATACTAAAGTGAAGTTAGTTTGGCGAATACAAAAGTTGTAACCGAAATTTCTCTTGTTGTTATTTACCATCAAATCCCCAATTAAAGGGATTTTAAAATGAGTGAATAGTCAGGGTGTGACAAATTTGATACTCTTTCACAAGTAGCTAAACTTGTCTTGGCAGTTTTAGTATATACTGTAGCTTTAGAGTCAGCTTTCAATACGGGTGAGCAGCTAGCTGATCTATATCGTTCATCATTGAACCCAAAAACAGTAGAGGCCCTCGCATGTGCGCAAAATTGGCTCCGATCTTCACCAAGTCCAATTGATATTCAACAAACAATCGATGAAATTAATGAGCAAGGCACTACATTAAGAAATGATTATATATTTATTTTTTACTCTTTTGTAAATTATCCTTTGTTATAATTGTTTAATGTGATCTATTTGTTGTCTTTGTAGATCTTTTTAGTGTGGATGAAGAGTCAATAGTCTATGACCCGTAGTTTTGATAGGATTATTGAGGTAAGTTATTTGTTTTTTATTCAATGGTTTATATTTGTTTATATATCATTTATATCATGATTGTAATTTTTTTTTCTTTTCCAACTTTCACTTGGAGGAGAGGGGGTTACTTTCATGAAATTTGAATTTTTAAATTTGCATGGAACATGTAGTTTTAAATACTATGAATTATGAAGAATTGGAAAAAATATTTTATTTACGTGAAGTATCAACTTTCAACTTTCAATTTTATATTTGTATTATCAGTAATTTAGTTTGTTTGTTGTTTTCATTAGAAGTTTATATGATTTTCATTGCAAGTTTGGAATCTGAATTAAAATTTTCAGTAGATTGTGATTATTTTTTGTTGTAATGTATTGTGATATTGTGCCAAATTTTAATGTTTGGAATTTAAATTTTTTTAATGTTGCAAAATCCAAATATTTTTGTAACGCCCCGTAAATTGGTCAATAGTATATATTGACTATTATGTATTTTAAGACGTATTTATATACGTTTGCATATGTGTATTGGTCTTAGAATAATGAAAATACAAGTATAGTAGGGTCATTTATACACTAGGATGTTGGTGGTATCATAAAATGTCCAATACTTAAAAGAATTTCAAATTTGGAACGCAAGAAGCGCGCTTCTTAGGAAAAAGCATGCTCTGGTGGTGAATTCCAGAGAGCATGAAAATTTGGTTTTCACAAGAAGCGCGCTTCCAAGGAGCATCATTTTTCAAAATTTTTTAAGAAGAGCACTCCTTTAAGGAAAAAACATGCTTCTCAGGGGAAAACAGAGACGATGCAAGTTCTACGCAGTACAGATGAGCGCTCCTAGAAAGGAGAAGGGCGCGCCTCGCAGCCAAACCTACTTCTTTTAAATGGACGGTGACGTGGTTTAACTTGTTTAAAATGTGATTTTCGCTCATTTTCAATCATTCTAAGCTGAGAAAAGAAAGGAACAAAGGGAAAGAGGAAAAAAAAACCAGGGCTTCGTGATTCCGAGGTAAGATTTGGTCCGTTTTCGATAAAAATTGTGTAGTTTTGTTCCTTGCGATAAGTTGTGTAACATGTCATTTTTATAGATTTTCAAAGGTTAGTTTGATGGATTGGGGAAACGAGATTTGAGTTGGGAAGTTTGGATTGTCGTGTGAATTTGATAGGTAAGTGATTTGTGATTTATGATTAGTGTGGATGTTATTACTTTCGAATTTGCGCAAAAGTAACGGGTTTTTTACGGAAGAAATCTCCAGCTCTACAACTGTAAGCATCTGAGGGTTTGGGAGATGGTTTCTTTGTGTTTTTGAGAGTGTTTGAACTGGAAATTTATTAGAAATTGATTGGTTATCAATTGTGCGTGATTTACAGTGAGAATTATCGGTTGAATTGGTGATTTGAGCGAGTTGTGAGCGAATAGCTTGCGTGTCGAACAAAAGGCATTGCATTGTCTGTGAGTATTTCTTGACTTTGGTATTTTATATATGGCATTATATGATAGAAATTGGGTTATAAGTCATGAATATGTATATGTATATGTATTGTTTTGAATTCATAAAAATATTTGACATTGGAGCATGTTTTAAACTTACTAAAGCAAGTTAAAACATGAGATCATTTCAAGGAAACAGTCCCGCATGAGTATTGAGTAAACTCATGGTCTGTTTGGCAATTCCTGATGGAATTGGGAATAAAACTCTAATTGAAATGATCAACATAGCAAAAATTAGGTAATAAGAGGTCTGATTGTAGACCCCTTATAAATGCATTATAAGGGGTGAGTACCCGCTCTATTACCAACAGGAGGGAGATGATTATGATTTCGTGAAATGTGCATGTTTTAGAAAAATGATTGCATTGAAATTATGTCATGAACATATATGTATTGTGAAATGCTGCATATGTGTCTTGAATAAGATTTGAATATGTTTGAATCACTTGTTTCTTTAAATGCTCATATGATGTCATAGTTACAAAATTTCACTGAGTTGTGGTTGCTCACCTTATTCTCAAACATTTCAGGTTCAGATCCCAAAGGCAAGGGAAAAGCATGAGAAGGATAGAAACTCCTTCTATTTTGATGTGTATGTATATGTTTGAGAATGTTTAATTACGAATTTGAGTTGTAATTAAATATATAACACTACTGTGGTATTTGTATCACATAAATGGGTATGAATGTTATGAGTAGTTGTATATGGAATTATATATAAGTTTTGAGGTTTATATGTGTCAATGGAAATGGAAATAAATAGATAAATTGTGATTGGCTTGTTTTGTGAGAAAATCAGGTTGTGATATTGTGAATAAATAAAGGAGACTATGTCAAAATTTTGGTAAAAAAAAAAAAAATTGACGTGATTATTTGTAATGACCCACAATTTCGTAAAATGAGACCCCAAAAAATTAAGGTGGTTAGTGAATGTGTTGTGTGCTTTTGTGATGTTTGATGCATGTTTAATAGTGTAAGTTTGATTGGGAGACCAATCGGGGGAAGAAATAGGTAAAACAAAGTGAGAAAAATGGTAAATTGGGCTTAAGAGCATGCTCCCAAAAGGAGAGGAGTGCACTCCTCTGTGCTGGAAACAAGAATAGATTTTTGGGCAAGGGAGAAGCGCGCTCCTTGCAAAAAGCGGATAATTGAGATTTTCAGGAAAGTCGTGAAAAGCGCACTCCTCATGTTAAAATCTGATTTTTTTTAAGTTGGTCAGTGGGTCAGTGTGTGCGAAATAAAACACCCAAAACACGATTCATGCGTTCATTTTCAACAAGAACGAAGGAGAGAAAAGGGGGAAAAGAAGATAAAGGGTTTTCGGATCCAAACCACGTCAAATCCGAGCCGAGGTAAGCATTTTCTTCAAATTTCTTCCATGAAATTGCTATTATGAAAGAAAGCTTTCTAACGGTTTGGAATTTGTGATAGATGATGGTTTGGATGTTTTCCAAGTTAGGGTTTTGATTCTTTTTGTTGGAAAATGGTTGGTAATGGTGAAATTAGCATTTTGTTGCCCAAATCACATAGGAATCATGAAATTCTAGGGTTTATACTCCAATTTCGTGGTTGCATAGATGAGCAACCTAAATTGACGGGTTGAATTAGTTGGAAAATGGTGAAATTAGTGTTCTAATGCCTAAATCATGCTAAGTAAATGAATTGTTAAGGTTTACACTTCAATTTGATGGTTACAAAGATGAGTAATCTAATTGGAAGTGTAGAACTAGCTGGAATAATATGAGATTTGGGATGGAAACATGTAGAAATTTGATTAGACGATGATTTCTATTGTTTCTAACATGATGTGACTTAAAATTACATTTAGATGTTAAATTAGGGAATTTTCCATGGTAAAAATGGTGGAATATTGGGGAATTTAGAATATAAATATAATAGGTTGGTTATGAGAATAAAGGGGAATGTTGAGTAATTGTATTAATGTGAAAGTGATGGTGTGTGCAGGTTTGAATAAGAGGTGTGGAGTGAATTGATAATGTTGGGAAGGTTATTCTGGTAACTTGGTTGTGAGTAGAATTTCAATCTTGTTATTCATTTATGTCATCCTATATATATTGGATTGTTTTACTCATATATGTTTTATTTGAAATTGCATGATGTGGGACATTTATGAAAACTCTTTATTTGTTATTGGTTTGGTTTATCTTGAGAAAGATGATTTTTGGATATTCTCCTAGTAGGTTGAGAATTTCCTACAAGGAAATAATCGAATATCTTATTTTAATAAACGTACTAATTATGAATTAAAGGTGTGTTTTAATATTGTCTGTTTGGTTGAATATAAGTCATCATTTATTGTTCCACTGCGTAGTTTTATGTGATCAGTATTGAGTCTATGCCTTGGGGGAGATCGGGCTAAACTTATAACAAAGTCATGGAATACTTACGTTGGACCATTGAATGGACTTTATCATTCACTGTCACTGATGAAAGTATTCAAGTTGTAACAGATGATGTGTGACCTCAAGTTGAGTAATCAACTTGAAAGTGTTTTACAATTTGGTATATATATAATATGGCCTTGGGACACTTGCCATAATACTTGAATAAAAAAGGATGATGGATTTTAAATTGCATTATTATATATGCTTTGCTTTTGATATGTATGTGAAACTGCATTCGTTTCTTGCATGACATTGAGCTTGCATACATGAATTTTAGATGAATGGATGATGACATTATTGAATTCTATTCACTGGGCACCGTTGGCTCATTCTATTCCCAATTTTTTCAGGTTCTTCAACAACAGAGAAGGGCAAGGGAATAGTTTATCAGTGAGATAGGAGTGTCTTGTCAGAAGAATGTTTTTGATGTAGGTTTGGTAATAGTATACATGTATTTTGATCTTTTGATTTGTAAATATATGTATATAACACCCCACATGTGTAACTAAGTAGTTGGTTGTAATTAATAGATGGATGTATTGGATAGATAGATACCGTTAGATGTTAACAGGGTTGAACTTTAATGGACTAAATGATGGTATATTTTGATGGATATGATATGTAAATGTTTGTTAGATGGATTATCGGGTATTTGAGATGTGTGAGAAGTCCTGTTTATAGGGGAGACTCTGCTAGAGTCTCGGTTGATTCTTAACAAGAATCTAATGGTCCTATGGGTGATAGGATGGTTAGATTTTTGTGCCGGTCAAGATGCCCTGAGAGTTTGTGAAGGGGTCCTGACATTATTAATGGAGGCTGACAGGGTATTTTGTATGTCGTTACATGACGTATATGGTATTCTGTGCTGGTCGTGACATCACTCCACGAAGTAGGTCTCGACAAAAATGTTGGTATCAAAATGTAAGGTTAGGATTAAAAGCCTTGAAAGATAAAAGCCCTATTACATTATTTTTGTATGTATGGGTATATTCTATGGGTAGCTAGATTACAAATAAATATCCTGATCATCTGATTAATGATCACTTGTATTTGTAATTTTTAGATTTGAAAGGAGAGTCGGATTTAATCATGGATCCTATTGATCAGGAAAGGATAAAAAAAAAGTAGAAGAAACATTAGCTGCCCAACAACAGCAAAATGCTCAGATCATAAAAATGATGAGAAAGATGTTGGAGGACAGGTAGAGGCCTGCAACATCACTGGTTCTAGATGTTGGAGCCAATAGTGTTGGAATACCTGCAGCTGAGCATGTTGCTGAGATCCAGACACTTAATCATGATGTTGAGAAGATCAAGGAAAAGGAAAGATATGACGAGGTGATAAGCCTTTAAATGGCGAGAACCATCTACCTTTCCTTGTAGTTTAACACTGGAAGTGACAGAGAACTGGCTTCTGAAGATGGAAGTTATTTTTTATGACATGCGGGTCTCAGATAGAGACAAAGTGAGACTCTAGGTTTGAGTTGTTTGATGAAGCCGTGAGATGGTGGAAAACTACAGAGAAAGCCCAGAGTGTTGTAGACACCTGGGCAAGATTCAAAGAACTATTCCTTGAAGCCTATGCCCCAAAGGCTGAGTGTGATAGAAGAATAGTAGAATTTATGGGATTGAAACAAGGGAACATGACTGTGAGACAGTAGGAGCATGGGTTTAATCGACTATTTGTGTTCGTACCAGAATTTGTACAGACTAACGAGCTAAGGATGAAACAGCTCAGGGATGGATTTCGGGATCCTATCAGACAGGGCTTGGCAGTGTTTGGTGTACGGATGTATGATCATGCAGTGCGACAGGCCTTAGATTTTGAGACTGTAGAGGCAACCGTAGCTACGGTAGTTGTACAGTCAGCACCTCCAATACCACCACACACTCAACAGTTCCAGAACTGTATCTACCATTCATGGCGAAGAAAATGGGTAGATGGGGTAGAAAGCAATGGACAGATGCAAAGAAGGCTAAGATGACTGAGGGAACCAGTGGAGGTGAGCCATTTATGACTCTTATGGCACCAACCCCACCATTTGCAGCACTACCACGACCATCAGTAAACACAGGAACGCTGGCAGTGGGGAGGCCTTCGAGTTAGAGTTCTTTCATGAAATTGACATGGCCTCAGCTGAAAGGTTCAGGACCGAGTTGGTTTCCAGTTTCGGGCACAGAGTTCCAGACTGCTTCTTCCATTCTAGGTCTACCACCGATTGGTTATAGATGTGGCATTAAGGGCCACAAGGTTATTTAGTGTCCTTTCCACCAGTTTTGAAGACCCTGATTATTCCAACTACTACTACACCTTTTGGCACACGAGAACCGGTAAAGGCTGTGATAAAACCATATCCTAAAGCCAGCAAAACCATGATTAAAGGTATGATCAGTATCTATGATGTGATGATGTATATATTGATTGATGTTTGATCTACTTTATCTTTTATTGTTGGTCATATGGTAGACAGATTACATTTAGCTCCTGTTAGAGCTAGTACGCCATTGATTTTGTGTACAACAACAAGAAAAAGAATTTATCCAAACATGGTCTGTCATAATTGTGTGTTAGATATGAGGGGCATGAAATGATAGTTGACCTTAGGGTGTTGGAATTTTTGGAATTTAATGCCATCCTGGGTATGGATTGGCTAGAAGTTTATCATGGCCAACTGGATTGTTTTTTCAAAAACGTGGTATTCCATATACCTGGTCAGCAATCATTCATATATAGAGGTATGGTTACATTTAAACCTCCTACTAGAGGTAGGATACTTACTAATGAGGAGATGAAAATATTGTTGGCTTAAGTGGTTTCTCACTTAGCACCCTCCCAAGAGTTTTTATGCTAACAAACAATATGTCATTTGGCGCTAATGTTTGAACTGAGTATATTTCAGCACCTTAAGTAAAGCGAAAAAGGATTACAAGCCTAATTACAAGATGAAGGAATTCAAAGCTCAATTCAAAATCAAAAGCTCTTCAAAGGATGAACAATATGATCAAGGGATTGAAGACTTCGAGAAAAGAATAAAATAGAGTTAGAGAGAGATATGTAACTTTAGAATTAGGATGTACTTTCTTTATTCTTTATTGCTCAATTGTTTTCAAATCATACATGCATAGACTTTTCACATATCTTCATATTTCAAATAATCATAATGCTTAATCTATTAGTATTTGATTTGATTGAAAATATCAAGTTTCAGTTTGGTTTAGTCGATTTGATTTTGAAGTATTTTTGTTGATTTTATCAATCACTCACAATGAATTTTTAATGATTGATTTGATTAAAAAATACCGAGTGTTTAATCATGTTTAATCGAGCTTTAAAAGTTAAAAAATATCAAAATTGTTTTAAGTATCCATTAGGACGCTGATGTATTGATCAGGACGCTAATGTTTTAGTAGCGCCCTCCTGTACTTGGTAAGTCAGGACGCTGATGACACATTAGGACGATAATAAGGTTCGAGGTTGAAAATGCTCATATCTATCAAGACTCTTACTTCTTCAATAGCACCCTCATTGATTCAACCAAATGAACTTATCAGGACGTTGATTGAATATCAGCACGTTGATCGTTTTCTAAGTTCTAAACGTTTTTAAACATATCAAGACATTGATTGATTATCAGCTCGCTCATCATTTTCTTATTTATAAGTCTTTTTAACATTACGACACTTAGGTTCCAGTAGCGCCCTTACGGTTCAAAACGTCTTAAGTAAGTCAAGACGCTTACGTTCTAGTAGTGCCCTCACTTCATAGTTCAGTAGGAAGCTCACGTAGCATGAGCGCCCTTAAGGAACAAAATGACAAATGTTGGTTTTACGCGTCAGGACACTGATTGACTATCAAGATGCTAATCCAACACTGTCATAAAGTTGTTAACTGTACACTTTTCAGTTCAAATTTTTTAGAACTTTTCGAACCTTTTTCAGAATGCTATAAAACTTTATCAGAACATTCTTTTCTCATGAATGCTCAGAAGATTCAGATGTTGTTGTCGTATTGCACAGACCGAATCAATCCTTTTTGAGAAAGAATTTATCCGTTTGTTTGAATTTTGAATTTCTAAAAACTCCAACGAAAATATTTCTGAGTATAACAGCTAGTAATTGTTCTTCATCTACGTATACACTTGTTCTAGCCATTTTACAACATAGAAAGAGCTTACGCACAGATTCAAACACATTCTCTAGTTTTTCTAGAGTTTCTAGATTTTTGTTAAGTCTTCAAATGAGAAAATGAGCTTCAATCTTTTTATAGTTATTTTCTCATTCTCAAAGATTTCGAATTTGGTGTTTGAACGAGTCAAAGGATTTCAAAGTGCATTTCACAACCGATTTTCAAAGATCATCATACAAGTTTTTTAAAGATTGCATTTGAGTAATATTGAATCTTTGAAAGGTAAAAGGTTGTAAGTGATATCTCTATCTCTCTTTCCATCATGAGCTAAATATTTAATATCTTGTGGTTGATGTATATGTGAGGTATTGTAAGTGTTCTACTTGTTTAGAACCATCTTAACCATTATAATTCAAGTTTGGTGTGTTTCAAGATTGAAACAACCTAGTCAAGTGAGTTTGACTCACTTAATGATTCCTAGGTTGGAATCATGGCTAGTTTCATCCTTTTTCTTAAAAAGGGTCAAGTGGTTCTTCCTTAACCCACGAAAAGGATCCCGACTTTTCCTTTGCCCTTGAAAAGGAACATGGATTCTTCCTTAACCCGAAAAAAGGATATGTGGTTCTTCGTTAACCTGCAAAAGGATCTCGACTTTTCCTTTGCCCTTGAAAAGGAACATGGGTTCTTCCTTAGCCCGAAAAAAGGATATGTGGTTCATCTTCAGCCCGCAAAAGGATAGGTTTGCCTTGAACCTGTAAAAGGAAATTTGTAACGGTTTGGTCCTCACCCGTAAGAGGATTTATTAGTGAAGTTTAAAAATCCTAACTAGGAGATTAAGTGGTGGAAGTAGGTGCAACCGAACTACTATAAATGCTAGTGTGTTTTACTTTATGCAGTTTACTTTATGTTCATTAGATTTATTTATGCATTGAACTCAACCTAGTCAAAGAATATCATTATGGAATTAGAAAAAATTAAAATGTCCATTACACCCAATTCACCCCCCCTTTTGGGTGTACCAACAAATATTGGTTGGTTAAAAGCCTCAGGGAGATAAGGAACAAGGTATTCAGTTGTCTGAAATTCCTGTAAGGTGATTACCCAGATGTGTTTCTTGATGATTTACTGGGTTTACCACCTAGACGAGAGATAAACTTTATTATAGTGCCTAATACAAAACCTATATCCATTCCTCCATACAAAATGACACCTAAAAAGTTACAAGAACTCAAAATACAACTAGATGAGTTGATGGAAAAAGGGTTTATTACCCCCAGCATTTCACCTTGGGGTGCACCTATTCTGTTTGTGAAAAAGAAAGACGGAAGTCTATGTCTGTGTATAGACTACCATCAACTAAATAAGGTGATAGTGAAAAATAAGTAGCCTCTCCTATGGATAGATGATCTGTTTGATCAACTGAATGAGGCCAAATTCTTTTCAAAGATCGACTTGCGATCTGGGTACCATCAATTGAGAATTCAAGAAGAGGATATACCAAAAATAGCTTTCAGAACAAGATATGGACATTATGAGTTTCTGGTAATGCTCTTTGCTTTAACCAATGCACCTGCCATATTTATGGACTTGATGTAGAGGGTATTTAAACCATATCTTGACCACTTCATCATTTTATTTATTGATGATATTCTCATTTATTCCAAGACTTGAGAGGAGCATGAGCAGCACCTCCGTATTACATTGCAGACACTTGGAGAGCATAGGTTATATGCCAAGCTCAGTCAGTGTGAGTTTTGGATAAATGAAGTTAAATTTTTGGGTCATGTGGTTAGTGCAGAGGAATATGTGTTGATTCTGCCAAGGTTGAGGCTATCATAAATGACCAACCACAGTGACAGAGATACGTAATTTTATGGGTTTAGTTGGTTATTATAGAAAATTTGTAGAGGGTTTTTCTAAACTGGCAACTCCACTTATCAGATTGACTCAGAAAAATGTATCGTTTGTGTGAACTGTAGCTTTTGAGGAAGCTTTCACATAACTGGAAAGAAAGTTGACTATTACACCAGTATTGATACTTCCAGAGCCTGGTAGAGAGTTAGTGATCTATACAGATGCATTTCATTCCGGTCTAGGTTGTGTATTAATGCAAGAGGGTTGAGTTGTAGCTTATCCATCTAGACAGTTAAAGGTGCATGAGAAAAATTACTTTGTGCATGATTTAGAATTGGTTGCAGTTGTCTTTGTTTTATGGACTTGATGTAGAGGGTATTTAAACCATATCTTGACCAGTTCATCATTTTATTTATCCTTGAGTACATTTGTCCAGTCATCCGATCCTTAGGTTCATCATTGGGTACAGAGGGTGTAGGAGATTTGGTTTGGTTTGTTGGAGGTTAAAAGGGTGAAAAAGATCAAGGGAGTTCCAATCCTTGTCTTTCATGATGACACTCTTCCCCTGAAGAGGAGGAGCGGAAAAATAGGGCTTAGATTGACAGAAAGTGACATCGGCAAAGACAAAGAATTTCTTTGATGGTGGATGATAGCATTTATATCCCTTTTGAGTGGAAGAGTATCCGGCAAAGACACACTTGAGAGCTCTGGGGTCCAACTTCCCCCTGTTGGGTTGGTGGTTGGTGAACATGGACAAATGATACACACCCAAATGTCTTAGGTATAAGATTATTGGAGATTTTGAGCTTAGGGTAAATTTGACAGAGCTTTTCTATAGGACTTTTGAAACTAAGGGTCCGGGATGGTATGCGGTTAATAAGGTGTGTTGCAGTAAGGACAGCTTGCCCCCAATAAGACTTAGGCATATTATTCTGAAATAAAAAGGCTTGGGTTGTATCAAGCAGGTGGCCATTTTTTCTTTCAGCAACTTCATTTTGTTGTGGGGTGTGAACACAAGATAATTCACGAAGGATCCCCTCGTTTTGGAAGTAATTGGTCAAGGTTTAATTAAAATAGTCTCTAGCATTGTCATATCGAAATCTCTTGAGTTTTGCACCAAACTGGGTGTGTATCATGTTATGGAAGGTAGGAAGAACAAAGCTCACATCGAATTTTTGTTTCAGTAAGAATGTCCACAAGACTCTAGTACAGTCATCAATGAAAGAATCAAGCCATCACGCTCCAGAAACATTAGGTATTGGAGAGATACCAAAAATATCGCGATAACTGAGATCAAAAGGATCTGAACTTCTTTCATTACTAAGTGGAAAAGATATACGCTTGTGTTTTGCTAGTTCACACACTTCACAATGAAATTCTTCAACATCTAGAGACTTAAACAAAAAAAGGGAACATGATTTTAAGGGTTCGAAAAAAATGATGACCAAGGCGGCAATGATAAAGCCATAACTTTTCTTTATTGGAAAATTTGTGCTTGGAGAGAAATGAAGTGTTACTCTTGATAGGATGTACTGGTGTCTCAAGGTAATACAGCTCGTCCTGTTCCTTAGCACGTCCAATCATCGTCCCCAAGTCCTGGTCCTAAAATACACACTAAGTAGGGAATAAGGTTACATTACAACTCAGATCATGGGTCAATTTTTTAATAGAGATAAGATTAGTAGATAGTTTAGGAACATGAAGAACATTTCTGAGTGTAAAAGTCATGTTGATGTGTACATCACCTATACCAACAACTATGGTTAAAGATCCATCAGTTGTGGCTATTTTTCGACTACTACGACAAGGGTTGTAGGTATGAAATATATTAGGAAAATTTGTCATGTGATCAGTAGCACCAGAATCTATAACCCAAGAGTTAGCAAAAGACTTATCTGAAACGTTAAATCCAACAGAAGTAGGAAAATTACCTGAATGTGCCAATAAACAGGTACCTAAGGGTTTGTCCACTGTGCCGAGCAAAGATTTCATTCTGTCAATGTCATCTTGGTTGAAGCCTAGGGGCACCGGGGAATCTGCAACTGTTTGTTCAGTAGACAGATGTGCTTGTCCACTAGTCTTCTGTTGTCTTCCTTTGTAGCCCTATTCTTTACAAGAAGTTGTAGGCTTGCCATGAAGTTTCCAACACTTCTTTCTGGTATGCCTAGCCTTCTGACAATAAGTACACCATAGATTGTCCCTATTGTCTCGATTTGGGACCTTTGATGATTCAGCTCGCAGAGTGTTTGTCTTCTAATCATTTTCCTTATTGGCAACCATAGTTGAGCCTTTAATCTTATGAGGTGTGAGCATAATACTTCTTCTACTTTCTTCAGTTCGGATAACAGATATAGTCTCATTCAGAGTGGGCAACTCTTTGCTGAGAGTCTGAACTCGCACTTGATCAAACTCTGCATTGAGTCCAGCCAAGAAGTCATAGACCCGATCCTTCTCAATGTAGTTTTTAAAAACTACAACATCTGCAAGGCATTTAGTCTTAATACATCTATAATGGTCAAGTTCCTGGCAGATATTCTTCAATACATTGGCATATTTTGTGACAGTCATGTTGCCTTGTTTTGTTGTTCCAACTTTTACTTTGATCTCATACACTTGGGCTGCATCATGAGCCTTAGAGTATGTCTGATGAATGGCATCCCAAATGTCTTTGGCGGTAGTCAGAAACATGCATGTATCACTAATATCTGGCGTCATTGAATTCCATAGCCACGCATTATAGAAGCATCTTCGGTATCACACGCTATAAACTTAGGATCTTCAGGTGTAGGTCCAGTGCCCAAAAGATTCCATTTGCCCTTTAAAAAGGTACGCACCAGCTGAGACCACTTCAAGTAATTTTTTCCATTAAGTTTGTACGCTGCTTGAATATTTGGTAGTTCCCCTTTCTCCGTTTTGTCAACTACTTCGTCAGTTTGCACAATTTCTAAAGTGATCGAAATTCTTTTTTTTTAAAGGTTTACAAGAAAAAGAAAAAAGAAAGAATGAGAGAGAAAGAGAGGCGCAGGCTGGAGACGACGAACCAGCAGAAATACGATGTACAACGACAATGTTGATGGCGACAGTGATGAACCAGGGATGACGAAGACGATGGACTAGAGAGAGAGATGGGAAACGGAGAACCAACGATGACGGAGATGTGTAGCAGAAAAGATGTACAGTGACAGTGTTGATGGCGACGGTGATGAACCAGAAGCAGCGGCAGCGTCAATGGCGATGAAGATCAAGGTATCTTCAAGCGGCAAGAACGACAAGGATGATGCAACGATGGTGCTGAACAATCGCAAGAACCAATCGATGGTGCTGAACAGTCACACGAACCAGTCGATGGTGCTGATGGTGTGCAACGGCGTCGTCGGAAAACAAGATGATGTAAGTCGGACACAACGATGGCGATGAAGGCCGATCACAAAGATTTGGCGATGAAGGCCGGCACAGAAGATTTCGCTAATGAAGGCCGAAAATCATATTCCCAATTGTACGAGCCTAAAGCTCTGATATCATGTTGTAAAATAAACAAAATATAACGTGGTTCGGCTCAATGACCTACGTCCACGGGAGAAAAGAGGAGAGTATTTCTTATTCTTGATGATGTCTCAATATAGGGACACCATATATATAGACATACAAGGCTATGCACACATATAGCAATAATTATAATTTTAGTAATTGTTAAATGAAACAACTACTAAAATTATCATATTTCCTTGAAGGAAATAAATCCCGCAAATTTTGCTCTTCTCCACAACATATTTATCTGTCCTTCGGCTACTAGGGCATTGCTTCATGGCCTTCTCTACTTTGTTTCCTGGCTTTTTTTATTTTCTGGAGGTGAACGTCAATGAAACTGACTGGAAACGGCATCTAACATGGCTTCAAGTATCTCAAGTTACAATTCCCATCATATTATCATATCAGCACAAAGTGAGAGAGCACACAGATGTAGCAAATGGTACAAAAAGCTCTCAGCTAGCCTATGTTCAAGATTTTAAAGGAAGCACACAAATGTAGCAAATGCAGTTCTTGAGGCGCCTAGGTACCTTCATAATAATATGCTTGATGCATAAAAAGAACCAGTTCTCCACATCTTCTTTAGTAGTTTTGGCCTTCATGTTGACATACTCCTCCTTTGGAAGCTCATCTGTTTTATAATGATGCTTGTTATACATAATTTGTCAATGGGAATAAACACCCTTTAAAGAAAAGAAAAATAATCACAATAAACAAGGAGAACCAAATCTTCAATATACGGGTCAATGATGATATCATCTTTTGAAATGGATCTTTTCAATTCTTGTTTCTTGCTCCTTCTTGCCTTATCTGACATTTTTATAATAATTTTTCCATTCACAGTCCATAATATCACATTCCTCAAACTGTTCCAAAATCAATTTCTTTTGCCTAGCTAGATCATGTCATCCTTCTCCTCCTAAAAAACTAGCATAATACAAGTAATCTTAGCTCAAGAAACCAATATAAATAACAGGAATTTCAACATCTTTCTCCACAAATCTCAGAGAACAATATTAAATTTACAGCAAGTGTAATAAGCGAACAGATACACCCACCCCATGTTTACATGTTTATTGATTGCTACTAGGAAGGTCCTATCTTATTATAATTTTGATGTATTTCATTTTTTTAGTTCAGTAGTTTCTGGATTTGTGTTCGATTTGAGAGTATCTGTCCGTTGAAATGTGTGCAACCTCGGCATTCTCACTCACTAGAAACTCTTATGAGAAATTATTTGATGTTTCTTCTTCAAGTGTATTTAGTGTTTTTTTTTTCTTTTCTTTAATGGATAAGAAACACTGGATTTCTCATAAATTTAGAATTCATTTGCATTACACTTGACAAGTATTATGTCTATACTCATTATGGACCAGGTGTTGGAGGTTGTCCTTACCGGTCGGTGAAACAGCGGACCACCCATCAGCAAATCCATTTGGACCAAATAGCCCAAGCCTTAAATTCACTCTCTCTTGATCGTATCTTAGTGGTGTGTGGGAGCGAGGATTTACTTAAGGATCGAAATGAAGATTACGTTAGGAGATTGAGGGATTGGGGTAAGAAAATCGAGTATAGGGAGTTTGAAGGAGAACAACATGGATTCATTGTTTTGGACCCTTACTCTGATAGCTCAACCAAATTGATACAAATGATCAGACACTTTATTGCTGAAAATTCCAACTAGGACTCCATTAAAAATTATGTACGTTGTTGGTCTTTGTCCACTTTTGTGGTTGTTTTGTAATGGCTACATCATTATTTTTTTCTGTTTAAACCATGTAACAAAATGATTTTGATACAATTTGCAACTTAAATCTTTATTGTAATGTGTTATTCCTCTCTCTCTCTCTCTCTGTACTGTTTCTTTCCCCCCACGACCTTGCTGAATGCTGGTAATAACTTAAGCCTGCTTACAGTAAACGCAAAGGAAGGCACTGACACTTAGAGAAACTGTTGGTAGAGAGATTCTTGAAATTATCAATTTGTATAACAAGTGATTTGTTAGGAACTGTATTGTTTCTTAACTTTTTGGTCATACATCATATCGATTATGTAGACATGAACAAGTGTCTCTTAAACAGAACACAAAAACAGGGATTGATAGAAGAGGATTTCTACATCTCATAAAGAAGATATATGAGAGATAACTAGTGGGTCTCATGGCCTAAACTTTTCTCAAACAACAATTTATAACATGATTTTAAGAAGATTAGATTAATGATGCACAATCAATGATGTCTTAAATTATATTTCAGTACTTGGATTAGTATCAAAGATATTCAGTGACTAATCCATTATATTGCTACGATTTATGGTTAAGCTATTCTCTTCCTATATTTCTTCTCTTATTTTTCTAGAAAAATGCTAATTTAATTGTCAAATGTTGTAATTACATGTGTTTATACACGTATATTCTCTGGATTATTTATTATACACCTCGAGATGTGTAAAACATTAATATCTTATGGATATGCATGTGTAGTTGCATATGCAATTACAAAATTTACAGTTAAATTAACATTTCTCATATATATATATATATATATATATATATATATAACAAACATGTCACACTATCTCATAACAATAAGTGTAATGCAAAAAAACTACTAATCTGATTTCTTATAAATCTAACGAATGAAATTGTTTCTATTTTTTTTTTAAGAAATATAATAGAAAAAAAAAGAAAGAAATTGTTTGCATTTTTGTACCTAGCAAGACTAATGTTTATGGAGACTGGTTAACTACATAAAAGGTTCTATTTTGGAATTAAAAAGTTGTTTGTTTTATAGAACTTGGATTCAGTTCGGGGAAGTAATGTGAAACACCAAATTAGTAAATTATAATGGATTAAGTAATGAAACCAGATTCATGACCAATTGATCCAAAGAAAAAGATTTAGAATGAATGAGCTGATATGTGCTCTCTCTCACCCGGTCAAAAATAGGTAATCAACACTAATGCTTAATAGCTTAGTGAAACTTGGTTTAAATTAAAATCATATTGCACTGCCTATTTTCAAACAACAATTTAATCAAGAGATTATTTTTTCCATAAAATGACATTTTATATAATCATAATTGCTATGCGGAAAACCATAAAAGCCAAATTATGAGTCTATAAATGTCAAAACTAATACTAGATAGGCCTTCTAGCATTTGAAAAGTACAATTAGAGTTTTTTTTTATTTGTAGTCTATGGAAGTTGAAATTTTCAAGTACCACATAAGAAAGGAAAGTACATTTTAGCTAGAGACCAATAGAATTGACATTGGTGGTGGTAGTCAACAAAGTTACCTCATGGTAAGAAGTATAGAGATTCAACTCCTCGTCATTGGCAAGGTTTGAATTATGCAGCAACCGTCCTTATACCTCAAAATTAAAAGATGTCCTTTATTGGTGAACAATTTGTAAGTATCACTATAAATTCTATTTCAAGTCACAGTATGCCCTGATCCAAAACTGGGGTAGCCCTTGCCTCACCTAAACTTTTTTGAATTAAAATAAAATAAAAATTCCTCTTCAACACCACAATGCAATAGTAACTATATGCGCAATAAAGAGCATTATGGTTGTATTAAACCATTTGGCACATGATAACCAACTTTAATCGTTTGGTACCCTCATTGTGAGGCCCCTTTCTATATAAGGTGCTATCTAGGGACACATAGGTAGAAACAATATATAAATTCATACTCTAGCTTGTTGGTTACATATGCATTCCAAGATAGAGGCAGTGGCGCACTTAGGTCCCAACACCCATTTTTTTAATGATTTAACTACCTAGGTAGACGTATCCAAGGATGATACATAGAATTACCTAATTAAGTAACATCTTCGAAAGGGAAGAGTTTCCTTCTAGTTAGGATTTAACTTGATAATTTCCCAAAAACATCAATGTGGAGATTTTACCTCTAGCTTTCAACTCCAAGGTTTCCAACACTTACCAAAGGAGTAATTGAATAGTGTAAGTTTAGGGATTTTATGAGCTTTTATTTGCCCTTGATTAAACTCCTTAAGATACAATTCACTTAATCATGTCCTAAGATACTTAAGATACTATTCACTTAATCATGTCTTAGGGTTTATGGTTAGTTTTTTTTTTTGGATTCATTTGATTGTTCTACTAGCCTTATTAGGGCAAACAATCCACACCTGTTTATTTATCAAGGTTATAATCTTATCAATCATTAGGGGTGGCAAAAATGCAGGTACAAACGAAAATAGGTATGAACAACTTCATAATGTGTCTGTACCCGGCCTGTTTTTAAAATAGACATTAAGGTGGTGTTTAATAACTCTATTTGCAACCACTAAAAAAAGTAGAGGGTTACAAAAAAAATCATTTTTTAGATGATTTTTTAATTTTTTCAGCATCTAATTGAAGTAGAGTTATAACCTCTACAAGAATAAGTAAAAAAAAATTGCTTATTTTTGTAGAGCTTAAACATCTACTATAATTAGAGATTGGTTTTGAAGCCTTTTGTCCATACCTATATAGTTAAAAAAAAACAGGTTGCTCGCTTTTGTCCATTTTTCCCCATATTATATTTATATTTTCATATTATTTTTATATTATACCAATTTATTCAATTAATCACAAATTATAGCAAAACTATGTTATCATCATGATCATTAAATTATAATTAATCATTTACTTAATTATTTGTAGTCAATTAACCCAAACTACACTAAGACTATCTGTAATACCCTAGGTTTGCACAAAAAAAACAAAAAAAAAAATTGTTCGGGCAGCCTGCCCGAAAACGTTCGGGAGCCAAATTTTCTATATAAACAACCCTCCTCCTCCTCATTTCTCACACCAAAATCACTTCTCTTTGTGATTTTCCTTCTCTCTTTCACTAATTTTGAGTTTTTGTCTTCTCTTTTGAGACTCTCTTTACGAAACGCTCTGTGCGGTTCAACGCGGTTCTGCCCAGGGGAAGGCGCCAGTTTTGAAATGAGTTCTTATCTGAAGGTGGGGAACGAAACATAGGTTTGTGTGACTTATAACTTTTATTAAAGTTTACATTCATTTATCATTATGTATACTCTTCATTTACACCGCATTATGGTGTATAATGTTCATATTGTCATACTTATGCCAGTCTAATTGGAGTTCATGTGTTACACTGTTGTTATGCCGGATTAGCGGTCAATCTGGCTCAACCAGACTCAGTTTTGTCCTCAGTAACTTTAAATAGTGAACGAGAGGCAGCGTGCTGCTCTAGACGATTGGTGTTTAAGTAGGTCTCGTGTCTCACCTCTCAACTGGAGACTGATCTGGTTGGTCTTATTTGAAAGCTATCAGCTTATACAAGTAATACTGAATGTCCTAACCATTGCACGTAGTGATACCAACCCTGATAAGGATCACTAGACGTTGCAAAATCTTGTCTAAATGTTAAGTAAAGACCGGACCAGTTCATGCATTGGCATCATACATAGCACCACCTAGGGACGTATGTGGTTTAAGATTCATAGAACAGTTAGAAGCAATGTTCGCTATTCATTATATTTCTCTGGAGATGGACGTACAATGAGAACCTGGTTACTCCTGGGGAAGGACATCTGTACGTGAATCCAGAGCGTCGTTCCTGAGGAGGGACGTACAATGAGAACCCGGCTACTCCTGGGGAGGGACATTTGTACGTGAACTCAGGCGATTTACAACCATCAAACCATTACGAGACGGTGTCATGCATACATACATATTTGATTGATTATGATGCTCTGATGTGTATTTAAGATATTTGATTATGAAGTTTGTTTATTAATTGTTATATTCACGAACTATTTTACCCATTGAGCGTGTAGCTCACCCCGTTGTTATCCAAATTTTTCACAGGAGATTAGGGTGGACTGGGTGCAGGTTTTTGGGCCCACATTTTGTACCCTTTCTATTATTCATTGGGGAATTTTGGGAGAATGTTCCCTTAACTGTTTCATGTACAAATTATATTCTGATATTAATGAAATCAGACTTGTACTTAACTATGCTTCTGCGCACTCTGTTATTATCGTTATAATGCATTCGCGCCCTGTCCGTGAGTGTCCCGCCGGTTTAGGCGCGTCCGGGTGGGGTGTGACATTTAATGGTATCAGAGCGTAAGATCCACGGCCCGCCCAAGTCCACCAAATCAGGGAAAGAAATTATTTATTAGATATATATATATCTCTAGAACTATATATATATATATATATATATATATGTGTGTGTGTGTGTGTGTGTGTGTGTGTGTGTGTGTGTGTGTGTGTGTGTGTGTGTGTGTGTGTGTGTGTGTGTGTGTGTGTGTGTGTGTGTGTGTGAATTATATATAGTTGAGATTTATATTAAATATATATCTAGAAAACTATATAGTTTTTATATGGTTTAGATTTAAATATATATATATATATATAGTTATGATTTATAAAAACTATATATATAGCTATGATTGAATATATATATATATATATATATTTATATATCAATGTATATATGATATATATATATATCATATTGCCAATAGAAAATTTTGGATTAAATGATGGCATAAACATTAAGAGAAAAATAGAATAAATCTTAAAAATGTTAGGAATATATTTTATGTCTTTCACAAATTTATTTTTCCTTCAGCAAAAGAATGGTCTCAAGTGAATGAACGACTTCCGGTAGTAGGGAACCAATTCCCACTAGACTCAAGGAATTGTCCGAAAAGGAGGTTATGACTATGGGAGTATCGACAACAGAGATCTCCGCCTCCGTCCGATCCTTCACAAAAAACTCGCAACACTGGGTGGTTGAACATAACAAAAGTTGAGGTTCACATCTCCTACAACTTTGTGAAATCCTTCTACGAAGCCATGAATTGCCTAGGACTTCAAGAAGATGGGATCAACCCTGTTTTGGAGACAACGGTCAGGGGAACAAAGATTTTTATCAACGTCAAAATTATTGCGCGACTTATGGAGATTCCAATTGAAGATAGAATCATTGATCCACACGAACCCTAGACAATTGCAGAGATCACAGAGTCCAACAAATAGTTGTTCAATTCCCTCGCCAAAGAGTCGTACACCCAATCAACGTACACCAACCTCCCAACCAACCTCCTTAAACCATCTCTTGCCGGCCTTGGAAAGATCATATTCGGCAACATTTTGCCAGAAAGGGGGACTAGAGGCACTATTTTAAGGCCTCAACTTCTTGTGTTATACTGCATTGAGAAGAAAATTAAGGTCTCCCTACCACACATCATCATCCAACAAATGTTGAGGGTGATTCAAAACCCTTTAAGAAAGGATCTCCTAGGCTACGGAGTTTTGATCATGAGGATGTTATACGAGGCATACATCAACACTTTTGATGAGTCTTCGAAACAGATCACTGAGGTGGTTACAACATCCTCTATCTTCAAGACATATGTTACAAGTGGAGGGGTAACTAACGAAGAAGTATTCAACATGACTTTTAATGGCAAAAGAATTAGAGAAGAAAAAAGACATTGTTACCGAAAAAGTCGACGCAAGATTCCTGATAGGGAGGTACCAAATAATGAGCCAAACCAGAGCCATACGTCAAACCTAGCCTCGAATAATGATCCAACCGAGCACCTGTTCACTGAGGAAGATTTATTTGCCAACCTAAATCAACCTCAACCAAATCAGGATAGTCAAGAAGTTCCAGCAAATCCACCTTACTGGAAAAGCCAACTCGAGGCAATACTACGTACAAAAGGTTTCCAACTCCTGAAGTACCGTATCGGCCAGTTCCACAAGTTCCTGTGAACCAACAACAGCAAAATTTTGCAGCACCAAATTTTGGAAGACAGAACCTCCCAATGAGCCCATTGTTTCAAGACTTTTCAACCCAAGCATATCCAAATGTGCAAGGGGTTCCAGTTTGGGAATCCCCATACAGTCAAAATAACTACCCGACACCTATGAGTCAACTGTACAGCCAATATTTTCCACCAATGCCTACGGCCTACCCTCCACCTATGAGACAATCGACCCATCAACCATCGATGGGGCAATCGACTAACCCATTCGAACAGTTAAATGTGATCGTAGCTAGCATTGCTCGAATAGAGGAAACGCAAAGTGATTTGCTAACACGTATGCAAAACGTCGAAGAGCAACATGCAAATTCTCAACCTTCTTCTAGTAGTCTTTCTAGCAGGAGGTCTAGAAGGAGCAGTAGTAGGTAGGAAATCCAAGAATGATCATGGCATTGTAAAAATTTATTTTATATATGAATGAAATGTTTTGTTTAAGACTATCTTTGGTGGGCCGACTTGCAACCATTCTTTCTTTTGTATCACTAACTTTGGAGTGGTATGGGACACAACAAAATTGGAGGATACTAAATAACATGTGGATGTAAGAAAACCCACGACCTTGTGTGAAAAGAAACATTTTGAGAAAGTTGCATTACTAACATTATCACTAAGTTTACATGGTATGGGACGAGTAAACTTGGACGATACTATTAGTAAACTACTATTCAACCAATGTTTTATAGAGACCGTGTTCATACAACTTAACTCGGTTGACACCCTTTTTACCAAATTCATGTGGTATGGGACACACGAATTTGGATAATAATCGAAAAGACTAAGCAAAAGAGTTTGAATACATAAGATCGCGATAGAACGTTAGATCAGGATACTTACCGAGGAAAACCTTAGAATTTTTATGACTCGTATGGATTTTCAATGAAATATATATGTATGTTCACAAAAACCAGAACCAAAACATTTGAAATACCTGCAAAGTTGTATACTTATTATATAAACATTCTAACCTTGTTTTTACACCATGGCCAAAACATACGAGGCATATAAGATTCTTTGATTCCTCAACAAAAACCTTACACTATACTTAGAAAAATAGGTGATTTTTATATTCCAGTACTCTCGAATTTATTGCTGAGAATATCATAACATTATACTTGGCTACAGTTCCTAAATCATGGTTTTATTTTCTCCTTGCCAGTGAGAAAATTTAAACCAGGAAGAGATGAAGGCCACGTACTGTCCGTCCAGCAGAGGAGGCACCTCCTGAGATACAGAACCAAGAACCGCCGCCTCCTACGACAGCACAGGCCACATCCAACACTGCCACTACGTTTGGGCAGATAGTGCCACCCCAACCCACACCCTTTGCCATACCTTCAAGTATGGAAGTATTTTTTGCCGGATTTATCGAGCCGATGAAAGTAACTAATCAGACGGTCGTTCGTGAGACTGCGACCAATCAGGTTTTCACTGTTCAGACACCTGTGAGATCTAGGTCGGATACTCAAACCGATCAGATTATGAAATACAAGAGGCTACAACCTCTTACTTTTGCTGGCACCATTGATGCTGAAGAGGTGCAGAAATGGCTGGATGAGTCAAAGAAAGCTCTCGATGCAATGGGAGTTGATGAGGCTTGAAAAATTCCACTTGCGACCTACCAACTTATTGGTGGAGCAAATACATGGTGGATAACAGAAAAAGAGGACCCAAGGGTCAACACTACTGACATGACTTGGCAACAGTTAGAGTCATTGTTTATTGATGAGGAGGCAGAAGCGCCAAGAGTTTGCCAAACTATACCAAGGCGGCATGACAGTCAGGGAGTATACTGGGAAGTTTAAAGAATTATCGGTCTACTCTCTATCCACCATCTCAACGGAGCAAGATAAGACCGAGAAATTATACAATGGCTTTCGTCCTGACATTCGACAAGCCTTGTCGATCTTGGATCTCAAGATTTACAAGAAGATCGTTGACAAAGCCATGAGCTTTGAGCAGGAGAAGATTGTGCTGGAGCAGAAACTGAATAGAGCAAAACGGCCTGCAACTTTTTCCCAACAGGGTTCGCAGCAGGGCAACAAGAAGAAGCCCTACTATAATCAAAACCCAGCCCTCCCAGGCCCTGATCAGAAGAATGAGGCCGTCATGGCAGGGGTGACCATCGAAATAGCAATGGCAGTGGTGGTGGTCAACACCACAATCAGCATGGCCAACAGAACCATCTGCAGCAGCGGCCGACTTGTTACAATTGCGGCCAGCAGGGCCATGTAAGATATGCATGTTCGTACCTTCAGCAACCTATTCTCGTTGTTCCAGTCCAACAAGCACCTGCTGCTGCTAATGCCCAACCCAGACAAAACCAGCAAAACCAGGGCAGAGCATTTTCCATCGCTCAACAACCCCTCCCAGACAACAATGTAGTCGAAGGTACATTTTTCTTCTTCAATACATTGGTGCATGTCTTGTTCGATTCGGGTGCTACGCATTCTTTTATATCGTCTGCATTGGTAAGACATTTAGGGTTGCATCCTGAACGCACAGCAATCACACTCCATGTCACATCACCTTTAGGATCTGGTACTGATGTCAAATTGCAGTGTTCTCAATGTGAACTTCGAATGTCAGAACATATCATATATGCAGATCTTTTTGTAATGGACATTGAAGACTTCGACATCATCCTCGGCATGGACTGGCTCGCACTACTGAATGCAAAGATCGATTGTATGAAGAAACAAGTTCAGTTAACCTTGCCCACGAGGGAGGTTGTCAAGATTCAGAGAACAAGGAAATGGATACACAACTCGACTGTTGCACTTCTCAAGGCACAGCTTCGAGCTCTATCCCTTGGTGATGAAAATGAATCACCAGCACTGTACCCTCTCAAAGTACACGATGTCCCAGTAATATCTGAATTCCCAACAGTTTTTCTACATGACCTTCCTGGTCTACCTCCGGTTAGGGAATTCAATTTTGAAATCAATCTCATACTTGGGACCGGGCCTATCTCAATTATACAGAATGTCAAATGTCGAGCTCGTCGAATTGGACAAACAACTGAAAGAATTAGAGAGTAATGGCTTCATCAGAAAGAGTTCATCACCCTGGGGCGCTCCAGTTCTATTTGTTTGCAAAAAGGATGGTTCGTTACGACTTTGCATAGACTATCGCAAGCTCAATAACGTCACCATTAAGAACAGATACCCGTTGCCCAGCATCGATGACTTATTCGACCAACTTAGAGATGCCAAATACTTCTCTAAGATTGATTTAGGATCCGGTTATCACCAACTTCGAATCCGAGAGTCGGACATTACCAAAACGGCATTCAGAACTCGGTACGGTTACTACGAGTTCATGATCATGTCGTTTGGTCTAACAAATGCACCTGCTGCGTTCATGGATTTGATGAACTACATCTCTAGGTTATACTTAGATCGATTTGTGGTGGTTTTCGTGGATGATATCTTGATATATTCCACAACCGAGGAAGACCATAAGATACACCTGAGGATAGTTCTCCAGACATTGAAAAGCAACTAGTTATATACAAAGTTGAGTAAGTGCAAATTTTGGGCGAAGCGAGTTCAATTCCTAGGCCATGTGGTTTCAGGCAATGGCGTTGAGGTGGATCCTTCTAAGGTTGAAGCAGTTTTAAATTGGAAGCAGACTACCACTGTCACTCTGTTTAGGAGTTTTCTTGGTTTGGCTAGCTATTACAGATGCTTCATCAAGGACTTCTCAAAGATTGCTGAACCTATGACCAAGCTCACTCGGAAAGAAGTGTGATTCATCTGGAATCCCGCCTGTGAATCATCATTTCAGGAATTAAAGAAGCGCCTCACGACGGCACCAGTACTCATCACTCCAAGAAATGCACTTGAATCTTTACTATACACTGACACCTCTCTCCAAGGCTTAGGTGTCGTACTAATGCAAGAAGGCCAAGTTGTCGCATATGCCTCGAGGCAACTGAAGATTCATAAGGGCAATTACCCAACACATGACTTGGAACTTGCAGTTGTCATATTTACACTGAAGTTATGGCGTCATTACCTATACGGTGAACGGTTTGAGGTCTTCTCGGATCACAAGAGTCTTAAGTACATCTACACCCAAAGACACCTAAACCTCCGCCAAAGACGATGGTTGGAATTGTTGAAAGATTATGACTTTCAACTCCAGTACCATCCCGGTAAGGCCAATGTTGTGGCTGATGCCCTGAGTAGAAAATCTTATGTGGCTTGCACTCTTAACTTCGAAATGGGGATGTTGGCTACAGAGATGGTGAATTTTAACCTACAACTGATCGAGGAGGGAGCAAGATCACGACTTTCTCAATTGTCAGCCAACTCTGAGCTGGTTCGAAAGATTTCAGCAGCTCAAGCCAACGACCCTATGTTAATGGAGAAACGCGAACTTCTACTCAGTGCACTCCTTCCTCACTGATCAGTCTCTGAAGACGGGGCCGTTTTTTATAAAAAAATGTCTCTGTCTATCGAACGATCCTGAGGTTCAGAAAGAAGGGCTCACTGAGGTGCACTGTTCGAGGTTCGCTATGCATCCTGGGGGTGACAAGATGTACAAGGATGTCAAGCGACAATTCTGGTTTTCTGGAATAAAGAAGGTGATTGCACACTTCGTTGCTCGATGTCTCGTTTGCCAGAAAGTTAAGGCAGAACGAAGACTTCCCTCTGGACTTCTCCAGCCGTTACTTATTGGAGAATGAAAGTGGGAGAACATCGCAATGGATTTTGTTACGGCCTTGCCTCGAAATAATAAAGGACAAGATGTTATCTGGGTTATCATTGATAGACTTACAAAGTCTGCACAGTTTTTGCAAATAAAGTTCACGGATAACCCCCGCCAAACTTGCCGAACTATATGAAAGAGACATCGTACGCCTCCATTGCATATCACTCACGATCGTCTCTGATCGAGACCCTCTATTCACATCAAAGTTTTGGCAAAGCTTTTATAGTAGAATGAGCTCTACGATCACCATGAGCACAGCCTTTCACCCTCAGACTGATGGACAATCTGAGCGTCTTATTCAAATCTTGGAAGACATGTTACGGTGTTGCATTTTGGACTTTAATGACGGATGGGCAAAGTACTTACATTTAGCTAAGTTTTCATACAACAACAGCTACCAAACTAGTATCGACATGGCACCGTACAAGGCTCTCTATGGTTGCCCTTGCAGATCTCTGGTATGCTGGTTAGATATGGCAGATCGACCGCAATTAGGCCCTAAACTAGTTCAAGAGACTTCTAAGAAGATCACACTAGTAAAAGAGCGACTTCGTGTTGCACAAAATCGACAGAAGAGTTATGCAGACAAGCAGAGGCAGCCTCTAAAATTTGATAAGGGGGACTTGGTTTTTTTAAAGTTCAACCCACAAGAGGTGTCAAACGCTTTGGGATCAAAGGAAAGCTCTTCCCATGGTATATCGGTCTATTTCATATCATTGAACGTATTGGCAAACTTTCTTATTGTCTGTCCTTTCCATTGTCCATGTCTAAGGTTCATGAAGTTTTTCAAGTATCCATACTTCGAAAGTATCATCCTGATCCTTCGCATATCATCCCTCTAGTCGAGGTTCAGGTTAAGGAAGGAAATAAGTATCAGGAGAGAGCGATACAGATTTTTTATAGAAAAACTCAAGAACTAAGGCGACGTAGCGTACCACTGGTGAAAGTGCTCTAGGATCACCACGGAGTAGAGGAAGCAACATGGGAACTAGAAGCAACAATTAAACAGAAATACCTTGAATTTTTTTCTAGTAATAACTGATGATGTGATACATTGTACTATTTCACTTATGAATAAAATGATGAAACTTTGGTTACAAATATCTTAATACATCGTTTCACTTGAATAACTATGCAGATGTCTGAAGATACTATCCACGGATATAGTGATGCACACACGCAGTACCCTCCTTGGCAACCTATGGTGACTCCTCCAGTATCAGAGTCAAGTCACAACTACTTTGCATCACCAACTCCATCACCACACAGACAGCGATCCTTATCGCCAGAGCATGCATGGCTTTTTCGTAACAATTTTGTCCAAAACAATCTCGTGCCCTCATCTTGGCAGGATCTTCTACCAAAATTGCCAGGCGGCCGAATTCGAGCAACAGCACGAAAAAGCATCCCACCGCTCAACCTACCTCCCCTCAAATGATGTAACCAGCGCCCTACACCACCATCTGTTAAGTAAGGGTTGGAATCTTCTGTGGACGAATCTGACTCCATTTGCTCTCCATGGTTTCATAATGTTGAGGATTCCACCGGCCACAGTGCCATTCAGGGACCATAAAGGCACTACCCTGAACTAGCAAACGATGACGCAGGCAGTGATCTCAAGCAGATAACCATCATGACTACTTGAACTGATTTCGAGAGCGAAATCCTTTTAAGGGGGGTAGAGTGCAATAGCCTAGGTTTGCAAAAAAAAAAATTGTTCATTCAACCTGTCCCAACGTTCGGGCACCTACCCGGTTCAGGCGCCAAATTCTCTATATAAACAACCCTCCCCCTCCTCATTTCTCACCCCAAAATCACTTCTCCTTGTGATTTTCCTTCTCTCTTTCACTAACTTTGAGTTTTTGTCTTCTCTTTTGAGACTCTCTATGCGATACAACGCGGTTCTTCCCGGGGGAAGGCGCCAGTTCTGAAAGGAGTTCTTATCTAAAGGTGGGAAACGAAACATAGGTTTGCGTGTCTTATAACTTTTATTAAAGTTTACATTCATTTATCATTATGTCTACTCTTCATTTACACTGCATTATGGTGTATAATGTTCATACTGTCATATTTATGCCTGTATAATTGGAGTTCATGTATTACACTGTTGTTATGCCAGATTAGTGGTCAATCTGGCTCAACCTGACTAAGTCTGGTCCTCAGTAACTTTAAATAATGAACGGGAGGCAGCGTGCTACTCTAGACGATTGGTATTTAAGTAGACCTCGTGTCTCACCTCTCAACTGAAGACTGATCTGGTTGGTCTTATTTGAAAGCTATCAGCTTATACAAGTAATACTGAATGTCCTAACCATTGTACGTAGTGATACCGACCCTGATAAGGATCACTAGACGTTGCAAAATCCTGTCTAAATGTTTAGTAAAGACCGTACCAATTCATGCATTGGCATCATACATAGCACCACCTAGGGACGTATGTGGTTTATGATTCATAGAATAGTTAGAAGCAATACTCGCTATTCATTATATTTCTCTAGAGAGGGACGTACAATGAGAACCTGGTTACTCTTGGGGAGGGACATCGGTACGTGAATCCAGAGCGTCGTTCCTGAGGAGGGACGTACAATAAGAACCCGGTTACGCCTGGGGAGGGACATCTGTACGTGAACGCAGGCGATGTATAGTCATCAAACCATTACGAGACGGTGTCATGCATACATACATATTGGATTGATTATGATGTTCTGATGTGTATTTAAGATATTTGATTATGAAGTTTGCTTTATTAATTGTTATATTTACGAACTATTTTACCCACTGAGCGTGTAGCTCACCCCGTTGTTATCCAAATTTTTTTACAGGAGATTAGGGTGGATTGGGTGCAGGTTTGTGGGCCCACATTTTGTACCATTTGTATTATTCATTGGGGGATTTTGGGAGAATGTTCCCTTAATTGTTTCATGTACAAATTATATTCTTAAATTAATGAAATCAGACTTGTACTTAACTATGCTTCCGCGCACTCTGTTATTATCGGTATAATGCATTCGCCCCCCGTTCGTGAGTGTCCTAACAGTTTAGGCGCGTCCGGGCGGGGTGTGACACTATCTGCATCCCGATGATTTCATTATGAACCTTTTTTGTATTTCCCATAACAATTCACACCATTTTTTATTTTTTTTATGTCTCATTTATTCATAAATTGTGATATTCATTTCGTTACCATGTTCAAGGTGAAAGTCAGAAATTCTAAGGGAAAAGGGCATTGGATGGAAGAAATGTGTGGCTGGGCGCCCAATTTTTAGGTATTTAAAGAAAGATTTTTGGGCCAAAATAAACCACACCAAAGATTTTTTACTATTAAAGACATTTTTTTTTTATAGTTTCGTCCTTTTCCTTCGTGCCTCACCCCAAAACTACTATAAAATTAACAGTTAATTGCTATATTTTTACTACAAATAATACTATATTTGATGATTACTTTCTTTTATATCCGCACAAATAGCTAATACAGTATAAAAAAGAGAATAAAATAAGCATTGGCTAAATTTACAGCAAGATCAACTTTATTCATAGTAGTTAAACATGCTTACAGTGTTATTCTTTACAGACTCTTGAAAGACGAACTTTGAAAGGCGGGACAACGCATGCAAAAGCTAGACTCCGAGCTATTTGCTATGCCCCTGGTTATGCCTTCAACCTATATTTATAGACGAGCCTACGAATTTCAAATCCATTTAAATCCGAAAATAGTAGCTTACAATTATTTAAAGTTACTATTCCTTTAAACCACCTCATCACTTCATTTAATATGGTTGCTACACCTTTACAAGACGACAAAGTAACTTTATCACTTAAATTTCACGTGTTTTAGACTACACATATTTATTATCTACTTTTATTAGAGACGAAAGGATTGTGGACACGTCATATGCTTGATAGTACTACAGTTGTTCAGCTGTCTTATCCTTCCATCATATTTTCAACATTATAGAGTCCCATCTCATTGAGATTTTCCCACCATTCATAGTCTTCATCTTTTGGCTCTTCGTTAGTGTCCCCATCTCTGTAGAATTCGACTTTATATTTGTTTACTAATGAATGGTAGTGAGTCTTTGACAGAAACGGAATCTCATAAAATCTTTCTTCACAGTAAATCTTTTGAATGAAATCTTCAATAATTAATGTATGATTTTCGTTCAGTTCTTCTAGCCAAAAATCTGTACCAATTACTCTTGCTTGCTAGTGTCGAATTTGTTTTCTTATTGATCGATCACAAATTCAAGGTTGATCATACCTTAAGATTCTCATATTGTTGTCATGATCGTTCAATACTATCTTGTGTTGAGCCAGTATGATGCTTCCAGTTTTTGTCTATTCTGGTGGTTTGGAATTAATAATGGCCTCCACATATTGATATCTAGAGAATATTTGTAGAACCGCCCCTGCAAATTATCTTCCGAACATATATGTCTGGTCTGGATTGGTGAAGACAATTTGATTGACCAGTCCATAATCCAATAATAATTGAGGGTTGAGCTTTATTTCTTCTCCTTAAAAAGTTATTTTAATATTTTTATATCTCTCTAGATTTAAATTTATTTTGCATATGCTATACACAAAAGTACAAGTACAATTTTGTTTTCGAGTTATGTCATCAATACATTCTAGTTTATTTTTGCATGCTAATTTTTTACTATGATGACAGTCTCATTCATAACTAGCTCCATAATAAAATTGATGCATTTTGGCAGAGTCCATGAGAAATTGGACAATAAATTCCTGCCTTTGAGAACTACGTTTTTGAGCTAAATTATAAATAAGTTCCTTTATATTTTCATCAAATTTATCTAAAATAACTCTAGGTTGTGTAAAAAGCTTATTATAAAATTTTAGTTTACTGCTAGATTTTTCAAGAGTATGATCTTTTGAACTACTGCTAGTTTCATTACTATTTTTGCCATATATTTCTTTTTGCAGAGTATCTAGTTTACTTTGTACATTTTTCAAGCTATGAAATAAAGCTATTTTTTCACTGCTGAGTTCATGTTATCCATGCATGAAATCTAAAATCTCACCTTTTGTATATGATTTGCCTTCTATCTTGAAGACTGGATTTGACATGCTAAGATTTGTAATATAAAAATCTAAAGCCTCTTTAGCTTCATCAAAAGAAATATAACCTCTATAACTAGCTTTTTCATAATTTTCTATATTTTCTAAACCTTGTTGTCATGTATTAAAATACCTCTATCATGACCTTCAAAAACTACATAATATTCATATTTATTATTAGTTGAAAAATAATGAGCTAGTGCATTTAAAATATCGGCAAAATGATTTTTATCATTTCTAAAAGTCCAAATATTATTTAAAAGACATTTTTGTTCTAATTTTATTTTTCCGGCATTGACTATTGGACAAAATACTTTTCCAGGATAAGGTTGTAATCTGTAGAACCTAAATTGTATAGGCTCCTGTAGAGTACTTGGGCTTCCTTTCGATTTCTGCATCTATAGAATAAACTAATTAATTAGAAATTATTCGAGATAAAAAACCTGAAATGTAATTATTGTTACCTTTAACAAGCTCTAATTTTGCTTTATATCCTCTACCTCATATTGCGTCAAGAAATTCTATCCATCTAAAACAACTAAACGAGTTTTTCTTTGAAAAGTTTTTATTTTCTAGTTTTTTATAGAATTCTATAATATTGGTGCAATCCGTTCTAATAGTAAAAGTATCATTTTGAATATATATATATATGAAAAGTATTTAAAGCTCTTATTATTCCTAATATTTCTAGATCAGCTTGATTTTTTACTTTCTGACTCATATTGCGTGTCTTATAACTTTTATTAAAGTTTACATTCATTTATCATTATATTTACTATTCATTTACACTGCATTATTGCGTATAATGTAATACTTGTCATACATACGCCTGTATAATTGGAGTTCATGTATTACACTGTTGTTATGACGGATTAGTGGTCAATCTGGCTCCACCAGACTCAGTCTTGTCCTCAGCAACTTTAAATAGTGAACGGGAGGCAGTGTGCTGCTCTAGACGATTGGTATTTAAGTAGACCTCGTGTCTCACCTCTCAACTGGAGACTGATTTGGTTGGTCTTATTTGAAAGCTATCAGCTTATACAAGTAATACTGAATGTCCTAACCTTGCACGTAGTGATACCGTCCTTGATAAGGATCACCAAACGTTGCCAAATTATGTCTAAATATTAAGTAAAGATCGGACCAGTTCATGGATTGGCATCGTACATAGCACCACCTAGGGACGTATGTGGTTTAAGATTCATAGAATAGTTAGAAGCAATGCTCGTTATTCATTAAATTTCTCTGGAGAGGGATGTACAATGAGAACCTGACTACTCCTGGGGAGGGACA
This sequence comes from Paratinospora sagittata, assembly GCA_035771175.1. Classification (NCBI taxonomy): domain Eukaryota; kingdom Viridiplantae; phylum Streptophyta; class Magnoliopsida; order Ranunculales; family Menispermaceae; genus Paratinospora; species Paratinospora sagittata. The sequence goes on along the minus strand of CM069609.1, from coordinate 12,708,941 downwards.
TATGTATGTGAATTCAGAGCGTCGTTCCTGAGGAGGGACGTACAATGAGAACCCGACTACTCCTGGGGAGGGACATCTGTACGTGAACTCAGGCAATGTACAGTCATCAAACCAATACAAGACGGTGTCATGCATACATACATATTTGATTGATTATGATGCTCTGATGTGTATTTAAGATATTTGATTATGAAGTTTGCTTTATTAATTTTTATATTCACGAACTATTTTACCCACTGAGCGTGTAGCTCACCCCATTGTTATCCAAATTTTTCACAGGAGATTAGGGTAGACTGGGAGCAGGTTTTTGGCCCACAATTTGTACCCTTTCTATTATTCATTGGGGAATTTTGGGAGAATGTTCCCTTAACTGTTTCATGTACAAATTATATTCTGATATTAATGAAATCGGACTTGTACTTAACTATGCTTCCGCGCACTCTGTTATTATCGTTATAATGCATTCGCGCCCCGTCCGTGAGTGTCCCGCCGGTTTAGGCGCTTCCGGGCGAGGTGTGACATTTAATGGTATCAGAGCGTAAGGTCCACGGCCCGCCCAAGTCCACCAAATTAGGGGAAAAAACTATTTATTAGATATATATATCTCTAGAACTATATATATATATATATGAATTATATATAGTTGAGATTAATATTAAATATATATCTAGAAAACTACATAGTTTCTATATAGTTTAGATTTATATATATATAGTATGAAAACTATATATATATATATATCATATTGTTAATGAAGAATGTGGATTAAATGATGGCATAAACATCAAGAGAAAAATAGAAAATATTGTCCAACGAATAAAACATAAATCTTAAATACGTTAGGAATGTATTTTTTACCTTTCACAAGTTTATTTTCCTTTATGCAAAATAATGGCCTCAAGTGAAGGAACGACTTTCGGTAGTAGGGAACCAATTCCCATCAGACTCAAGGAATTGTTCAAAAGGGACATTATGACTATGAGGAGTATCGACAATAGAGATCTTCGCCTCCGTCCAATCCTCCACCAAAATTTTGCAACATTGGGGTGGTTAAACATAACAAAATTTGAGGGTTACGTCTCTTACAACTTGATGAAATCCTTCTACGAAGCCATGAATTGCGTAAGACTTCAAGAAGATGGGATTAGCCCTGTTTTGGAGACAACGGTCAGGGGAACGAAGATTTCTATCAACGTCGAAGTTATTGCGCGACTTATGGAGATTCCGATTGAAGATAGAACCATTGATCCTCACAAACCCCAGACAGTTACAGAGATCGCGGAGTCCAACGAACAGTTATTCGATTCCCTCGCCAAAAACCCGTACACCCAATCGACGTACGCCCACCTCCCAAACAATCTTCGTAAACCACCTCTTGCCGGCCTTGGAAAGATCGTATTCGGCAACATCTTGCCAGAAAAGGTGACTAGAGGTGCTATGTCAAGGGCTCAACTTCTCGTGCTATACTACATAAAGAAGAAAATTAAGGTCTCCCTACCTCACATCATCATCCAACAAATGTTGCGGGTGATTCAAAACCCTTTAAGAAAGGAACTCCTCGGCTACGGAGTCTTGATCATGAGGATGCTATACGAGACAAACATCAACACTTTTGATGAGTCTTCGAAGTAGATCACTGAGGCGGTTACAACACCCTCTATCTTCAAGACATTTGTTACAAATGGATGAGTAACTGACGATGAAGTATTCGGTGCGACCTTAGGAGAAAATGGCAAAAGAATTAGAGACGAAAATGGACGTTGTTACCGAAAAAGTCGACGCAAGATTTCTGTTAGGGAGGTACCAAATAACGAGCCAAACCAGAACCCTACGTCAAACCCAGCCTCGAATAATGATCCAACCGAGCACCTGTTCTCTGAGGAAGATCTATTTGCCAACCTAAATCAACCTCAACCGAAGAGGTTGCGAGTTCGAACTTGGGGGAGGCCCTCCCTGTGCTGTGGATTGTGCAGGGGGATAAATGATCTCGGTGACCGGCGTCCTTGTACGGCGTGGCTGGCCAAGATGGGACAATATTATGGATCCATAATGGCTAGGCGTTCGCCCCGAGGGGGTGCGCCCGCACCTGGGTAGGAGGCACGCTGTGCAACCCAGGGTGTGACAAAAAGGCCTTATGTTCAGTGGCTACCTAGGATGCGAATTTAGACTCCTTGGAGGGGTGGTCTCGAGTTCGATCCCGGGGGAGGCCCCCTTTGTGGACAAATCATCCTGGGTACAAGAAACGTCCTTGTGTGGCGGTGGCTGTACCAGGATAGGACAATATTGTGTGATATAGCCCCCTATATACATAAGGCCTTTTTGTCACACCCTGGGTTGCACAGCGTGCCCCCTACCCAGGTGCGGGCGCACCCCCTCGGGGCGAACGCCTAGCCATTATGGATCCATAATATTGTCCCATCTCGGCCAGCCACGCCACACAAGGACGCCGGTCACCGAGATCATTTATCCATATTATTCACACTCCCATGAATAATATAGGGCCTCCCCCAAGTTCGAACTCGCAACCTCTTCCTCATAAGGTTATATTTCGCAACTTGAGTACCCATTGAACCATTGGCTCAATGGGTACTCAAGTTGCGAAATCTAACCTTATGAGGAAGAGGTTGCGAGTTCGAACTTGGGGGAGGCCCTATATTATTCATGGGAGTGTGAATAATATGGATAAATGATCTCGGTGTCTACATAAGGCCTTTTTGTCACACCCTGGGTTGCACAGCGTGCCCCCTACCCAGGTGCGGGCGCACCCCCTCGGGGCGAACGCCTAGCCATTATGGATCCATAATATTACTCAAGTTGCAAAATCTAACCTTATGAGGAAGAGGTTGCGAGTTCGAACTTGGGGGAGGCCCTCCCTGTGCTGTGGATTGTGCAGGGGGATAAATGATCTCGGTGACCGGCGTCCTTGTGCGGCGTGGCTGGCCGAGATGGGACAATATTATGGATCCATAATGGCTAGGCGTTCGCCCCGAGGGGGTGCGCCCGCACTTGGGTAGGGGCACGCTGTGCAACCCAGGGTGTGACAACTACGTACCAAAGGCCTCCAACTCCTGAAGTATCATATCGGCCAGTTCCACAAGTTCCTGTGAACCAACAACAACAAAACTTTGAGGCACCAAATCTTGGAAGACAGGACATCCCAATGAGCCCATTGTTTCAAGACTTTTTAACTCAAGCATATCCAAATGTCCATGGGGTTCCAGTTAGGGAATCCCCGTACAGTCAAAACAACTACCCCACACCTATGAGTCAACCATACGGCCAATACTTTCTACCAATGCCTACGACCTACCCTCCACCTATGGGACAGTCAACCCATCAACCATCGATAGGGCAATTGACTAACCCATTCGAGCAGTTAAATGTGACCGTAGCTAGCATTGCTCGAATAGAGGATACTCAAAATACTTTGTTAACACGTATGCAAAACGTCGAAGAACAACGAGCAAATTCTCAACCTTCTTCTAGTAGTCTTTTTGTACCAAGCAGGAGGTCTAGAAGGAGCAGTAGTAGGCAGGAAAATCAGGAATGATCATTGGCATTGTAAAAATTTATTTTATATATGAATGAAATGTTTTGTTTAAGACTATCTTTGGTGGGCCGACTTACAACCATTCTTTCTTTCGTATTACTAACTTTGGGGTGGTATGGGACACAACAAAATTGGAGAATACTAAATAAAATATGGAAGTAAGAAAACTCATGACCTTGTGTGAAAAGAAACATTTGGAGAAAGTTGCATTACTAACATACTCACTAAGTTTACACGGTATGGGACGAGTAAACTTAGACGATACTATTAGTGAACTACTATTTAGCCGATGTTTTATAAAGACCGTGTTCATACAACTTAACTTGGTTGACACCCTTATTACCAAATTCATGTGGTATGGGACACACGAATTTGGATAATAATCGAAAAGACTAAGCGAAAGAGTTTGAATACATAAGATTGTCATAGAATGTTAGATCAGGATACTTACCAAGGAAAATCTTAGAAATTTTATGACTCGTATGGATTTTCAATGAAATATATATGTATGTTCACAAAAACCAGAACCAAAATATTTTAAATACTTGCAAAGTTTTATACTTATTATATAAACATTCTAACCTTGTTTTTACACCATGGCCAAACATACGAGGCACATAAGATTCTTTGATTCCTCAAAAACCTTACACTATACTTAGAAAGATATGTGGTTTTTATTGCAGTACTCTCAAAATTGTTGCTAAGAATACCATAACATTACATTTGGCTACAGTTCCTAAACCATGGTTTTATTTTCTCCTTGTGAGTGAGAAAATGCAAATCAGGAAGAGAGGAAGGCCACGTACTATCCGTCCAGCGAAGGAGGCACCTCCTGAGATTCAGAATAAGGAATCGCCGCCTCCGACAGCACAGGCCACACCCGATATTGCCACTACGTCTGGGCAGGCAGTGCCACCCCAACCCACACCCTTTGCCATGCCTTCGAGTATGGAAGTATGAAAGTAACTGTTCAAATGGCCGTTCGTGAGACCACGACCAATTAGGTTGTCACTGTTTAGGCACCTACGAGATATGGGTCGGAGGCTCAAACCGACCAGATTACGAAGTACAAGAGGCTACAACCTCTTTCTTTTGCTGGCACCATTGATGCTGAAGAGGTGCTGAAATGGTTGGATGAGTCAAATAAGGCTCTCGATGCAATGAGAGTCAATGAGGCTCGAAAGATCCCACTTGCGACCTACCAACTTATTGGTGGAGCAAATACATGGTGGATAACAGTAAAGGAGGACCCAAGGGTCAATACCACGGACATGACTTGGCAACAGTTCGAGTCAATGTTTATTGATGAGTACCTCTCCGGTGCTGTGAAGAGGCAGAAGCGCCAGAAGTTCGCCAAGCTATACCAAGCGGCATGACAGTCAAGGAGTAGGCTGGCAAGTTTAAAGAATTATTGGTCTACTCCCTCTCCACCATCTCAATGGAGTAAGATAAGACCGAGAAATTCTACAATGGCCTTCGACCTGACATTCGATAAGCTTTGTCGATCTTGGATCACAAGATTTACAGGGAGGTCGTTGACAAGGCCATGAGCTTTGAGCAGGAGAAGATTGTGCAGGAGCAGAGACTGAATAAGGTCAAACGGCCTGCAACTTTTTCCCAACAGGGCAATAAGAAGAAGCCCTACTATAATCAAAACTCAGCCCTCCCAGCCCCTGTTAAGAAGAATGGGGCCACGACACCCGCGGCTGAACCATCAAACCCTGGCAATCAGGGTTTTCGCAATCATGGCCGCAGAAGCTGTAATGGTCGGGGTGGTCGTCGAAATGGCAACGGCAAAGGTGGTGGTCAGCACCACAATCAGCATGGCCAACAGAACCATCAGCAGCAAAGGCCGACGTGTTACAACTGCGGCCACCAGGGCCATGTAAGAAATGTCTGTCCGCACCTTCAGCAACTTATTCTCGTTGTTACAATCCAACAAGCACCACCTGCTGCTAATTACCAACCCAGGCAGAACCAGCAAAACCAGAGGCAACGGAACCAGGGCAGAGCATTTGCCATCCCTTAACAATCCCTCCCAAGCAACAATGTAGTCGAAGGTACATTTTCCTTATTCAATACAATGGTGCATGTCTTGTTCGATTCGGGTGCTACGCATTCTTTTATATCATCTGCATTGGTAAGACATTTAGGGTTGCATCCTGAACCCACACAAATCACAATCCATGTCACATCACCTTTAGGATCTAGTACTGACGTGAATTTGCAGTGTTCCCGATGTGAGCTTCGAATGGCAGAACAAATAATATATGCAGATCTTTTTGTGATGGACATTGAAGACTTCGACATCATCCTCGGCATGGACTAGCTCGCACCACTGAATGCAAAGATCAATTGCATGAAGAAGCAAGTTCAGTTAACCTTGCCCACGATGGAGTTTGTTAAGATTCAGGGAACAAGGAAATGGATACACAACTCGACTGCTGCACTTTGCAAGGCACAGCTTCAAGCTCTATCCCTTGGTGATGAAAATGAATCACCAGCAGTGTACCCTCTCGAAGTACACGATGTCCCGGTAATATCTGAATTCCCAACAGTTTTTCTAAATGACCTTTCTGGTCTACCTCCGGTTAGGGAATTCGATTTTGAAATCAATCACATACCTGGGACCGGGCCTATCTCAATTCCACCATACAGAATGTCAAATGTCGAGCTCATCGAATTGGACAAACAACTGAAGGAATTAGAGAGTAATGGCTTCATCAGAAAGAGTTCATCACCCCAAGGCACTCCAGTTCTGTTTTTTCGCAAAAAGGATGGTTCGTTTCGACTTTGCATAGACTATCGCAAGCTCAATATCGTCACCATTAAGAACAGATACTCGTTGCCCAGGATTGATGACTTATTCGACCAACTTAGAGATGCCAAATACTTCAGACCTTGAGAAGGCACCAATTGTATGCAAAGTTGAGTAAGTGCGAATTTTGGGCGAAACAAGTTCAATTCCTAGGGCATGTGATTTTAGGCTGGCATTAAGGTAAATCCTTCTAAGGTTGAAGCTTTAAACTGGAAGCAACCTACCACTATTACTCAAATTATGAGTTTTCTTGGTTTGGCTGGCTATTACAGACGTTTCATCAAGGACTTCTCAAAGATTGTTGAACCTATGACAAAGCTCACTCGGAAAGACGTGCGATTCATCTGGAATCCCGCCTATGAAACATCATTTTAGGAATTGAAGAAGCGCCTTACGACGGCACCAGTACTCATCGCTCCAAGAAATGAACTTGAATTTTCAGTATACACCGACACCTCTCTCCAAGGCTTAGGTGTCGTACTAATGCAAAAAGGCCAAGTTGTCGCATATGCCTCGAGGCAACTAAAGATTCATGAGGGCAATTACCCAACACATGACTTGAAACTTGCAACTATTGTATTTGTACTGAAGCTATGGCGTCATTACCTATAGGGTGAACGGTTTGAGGTCTTCTCGGATCACAAGAGTCTTAAGTACATCTACACCCAGAGACACCTAAACCTCCGCCAAAGAGGATGGTTGGAATTGTTGAAAGATTATGACTTTCAACTCCAGTACCATCCCGGTAAGGCCAATGTTGTCGCTAATGCCCTGAGTAAAAAATCTTATGTTGCTTGCACTTTTACTTCGAAATGGGGAAGTTGGCTACAGAGATGGAGAGTTTTAACCTACAACTGATCAAAGAGGGAGCAAAATCACGACTTTCTCAATTGTCTGCCAACTCTGAGCTGGTTCGAAAGATTTCAGCAGCTCAAGCCAACAACCCTATGTTAATGGAAAAATGCGAACTTCTACTCAGCGGACAGGACCTTCCTCACTGGTCGGTCTTTGAAGGCGGGGCCATTTTCTATAAAAATGTCTCTGTCTACCGAACGATCCTGAGGTTCGGAAAGAAGTGCTCACTGAGATGCACTGTTCGAGGTGTGTTATGCATTCTGGGGGTGACAAGATGTACAAGGATGTCAAGCGACAATTCTGGTTTTCTGGAATGAATAAGGCGATTGCACACTTCGTTGTTCGATGTCTCATTTGCCAGCAAGTTAAGGAAGAACGAAGACTTCCCTCTGGACTTCTCCAACCGTTACCTATTGGAGAATGGAAGTGGGAGAACATCGCAATGGATTTTGTTACGGCTTTGCCTCAAAATAATAAAGGGAAAGATGTTATCTGGGTTATCATTGACAGACTTACAAAGTCTGCACACTTTTTGCCAATAAAGTTCACGGATAACCCTGCCAAACTTGCCGAACTATATGAAAGAGAGATTGTACGCCTCCATTGCATATCACTCACGATCGTCTCTGATCGAGACCCTCGATTCACATCAAAGTTTTGGCAAAGCTTCCAGAGTATAATGGGCTCTAAGATCACCATGAGCACAACCTTTCGCCCTCAGACTGATGGACAGTCAGAGCGTCTTATTCAAAAATCTTGGAAAACATGTTACGGTGTTGCATTTTGGACTTTAATGACGGATGGGCAAAGTACTTACATTTAGCTGAGTTTGCATACAACAACAGCTACCAAACTAGCATGGGCATGACACCGTACGAGGTTTTCTATGGTCGCCCTTGCAGATCTCCGGTATGCTGGTTAGATATGGCAGATCGACCGTAGTTGGGCCCTGAACTAGTTCAAGAGACTTCTAAGAATATCACACTAGTAAAGGAGCGACTTTGTGTTGAACAAAGTCGACAGAAGAGCTATGCTGACAAGCGGAGGCAGCCTCTAGAGTTTGATAAGGGGGACTTCGTTTTTCTAAAAGTTCATCCCACAAGAGGTGTCAAATGCTTTGGGATCAAAGGAAAGCTCTCTCCATGGTATATCAGTCCATTTCAAATCATTGAACGTATTGGCAAACTTACTTATCGTCTGTTCCTTCCACTGTCCATGTCTAAGGTTCATGACGTTTTTCACGTATCCATGCTTCGAAAGCATTGTCATGATCCTACGCATATCATCCCTCTGGTCGAGGTTAGGGTTGAGGAAAGAAATAAGTATCAGGAAAGAGCGATAAAGATCTTGGATAGAAAAACTCAAGAACTAAGGCGACGTAGCACACCACTTGTGAAGGTGCTCAGGGATCACCACGGAGTAGAGGAAGCAACATGGGAACTAGAAGCAACAATTAAACAGAAATACCATGAATTGTTTTCTAGTAATAACAGATGATGCGATACATTGTACTATTTTACTTATCAATAAAATGATGAAACTTTGGTTGCAAATACCTTAATACATCGTTTCACTTGAATAACTATGCAGATGTCTGAAAATAATATCGATGGATATAGTGAGTGACGCACACACGCAATGGCCTCCTTGGCCACCTGTGGCGACTCCTCCAGGATCTGAGTCTAGTCACAACTACTTTGCATAACTAACTCCATCACCACACAGACAATGATCCTTATCGCCAGAGCCCGCATGGCTTTTTCGTAACAATTTTGCCCAAAACAATCTCGTGCCCTCATCTTGGCAGGATCTTCTAGCAAAATTGTCAGGCGGCCGAATTCGAGCAACAACACGAAAAAGCATCCCACCGCTCAACCTACCCCCCTTAAACGATGCGACCAGCGCCCTACACCACTATCTATTAAGCAAAGGTTGGAATCTTCTGAGGACGAATCTGACTCCATTTGCTCTCTATGGTTTCATGATGTTGAGGATTCCACCGGCCACAGTGCCATTCAGGGACCATACAAGCATTACCCTGAACTGGCAAATGATGACGACGGCAGTGAATCTCACACAGATAACTATCATGACTACTTGGACTGATTTTGAGGGCGAAATCCTTTTAAGGGGGGTAGAGTGTAATACCCTAGGTTTGCACAAAAAAAAAAAAATTGTTCAGGCAGACATGCCCGATTTTTCAGGCGCCATTTTTCCTATTTAAGAACCCTCCTTCCTCCTCATTTCTCACACCAAAATCACTCCTCCTTGTGATTTTCCTTCTCTCTTTCACTCATTTTGAGTTTTTGCCATCTCTTTTGAGACTCTCTTTCCGAGACTCTCTGTGCGGTGCAACGCGGTTATGCCCGGGGGAAGGAGCCAGTTTTCAAAGGAGTTTTTATCTGAAGGTGGGGAACGAAACATAGGTTTGTGTGTCTTATAACTTTTATTAAAGTTTACATTCATTTATCATTATGTCTACTATTCATTTACACTGCATTATTGCGTATATTGTCATATTGTCATACTTATGCCTGTATATTTGGAGTTCATGTATTACACTGTTGTTATGTAGGATTAGTGGTCAATATGGCTCAACCAAACTCAAGCTTGTCCTCTGTAACTTTAAATAGTGAACAGGAGGCAGTGTGCTGCTCTAGACGATTGGTATTTAAGTAGACCTCGTGTCTCACCTCTCAACTGGAGACTGATCTGGTTGGTTTTATTTGAAAACTATCAGCTTATACAAGTAATACTGAATGTCCTCACCTTGCACGTAGTGATACTAACCCTGATAAGGATCACTAAACGTTGTCAAATCCTGTCTAAATGTTAAGTAAAGACCGGACCAGTTCATGCATGGGCATCATACATAGCACCACCTAGGGACGTATGTGGTTTATGATTCATAGAATAGTTAGAAGCAATGCTCGTTATTTATTATATTTCTCTGGAGAGGGACGTACAATGAGAACCTAACTACTCTTGGGGAGGGACATCTGTACGTGAATCCATAGCGTCGAAGGGACGTATAATGAGAACCCGACTACTCCTAGGGAGGGACATCTGTACGTGAACTCAGGCGATATACAGTCATCAAACCAATATGAGACGGTGTCATGCATACATACATATTAAATTGATTATGATGCTCTGATGTGTATTTAAGATATTTGATTATGAAGTTTGCTTTATTAATTGTTATATTCACGAACTATTTTACCCACTGAGCGTGTAACTCACCCCGTTGTATATCCAATTTTTCACAGGAGATTAGGGTGGACTGGGTGCAGGTTTTTAGGCCCACATTTTGTATCCTTTGTATTATTCATTGGGGATTTGGGGAGAATGTTTAATTAACTATTTCATGTACAACTATATTCTGAAATTAATGAAATCAGACTTGTTCGTAATCGTGTTTCTGCGCACTCAGTTATTATTATAATGCATTCGCGCCCCGTCCGTGAGTGTCCCGCCGGTTTAGGCGCGTCCAGGTGGGGTGTGTCAGGACGTGTTTTCTTTATGATTTATGAACAATTTTTTGTATTTGAAAATAAAGATTCTATAAGTAAATATTACGTTGAAATATTTTCGCAAAACTGGAAAATTAATTTTTTAATAATGTTTTAAATTTTGTGAAAAAACTATCATTTTTTTTGTGTTCTTTGTTTAATAAAATCATTGCTCTAAAAGCAATTTTTAAATATTATATTTCAAAAAAAAATTCTAAATCTTCAATCAAAGAGATCCATTTTGAGTTTTCTTAAAAGTTTTTACGGATTTTATTATGTTTGTGTCAATAAGGTGTACAAACTTAATTTCAAAATACAACAATAAAAGGAAAACTAAGGGCCCATTTGGCATAGAATTTAAAAACAATTTTTTGTTTTTGAAAAAAAAAGATTCTATGAAAATATTTTTGGTCAGCTTGTTTCGAGAATTTTTAAAAACTATTTTTGATTTAAACTTTAAAATTTGTGAACAAAACTAGCAAAACGATTTTTTTTATTATTGTTTTCTTTATTTCTTAAAAAAATGAGAATGTTATTTAGCTTGATAACTAGACACTATTTAACACAAGTGTAATGTGACAGAAACATCATACCTCATCTAATGATATCTTATTTAATGTTGTCTATATTAAATGAGGTGTTATTAAAATTTAAAAGGGTATATTTGTAATTTTAAAAAATAGAATAGAGAAATAGTATCCTTGATTAAGGCCTCTAACTTAATGTGATTGGGGTTAGGCACTTTGCATTACAATTTCTACCCAAGTAATATAACATTACTAGATTACTTATTAGTTTATTTATTTTGTTTTAATTAATATATTTATTATTTTCACTCTTTTCAGAGTACAAATGTACTTTAGGAGATTTGATGATATCTCATTTTAATGTAGAGAAACATTAAATATATATTAGTCAACGTGATATTTTTAAATTTGATGTTGAGGTTGAAACATCATATTTGTGTATAAATAATGTACAAGATCTAATTGTTTATACCGATGAAATAATTATTTTTTTATGAATATACTTATTTCGATTCAATTTAATTAATTATTATAACATTTTTCTTAATATTTTAAAATCTAATTTTATGATTTATATTACATTTAAATATAATTTCACTAATTTAGAAAAATTATATTCTTTTTGTTATTATATTTAAGTAAAAAATAATGATTTAGGTTACCCATAAAATCAAATCATTATTGTCTCCTAATAAATTTTGAAAGCAGTTAGATGGACCCATTATGGACTATCTACACCCCAGTCCATATTTTTTTATTTATCCCTAAAATACCCTCAATCAAATTTACTGGACTAACTTAAAAAAAAAAAAAAAATACCCCTCCTATTCTCACCCCACTGTCTTCTTCTTCTCTCCAATGGCAACACCACCAATTCTTCTTCTCTCCAACACCAACGCCCAAGCAAAACTAACCCGGAATTATTACAAACAAGTCAAAAACCTTATGGAAGGGGAAAATGAAAAAAAGATAGGGTCGACCATCATAGACTGACCCCTGCAAAAGAGGGTAGGTATTTTAATTTTGACCAACACCTCTCTGTTCGGTTGAACAAGATCGATTGTCCTTAAAATTGTTCGGTTTATGATGGTCGACCCTCATATTTCCACGAGTTTTTTGTATTTCCCCATTACATCATGCACTGTGATGCATTCGATTAAGTTTTTGACACGTTGCAATAATTTCATATTAGTTTGGGTGGTGGGGTACCGTTTCCCACTCATAACTCTAATGAGGGGTGCGGGTGAGGTATAGTTGGGATACGGCACCCCACTGCCCAAGTGAGGTCCGAATGTTGACATGTTTATAGACATAAAAATAATGTCTCGAGGTGAAAATAACAGCTGATACATACACAATAGTATCAACATAAAGGAAATTTCATTCACCAAATTTTGCAAATCGTATCAAGATACATGATAGATAACGAACAAATTCATTACAAGTACTCACACCCTAAAAAAAAAAACAATAAACTGACACTAATGAAGCTATTGTCCTCTCTACTTGCGTGAATATGCTCTAATCCCTGACGGACCGACTTAATCGCGCCTTGAAATTGATGGCCCCTACCCCTGCTATTCTTTCACCGTAGAAGAAGGTCTAGCTTCATTTGTTCAGCCCAGACAGAACACCGACAATTGACTCCATGGTGATTCTCGCATTACGAACTGTTACTTCTGGTTCAGGCGTGGACATTCATTGTAATGCGATGTCCAGGGCTCATCTGTTTCGCTGTTGTATATATCTCAATGCAAATCAACAATTATATGTGAATAACAGATAAATCAAATTCGATATAAAGAAAAAAGAAAGAAATGCAAACTTTATTACCTAGGTGGTATCATCATCAAACATATATCTTTTTTGAGGGTTGGCAGGATGCTGACGTGCTAGGTTCTCAACGATCGAGTGAGATATTGATGTAAACCACTCGAGGTAGTCCGGAGCCGCATCCCATGCACTGCGTAGACGCTCACCCCGTGCTCGAGCAGAAAATACACCACTATTCCATCTCCTCGATGTCTGATCATAGTAATACTTCACTTGGTATTGACCCGCTGATGAACCTCGACTTGCTTTTAATGAACGAAGAGGCCATAGAAGAATTGTCTGTACATGGCCTAACTGGCGAAGAACCCTATCATGATGATAGGGTCCCACAACGTCCAAACACTTTATACAACCATTAAAAAAAAAGCAAAGTCTTTCTCAAATCAAATTATGGGTCCCAATAAACCTGAACAAATTCAATATAAATAATTAAACCAACAACACAATGTTACTCAAAGTCATAGTTATAAAAAAATTGTATTGAATTTCTAAACTTTGTCACTGACCTCGTGAGGGCGTAAAATATCGAGTGCCTTACGCAGTGTGACCACGTGATCTTCAGCTAATCCCATCTCTTTTTGGGGGGCCCACATTTGTGTCTGTGGCAGATTATATTGATATGAAGGGTTGACACGAGGACGAATTAAAAGAAAATGGTCATACAACCAACCTTATCATACACATTTTGTATTAAAATCATTATTGAAAATCTTTGATATAGAACAAACATTAAGTGTGAAATGATGCATATATACCTTAAGAAAGGTGAGATCCCTTGCAATCTGACAAACTGAGGACCTCGTCACACATCTAAGCTGACGATACAGATACACAAGACATGCTACACCCCATGAGTACGTATGAATCATGTGCACTTGCATGAGCAATTGAAGATAAGCGACTGGGACCCGTGTTGATGTCTTGTCATAGAACAACCTGCACCCTAGTAGAAATAATAGAAATGCCCTCGCCATGCACTCCACTGGGGGGTAGGGGACGCCTGCTTGCTTGGGGGTACCAAATGGAGCTTTCAACCAATGCTTAGCCACGGATTTTCCTTTCCCCTTCTTAAGCTCCTCATTTGCATCACCGAATGAAACTCGCAGCCCTTGCACCAATAATTTGGCTGCCTTATTGTTGTCCATTAGTATGGCTGAGACGGATCTGCCAGTGACAGGAATGTTGAGAAGTATCACAACATTGTCGATGGTAATTTTCATTTCACCAAAGGGAAAGTAAAATGTGTTCGTTTCTGGTTGCCATCTCTTGACAAAACGCAGAAATCAGTGTCTTGTTGGCGTGCATGTGTGAGCAACTAATCAAGGGACTCAACCCAAATTCTATTATTATTGATTGAAGTCTTTCTTGCTTGGGGTGGCATTCAAGATCCCAGTCACCCACGTGTGCTCCATGATTTATATACCTAAGTAGAGGTCGATGTTGTAAACAAAAAAGAATATCAAAACAAAAATGAATGATCAATATTAACAAGAAATAACCGTCAATAACATATTTACTATACACTTGGGATGAGGACTTACTTCACCAACCCATATAACTGCAGCAATATGAATTTTGAAACTAGTAAGGACAGAGGGATCGGTAAGGCCTCCTGAAATGAGACAGGGCACTATCATATTCTTCAGTGTACTGACTCTCTTGGCTAGTGTGTTGCGTGTTTGTCTCGTCTATTTGCTCTTCTTCTTGTTCTTCTTGGTGTGCAATATCTGCAATGGCCGATAAATTGGTTTTCGTACGCCTACGTCTTCTCTCTGATGCTATAGGTCGAGTGCGTGACCCACTTTGCTCAGTAGAAGTAGTGCTATGTGTCCTCGACATATCTGTACACAATAAAATGGTTAATCACTATTTATTTTAAAAAAAAATCAAGCAGGGTCAGCTTGATAGACTTACCTGTACAAAGTAGGGTCGGCTAGAATAGTCGACCCAGGAATGAAGGTCGTCCATGGTGACAATCTTCGTTCTTGCCTATTTTTCGCGTAAAATACATAAAAAAACATTCATAAATATTGCATTTCATGAATAAAAGTGAATAGAAACAAAAGTAACTATTAAACCATGCATTTCTTACCGATTCAAATGATCAATCGTCGAAAAACGCGCAAAATGGCGAGTGGTGATTTGCTCCAAATGATGCTCCCCTACAACCAATATTCTTCAAACTAAGATAAAAAGATAAAAACAACGGGCTTTGAAGTTAAGGGCTAGAGTTTTGGGGGTGGGGTATGTTAGGATGAATGGTAGTTTAAGAATTTTTATATTTTTGATTGGGGTAGGTAGAGTATATATGTTTTAGAGGGGCTTTTGACATGATTACCCTTCAAAAAAAATTCACAAATGCCATCCACATACAAATAATGACCCATTTGCCATACTTTACTGTTCATAGCACAGTCAACGCGCCAAACAAGCGCCACGTGGGCGCGGAGATGGCATTTTGTATTAAAGTGAAGGGAAGGCGTCTTTTCAAAAGACGCCTTCCCTTCAAATTTTTTTTTTTAAGTGAAGGGAATGCGTCTTTTGAAAAGACGCCTTCCCTTCAATTTTTTTTTTAAGTGAAGAAAATACATCTTTTCAAAAGACGCCTTCCCTATAAATTTGTTTTTTTTTACAGTTAAGGGGATTTAAAGAAATTTTTTTGCAGGCATTCCATTTGTCTTCATCGTCATCGTGCCATCTATCATAAATCACCTAAAAGAAGCTACAAAAGATGATAAGGTATGCTTATTCTGTCAGAAAGCTTTTGTTTAATTTTATTGCTCACTGAGTTTTTCTCAATGCTCCTCGAAACAGTTCCCTATTCGTGAAACTGCAACAAAGGCAATGGGAAGGCTTCTTCTTCATCAAATTAAAAATGAGGACATAAACACTACTGCTCAAGGGGAACTTGTTGCGGTCCTGATAGCAGCTTTGCAGGATGACTCCAGTGAAGTCAGAAGAAGAGCATTGTCTGGTCTGAAAGCAGCTGCAAAGGTATTTTCCGCATTATCAGATAGGGATCCCTCTAAATTTAGATTTTATCCATGTATGCTTTCTCCTTCAAATTTGTGACTAAGACTGGATCACTGTATGTGGCTGACGAATCCTTCAGCCTTTATGACCTATATTCCAAACCTAGGCCCTGCCTTAGCTGAATGTTTGAAGGATAGCAGCACTCATGTTCGTCTTGCAGGTAAACGATGTATTCTGCACGTCTTGCAGCTGAATGACGATGAAGACGGATGGAACGCCTGCAAAAAAATTTCATTAATCCCCTTAACTGTAAAAAAAAAAAAAAATTATAGTGTGCTATGAACAGTAAGTATGGCAAATGGGTCATTATTTGTATGTGGATGACATTTGTGAAATTTTTTTTTTGAAGGGTAATCATGGCAAAAGCCCCAAACCAAAGCCCATCAATTACGGTTAAACGACACGTCACATTGCTGCTAAATTATAACGTTTTGGTCCCATCAGATCACCTCCCCTTGGCGGGAAAGATGACGACTCAGCTCTCTTCTCTCTCTTTTGTTTAGTTCAGGTAGTTCGCAAGCTAGGTAGGCCGTTGTCGTTTTTTTTTTCCCATGTTTTATTAATATGTGGGTCCCACTACATAATTCCCTACTTTCTGGGCTTTTGACATGATTACCCTTAAAAAAAATTTCACAAATGCCATCCACATACAAATAATGACCCATTTGCCATACTTTACTGTTCATAGCACAGTCAGCGCGCCAAACAAGCGCCACGTGGGCGCGGAGGTGGCATTTTGTATTAAAGTGAAGGGAACGCCTTCCCTTCAAAATTTTTTTTTTTTTAAGTGAAGGGAATGCGTCTTTTCAAAAGACACCTTCCCTATAATTTTTTTTTTTTTACAGTTAAGGGGATTTAATGAAATTTTTTTGCAGGCGTTCCATCCGTCTTCATCGTCATTCAGCCGCAAGACGTGCAGAATACATCGTTTACCTGCAAGACGAACATGAGTGCTGCTATCCTTCAAACATTCAGCTAAGGCAGGGCCTAGGTTTGGAATATAGGTCATAAAGGTTGAAGGATTCGTCAGCCACATACAATGATCCAGTCTTAGTCACAAATTTGAAGGAGAAAGCATACATGGATAAAATCTAAATTTAGAGGGATCCCTATCTGATAATGCGGAAAATACCTTTGCAGCTGCTTTCAGACCAGACAATGCTCTTCTTCTGACTTCACTGGAGTCATCCTGCAAAGCTGCTATCAGGACCGCAATAAGTTCCCCTTGAGCAGTAGTGTTTATGGCCTCATTTTTAATTTGATGAAGTAGAAGCCTTCCCAATGCCTTTGTTGCAGTTTCACGAATAGGGAACTGTTTCGAGGAGCATTGAGAAAAACTCAGTGAGCAATAAAATTAAACAAAAGCTTTCTGACAGAATAAGCATACCTTATCATCTTTTGTAGCTTCTTTTAGGTGATTTATGATAGATGGCACGATGACGATGAAGACGAATGGAACGCCTGCAAAAAAATTTCTTTAAATCCCCTTAACTGTAAAAAGAAAAAAAATTTATAGGGAAGGCGTCTTTTCGACGCCTTCCCTTCACTTAAAAAAAAAAATTTGAAGGGAATGCGTCTTTTCACTTTAATACAAACTGTCACCTCCGCACCCACGTGACACTTGTTTGGCGCGCTGACTGTGCTATGAACAGTAAAGTATGGCAAATGGGTCATTATTTGTATGTGGATGGCATTTGTGAAATTTTTTTTTTTTTAAGGGTAATCATGTCAAAAGCCCTGTTTTAGAGTAAGGTTGTGTTAGTGACTGAAGTGTAGATAGTCTATAAGTGGGGTCTATTTAAATGCTTTTTAAATTTTTTATTTTCTATTAAATAATATAAATATCATTTATATATGTTAATCATATTAAGTTAGAGACTTTAATAAGGGTATTGCTTTATACTATTATTTAAATTATAAATGTATCTTTATATGTTTTAATAACACCTCATTTAATATAGAAAATATTAAATAAACTATCATTAAATAATGTATGATGCAGAGGCTGTCATATTATACTTATGTAAAATGATGTCTAATTAATATTTGAGAAAAAAAAAACCTCTAAAAGACAGTTTTTAAATTAATATATTACCATCCCCAGTTTTCAAATTGTGAACCACTGAAGCCTAATAAAACTCGTTAAGACTCGGTGAGAGCTTAAGAGGCTTTTGACATGATTACCTTTAAAATTTTTTTTTAACAAATGTCATCCAAGACACAAATAATGACCCATTTGCCATATTTTACTGTTCATAGCACAGTTAGCGCGCCAAACAAGCGCCACGTAGGCGCGGATGTGACATTTTGTATAAGAAAGGCGTCTTTTGAAAAGACGCCTTCTTTTCATAATTTTTTTTTAAGTAAGGGAATGCGTCTTTTGAAAAGACGCATTCCTTTCATAATTTTTTTTTCTAAGTGAAGGGAAGACGTCTTTTCATCCTTCACAATTTTTCTTTTTTTAAGTAAAGGGAAGACGTCTTTTCCCAATATTTTTTTTAAGTGCCAATTTTTTTTTTCTTTAAGTTAAGGAAGGCGTCAAAGTCTTTAAAGAAATTTTTTTGAAGCCGTCTTCATCGTCATCGTGCCAATGCAACAAAAATGGCGTGGCGCAGATCCACTTAGCTTTCGTTCTTTAGAATTTGTTCTTCGCAGACTACTCTCTGATTATTTTTTCTTGTTATTATTTTTTTTTTGGGTTGGAAGCTTGGAAATTCGATTATTTAGTAGTTTGAGTTCTAAATCAGATTTTGGGAATTGGTTTTGAGGTTTTCTTTGTGAAGCACTGGAGAAGAAAGCAACCAGATGTTGAGGAAATGGCTCAACATCACCACCACTGAATCCGATTTCAGTGCTGATACAGACAAAAGCTCACTAGATTAAAAATAAAAAAGATGCAACAAAAGCTCACTAGATTCAATTTCCACGGTTTCTCTTGTATTGATTTTCGACAACTTATTTTCGGATTTGACCTGAAATTGAAGCTTTTGTTAGCTCTGTATTCTCCATATATTTTTTTTATGTTTTTTTTTTTTTGCAAAATTACGTGCAAATTGATAGAATTTTCATGATCTTTTGCTATCAAAACTCATTAGATTCAATCTCGATGGCTTTTCTTGCCTTGATTTGAACTACCCATTTTCCAATTTCATTTGAAAATTTCATCTTAAAAAAAATTAAATTAAAAGAGAAGGCGTTTTTTGAAAAGACGCTTTCCCTTCACTTAAAAAAAAATTATAAAAGGAAGACGTCTTTTCAAAAGACGCATTTTTTTTACAAAATGCCACCTCCGCGCCCACCCGGCGCTTGTTTGGCGCACTGACTGTGCTATGAACAGTAAAGTATGACAAATGAGTCATTATTTGTGTTTGGATGATATTTGTGAATTTTTTTTTTGAAGGGTAATCATGTAAAAAGCCCGAGGTTAAGTTGAAAACGGTCTAGAAATTTGAAAACAGCCTGTTGTCTCTTGACCGTTCATCCAGAACTTCTTTCACCGTCGATGATTGCGATCTGTCAACCTCTCTCTCATCCGATCATCTTATTATTTTATTGCATTTTTGTTTTCAAACAAAAACCCATCTCCCCCCAATCCAACATTTCAAAACTCACTTGTGCGCTTTTCTTCTTCTTCTTAACCCTTGAATCTCTGCTCCAACAAGAACACAAGAACTAGCAAGCAAGAAATGCCGATGATCTCCGATGCAGCAAGTGCAATAAAGAGCCGATTCGGCTTTCATCAATCCTCCTCAGAACCCGATCTTATCCGGAGTTCGCCGGTGGCTCTCCTGAAATCATCTGCATCGAAAGATAGTCTTCTCCAGATGAGCAACGGCGAGAGAGATGATTTTATGGAATCCGAAAGGTCTTCGAACCACAGCTTTGAATTGCAAGAAGATCCATCCTTCTGGAAAGACCACAACGTGCAGGTGTCCGATGAATTTCTTCTTATTTGCTCGTAACCATTTGAATGCGAATATATTTCTTTTAGGCAAATTAATTTGCTTCCTTCTAATTGAGATTATTTGATTTAGCTGCGCGTATTTGATTAGGGTTTCGGATACAAGATTTCTGTGAAGGGGTCATTTTTTGTTATTTGACTACGTTGTTGTGTTCACTTTTCTTGGCCAACCTAAAGTTTCTGTTTTTCAATGCCTTGGCTTGATTGATTTTTGGTCATTTTTAGTGCTTTCGTTTTGCTGCGTCAGAGGATTAATATTGCTGGATTCAGACAAATTAGTTTCTAGGCTCTACAGCTTATGGTGCTTGTAGGAAATTATGATTCAAATTGCATTATTGATTTGTAGTATAATCCTATTCTGAAAAATTTCTTTCGAGATAAGCCAGGATTTACTGCTCTTTCCTACTTTTGGCATGAGCATGTTCCTATGTACGGGTTCTAGATCCATGTTTGTGAGACTCTAGCTCAGAGAACTCATAAGAAGGAATTAACTTCATAGGTGATTCTTGTCGTCTGATTTACTGAATTCTTTGGGACTGCTGTAAATGGCATGTTCATAGAACAATTCTGTACACTGGTTGCTACATAAGTATGTTTGGCTTTTTCAGTTGGGGTGGTGGGGGGTCAGCCGGGCAGGGAGAGGGGAGGGGGTTTAGGCTAGTGTATATCGCTTTGCTAACCTATTATTATGCAGTGATTTCACAACAATTCTTGGTTCAGCAAAGTGCAATTACCTGCTTGCTGCTCCTATTTATTTATTTTTTTAAAAAGATTTATTGCTCTTAGCATCTTTTGGTGCTCTTTTGTATTAAGGACGTGTACCACATTTGACCTGCCGAACCCAACTGACTTGATGAATAAAAAAATTGTGTTGGGTCGGGTTTAAATTATAATGGAGCTTCAATTCGGTCTAAGATGACATAACCTGAAAACCCGAGTTAAGTATTGGGTACAAAATATTAAACTTGATTTATACCCAACTCGCTCGACCACTACTTAATCTATATCATAATGATGCCAAAATGTTGGAAAACTTACGGTGAGGCCACTTTTGTCAACCTTTCTAAAACGCTCTTGACCACTACCAAGTCATGATCCTCATGAGTGTTAATCATAGCTTGATATGCATTGTTGGACCTCCATTTATCATCTATAGCTTTTGGATTCAATGGTTTCTAATATGGTATTAGAGCCTTGGTTTCATGAGAGGTGTTGGGTTCAAATCTCATTGTTGGCATTTGCATATTTCCACATTTGCATGGTTGATAATTGCCTCTTCACCTATCTCTCTTTTGTCTCTTCATGTGTTGGATGTTGCACATGAGGGGGAGTGTTAATGATAGCTTGATATGCATTGTTGGGCCTCCACCTATCAACTATAGCTTTTGGGTTCAATGGTTTCTAACTATGGGTACAAAGTGTCGAACCTGTTGTAGTGGGTATTAGTATTACCCAAGAAAATACTAGATGTTGATTGAAATATTTAACAGAAATTTAAGTGATGTTGCAAACTTGAATGTTGAAAAATCTTCATTTGCATTTGTATAAATTTTGATTAAATAACATATAATTAGTTCATATAAATATTGGTTGAAATATCATCAATATTCTTTTGAACTTATGGAGATCTTGTAAACTTCATATTGGTGGCTATGAAAGATAACTTGTGATGGAGGTTATTAACATATTGATGGGAACTTAAGAAAGTGTTTCTTTGAAAGTGTGTTAGATTTACAACCTCAGTTCTCAGACATTTCCATGCTCCCTCTTTCTACTTTTTGTTATCATACGTGAACCGAAATGAA
This sequence comes from Paratinospora sagittata, assembly GCA_035771175.1. Classification (NCBI taxonomy): domain Eukaryota; kingdom Viridiplantae; phylum Streptophyta; class Magnoliopsida; order Ranunculales; family Menispermaceae; genus Paratinospora; species Paratinospora sagittata. Next base: position 12,687,047 of record CM069609.1, on the reverse strand, counting down.
TTGGTCTTCATATGACACCATAGAGACAATTGAACTTTTGGGATATATTGGGGGATTTGGACCCTCTTTCACTATTAGATACGAATATAAATTGTCATTGAAAGAGCTACCCTGTCATCGTGCCTTCCTTAAAAGAAATTATATTTATTGTCATGTAATGCAGGTTATCATTCGAATACGCCCCCTTAGCAATTCTGAGATATCCCTCCAGGGTTACAACAAATGTATTAGGCAGGATGGTTATCAAACTCTCACTTGGACTGGGCATCCAGAGTCTCGTTTCACCTTTGATCTTGTTGCAGATGAGAATGTTACCCAGGTAAATATTTCTCTTCATTCACATGCTTTTTTATAATGACATGTTAATGTCCTAGTATATGATTATTCAAGTTACTTTACAGGAGAAGCTATTTAAAGTGGCTGGATTGCCCATGGTAGAAAATTGCATGGGAGGCTACAACAGTTGCATGTTTGCTTATGGGCAAGTATGTTTTAATCAATTCCTCATACTATTATATTTTCATTCTTTCAGATAAATTTTTTTTTTTTGGGGTCACATAGAAGTATGTATCTACGAGATATATTCCTACTGAGTTAGTCTTGGTAGAAAATTTTCATTTATTAGATGATTGCTTGTGTGAAACAGGTGGTATTTGGTTGCTTAACAGTTTTGGGCTATGTGAAAAAAATGGATATATATTTTTTGGTATCTAATTTGGCATATTGAAAGAATGTGGTGCACTTTTTATGGGGTTTCGATATCAGGTTTATGCAAGTTTCTATGTCTTGGTTACTTCATTTTGAAGCGTTTTGTCTATGCTGGTCACTGCACAATATTGAATTCATTCCAGCATGTTCCACTCCATTGATCATGTTCTACTTGTGTTTTTACAGACTGGTAGTGGAAAAACCCATACAATGCTGGGAGACATTGATGGTGGCACTCGAAGGCATAGTATTAATTGTGGGATGACACCTAGAGTTTTTGAGCATTTATTTTCAAGAATCCAAAAGGTAGGCTTGCTCTCATAGTTGACATTGAATTAAACAAGTAGCTGTCATACTTTTGTAGGATTCACATATAAAATAACTTCCATTGTTTATAATCAGGTAGTGAGGTGGAATCTTATATATTGACGGAGAACTAAAGATCATTTAAATGATTTGAATTGTCAGAGTTACTTTTCTTTTTCTTTTTTGTTTTTAAAATCTGGAAGGTTGAGAAGTTTATCATGTTTCATGAAATCTAAAATCAATAACCATTTACTTGTTTTTCTAGTTAACAAAAAGATATTGAAGGCAAAAGTTAGCAGAAAGTTCTTGTATTTGAAGCGGCTTTTCAAGTAAAAAGCGCCATTATTAATTCTTAGGACATTTAAACTAGCAACTTCTTTAGCAATTCCATTTTCTAGTGAACTTAGCAACCATTCATATAATAAAGTGGGTTCCTTTTACTTTTCAATTTCTTTCGACTTATTTGTTACCTAACAAACATAAAAGAAAATCTGCTTACTGGAATTGTATTAGATTACGGCGTTTGGTGTAGCTTTTACTTTCAGCTTATCACTTCTATGAAAACACTTTTTGTTAAGTTGTTTGCAAAATGTTTGGTTAGATTTTTGGAAGGGTGTTTAAAAAATTGCTTTCACGTAAAGAGGAGACTTTTACCCTCCAACAATTAATAAATAAATATACTCACATCTTTTTACAATTAAAAGAATGAGGTTATATTTAAATTTTAAACACAAAAGCAAAAACCAAAAGTTGCTCCCGACCAGCTTCTCCAAAGCATAGAACTACTTACGCACCACAACTTTCACCAATTGTAGGGTTGCCAAACTACACAAGATACAACATTTGGTCCAAATGCAGTTTGCAACCTCTGAACCAAATGGGCCCTATTGAGTTTTAGATCAAGATTTGGTATTTTAAAGCTTTTTAATCCCTTTGTTTTGTTTATATTCAAATGAGCATCATAATTTGATTTTGTGTTTCAGGTGAAAGAGATCCGCCATGATGAGAAACTGAGATTCACTTGCAAATGCTCATTCTTGGAGATATATAATGAACAAATTCTTGACCTTTTAGACCCATCCTCAGTCAATTTACAGGTGATCATTAGAAACACGCTGATCTTCCATATTTTTCTTTTATCATTATCATCCAAGTCCAACAAACTTTTAGCTCATATGGTTTGCCTCTCCTAGCCAAATGACAAAAAGTTGCTCTTTTATCTTAGGAGTAATTTTGTTTTTCTTCGTCTCATAATTTCTTATTTTTACAATTATTCTGCCACCCATTGTCCTCTATGTGTCTATAGAGGTTTCAATTTCCATTTTTATAACTTACTTTGGCTACCAAACTTTATTCAAAATTTTGATTTAATCTTGCAGATCAGAGAAGATTCCAAAAAAGGTGTTTATGTGGAAAATCTCAAAGAGTTAGAGGTGTCAAGTGCACGAGATGTTATGCAACAACTTATTCAAGTATTGGATCACTTCTCTCTTGTTATGTCATGTTGCATGTTCACCTGAGAGTTAGTGATGGACTAAATTGAGGATTGAAAACTATTTCTAAAATTTGTTTTATTTCGAAATTCTTGGACGCTTGAATCTATTCCAACACAAAATTGAATCTATTGTTGCAGGATCTTCTGCAGCTCCTGTTGTTATTGCTCTTGCCTGTTCACTTTTGTCTTTTTTCTTGTTTTATGAATATATGGAAGTGGCACATTGTGAATGCTGCAAGGTTATGTGTTAGACTGCTTCTGTTTTGATGTAGGACATGAATTACTGTTTTAAAAGGTTATAATATTTATTTTTTAGTTACTTTCTATTTTCTAGTTAAGTTTCCTTATTTAAGGAAAGTTTCGTTTTTGGTTTTTGTAGTAGTTTAGATAATTTCTAAATTCGTTTTTGTTAATTAATGTGATTAGAGAAAGTGTCTAGACTCTAAAAGTGTCTTGATAGAGTTGTAATAGTATTAGAAAGTTGCTATTATGTTATAGATAGCTTAGGAAACTTATTTTCAAGTGTTTTTGGAAGTTTCTAATTTGTTTCCATGGAGTTATCTATATAAGGAGTTCCAATTATGAGTTTAATTCATTCAATTATCAATTCATTCAATTAATTTTATCAATTAGTTCTTTATCTTTTATCTCTCTCTCTCTCTCTCTCTCTCTCTCTCTCTCTCTCTCTCTCTCTCTCTCTCTCTCTTTTCTCCTCTTGGTTGGATATATATAATGCTAAGGAATTTGTAAATTTCTCTTAGTCTATAAGTTTAGAATTACCATTTGACAATGAAGTTGTAGTCTGAGAACTCTTTTGCTTATTCTTTCAGGGAGCCTCCAATAGAAAGGTAGCTGCCACTAACATGAACCGTGCAAGTAGCCGTTCCCATAGTGTTTTCACCTGTATCATTGAAAGTAAGGTGGGTATGCTATTTTGGAAAAAATAGCCTAATGTTTCTTTTCCTGTTAAGCATTATTGTTTCCATCAGTTAGCATTTGTAAAAGTATATATAGTTACTATTTACTTAGGGTTGTGAATTCATTTGAATATCAATTGTTAAAATTGGTTCCTATGAAAATTACTTTCAGTGGGAATCTCAAGGAGTAACTCATCATAGATTTTCTCGGCTTAATCTTGTGGATCTAGCTGGTTCAGAGAGGTAAGACCTTTTGTGCCACACAAGATGGAAGTGCTTTTGATTTTCCTGTATCAGGACTTTCCTCTTAATTATTACAAAATGATTCCACCACAGGCAGAAGAGTTCAGGTGCTGAAGGTGAACGTCTGAAGGAAGCCACAAATATTAACAAATCTCTTTCTACGTTGGGGTTTGTTTGCTAGACTTAGTATCTCTACTTATTATTGAAATTTTCAAGTTGTGGGATGTAACCTTTTTTCATTCATTTTTATTTTTTATTGGATATTATTTTGATATCGGGAGAAGGCTTTGTTAGGTTGAGTATTTGGTATTATTTTTTTAATTCCTCTATCCCACTCCCATCTCCTCCAAAAAGGCAAAAAAAGTAAAGAGGAAAAATGAAATAAAATTTTAATGCTGGTTTGTTTTCACATTGCGATAGGAACTTTGTTAATTTGTTTTACTAATGTTTGCAGACTTGTAATTATGAACTTGGTGAGCATTTCCAATGGGAAATCACTACATGTTCCCTATAGAGATTCAAAGCTTACTTTTTTGCTCCAGGTAAATTCTTAAATTCCAATGCTTGTAGAATTTTCATATAACCAGTTCAGCAAATTAGGATGTATGAATGCTGCTGTGTTATTGAATGATATAACTTGAGGTTCCTACAATAGGAAAGATTGATATCTTGCAGATATAGAAAGCTACCTTTTTCCTTTTTTTTTTTGTTTTTTTTTAAGAAAAGCTGAAAAGTTGTTATTTGAATTAAGAGATTTTATGCTATATGGCTCAAAAATCAATGTCACAGTGAAAGAATTCAAAAGAAAAATCAAACAGACTTGATTTATATGCCTGTAACTTCAAATAATCATCCAAAATCAGAAACACAGAAGACCTGAGCAAATACATACTTCTAATAAAGCAAAACTTCCATAGATGGCACTGAAAGGTAATGAAGTGGCTATCTCTAAGATCATGTAATATTGCCTAAAAATGTATTGCTTTGGGAGGGATTTATATATGATATTTGGTTAATATGGTTTGGATGCTATCATATAAGATCTTGACTTGGGTTTCCTTGTATCAGCGTCCAAGTTCAATCTAGGTCCAAACGTGTGGGCCATTTGTGCAGATCAGGACCCTTTTCTTTCGCTCAGATATATAATGACGTGTCTTATCAAAAAACAAAAATAATCTATCCTGACCTGTTTTGGCAGGGACCATTAATGGGTCTGTTCAAGCAGGTAGCTGTTACCATTTCATCTTAAAAACTATAGTATCACAGGGCAGTTCTTTATTCAGACCTCCTTACTTGCCCACCATGGTCTAGTGGACCAATGCAAAATTGATTTTAGTTTATGAAAACAAACATTACTCTCTTGTTTAGAACATCATTTGTTTAGCTAATACATCTTGGCTTGTAATTATTTAAGTCATTAACTACTGAGGATAGAGTCCTTGTTTTCATCTCTAAGAACCATAAGAAGGCTACAATGCTCGCTTATCAGTGTGTATAAATATTTTTAAGGTAGTTACTTGTGCCATCTATTTTTGGTCAACTGTTGCTTTGAACAGGATTCATTCATGAATTCCTAACTTAAAGTGCTTGTATCAGGGTATTGGATCTCTACAGTTTTAGTTAGCATCTTTGTTATATTCACTATATTTAACTATTCCTTTCTCTATTTTTTTCTTCCTTTCAGGACTCTCTTGGAGGGAATTCAAAAACAATTATAATTGCAAATATAAGCCCATCTAATTGGTGAGGACATTTATTAACATATTTTTTTGTGCTTCAAATGTTACTAGGGATAAATGTTTGAATTTGAGAACACTCATATTCAGATCTTGTTAAGCACATAGTCCACGAGCTTTATTATTTTTTTAAAGAACTAACTAGAACTTATGCAATTCAAAAAACATGAAAAAACCCAGCTTTGTTTTATTTTAATTGATTGTATCTAATGACTTCTTTTTCCTTTGAAATGCAGTTGTTCATTGGAGACACTGAGCACACTAAAGTTTGCACAACGTGCTAAATATATAAAGAATAATGTATGCTTCTTACTTGGTGATCCCTAATTGATGTTTTGGATATAGTTCTACAGTCTTACATTTTTATTCTTTGGAATATTCCTGCTTCACAATGTATAGAAATGTGCTAAAGCTCTACTTATAGGGACACATGATAGAGGTTCCAGGGTTATTCTTTATGCATTTTTTTTTTCTAATTAATTTGGGGATGGGAGCATGGGGGCGGAGGTATGGGATTTAACTTCTACCATGGAGTTTTTTCTGTTCATGAAGACCATGTCACAAAAAATTTGTTGGGCTGGATACTGAATCTTTTTTATGGGCATACACCCTGCGAATATGCCCAAAAAAATTAGATTGTTTTAATTTGTTATTTAGTATAAAATTGTGATAATGAAATTGGATGGCCTTATGTTAAATGGAATGGAACTGTTCTCTCTCTCTCTCTCTCTCTCTCTCTCTTTTCCCAACCTTTCTTTTCTTCTACTTTGCAATTCTGAGCTTCTTGTAGATGTTGTACTCGAGAGTTCATATCCATGAGATATGGACAAGAATATACATTGATCTACAAGTCTGGATAATATAGTGCTGTTGATTTCTAATCCAAGAGAATTACCCGACTTAATTGTGATTCCAGGTCCCTTAACACACACATTATATGTATTATTAGCGGGATTATCACTTATCCCCATCTTTCACTAATTTTTTATACACTTAGAGAACTGATTTTGACCTGAAAGCTATACTTTTGCCAATTTTGCAGGCAATTGTTAATGAAGATGCATCTGGAGATGTCCTTGCTATGCGCATGCAGATTCAGCAACTCAAGGTATTGTGGAATCCCTGAGGTCAATTCTTTCTAAACTAATGTGGTGCTACTCTATCTTTGTTTTAGATTATTTGTTTGGGAAGCCATTTGGCAAGCCAAAAAAATCTAACAAGCATTTAATATACCTCTTCCAAAGTACAATTTATTGCCTTAGTAACAGTATTTTTTAAAGTTTGAGCAGCCTACCATTAAATTTTGTTGGACTGATGTGCCCTATTTGAGGTAGACGCATAAACTTTATGACAGTTGTAATGCATTTATATTACTTATCATATTGGTTAAGTACCATATGCTCTGATATCAGTTCAACAAGTATTGACAATAGGAACTACTTCTCAGCTTCTGCAATACTGGATAAAGAAGATTCATTTCTAAGAGCATGACATTATCATTTGATTTCAAACAATCAAGGCCTTTTACCGTTTAAAGTATTTCAGTAAACCTGCTACCCATATAACATTGGCCAATGTTGTTAGTATTGATATGCTATTCAGAGAGAGCACCCTTACTAGGTGGCTTCTTTCTTCTTTTGTGTATTGTCAGGACTCAGGAGGTGTCTTTTGATTTAGTCTTATCAAACAATAAAAGCCAAAAAGGAGTATTGTGTTACTTTGACTTTTTATGTTGAGAATGAGCACTGAGAACTTGAATAAAAAACAAAAGCATTAAAATAAAGATTACATACAGAAAATATTGCAGATTGAGTGGTTTGTAAGTGTTCCTAGTTCTGTAGGATAGATGATAAAGTTTCTACTATTTTCTAGTGGTGTTTAAATAATCTTGCATGATGACATATACTAGTTTGAAGTTTCTACTTTCTAGAATTGTCTCACTATTGCATGCCAACAAATATTCAATCCACTTTGTGTCTACTTAGTTGTGTTTTATAATTGATTTAGATTACTTGGTATGTGACACCTATTGCAAAATTATGGTTTCGTGACTTTGTTTCACTTGTAATAAAACCAATACTTTGCATTTTCATATGGTCACTAGGTATAGAATATTTCAGCTCAAACTTAAAATGGAATTTGAAAAGTGTAATTCAGAAACATGTAAGTAAGTTGTTTGCAAGGCATGGTTGATGGAAGGGGGGATTGATATTAGGAACATGACGAACAATTGTATGAGATACTCAATCTTAGGAATGGATTGCCTTTGATAAAATGTTGAACTAATTAGGATAAGAGAATATATAGGAGGAGAACACATATAACATTAATATTGAAGATTCAGGAAAAGATTCTAGAGGGGACTTTTTTATATGGGTTGGTTCGACAGGCTAGGGGCTTCTGTGCTGAGTTGCCTCTTTCTTTTTCTTTTATTTATTTAGCTGTTGTCTCTTCCCGTACAGTTCCTATTGTTGCAACCCATGTCAATTTGTGAAGCAACCATGTGTAATGAACTCGAGCAATCTCTTCCTCCTTATTTGTTGCATTTCAACCAAATTACTGAATCACCCTTCTCTAATGAGTTTATTTATTTATTTTTAATACTTTGAGTAATGCTACATTGATTGGGGTAAAACCCGCAATACAAACTACATGGCCCGATTACCTTTGGATTTTTATTGAATCATTTCTCAATACACAATTCAATGCAATCCAAAACAATACAAAGGTGATGGGGTATTGTAGTTTGCATTGCGGTATAACACCCCGTTCAATTTACCGTTATTCTTTTACTTTGTACGAAACTTGCTGTTTTAGACACGTGTCAAGCAAAAAAAGATTTGAAATTTTCTTTTTATCTTTTCTTTTTATTTCTTTTCTTCTTAAAGTACAAAGTAAAGAGAAGAGCGATACAATAATTTGGTTGAAATGCAATAAATAAGGAGGAAGACATTGCTTGAGTTAATTACACATGACGGCCTCATAGATTGACTCGGGTTCAACCACAGGAACTATATGGGAAGTGGCAGCAGCAAAACCCTGACCTTTTTCTTTCTTTTTACAAATTTATTTACTAATCAAAAAAAGAGAAAAATGAAAAAAATATTGAACTGCTAAAATCAAATGCAACAAGGCTCTCTTAGATGTTCATCTATTATTTCTCGTGTTTAAGCATGGTAATTGTTTGCTAGTTTCATTTAAGAATTATCTTAATTTCCTTCACACTTGAAATCTTTATTCAGAAAGAAGTAAGCCGCTTGCGAGGTATGGTTAATGGAGGGGCAGAGAATCAGGAAAATGATAACTTGAGCATATGTTTCCCAGGATCTCCAGGCTCTTTTAAGTGGGAAGGACTCCAAGGATCATTCAGCCCTCTGATTTCTGATAAAAAGATGTCTCAGGTAACCTTGACTCTGCTCTTAAGCATGTGTAGAATTTGACCTAGTGTAGTTGGTATATGATTAGCATTTTCTGATTTTCAGAAAAAAGAGTATGAAGCTGCTCTTGTTGCGGCTTTTAGGAGGGAAATGGACAAAGAAGCTACGTTGCAGGCATTGGCTGCTGAAAATAAGTCAGCGATGCACCTGGTGAGCAAACTCAATTAGCTAGTTTCCAAATTTCCTTAATTGGTCTTAATTCTGATGACATCCATTAGAAGATTTTCATTGTTTATAAAGCCTAACAATGTAGTGAATCTATGAACTAGTCCTACACACAAACATAGTCATCAAGAGCCAGTTCAAAAAATTGTTGAATACTAATATATGGTTAATTACTTAATTGGTTACTAGTTTTAGATAACTACTGAACCTAAGAGCTACAGTGGCCAGGTAGAGACCCAACAACATATATCATCTTTTAGCACTAACACTCTCCCTTATGTGTAGGCCCGTCCTGCATGTAAGCAAACAAGAGGGAGATAGAAGAATAGACAAATACTAAATATGCAAGTGCCAACAAAGAGACTCAAGCTTAAGACCTCTAACAAAACCAGAAATCTGATACCATATGTTAGAAACCACTTGTCCAAAAAGCTATAGCTGTTGGATATAGACCCAACAATGTATATAGTTTTGTCAAAAGTTGTTAAGGCAGTTATCCCCGTCTAGCCAAGGGGTGCCTAGTTGTCACCTAGGTGATGCCTAAGCATTGCAAGTATAGCTTCCTAAGTTAATTATTACTTAATTAGTTAATTTTACATATACAAATTACAAACATTTTACATCTAATTACATACGTATTCCACAATATAAAAGTCAATTTTTTGCAAACTATATTTTGCATTATTCAATTTTGTGTCCAAACTATTAAAAGCCAGAAAAATTTATTAAAGAAAAGCAAGTTAGCCTATAGTGAAAGTACAACCATTTAAAGAGCAATTTCTTAATGTAATATTATGAAAAAGAATAAAATATTTGCAACAGTATGACAAAAACAAAAATAGAAAATTAGAACTAGGAAATAGGAAAAGAGAAAAAAAATAACTTGAATAATGGAAATATATGTGTTAGTATAACACTAGAAGTCTAGAATTTAGTGTTATGCCAATGTTTAAGCTACACAATTGCACATGTCACTATAAAAAAAAAAAAGGATAGCCCGGTGTATGAAGCTCCCCACCTATGTGGGGTCTCGGAGAAGGGTCGGACCACTTTCGAGTCTATTATACGCATCGTTACCCTGCATTGTAGGAGGTTGTTTCCATGACTCAAACTTGTGACCCAGTGGTCACATGACGACAACTCTTACCATTGTGCCAAGGCTCCCCTTCATATATGAAGAAAAGAAAATTTAGACTTTATATTTTGGCATTGAACCCATTGAATTTTTAAAATTTTTTCAAAGAAGTCCACTGTCTACCTTAATTGTGGCCTTTGTGATTTAGTTGCAAAAGGCCTATGCCATGGACTGTCTACGTGACGTCTTGCAAACATTGAATGTATATCAAGCTGTCAACGACAACCAGTAAATGACACATACAGTGCACTAAGGAGGTGAAAAGAAGGAAATTGTGGGAGAGGCCAATGAAAATTTAGGTCTTGCAGAGGTCCATTTTGTCTTTTTCATTTTTATTTTATTTTTTAAAAAGAAATAGTTAATTGGAAATGGTGCTAACTTATGCAGAACTGCATGTATATTTTATCCATATATGTGCGCTTATGTGGAAGTTTATGCATTTATCTATATATATATTATGTAATTGATATAAGACCTTTTTATGCAGAAAGCAAATAAAATGCAGTCACATGAGCTTTTCCTGGACTAATCTGATTAATTCAGTTAGTGTCCAACATTATTTTGTTTTGAGCTGTATTTCTTCTGGAATATACCTTTTCTAAATTTTTAGCATGTATGAATTATTTTTGATCTCATGTGAAATTTGTTCATTTTTTGGGAAATTTCAATGGCACAGGCCAAACAAAGAGAAGATGAAATTCAGGGTTTGAAAATGAGACTGCGGTTCCGTGAAGCAGGAATTAAAAGGTTAGAGGCTGTTGCTTCTGGAAAGATTTCAGCTGAGGCACACCTTCTGCAAGAAAAAGAAGAGCATTTGAAGGAAATAGAGGTTCTAAGAAACCAGGTGGACCGAAATCAAGAGGTAACAAGGTTTGCCATGGAAAATCTGCGGCTAAAAGAAGAACTTAGAAGGTATATGCTGTGTTTTCGTCAGTATTTACTAATTTGTCCAATTTAACTCTTTATAAACTTCCAAAAGGTGAGTGTTATAAATATCTTTTTCTTTTGTTGGCTTGATTATCCTTGTCCAATATTAATATTAGTATTGTCAAGGCATTAGGCGATGCCTAGGCAATTGGCCCCATTTAGGCGAGGTGGTGCCTAGGTATTGCAAATAATATTTATTTATAATTCTCTAAGTACCTGTATATATAATTACATACATATTCCACATTTTATAAGCCAAATCTTGTGTAAAAGAATATTAACTATATTTTACACTCTTCAATCTTATGTCTACAAAATTAAAAACTAAGAAAACATATTTAAAAATAGACAAATCTTGTGTAAAAGAATATTAACTATATTTTACAATCTTCAATCTTATGTCTACAAAATTAAAAACTAAGAAAACATATTTAAAAATAGACAAGTTAGCATAGTATGAAAGTATAATGATTTAAAAAGCCATGTTTGATGTTAATATGTTATATTTATGACAAAAAGAAAAATATTTGCAATGATAAAATAAACATAAAATAGAAAATTAGAATTATAAAATAGGGAAGAAAGATAACTTGCATAATGTATATAACAACAAAGTCAAAAGTTATGCTAATGTTTAAGCTATAAAATTACTTAGTTTAATGATACTATGTATATTTTCACTGACCTCCTTAAACTTCTAAAATTTTTCAATGAACCCTAGTGCCTTGCTTGAGCATTATTGGCGATTTAATTGCAATTGACCCAAGCGATGAACTAGCCACTGCCAAGGTGTGGCCTTGAAAACGCTCTTAAAAGTATGAAATCTTTTCTTGATCAAGTTAGACTAGTAAAGCTAATAAAAAAAACCCGAGTCAGTGAAAAACTCATCTAGGTATAGCATCAAGATTTTAAATTATACATATCATTTATTAAATTACAATACGATGGGTTTAAACATTACCTTGGGAAATTATAAACATGTCTATGTTGCCTCTCTTCTACATGAGAGAGATTGCTGAACCTAAACTTGGCTGATAGTAGAGTATTGTGTCATGTTGGCAGCTGGGGCGTACCTTTTATCATAGAGTCTAATCTTTCAATCAATTAATCAATCTTTGAATTTTATACTTAAGAATTGAGGTAAACAGAAGTCAATTAATCTTCTTTTTTGTTGAGTTGATCAAGCTTTCAAGTGATTGAAAATTCTTGAACTGTTTGGTTTTGATCAAACCAAGTAATCTGATGAGTTCTTAGATTATGAGCATGATCTTATTATGTGGCTGTTTTTTGTATTCTGACCCCTCAGATTAAAGTCATTTCATGAGGAAGGTGAGCGTGAACAAATGAATGAACAAATCATGACTTTACAGAATAAGGTGGTGAACTGATGAATAAATTCTGATTCTTTTTGTGTTATTATGTTTGTGTTTGCATATTATTTATGCCGTTGTCTTTTATAATTGATAGTTACTGGAAGCATTGGATTGGAAGCTTATGCATGAATCAGATACTGGGACACTTCAGGTTGGTTGTCCATTTCCTTCACATGTACTTTTTATTTGCTTAAATTATATTTATCATGTCCTTAAATGTTTTGACATTGCAGAAAGGAAATTTGAATGTGGTAAATTTCTCCAAAAGTGAGGACGACCTACTGACAACCAATCAGGTATGAAAAATATCCATTACTGTTGCTTTTGTTCTTCAGTTGTGTCTATTTAACATATGACAGGAATATAAACTCATTGGAACAAGGAAAAGTAAATTCTTTTGGTTTTTGTAATTTTTGGGAGAAAGTATTCAATAAATTTATCTCCTGATTTGCTTGATTCAAATGCAATAATTGGAAGCAGGAATTTGGACAGTAAATTACAATATACAAGAAATAGAAAGAAACTCTAATCAAATTAATATAGAAAGTAAACTTTAAAATGTATATTTGTTTTTGAACTTAATACATCAACAATATGAGTTTTTGTGTAACACACATCTCAAGACGATGTACCATGTTTACCTGTCTTTAGATCCGTGATGGTTGAAGAGTTATTTGATTTTGCTAGTTTCTAATTTTGCTTGATATCACACCATTCAAAAGAACCTCATTAATGTTTTCATGTAGCTTCAATGATGGTAATCATCAAATTATGTTTTCATCATTGATCAAGTACTGCTATGGAATATATTTGAAAGGTGGAGCCCATTTGTAATAAATGAGTTTCATATGCTCTACAATTTGGTCATTTCTGTATGGTGTGTATGCTGAATGCTGCTATCTAGTCATCATTTTTTTTTTCTTAGAATTTTGCAGATTTTTGTTCAAAAAGAAAACAGTCAATGTTCAACCTAGGAAAGTTATGCAACCTATTTCAAGTTGGAATTATTATATCTTTTCAAATTTTAAGTTGAAAAGTGCTTGCATATTTTTAAAGTTTAAAGAACTTAACTTGGGACACACCGTAGGTTTTTCAAAATTTTAAAATGTTAGACTAATACATTATGCATGCAATTCTATACAAGTAATTAGCTACCAACTCCCTCGTCATTGGCTTAATACCTCAGCAACAGTGGTAACTCCAATTCAATTCCTACCATCTGCATTATGCTTTTCAATTCTAACTTACTAGTCCAGCTAAATAAGAAGCTCTGATTTTCCATTTCTTGTGCTTTTTTAAAGCCTATGTTGTCAGTCTTTTGACAGTTTTACTTTTGTTCTCACTGGAAACTTAAGTAGGGTGTAGATGTTTCTCTCATTTTTGTCAAACTTTTCACTTTATCTACTGTTCCAATTAAATGACTCAAATCCATTGAAAGATATGAAAAAATAAATAAAAAGAAAGGCAATCGGAACCAACCTGTTGAATTATGTCAATGGTATGCAAATCTGATATTTAGTTCTTAATTTACTGCAGGATCCATCATCACCTTGGCGTTCTTCCATCAATGAAGAGAATGAATTTCTTCAACTGCAGGTAGTGTTTATATTTGTGAAATGATCTAAACTTCTCTCCCTATGAAACCTTGCTTCACTGGATCCTTTTTTTTTTTTTTTATCTCTCTCTTTTGAAATGTTCCATCCATTTACATTAAATTGATTTTCTTATTTCATAGGCTATACAAAATCTGAGGGAACTGGAAACACTGCATAGGAAACTAAACTCCTCCCTTGAAGAAAAAGAAAAATTGGAGAGGTATCTACTGTATTTCTGATATCATTATTGTCTTGGAAGTACTTGAGAATATAAAAAAAAGTGCCAGGTGTCTAATATCAAAAGTTTGAATAAAAGAGTTTTCATTGAAAAAATATGCAAGCCTGGAAAGCTGTTTTCCTTTGGGCCAGCACTGGAATATGGATGAAGTGACGATTTTCATGTACCACAAAAAATATGATCTTCAAAAGATTTTAAAATCTGGTTTTCAAATACTTTGTGATTTTTTTGATTGATATATTAATTTTTGGTTTTTAAATTAGATCATAAACTTCTCTGTGTATTTTTTTTCTTCATGATGTAAACATTGGTCCAAATTGTTTCAATTGATTTAGTTTTATTTTTTAATGTCAAAACTGTAGTCATCCCTTCCCAGGAAAATTGAACAATGTCATGCTGTATTAAGCTCTAATTGGAAGAGGCAAGTAAGCATTTTTATTGACTTGTGGGGATCAAGTAGGAGGTTTGATAATCAATTGATAATGTTGTAACCTTAGGACTCTCAATCACTCAAGGGTGCAAAGCCTTTAAATCATTCATTAACAAGAGAAACTAATGATACTAGTGATCCAAACAATTCATCATACAGTCTGAAATATCATGGGGCTTTTGCCAAGTGAATCTTTGGATAGCCTCACAAAGGTAACTGTATAGATCTGCAATAAACTGCATAATTACTGTAGTTCAACATAAAAGAAAAATTGATTCATAATTAGTGAAAATGCTTTGTTCTCTACTGATATATTTCATGGTTATACAAAATCTATACAGTCGCATTGAAGGTTTGATCTTAGAGCTAGAAGAAGAGAAACGATCAAATAGAAACGTAGAAGAGCAAACAAGGCAGCAACTGCAAATTGAAGCACCTGATCACCCATTTGATGCTGCTTTTAATGATCAGATGGAGCTTAAAACAATGGTTGATGCGATTGCGGCTGCAAGCCAACGTGAAGCAGAAGCTCATGAAAGAGCAATTACATTGGCCAAAGAGAATGATGAACTTAGGACGAAGCTAAAATTCTTAATTGAAGACAATAATAAACTGATTGAATTGTATGAGGGTGCAGTGGCAGAAACCAAGAAGTTAACGGATTGCCAGGGAGCAAAAAATGCAAATCAAAGCAATGAAAAAACTGAAGATCAAATGACTGATTTTGCTGATTTTCATGAAGACGATGACATGGACAGGACTAGAAAGATTGAAAGCCTGGAGAACCAACTTCAAGAAATGCACGAAGAAAATGACAAACTGATGGGTTTGTATGAGAAAGCCATGCAGGAGAGGGATGGATTTAAACGAATGTTTTGCTCTAGTAGAGAAGATGATATTAGTGAGGTGAAAGAATTCAATTGTCCAGAAAAGCTTGTTGAAGTTGATGGAGGAGAAAGCTTTGATTGTACTAATGACCTTGCTTCTAAATCTTGTGATACAAACTTGCTTGTGGATCCAGTTGGCTTCTCTGGATTGACTGAGTTGGATAAATCTGGTGTATGTACAGAAGAAACTCCCTTCATTAATGAAACAGATCAGATTGCACATGGAAATGCTGAGTCCAATAATGAGATTTCAAATACAGAAAACATGCCATCTAAATTATTGGGAGGCGTATCAGAAGAGATAATCTTGGTTAAAGATAAGCTAGAAAATGCACAAGCTAAGCTTGCAAGTGCGACTGAAGCTTTAGCTCTTTTTGGATTACTTGAGAAAACATCTATTGAGGTAGAGATGCTCTCAAAAGAAATTGAAGAGGCTGAGGAAGGTATTCTTGTGAAGCAGCTTGAGATTGCAGGTCTCAGAAACTGCCATACTGATGTACAGAAGAGAAAATCTACTGTGGCCAAGAAGCTTTCAGCACTTAAGTCATCTATTTCAAGCTTTTCTTCATCTATCTCTTACTGGGAGCAACGTGAAGATCGAGCAAGGGCAAGGATGGATTCTTCATCCGCTTCTGTGGAACAAAAGAAAGAAGCCATAGGCAATCTCCGGGCCCGGATGGAAGAAACTGAAATTGCTCAACAGAGGGCTCAACAATCTGAAGTTGAACTGAGAAATCAACTAAGCAGCTTGAAATCCAAACTTGAGGATGAAATTCAGAAAAAAGAGTCAGAAAAGGTACTATTTACAATTGATAACATTGATATAACAAATGTACCTGCACATAGGAACTGGCAGCAATTCGGGGGAAAAGCTACTGAGCTGCTCAAGTCTGAAGAGGAGAGAACCAAGTTGCAAAATGAGATGAAGCAATGCCGAGAAAATCTGGGTATCGTTCTAAAGGAAATTGAAGACCTGAAAAGAAAGTCCAAGAAGTTGGAGACTGAAAAACAAGCTCTTGAAAAGGAAATTACGAGCGATTTGCTGTCTCTGAAGGAGTTAGAACTTGGATTTGATCAAGTTTTGCAAGAGAAAAAGATTATTTTAGAGATGGCAGAGAACGGGAAGGATGAAATTGAATCAATGATAATTGAATACCACCAATGTGTATTCGAATTGGAACTGAAGGAGGGGGAGATTAAAATAGTAGAAGAAGAACTCCGGATGGAAACAAGCAGCCGCGATGAATTGAGAGAGAGGATGGCTGTAGCAGCCTTAAACATGACCCAACTATTGAATGATTCAAGATTCTCTTCTCTGGAGGAATCAAATGAGCAGCAGCATCACTCATGGTCTTTAACTCAAAAGATGGAAGAACAACTTCAGGAGGTGAGGGCATCTGTTTTGGAAGCTAAGTCAATACTTGGTGACAGGAGGCAATCCATTTCTCACACCTAAGTATATCCTTCTTTCTCTTGTTACTGATCATTCATTTGAAAAGAACAACTAATGGAAACAAGGAGTTTCTGTTTTTTTTTGTGTTTATCGAATTGTGTTTAATATTTTCGGAAGAATGTGTGTCCATCTTCTGATCTTCTTTGTAATCTCTGTGCATAATATTAGAGACAGACGCCCTCAATTCATGAGAGCTTCATTACTAGCTTAAAGAGCAGTATGTGTTAGTCTCATTTTTTTTTTCTTTCTTTTGGCGCTATGCTCACTTGCTTGAGCACAGGCAGAATTCTACAATCCGCAATTCAGATAAGCAAAACATACCAGTACCGAGATGCATGAGAACTTGGAAGATCATTGAAGTGCTGTTTAACTTTGTTTAGGATATAACATGAATTAGAGGTGCAACTTCCATAAGAATAAGCAAAAAAAAAAAAAAAAAAAAAACTTGGCTTATTCTAGTAGAACTTAAACTTTTATAATAGATTTAAAGTAGGAGTAGAGGTTAATTAAAGTTAACAAACATTACCTAACTTTTTACAAACAATAATAAAATAAAAAGCTTTATGATTAAGATATATTTATATTATATTATTTTAGTTTTATGCTTGGCCAGGTTCAGGGATCGATTCACCAACTCTATCTACTTGGTGACTGATGTTCGGTTATTTTTCCACCTAAAAGTCAAACTCACTTTATCCAGTGACTCCTTGAACCCACAAAATTTTTAAATTTTTTAAAAACCTTATCATCTAATAACCTCATTAATTTTACTCATTCTAACACTAATACAACTTAGTTATGCTAAAAACATGCCAAGATGGCGGTGGGATATTTGCTTTGTGGTTTCTATTGCTACCTTATAAAGTGTATGGTTAGGGAGAGCAATAGTAGGTTGTTTCACAACAGTTTTAAAGATGTTTAGGTGTAATGGGATGACATTCTTTTGCTGGTAGCCACTTGGATGGCCTCCTCCAAGCAGGCAAGGGGTTTTTTTGTTTCTAGTTGGGTTAGAAATTAGAGTTTTGCTGTTTTAAAGGTTGTAGGTGGCCTCCCTAGGACTATTTTTTATTTTTATTTTTTATTATTGATTTTTTTTGGCACTTAAGAGGTGTCCTTTTTTTTTGGGTGAGATTAATCTTTTCCAATTCGGCCATGACAGAAACATTTGGGCCGGTTCTCTTAACAGAGCCTCCTTAGGACTTTGACTACCTATGGTGTTCTCTAAAGAGTAATACTTGACTAATACACTTTTTAAATATATTTTGTTGACAGTCCCTTTGAAAATTGTTGGATCGTCTTGAATCACGTGTTGATACATGATTCAAGTCAATCCAATAACTTTTAAGGGCAATGTCAATAATGTGTTTTCAAAGTATTTTGGGTCTTAGTGTTTTTGTGGTCAACGTGATCCACATCGGTGCTTGCGTGGAGCGCACTATTTTTTTTTTTCTTTTGTTTTTAGAGAAAACATGTTTTCAATACAAATAAAACGTAATCGTAAAAGACGTTTTTAGTGTAAACAAAATGACCATTATATATATACGAAAAATGTCTCCTTAGAAGATGTTTTTAATTGAAATAAATTGAAATAATTTATACTTATCCTCTAAAAAAATTTCTTCACAAGTCAAATAACGCACATTGCTAAGAAAAAACTTAATGCAGGTCTTAAAAAAAAATCATTCTTAGAGACAGTTGTTCATATAAGAAATAAAGCGAAAAAAAGAAAAAGAAAATTTTTGTTACATGATTTTCTCCAAAATCAATGTGAGTATTTGTCTTGTAGCAAGAATTTAAATAAATAAAAATAAAGAATAAAAATTGGACATTGCAATTTTTTTGCTTTATTTATAGTATGAGCAACTTCTTGAAGAATGATTTTTTTGACTTACATTATTTTTTCTTTTAGGAATGTGCATTATTTGAATTTTTTTAGAGGACAAGTATAAATTGTTTAATTTTATTTCAATTAAAAATGTCTTCTAAGGAGATGTTTTTCGTATATATAAAATGGTTATTTTGTTTACATTGAAAACGTCTTTTACGATGACATTTTATTTGTATTGAAAAAGTATTCTGAAAATACGTTTTCATTAATAAAAAAAGAAAAAAAATATTGCGCTCCCAAAATAAGTTGCAAGACACCTTATTTTGCGAAAAAAACAAAAGCTTTTAGAGAATATCATAGATGTCTCAAAAGTCCCCGGAATCAACTACACCGTTTTTGGATTTAGGCTTTAGCAGTGTTTTTTGGTTTTTTTTTGGTTTTGCATGTGGTATTCACACCCTTCGGGCGAGACTAATTCTCGTTTGAGCACTGCAGCGGTATTGAGCGGCTCTTCCCACAACTAAGGTAGGCACGACTTTTAATCCTAAGACCTCCACCTTTCAACCATCTATGCTACATCACGTTGGGTGTTTTGCTTTCGCTTTGTTATGTGTGGTTTATGAATACATGATTCTGATGTGCTGAACTAATACAAGAGATAGTAATGCCAGGCTAGCCAGCTTGCATGCTATGGCTTCTTCTAAAGTTCCAAAGCAAGAGTGTTTTTTGTATTGGACTGAATGAAGGCTGGTCACAACTGCATAAAGATGGAAAACATATATTATTAGCATGAATGTAGATACTAAAACCATGTAAAACTAGAAATATACATGCCTAGTTGAGATATGATTCAACTGCACCTGTATCAACATCTACATGTAAGTATATTTTCCATTAGGATTATATGGAGGCATTCATGAACCTTTATAAGCCCCTGAAATATTTCTCACGCCATGAACTGTGATACTCTGACCTATGTCATTTTCTTTCACTCAGCGATATTGATGTTTAGCAGCAGCCTGTGATAATTATCTTTTATTGTTCTGTAAATCTCACAAACTTGCTAGCATGAGTACACTAACACAAGAAAATGATGATTCTTAAAATTTTTCGTATAGCATTAGGATCCATAAGAACAATAATAAATAAATTAAATGTTTCCATGTACTTGAAATAAACCTTATATCACTAAAGTCAGTCACAAAGAAAATCAAACTCACACTCAAAATTGAGTTTGAATGAATAAAGCTACATATCAATTACATAGGAGCTGATAATGCAAGGTATCCTCCATAAAATTACTTTTTTTCAACTGCATTTGAGACCCAAGATCAACAATTTCATACTTTCCGAGCAAGGGTCCTCTGTTTTGTGGCATGCTGGACTACTTTTTCCTCCACAGGAAGACCTTTCTGCCTCCGAACAGCATCAATAAGTTTCCTTGCTGTGTTCGGTAGAACACTGGAGCCATCACCAAACTCTTCAATTTCCTCTTCTGTTTTGGGTACAAAGAAAGGATCCTCAGCCAATGCTTCCCAATGGCTAAATACAAGTAAAGCACTAGAAGCTCCAGATGTCCATCTCCTAAGCTCATCTGCAAACCCAAAGCTTTGAGCAACAGGTAAATATGCATGGACGGTGAACAATGAAGATCCTTCTTGCATCTCTTCCTTCAACACTCGTGCTCGTCTCCTTGCAAGCACAGCATACATAGGGCCCAAATACTCAGTGGGAGTATTAAGCTCACAGAAGTACATAGCTTCAACAAGCCGAGGTTTCTTTTGTAGAACAGCTGCTCTACAAGCTTCTTTTACAGCTGTCATGATCTGCCCTGTGAAGATGCCATACTGATCCGGTTGATGTTCTGTAAAAGTTTCAGATACATCAGATTGGTGTTCTAATGGAGCAATATGAACTTCAACTAGAAATGCCAAACCCCACATGGGTTCATCGCATAATGGTCCAGCTGCCGTAGCTAGTTGGAACCCCGACACTACACTGCTTCCATAACTCTTTGCCTCCACGGACAATGAGCAGGTAGTTCCTAAAGATTCCTCATCGGTATGCCCTTCATCTTTGTTCTTTATACCAGAAGAATCCACAAGTCCCAACTTTTCAGAAGAATCCACAAGTCCCAACTTTTCAGATAGATGAGGCGAACCCCCTATAAGAATGGAGGAATTACTTTTATCCTCTCCTTTATGATCTGGAACAAGAAGGATACTTGGACCAACATGCCTAGGCCCAAGTGCCCAGATTCTCTGAAGAAATTGACACCATAGATTTCTAAATTTTTCAGCCCTATCCTTTTCAATTTCAGCCGACCCAGAATCAAATTCACTCTCTACAGCGTCCAGTATGCGTTTCTTAAGTGCATCAACAGGATTATCATCTACAATGACACCCTTTTCTTTCTCTGTTCCTAAGTTTCTGATACTCTGCCCTAGTTTTCCATCTAGAATGTCTCCAAGTAGATCAGAACTTTCATCGAGGACTTTGGTAAGTGCAGAAGGAAGCTTCATAACTTGCACTTTAACAGTACATCTTCCATTTGGGGTCGTCTTCTCAACAAAATCTGAGCTCCCAGTCAACAGTTTCAGATTTTCTATAGTACTGGAAACCTCGCCTTCAATGGTCTCTCTGTAAGAAACAAGGGGAGGCGAGACTTCCAAGCTTACCCTAGCAAACCTTTCTTTCAAATCTTTTATGCATCTTTCTAAATGAACCTCACCAGCAGCTGCAAGAACTTGCTCTCCTCTGGCTGAAACAGTAACCTCCACAAATGGATCTGCCCGGTTCAAAAGCTTCAGGCCTCTCATAAGTGTGCTCATATCTGCTGGATCAGATGGCTCAATAGCCACCCTCAGAGTAGGAGCAACTTGGAATACCATACTCGAGAAAGGCAAACAATATCTGGTTGATGAGAGGGTTGCATTCTTTAATATATGTTGGCCAAGGCCACGAAGTGCCACTACATTTCCTGCCTTGGCAGAGGATACTGGCCTCAGACCTTGCCCCATCATAAGATACAAGGAATGCAACTCAGCCTCCTGCAGATGTCTCTGCATTGATTCCCTTTTCAAAGGATCATATAAAGCAGAAAGCACATAAATCTTTTGCCCAGAATGTAAAACCCCACTAAAAACCCTTGCAAATGCAAGAAAACACTCATCTGATTCATTACCCCCACCTTCTTCAATGTAATTATTTATAACTTCCCCATTAGGACCCCTCTGAGGCAGTATTTTGATAGGTACAGCAAACATCTTAGATACAAAAGCAACAGTTGGTGCATCGGCACTACAATTACAAGTCTCAATAGATTGTCTCACATTATTCACCTCTGCAACCACATCAGAGCTAATTCCATTATCCACAAACTCTCTCTTTGGAAGTAACCGTGGGATTCGAAAAGCTTGAGCCTCGATTGGATCAGGCATACATTTAACCACCATAGACAAAATCGAATCTGAAAGAGGAAGCCAGCGGCTCAATACCGCTTGAAGCACAACTTTTGCATCCCTGTTCTGAAGTTCACGAGCCGGTACAGACAAATTAAATGATCTAATGACTTTCTCAAGCATCCCTTTATCCCCATCAGATTCAAGAGCTGCCTGATAAACCTGCCACAGTGGCTCAAGTACAAACTGCACAAACATGGGCCGAGCTTTACTACCTCCTCCAATTGCCTTCTTACCAACAATCATTTTCGTCTTTGGATTAAAATAACGAGGCCCCCATAAAGCTTTCTGTAATGCAACTACACTCGCACCGAGCTTCGAAGCGTAGAAATCGGCAAACTTATCTATACAAAACCCCCAACCATCCAAAGCACAAACAAAAGCTACATTTCCTTTTTGTGGCAGGAAAGTGTCTTCTCCGTCATCCTCCAACAACTCATGGTTCTCATCACCACCCATTTCAGTACCAGGCCCAGCAAGTATTGAATCAACATCAGAAAGATACTTCTCTGATTTATAAGCACTAACAATCCCATTTACCTCATGAACTATCCTTTGTAATCGGTTATATGCTTCCATTGGACTCAATTTCAGTTCAGATATCAAACGATCGATCTTGTTGAGAACAAGACAAGGGGTGAGCTTCTCAATCCAAGCTTGACGAAGAACCGCGTGGGTCTGGATATGAACGCCTTCAACGGCGTCTACTAAGACTAAGGCGCCATCACTTAATCGGGCGGCGGTAGAAACTTCACTACAGAAATCCATGTGGCCAGGAGAATCAATGAGGTTTATAGAATAGTCCTTGAATTGCAAAGCAATTGAAGAGCTCTTCATTGTGATTGCCCGTCTCTGTTCTTCATCAAGGTAATCCATAAATCTAAGCCTACCGGCTTGCTTTGGATGAAGCAATCCACCAGCAGAGCCAGCAATTAGATGATCGGCAAGCGTCGTCTTGCCATGATCGACATGGGCAAGAATGCATATGTTTCGGATTTTCCGGCAATCAAGATCCCCCATTTCAAATTTTACACCAATAAATTCTAAATTTCAACAAAGGGTAGGGCACTGAATGAAGAAAGAGGAGGAGGTTGGTAAAAGGGTTAGGGTATTGAAGAAAGAAGAGATTGTGTGTTGTTTTTGTGTGAAGGATTGGACAGAGAAACCCTAGTGCTAATGCTACCCTTTCCTTTCGTGAGACTCTGACGAGAGCATATCTGTTTGTCAATGCACCGAAAAGAGGAAACATAAGGAAATAAGATACAACAGGAAACTACAACACTTGCCTCCTACCGTGAGAAGGAGATCAGAGAAACCTTCTTCTTCGCTTCGCTGCCCGCTGAGAATATAATTAAAAAAAAATCTAAAGAACAGAGTAACGTACAGGACGAGACGGCGGCTGGTAGGGGCGTACTGGCCCAAAACCATGAAACAAAATAGAGTCGGTGTGTTTATTCGATTTTTATTTAATTTTTTAATAATTTTTATTTAGTTAAATTTTAAAAAAGTTATAATTCATATAAATTTAATTTAAATTATGATTTAAAATTTTAAAAATGGATCTAAATCAAATTAAATAAACGAAAAAAATATTATTATTTATTTTTTAATATTTAATATTTTTTTATAAAATAAACATTAACTTAAAATTTATGTAATTATTTTATATAGTTAAGATTGTTTTTAAATTTATTAAATATATCTTAAAAAATTTAAGATTATTATATATATATATATATTTTTTATAATTAATTATTTTAACTTATTTATTGTATGTAGTTTTAAAATTTTAAATTGATATAAATCGATTATATTTGATAACTTAAACTAAACCTAATTGAACTCAATTATATTTGATTTGAACATCAAATCGAACCGTTGATATCCTTAACGGCTGGTTATACATTAGTATTGTTAATTAGTACAAGTTTTGTAATCCTTCATGTGCCAACATTTTATACAAATATAATTTAAAATAAATAAATTTAAATAAATTTAAAAATATAAAACATTTATTTAAAAAAAATAAAAATTGTTGCTATTAAATTATAGATGCCGACGCATTTTATATGCGGAGATGAAAGAAGTAGAGAGGATAGGAACCTAAGAGAGGAATGGAATGCTAGATGAGCATTCGTGAAGAAACCAAAATAAAATAAAGAACAAAATTAATTTAAAAAGTAGTAGCATTTGTCGGATGGACTAAGAGCCACATGTCACAATCTAAGTTTCATTAAAGTTCTTAGTTTTAGTATAAAATAAGATAGTCTTAATATACCCATGTGCATTGTATTGTGAGAAATAATAAAAATTTTAGATTTAAAGTTTTTTAGGTATTGTGATCCTGTCTAAGCTTGTATTTTAAGCTTGTGTTACTTGTTTGTGATAGTAACCCTACGGTTGGTATCAGAGCCACATCTATGTTCTCTGCGAGGTATATATGTATGTATTGTGTGATTTAAATGATACTAAGTCATTTGTCTTTGTACTTCTTATGTGTTATATTTACTATCGTTTTCTCTGCATGTATTTTACTTAAACTAGTTACATATCTATTAGAACGGTTGCATCATTTCATGTTCTCATCATGAACCTATCTAACCTTCCTATTTGGTTAGTCATAGTTCTTATCATCGTTATCATCCTTCTCACTATTTGTTGTCGTCTATGTTTTGTATGTATCATCTGTGATTTAGATACTGTCGACTCAGACACAGTGGAAGATTCCTAGATCAAGATCATAGACTTGATTGAAGATATCTACAGATCTAAAGGAACTAGCTTTTTCACCTGTTTAAATCCAGGAGATATAAAAGGACAGTCCTTGAGAGGTAAGGAGAGCCGTGTCGGACAAGTCATACCTTATATATAAAAGCTTTTGGTGAAGCTACAACCTCTACCTCTGTATCTATTCCTCAACCAATTCTAAAATCTTCTTCTTTCAATTTCTCCAGTTTACCTGAGTCATGTCTGAAAAGCAGAACATCCAAAATAGATCAGTTAATAGAAGTCACCCATATTCCTAATGATAATAAAATTAGTGAAACAATAGCTCCTTGTTGAATCCTTATTCTATGTTTATTAAGAGTCGTCCTTCTTTTACAAAGTCAGTTAAAACTTTGATTTCAAAAAAACCTCTTCCAATCAAAGAATATGTCCAGAGCACAGCCCTTGCAAATTGTCAGTTAGAGTCAACCCATCAAGAACAATATGTCACTCTTGAATTTGACCCTGATTTTATACGCCACTGGTTATCCGACGGATACACTCACCTTCACTTAGGTACAATCCGTCTGGTCTTATCATATCATGGTTGCGGTGACATACCTTTATTTGCTCGTGTTGCTCTACTGGATACAAATCTGCTCGAATATGAATATGCCTGCATTGGTACGATTATTACAACACTCAGTCATGGCTTCATGGTATTCACCATAGCCCCAGACTTCAACGTATGTTTAAATGATCCTACACTACCTACCAGATTCAAAGTGCAGATCCAGTTCTCTGATGCTCAACATAAATCTGAAGGAATTCTTGCAATTCTTCATCATCAGATGGCTTTTAGATTGCAAGATCATGCAATCCATCTCAAAACCTATAAACCTCACGGTACGATTATGGCTTTTGTTAACGATAATGAAGTTCCAACTATTGTGCAGATTCCCAGGCAAATCCCAAGGCAAGATCTATATCAGCTTATGCCTACAACCTGGTTCACAAATTATGAAAAATTTATCAAGCACAATGAACCCGTTGTAACAAATGAAAGTCCTCGTCTTATAAAGCAACGTGATGGTTCAGTTAGAATCAGTTTTGAGCTACCAAGCCATACAGTCCAGGATAATCTCCCAGTGCATAATTCTTTAATGATCCAGCCAGTCTATAAGTACCACAAGGATAAACCCTCTATTCACTCTTTTCAGACTTCAGGGTTTCCTGTTTATCATTCACATATAGACGAACATTTTATATGGGATTGTAATCCTGATATGTGCCAACCTGGTTGTTCGTGTCACAATGATTTTTCAGATGATGATATTGAAGAATGGTTATTTGATGTACCTCCTTCTCAGTTTGAACCACCTCCGTTCACATACGGATATTCATCATGTAAATAGGATGCTTATTATTATCATGATGATCCTCCAGCTCCACCTGCAGCAGTTGTGGTTCACCCGTGTTTTCCAGTTACTCAGTATGATCAGGATTTTTCACCTCTTCAAAGAGTTTCAAATCCTAATCATCAGACAACTGCTAAGCCTTTTTCAGTTCCTACTGAAGTCAGGCCAGATGGTTCTATCAAGCCTATTTCTCAACTTGAGGAAGTCCTGAATTGGTAGACAAAGAATGCTTTAGTTCAGAATCAATATCTTTAAAAGATAGATCATCAACTAACAAGCATATCTTCAGCCACTACCAGTCTTACTCATAAGACTGATGCTCAAGCCGCCATAGCTCAACAGTACTACCAGGAAATACGTGAAAAGATTCAGAAGCTTGATGCAACTTTACGATATTATTTGGAGACTAAATATTCTGGTCCCAAATTTCTGCAATATGAGGCTGAAATCAGACATTTGAAACAAGAACTCTCATATGTTGAGGCTGATCTTCAGAAAATGAAGAAACCTCCAACAGATCCATACAGAACTTTGTTGGATTCCTATATGTACACATCTCCTCAGCCTACACCCAGACCACATACACCATTAGAAACCACTCCCTTCTTGTTCTCATCCATTTTCCGTAAAGGACCACCTCCTTTTTCATCAAGACCTACATTTGAACCTCCTCAACCTCGAGGCCCTAGACCTTCATATGGCCGTGTAACAAAAGGAAAAGCTCCAATGGAGTATGAACCATATGAAACACCTACCTATACCTCACTACCATTTGAGACTCCATCTTCTTTTCCACCTCTCACACCACAACCAATCACCACTTTACCTCCAAGTGATCCACCACCAGCTAATCCCATCCAACCTTTTGTCCAATTTCTAGACCACCTAGTTACCCAAGACACCAATAATACTTAGCTTTTTTATGAGTCAATACCTTTCCAGAATATGTCTGACACTTCTGAAACAGAAGACGAAGCCTATGCATCAGATATTTCTTCCAATATTTCGCTCCAGACTAACGATGACGATCAACAATTAATGGATCTCTCCCAAGTTGCTGATATACATATGGCTGATGATCCATCCTCATCTCGTCGTGGAAATGAACCAGGAATGTCTGAAATCCTTTCTGATACCGAAGACCCTTTTCTTGGACCTCCAAGAACAGCACCGGCACCAGCCACATTCCAACATAATTCTGGTCCTTGGTTCAGTTTGGACACAGTACCTGTCGATCAATGGAGAGTTAAATTATCAACATGGTGTGCATGGATGGATAATCAACAGATCACTGGTAAATCTACTGAAGACATCCTCCGTGACTTTTTCTCTAGATGCACAGGACTTATCCGTGATTGACTACTTAGCCTAGGTGAATATCAAATTCTACAGCTGATTCAATCATCAATATTTAATGTCTACAATGTCATGCTCAAAGAATTCATTGGTGATATTACACTTGTTGAAAAGCAGTACAAATAAGAATTTTTCACAATGAAGTGCTGCTCCCTTGATCGAAAGAAATTACAGAAACATTTCTCTCGAATGATTTTTCGTTTCCACTTACTTAGTGGAATCAACAAGCCTAATCTCAAGTATACATTTATTGCTTCTCTTCCAGAAGAAACACATGCTGAGATCAACCGTCTTATTCTTGCTACAGGTAGACCAATGGAACAAATCTCTTTTGCTGAAATTTTCCAGTCCTCACTACAGCCATTGATAAATTATGTGAAATCAGGAAATTATGGAAGGACATGAAAAAACCTTCTATTGATTTCTCTCAAGCTTGCCGAAAAAACTATCTTGAAATTGGCTGTAAGCATACAAAGAAATGTATGTGAAAAACAAAAAAAAAGTTCTCTTCAAAGTATTCAAAGCAAAAGCAGAAGTATTGCCATAAGAAAAATTCTCCATGGTACTCCAAGAGATTTTCTAAGAAGAAAAAGCGCATCCGATACTTCAAACGAAGACGATCTTCTTCTCCTAAACAGGCTACATGTTACATCTGCAGAAAATCAGGCCATTTTGCGAAACAATGTCCTGAGAAGAAAAAGAGTCAGCATCTCATACATCAGATTCAACAATCTTATTCCTTATCCCCAGATCAGGATATTGAATTTGTTTTCTCTGAACAAGATTTTCCAGATGAAGAAACAATTTTTGCCTATCAAGCTGCTAGATTATCTGATGACTCTGACATTGATTCTCCGTTGATTACTTCAGATGAAGATGCGGATGATAATTTTATGGGTATGATATCCTATTCATTTCCAACATCTAAGGTAACTCATTCAATGCCTTATGCTCCTATCTCCATATTACAATCAAAATACGATAATCCCATTTCTGTGATTGCTTATTTTGATACTGGAGCTTTCAAAAGCATGATGAATCTAAGAATATTGCCACCTGAATGTTGGACACCTCACAAAGAATTGTTTAAAGTTGCTAATAATGAGATTTTTCAGACTAATCTCATTACTACTTCTAAGATTGGAATCAAGTTCTTCCCAGATTACACAATCTGGACGCACATTATTGGTTGTGATCTTCCTGATAAAGATATTCTTATCGGCATTGACATCTACTCCATAACACAGTTATGTATACTTCCCAATGGTATACGATTTAGACAACAATTTCTTCCTTATACATCAGTTCCAAAGATGTATGCCATACAAAATCATGATGATCTTCACTCAAAGCTAAAATGATCATTTACCGATTCTCACAAGGATTTTCAAAATCCTCATCCTCTCTGGAAGAACTCCAAGTATTTTGTCTGCCTTCCTTTAAAAAAGAATGAAGATCTCAATCCCACTAAAGCAATTCATCTAGGAATGCCTCCTGATGAACTCCAGCTTGCTCGACAAGAATGTGCATAACTTATTGCCCAAGGTTTAATTGAACCTACAACATCTGATTGGGCATGTCAAGCTTTCTACGTCAACAAACGTGCATAACAAAGACGTGAAAAAAAGAGATTGGTTATTAATTACCTACCTCTTAATATGTTTCTCACTGATGACAAATTTCCTTTGCCAAAAATATCACAGCTTACCCTACTTGCTTGATCAACAATTTACAACAAATTTGATCTCAAAGCTAGTTTCTAGCAATTAGGAATTCATCCAGATGACCGTCCAAAAATAGTATTCTGCATTCCAAATGCACACTATCAATGGACAGTCATGCCTTTTGGCCTTAAGGTTGCACCTTCCTTATTTGAAAGCTATGACAAGAATTTATGCTTCTTTGCTATCCACTGCGTTAATTTATATAGATGATATCCTCCTATTTTCCAAGACTGAAGCAGAACATAAACAACTACTTCATCAGTTTCTTGATATCACAGAGGTAGCTGGTATTATGCTCTCTGAAAAGAAAAGTGTGCTCAATACTATTGAAATTGACTTCCTTGGCATGAAGATCTTTAATGGTGTTTATCAACCTGGTCCACATATAGCCATTAAACTTTTAAAATTTCCTACTGATAATCTTACCAGACAACAATTACAACAGTTCCTTATAATAGTCAATTACTTAAGGATCTTCTTACCAAAAGTATCTCAATATACTTCGGTGCTATCTGCCCTGCTTAAGAAGAATCCTCCTCCTTGGCAATCAACCCACACTCAGGCAATTCAACATCTAAAAGATATCTGTCAGAATCCACCTCCATTAGTGATTCCATCTACTGGACAGATCATTATCCAAACTGATGCTTCAGATCATTATTGGGGTGCAGTTCTTCTTGAACTCAAAGATGTCAAACATCACATATGTGGATGCCAAACATCACATATGTGGATACCATAGTGGACAATTTTCTCTTGCAGAACTTCACTACCATATTACCATCAAAGAAATCCTTGCCGTTAAATATGGTATACAGAAGTTTGCCTTTTTCCTAAGGCCCGTCAAATTTGAAATCCAGATGGACAATTTAGCCTTCCCAAAAATGCTGGACTTCAAGAACAAAATTGTTCCACCTTCTCAACTATTAAGACTACAAGAATGGTTTACTCAATTTGACTTTACAGTCAAACACATCAAAAGAACCAAGAATGTCCTTGCAGATTTCCTTACCCGTCCAATCCAAAAGTCCAAAACTGTCTCACCAGTTTCACTTCTCACAAACTTCTCAAGCCTTCCACTGTTACTTGAGCCCAAGATCGTAACCAGATCCAAGCCCATTAACTTCCATCTTCCTTCTGGACCAATTCTTCTCATTTGTGCAATCACCGTGCCTCCAGACAGTCCAGAACCCAAAACAGCCCATGAAGTAAAATTATTGACCCAATCCAAAATCTTTTACTTTGCCCATAAACATATCATGGACTTTCCTGACCAACTTCAATATGGAAACCCATTTCACCAGGCCTATCCATACCTATTCATAATCCATCTTAGGCTCATCCTCACTGACAACTTGTATTGGTACATATGGTGTATCTCCTGTTTATACAGGATTGCTATCACTTTCTCACATAACAAGATTCTTCGGGATGTTCAGTCTCCTCTTCCATCGAAACTTAAAGATTGCCTACAATTATTTGCTCCTATAAATCATTGGATCCAAGAGATAAAGGATACTCAACAAAATCCCTCACTTAAGACTTCTATCTATATATGCTATCATCCATATTCCGATTCAGATCAAGGAATAGTTGCTGAGCATTATATTCAGAAGTTCCAAGCCTACTCTCTCGGCTTCTATCCTTTCTGGTTTTTGCAGTTTCCTGCATGATATCAACGAAAATCCAGATACTCAACCTCCAACGATCATTCATGGTCCTCAAGAGTTCATCCCTAAAGATCATTTGTTTTCACTAATTGAAGCACTTGCACAATTTAGTCCTGACAATCCAAATGCTCCTATGACTGAAGAACAGATCATCGAAGAAACCAAGCTGAATGATCTAGTCGAAGCCAAAACACCTTTGCCTGTTCCTCCATATTTCCAGGGCACACAAACGTATTGGGAAACTGAAACCATCTTCTCATCCGAAGAAGAAAACTTGAATCTTTCTGTAATACCCTAGGATTGCACAAAAAAAAAAATTGTTCGGGCAGGACGCCTGAACGTTCAGGCGCCAAATCTTTTATATAAAGAAACCTCCCCCTTCTCATTTCTCACACCAAATCACCTCTCCTTGTGATTTTTCTTCTCCTTTTCACTCATTTTGAGTTTTTGGTCTTTTGAGACTCTCTGTGTGGCGCAACGCGGTTCTGTCCCGGAAAAAGTGCCAGTTCTGAAAGAAGTTCTAATCTGAAGGTGGGGAACGAAACATAGGTTTGCGTGTCTTATAACTTTTATTAAAGTTTATATTCATTTATCATTATGTCTACTATTCATTTACACTGCATTATTGCGTATAATGTTTATATTGTCGCACTTATGCATGTATAATTGGAGTTCATGTATTACACTGTTATTATGTCGGATTAGTGGTCAATCTGGCTCAACCAGACTCAGTCTTGTCCTCAGTAACTTTAATTAGTGAATGAGAGGTAGCGTGCTGCTCTAGATGATTGGTATTTAAGTAGACCTCGTGTCTCACCTCTCAACTGGAGACTGATCTGGTTGGTCTTATTTGAAAGCTATCAACTTATACAGTAATACTGAATGTCCTAACCTTGCACATAGTGATACCGACCCTGATAAGGATCACCGAACGTTGCTAAATCCTGTCTAAATGTTAAGTAAAGATCGGATGAGTTCATGCAGACCAGTTCATGCATTGGCATCATACATATCACCACCTAGGGACATATGTGGTTTCTGATTCATAGAATAGTTAGGAGCAATGCTCGCTATTGATTATATTTCTCTAGAGAGGGACGTACAATGAGAACCTGACTACACCTGGGGAGGGACATCTGTACGTGAATCCAGAGCATCGTTCATGAGGAGGGACGTACAATGAGAACCCGATTATTCTTGGGGAAGGACATCTGTACGTGAACTCAGGCGATGTACATTCATCAAACCAATACGAGACGGTGTCATGCATACATACATATTGAATTGATTATGATGCTCTGATGTGTATTTAAGATTTTTGATTATGAAGTTTGCTTTATTAATTGTTATATTCACGAACTATTTTACCCACTAAGCGCGTAACTCACCCCATTGTTATCCAATTTTTCACAGGAGATTAGGGTGGATTGGGTGCAGGGTTTTGTACCCACATTTGTACCCTTTGTGTTATTCATTGGGGATTTTTGGGAGAATGTTCCCTTAACCATTTCATGTACAAAAATATTCTGAAATTAATGAAATCAGACTTGTACTAAATTGTGCTTCCACTGACTCTGTTATTATCGTTATAATGCATTCGCACCCCGTCTGCGAGTGTCCCGCCGGTTTAGGTGCGTCCGGGCGGGGTGTGACACTTTCTCCTTCACATTCTCAAGGCTATTCACCAGCCACAAGTCCCTGATACGATGACTAAGAAATCTTCATTTCCAGGCCTCCGACTCAGTTCTCAGTTATTCTACAAGAAACACCGACTGTACAAAGGTACGTTTCCTTCTTTGCAGGTTGCCACTGTTCGCCCTCTAGTTCGTGAATGTCTCCACCGTCAACAATACAGACGCTCCTTCTCCGTTCTCAGAACTTCTTCACCTAGTTCAGCAATTCTACCAACACAACGGACACCTTCAACCTTATCTGAGCTATCCACCTATCTCAGATGGAATTACCATTTCCGCCAACTTCTCATCACCCTTTTTCCAGAGCTAGAGTCTCCACCGCCATCTCCATAAAAGATAAGATCCACAGCATTAACCTTCGCCATCACCGTCTCCAGTATTGCTTTTCATCATCAACACTTTCTGACTCAACATCACATGCTCTTGTTTCCACTAGGTCATGTCGCCAACAACATTCAAAGATTCCATCTTACACAGCTCATCATGTCATTTTCCTACCGACGCAAAAAGACAAAGTGTCATGCATCTACTTTTGATAAAGTATGTACAGTAGCCGACAATGCACTGTTTACTTTTCCAAAAGATACACTGTTCATCAGCACGTCGTGACAAAATTAATTTTTATTCTAAATAAAAAGTAAATAAAGGTAAAATATTATAGTAAAAAAGGACCAAATTTTAAAAATATCAATTTAAGCTTTAAAAAATAAAGAAAAAGTGGGAAATAGTTGGAAAAAAAAGTAATTTTATAAATTTATTACAATATCCCTTAAATTATTAAAATAATATTTTAAACGTAAAAATATAAGGTCTTAAGGAATTTTTTGGAATAATGGCAAAACGATCACATTGAAGAGCTTTGAAACTTTTGGCATCATATAGTGTAGACGTATTAGTATGTAAACCCACTCCATGCGTGGCTATTTTGCACAATTTTTTTTTCCAAAAAATGAATTTTAAAAAATAAAACTACATAAAATATTAAAATAGAAATATTTTTATTCTTATTTTAAAATACTCACTATAATTAAGATATTAATTAACTCATTTTAGGAGCATTTGGTATAGGGTAACACGAACGATGACAATAAGAAAGTCAAAGATTCCTTGTCATGTTAAGGTTTTTTCGAAAGTGAGAAAGTGATTCATAGAAAAATAAGATTCCCACCAGTAATAGAAAAATGATTCCCCTCGAGATAGGTGAGTTTTATTTTATCGGGAAAGTGATTACTCTAAGAAAGTTTATTAAAAATCAGTTTTATTATTTTAATAAAAAATTAATGTCACACCCCGCCCAGACGCGCCTAAATCGATGGGACACTCGCGGACTGGGGTGCAAATGCATTATAAAATAACAGAGTAAGCGAAAGCACAATTTAAGTACAAGTCTGATTTAATTAATTTCAGAATATTTTTGTACATGAAATGGTTAAGGGAACATTCTCCCAAAAATTCCCAATGAATAATACAAAGGGTACAAAATGTGGGCCCAAAAACCTGCACCCAGTTCACCATCTCCTGTGAAAAATTGGATAACAACGGGGTGAGCTACCCGCTCAGTGGGTAAAATAGTTCGTGAATATAACAATTAATAAAGTAAACTTCATAATCAAATATCTTAAATACACATGAGAGCATCATAATCAATCAATATGTATGTATGCATGACACCATCTCGTATTGGTTTAATGAAAGTACATCGCCGGAGTTCACGTACAGATGTCCCTCCCCAGGAATAGCCGGGTTCTCATTGTACGTCCCTCCTCAGGAACGACGCTCTGTATTCACGTACAAATGTCCTTCCCCAGGATGTACCCAGGTTCTCATTGTACGTCCCTCTCCAGAGAAATATAATGAATAGCGAGCATTGCTCCTAACTATTCTATGAATCATAAACCACATACGTCCCTAGGTGGTGATATGTATGATGCCAATGCATGAACTGGTCTGCATGAACTGGTCCGGTCTTTACTTAACATTTAGACATGATTTAGCAAAGTCTGGTGATCCTTATTAGGGTCGGTATCACTACGTGCAGGGTTAGGACATTCAGTATTACTGTATAAGCTGATAGCTTTCAAATAAGACCAACCAGATCAGTCTCCAGTTGAGAGGTGAGACACGAGGTCTACTTAAATACCAATCATCTAGAGCAACACACTGCTTCCCGTTCACTATTTAAAGTTACTGAGGACAAGACTGAGTCTGGTTGAGCCAGATTGACACTAATTCGACATAATAACAGTATAATACATGAATTCCAATTATACAGGCATAAGTGCGACAATATAAACATTATATGCAATAATGCAGTGTAAATGAATAGTAGACATAATGATAAATGAATATAAACTTTAATAAAAGTTATAACACACGCAAGCCTATGTTTCGTTCCCCACCTTCAGATAAGAACTTCTTTCAGAACTGGCGCTTTTCCTCGGACAGAACCGCGTTGCGCCGCAAAGAGAGTCTCAAAAGACCAAAAACACAAAATGAGTGAAAAGGAGAAGAAAAATCACAAGGAGAGGTGATTTGGTGTGAGAAATGAGAAGGGGGAGGTTTCTTTATATAGAAGATTTGGAGCCTGAACGTTCGGGCCGTTTGCCAGAACGTCCGGGCAGTCTGCCTGAACGAATTTTTTTTTGTGCAAAACCTAGGGTATTACACTCTACCCCTCCTTAAAAGGATTTCGCCCTCGAAATCAGTTCAAGTAGTCATGATGGTTATCTTCTTGAGATTCGCTACTGACGTCATCGTTTGCTAGTTCAGGTAGTACCTGTATGGTCCCTGAATGGTACTGTGGTCGGTGGAATCCTCAACATCAGGAAACCATGGAGAGCAAATGGAGTCGGATTCATCCTCAGAAGATTTCAACCTTTGCTTAACAGATGGTGGTGTAGGGCGCTGGTTACATCGTTTTAGGGAAGACAGATTGAGCGGTGGAATGCTTTTTCATGTTGTTGCTCGAATCCGACCGCTTGGCAATTTTGGTAGAAGGTCCTGCCAAGATGAGGGCACATGATTATTTTGGGCAAAATTTTTACGAAAA
This sequence comes from Paratinospora sagittata, assembly GCA_035771175.1. Classification (NCBI taxonomy): domain Eukaryota; kingdom Viridiplantae; phylum Streptophyta; class Magnoliopsida; order Ranunculales; family Menispermaceae; genus Paratinospora; species Paratinospora sagittata. The sequence goes on along the minus strand of CM069609.1, from coordinate 12,651,096 downwards.
AGCCATGCACGCTCTGGTGATAAGGATCACTGTCTGTGTGGTGATGGAGTTGGTGATGCAAAGTAGTTGTGACTTAACTCAGATCCTGAAGGAGTCGCCACAGGTTGCCAAGGAGGCTACTGCGTGTGTGCATCACTATTTCCATTGATATTATTTTCAGACATCTGTATAGTTATTCAAGTGAAATGTTGTATTAAGACATTTGTAATCAAAGTTCCATCATTTTATTGATAAGTGAAATAATACATGTATCACATCATTAGTTATTACTAGAAAACAATTCTGGGTATTTCTGTTTAATTGTTGCTTCTAGTTCCCATGTTGCTTCCTCGACTCCGTGGTGATCGCAAAGCACCTTCACAAGTGGTATGCTACGTCGCCTTAGTTCTTTAATTTTTCTATCCAAAATCTGTATCGCTTTCTCTTGATACCTATTTCCTTCCTCAACCCGAACCTCGACGAGAGGGATGATATGCGAAGGATCAGGATGATACTTTCGAAGCATGGATACGTGAAAAACGTCATGAACCTTAGACATGGATGATGGAAGGGACAGACGATAAGCAAGTTTGCCAATACGTTCAATGATCTGAAATGGACCGATGTACCGTGGGGAGAGCTTTCCTTTGATCCCAAAGCGTTTGACACCTTTTGTGGGCTGGACTTTTAGAAAAACCAAGTCCCCCTTATCAAATTCTAGAGGCTGCCTCCGCTTGTCAGCATAGCTCTTCTATCGACTTTGTGCAACACGAAGTCGTTCCTTTACTAGTGTAATCTTCTCAGAAGTTTTTTGAACTAGTTCAGGCCCCAACTGCGGTCGATCTGCCATATCTAACCAACATACCGGAGATCTGCAAGGGCGACCATAGAGAGTCTCGTACGGTGCCATGCCGATACTAGTTTGGTAGCTGTTGTTGTATGCAAACTCAGCTAAATGTAAGTGTTTTGCCTATCCGTCATGAAAGTCCAAAATAAAGCACAGTAACATGTCTTCCAAGATTTGGATAAGACGCTCTGACTGCCCATCAGTCTGAGGGTGAAAGGTTATACTCTTGGTGATCCTAAAACCCATTCTACTCTGGCCCATTCTGCCTTAACTTGCTGGCAAACCAGACATCGAGCAACGAAGTGTGCAATCACTTTTTCAATCCAGAAAATCAGAATTGTCGCTTGACATCCTTGTACATCTTGTCACCCCCAGGATGCATAGCGAACCTCGAACAATGCATCTCAGTGAACACTTATTTTCGAACCTCGAACACTTATTTTTATAGAAAACGGCCTCGTCTTCAGAGACCGACCGGTGAGGAAGGTCTTGTCCGCTGAGTAGAAGTCCTCATTTCTCCATTAACATAAGGTAGTTGGCTTGAGCTACTGAAATCTTTCGAACCAGCTCAGAGTTGGTTGACAATTGAGAGAGTCATGATCTTGCTCCCTCCTCGATCAGTTGTAGGTTAAAATTCTCCATCTTTGTAGCCAACTTTCCCATTTCGAAGTTAAGAGTGCAAGCAACATAAGATCTTCTACTCAGGGCATCAGCCACAACATTGGCCTTACCGGGATGGTAATGGAGTTGAAAGTCATAATCTTTCAAGAACTCCAACCATCGTCTTTGGTGGAGGTTTAGGTCTTTCTGGGTGTAGATGTACTTAAGATTCTTGTGATCCGAGAAGACCTTAAACCATTCACCGTATAGGTAATGGCGCCATAACTTCAGTGCGAATACAACAACTACAAGTTTCAAGTCATGCGTTGGATAATTACCCTCATGAATCTTTAGTTGCCTTAAGGCATATGCAACAACTTGGCCTTCTTGCATTAGTATGACACCTAAGCCTTGGAGAGAGGCGTCGGTATATAGTGAAAATCCAAGTGCATTTCTTGGAGTGATTAGTACTGATGCTGTCGTGAGGCGCTTCTTCAATTCCTGAAATGATGTTTCACAGGCGGGATTCCAGATAAATCGCACGTCTTTTCGAGTGAGCTTCGTCATAGGTTCAGCAATCTTTGAGAAGTCCTTGATGAAGCGTCTGTAATAGCCAGCCAAACCAAGAAAACTCCTAATCTGAGTGACAGTGGTAGGCTGCTTCTAGTTTAAAATTGCTTCAACCTTAGAAGGATCCACCTCAATGCCATTGCCTGAAACCACATGGCCTAGGAATTGAACTCGCTTCGCCTAAAATTCGCACTTACTCATCTTTGCATACAACTGGTGGCTTCTCAGGGTCTGGAGGACTATCCTCAGATGTATATTATGGTCTTCTTCGGTTGAGGAATATATCAAGATATCGTCCACAAAAACCACCACAAATCGGTCTAAGTATAACCTAAAGATGCAGTTCATCAAATCCATGAACGCAACATGTGCATTTGTTAAACTGAACGACATGACCAAGAACTCGTAATGACCGTACCGAGTTCTGAATGTCGTCTTGGTAATGTCCGACTCTCGAATCTGGAGTTGATGATAACCAGATCGTAAATCAATCGTAGAGAAGTATTTGACATTTCTAAGTTGGTCGAACAAGTTATCGATCTTGGGCAACGAGTATCTGTTCTTAATGGTGATGTTATTCAACTTGCGATAGTCGATGCAAAGTCGTAACGAACCATCCTTTTTGCCAACAAACAGAACTGGAGTGCCCCAGGGTGATGAACTTTTCGTAATGAAGCCATTATTCTCCAATTCCTCCAGTCGTTTGTCCAATTTGACCAGCTTGACATTGGACATTCTGCATGGTGGAATTGAGATAGGCCCGGTCCCAGGTATAAGATTGATCTCAAAATCGAATTCTCTAACCGGAGGTAGACCAGGAAGGTTATTTAGAAAAACTGTTGAAAATTTAGATATTACTGGGACATCGTGTACTTTGAAAGGGTACAGTGCTGGTGATTAATTTTCATCACCAAGGGATAGACCTCGAAGTTGTTCGACTGTGTATCCATTTCCTCGTTCCCTAAATCTTGACAAACTCTCCCGTGGGCAAGGTTAACTGAACTTGCTTCTTCATGCAATCGATCTTTGCATTCAGTGGTGCGAACGATAGCAAATGCTCTGCCCTGGTTCCGTTGCCCCTAGTTTTGCTGGTTCTGCCTGGGTTGGGTATTAGCAGTAGGTGGGGCTTGTTGGACTGGAACAGAAGGTGCGGACAAGCATTTCTTACATGGCCCTGCTGGCCGCAGTTAAAACACGTCAGCCTCTGCTGCTGATAGTTCTGTTGGCCGTGCTGATTGTGGTGTTGACCACCACCTCTGCCATTAACGTTTCGACGGCCACCCCTGCCATTACGGCCTCCTCGTCCAAGATCGCGAAAACCCTTATGGCTAGGGTTAGATGGTTCAGTTGTAGGTGCCGTGGCCTCATTCTTCTGAACAGGGGCTGGGAGGGCTGGGTTTTGATTATAGTAGGGCTTCTTCTTGTTGCCCTGCTGCGAGCCCTGTTGGAAAAACGTTGCAGGCCGTTTTCCTTTATTCAGTCTCTGCTCCTGCACAATCTTCTCATGCTCAAAGTTCATGGCCTTGTTAACGACCTCCCTGTAAATCTTGAGATCTAAGATCGACAAGGCTTGTCGAATGTCAGGACGAAGGCTATTGTAGAAGTTTTTGGTCTTATTTTGCTCCGTTAAGATGGTGGAGAGAGAGTAAATCGATAATTCTTTAAACTTGACAGCATACTCCCTGACTGTCATGCCGCCTTGGTATAGCTTGGCGAACTCCTGGCGCTTCTGCCTCTTCACAGCGCCGGGGATGTACTCATCTGTAATACCCTAGGTTCTGGCATTGTGTTGGGGAACTATTCTATGTGGTTTATGATTCATAGAATAGTTAGGAGCAATGCTTGCTATTCATTATATTTCTCTGGAGAGGGACGTAAAATGAGAACCTAGCTACTTTTGAGCAGGGACATCTGTACGTGAATCCAGAGCGTCGTTCCTGAGGAGGGACGGACAATGAGAACCCAATTATTCCTGGGGAGGGACATCTGTACGTGAACTCAGGCGATATACAATCATCAAACAAATACGAGATGGTGTCATGCATACATTCATGTTGGATTGATTATGATGCTCTGATGTGTATTTAAGATATTTGATTATGAAGTTTGCTTTATTAATTGTTATATTTACGAACTATATTACTCACTGAGCGTGTAGCCCACCCCGTTGTTATCCAATTTTTTACAGGAGATTAGGGTGGACTGGGAGCAGGTTTTTGGGCCCACATTTTTGTACCCTTTGTATTATTCATTGGGGATTTTGGGAGGATGTTCCCTTAACTATTTCATGTACAAATATATTCTGAAATTAATGAAATCAGACTTGTACTTAATCGTGTTTTCGCGCACTTAGTTATTGTTATAATGAATTCGCCCCCCGTCCGTGAGTGTCCCGCCAGTTTAGGCGCTTCCAGGCGGGGTGTGACATCATCAATAAACAATGACTTGAACTGCTAATGGAATTATATATAGTTGTGATTTATATTAAATATATATCTAAAAGACTATATAGTTTTTATATAGTTTAGATTCAAATATATATATATAGTTATGATTTATGAAAACTATATATATAGTTATGATTATATATATATATATATCTATATATCTACGTATATATGAGATATATATATCATATTGCTAATGGAAAATTTGGATTAAATGATGACATAAACATCAAGAGAAAAATAGAAAATATTGTCCAAACGGACAAGGCATAAATCTTAAAAATGTTAGGAATATATTTTTGTGCCTTTCACAAGTTTATTATCCTTTCAGCAAGATAATGGCCTCAAGTGAAGGAACAACTTCCAGTAGTTAGGGACCAATTCCCACCAAACTCAAAAATTATTCGAAAGGGAGGTTATGACTATGATGAGGAGTATCGACAATAGAGATCCCCGCCTCCGTCCGATCCTTCACGAAAAACTCGCAACACTGGGGTGGTTGAACATAACAAAAGTTGAGGGTTACGTCTCTTACAACTTGGTGAAATCCTTTTATGAAGCCATGAATTGCGTAGGACTTCAAGAAGATGGAATCAGCCCTGTTTTGGAGACAACGGTCAGGGGAACAAAGATTTCTATCAATGCCAAAATTATTGAGTGACTTATGGAGATCCCGATTGAAGATAGAATCATTGATCCACACGAACCCCAGACAGTTGCAGAGATCGCGGAGTCCAAAGAACAGTTGTGCAATTCCCTCGCCAAAAAGTCGTACACCCAATTTACGTACAGCCACCTCCCAAACAATCTCCTTAAACCACCTCTTGTCGGCCTTGGAAAGATCGTATTCGGCAACATCTTACTGGAAAAGGTGACTAGAGGTGCTATGTCAAGGGTTCAACTTCTTGTGCTATACTGCATAGAGAAGAAAATTAAGGTCTCCTTACCTCACATCATCATCCAACAAATGTTGCGGGTGATCCAAAACCCTTTAAGAAAGGAACTCCTCGGCTACGAAGTCTTGATCATGAGGATGCTATAGAGGAAAACGTCAAAACTTTTGATGAGTCTTCAAAGCAGATCACTGAGGCGGTTACATCATCCTCTATCTTCAAGACGTTTGTCACAAGTGGAGGGGTGACTGACGAGGAAGTATTCGACGCGACTTTAGGAGGAAATGGCGAAAGAATTAGAGACAAAATGGACGTTGTCAACGAAAAAGCCGGCGCAAGATTCCTGTTAGGGAGGTACCAAATTACGAGCCAAACTAGAACCCTACGTGAAACCCAGCCCCGAATAATGGTCAAACCGATCACCTATTCTCTGAGGAAGATTTCTTTGCCAACCTAAATCAACCTCAACCAAATCAGAATGGGTAAAGAGTTCCAGCAAATCCACCTTCCTGGAATATGTCAACTCAAGGCAATACTCCGTACCAAAGGTTTTCAACTATCGAGATACCGTATCGGCAGGTTCCACAAGTTCCTGTGAACCAACAATAACAGAATTGTGTGGCACCAAATTTTGGAAGAAAGGATATCCCAATGAGCCCATTGTTTTAAGACTTTTTAACCCAAGCATATCCAAATATCCAAGGGGTTCCAGTTAGGGAATCCCTGTACAATCAAAACAACTACCCCACACCTATGAGTCAACCGTATGGCCAATACTTTCCACCAATGCCAACGGCCTACCCTCCACTTATGGGATAGTCGACCCATCAACCATCGATGGGGCAATCGACTAACCCATTCGAGCAGTTAAATGTAATTGTAGCTAGTATTGCTCGGATGGAGGATAATCAACATCCTTTGTTAACACGTATACAAAACGCCAAAGAACAACGAGCGAATTCTCAACCTTCTTCTATTAGTCTTTTTGTACCTAACAGGAGGTCTAAAAGAAGCGGTAGTAGGTAGGAAAATCAGGAATGACCTCTGGCATTGTAAAATTTATTTTATATATGAATGAAAATGTTTTGTTTAAGACTATCTTTGGTAGGCCGACTTACAACCATTCTTTCTTTTGTATCACTAACTTTGGAGTGGTATGGGACACAACAAAATTGGAGGATACTAAATAAAATGTGGAAGTAAGAAAACCCACGACCTTGCATGAAAAGAAACATTTGGAGAAAGTTGCATTACTAACATTATCACTAAGTTCACACTGTATGGGACGATACTATTAGTAAACTACTATTCAACCGATGTTTTATAGAGACCGTGTTCATACAACTTAACTTGGTTGACACCCTTATTACCAAATTCATGTGGTACCGACACACAAATTTGGATCATAGTCGAAAAGACTAAGCGAAAGAGTTTGAATACATAAGATTGCAATAGAACGTTAGATCAGGATATTTACCGAGGCAAATCTTAGAATTTTTATGACTCGTATGGATTTTCAATGAAATATATATGTATGTTCACAAAAATCAGAACCAAAACATTTGAAATACTTGCAAGTTTTATACTTATTATATAAACATTCTAACCTTGTTTTACACCATGGCCAAACATACGAGGCACATAAGATTTTTTGATTCCTCAACAAAAAACCTTACACTATACTTAGAAAGATAGGTGGTTTTTATATTGTAGTACTCTCGAATTTGTTGCTGAGAATATCATAACATTATACTTGGCTACAGTTCCTAAATCATGGTTTTATTTTCTCCTTGCCAGTGAGAAAATGCATACCAGGAAGAGAGGAAGACCAAGTACTGTCCGTCCAGCAGAGGAGACACCTCCTGAGATCCCGACACTGCCACTACGTCTGGGTAGGCAGTGCCACCCCAACCCACATCCTTTGCCATGCCTTCGAGTATAAAAGTCTTTTTCGCCAGATTTATTGAGGCGATAAAAGTAACTGTTCAGACGGTCGTTCGTGAGACCGCGGCCAATTAGGTTGTCACTCTTTAGGCACTTGTGAGATCTGGGTTGGAGACTCAAACCGACCAGATTACGAAGTACAAGAGGCTAGAACCTCTTACTTTTGCTGGCACCAGTGATGCTAAAGAGGTGCAAAAATGGCTGGATGAGTCAAAAAAGGTTCTCGATGCAATGGGAGTCGATGGGGCTCAAAAGTTTCCACTTGCGTCCTACCAACTTATTGGTGGAGCAAATACATGGTGGATAACAGTAAAGGAGGACCCAAGGGTCAACACCATGGACATGACTTGGCAACAGTTCGAGTCAATGTTTATTGATGAGTACTTCCCCGGCGCTGTGAAGAGACAGAAGCGTCAGGAGTTCACCAAGCTATACCAAGGCGACATGACAATCAGGGAGTATGCTGACAAGTTTAAAGAATTATCGGTCTACTCTCTCTCTACCATCTCAACGGAACAAGATAAGACCGAGAAATTCTACAATGGCCTTCGTCCTGACATTCGACAAGCCTTGTCGATCTTGGATCTCAAGATTTACAAGGAGGTCGTTGACAAGGCCATGAGCTTTGAGCAGGAGAAGATTGTGCAGGAGCAGAGACTGAATAAGGAAAAATGGCCTGCAACATTTTCCCAACAGGGCTCGCAGTAGGGCAACAAGAAGAAGCCCAACTATAATCAAAACCCAACCCTCCCAACCTCTACTCAGAAGAATGAGGCCACGGCACCTACGGCTGAACCATCTAACCCTGGCCATCAAGGTTTTCGCAATCATGGCCGAGGAGGCCGTAATGGCAGGGTGGCCGTTGAAACGACAATGGCAGAGGTGGTGGTCAGCACCACAATCAACATGGCCAACAGAACCATTAGCAACATAGGCTGACGTGTTATAACTGTGGCCAGCAAGGCCACGTAAGAAATGCCTGTCCGCAACTTCAGCAACCTGTTCCCGCTGTTCCAGTCCAACAAGCACCACCTGCTGCTAATGCCCAACCCAGGCAGAACTAGCAGAACCAGGGGCAACGAAACCAGGGCACAACATTTGTTATCGTTCAACAACCCCTCCCAGACAAAAATGTAGTCGAAGGTACATTTTCCTTGTTTAATACAATGGTGCATGTCTTGTTCGATTCTGGCGCAACGCATTCTTTTATATCGTCTGCATTGGTAAGACATTTAGGGTTGCATCCTGAACCCTCAGAAATATCAATCCATGTCACATCAACTTTAGAATCTGGTACTAACGTGAAATTGCAGTGTTCTCGATGTGAGCTTCAAATGTTAGAATAGATAATATATGCAGATCTTTTTGTGATGGACATTGAAGACTTCGACATCATCCTCGGCATGGACTGGCTTGCACCACTGAATGCAAAGATCGATTGTATGAAGAAGCAAGTTTAGTTAACCTTGCCCACGGGGGTGTTTGTCAAGATTTAGGGAACGAGGAAATGGATATACAACTCGACTGTTGCACTTCTCAAGGTACAGCTTCGAGCTCTATCCCTTGGTGATGAAAATGAATCACCAGCATTGTACCCTCTCGAAGTATACGATATCCTGGTAATATCTGAATTCCCAATAGTTTTTTTAAATGACCTTCCTTGTCTACCTCCGGTTAGGGAATTCAATTTTGAAATCAATCTCATACCACAAAAAAAAATGTCAAATGTCGAGCTGGTTGAATTGGACAAACAACTGAAGGAATTAGAGAGTAATGGCTTCATCAGAAAAATTTCATCACCCTGGGGCGCTCCAATTCTGTTTGTTCGCAAAAAAGATGGTTCGTTACGACTTTGCATCGACTATCGCAAGCTAAATAACGTCACCATTAAGAATAGATACCCGTTGCCCAGGATCGATGACTTGTTCGACCAACTTAGAGATGCCAAATACTCCTCTAAGATTGATTTACGTTCGGGTTATCACCAACTCCGGATCCGAGAGTTGGACATAACCAAAATGGCATTCAGAACTCGGTACGGTCACTATGAGTTCTTGGTCATGCCGCTTGGTCTAAAAAATGCACCTGCTGCATTCATGGATTTGATGAACCGCATCTTTAGGTTATACTTAGACCGATTTGTGGTGGTTTTTGTGGACGACATCTTGATATATTCCTCAACCGAGGAAGATCATAAAATACATCTGAGGATAGTCCTCCAGACCCTGAGAAGCCACCAGTTGTATGCAAAGTTGAGTAAGTGCGAATTTTGGGCGAAGCGAGTTCAATTCCTAGGCCATGTGGCTTCAGGCAATGGCATTGAGGTGGACCATTCTAAGGTTGAAGCGGTTTTAAACTGGAAGCAGCCTACCACTGTTACTCAGATTAGGAGTTTTCTTGGTTTGGCTGGCTATTACAGATGCTTCATCAAGGATTTCTCAAAGATTGATGAACCTATGACAAAGCTCACTCGGAAAGACATGCGATTCATCTGGAATCCTGCCTGTGAAACATCATTTCAGGAATTGAAGAAGCGCCTCACGATGACACCAGTACTAATCACTCCAACAAATGCACTTGGATTTTTACTATACACCGACACTTCTCTCCAAGGCTTAGGTGTTGTACTAATGCACAAAGGCCAAGTTGTTGCATATGCCTCGAGGCAACTGAAGATTCATGAGGGTAATTAAGCAACACATGACTTGGAACTTGTGGTTGTCATATTTGCACTGGAGTTATGATGTCATTACCTATACGGTGAACGGTTTGAGGTCTTCTCGAATCACAAGAGTCTTAAGTACATCTACACCCCAGAGAGACCTAAACCTCCGCCAAAGACGATGGTTAGAATTCTTGAAAGATTATGAATTTCAACTCCAGTACCATCCCAGTAAGGCCAAGCTGATGCTCTGAGTAGAAAATCTTATGTTGTTTGTGCACTCTTAACTTCGAAATGGGGAAGTTGGCTACAAAGATGGAGAATTTTAACCTACAACTAATCATGAAGGGCGCAAGATCACGACTTTCTCAATTATCAGCCAACTCTGAGCTGGTTAAAAAGATTTCAGCAGCTCAAGCCAACGACCCTATGTTAATGGAGAAACGAGAACTTCTACTCATCGGACAGGACCTTCCTCACTGGTCGGTCTCTAAAGACGGGGTCGTTTTCTATAAAAAATGTCTCTGTCTACCGAACGATCTTGTGGTTCGAAAAGAAATGCTCACTGAGATGCACTGTTTGAGGTTGGCTATGCATCCTGGGGTAACAAGATGTACAAGGTTGTCAAGCAACAATTATGGTTTTTAGGAATGAAAAAGGCGATTGCACACTTCGTTGCTCGATGTCTCGTTTGCCAGCATGTTAAGGCAGAACGAAGACTTTCCTCTGGGCTTCTCCAACTGTTACCTATTAGAGAATGAAAGTTGTAGAACATAGAAATGAATTTTGTTACGGCCTTGCCTAGAAATAATAAAGGGCAAGATGTTATCTGGGTTATCATTGACAGACTTACAAAGTCTGCACAGTTCTTGCCAATAAAGTTCACAGATAACCCTGCCAAGCTTGCTGAACTATATGAAAGAGAGATCGTACGCCTCCATGGCATACCACTCACGATCGTCTCTGATCGAGACCCTCGATTCACATCAAAGTTTTGGCAAAGTTTCCAGAGTAGAGTGGGCTCTAAGATCACCATGAGCACAATCTTTCACCCTCAGACTGATGGGCAGTCAGAGCGTCTTATCCAAATCTTGGAAGACATGTTACGGTGATGCATTTTGGACTTTAATGACGAATGGGAAAAAGTACTTACATTTAGCCGAGTTTGCATACAACAACAGCTACCAAACTAGTATCGGCATGGCACCGTACGAGGCTCTTTATGGTGGCCCTTGCAGATCTCCGGTGTGCTGGTTAGATATGGCAGATCGACCGCAGTTGGGCCCTGAAGTAGTTAAGGAGACTTCTGAGAAGATCACACTAGTAAAGGAGCGACTTCGTGTTGCACAAAGTCGACAGAAGAGCTATGCTGATAAGCGGAGGCAGCCTCTAGAATTTGATAAGGGGGACTTGGTTTTTCTAAAAGTTCAGCCCGCAAGAGGTGTCAAACGCTTTGGGATTAAAGGAAAGCTCTCCCCACTGTATATTGGTCCATTTCAGATCATTGAATGTATTGGCAAACTTGCTTATCATTTGTCTCTTCCATTGTCCATGTCTAAGGTTCATGATGTCTTTCACGTATCCATGCTTCGAAAGTATCGTCTTGATCCTTCGCATATCATCCCTCTGGTTGAGGAAGGAAATAGGTATCCGGAGAGAGCCATACAGATTCTGGATAGAAAAACTCAAGAATTAAGGCGATGTAGCATACCACTTGAAAAGGTGCTCTGGGATCACCACGGAGTAGAGGAAGCAACATGAGAACTAGAAGCAACAATTAAACAGAAATACCCTGAATTGTTTTCTAGTAATAACTAATGATGTGGTACATTGTGCTATTTCACTTATCAATAAAATGATACAACTTTGTTTACAAATATCTTAATACATCGTTTCACTTGAATAACTATGCAGATGTCTGAAAATAATATCGATGGATATAGTGATGCACACATGCAATGGCCTCTTTGGCAACCTGTGGCGACTCCTCCAGGATCCGAGTCAAGTCACAACTACTTTGCATCACCAACTCGATCGCCACACAGACAACGATCCTTATCGCCAGAGCGTGCATGGCTTTTTCGTAACAATTTTGCCCAAAACAATCCTGTGCCTTCATCTTGGCAGGATCTTTTACGAAAATTGCCAGACGGCCGGATTCGAGCTACAACACGAAAAAGCATCCCACCGCTCAACCTACCTCCCCTTAAACGATGCAACCAGCAAAGCCCTACACCACCATCTGTTAAGCAAAGGTTGGAACCTTCTGAGGACGAATCTGACTCCATTTGCTCTCCATGGTTTCATGATGTTGAGGATTCCACCGGCGACAGTGCCATTCAGGGACCATACAGGCACTACCCTGAGCTAGCAAACGATGACGACGGTAGTAAATCCCACCCAGATAGCCATCATGACTACTTGGACTGATTTCGAGGGCGAAATCCTTTTAAGGGGGGTAGAGTGTAACACCCTATGTTTGCACAAAAAAAAATAATTTTGCGCACCTGCCTGAACATTCGGGCGCCTGTTCGAACTTTCAGGCGCACGCCCGAACCTTCAGGCGCCATTTTTCCTATTTAAGGAATCCCTCCCCCTCCTCATTTCTCACACCAAAATCACTTCTCCTTGTGATTTTCCTTCTCTCTTTCACTCATTTTGATTTTTTGTCTTATCTTTTGAGACTCTCTGTGCGGTGCAACGCGGTTCTGCCCGGGGGAAGGTGCCAATTTTCAAATGAGTTTTTATCTGAAGGTGGGGAACGAAACATAGGTTTGCGTGTCTTATAAATTTTATTAATGTTTACATTCATTTATCATTATGTCTACTATTCATTTACACTGCATTATTGCGTATAATGTTTATACTTGTCATACTTATGCATGTATATTTGAAGTTCATTTATTACACCGTTGTCATGTCGGATTAGTGGCCAATCTGGCTCAACCAGACTCAGTCTTGTCCTTAGTAACTTTAAATAGTGAACGAGAGGCGGCATGTTGCTTTAGACGATTGGTATTTAAGTAGACCTCGTGTCTCACCTCTCAACTGGAGACTGATCTGGTTGGTCTTATTTGAAAGCTATTAGCTTATATAAGTAATACTGAATGTCCTAACCATGCACGTAGTGATACCGACCCTGATAAGGATCACCGGACGTTGCCAAATTCTGTCTAAATGTTAAGTAAAGACCGGACCTGTCACGCCCTGGGTTACACAGCGTGCCCCCTACCCAGGTGCGGGCGCACCCCCTCGGGGCGAACGCCTAGCCATAGTACCACATAATATTGTCCCATCTCGGCCAGCCACGCCACACAAGGACGCCGGACACCGAGATCATTTATCCATATTATTCACACTCCCATGAATAATATAGGGCCTCCCCCAAGTTCGAACTCGCAACCTCTTCCTCATAAGGTTATATTGGTTCAATGGATACTCAAGTTGCGAAATCTAACCTTATGAGGAAGAGGTTGCGAGTTCGAACTTGGGGGAGGCCCTATATTATTCATGGGAGTGTGAATAATATGGATAAATGATCTCGGTGTCCGGCGTCCTGGTGTGGCGTGGCTGGCCGAGATGGGTCAATATTATGGATCCATAATGGCTAGGCGTTCGCCCCGAGGGGGTGCGCCCGCACCTGGGTAGGGGGCACGCTGTGCAACCCAGGGTGTGACAAAAAATGAATAATATAGGGCCTCCCCCATGTTCGAACTCGCAACCTCTTCCTCATAAGGTTAGATTTCGCAACTTGAGTATCCATTGAACCAATGGCTCAATGGGTACTCAAGTTGCGAAATCTAACCTTATGAGGAAGAGGTTGCGAGTTCGAACTTGGGGGAGGCCCTATATTATTCATGGGAGTGTGAATAATATGGATAAATGATCTCGGTGTCCGGCGTCCTTGTGTGGCGTGGCTGGCCGAGATGGGACAATATTATGGATCCATAATGGCTAGGCGTTCGCCCCGAGGGGGTGCGCCCGCACCTGGGTAGGGGGCACGCTGTGCAACCCAGGGTGTGACAAAAAGGCCTTATGTATAACTGCTGCCAAGTCATATCCATGGTGTTGACCCTTGGGTCCTCTTTTACTATTATCCTCCATGTATTTGCTTCACCAATAAGTTGGTAGGACGTAAGTGGAATCTTTCGAGCCTCATCAACTCCCATTGCATCGAGAGCCTTCTTCGACTCATCCAACCATTTCTGCACCTCTTCCGCATCAATGGTGCCAGCAAAAGTAAGAGGTTGTAGCTTCTTGTACTTTGAAATCTGGTCGGTTTGAGTCTCCGACCCAAATCTCACAGGTGCCTGAATAGTGACAACCTGATTGGCTGCGGTCTCACGAACGGTCGTCTAAACAGTTGCTTTCATCGCCTCAATAAATCTGGCGAAAAAAACTTTCATACTCGAAGGCATGGCAAAAGATGTGGGTTCACTGCCTGCCCAGACGTAGTGGCAGTGTAGGGTATGACCTGCACTGTGGTCGGAGGCGGCAGTTCCTGGTTCTGAATCTCAGGAGGTGAGGTGTTTACTCTGCTGGACGGACGGTACGTGACCTTCTTCTCTTCCTAGTTTGCATTTTCTCACTGGCAAGGAGAAAATAAAACCATGATTTAGGAACTATAGCCAAGTATAATATTATGATATTCTCAGCAACAAGTTCAAGAGTACTGCAATATAAAAACTACCTATCTGTCTAAGTATAGTGTAAGGTTTTTGTTGAGGAATCAAAGAATCTTATGTGCCTCTTATGTTTGGCCATGGTGTAAAACAAGATTAGAATGTTTATATAATAAGTATAAGACTTTGCAAGTACTTCAAATGTTTTGGTTCTGGTTTTTGTGAACATACATATATATTTCATTGAAAATCCATACGAGTCATAAAAATTGTAAGATTTGCCTCGGTAAATATCCTGATCTAACGTTCTATCACAATCTTATGTATTCAAACTCTTTCGTTTAGTCTTTTCGACTATTTTCCAAATTCGTGTGTCCTACCACATGAATTTGGTAATAAGGGTGTCAACCAAGTTAAGTTGTATGAACACGGTCTCTATAAAACATCGGCTGAAGAGGAGTTCACTAATAGTATCGTCCAAGTTTACTCTTCCAATACCATGTAAACTTAGTGATAATGTTAGAAATGCAACTTTCCCCAAATGTTTTTGTTTTTACACAAGGTTGCGGGTTTTCTTACTTCCACATTTTATTTAGTATCCTCTAATTTTATTGTGTCCCATACCACTCCAAAGTTAGTGATACAAAAGAAAGAATGGTTGTAAGTCAGCCCACCAAGGAATCTTGCGCCGACTTTTTCGTTGACAACGTCCATTTTTGTCTCTAATTCTTTCACTATTTTCTCCTAAAGTCACGCCGAATACTTCCTCGTCAGCCACCCCTCTACTTTTAACAAACATCTTGAAGATAGAGGATGCTGTAACCACCTCAGTGATCTGCTTCGAAGACTCATCAAAAGTGTTGACGTTTGCCTCGTATAGCATCCTCCTGATCAAGACTCTGTAGCCGAAGAGTTCCTTTCTTGAAGGGTTTTGAATCACCCGCAACATTTGCTGGATGATGATGTGGGGTTGGGAGACCTTAATTTTCTTCTCTATGTTGTATAGCACAAGAAGCTGCGCCCTTGACATAGCACCTCTAGTTACCTTTTCCGGCAAGATGTTGCCGAATACTATATTTCCAAGGCCGACAAGAGGTGGTTTAAGGAGATTGCTTGGGAGATGGGCGTACGTTAATTGGGTGTACGACTTTTTGGTGAGGGAATTGAACAACTGTTCTTTGGACTTCACGATTTCTGCAACTGTTTGGGGTTCGTGTGGATCAATGATTTTATCTCCAATCAGGATCTCCATAAGTCACAAAATAATTTCGACGTTGACAGAAATTTTTGTTCCCCTGACCGTTGTCTCCAATACAGGGCTAATCCTATTTTCTTGAAGTCCCACGTAATTCATGGCTTCATAGTAGGACTTCACCAAGTTGAAAGAGACGTAACCCTCAACTTTTGTTATGCTCAACCACCCCAGTGTTGCGAGTTTGTCATGAAGGATCGAAAAGAGGTGGAGATCATTATTGTCGATACTCCTCATAGTAATAACCTCCCTTTCGAACTGTTCTGTGAGTCTGGTAGAAATTGGTTCTCGACTACTGGAAGTCTTCATTTGAGGCCATTATCTTGCTGAAAGGAAGATAAACTTGTAAAATACACAAAATATATTCCTAACATTTTTAAGATTTATGCCTTGTCCGTTGGACAATATTTTCTATTTTTCTCTTGATGTTTATGCCATCATTTAATCCAAATTTTCCATTAGCATTATTATATATATATATATATATATAAATATATCTCATATATACATAAATATATAGATATATATATTTAATCATAACTATATATATAGTTTTCATAAATCATAACTATATATATATTTGAATCTAAACTATATAAAAACTGTACAGTTTTTTAGATATATATTTAATATAAATCTCAACTATATATAATTCATATATATATATAGTTCTAAAGATATATATATCTAATAAAACTTTTCTTCCCCTAATTTGGTGGACTTGGGCGGGCCGTGGACCTTACTCACTGATACCATTAAATGTTAATGGTCATCACTGACACTCATGAGTGTCCATGACCGTGACCTACAAAGTCATGTGGCACATGAGCGTACCTCAGAGAAAATTTTACGGCCAGCCTCTCGACTGCAGAACCAACCACACTGGTGGCAAGCCAATGTGGACATGTCAGGGTAAGAGCCGGTGCTTCGCCACCATCACATCATGAAAACCCCTAATCATGCGTTGAATTTGCCCTCTCAAAACTTACATCGTGAAAACCCCTAATCATGCGTTGAATTTGCCCTCTCAAAACTTGTCTCTGATACCATTAAATGTCACACCCCGCCTGGACGCACTTAAACCAGCTGGACACTCACGGACAGGGTGCGAATGCATTATAACAATAACCGAGTGCGCGGAAACATGATTAAGTACAAGTATGATTTCATTAATTTCAGAATATATTTGTACATGAAATAGTTAAGGGAACATCCTCCCCAAATCTCCAATAAATAATACAAAGGGTACAAAAATGTGGGCCCAAAAACCTGCACCTAATCCACCCTAATTTCTTGTGAAAAATTGGATAACAACGGGGTGAGCTACACGCTCAGTGGATAAAATAGTCCATGAATATAACAATTAATAAAACAAACTTCATAATCAAATATCATAAATACACATCAGAGCATCATAACCAATCCAACATGTATGTATGCATGACACCGTCTCGTATTGGTTTCAGATTGCACGTCGCCTGAGTTCACGTACAGATGTCCCTCCCCAGGATTAGTCGGGTTCTCATTGTACGTCCTTCCTCAGGAACGACGCTCTGGATTCATGTACAGATGTCTCTCCCCAGGAGTAGTCAGGTTCTCATTGTACATCCCTTTCCAGATAAATATAATGAATAGTGAGCATTGCTTCTAACTATTCTATGAATCATAAACCACATACGTCCCTAGGTGGTGCTTATGTATGATGCCAATGCATGAACTGGTCCGGTCTTTACGTAACATTAGATAGGATTTGGCAAAGTCTGGTGATCCTTATCAGGGTCGGTATCACCACGTGCAAGGTTAGGACATTCAATATTACTTGTATAAGCTGATAGCTTTCAAATAAGACCAACTAGATCAGTCTCAAGTTGAGAGGTGAGACACGAGGTCTACTTAAATATCAATCGTCTAGAGCAGCACGCTGCCTCCCGTTCACTATTTAAAGTTACTGAGGACAAGACTGAGTTTGGTAGAGCTAAATTGACCACTAATTCGACATAGCAACAGAGTAATACATGAACTCCAAATATACAGGCATAAGTATGACAAGTATAAATATTATACGCAATAATGCAGTGTAAATGAATAGTAGACATAATGATAAATGAATGTAAACTTTAATAAAAGTTATAAGACATGGAAACCTATGTTTCGTTCCCCACCTTCAGATAAAAATTCCTTCGAGAACTGACGCCTTCCCCTGAGCAGAACTGCGTTGTACCGCACAGAGAGTCTCAGAAAGAGAGTCTCAAAAGGGAAGACAAAAACTCAAAATGAATGAGAGAGAAGAAAAATCACAAGGAGAAGTGATTTTGGTGTGTGAAATGAGGAGGGGGGTTCCTTAAATAGGAAAAAAGGGTGCCCGAAGGTTCAGGCACGCGCCTGAAGGTTCGAGCACGCTCCTGAAGGTTCGTGCAGGCGCCTAAAGGTTCGGGCCGACGCCACAACATTCAGGCACCCTGCCCAAAGTTCAAAATTTATTTATTTATTTATTTTGTGTAAACCTAGGGTATTACATGTAACATCCTAAATTCTCACCTGACATCATGATGACGTGGAGTGCCCGACTCTAGATGCTTGTGTATGTATTTGATGTGTATTTTACATGTATTCTATTCATAAATAAGTGTATTTTCATGTTTAATACATTGTAGAAGTATATGGGTTGATGTGAGAAATGTCTTAAGTGTTAAAATTTTGGAAATGGACAAGAGAGGCTTGCTCCGGGACCAGAGCAGCGCGCTCCTTTCATTGGCTGAAAGCTAGAATTTTGTTTGAGCTTAGGAAAGCGTGCTCTTGTGTGGAGAAGCATGCTCCTCTAAGTGCAAACAGAGAGCTAAACATTTCTAGGTTTTTGAGAAGCGCACTCCCTTTAGGTTTGAATAAAAAACAACTGCCATGTATAATAACTCATTTTAGGAGCATTTGGTACAGGGTAACATGAAGGATGAGACTAAAAAAGTCAAAGATTCCCTTGTCATGTTAAGATTTTTTCGAAAGTGAGAAAGTGATTCATAGAAAAATAAGAATCCCACCAATAAAAGAAAAATGATTCCCCTCGAGATAGGTGAGTTTTACTTTATCGGGAAAGTGATTACTCGGAGAAAATTTATTAAAAATCAGTTTTATTATTTTAATAAAAAATTAATTTAATCATTTTTATCAAAAAATAATTTAAATATTTTTATCAAAAAATAATTTAAATATTCTTATTAAAAATTAATTTAATTATTGTTATTTAAAAATTGATTTTATTTGATTAGAAATTTATTTTATTATTTTATTAAAAAATAAGTTTATTAATTATTAAAAATTTAATTTAATTTACTTAATTCTATTAATTAGTTTTTTAATTTAAAATTACTTTAAATAACTTTAAATTAAATTTATTAATTTAAAAATTAATTTTAGTAAAATTTATTAATCTTAATGTTAATTATATTTATTATTAATTTATTTTTATTTTATTTTATTCTATTTAATATTAAATTTAATATTTTTAATTTTAAGTAATTTCTTTATAATATTTATTAATTTAATGTTATTTAAATTTTAAAAATTATTTGATTTCAATGCGTAACCAAACATAAGAATATGATATTATCTAGAAAGTTGTTTAAGATTTTGATGCATAACTAAATATGAC
The DNA here is from genome assembly GCA_035771175.1 of Paratinospora sagittata. Taxonomy (NCBI): domain Eukaryota; kingdom Viridiplantae; phylum Streptophyta; class Magnoliopsida; order Ranunculales; family Menispermaceae; genus Paratinospora; species Paratinospora sagittata. The sequence goes on along the minus strand of CM069609.1, from coordinate 12,631,634 downwards.
ATTTCCATCATTAGAATTTTTTTTTTGTTTTTTAAAAAGATCCATCATTAGATTCTTCTCAATTACTTTTTTAGGAATGTGATTCTTATTAAGTTCATCAAATTTTGGGTACCAAATGCCACCTTTCACTTATTTTAAAATGCATTAACAAATTAGAAAAATAATATTTCTTTTTATTTGTATAAACCTCACTTTTTACAATCTCAATTTATATAATTATTATATTTACAAGTTAGAAAATCCGTGTGATGAACGGGGTAATTTAATTTTTGTATTGTCTCTATAATTTAAATAAATAATAATATATAATTATTTATTACAATAATAATAATAATAATAATAATAATAATAATTGTTGATATCATGTATAATAAATTTAGAAAGTAACTAGATAGACCCAATTAATGGACTATCTACACTCCAATCACTAACACAATCTTACCCTACATACATACACTCTTCCTACCCCAACAAAAAACTAAAAAATTTCTAAACTACCCTTCCCTTAATCTATCCCACCTTTTGTTCTTCTTCTCGTCCATTTCTTTTTCTCCAAAACTCTTTCAAAACCCTAGCTTCTAATTTTTAAAGTCCATCATTTTCATCTTCTTATCTTAGTTGGAATAATATTGGAGTTAGGGAGGCATCGTTTGGACCTCATTTGGAGCGAATCGTCACTCGTCATCTTCAAATTTTTTTTGACATTTGATCATTTGAATCGGTAAGAAATGTATGTTTTAATGATTTTTTTTGTTTCTATTCGCTTTTATTCATGAAATGAAATATTTATGGGTGTTTTTCAATGTGTCTTGCACGAAAAATAGACAAGAACGAAGCTTGTGCATGGCCGACCCTCATTTGTAAGGGTCGGCCCTGTCCGACCGACTATCTTATTATTATTATTTTTTTTATTATCACATACCATATTGTATTTTGTGATAATTTTGACATTTTTTTACCCATTCCGGGCTAATTTGGGTGAAGGGGCACCGTTTCCTACTTGTTATTCTCATGTGGGGTACGGGTGGGGTATGGTACCCCATCGCCCAAATGAGCTCGGACTGAGTATAAACATGATAAAATTGTAGTGAAATATATTCCAATGCAATATGGTATGTGAAGATGAAAAAAGAAAAGAAAAATAAGATGGTCGGTCGGACATGACCGACCCTTACAAATGAGGGTCGGCCGTCCCTTCTTTGTAAGGGTCGGCCTCGTAGGGCCAACCTTCATGACGATTTTTTGGAAAAAAGTTATTTTAGTAATTTCAGTTGAAGATATTTAAGGAATTACATAAAATAGGTAAAGTGAAATGTAGATAGTCCAATAATGAAGTTTATCTAGTTGCTTTTTAAATTTATATAATCTATTATTATAAAAATAATAAAAATTACATAATAAGTTTAATAAAAAATAAAACTTTCATAAATACTTTATGGAAAATAAACATTTGAATTGAGTACAGACGTCGGGAAAGAGCTGATTAATATGACTACTAGGAAAGAAAGAAATCAATTTGTAACACCCCATTTTTTTGAAATAATAAATAAATATTTATTTCTCCTTTCGTTTAGAAATTTTCTTTCGCTTTGAGCAACAAACTTATTATTTAAAAAAAAACTAAATAAAAAAATAATGATTAATAGATAAAGCTAAATTGAAATCTGTCAATAAGTGGTCGAAAATTATTAAATATGGTTATTTTAAAAGTAATAATAATAATAATAATTACTTGGTTAATTATTAAATGAAATAATGAATTATGAATGTGTATAACAAGAGACCAAATTGTGGAAAAAAAATATTAAGTTATTAATACAAAAAAAAGAAATTAATTAACACAAAAAATGTAATACCCTGTATTTCAAAAAAAAAAAAAAAAAGAGAAGTTCGGGCAACCTGCCCGAACGTTCAAGCGCCAAATCTCCTATATAAGGAGCTCTTCCCCTCCTCATTTCCTCACACCAAATCACCTTCTCTTATGATTTCTCCTCCTCTTTTCACTTATTCTGAGTTCTTGTCTGTTTGAGACTCTCGGTGCGATACGACGAAGTTCTGTCCGAAAGAAAGAGCCAGATCTGAAAGAAGAATTTTTTATCTAAAGGTGGGGAACGAAACATAGGTTTGCGTGTCTCATAACTTTTATTAAAGTTTACATTCATTTATTATTATGCCTACTGCTCATTTACACTGCATTATATCATATAATGTTTATACTGTCACACTTATGCCTGTATATTTGGAATTCACGTATTATACTGTTGTAATGCCGGATTAGTGGTCAATGTGGCTCAACTAGACTCGGTCTTGTCCTCAATAACTTTAAATAGTGAATGGGAGGCAGCGGGTTGCTCTAGGCGATTGGTATTTAAGCAGACCTTATATCTCACCTCTCAAATGGGGACTGATCTAGTTGGTCTTATTGAAAGCTATCAGCTTATACAAGTAATACTGAATGTCCTAACCTTGCATGTCGTGATACCAACTCTGATAAGGATCACCAGACGTTGCCATAGTCAGTGTAAATGTCAAGAAAAGATCAGACCAGTAGATTTGACCAGTTCATGCATTTGCATCATACATATCACCACCTAGGGACGTATGTGGTTTATGATTCATAGAATAGTTAGGAGCATTGCTCGTTATTCATTATGTTTCTCTGGAGAGAGACGTACAATGAGAACCCGGCTACGCCTGGGGAGGGGCATCGGTACGTGAATCTAGAGTATCGTTCCTGAGGAGGGACATACAATGAGAACCTGGCTAGGCCTGGGAAAGGACATTTGTACGTGAACTCAGGCGATGTACGTTCATCAAACCATTACGAGACGGTGTCATGCATACATACATATTGATTGATTGTGATGCTTTGATGTGTATTTAGGATATTTAATTATGAAGTTTGCTTTATTAATTGTTATATTCACGAACTATTTTACCCACTAAGCGCGTTAAGCTCATTTCTTTGTTATCCAAATTTTCACAGGAAATTAGGGTGGACTGGGTACAGGTTTATGGGGCCCACATTTTGTACCATTTGTATTATTCATTGGGGATTTTGGGGAGTATGTTCCCTTTACTATGTCATGTACAAATGAATGCTGAATTAAATGAAATCAGACTTGTATTGAATTATATTTCCGCTGCGTACTCTGTTATTACCGTTGTGATAGTTCCAAATGTGCGCCCGTCCGCGAGTGTACCGCCGATTTAGGCGCTTTCGGGCGGGGTGTGACATTTAATGGTATCAGAGCGTACGATCCATGGCCCGTCCAAGTCCACCAAATTAAGGGAAGAAAAATTTTATTAGATATATATATCTCTAGAACTATATATATATGAATTGTATATAGTTGAGAATTATATTAAATATATATCTAAGAAAATTGTATAGTTTTATATAGTTTAAATTTAAATATATATAGTTATGATTTATGAAAAACTATATGATTGAAAATATATATCTATATATCTTTGTATATATATGAGAGATATATATATATATACCATAGTATTAATAGAAAATTTGAATGAAAATTTTTATTAGATATATATGTCTTTACAACTGTATATATATGAATTATATATAGTTAAGATTTGTATTAAATATATATCTAAGAAAACTATATATGATTTTTATATTGTTTGGATTTAAATATATATAGTCATGATTTATGAAAAACTATATGATTGAAAATATATATCTATATATCTTTGTATATATGAGATATATATATACCATAGTATTAATGGAAAATTTGAATGAAAAATTTTATTAGATATATATGTCTTTAGAACTATATATATATATATATATATATATATATATGAATTATATATAGTTAAGATTTGTATTAAATATATATCTAAGAAAACTATATATGATTTTTATATAGTTTGGATTTAAATATATATAGTCATGATTTATGAAAAACTATATGATTGAAAATATATATCTATATATCTTTGTATATATGAGATATATATATATATATATACCATAGTATTAATGAAAAATTTGAATAAAAATTTTTATTAGATATATATGTCTTTAGAACTATATATATATATATATATATATATATATATATGAATTATATATAGTTAAGATTTGTATTAAATATATATCTAAAAAAATTATATATGATTTTTATATAGTTTGGATTTAAATGTATATAGTCATGATTTATGAAAAACTATATATATAATTATGATTAAATATATATATCTATATATCTATGTATATATGAGATGTATATATACCTTATTACTAATGAAAAACTTGGATGAAATTTTTTTACCAGATATATATATCTTCAAAACTATATATATATGAATTATATATAATTGAGATTTATATTAAATATATATCTGAAAAATTATATAGTTTTTTATATAGTTTAGTTTCAAATATATATATAGTTGATTTATGAAAAACTATATATATAGTTATGATTAAATATATATATCTATACATTCATGTATATATGTATATGAGATATATATATATATATCATATTGCTAATGAAAATTTTTGATGATGGCATAAACATCAAGAGAAATATAGAAAATATTGTCGAACAGACAAAGAATAAATCTTAAAAATGTCAGGAATATATTTTGTGTCTTTCACAAATTTATTTTCCTTTCAGCAAAAGAATGGCCTCAAGTGAAGGATCAACTTCCAGTAGTAGGAAACCAATTCCCACTAGACTCAAAGAATTGTCCAAAAGGAAGGTTATGACTATGAGAAGCATCGACAATAGAGATCTTCGCCTCCGTCCGATCCTTCACAACAAACTCGCAACTCTGGGGTGGTTGAACATAACATAAGTTGAGGGTCACGTCTCTTACAACTTGGTGAGATCCTTCTACGAAGCCATGAATTGTGTGAGACTTCAAGAAGATGGGATCGGCCCTGTGTTGGAGACAACAGTCATGGGAATCAAAATTTCTATCAACATTGAGATTCCGATTGAGGAGAGAATTATTGATCCACACGAACCCCAGACAGTTGCAGAGATCGCGGAGTCTAATGAACAATTGTTCAATTCCCTCGCCAAAGAGCCATACACTCAATCGACGTACACCAACCTCCCAAACAATCATCTTAAGCAATTTCTTGCCAGCCTTGGAAAGATCGTATTTGGCAACATCTTGCTAGAAAGGGGGACTAGAGGCACTATGTCAAGGGCTCAACTTCTTGTGTTATACTGCATAGAGAAGAAAATAAAGGTCTCCCTACCTCACATCATCATCCACCAAATGTTGAGGGTGATTCAAAACCCTTTGAGAAAGGAATTCCTCGGTTACCGAGTCTTGATCCTGAGGATGCGATACGAAGCAAACATCAACACTTTTGATGGGTCTTCGAAGCAGATCATTGAGCCGGTAACAACATCTTCTATCTTCAAGATATATGTCACGAGGGGAGGGGTAACTGACGAGGAAGTATTCGGCGCGACGATAGGAAATGTCGAAAGAATGAGAGACGAACATGGACGTTGTCATCGAAAAAGTCGACGCAAGATTCCCGTTAGGGAACTACCAAATAATGAGCCAAATTAGAATCCTACATCAAACCCAGCCCCAAATAATGATCCAACCGATCGACTATTCACTGAGGAATAGTTATTTGCCACCCTAAATCAACCTCAAACAAGTCAAGATAGATAAAGTACTCAAGCAAATCCACCAACCTGGAACGTGCCAACTCAAGGAAACACTTCGTACCAAAGGTTTCCAACTCCTGAGGTACCGTATCGGCCAGTTCCACAAGTTGCTATGAACTAACAACAACAGTATTGCGGCACCAAATTTTGGAGGGCAGAACATCCCAATGAGCCCATTGTTTCAAAACTTTTCACCTCAAACAAATCCAAATATCCAAGAGGTTCCAGTTAGGGGATCCCCATACAATCAAAACAACTACCCTTCACCTATGAGTCACCCGTACAACCAATATTTTCCCCCAATGCCTATGGCCTACCCTCCACCTATGGGACAATCGACCCATCAACCACCAATGGGACAATCGACTAACCCATTTGAACAGTTAAATGTAATGGCATCCAATATTGCTGAAATGAAAGAGACTCAAAATAATTTGTTAATGCGTATGCAAAACTTCGAAGAAGAACGAGCAAATTCTCATCCTTCTGGTAGTAGTCATTCTGTACCTAGCATGAGGTCTAGAAGGAGTGGTAGTAGGCAGGAAAATCAAGATTGATGTAATACCCTGTATTTCACAAAAATAAAAATAAAAAAAATTTACTAGTTGGGCATGCCAGAACGTTCAGGCGCAATGCATGCCCAAACGTTCAGGCGCATGCCAGAACGTTCAGGAGCATGACAGAACGTTCAGGCGCAAGGCATGCCAGAACGTTCAGGCGCATGCCAGAACGTACAGGCGCATGCCAGAACGTTCAGGCGCATGCCAGAACGTTCAGACGCAAAAATCTCTATATAAGAAACCTCCTTATTTCTCATTCCTCACACCAAATCACCTTCTCTTGTGAATTTCTTCTCCTTTCCACGCATTCTAAGTTTTTGAGACTCTCTGTCTGAGACTCTCGGTACAGTGCAACAAAGTTCTATCTGGAGGAAAGCGCCAGATCTGAAAGCGGTGCAACGAAGTTCTGTCCGGAGGAAAGCGCCAGATCTAAAAGAAGAAGTTTTATCTGAAGGTGGGGAACGAAACATAGGTTTGAATGTTTCATAACTTTTATTAAAGTTTACAATCAATTATTATTATGTCTACTATTCATTTACACTGCATTATGTCATATACTGTTTATACTGCCGCACTTATGCCTGTATATTTGGAATTCATGTATTGCACTGTTATAATGCCGGATTTGTAGTCAATCTGACTCAACTAGACTCGGTCTTGTACTCAGTAACTTTAAATAGTGAACGGGAGGCAGCGGGCTGCTCTAGGCGATTGGTATTTAAGTAGACCTTGTGTTTCACCTCTCAATTGGGGACTGATCTAGTTGGTCTTATTGAAAGCTATCAGCTTATACAGTAATACTGAATGTCCTATTCTTGCACGTCGTGATACCGACCTTGATAAGGATCACCAGACGTTGCCAAAGTCAGTCTAAATGTCAAAGAAAAGACCAGACCAAAAGACTAGACCAGTTCATGCATTGGCATCATACATATCACCACCTAGGGACGTATATGGTTTATGACTCATAGAATAGTTAGGAGCAATGCTCGCTATTCATTATATTTCTCTGGAGAGGGACGTACATGAGAACCCGACTACACCCGGGGAGGGACATCAGTACGTGAATTTAGAGCATCGTTCCTGTACGTGAATTCAGGCGATGTACGTTCATCAAACCATTACGAGACGATGTCATGCATACATACATATTGATTGATTATGATGCTCACATGTGTATTTAAGATATTTGATATTGAAGTATGCTTTATTAATTGTTATACTCATGCACTATTTACCCACTGAGCGCGTTAAGCTCACTCCATTATTATCAAATCTTTCACAAGAAATTAGGGTGGACTGGGTGCCGGTTATGGGGCCCACATTTTGTACCCTTTGTATGATTCATTGGGGATTTTGGGAGTATGTTCCCTTGACCATTTTATGTACAAAAGTATTCTGAATTAAATGAAATCAGATTTGTACTATGTGTACCGTATTTCCGCTGCGCACTCTGTTGTTACCATTGTAATTGTTCCAAATGCGCACCCCGTCCGAGAGTGTACCGCCAGTTTAGGCTCGTCCGGGCGGGGTGTGACAATTGATTACTGGCATTGTAAACTTTTCTTTTATATATGAATGAAATGTCTTGTTTAAGACTATCTTTGGTGGGCCGACTTACAACCATTCTTTCTTTTGTATCACTAACTTTGGAGTAGTATGGGACACAACAAAATTGGAGGATACTAAATAAAATGTGGAAGTAAGAAAACCCATGACCTTGTGTGAAAAGAAACATTTGGAGAAAGTTGCATTACTAACATTATTATTAAGTTTACACGGTATGGGACGAGTAAACTTGGAAGATACTATTGGTAAACTACTATTCAGCCGATGTTTTTAGAGACTGTGTTCATACAACTTAACTTAGTTAACACCCTTATTACCAAAGTCATGTGGTATGGGACACACGAACTTGGATAATTATAAAAAAGACTAAGTGTAAGAGTTTGAATACATAAGATCGCGATAGAATGTTAGATCAAGTTAAGTAAGTGTGAATTTTGGGCGAAGAGAGTTCAATTCCTAGGCCATGTGGTTTCAGGCAATGACTTTGAGGTAGATCCTTCTAAGGTTGAAGCAGTCTTAAACTGGAAGCAGCCTAACATTGTTACTCAGATTAGGAGTTTTCTTGGTTTGGCTGGCTATTACTTATCATCAAGGGCTTCTCAAAGATTGCTGAACCTATGACCAAGCTCACTCGAAAAGACGTGCGATTCATCTGGAATCCCACCTGTGAAGCATCATTTCAGGAATTGAAGAAACGCCTCACGATGACACCTGTACTTATCACTCCAAGAAATGCAATTGCATTTTTATTATACACCGACGCCTTTCTCCAAGGCTTAGGTGCCGTACTAATGCAAGAAGGCCAAGTTGTTGCATATGCCTCGAGGCAACTGAAGATTCATGAGGGTAATTACCCAACACATGACTTGGAACTTGCAGCTGTTGTGTTTGCACTGAAGTTATGGTGACATTACCTATACGGTGAACGGTTTGATGTCTTCTTGGATCACAAGAGTCTTAAGTACATCTACACCCGGAGAGACCTCAACCTTTGCCAAAGAAGATGGTTGGAATTCTTGAAAGGTTATGACTTTCAACTCCAGTACCATCCTGGAAAGGCCAATGTTGTGGCTAATGCTCTGAGTAGAAAATCTTATCTTACTTGTACTCTTAACTACGAAATGCGAAAGTTGTCTACAGAGATGGAGAACTTTAACCTACAACAGATCGAAGAGGGAACAAGATCACAACTCTCTCAATTATCAGCCAACTCTGAGCTAGTTCAAAAGATTTCAGCTGCTCAAGCCAATGACCCTATGTTAATGGAGAAACGAGAACTTCTACTCAGCGCACAGGATCTTCCTTACTGGTCGGTCTCAGAAGACGGGGCCGTTTTCTATAAAAAAAATCTCTGTCTACCGAACGATCCTGAGGTTCGAAAAGAAGTGCGTACTGAGATGCACTGTTCAAGGTACGCTATGCATCTTGGGGGTGACAAGATGTACAAGGATGTCAAGCGACAATTCTAGTTTTCTGGAATGAAGAAGGCAATTGCAGACTTCGTTGCTCGATGTCTCGTTTGCCAGAAAGTTAAGGCAGAACAAAGACTTCCCTCTGGACTTCTCCAGCAGTTACCTATTGGAGAATCGAAATGAGAAAGCATCGCAATAGATTTTGTTACGGCCTTACCTCGAAACAATAAAAGGCAAGATGCTATCTGGGTTATCATTGACAGACTTACAAAGTCTGCACACTTCTTGCCAATAAAGTTCACGGATAATCCCGCCAAACTTGCAGAACTATATGAAAGAGAGATCTTACGCCTTCATGGCATACCACTCACGATCGTCTCTAATTGAGACCCTCAATTCACATCAAACTTTTGGAAAAGCTTCAAGAGTAGAATGGGTTCTAAGATCACTATGAACACAACATTTCACCCTCAGACTGATGGGCAGTCAGAGCGTCTTATTCAAATCTTAGAAGACATGTTACGGTGTTGCATTTTGGACTTTAATGACGGATGGGCAAAGTACTTACATTTAGCTGAGTTTGCATACAACAACAGCTACCAAACTAGTATCGGCATGGCACCGTACGAGGCTCTCTATGGTCGGCCTTGCCGATCTCCGGTATGCTGGTGAGATATGGTAGATCGACCGCAGTTAGGCCCTAAACTAGTCCAAGAGACTTCTGAGAAGATTACACTAGTAAAGGAATGACTTCGTGTTACACAAAGTCGACAGAAGAGCAATGCTGACAAGCGGAGGAAACCTCTAGAATTTGATAAGGGGGACTTTGTTTTTCTAAAAGTTCAGCCCACAAGAGGTGTCAAATGCTTTGGGATCAAAGGAAATCTCTCCTCGCGGTATATAGGTCCATTTCAGATCATTGAACGTATTGGCAAACTTGCTTATCGTCTGTCCCTTCCATCGTCTATGCCTAAGGTTCATGACGTTTTTCACGTATCAATGCTTCGCAAGTAACGTCCTGATCCATCGCATATCATCCCTTTAGTCGAGGTTCGAGTTGAGGAAGGAAATAAGTATCAGGAGAGAGCGACGCAAATTTTGGATAGAAAAACTCAAGAACTACGGTGACGTAGCATACCATTTGTGAAAGTGCTCTAGGATCACCACGGCGTAGAGGAAACAACATGGGAACTAGAAGCAACAATTAAACAGAAATATCCTAAATTGTTTTCTAGTACCAACTGATGATGTGATACATTGTACTATTTTCACTTATCAATAAAATGATGAAACATTGTTTACACTTATCTTAATACAATGTTTCATTTGAATAACTACGCAGATGTCTGAAAATAATATCAATGGATATAGTGATGCAGACACGCAGTGGCCTCCTTGGCAACCTGTGGCTACTTCTCAAGAATCAGAGTCAAGTCATAACTACTTTGCATCACCAACTCCATCACCACACAGACAGCGATCATTATCGCCAGAGCGTGCATGACTTTTTCGTAACAATCCCGTGCCATCATATTGGCAAGACCTTCTACCAAAATTGCTAGGTGGCCGGATTCGAGCAACTGCACCAAAAAGTATTCCACCGCTCAACCTACCCCCCCTCAAACGATGTAACCAGCGCCCTCCACCACCATCTGTTATGTAGAGTTTGGAATCTTCAGAGGACGAGTCCGATTTCATTTGTTCTACATGGTTTTATGATGATGACGATTCCACCGGCCACAGTACTATTCAGGGACCATTCAAGCACTACCCTGAACTCGCAAGAGATGACGCTGGCAGTGAATCTCAAGTAGATAACCATCATAACTACTTGAATTGATTTCGAGGGCGAAATCCCTTTAAGGGGGGTAGAGTGTAATACCCTGTAATTCACAAAAAAAAAAAATTCGTTTGGGCAGATGTACCCGGAAGTCCTGGCACCCCGCCAGGAAGTCCGGGCACCTGCCCGAAAGTCCGGCTAGCCGACCCAGAAGTCCAGGCAGCCCTCCCGGACGTCCAGGCGCCAAAACCTCTATATATACCAACCCCCCTCTTCATTTTTCACACCAAATTCACTCCAAATTGTGAGTTTTCCTCCTTTTTTCACTCATTCTGAGTTTTTAGTCTTTTGAGACTCTCTATTCGAGACTCTCGGTGCGGTGCGACGAAGTCCTGTCTGGAAGAAAGCGCAAGATCTGAAAAAGAAGAAGTTCTTATTTGAAAGTGGGGGACGAAACATAGGTTTGCGCGTTTTATAACTTTTATTAAAGTTTACATTCAATTATTATTATGTCTACTATTCATTTACACTGTATTATGTCATATAATGTTTATACTGTCGCACTAATGCCTGTATATTTGGAATTCATGTATTACATTATTATAATGCCGGATTTGTAGTAAATCTGACTCAACTAGACTCGGTCTTGTCCTCAGTAACTTTAAATAGTGAATGGGAGGCAGCGGGCTGCTCTAGGCGATTGGTATTTAAGCAGACCTTGTGTCTCACCTCTCAACTGGGGACTAATCTAGTTGGTCTTATTGAAAGCTATCAACTTATACAAGTAATACTGAATGTCCTAACCTTGCACGTCGTGATACAACCTCTGATAAGGATCACCAGACGTTGCCAAAGTCAGTCTAAATGTCAAGAAAAGACCAGACCAGTAGACTAGACCAGTTCATGCATTGGCATCATACATATCACCACTTAGGGACGTATGTGGTTTATGACTCATAGAATAGTTAGGTGCATTGCTTGCTATTCATTATATTTCTCTTGAGAGGGATGTACATGAGAACCTGGCTACGCCTGGGGAGGGACATCAGTACGTGAATCTAGAGCATCGTTCCTGAGGAGGGACGTACAATAAGAACTTGGCTACGCCAGGGGAATGACATCTGTACGTGAACTCAGGCGAGGTACGTTCATCAAACCATTACGAGACGGTGTCATGCATACATACATATTGATTGATTATGATACTCACGATCGTCTCTGATCGCGACCCTCGATTAACTCAAACTTTTGGAAAAGCTTCCAGAGTAGAATGGGTTCTAAGATCACTATGAGCACAACCTTCCACCCTCAGACTGATGGGCAGTCAGAGTGGCTTATCCAAATCTTTGAAGACATGTTACGATGTTGCATTTTGGACTTTAATGATGGATGGGCAAAGTATTTACATTTAGCTGAGTTTGCATAAACAACAGCTACCAAACTAGTATCGGCATGGCACCGTACGAGGCTCTCTATGGTCGCCCTTGTAGATCTCCGGTATGCTTGTTAGATATGGCTGATCGACCGCAGTTAGGCCTTGAACTAGTTCAAGAGACTTCTGAGAAGATCACACTAGTAAAGGAATGACTTCGTGCTGCAAAAGTCGACAGAAGAGCTATGTTGACAAGCGAAGGCAACCTCTAGAATTTGATAAGGGGGACTTAGTTTTTCTAAAAGTCCAACCCACAAGAGGTGTCAAACGCTTTGGGATCAAATGAAAACTCTCCCCACGGTATATTGGTCCATTGCAGATCATTGAACGTATTGGCAAACTTGCTTATCGTCTGTCCCTTCCATCATCCATGCCTAAGGTTCATGACGTTTTCCACGTATCCATGCTTCGAAAGTATCGTCCTGATCCTTCGCTTATCATCCCTCTAGTCGAGGTTCGGGTTGAGGGAAGAAATAAGTATCAGGAGAGAGCGATACAAATTTTGGATAGAAAAGCTCAAGAACTAAGGCGACGTAGCATACCACTTGTGAAGGTGCTCTGGGATCACCACGACGTCGAGGAGGCAACATGGGAATTAGAAGCAACAATTAAACAGAAATACCCTGAATTATTTTCTAGTACCAATTGATGATGTGATACACTGTACTATTTTCACTTAACAATAAAATGATGGAACTTTGTTTACACCTATCTTAATAAATTGTTTCACTCGAATAACTATGCAGATGTCTGAAAATAATATCAATGGATATAGTGATGCACACATGCAGTGGCCTCCTTGGCAACCTGTGATGACTCCTTTAGGATTTGAGTCAAGTCACAACTACTTTGCAGCACCAACTCCATCACCACACAAACAACGATCCTTATCGCCAGAGCGTGCATGGCTTTTTCGTAACAATCTCGTACCCTCATCTTGGCAGGACCTTCTACTAAAATTGTCAGGCGGCCGGATTCGAGCAACAACACAAAAAAACATTCCACCTCTCAACCTACCTCCCCTTAAACGATGTAACCAGCGTCCTACACCACAATCTGTTGAGCAAGGGTTAAAACCTTCTGAGGATGAATCCGACTCCATTTGCTCTCCATGGTTTCATGATGTTGAGGATTTCACAGGCCACAGTGCCATTCAGGGACCATATAGGCACTACCCTGAATTAGCAAAAGATGACTCCGACAGTGAATCTCAAGCAGATAACCATCATAACTACTTAAGTTGATTTCGAGGGCGAAATCCCTTTAAGGGGGGTAGAGTGTAATACCCTATATTTCACAAAAAAAGAAGTTCGGGCAACCTGCCCAGGAGCCCGTACGTCCGGGCGCCTGCCCCAACATTCAGGTTCCAAATCTCCTATATAAGGAGCTCTTCCCCTCCTCATTTCCTCACACCAAATCACCTTCTCTTGTGATTTTTCCTCATCTTTTCACTCATTCTGAGTTCTTGTCTGTTTGAGACTCTCGGTGTGATACGACGAAGTTCTGTCCGGAGGAACCAAATTTGAAAGAAGAAGTTCTTATCTGAAGGTGGGGAACGAAACATAGGTTTGCGTGTCTCATAACTTTTATTAAAGTTTACATTCATTTATTATTATGTCTACTGCTCATTTACACTGCATTATATCATATAATGTTTATACTGTCACACTTATGCTTGTATATTTGGAATTCACGTATTATACTGTTGTAATGCCGGATTAGTGGTCAATCTGGCTCAACTAGACTCGGTCTTGTCCTCAATAACTTTAAATAGTGAACGGGAGGCAGCGGGTTGCTCTAGGCGATTGGTATTTAAGCAGACCTTGTATCTCACCTCTCAATTGGGGACTGATCTAGTTGGTCTTATTGAAAGCTATCAGCTTATACAAGTAATACTGAATGTCCTAACCTTGCACGTCGTGATACCAACCCTGATAAGGATCACTAGACGTTACCATAGTCAGTCTAAATGTCAACAAAAGATCAGACCAGTAGACTTGACCAGTTCATGCATTTGCATCATACATATCACCACCTAGGGACGTATGTGGTTTATGATTCATAGAATAGTTAGGAGCATTGCTCGCTATTCATTATGTTTCTCTGGAGAGGGACGTACAATGAGAACCCGGCTACGCCTGGGGAGGGACATCTGTACGTGAATCCAGAGCATCGTTCCTAAGGAGGGACGTACAATGAGAACCTGGCTACGCTTAGGGAAGGACATCTGTACGTGAACTCAGGCGAGGTACGTTCATCAAACCATTACGAGGCCGTGTCATGCATACATACATATTGATTGATTATGATGCTTTGATGTGTATTTAAGATATTTAATTATGAAGTTTGCTTTATTAATTGTTATATTCACGAACTATTTTACCCACTGAGCGCGTTATGCTCATTTCTTTGTTATCCAAATTTTCACAGGAAATTAGGATGGACTGGGTGTAGGTTTATTGGGCCCACATTTTGTACCATTTGTATTATTCATTGGGGATTTTAGGGAGTATGTTCCCTTGACTATGTCATGTACAAATGAATTCTGAATTAAATGAAATCAGAGTTGTATTGAATTGTATTTACGCTGCATACTCTGTTATTACCATTGTGATAATTCCAAATGCACCCCCGTTCGCGAGTGTACCACCGGTTTAGGCGTGTCTGGGCGGGGTGTGACAAAAAAGATAACAGAAAATTGTAATTGTTAGTTTAATTTATTAATATGAAGTATAAAATAAAGATAATGAACACCATTAATATGATAAAAATAAAATAAAATAAAATAAAAACTATATTTAATTTCGAGTCGAGTATGGTGATGAAATCTACCCTTGATCTTAATTAGGGATAATGCGCTTTTTGTAACAACCCAAGTTTTCACTTGACGTCATGTTAATGTAAATTGCCCGACTCTAAATACTTGTGTATGTATTTATTGTGTATTGTATTGTATTTTGTCATATATGTGTAACGACCCAAATTCTCACTTGACGTCATGATGACGTAGATTGCCCGACTCTAGATACTTGTGTATGTATTTGATGTGTATTTTGCATGTATTCTATTCATAAATGAGTGTATTTGATGTGTATTTTGCATGTATTCTATTCATAAATGAGTGTATTTTCATGTTTAATACATTATAGAAGTGTATGAGTTGATG
The DNA here is from genome assembly GCA_035771175.1 of Paratinospora sagittata. Lineage (NCBI taxonomy): Eukaryota > Viridiplantae > Streptophyta > Magnoliopsida > Ranunculales > Menispermaceae > Paratinospora > Paratinospora sagittata. The sequence goes on along the minus strand of CM069609.1, from coordinate 12,616,043 downwards.
TGATAAATGTCTAAGTGTTGAAATTTTGGAAATGGGCAGGAGAAGCTTGCTCCGGGACCCGAGCAATACACTCCTTCCATTGGCTGAAAGCTAGAATTTTGTTTGAGCTTCGAAAAACGTGCTCTTGTGTAGAAAAGCGTGCTCCTCTAAGTGCAAACAGAGAGCTAAGATTTTTTTAGGTTTCTGAGAAGCACACTCCCTCTGAGGAGAAGCGCGCTCCTTTCGTTTGGGCAATTTTTGTAAAATGCAAATTCGTGGGCCCAACAAAGGTATAAAAGGAAACTCACATCTTTTGTTATTCATTTGCACCAAATCCAGCTGAGAAAGAGGGAGGACGAAAGGGAAAGAAGAGTTGAGAGATTGAGCTAGGGTTGAGGATCTTGGCTTCTTTCAATGAATTCTAGCTAGAAGTTGCAATTTGGATGTCATGCATGTGCTGGATGTGAGATTGAAGTTAGGGTTTTGGAAATTAGAAACCCTAACCTTGTGATTTGAGCTTGATTCCATGATTGGGAGTAGTTTTAATGAATTTGATGATGAATTCCATGGAAATTGATGTAGTAATGTTGTAGTTTGAAAATTTGGCATGCATGTGGGTTTTGATGGAAACCCTAGTTTATTGGAAGTGTAATTGTTACTTCTAATCCAATTTTTGGTGGTTTAGATGTGTTTAGAGCTGAATTATTGGGATTATGATTTGAGAATTGATTTAAGAAAGTTTGGGAATTAAATTGGGTTTATGTATTGTGTATGTGTAGACTTGGAATTGATCATGTTGTTTGAATTATGCTTATTACAGGATTTTGAATTGGATTGATCAATTGAGAGGTTGTTTAGCTTGGTTTGTTGACTTTTGGATTGGTTGTGAGTATTTTTCACTTTTATTCTTCATTTATGACATTTTATCTATATACTTGAATTGTTTAAATGTATGCATTATATGTGCATGGTATTTGTACATCATGAAAATGTTTTGGACACATGTTTGCCTTGGGTATTTTGGATTGAATACCTGGGAACCTGAATTACCATCTACTCACTTGTTCTTTGAGAAAGGTTCCGCTGGTGCTACTTGGATTGGTACTCCATGGTATGGTCTTTCCTTTGTGAAGAATGTAAGGGTAGAAGGGTGGGTGATAGATGTGTTGGCAAGATAAGTGTCCAAGAGGAGGGTGAATTAGACAAGTTTGCAGGTTTTACCTTTCAAAATAAAGCAATGATAGAAAATAAAATATAACAGAGATAAATCAAATACACAACAAATTTAGAGTGGTTCAGCCCTCGTTTACGTCCACTACCTAACCTCCCTAGTTAGGATTTCACAAATTCCACTATTGATACCTCTTCACAGGTGAGGATCAAACCTTTACACGTTTCTTAACTTCACGGGTGTGAGAACAACCCTCTCAATCGATCTTAATCAAGCTCCTTCCAAGTGATACACCATTACTTTACAATACTAGTTACAGGCTTAAAAATTCGATTCTTTTACCAAGAATCAATATTAAAACACAACTTATAGACGTATTGAGCCTCACTTAGAATCTGTTCAGCAAAAGAATGAATGTTTGGCACAACTGAAACAATGAGGTTGCTCCTCTTGGCCTCTTTGGATTTTCAAATGGATATGAAATCACAAACAACAAATCCGAGAGCCTTTCTCAGTTTAGATAATTGTATGGAAGATTTCAATCTTTTTGAAAGAGAAAAACGACTAAACTTCAAATAGTTTTTGTGCGCAAGATTTTTTAAAAGTTGTTTCTCCAACGGTTCAAAGTTGCAAATATATAGAAGCGCTAGTTTTGGGATTTCAATCTCCCAAAAATGCTAATTGCTTCGTTTGAAATTCAAACGCAACACATATATTGCTTCATTGAAATGGAGTTAACAAAGACGTTGAAAAAGTCTGTCAAAATTGATGATACACAAAAATAACAAAGTCTTAGAAAGATGGCAGTTCGCACAAGTGAGACAGTTATTTTTTCTAACATGTGTTTATGAGTGTCCTGAAAAGTTAAAGACCAAAAGTCTTAACTTTCACTTGAGCGTCCTGAAGAATCAGTAGCGTCCTAAAGGAATGTCAACCCGAGAGAAAATCGAACACAATCAATTCAGGGAGGGCGCTACTCAACTTGAGCGTTTTGTCAGAACATGTTCCAAGACTTTCTTAAAAACCTTGAGCATCCTGAACAATAGTGTTGGCCCATAAATGTCCAAGAGGGGGGTGAATTGGACGGCTTAGCATGTTATATAACTCAATAAAAATGACAATTTTTAGTTTAAACAAGTTGTAGCAAGTGTTAAGTAATAACTGAAAAGTAAATAGAGAACACACACGCTTTATAGTGGTTCGGCTCTTGCCTACCTCCACTACCTAATCTCCCAGACTAGGATTTTGTCCAAACTTCACTAATCAGTCCTCTTCCTAGGTGAGGACAAAACCTTTACAATTTCTTAACTTACGGGTGTGAGACAGCCATTTCACCTTGAGCAAACCAGCTCAAAACTACAGTGACACACCGTCACTTCACAAGTCAAATACAAGATAAGAGTTTGATTCTTTTACCACGAATCAAAGAAATCCTTACAAAGCAATCGATGAACTTCAGTTAATCACAGTTTTAGCAATGGATAGAAGTTTTGAATCTAGGCTGAAAGAGTTGAGGTTACTTGCTCCTCTTTTCCTTCGTAGGATTTTGAAAGATACGAAGTTGATTCAATAAATCTGGAAGGTAAAATGTGTATCAATGTATTATCAAAGTAGTATCATAGCGAGATAAGTGAATAACATTCAAAGAGTAATAACACAAAGATATTTTCACTTGTTCTGTCTCTCGATGACTCAAAAGTCATTGAATATATAAAGAGTGTTTGGATTTTCAATCTCCCAAAATTTTGGCGCTTTGATTTCAAAATTCAAATCAAACGGTCAGAGGCTTTCACAGAAATGGAACAAACAATAACGTTGAAGAATTTCTTAAATCTCTGTGCGTAACACCCCATACTTAGTCAACATATTTTATTTACTTGTACATATGTCAATGCGTATTGTACGTGTGTTCTGTACGTATGAGTTAAATGTGTGTGTACAAGAATACATGCAAAATACATAAATTGAAAAATATAAAGTAACTTAAGAGAATGGTGTAAATTGAAGGTGTATTATTAAATGAATTATATAAATTAAATAAATCTAATGGTATGATTAATTGAGAAAGATGGTTATTAAATTATATGAATTAAATAATAAGATGGGGGAGTTGTTTTACTAAATGATATTGGTAGCATAGGATCAAAAGTGTTTGCTGCTTTTGCTTGATGTAGGTATGTCTAGAGTTTTGGAAATTTATATGATTTTAAGTATATGTACATGTATAGCACTACCTATTGTATTTATAATTTAGATGGGTGTGAACATATATATTGAAATAAATGACTAAGTTGAGAATGTGAGTGGAATGATGATATGTATGATGGAATTTGGTATTTATGTGAATAGATAAATATGATTTGTGTTTTGTGAGAATTGAATATGATTTGAATAGGTGGTGTGTGGACTTGTGTTAGTCAGTATTTAAAGAAAGGTTATGTCAAAATTTTTATGGAATTTGATGTATAAGGATGGATGGCATAGTATCATATATGTCAGTGTGGCATATGTGGTATTATGTGCCGATCGTGACGTCACCCTACGGACGGGGTCGCGACAAGATTGGTATCAAAAAGTTAGGTTTAAAATCCTTAAGAAGATAAAAGCTTTATGATATTATTTTTGTTTGTATGGGTAGTATTATTAAGTGGGAGCCTAGTCCATTATGCTATTTTGTCTGATAATTACCTATATTTGTATATTTCAAACTTTGGGGATAAGACCAGTCAAGATTGGCAATGGAAAATACTGATCAGGAAAAGATCAGAAAGCTGGAAGAGTTGGTAGCAACCTAACAACATCAAAATGCTAAACATATGAATTTAGTAGCTACCCTGTAATACCCTAGGTTTGCACAAAAAAAAAAAAAAAAATTGTTCGGCTCGAACGTTCAGGCGCCAAATTTTCTATATAAGGAACCCTCCCCCTCCTCATTTCTCAAACCAAATTCACTCAAAATTGTGATTTTTCTTCTCCTTTTCACTCATTTTGAGTTTTTGGTCTTTTGAGACTCTCTTTCGAGACTCTCTGTGCGGTGCAATGCGGTTCTGTCCGGGGGAAAGCACCAGTTCTGAAAGAAGTTCTTATCTGAAGGTGGGGAACGAAACATAGGTTTGCGTGTCTTATAACTTTTATTAAAGTTTATATTCATTTATCATTATGTCTACTATTCATTTACATTGCATCATTGCGTATAATGTTTATACTATCATACTTATGCCTGTATATTTGAAATTCGTGTATTATAGTGTTGCTATACCGGATTAGTGGTCAATCTGGCTCAACCAGACTCAGTCTTGTCCTCAGTAACTTTAAATAGTAAACGGGAGGCAGCGTGCTGCTCTAGACGATTGGTATTTAAGTAGACCTCGTGTCTCACCTCTCAACTGGAGATTGATCTGGTTGGTATTTTTTGAAAGCTATTAGCTTATACAGTAATACTGAATGTCCTAACCTTGCACGTAGTGATACCGACCCTGATAAGGATCACCGGACGTTGCTAAATCCTTTCGAAATGTTAAGTAAAGACCGGACCAGTTCATGTAGACCAGTTCATGCATTGGCATCATACATATCACCACCTAGGGACGTATGTGGTTTATGATTCATAGAATAGTTAGAAGCGATGCTCGCTATTCATTATATTTCTCTGGAGAGGGACGTACAATGAGAACCCGACTATTCTTGGGGAGGGACATCTGTACGTGAACTCGGGCGATGTACAGTCATTAAACCAATACGAGGTGGTGTCATGCATACATACATATTGATTGATTATGATGCTCTCATGTGTATTTAAGATATTTGATTATGAAGTTTGCTTTATCAATTGTGACATACCCAACAACAACCAAATATTTAGCTTATGGAGTTGATAACTAAGTTGCAGGAAGATAGGTAGAGGCCTGAGAACCTAGTAGTTCCTGATGTAAGTATACCTGCAGAGAGGAATACTGTGGAAATAATAACCCCAGCACAAAGTGCTAGTCTGCGTGCCAGGCTTAGAAAATGCAAGATTTTGACAAATGAGATAAAATTTATGGACCACGTAGTTAGACCAAATAGCATCTTGGTTTAGACTAAATGGTAACGTGGTTAGACTAAATAGTATCTTTAAGGATATTGTAAAGGTCAAAGTGATCATAGATTGATCAAGACTGATTTTAGTGATAGGAAATTTGAAGTTCTCTGAATTTAGCAGAATATTATGGAAAGTAAGTGGAATAATTCTTAAAGCTAGCTACTCCACTCACTAAGCTAACCAAGAAGAATGTTTTATATATGTGGACGGTTGCATATGAGAAAGCTTTCATAGATTTGGAAATGAAGAACTGACTACTGTACTGGTATTAGTATTTCTAGAACCTGGGACTTTATTTGTGATTTGTATAGATATACCATAGATATATTGTTGGTTTATCCAAGAGGGGGATGAATTGGGTGAGACGGTCAATTTTAAATTTCTCTTCCAATAACTTAGTGATATACATAAGTGTATTGTAATTGAATGCAAACTAGAACACAAACTAAATTGCAAACGTGAGACACACAAGATTTATAATGGTTCGGCCAAGCCTACATCCACTACTTAATCTCCCGATTAGGATTTTCTCAATCCACTAACTGACTCTCTTACCGGTGAGAACCAAAGTGTTACAACTGCCCTTTTACAGGTTAAAGGCAAACCTATCCTTTCACGGGCTAAGGATGAACCAAATTTTCTTTTTTCGGGATGAAGAGAAAACCCATGTTCCTTTTACGGGATAAGGAAGAACCATTTTACTTTTACGGGATAAGGAACAACCGTTTCTCTTTTTCAGGTTAAGAGATAATCTATCCTTTTACAGGTTAATGATGCACCTATCCTTTTCCGGATTAGGATGAACCGATTTTCCTACTTGTAGGTGAGGATGAACCTTTTTCTCTTTTATAGGTTCAGAGACAACCTTACATGATTTCAATCCTGAAATCATTAAGTGAACTACATTCACTTGTCCTGGTTGTTTCAGTCTAGAAACACACCAACATTACAACACAATAATGTTGGTTCTAACTGAGTAGAACACTTTACAATTAAGCTCATTACATAGCATTACAAAGATATGAAATATGAATATGTAATGCTAAGTTGAAATACACTTTCAGTCATTTACCTTTCAATGTTCGGTATTGCTCAAGTGCACTTTCGAAAAACATGAATGATATGATATGAAAATCAGTGCTTCTTCAAAAATAATATGATACCAAAAAAAAGATTGACTTGGAAAATGAAAGGACCAGTGTAAATAAAAGAAACAAACAATTTTCAAAATAGATATAAATATAAGTATGAAAACTCCTGGTTCAGTGATTAGTAGTAATGCAACTATACAATACGTCAGATATGAAATTAAGTCAATTGTATATCTTGAACTATTTCTCAAATTCTATCTTCAGCAAGAATGATGCCAAGTGTGAATCAGTGCTGAGAATTTGAGTAGATACCAGATCAAATAGATTATCAAAGATAGAATGAAAATATGCTCAGTATGAAAATCATTTGAATACGTAAAAGTATCAATGAAAAATACTTTGTAAGTTTAGATAATGAAAAACATTTTGACAAAGACTAACTTTCAAAAAGTATTGGCACAATACAAAATGATTGGTGAGTTGTTTGGTCCTAAGTTGTGATATTTATAGACTTAGTAGGACATAGCCGTTAGACATTTGAAGTTCAAATAATATGAACGTTTACAAACAACGGCTTGAATGTTATATGAAAATGACAACTGTAATTTTCACTAACATTCAGGTACTTTTCAGATTTCATGAAAAAGGAAAGCTTTAGAAAAACTTAATTCATGTATCAGAGAGGATCTCTAATAAGTCTGAAAAGGACTCTGTGCAAAAATTTGTTTTGAAAAAGTAGACTGATGCAGTGTACTTATTAGAATAGTGACATTTGTTAAATTAGCGTCCTGATTTTGTAATCAGTGTCCTGATGCACAATATCAACTTTGTCGATTTGTTCCTTGAGGGGGCTCATTACGTATAAGCGTCCTGGAGAACACTTAAGTGATAGCGCTACTAACTTGTTAGCGTCTTGACTTACTTTGACACTTTAAATGACTTAACCCTGAGGGCGCTAACGCACAGTTAGCGTCCTGCTATATTTTAAAACAGTTAAGTGCATGAGGGCCCTACTTTCTGAGTAAGCATGCTACTTTTTAAAACATAAAGCAAAACATGAAGGCGCTACAACTCTGTAAGCGTCCTATATATATTTAAAACATTTGAAACCAAACACAAGCATGCTAAAGGACAATCAGCGTCCTGAAAGTTACTAAGTTGATTCCCAAAGGTGAGGGCGCTCCTATCCAGGTAGTGTCCTGATAGATTATTCAACTTATAACTATCAGCGTTCTCAAAGATAGAATCTTTGAAGAACTTTAGAAATCTTTCAGTAAGCTGATACTGAATCAGTGCCCTGACAACTTTAGAGGTTGACTAACAGGGAGGCCGCTACTATACAAGTGAGCGTCCTGATTAATAAGCTCAATTCAACCTTGAATGTTATCAGTGTCCTAATGAGTCATCAGCGTCCTGACTTAACAAGTTCAGCAGAGCGCTTCTAAATCATTAGCGTCCTGAAAGACTCTTTAAAAATAGTTTTGACTCGCGATTAAATGTACGATAAATGCGAATAAAAACCCGATAAATTTTAAATTAAATATATAAAATTAAATCATTTGAAATACCGTGAAACGTATGATCAAAAAATGCAAATATGCAAGTGATCTGTGCAAGGTTTTGGAAAATATTTGAGCAATGATGATTAGAGAAATATATACCTTAAACGTTTTGTGTATTTCTCATTTCTCATAATCGTTAAATCCAACTCTTTATTATGAGATTTTGAAGAAGAATTTTTGCAATGGAGTTGAATGACTTGAACGTTGATCGAAAGATGAAGATTTAAAGCTTGATCAAATCGTTCGAGTGAAGTGATCTTGAAATCCAGATATGATCGTTGAAGTCCTTTTGATTGAAACGGTCTTGACCGTTGGATATGTCTTTGAGTTCCTTGATCGAGTCGCTCCTTGACTTTTTGCTTTCTTTAGGTGCTGGGATGAAATCTGTTTAAACGCTCGTTAGCACCGAAAAATACTTTGTTTGTGATCATCAAAATATACTTCATCACAATATATTTAGGGATGTCCTAAGTGATGAACCACTTAGATTAACATATATCACGTGTAGGTTTTGATGCAAGAGGATAAAGTGTTATTTATGCATCCAGATAATAATGGTGCATGAAAATAACTATCTTGTGCATGATTTGGAATTGGTTACAGTAGTGTTTGTTTAGAAAAGTGAAAGCACTTCCTCTACAGTGAAAGGTTCACACTAGTTTCAGATTTGAAAAGGTCTGGAAAGAAATTGAATATGAGATAATAAAAGTGGCTAGAATTTTTGAAGGATTCTAACTTCGTATGAGAGTATTATCTTGGGAAAGGCCAGTGTAGTCGCTGATTCATTGAGCAGGAAACAGGCTGAGACTAGAATGATAACTTTCAGTTAGCCATTAATGGAGGTTATTTGTGAATGAGAGTTACAATTATGAGTGTACTCTCAATTGCCCCATATGATGATAATTATGCTCAAATGTATGTTCAGTTGATTGATACTCATATTTAGAGAGTTAAGAATTTATGATTATATGATTATATGATTTCAGTATTAGTATGAATGATTCTGAAATTGGCAACGTGGATTACGTTGAATGACAATGGGATTTAGATGGTGTCTTGTGGGTATTAGGTAGATATGATGCCATTTAGATGACTGTTGATGGACTGATAAGTCTATGTATTTTCTTCCAATAAGCACTAGAACTCTGTAGTAGACTGACCAAATATTATATGTATGAGATAAAGCGATTTTATGGGGGTGCCCAAATACTTACTATATTGGATTGAGATCCGAAGATTTTGTCGAGATCTGATAGATGATGCAGACTCGATTTAGGACCGTTCTCCTTCTCAGTATGACATTTTGTTCTCAGACTGGTTGACAGCCTAAGAGAGCGATTTTGATGCTTAAGAGCATGCTCAGGTCTGGTATATGAATGTTTTGGTGGAAATTGGAGTGAATACTTTAATTATATGAACTCTTGTATATTAATAGCTATTAGGCTAGAATAAAGATGGCACCCTTAAGGCTCTATATGGTAAGCCTTGTAAATCTCCAACTTGTTGATTTGAAAGTACCGAGTTACTGTTATTGGTGCCAGAAGTTATTATTGAATACACATAATTTGTTCATAAGCACTATAGGCCTTGGAATGCGTTGTGGCTGACTCGATTTTGTTAAGGGTCTCACCACAGAAAAACCAGTTAAGGTTTGGGGTAAAAGGAAAGTGTTGGAAATCCAGATTTTGTTGGAAATCCAGATTGAGTTCCACCAAATTTGTCCTTATCAGATAAGATAATTTTTGTTTGAATAGGAGATTTGTTGTTCCTAGAAATATGGGATTATACTAGTTGTACAGTTTTGATCTTGTAGATTTTGAATTTTAGATTCTTTTGTTTCTTATCTTGTATATCTATAAATTGCTATAAGCCTACATGATTTAATGAGAAGAACAAATTTTTCTCTCAAATTTTACATGGTATCAGAGCCTAAAAGGCACCCTAATCCAAGACCTAGGAGCTTCTTTATAACCTCCTCTATTTTTCCTCTCCTCCGCTGTCAGTTAACAATCTGAACACTCACATTCAGTTCAGATTACCACCATCCGCCTTAATGAGACTAACTTCCTTCGTTGGTCTCAATCTATCTACATGTACATTTGGGGCAGGGGAAAGATAGGCTATTTGACCGGTGAGAAACCAACTCCAGCAAAGACTGATTCGACCTATTCGACTTGGGATGCTGAAAATTCTATGGTTATGGCGTGGCTTGTTAACTCTATGGAAGAGGAGATAAGTACGAATTATATGTGCTATTCTACTACAAAATAATTGTGGGACAATGTTACCCAAATGTATTCTGACTTGGGTAATCAGTCTCAAATCTTTGAAATTCAGCTGAAACTTGGCGATGTTCGTCAAGGAGACAATTCATTCACTAAGTACTTTAACCTTCTCAAAGGTCTTTGGCAAGACCTAGACCCTTTCAATAACTATGAATGGAAATGTCCAAAGGATGCTAACCATCACAAGAAAATGGTTGAAAGCGACCGCATATTCAAGTTCCTTGTTGGCCTCAATGTCGAGTTTGATGAGGTTCATGGGTGAATCATTGGTCGTCAACCCCTTCCATCCCTTGGCGAAGTTTTTTCTGAGGTGCATCGTGAGGAGAGTCGCAGGGGGGTGATGCTTGGAAAGAAGTCTATTGGCGAAAATGTTGAAAATTCTGCCTTGTCTGTTGCAGCTGCTACTAGTTGAAATCCTAGTAATCCATGCTGCCTAGAGGAAAAGCCGAGAGTTTGGTGTGACATTGTAACAAACCGTGTCATACTAAGGAGACTTGTTGGAAACTCCATGGAAAATCGGCTGATTGGAAACCTTCCGAGAGAAGGACTAGTAAACTTGGGGAGTCTTCCAACACCAACACTCGGTCACTTGCAACACACAATGTATCCCAGGCCACTACTATTGGAAAACGATGGTTTGTAACTTTCATTGATAATCATACTCGCCTTTGTTGGCTATATTTAATGAACTCTAAATCTGAAGTGGGAAACTTATTCAAATTTTTTAATCAAATGTTGCCAATCAATTTCAGACTAACATTGGAATCTTAAGAAGTGATAATGGAACAAAGTTTTATAATGAATGCCTAGGGAGTCTTCTAATTGAAAAAGGAATTATCCATTAATCTACTTGCCGAGAAACCCCTCAACAAAATGGTATTGCCGAGAAAAAAATAAACACTTGCTTGAAGTTGCTCGTGCACTAATGGTTTCAATGAATGTCCCAAAATATTTGTGGGGGGATGCAGTTCTTACTGCATGCTATCTTATTAATCACATGCCTTCAAAGGTTTTAAATTATAAGACTTCTTTAGAAAGTCTCACCACAACTTTTCCAGGAAATAGAATAGCGTCTGATTTACCCCTAAAAGTTTGTTGTTTTTGTTCATGTTCTCAGTCGCCTTCGATCTAAACTTGAACCAAGAGCTGAAAAATGTGTCTTTCTAGGGTATGCATCCAATAAAAAAGGCTACAAATGTTATAATCAGGCTACACACAAAACATATGTTAGTATGGATGTCAATTTCCTCGAAAACCAACCATTTTTTGACAAAACTTCTCTTTAGGGGGAAAGAATTAATGAAGATCAGTTTTGGCAAACTCAAAATAATCCTACCCCAAGTATGTTATTTGAAACAAAATTTTTAAATAATGGAAACGAAGGGAACACTAGTTTATCATTGTTGGACTCTAATGAATCAAAAAAAGGGGGAGAAAAAGTACAAGAGCAATGTCAACTTGAACTATGTGTTTATACAAGAAGGAAATTTCATTCAAATGGTGGAGATCATCTATCTAATGGTCAACAAGATCAATCATCTCTCCTGGTGGCTCAAAATCCTGGTATTGTCTCAAACACTAATCCTATTCCTATTTTAGATCTTGATGTTCCCATAGCCATTAGGAAAGTTGTTAGAACCTGCACTACACATCCTATTGCTAAATATCTGGCTTACACTAAACTTTCTGAGAAACATAGAGCTTTTACCCTAAATCTCTCTAAAACTTTTATTTCGAGAACCATTCAGGAAGCAATTAAGAACTCGGATTAGAAATTAGCAGTGTTGGAGGAAATGCATGCTCTCAAGAAGAGTGGAACATGGGACCTTGTTGAACTTCTGACAAAAAAGAAGGTTGTTGGATGTAAATGGGTTTTTACCATTAAATGTAAGGCCAATGGAAGTGTGGAAAGGTATAAGGCGAGGTTAGTTGCCAAGGGTTTTACACAGACTTTGGGGATTGATTATCAAGAGACCTTTGCTCTTGTGGCCAAGATCAACTCTATTCACTTGCTGTACATTTGGATTGGCAACTATACCAGCTAGACATTAAGAACGCTTTCCTAAATGGAGACTTGGAGGAGGAAGTCTTTATGCAATTATCACCTAGATTTTAAGAAGATTTAGGGAGAGGCAAGGTGTGTAAACTTAAAAAGTCTCTCTATGGACTCAAACAATCCCCTAGAGCCTGGTTTGGGAGGTTTGAAAGAGCTGTAAAAAACCAAGGTTATTCTCAAAGCCAAGCAGACCACACACTTTTCTTTAAACACTCAAAGGATACGAAAATCTCCATTTTAATAGTCTATGTAGATGATATAATTTTGACAGGTGATGACCATACGGAGCTTGAGAGGTGAAGAAAGTTCTAGCCCAAGACTTTGAAGTGAAAGACCTTGAGAAACTAAAATATTTTCTTGGAATGGAATTTACAAGATCCAAGAAAGGAATTTTTATGTCCCAAAGAAAATATGTCCTTGACCTATTGGAGAAGACTGGACTACTTGGGAGTAAAGCTGTGGAGACTCCTATGGAACCAAACACAAAATTACAGCCTGCAAAAGCTGAGGACATAATGGATAGAGAGGTACTAGCAGTTAGTTGGGAGGTTAATATACTTGCTGTTAACCTAAGCGGTTCATCACTTAGCACCTCCCGAAGTATACTTGATGAAGTATATTTTGATGATCACAAACAAAATCTTTTTTAATGCTAACGAGCTTTAATCAAGAACCTATCTTAGCACCTCAGGAAGCAAAAAGCCAAAGAATGATTCGATCAAAGAACTCAAGGTCGTATCAAACGTTCAAGATTGTTTCAATCAAAGGACCTCAAATATCATATCATGATTTCAAGATCACGTCACTCGAACGATTCGATCAAGCTTTAAGTCTACATCATTGGATCAACGTTCATGAAATTCAACTCAAGTGCGAAGTTCACATTGAAGATCTCATAGTGAAGAGTTGGATTTAGAGATTATGAGAAATATGAGAAATACACAATATTTAAGGTATATCTTTTTCTAATCGATATTGCTCAAACGTTTTTTAAAACCATGCACAAATCACTTGCATATTTGCATGTTTTGATCTTACGCTTTACGGTATTTCAAATGATTTAAATTTCTATGTTTAATTTGAAATATACCGAGTTTTTATTCACATTCATCGTATTTTTAATAGCGAGTCAAAAACTACTTTTCAAGAGTCCTTCAGGATGATAATGATTTAGCAACGCTCTCCTGAACTTGATAAGTCAGGACGCTAATGATTCATTAGGACGTTGATAACATTCAAGGTTTAATTGAACTAATTAATCAAGACGCTTACTTGTAAGTAGTTGCCTCCCTTTAGTCAACCTCTGAAAGTGTTAGGACACTGACTCAGCATCAGCTTACTGAAAGATTCCTAAGTTCTTCAAAAAATTTATCTTTGAGGACGCTGATAGTTATAAGTTGGATAAACTATCAAGATGCTACCTGGATAAGAACACCCTCATCTTTGGGAAACAACTTAATAACTTTCAGGACGCTGATTGTCCTTCAACACACTTAGTTTTATTTTTCAAATGTCTTGAAATGTCAGGAGGCCTACATAGTTGTAGCACCCTTGTGTTTTATGTTTTAAGAGGTAGGACGCTTACTCAGAATAGTAGCGCCCTCATGAACTTAATGTTTTTAAGACAAAGCAGGACGCTAACCGTGCTTTAGTGCCCTCAGGGTCAAGTCACTTATGTCGCAAAGAAAATCAGGACGCTTACAAGTTAGTAGTGCCCTCACTTTATTGTTCAGCAGGACGCTTATACATAATGAGCGCCCTCAAGGAACAAAACAACAAAGTTGATATTATGCGTCAAGACGCTAATTACGGAATCAGGACGCTAATTCAATAGACCGTCACTGTTCTAACAACTACACTACATCAATCTACTTTTTCAGAAAGGATCTTTGCACATAATCCTTTTTAAGATTTATCAGAGATCTTCTCTGATACATGAATCAAGTTTTTCTAAAACTTTTCTTATTCATGTAATCTGAAAAGAATTAGAATGTTAGTGAAGAATTGCAGTTGCCATTTTCATATAACATTCTAGCCATTGTGTGTAAACGTTAACATTGTATTTGAATTTCAAATGTCTAACGACTACTATCTACTAGGTTTATAAATACCAACACTTTTAATCAAACAACTCGTCGATAATTTTTATTGTCCCAAAAACATTTTGAATGTTTTTCGTTGTTTAAATCTTTCAAAGTTTTCAAAGTATTTTTCACTGATAATTTGCTTAGTCAAAAGATTTTCATATTGAGCTTCAATTATATTTTATCTTTGAAAATCTATTTGAACTGGTTTCTACTCAAATTCTTAGCCTGGATTTATACTTAACTTTAATCATGTTGATGAAGGAATTTGAGAAATAGTTCATGAGAGATACAGTTGTACTTGATTTCATATCTTTAGTACTGTATTGAACTATATCAGTAGTTGTGTCAACTACTGAATACTGAACTAGAAGTTTCCATGCGTATATATTTTTATCTATTTTGATCTATTTTGAAAACTGTCTGTATGTATGATTTACACTGGTCCCGCATTTTCAACTTCAGTGTTTCAATGGTATCATAATGTTTTCGAAGAAGCACTTAATTGATTTAAATATCATTCACGCTTTTCGAAAAACTGCACTTGAGCAATAACGAACATTAAAAGGTAAAAGACTGTAAGTGTATGTCTCTTAGCATTACGCATTCAAATTTATACATCTTTGTAATGCTATGCACATGAGCTTAATTGTAAAGTGTTATACTCATTTAGAACCAACATTATTATTGTGTTGTATTGCTTTCTGGATTGAAACAACTAGAACAAGTGAATGTAGTTCACTTAATGATTTCATGGTTGAAATCATGTTAAGGCTCATCCTCACCTGTAAGTAGGAGAACGGTTCATCCTTACCTCGTAAAAGGATAGGTTCGTCCTTAACTTGTAAAAGGATAGGTTATCTTTGAACCTGTAAAAGAGAAACGGTTCTTCCTTATCCCATAAAAGGAAAACGATTCTTCCTTATCCCGTAAAAGGAACATGGGTTTTTCCTCATCCCAAAAAAAGGAAATGCGGTTCATCCTTAGCCCGCAAAAGGATAGGTTTGCCTTGAACCTGTAAAAGGTCATGTACAACGGTTTGGTTCTCACCCGTAAGAGAATCAGTTAGTGGATTGAGAAAATCCTAATCGGGAGATTATGTAGTGGACGTAGGCTTGGTCGAACCACTATAAATTCTAGTGTGTTTTTAGTTATGCATTTTACTTTACGGTTAGTATGTGCATTCAGTTCCAATGTACTAATGTATATCACTAAGTCATTAGAAAAGTTTTGAAATTGATGATCACACCCAATTCACCCCCTTCTTGGGTGCACCAACACTTATCACACATACGGCCGGACATAGCCTTTGTTGTTAGCTTAGTGAGTCAATTCATGCACTCACCAAGCCAAGATCATCTCAATGCTGTGTACAAAATTTTGAAGTATCTCAAGGGGACTCCTGGTAAATGGCTTTTGTTCGAGGAAAATGGGCATTTATAAGTGGAAATCTACACGAATGCTGATTGGGCTGGGAGTATTACTAGTAGAAGATCCACATCCAGTCATTGCACCTTTGTTGGAGGTAATCTAGTCACTTGGTGGAGTAAAAAGCAAAGTGTGGTTGCTAGGAGTAGTGCAGAAGCCGAGTATAGAGCAGTTGCTCATGGAGTGTGTGAAGGGATCTGGATAAAGTGTCTACTAGAAGAATTAAAGGTTACCAATTCCCTACCTATGAAGGTTTATTGTGATAATAAATCAGCTATCGCTATTGCTCATAATCCTATTCTTCATGATAGGACCAAACACGTGGAAGTTGACAAACATTTCATAAAGGAGAAATTAGACAGTGGAATGATTTGTATGCCTTATCTTCCTACGGGAGAACAAGTGGCTGATTTACTAACTAAGGGGTTTGATAAGTTAGTCGGCAAGCTGTCCATGCAAGATATCTTTAGTCCAGCTTGAGGGGGAGTGTTGAAAATCCAGATTGAATTCCACCAAATTTGTCCTTATCAGATCAAATAATTTTAGTTTGAATAGGAGATTTGTTGTTCCTAGAAATATGGGATTATACTAGGTGTATAGTTTTGATCTTGTAGATTTTGAAATTTAGATTCTTTTGTTTTTTATCTTGTACATCTATAAATTGCTATAAGCCTACATGATTTAACGAGAATAACAAATTTTTCTCTCAAATTTTACAGAAAGCTTGCACCACAAATGGTAGGACCATTTCAGATCCTTAAGAGGATAGGTCCATTGCCTTACCGACTTGCTCTATTGTCATAGTTGGCCAATGTCCATGATGTTTTCCATGTAGTGATGTTGAGGAAATATCATCCGGATCTCATATATGTCTTGGATATAACTCAACAATAAGTTGGGGAGGACACCACATATCTAGAAGAGCCAATTTAAATCATAACTAGAAGAGTTTAGAAACTCGAGAACGAGTAAATCTCACTGGTTAAGATTAAATAGAATTCTCATGACAATGAGGAGCCGACCTGGGAGCGCGAGAACCAGATGGGGGAGACATTTCCAGATCTTTTTACCACTTGAGGTATATTTCTCCTTATTTTTTACATTTCGAGGACAAAATTTCTTAAGTTGGGGAGATTGTAACATACCATAGTTAGTCAACGTATTTGATTTACTTGTGCGTATGTCGAGGCATATTGTACTTGTATTCCGTACGTATGAGTCAAATGTGTGTGTATAAGAATACATGCGAAATACATAAATTAAAAAGTATAAAGTAACTTAAGAGAATGGTGTAAATTGAAGGTGTATTATTAAATGAATTATATAAATTAAATAAATCTAATGGTATGATTAATTGAGGAAGGTGGTTATAAATTATATGAATTAAATAATAAGATGGGGAGTTGTTTTACTAAATGATATTGGTAGCATGGGATAAAAAAAATTAAAATAAATTTTGGAGATGCTTATCTTCTCTCTTTTATTATTAACGTGTTCTAAAAAAAAAACTAAAATAAATTTAGGAGTAAGAAGAGGAGACGAACTAGAGAAAGAAAAACGAAAGAGAGAAAGGGGGCGTAAGAAAAAATAACGTTTCGCGGCCAAATCTGAGGTGTCAGTAATCCATTTTTCTCTATTTTTGCTACAAAATTGATCTTTAACCAGTGCATGATATCTCTACCGGTATACTTTTTGCTATAGGAGATATTTTGTGGTATTTTCAAAAAGGGGGTTTAGACCCACTTTGAGTGGAAACACGTAGAAATGATATATTATCACTCTTCTAGCATCGTAGATTCTGAATACATAGTTAGTTTGTGTCCATGTATATTATTGGTGCTGATATAGTTGCCAGAAGCAAACTTTGACAATGGAGGGCTTTGAAACCATATCAAACTTCGGTGAAATTTAAGTTTGAGACCGTAGAATTGTAGAAGACTGAATTCCAGACGTTTCGATACCAAAATTGTATTTTTTGGGTATCGATTGATATTTTTAGAAAAATGTTGAATGGTTATGGTGAACACCTTAAATATGAAAATTAATGAAAATATGGCTGGAGAACCTATTTTTATCGTTCTTCGCTGTAGAAATGTTTTATATAAATGTAGAAATTATTTGGGACGCCCTCACGTGATTTGGACACCGAGATGGAATTATGCGAATTAATTGTGTGAATTAGACAGTTAGAATTAAATGATTAATTGATAGAAATAAATATAATGACTTGAAAATTAATTATAAATTATTTGTGGATGGTTGTATATGACATGATTATATTGTTGATCAAACACAAATAGTGGAAAAGGTCGTAGAAAGTAGGTCTACGCGGTACCACAGTGAGTATTCTTATCTTAGTTTTATGTATGACATTATATGTATAAACTTGGTTTGTGAAATGTAAGCATGATAATGTTCCTGCATATGTGTTTCAAATACATGAAATGGTTTTAAAAATGAAAAATGTCTGTAGATCTATTTAATAAATTAGTGACATGGGAAGCCCTCCTATGAGAATAGGATTTGGCTATGGTCCATGGAAAGGTGAGGACGGTGCACTCCTCATGAGTTTAATGAGAAGAAGATGTACTCACTTTCCTGGGATCTATGAATGAGTAAATTTTGGACGGTGCACTCCTCATCAATACATAATGACATAATGAGGAGAAGACGCGCACAACTACCTAGAAAGAGGTAGAAATATTAGAGTATGTCATCTAGAGGGCAAATTCATTATCATGATCAGGTGATACCTGACATGACCACATGGCTAGCCACCAGTGTGGTTGGCTAGCTCGAAAGGCTTAGCGTAAAACATGTTGTGAAATATGTTGACAGATGCATGGTATTATTTTAATGGTTGTGCATTGTTTTGAAAATGTATGGATATGATGGGTGTATATATATAGATCATGTATTTATGTTTGACTAATTTGTTTACATCAGGATGTTTATACTGTTTCAAATGCCGTGTTTTCTTATTGATGCATATATAATGTCATATGTAGAATATTCACTAAGCTAGTTATTGCTCACCCCAAACTCCTAATCTTTTCAGGATAAGACATCAAGGGCAAGACACAGAAGAGTGATTGCTGCTTTTTCTTGATGTAGGTATGTGTAGAGTTTTGGGAAATTTATATGATTTTAAGTATATGTACATGTATAACACTACCTATTGTATTTATAATTTGATGGGTGTGAACATATATATTGAAATAAATGACTAAGTTGAAAATGTGAGTGGAGTGATGATATGTATGATGAAATTTGGTATTTATGTAAATAGATAAATACGATTTGTAGTTTGTGAGAATTAAATATGGTTTGAACAGGTGGCCTTTGGACTTGTGTTAGTCAGTATTTTAAGAAAGGTTATGTTGAAATTTTTATGGAATTTGATGTATAAGGATGATTGACATAGTGTCATATACGTCAGTGTGGCGTATGTGGTATTATGTGCCGGTCGTGATGTCACGCTATTGAGAGGATCGCAACACTGTGCATACATGAAAGTAGAAATAATCAAACAGTACACAGTGCAGACAAGCTTTTCAGACTTTCTGATTTTTCTGACAGGGTCGCATTAGCGTCCTGAAATGAACTATTCTGAAAAGTCGGATTTTCATGGACTTGCTCCTTGAGGGCGCTAATATTGCATCAACATCCTGAAGAGCTTGATCTCCAGAAACCCAGAGCTTCGCGGAGGGCGCTAACTTTTCATTAGCGTCATGACAAATAGCTACCAAAATTCTAGGTTTGTTCGAGGAGGGCGCTACTAGAGTATTAGCGTCCTGCTTTGAATGATGTAAACGCAAACCCAGAAATCATCAGCAACCTGATGGTCCATCAATGTCCTGTAGTGTTGGCTCGATATTAAGTAATTAGCCACTACATTAGCATCTTAGATGACCATCGAAGTCCTAAAAGACACTGTGTTTTGATTTTTCTGATTTTAGCAATTTTTGAAATTCGATCAAATTGAATCAAGACTTGTGATTTTTGGATCAAATCAATTATTTAGAAAAACATTTAAATAGTTTGAAAATCCCTTCGAAAAATTTTCGAATCAAGTCAAAAATATTTTCTCGAAGGATCAACTATTTTTGAAAAACTCATGAACATGCTTATGGGATAAATGATGTTACTGAACGTGTGATAACTGAGATTCTACAAGCCTAAATCATTCTATATCATCTAAGACTAATATCAACAGCTTGAATCAACATAGTCTTCAACACGATCACGATCATTCTTCTTTTGATTGTCTTCATTGATCTTCTTCATGCATCATCACATATCATACATAGAAATGTATACATAAGAATGTGGTTTGTAATCATCAAAATATCTTATCTCTCCTGGGTCGTGAGGGTTACTGTAATAACAATCTTCCCCTTTTTGATGATTTCAAACACATTACTGTAGGCCTTGAAGCAAGCTAGATGAAATAAATGCATGCAGATATAAAATATGATTGATAATGACATGCAATTGTTCCTATTGTGTTCAATGCTCCCCCTTACTTGTAGAGTAATTCATTTTCATGCAAAGAGATAACAATTCATGCTTCAAGAGTGATTACTTCTCCTCTTTGAAGAGTGATTACTTCTTCCTCTTTTGAAAACATAGAAAACATGGAAGTAATTCTAATAGTATATAAGTATGAAAATATCATTAGGCAAAGTGGTTATAGATTTGAGTATGAGAATATGCCTAGTTCTCACCTAATAAAGACAAAATGGTCTTTTGGTAAAGCTTTAGTGAAGATACCAGCAAGCTGATCTTTAGTTCCGACATGAATAAGCTTTACGTTTCCTTGTTGCACATGATCTCTCAAGAAATGATGTCTGATATGAATATGTTTAGTTCTTGAGTGCAAAACAAGATTTTTGGAAATATTGATAGCACTTGTATTATCACAAAAGATTTCAGTGCAATCAATGTAAATTTGGTAATCTTGTAGTTGTTGTTTCATGTAAAATATTTGAGAACAACAACTACCAGCTGCAACATATTCTGCTTCTAATGTGGATAATGCCACTAAATGTTGCTTTTTGCTAAACCAAGAAATTAAAGAATTTCCTAAGAAATGACAGAATCTAGAGGTACTTTTTCATTCGGTAAAACTTTCAGCATAATCTAAGTCTACATAACTTTTGAGTTCAAACAAAGTACCTTTGGAATACCAAATTCCAAGATTAGTTGTGCCATTTATGTATTTAAAGATTCTTTCAACACATTTTAGATGTGATTCTTTTGGATTCGATTGAAATCGTGCACACAGACAAACACTGGACATTATATCAGGTCTACTTGCTGTGAGATAGAGTAAGCTAACAATCATAGTTCTGTATAGTTTAGGATCTATAGGTTTCCCTTTCTCATCCTTGTCTAATTTAATTGCTGAGTTACAAAGAGTGTCTATTAATTTCTGATTATTCATCTGGAACTTTTTAACCATTTTCGTAGCATACTTTGATTGGCTTATAAATGTGTCGTGAGGCATTTGCTTAATTTGCAAACCAAGAAAATATGTAAGTTCTCCCATCATACTCATTTCAAATTCATCTTGCATCAACTTAGAAAACTCATTGCACATATCCTTGTTTCATGCACCAAATATGATATCATCGACATATATTTGAATGATTAGCATATCATCATTTTGGTGTTTGATAAACAAAGTTGGTGTCACACCCCGCCCGGATGCGCCTAAACCGGCGGTACACTCACGGACGGGGCGCGCATTTGGAACAATTACAATGGTAACAACAGAGTGCGCAGCGAAAATACGGTACACACATAACAAATCTGATTTCATTTAATTCAGAATACTTTTGTACATAAAATGGTCAAGGGAACATACTCCCAAAATCCCCAATGAATCATACAAAGGATACAAAATGTGGGCCCCATAACCTGCACCCAGTCCACCCTAATTTCCTGTGAAAGATTTGATAATAATGGAGTGAGCTTAACGCGCTCAGTGGGTAAATAGTGCATGAGTATAACAATTAATAAAGCATACTTCAATATCAAATATCTTAAATACACATGTGAGCATCATAATCAATCAATATGAATGTATGCATGACACCGTCTCGTAATGGTTTGATGAACGTTCATCGCCTGAATTCACGTACAAGAATGATGCTCTGGATTCACTTACTGATGTCCCTCCCCGGGTGTAGCCGGGTTCTCATGTACATCCCTCTCCAGAGAAATGTAATGAATAGCGAGCAATGCTCCTAACTATTCTATGAGTCATAAACCATATACGTCCCTAGGTGGTGATATGTATGATGCCAATGCATGAACTGGTCTAGTCTTTTCTTGTCATTTAGACTGACTTTGGCAACGTCTGGTGATCCTTATTAGGGTCGGTATCATGACGAGCAAGATTAGGACATTCAGTATTACTGTATAAGCTGATAGCTTTTAATAAGACCAACTAGACCAGTCCCCAGTTGAGAGGTGAGACGCAAGGTCTGCTTAAATACCAATCGCCTAGAGCAGCCCGCTGCCTCCCGTTCACTATTTAAAGTTACTGAGGATAAGACCGAGTCTAGTTGAGTCAGATTGACCACAAATCCGGCATTATAACAGTGCAATACATGAATTCCAAATATACAGGCATAAGTGCTGCAGTATAAACAATATATGACATAATGCAGTGTAAATGAATAGTAGACATAATAATAATTGAATGTAAACTTTAATAAAAGTTATGAAACACGCAAACCTATGTTTCTTTCCCCACCTTCAGATAAAACTTCTACTTTCAGATCTGGCGCTTTCCTCCGGGCAAAACTTCGTTGCACCGCTTTCAGATCTGGCGTTTTCCTCCGGACATAACTTTGTTGCACCGCACTGAGAGTCTCGGACAGAGAGTCTCAAAAACTTAGAATGCATGGAAAGGAGAAGAAATTCACAAGAGAAGGTGATTTGGTGTGAGGAATAAGAAATGAGGAGGTTTCTTATATAGAGATTTTTGCGCCTGAACGTTCTGGCATGCGCCTGAACGTTCTGGCATGCGTCTGTACGTTCTGGCATGCGTCTGTACGTTCTGGCATGCCTTGCGCCTGAACGTTCTGGCATGCCTTGCCCCTGAACGTTCTGGCATGCGCCTGAACGTTCGGGCATGCATTGCGCCTGAACGTTCTAGCATGTGCCTGAACGTTCTGTCATGCGCCTGATTGTTCTGTCATGCGCTTGAACGTTCTGCCATGCGCCTGAACGTTCAGGCATGCGCCTGAACATTTTGGCATGTGCCTGAATGTTCTGTCATGCGCCTGAACATTCTGTTATGCGCCTGAACGTTCTGTCATGCGCCTGAACGTTCGGGCGTTGCCCAAATAGTATTTTTTTTTTTTTTGTGAAATACAGGGTATTACACTCTACCACCCTTAAAGGGATTTCGCCCTCGAAATCAAGTCAAGTAGTGATGAGGGTTATCGGCTTGAGAAGTAGCCACAGGTTGATAAGGAGGCCACTGCATGTGTGCATCACTATATCCATTGATATTATTTTTAGACATCTGTGTAGTTATTGAAGTGAAACAATGGATCAAGATAGGTGTAAACAATGTTTCATCTTGTGATTGATAAGTGGAAATAATACAATGTATCACATCATCAGTTGGTACTAGAAAACAATTCAGGGTATTTCTGTTTAATTGTTGCTTCTAGTTCCCATGTTGCTTCCTCTACGCCGTGGTGATTCCAGAGCACTTTCACAAGTGGTATGCTACGTCACCGTAGTTCTTGAGTTTTTCGATCTAAAATCTGGATTGCTTTCTCCTGATACGTATTTCCTTCCTCAACCCGAACCTCGACTAAAGGGATGATATGCGAAGGATCAGGACGATACTTGCGAAGCATAGATATGTGAAAAACGTCATGAACCTTAGGCATGGATGATGGAAGGGACAGACGATAAGCAAGTTTGCCAATACGTTCAATGATCTGAAATGGACCGATATATCGCGGGGAGAGCTTTCCTTTGATTAGAAAGCGTTTGACACCTCTTGTGGGCTGGACTTTCAGAAAAACAAAGTCCCCCTTATCAAATTCTAGAGGTTGTCGCCGCTTGTCAGCATAGCTCTTCTGTCGACTTTGTGCAACGCGGAGTCGTTCCATTACTAGTGTGATCTTCTTAGAAGTATCTTGAACTAGTTCAGGGCCTAACTGCGGTCGATCTGCCATATCTAACCAGCATACCGGAGATCTGCAAGGCCGACCATAGAGAGCCTCGTATGGTGCCATGCCGATACTAGTTTGGTAGCTGTTGTTGTATGCAAACTCAGCTAGATGCAAATACTTTGCCCATTCGTCATTAAAGTCCAAAATGCAACATCGTAACATGTCTTCTAAGATTGGGATAAGCCGCTCTGACTGCCCATCAGTCTGAGGGTGGAAGGCTGTGCTCATAGTGATCTTAGAACCCATTCTATTCTGGAAGCTTTTCCAAAAGTTGGATGTGAATCGAGGGTCTCGATCAGAGACGATCGTGAGTGGTATGCCATGAAGGCGGACGATCTCTCTTTCATATAGTTCTGCAAGTTTGGCGGGGTTATCCGTGAACTTTATTAGCAAGAAGTGTGCAGACTTTGTAAGTCTGTCAATGATAACCCAGATAACATCTTGCCCTTTATTGTTTCGAGGTAAGGCCGTGACAAAATCCATTGCGATGTTCTCCCATTTCCATTCTCCAATAGGTAACGGCTGGAGAAGTCCAGAGGGAAGTCTTCGTTCTACCTTGACTTTCTGGCAAACGAGACATCGAGCAACGAAGTCTGCAATTTCCTTCTTCATTCCAGAAAACTAGAATTGTCGCTTGACATCCTTGTACATCTTGTCACCCCCAGGATGCATAGCGTACCTCGAACAATGCATCTCAGTAAGCACTTCTTTACGAACCTCAGGATCGTTCAGTAGGCAGAGACATTTTTTATAGCAAACGGTGCCGTCTTCAGAGACCGACCAATGAGGAAGGTCCTGGCCGCTGAGTAGAAGGTCTCGTTTCTCCATTAACATAGGGTCATTGGCTTGAGCGGCTGAAATCTTTAGAACAAACTCAGAGTTGACTGATAATTGAGAGAGTCGTGGTCTTGGTCCTTCGACGTTCAGCTGTAGGTTAAAGTTCTCCAACTATGTAGCCAACTTCCCCATTTCGTAGTTAAGAGTGCAAGCAACATAAGATTTTCTACTCAGGGCATCGGCCACAACATTAGCCTTTCTGGGATGGTACTGGAGTTGAAAGTCATAATCTTTCAAGAATTCCAACCATCGTCTTTGGCGGAGGTTTAGGTCTCTCTGAGTGTATATGTACTTAAGACTCTTGTGATCCGAGAAGACCTCAAACCGTTCGCCGTATAGGTAATGACGCCATAACTTCAGTGCAAATACGACAGCTGCAAGTTCCAAGTCATGCGTTGGGTAATTACCCTCATGAATCTTCAGTTGTCTGGATGCATATGCAACCACTTGGCCTTCTTGCATTAGCACGACACCTAAGCCTTGGAGAGAGGCGTCGGTGTATAATGAAAAGCCAATTGCATTTCTTGGAGTGATAAGTACAGGTGCTGTCGTGAGGCGTTTCTTCAATTCCTGAAATGATGCTTCACAGGCGGGATTCCAGATAAATCGCACGTCTTTTCGAGTGAGCTTGGTCATAGGTTCAGCAATCTTTGAGAAGTCCTTGATGAAGCGTCTGTAATAGCCAGCCAAACCAAGAAAACTCATAATCTGAGTAACAGTGGTAGGCTGCTTCCAGTTTAAAACTGCTTCAACCTTAGAATGATCTACCTCAATGCCATTGCCTGAAACCACATGGCCTAGGAATTGAACTCTCTTTGCCCAAAATTCGCACTTACTCAACTTTGCATACAGTTGGTAGCTTCTCAAGGTCTGGAGGACTATCTTCAAATGTATTTTATGGTCTTCCTCAGTTGAGGAATATATCAAGATGTCGTCCACAAAAATGACCACAAATCGGTGTAAGTATAACCTAAATATGCGATTCATCAAATCCATGAATGCTGCAGGTGCATTTGTTAGACCGAATGGCATAACTAAGAACTCGTAATGACCGTACCGAGTTCTGAACGCCGTCTTGGTGATGTCCGACTCTCGGATCCGGAGTTGGTGATAACCGGAAAGTAAATCAATCTTAGAGAAAAATTTGGCATCTCTAAGTTGGTCGAACAAGTCATCGATCCTGGGTAATGGATATCTGTTCTTGGTGGTGACGTTATTCAACTTGCGATAATCGATGCAAAGTCGTAACGAACCATCCTTTTTGAGAAACAAACAAAACTGGAGCGCCCCAGGGTGATGAACTCTTTCGGATGAAGCCATTACTCTATAATTCCTTAAGTTGTTTGTCTAATTCGACCAGTTCGATATTTGACATTTTGTATGGTGGATTGGAGATAGGCCCTGTCCTAGGTATGAGGTTGATCTCAAAATCGAATTCCCTAACTAGAGGTAGACCAGGAAGGTCATTAAGAAAAACTGTTGGGAATTCAGATATGACTGGAACATCATGTACTTCGAGAGGGTATAGTGCTGGTGAGTTGGTTTCATTGCCAAGGGATAGAGCTCGAAGTTGTGCTTTGAGAAGGGCAACTGTTGATTTGTGTATCCATTGCCTCGTTCCCTGAAGCTTGACCAACTCTCCTATAGGAAAGGTTAACTGAACTTGCTTCTTCATACATTCGATCTTTGCATTCAGTGGTGTTAACCAGTCCATGCCAAGGATGATGTCGAAGTCTTCAAAATCCATCACAAACAGATCGGCATATATTATAAGTTCTGACATTCGAAGCTCACATCGAGAACACTGCAAGTTGACGTCAGCACCAGATCCGAACGGTGATGTGACATGAAGTGTGATGTTTGTGGGTTCAGGATGCAGGCCTAATTGTCTTACCAATGTTGATGATATAAAAGAATGCGTAGCACCTGAATTAAACAAAACATGCACCATTGTATTGAACAAAGGAAAGGTACCTTCGACGACATTGTTGTCTGGTAAGGGATGTTGAGCGATGGCGAATGCTCGGCCCTGATTCCTTTGACCCTGGTTCTGCTGGTTCTGCCTGGGTTGGGCATTAGCAGCAGGTGGTGCTTGTTGGACTGGAATAGCCGGAATAGGTTGTTGAAGGTGCGGACAAATATGTTTGACATGGCCTTTCTGGCCGCAGTTGAAACATGTTGGATGATACTGCGGATGGTTCTGTTGGCCATGCTGATTGTTCTGCTGGCCTTGCTGAATGTGGTGTCGACCACCACCTCTGCCATTGCCGTTTCGACGACCACCTCTTCCATAAGGACCTCCGCGGCCATGATTTCGAAAACCCTGATGGTTAGGGTTAGAAGGTTCAGCCGCAGGTGTTGTGGCCTCATTCTTCGAAATCGGGGCTGGGAGGGCTGGGTTTTGATTGTAGTAGGGCTTTTTTTTTTGTAAAATTTCTCAGTCTTATCTCGCTCAGTTGAGATGGGGGAGAGAGAGTAGACGGATAATTCTTTAAATTTTCCAGCATATTCTCTGACGGTCATGGTGCCTTGGTATAACTTAGCAAATTCCTGTCGCTTCTGCTTCGTCACCGCACTGGGAAAATATTCATCAATAAACATTGACTCAAACTGTTGCCAAGTCAGATCGGCTATGTTGACCCGTGGGTCTTCGTTCACTGTGATCCACCATTTGTTTGCTCCACCAACAAGTTGGTAGGTCGCTAGTGGAATTTTGCGAGTCTCATCGACTCCCATGGCATCAAGAGCCTTCTTTGACTCATCCAGCCACTTTTGCACCTCATCAGGATTAATGGTGCCATCGAAAGTAAGGGGTTGTAGCCGCTTGTATTTAGTAATCTGATCGGTTTGAGCTTCCGACCCAAATTTTACAGGTGCTTGAACCGTGGCAACCTGACTGGCTGCAGTCTCACGAACGGCAATTTAACAGTGGCCTTCATCGCCTCAATAAATCCAGCGAAGAAGGTTTCAATGCTTGAAGGCATGGCAAAGGGTGCGGGTGGGGGTGGGATTGCCTGCCTAGATGGAGTGGCAGTGTCGGGTGTGGCCTGTGCTGTTGTCGGAGGCGGCGGTTCCTAAATCTCAGGAGGTGCCTCAACTGCGGAACTAACAGTACGTGGCCTTCCTCTCTTTCTTGTTTGCATTTTCTCACTGCAAGGAGAAAATAAAACCAAGATTAAGAAACGGTAGGCAAGTATAATGTTATAGTATGCTCAGCAACAATTTTGAGAGTACTGTAATATTAAAATCACCGATTTTTCTAAGTAGAGTGTAAAGTTGTTGTTGAGGAATCAAAGAATCTTATATATCTCGTATGTGTGGCCATGGTGTAAAAACAAACAAGGTTAGAATGTTCATATAATAAGTACAAAATTGTGCAAGTATTTCAAATGATTTGTTTTTGGTCTTTGTGAACATACATATATTTCATTGAAAATCCATACGAGTCATAAGAATTCTAAGATTTGCCTTGGTAAATAGCCTGAGCTAACGTTCTATCGCAAACTTATGCATTCAGACGCTTACTCTTAGTCTTTTCAATTATTATCTAAGTTCATGTGTCCCATACCACACGAATTTAGTAATAAAGGTGTCAACCAAGTTAAGTTGTATGAACACGGTCTCTAAAAACATTGGCTGAATAGAAGTTCACTAATAGTATCGTCCAAATTTACTCGTCCCATACCGTGTAAACTTAGTGATAATATTAGTAATGCAACTTTCTCCAAATGTTTCTTTTCACACAAGGTCATGGGTTTTCTTACTTCCACATTTTATTTAGTATCTTCCAATTTTGTTGTGTCCCATACCACTCCAAAGTTAGTGATACAAAAGAAAAAATGGTTGTAAGTCGGCCCACCAAAGATAGTCTTTAAACAAAACAATTTCATTCATATATATCAGAAAAATTTACATTGCCAGTAATCAATTTTCCTGCCTACTACCGCTCCTTCTATATCTCCTGTTAGGTACAGAACAACTACGAATAGATGGTTGAGAGTTTGCTCGCTCTGCTTCGGGGTTTTGCATACGCGTTAAGATATTATTTTGAGTCTCTCTCATTTCAGCAATATTGGATGTCATTTCATTTAACCGTTCATAAAGATTAGTTGATTGGCCCATTGGTGGTTGATGGCTCGATTGTCCCATAGATGGAGGGTAGGTCATTGGCATTGAGGGAAAGTGTTGGTTGTATGGGTGATTCATAAGTGAGGGGTAGTTGTTTCGATTGTACGGGGATCCCCTAATTGGAACCCCGTAGGATTCTGGTTTGTCTCGCTATTTGGTACTTTCCTGACAGGAATCTTGCGTCGACTTAGTCGAAGACAACGTCCATGTTTGTCTCTCATTCTTTCGGCATTTCTTATCGTCGTGTCGAATACATCTTCGTCAGTTACCCCTCCACTTGTGCCATATGTCTTGAAGATAGAGGATGTTGTAACTGGTTCAGTGATGAGCTTTGACGTTCCATCGAAAGTGGCGACGTTTGCCTCGAATAGTATCTTCATAATCAAGACTCCGTAGTCGAGGAATTCTTTTCTTAAAGGGTGTTGTATTACCCTTAACATTTGTTGGATAATAATGTGAGGTAGGGAGACCTTAATTTTCTTCTCTATGCAGTATAACATCAGAAGTTGAGCCCTTGACATAGTGCCTCTAGTCCCCCTTTCTGGCAAGATGTTGTCGTAGACAATCTTTCCGAGGCCGACAAGAGATGGCTTAAGATGATTGGTTGGGAGGTTGGTATATGTTGATTGAGTGTATGGCTCTTTGACGAGGGAATTGAACAATTGTTCATTAGATTCTGCGATCTCTGCAACTGTCTGGGGTTCATGTGGATCAATAATCCTTTCCTCAATCGGAATCTCCAAAAGTCGAGCAATAAGTTCGACGTTGATAGAAATTTTTATCCCCATAACTGCTATCTCCAATACAGGGCTGATTCCCTCTTCTGGAAGTCCTACGTAATTCATGGCTTCGTAGAAGGATCTGACCAAGTTGTAGGAGACTTGTCCCTCGACTATGGTTATATTTAACCAATCCAATGTTGCGAGTTTGTCGTGAAGGATTGGGCGGAGGCGGAGATCTTTATTGTCGATGCTCCTCATGGTCATAACCTCTCTTTTGGACAATTCCGTTAGTCTAGTGGGAATTGGTTCCCGGCTAGTGGAAGTTGTTCCTTCCCTTGAGGCCATTCTTTTGCTGAAAGAAAAATAAATTTGTGTGAAAGACACAAAATATATTCCTAACATTTTTAAGTTTTATGCCTTGTCTGCTAGACATTATTTTCGAGTTTTCTTTTGATGTTTATGCCATCATGAAATTTTTTTCTTGAGTGATTTGATATATATATGTCGTATTCATATATGAATGTACAGACATATTTAATGATAATTATAGTTTTCATAAATCAACTATATATATATAGTTAAAATTAAACTATATAAAAATCATATATAGTTGTTTTTAATCCAAATCTTAACTATATATATAATTCACATATATATATATATAGTTCTAGATATATCAAATAAAATTTTTCAAATTTTTTTTTTTTTTCAAATTTTTTTTTTCGAAATTTTTTTTTTTTGTTTTTCGAATAAATATTTTTCGAAAAATAAAACTTTTTTCGAATTTTTTTTTTTTTTTTTTATATACCTCATATACACTAAGGTATATAGATATATATATTCAATTATAACTACACATATAATGTCTAATAAGTCATGACTATATGTATATTTAAATCAAACTATATATAAATCATATAGTTTTCTAGATATATATTTAATACAAATCTTAACTATATATAATTCATATATATATAGTTCTAAAGATATATATATCTAGTGAAATTTTTCTTCTTCTAATTAGGTGGACTTGGGCGGGCCGTGGACCGTACGCTCTGATACCATTAAATGTCACACCCTGCCCGGACGCCCCTAAACCGGCGGTACACTCACGGACGGGGCGCGCATTTGGAACAATTACAATGGTAACAACAAAGTGCGCAGCGGAAATACGGTACACACAGTACAAATTTGATTTCATTTAATTCAGAATACTTTTGTACATAAAATGGTCAAGGGAACATACTCCCAAAATCCCCAATGAATCATACAAAGGGTACAAAATGTGGGCCCCATAACCTGCACCCAGTCCACCCTAATTTCCTGTGAAAGATTTGACAATAATGGAGTGAGCTTAACGCGCTCAGTGGGTAAATAGTGCATGAGTATAACAATTAATAAAGCATACTTCAATATCAAATATCTTAAATACACATGTGAGCATCATAATCAATCAATATGAATGTATGCATGACACCGTCTCGTAATGGTTTGATGAACGTACATCGCCTGAATTCACGTACAGGAACGATGCTCTGGATTCACGTACTGATGTCCCTCCCCGGGTGTAGCCGGGTTCTCATGTACGTCCTTCTCCAGAGAAATGTAATGAATAGCGAGCAATGCTCCTAACTATTCTATGAGTCATAAACCATATACGTCCCTAGGTGGTGATATGTATGATGCCAATGCATGAACTGATCTAGTCTACTGGTCTAGTCTTTTCTTGTCATTTAGACTGACTTTGGCAACGTCTGGTGATCCTTATTAGGGTCGGTATTACGACGAGCAAGATTAGGACATTCAGTATTACAGTATAAGCTGATAGCTTTCAATAAGACCAACTAGATCAGTCCTCAGTTGAGAGGTGAGACACAAGGTATGCCTAAATACCAATCGCCTAGAGCAGCCTGCTGCCTCCCGTTCACTATTTTAAGTTACTGAGGATAAGACCGAGTCTAGTTGAGTCAGATTGACCACAAATCCGACATTATAACAGCGCAATACATGAATTCCAAATATACAGGCATAAGTGCGGCAGTATAAACAGTATATGACATAATGCAGTGTAAATGAATAGTAGACATAATAATAATTGAATGTAAACTTTAATAAAAGTTATGAAACACGCAAACCTATGTTTCGTTCCCCACCTTCAGATAAAACTTCTTCTTTCAGATTTGACACTTTCCTCCGGATAGAACTTCGTTGCACCGCTTTCAGATCTGGCGCTTTCCTCCGGACAGAACTTTGTTGCACCGCACCGAGAGTCTCGGACAGAGAGTCTCAAAAACTTAGAATGCGTGGAAAGGAGAAGAAATTCACAAGAGAAGGTGATTTGGTGTGAGGAATGAGAAATGAGGAGGTTTCTTATATAGAGATTTTTGCGCCTGAACGTTCTGGCATGCGCCTGAACGTTCTGGCATGGGCCTGAACGTTCTGACATGCGCCTGTACGTTCTGGCATGCGGCTGAACGTTCTGGCATGCGCCTGAACGTTCTGGCATGCGTCTGTACGTTCTGGCATGCGCCTGAACGTTCTGGCATGCCTTGCGCCTGAACGTTCTGGCATGCGCCTGAACGTTTGGGCATGCATTGCGCCTGAACTTTCTGTCATGCGCCTGATGGTTCTGTCATGCGCCTGAACGTTCTGTCATGCGCCTGAACGTTCGGGCATGCGCCTGAACGTCCTGAACGTTCTGGCATGCGCCTGTACGTTCTGTCATGCGCCTGAACGTTCTGGCATGCGCCTGAAAGTTCTGTCATGCGCCTGAACGTTCAGTCATGCGCCTAAACGTTCGGGCGTTGCCCAAATAGTAATTTTTTTTTTTTGTGAAATACAGGGTATTACAGTTGGATCAAGTTTTCCTTTTTGAAATTTGTGAGCTAAAAGAAATGAACTGAGTCTATCATACAAAGCTTTAGGGGCTTGTCTGAGTCCATATAAATCTTTGTGAAGTTTAAACACATATTCTGGGTTATGAGCATTTTCAAAAAGCATCCTCTATACTTGGAGGTTTTTCCACATATACCTCTTCATTAATGTAGCCATTTAGAAATGCGTTTTTTACATCCATATGGTATAAGGGGAAATTTTGGTAACAAGCATAGGAAAGTAATATTCTAATTGCCTCTATTTTTGCTATTGGGGCAAAGGCTTCTTCAAATTCTATGCCTTCTTCTTGATTGTACCCTTGTGCAATGGTCCCTGAAAACCGCAAGTGTATGGTGACAGATAGTAATAATAACCGATGAAGAGCGGGTTGTCGTCCTTTGGGATTGTTTACCTCACCAATTACCGTTTTCACTAATTTCTAACTTTATCTAGCGATCAAATTGTAGGGATTCAAGTATTTAACTAACAAATAAAACTAATTAAATTGAACGAATTGTGAGAAAAATCAATATATATGGGAATATCTAGATAATCGATTTCACCTAACCCTTCAATTATGTAATTTAGACATGCTTATCACCAAATCAATTTCCCAGTCTACAAGTCAAAATCCTCTCGTCTCTAATTCCCTCTCTTGAGTGCCGAATTAGAACGTATTGTCAAAAACAAGGTTCAATCTCTCGATAAAATCTAAGTTCTAACAACCCATTAAACTTTGCGATTTTCCTACAACTTCATGAAACTTTGTAAACCTCTCGAATCTACAAGAATTTCATGTCTGAATCCCTTTTTCCAACCTATAAAACCCTTTCTCAAGTGCCGCCTTCTAAGTCTAAAATAATTCGATTTGTGGCCAAGAAACCGAAAACATTAAGAATATGAAATCATGAATAAACGATGGGAATTTTATTGATAAGAAACAAAATCTAATATTAAACCATAATATTCAAGTTAAGATCCATCTTTTCTCTAGAAGACAAAACTAGTTCATAGCTTGAATGAAAACAACACAAGATATGGAGAAACACTCAATCATAAACATTGGATAGCAAACTCAAAATCTTGGGACTTGAATCTTCTCCTTGTTTGCAAGTGGAATCTTCACGTTCCTCGCCTTTGAGCCATCTTTTTCTCTTCTCCAGTGTGTTCCCCTCGAAAAATCCTAAAAAATGATATATAATATGCCCTACTTCGCCTAAGATTCGAATTGCCAAAATTGCTCAAAAACTTAACTAAAAAAGCCAATATTTTGTGGTAGCGCTGCAACACTCAAGTGGGTAGCGCTGTAGCACTCCGAGACTGATTTTTAACACTGATTTTCAGTGTTCTGGGCGCTGCAAAATGGCATCTTGCCATTTTTTTCCTTCTTGTTTATTCTTCATTCTTGCACACTTCCTTGTATACTTCTCGCACATGTTCTTGGCTACTTTTCTTCATCGTTTTAACCTCGTTTCATGACACTTTGAAGCTCTTATTCACTTGCAAAACATCACACAAAAGCAAGTAAATCCATCATACTAATCACATGCTAAAACTCGAAATGCAACTACGTACTAAAAATGCAACATGAAGCGTGATAACATAAAAATGACACTAACAATTTTAGGAAAAATTCCTAAAAGTCATATTTATTTTCCTAAACTAACCTAATGCATTTTATTCATGAAAACAACTAAAATTAACCTCTAAAACACACAAAAACACTAAAATGAACCTAAGACACGAAATATGCAACATATGCCAAAAACACCTAGAAATTGGGAAAATGCTTCTAAAAAACTAATAAAAATCCTACAAATTACTACGTATAAAACTCAACTTATCATGCAACCAATCTTGCTTTATTTCTGATTATGATTCCTTGTTCATCTTTTTTGTTCCTAAATGTCCATTTGGTTCCTATAATTGATTGATGAGATGGTCTAGGAACTAATTCTCATACTTTGTTTCTGACAAAGTGTCCTAGTTCTTCTTATATAGCAAGAATCCAGTTCTCATCTTTCAATGTATCTTCCACTTTTGTTGGTTTAATTTGAGATACAAAAGCAACAAGCTCTTGATCTCTATGAACTGAAGATCTGGTGAATACACCTTTTGATGGATTACCTAAGATTTTATCTTTGGGGTAACTAATAAGTATTCTAGAGTTTCTTGAAACTTTTAGAGGTGACTCATTGCTGATTTCTAGATTTTGCACTTTCTTATGATCATCATCACCATCATCTTTGAAATTAATCCTTTTAATCTCATCTCCAAGATTCTTTTTAATTTCACATTCATCAAAGTTGACATGAATTGATTCTTCTACAGTCTTAGTACTTGTGTTGAAAACTCTGTAAGCTCTACTGTGAAAAGAATATGCTAGAAAGATTCATATATCTGATTTTGGTTCAAATTTATCAAGGTTATCCTTGCCATTGATAAGGAAACATTTACATCCAAAGACTCTAAAGTAGTTGGGTGTTCTACCCTTCCATAATTCATAAAGAGTCTTTTTCACACTTCTTCTGATCATAGTTCTTATTCATCACATGACATGCAATGTTAATTGCTTTTGCCCAAAAGTAGTTTTCTATATTATATTAACTGTAATACTCCAGGTTTGCCCACAAAAAAAAAAATGAACGTCGGGCAATGGGGCGCCTGCCCGAAGCTTTGAGCATCCTTTTGGCTATAGAAAGCCCCCCCCTTTTGTTATTTTTCACACCAAATCACTCTCTTCATTTTTTAAACTCTCTCTAAGAGACTCTCTTTGCTGTGCAACGCGTTTCTGCTCGGGAGAAAGTGACAGTTTTAGAAGGAGATTTTATCTGAAGGTGGGGAACGAAACATAGGTTTCCGTGTCTTATGAATTTTATTAAAGTTTACATTCATTTATCATTATGTTTACTATTCATTTGCACTGCATTATTGCGTATAATGTTTATACCTGTCATACTTATTCTTGTATATTTGGAGTTCATGTATTACACTGTTACTATGCCGGATTAGTGGTCAATCTGACTCAACCAAACTTAGTCTTGTCCTTAGTAACTTTAAATAGTGAACGGGAGGCAACGTGCTGCTCTAGACGATTGGTATTTAAGTGGACCTCGGGTCCCACCTCTCAACTGGAAACTGATCTGGTTGGTCTTATTTGCAAGCTATCAGCTTGTACAAGTGATACTGAACATCCTAACTTTATACGTGGTGATACTGACCTTATAAGAATCACCAAACACTGCCAAATCCTGTCTAATGTTAGTAAAGACCGGACCTGCTAATGCATTGGCATCATACATAAGCACCATCTAGGGGCGTAAGTGGTTCATAATCCACAAAATAGTTACAAGCAATGCTCATTATTCTTGATATTTCCTTAGAGAGGAACGTACAATGAAAACTCGGTATTTTCTGGGGATGGACATCTGTACGTGAATATAAGGCGACGACCTTGGAGAGGGACGTACAATGTGAACCCGGGTTTACCTAGGGATGGACATCTGTACGTGAACTCAGGGTGATGTACAATCATAGAACCATTACGAGACAGTATCATGCATACGTACATGTTGTACTAATTATGATGTTTTGTTGTGTATATCTGATATTTGATTATGAAGTTTCATTTATTAATTGTCATATTCGCGAACTATTTTACCCACTGGGCAATAGCTCACCCCGTTGTTATCTAATTTTTCACAGGAGTTTAGGGTGGACTGGGTGGAGGTTTTTGGGCCCACATTTTGTAACCTTTGTTAATTATAGGGAGATTTTGGGAGGATGTTCCCTCAATCATATTTTGTACAAAAATACATTCTGAAATCAGACATGTACTCAATTGTGTATCTGCGTACTCAGTTATTGTTATAATGCATTCGCGCACCGCCTGTGAGTGTTCCACCGGTTTAGGTGCGTCTGGGCGGGGTGTGACATTTAATGATATCAGAGCGAAAAGTCCACCACCAAGTCCCCCAATTAGGAGATGAAAATTGATATTATATATATCTCTTTAGAACTATATATATGAATTATATATAGTTAAGAATTATATTAAATATATGTATCTAGATAACTATATAGTTTTTATATAGTTTAGATTTATATATATAGTTATGATTTATGAAAACTATATATACATAGTTAAGATTTATAATATATATATATATGTCTATATATCTATGTATGCATATGAGATATATATATATATATATATATATAACTTGTTGCTAATGGAAAATTTGAATTCAATGATGGCATAAACATCAAGAGGAAAATAGAAAATATTGTCCAACGGACAAGGCATAAATCTTAAAAATGTTAGGAATATATTTTGTGTATTTCACAAGTTTTATCTTCCTTTCAGCAAGATAATGGCCTCAAGTGAAGGAACGACTTCCAGTAGTCGGGAACCAATTCCCACCAGACTTACAGAACTTTCCAAACGGGAGGTTATGACTATGAGGAGTATCGATATGAGAGATCTCCGCCTCCATCCTATCCTTCATTACAAACTCGCAAAGCTGGGGTGGCTGAATATAACAAAAGTTGAGGGTTACGTCTTCTTCAACTTGGTGAAGTCATTTTACGAATCCATGAATAACGTGGGACTTTACGAAGATGAGATTAGCCCTGTCTTGGAGACAATGTTCAAGGGAGCAAAGATTTCCATCAGCGTCAAAACTATTTCACGACTTATGCAAATCTCAATAAGAGACAAGATCATTGATCCACACGAACCTCAAACGGTTGCAGAGATCGTGGAATCCAAAGAACAGTTGTTTAATTTCCTCACTGAAAAGGCGTACACCTAAATGACGTACGTCCACCTCCCAAATAATCTCCTTAAACCACCCCTTGCCGGCTTTGGAAAGATTGTAGTCAGCAACATCTTGCCGGAAATGGTGACTAGAGAATTTATGACAAGAGCTCAACTTCTTGTGCTATATTGCTTAGAAAAGGGAATCTCTGTCTCCCTACCTCACATTATCATCTAGTAAATGTTACGGGAAATTTAAAACCCTACAAAGAAAGAGCTCCTCGGCTACGGAGTCTTGATAATGATGATGATATGGGAGGCAAACGTCAATACCTTTGATGAATCTTTGACACAGATCACTAAAGCTGTTATAGTATCCTCCGTCTCCAAGACTTTTGTCTCAAAGGGAGGGGTGACTGATGAAGAAATATTTGGTGCGACTTCAGGGGAAAATAACGAAAGGACTAGAGATAACAATGGAGGTTATCAACGAAAAAGTCGGCATAAGATTCATATTGGGGAAACACCAATTAATGAACCAAATCAGAACACTACAACAAGCCCAACCCCAAATAATGGTTAACCCAATCATCTATTCTCCGAGGAAGATCTCTTTGGCAACATTTGTCAACCACAAACAAATCAGGATGGACGGGGAGTTCTGGCAAATCCATCTTCCTGGAACCTCCCAAACCATGGAAATAAGACGTCTCAGGGGTTTCCAACTCCTGAGATACCTTACCAGCCGAATATAGGATTTCCTATGAATGTTGCACAACAGAATTGGACGGCACCAAATTTTGGAAGACAGGATATCCCGATGAGTCCACTGTTTCAAAACTTTTCGACTCAAGCATATCCAAACGTCCAAAAGGTCCCAGTTAAGGAGTCTTCATATAATAAAACAAACTATCCTCCACTATGAGTTAACCATATGGCCAATACTTTCCACCAATGCCTACAACCTACCCTCCACCTATGGGACAGTCAACCTACTATCCATCGATGGGACAATCGACCAACCAACCATCTATGGGACAACAGGCTAACCCATTTGACCAGTTAAATGTGATAGTATCTAGTCTTGCTCGGATGCAGGAGAACCACAATGCTTTGATAATGAGATTGCAAAACATAGAAGAACGGGGAACAACTTCTCAACGTTCTTCTGGTAGTCATTCTGTAACTAGCAGAAGGTCTAGGAGGAGTAGTAGTGGGTGCGAAAATTAGGAAAATTACTGGCATTGTAACTATTTTCTTTTCATGAATGAAATGTTTTGTTCGAGACTCTGTTTGGTGGGGCGACTTACAACCATTATTTCTTTTGTATCTGTCACGACCCCCTTCATAGGGCGACATCATGACCGGCACAGAATACCGTATACGCCTTACTTAGACGTATGCGATACTCTGTCAGCCTTCGTCCTTTAAGACATACATGTAAATCTCTAAAAAAATTATCACATATGAATCATATTATCATCATTCATATTAATCCATTCAACATATACACAAAATATCATTCATATATATAATTCTTTTTTTTTTCATAAGACTTATACAACTAAATCTCCCCAAAATATACATCAACATATATTATTCTCATGTATACTATCATTTATACATCTCACTAATATTGTTTGGTGTTATATAAATACATATATACCAAAAATAAAGTATATACCCATCTCCCTGAACACACAAAATATTCACATTGGCAAATACAGACTCAATCAACTCTCTGGAGTCTTGCCCTTGCCCTTGCCCTTGTGATCTACACCTGTAATAAAAAAGGAGTGGGGTGAGCTACAACAAGCTTAGTGAGTAATCTATCTATGACAGTATATACGCATCAATATAAAAACATGGCATGTTGAAATAACTTTATAAACTCTATGCAAGCCAATATCAAATAATAATACATGCTCAAGATACTTCATGTCATTTGTAGAATTTAAACCATGCATATTTTCATAAGACGTGCACACGATCCTAGTATACGGGCCAACTCTATATCCTTTTCATACGTCTAAAAAAGGAGAACTTACCCTTTCTAACCAGATCCAATTCATTAGGTAATGAGCGAGTTTGTATCCTTATTATACATTCATAAGGAGAACCCAACCTCATCTACCTTGGTCTTACCAATGCTTAAAACACATTTTTTTGTGCATTCAAACCGAAATGCAATATTTCATAACATGCTTACATTTATTAAACAGAGTTTATATATTTTACAATGCCATAAATAAAACCAAGATAGAAATACTCACAATTATAGGATTTTCACTAAGTCCACAACATACAACACACACTTACTCAATTCACCACTATAACAGCACAAACACCACACTCAGTCATTTTTCTCAACTTTTACAGCACAACCCAAGTACCTTGCTTGTTCATTTCATTACTCAACTCACTGCAATTCAATATTGCAAACATTATACATGAATTCCAGCACATGAATTCTTTCAATTAATTATCAAATTAATCATTTAATCACTAATTAATCACTGATTCATCAAATTAATCTCAATACATTAAGAAACATCTTACCAATGTATTACCAGCACTATTATCACACAAACATCTCCCTTGTATCCATTCCATTACTCAATTCATATCCAATTCTCTGCAAAGTTCATATTGCACACACTTAATCATACATTCCAGCTACAGAATTAGATCAATTGATTACCAATTAATCATAACACATCAATAGGCCATTACCTTAGCATTACCCAATTCTGTAAATTTCCAGCACATGAATTGGATTTGTGCACATCACCAAACCCCGATTTTCACAAAATCTGTATTTTGACCTCTACAATTCACAATCACCAATCATCCAAGATCAGTTTCTAGCAATTAAACACATCAAAACAACCCAAATCAGTCACTGAAAGTAGGTTCCAAAACCCTTACTCAACAAGGTTTGGAACACCCAAATCAGTAATGGAAAATCAATCAATTGAACATTAATTAACTTACCAAGCAACTAGGAATCAATCTCTCGTGGTCGTAGTCTACAATTCAATCATTTCCAGCTCAAAACTCTCACTTTCCACAATTACAGGATTTTCACCAAGTCCACAACATACAACACACACTTACTCAATTCACCACTATAACAGCACAAACACCACACTCAGTCATTTTTCTCAACTTTTACAGCACAACCCAAGTACCTTGCTTGTTCATTTCATTACTCAACTAACTGCAATTCAATATTGCAAACATTATACATGAATTTCAGCACATGAATTCATTCAATTAATTATCAAATTAATCATTTAATCACTAATTAATCACTGATTCATCAAATTAATCTCAATACATTAAGAAACATCTTACCAATGTATTACCAGCACTATTATCACACAAGCATCTCCCTTGTATCCATTCCATTACTCAATTCATATCCAATTCTCTGCAAA
This sequence comes from Paratinospora sagittata, assembly GCA_035771175.1. Lineage (NCBI taxonomy): Eukaryota > Viridiplantae > Streptophyta > Magnoliopsida > Ranunculales > Menispermaceae > Paratinospora > Paratinospora sagittata. The sequence goes on along the minus strand of CM069609.1, from coordinate 12,575,342 downwards.
GTTCATATTGCACACACTTAATCATACATTCCAGCTACAGAATTAGATCAATTGATTACCAATTAATCATAACACATCAATAGGCCATTACCTTAGAATTACCCAATTCTGTAAATTTCCAGCACATGAATTTGATTTGTGCACATCACCAAATCCCGATTTTCACAAAATCTGTATTCTGACCTCTACAATTCACAATCACCAATCATCCAAGATCAGTTTCTAGCAATTAAACACATCAAAACAACCCAAATCAATCACTGAAAGTAGGTTCCAAAACCCTTACTCAACAAGGTTTGGAACACCCAAATCAGTAATGGAAAATCAATGAATTGAACATTAATTAACTTACCAAGCAACTAGGAATCAATCTCTCGTGGTCGTAGTCAACAATTCAATCATTTCCAGCCATGTAAAATCAGTGTTTTAAACATGAAAACACTCACCAATAACCCAACAATTGATCTCCAATGGTCTCGGCTAGTAATTTGATTAATTTCCAAATGAAACTCCCAATTTCCAGCTTTTGATCTAGCCATGAAAACCATGTGCATGTTATATATGATGTATAAATGGAAGAGAGGAGTCCAAATAAGTAGATTTCATGACCAGAAACCTTAGTTCTTACCTCAAATTTGAAGCTCGAAGACCAGTCCTCTTCTTCCTCTCCTCAACGTTGCTCTGCAACTTTCTTCTTTCTCATTTGATTTGTTCTTTTTTTCAAATCAACAAGTTGTAGACAACACAAATGGTTTCATTTGGTCGTGCTAGCAAGCCATAACGTGTCCAAATTAATTCAACATGGCTGCAAAATGTCAAGACATGTGTTTCATAACATGCACACACTGCCTCACCGACCAAATCTTATAAAAAAAATTGCAGGTCCACCGAGAAGCGCACTTCTTGCACCCAAATCTGAAATTTTTTCTAGTGTTGGGCATTTTATGATACGACTAGTCTCCTAGGGTACCAATAGCCCTAAAATACATACAAATACACTATCTAAAGGTCATGTACATATATATATATGCGTACACATATGCTTGACAATATGTATAAGTCAACCTATAAGTTTGACTCGTACATACGGGGCGATATAATCACTAACTTTGGAGTGGTATGGGACACAACAAAATTAAAAGATACTAAATAAAATGTGGAAGTAAGAAAACCCACGACTTTGTGTGGAAAAACATCTGGGAAAAGTTGAAATACTAACATTATCATTAAGTATACACAGTATGGGACGAGTAAACTTGGACGATACTATTAGTGAACTCCTCTCCCGTCAATGTTTTGTAGAGACCGTGTTCATACAACTTAACTTGGTTGAACCCTTTATTACCAAATTCATGTGGTATAAGACACACGAACTTGGATAATAGCCGGAAAGATTAAGCGAAAGAGTTTGAACACATAAGAATGCTATAGAACGTTAGATTAGGATATTTACCGAGGCAAATCTTAGAACTTTTATGACTCGTATGAATTTTCAAAAATATATGTATATTCACAAACCATAACCAAAATATTTGAAGCTCTTTAAAAGATTTACTTATTATATGAACACTTTAACCTTATTTTATACCATGGACAAACATACGAGGTACATAAGATTTTTTGATTCCTCAACAAAAAAACCTTACACCATACCTAGAAAAATAGGTGGTTTTATATTACAGAACTCTTGAACTTTTTGCTGAGAATATCATAACACCATACTTGGCTACGGTTCCTAAAACATGGTTTTATTTTCTCCTTGCCAGTGAGAAAATGCGAACCAGGAAGAGAGGAAGGCCACGCACGGCTCGTCTAGTAGAGGAGGCACCTCCTGAGATACAAAATCAGCAACCACCACCTCTAAGGGCAGAGTAGGCCACACCGTCACTGCCACTCATTTTGGGCAGGCAGTGCCACCTCAGCCCACACCCTTTGTCATGCCCTCGGGCATGGAACACTTCTTCGCCATATTTATTGAGGTGATGAAGATGATTGTTCAAAAGGCCGTCCATGAGACTGCGGCCAACCAGGTGGTCACTGTGTAGGCACCTGTTGGATCTGGGACGGAGACTCAAACCAATTAGATTATGAAGTATAAGAGGGCTAAAGCCCCCTTACCTTTGCTAGCGCCATAAATGGCTTGATGAGTCGAAGAATGCTCTCATGGCTATGAGAGTCGACGAGGTTCGAAAAATTCCACTAGCTTCCTACCAACTTGTTGGTAGAGCTAATACATGGTGGATAATGGTGAAAGAAGACCCAAGGGTCAATAACACAGACATGACTTGGCAAGAGTTTGAGTCATTGTTCATTGACGAGTACTTCCCTGGCGTAGTGAAGAGGTAGAGGCGCCAGGAGTTCGCTAGGCTGTACCAAGGTAGCATGATAGTTCGCAAGTATGTTGTTAGGTTCAAGGAATTATCAGTCTACTCTCTCTCCACCATCTCAATGGAGCAAGATAAGGCCGAGAAATTCTATAATGGCCTTCGTCCAGACATCCGACAAGCCCTATCGATCTTGGATCTCAAGAATTACAGTGACAAGGCCATAAGCTTTGAGCAGGAGAAAACTGAGCAGGAATAGAGAATGAACAGGGGAAAACGGCCTGCAATGTTTTCCCAACAGGGCACTTAACAGGGCAAAAAAAAGAAGTCCTACTTTAATCAAAACCCAGCCCTCCCGGCCCTGGTACAAAGACATGAGGCAGTGGCACCTGCGGCAGAAACTTCTAACCCTGGCCAGTAAGGTTTTTAGAATTGTAATAGAGGTGGCCACAATAATGACAATGGCAGGGGTGGTGGTCAAGAGCAGCATAATCAGCATGGCCAGCAGAATCATCAACAAGAGCCTCAGCAGCAGAGGCTGACGGGTTTCAACTGCGGCCAACAGGGCCATGTAAGAAATGCCTGTCCTCACCATCAACAACCGCAACAGCCTGTTCCAGTCCAACAAGCCCCACCTGCTGCTAACGCCCAACCCAGGCAGAACCAGCTGAACTAAGGGCAACGATAATAGAGCAGAGCGTTTGCCATCGCTTAGCAACCCCTCCCAGATAATAATGTAGTCAAAGGTACATTTCCTTTGTTCAATCCAATGTTGCATGTCTTGTTTGATTCGGGTGCTACAGACTCCTTTATATCTTCTACATTGGTAAGGCATTTAGGGTTGCATCCTGAACCCACAGACATCACAATCTATGTCTCATCACTATTAGGATCTGGTACTGACGTGACATTGAAGTGTTCTAGATGTGAATTTTGAATGTTGGAACAGATAGTTTATGCAGACCTTTTAGTGATGGACTTTGAAGACTTCGACATCATCCTCGGTATGGATTGGCTCACACCACTGAATGCAACGATCAATTGTTTGAAGAAGCAAGCTCAGTTAACCTTGCCTACTAGGGAGTTTGTCAAAGTTCAGGGAATGAGGAAATAGATACACAACTAGACTATTGCTTTCCTCAAGGCACAGCTCCGAGCTCTATCCCTTGGTGATGATAATGAATCACCAACACTATACCCTCTCGAGGTACATGATGTCCCGGTTATATCTGAATTTCCAACAGTTTTTTTAAATGACCTTCCTAGTCTACCTCCAGTTCGGGAATTTGATTTTGAGATCAACCTCATACCAGGGACTTGAACCATCTCAATTCCACCATACAAAATGTCTAATGTCGAATTGGTTGAGTTGGACAAGCAACTGAAGGAATTGGAGAGTAATGGCTTCATCAGAAAAAGTTCATCACCCTGGGAAGCTCTAGTTCTGTTTGTTCGCAAAAAGGATGGTTTGTTATGACTTTGCATCGACTATCGCAAGTTGAATAACTTCACCATCAAGAACAAATACCCATTACCCAGGATCGATGACTTGTTTGACCAACTTAAAGATGCCAAATACTTCTCTAAGATTGATTTACGATCTAGTTATCATCAACTTTGGATCAGAGAGTCATACACTAATGAAACGGCTTTCAGAACTCGGCACGGTCATTACGAGTTCTTGGTTATGCCTTTTGGTCTAACAAATGCACCTGCAGGGTTCATGGATTTGATGAACCGCATCTTCAGGTTATACTTAGACCAATTCGTTGTGGTCTTTGTGGATGATATTTTGATATACTCCTCAATCGAGGAAGACCATAAGATACATCTGAGGATTGTCCTCCAGACCTTAAGAAGCAATCAGTTGTATGCAAAGTTGAGTAGGTGCGAATTTTGAGCAAAGAAAGTTCAACTCCTAGGTCATGTGGTTTCAATGAGGTGGATCTTTTAAAGGTTGAAGCGGTTTTAAACTGGAAGCAGCATACCATAGTTATTCAAATCCATATTTTTCTTAGTTTGGTTGGCTACTACAGACACTTCATCAAGGATTTCTCAAAGATTGATGAACCTACGACCAAGCTCACTCGGAAAGACGTGCGATTCATCTGGAATCTAGCCTATGAATCGTCATTTCAAGAATTGAAAAAATGTCTCACGACAGCACCAATACTAGTCACTCTAAGAAATGGAGTTGGGTTTTTACTGTACACCGCCGCCTCTCTCCAAGGCTTAGGTGCAATACTAATGCAAGAAGGCCAGGTTGTTGCATATGCTTCTAGGCAACTAAAAATTCATGAGGATAATTACCCAACGCATGACTTGGAACTTGCAGCTGTCGTATTCGCACTGAAGTTATGGCGTCACTACCTATACGGTGAACGGTTTGAGGTCTTCTCGGATCACAAGAGTCTCAAGTACATCTACACTCAGAGAGACCTAAACCTCTGCCACAGACGATGGTTGGAATTCTTGAAAGATTATGACTTTCAACTCCAATACCATATGGGTAAGGCCAATGTTGTGGCTGATGCTCTGACTAGAAAATCTTATGTTGCTGCTTGCACTCTTAACTTCGAGATGGGGAAGTTGGCTATAAAGATGGAGAATTTTAACCCACAGCTCATTGAGGAGGGAGGAAGATCACAACTCTCTCAATTATCAGCCAACTCTGAGCTCATTCGAAAGATTTCAACCGCTCAAGCCAACGACCCTATGATAATGGAGAAACGAGAACTTCTACTCAGCGGACAAAACCTTCCTCACTGGTCGATCTCCAATGAGGGGGATACTTTCTACAAAAAAATGTCTCTGTCTACAGAACGATCCTCTAGTTTGGAAAGAAGTGCTCACTGAAATGCATTGTTCAAGGTTCGCTATGCATCCTGGGGGAGACAAGATGTACAGGGATGTCGAGGGATAATTCTGGTTTTTTAGAATGAAGAAGGCTATTGCAGACTTTGTTGCTCGATGTCTCGTGTGCCAACAAGTAAAGGCAAAATGTAGACTTCCCTCTGGACTTCTCCAGCCTTTACCTATTGGAGAATGGAAGTGGGAGAACATCGTAATGGATTTATTACGGCCTTGCCTCGAAATATTAAAGGGCAAGATGCAATCTGAGTTATCATTGACAGGCTTACAAAGTCTGCACACTTTTTACCAATAAAGTTCATGGTTAACCCCGCCAAGCTAGCCGAATTGTATGGAAGAGAGATCTTACGCCTCCATGGCATACCACTCACGATCGTCTCTCCCTTGATTCATATCAAAATTTTGGCAAAGCTTCCATAGTAGAATGGGCTCCAAGATCACCATGAGCACAACTTTTCACCCTCAGACTGATGGGCAGTCAGAGCGTCTAATCCAAATCTTAGAGGATATGTTACGATGCTGCATTTTGGACTTTCATGACTGATGGGCAAAACACTTACATTTGGCTGAGATTGCATACGACAATAGCTACTAAACCAGTATCGACATGGCACCATATGAGGCCGCAGTTGGGGCCTGAACTAGTTCAAGAGACTTCTGAGAAGATCACATTAGTCAAGAAGCGACTTCGTGTAGCACAAAGTCGACATAAGAGCTATGCCGACAAGCAGAGACAACCTCTAGAATTTGACAAGGGAGACTTGGTTTTTTTAAAAGTTCAGCCTACAAGAGGTGTCGAAAGCTTTGGGATCAAAGGAAAGCTCTCCCAACTACATATAGGTCCTTTTCAGATCATTGAACGTATTGAGAAACTAGCCTATTGTTTATCCCTTCCATCGTCCATGTCTAAGGTTCATGACGTTTTTCACGTATCCATGCTTCGAAAGTATCGTCCCGATCCTTCGCATATCATCCCTTTAGTCGAGGTTTGGGTTGAAAAAGAAAATAAGTATCAGGAGAGAGCGATACAAATTATGGATAGAAAAACTCAAGAACTAAGGCGACGTAGCATACGACTGGTGAAGGTTTTCTGGGATCACCACGGAATAGAGGAAGCAACTTGGGAACTAGAAGAAACAATTAAACTTAAATGCCCTGAATTGTTTTCCAGTAATAGTTGATGATGTGATGCATTGTACCTTTTTCACTTATCAATAAAATTGTGGAACTTTGTTTACAATATCTTAATATATTGTTTCATTTAATTAACCTTGCAGATGTCTGAAAACAACTTAGACAAGAGTAATGAGTCATACACTCCATGGCCTACTTGGCAACCAGTAGAGACTCCTTGAGACTCTGATGCAAACCACAACTTCTTTGCATCACCAACTCCCTTGCCTCAGCGGCAGCGGTCCTTATCACCAGAGCGCGTATGGATTTATCAAAACAATATTGCCCGAAACAAACAAGTGCCCTCATTGTAGCACCCGTGCCTTTAGGTGACGTCATTTTGACCCATAGTGTACTCGTAGAGTACACGTATACCTATTCGTATATGTATGTGTATATGTATTTTGATGCTCAAAACACGTAAGTTCGAGTGTCTTTGCATGATTTTAAGTCATAAAGAGTGCGCATGAAGTTTTGGTACCATCGGAGACCCGTTCGACGTCAAAACATGTCGAAGACGGTGTTTTGGATCCAGTGGAGCTCTCTCCATGGAGGAAGATATTTCTGTCACAAATTACATCAATGGTTTGATCTCATAGATCCGTGGTCGATTGAGCTGAACTTTTTTCAGCTCATTCTCATATGATAGATCTTGATTATGAACGGTGACGATCTTGATAGGAGTTACCTACTATGAGTTATAAGACTCCAAACACTGTTTCATAGATTTTCAAATTTTCTTACGCAGTTTTGATCAAACAGTTAGCTCTCGCAATCCCACCGTTGGATTGAGTTGAACGTTTACCAGAATGTTAATAACTGACTAATTCAACTTTTGTACGGTTAAGATGTTAAATTGGTTGGTAGTTTGCAAGAAATGGACTATCTAAATGCAAGTATTTCAACAAAAAACTGTTTTTCTGATAGTTTTTGGGCAACTTTTAGTTGTGGGCCCAAGCTTATTTATTTAAGCAACCAAAACGTAATTTTAGGATCATTTGCTCATTTTTCAGCCAGAAAAGAGAGAAAGGAGCTGGAGAAGAGAGAAAGGAGCTAAAGAGGAGAAGAGGAGAAAAGGAGAGGAAACCTAGGGTTGGTGGATTTTGTTCAAAATCCCTAAGGTTTGCATGTTTTTCCTCATTGTTTTTCCTTCAATATCTTTGGTTCATGCATGCTAGTGTTGTTTTGATGCATGCATTGTATGAAACCCAGATTTGAAGGGGTAGTGGAAATCAAATATTGTTCAAATGCTTTGCATGTTTGATATGTGTGTTTAGAGTGTGTTGGGAACCCTCTAAAGGCAAAAGCCCCAATTTCTAGCAAGAAATTGGTAGGGTTTAGTACAAATGACCTAGTCTTGGTTCATTGACCTAGACTTTGACTTAAGCTTTGCATGCCATCTATGATGGACTGATCAGTATTAGGGATTGATTCATGTATTTAGCTTGAGATTTTAATGGTGAAATCATATGGTTTAGTGTAAATGGTCATTGTTTGGTTCATGGCCTTAGCCTTTTCCAAAAGTCATGCATGTCAACTATGTTGTTCTAGGTGGCATTGTAGATGATTCCATGTTGCAAGATCAGTAAAATTCATGGCTGAACATGGTGGCCTAGTGTAAAATTGGCAATATGGCCTGTGCATGAAAATTTCCAGATTTGGGGCTTTTGATGCTCTTGATATAAAGTCTGGAAAATTATGCAATGTAGGTCTTATTGGACATGATTAGGGTTGTTTGATTATTGAATTCAGTGGGTTCTCATAATGGACACCCTAAGGTTGACTAATTTTGATCTAGGCTAATTATTTGGTATTTTTCATGTACTTTGGCAATTTTGCATGTAATTTGGGGATTTTGCCCAAATTGAGACTTTTCACCCAAAGCAAGTCAATTTATGAAATTGACTTGGGGATTGTTTAATTGGACCCAAATGGAGTAGAATCATGGGTTTAAAATGTTAGAACCTATGTTAAATTGATATGACTTAGTTCATTTTGATCTTATGTTTTATATTGGCCTAATTGGGGATTTTGACCAAGACTTGGTCAATTGATAAAATTGACTTGATGTATAGTCTGATTGACCCTAATTATAATTGAATGTCATGTATATTAGTGGTTGGATCATGGAATCACCCTATTACATTCAATTAAGGCCAATCTCAGTTTAATTGAGTCTAAATGATTAAGTTGAGCAATATGGAAATTGGCTCGAGGGGGTAATCAATTTAGAATCTAATTAACTTTAGATTGGGTTTGAACATGGGGTTTTGACACACTTTATGACTGTTTTTCAGTTGTGTGAACCATGTTATTTTCAGGTCTTGTGATTGATCTTGAACCTGTTTAGTCAATTGGAGAGTGTTGGTGATTGGATTGGCTAGACTTAGCCAATCAAGGGTGAGTGTTCTTTTACTTTTGGATTATTTATATGTGACATTGTAGTATAGAAATGTTTTAAATGCTTATGTATGATGGTATACATGTTTTAATATTTCATGAAATACATTTGAGCATAATTCATTGGGATGACAATTTGGGTTGAGGCTCCTACTTGGAATTTCTTCTTTTTGGGAATTCTCGTAAGTCTAGCGACGATCCCAGTTGTGTACCAGGCAGAGGGTTTTATGGCTTGTGTATGGGTAGGTTAGTTTAGACTAATCTTACGTGCTGCACAGCCCCAAAAATCCTATTAGGATACGAGTATTGAGTGTGTGTTCAGGTACTGTGTGTAGCGCTCCAGCCTTGAACCCCCGTACTCAGGAGGTGTTAGGATTGCATGAGCATGACTTCAAATGTTATGCATTGTCTAATGTATGACTTGATCCATTATGTTGGCATGTATGTAATCTATTTCGTCATCATGATATTTCAATGATTTATGATCTTACCATGTTTTATAAATGCACGTATATGCCACTTGTATATAACATTCACTGAGCTGGCTGTAGCTCACACCTCACCATCTTCTTTCAGGATCTGATAGAAAAGGAAAAGGGAAGGCTTGACTGCGGAGCGTCCCTTGTTTTTGTCTCATGTTGGTGTTGTACATTTAGTTTTGGATTTTGATAACTATGTACATGATAACACCTAGTAATTGTATATTTAACACATAGTTGGGATGTGTTGGATTTTGTATCATTTTGAAGACTTTGGAATTTTATATTTGGTAATTTGGAGAAGTATTATTTTATTTTCATTATGATCATGTTAGTTGGTTGTTAAGGATGTACTTTTATTTTTTTTTTGGGGATTCGTATATGTATTTTAGGCTGACGGGACGTCGGGTGTACCGATGGAGGGTATACTCGGAGGTTCCCGTGCCAGTCATGACGTCACGTATAGTGGGTCGTGACAACTATGGTATCAGAGCGAGTGTTTTAGGTTTAAAATCCTTAAAAGAATAAAAAACTTATAAGATATTATGATTGCCTTTATGAGTATGATTTTGGGTAGTTATCTTAGGGGGTAACTTTTCCTGGATTGTCATCCTGATTGAGCTCTTCCTTATTGTGAATTTCAGATATTTATAAGAGAAGAAAAAACAGGATCAGCCATGGACCCAGAGGAATGCCTTAGGCGTATAGAGGCAGTCTTAGAGGCCACTCAGCAGCAGCAGGCCCAGATTCTTGAGTTGCTAGGCCGTAGGCATGGTGTTAGGCCACCACCGCAGGATGATGGAGCAGTGGCTGTAGAGGACAGTAGTGTGGCAACAGTAGTAGGGGATCAGACAGAGCAGGCAAGACCAGCTGGGGTCCAGCATGTCGTAGCTGGGGAGACTGAGGCTGAGCGGGCAGAGAAGGACCGCTATGAGAGAGTTATGAAAGCCTTTAAGAATCGGAATCCTGCTGAGTTTCCGGGAGGTCTTGATTTAGAGCTTGTTGAGGGATGGTTGACTCGTTTGGAGACCATTTTCAGCGATATGAGGGCGCTTGAGCATGATAAGGTCATGCTTGCCAGGTTTAAGCTAATTGACAAGGCTAACAAATGGTGGGAACGGGTGGAGCGTCTCAAGGGCGAGGTCTGGACCTGGACTAGATTCAAGGAGTTGTTTTTTGTAGAGTTCTATCCACCAGCCGAGAGGGATCAACGTCGGATCCAATTTTTACATCTGACCCAGGGCAACATGTCCGTGAGAGAGTACGAGCAAGAGTTCAACAGGTTGGCACTCTTCGCTCCAGAGATGGTTTCTACCAATGAGCTGAGGATGCAGAGGATACGGGATGGTTTCAGAGACCGTATCCGTGAGGGTTTGGCACTGGCTGGCGTGCAGACCGATGCGCAAGCTATGGGGCAGGCCGCATATTTTGAGGCCGCAGAGGCCAATTCTCGGATAAGGTTACCTGCAGCAGTCCAGGCACCCGCAGCTCCTACAGTTCAGACTCAACAGGCAGGGTCAGAGGCACAGTATTTCAGTGGCAGGAGAGGCCGACGTAATAAGAGGCTAAGATTCAGCGGCAGTGGATATGAGGCATCTGTAGCCTCTGCTCCAGTATCAGTGGTACCACCAGCTGCGGGCCACAGTGTTCGGATTTTTAGTCAATCCCAGCAGCAACAACAGAGTTTTGTCAGATCTGGTGGATAGCAGACAGCCGGAATCGGGTCGCAGGCTGTATCTTCTGCATCTAGAGCACCTAGGCCGATTGTGTGTTATGGTTGTGGGGCTCCAGGGCATAAGAGGAACCAATGTCCACAGAGGATGCATTTTGGTCAGTTTAGATCTACAGCTGCACTTACCAGAGCGCAGGCCAGAGCTGTGACACAGGCAGATCCCGAGGCTAGCAAGCAACTAATAGAAGGTACAATCAGCATTTGCAATTCTTTGATGTATGTCTTGATTGATGCTGGTTCTACTCTGTCATTTATTTCTGGTGGTGTAGTAGATAGTTTGATATTGTGTACTGTTAGGACTAGTACGCCGTTGATTTTGAGACGGCGGCCGGTGAGAGAATTTACCCTAATATGGTATGTGTGGGATGCATTGTGAGATTCGAAGACCACGAGATGTCTGTTGACCTTAGAGTCTTAGAGGTCCTAGAGTTTGATGCCATTTTGGGTATGGATTGACTGGCAGCGTATCACGCTCACATTGATTGCTTCGGCAAGAGGGTTATCTTTCAGATACCAGGAGAGCCAGCCTTCGTCTTTCGAGGCAGGACTGCATCGAGACCACCTACCCAGGGTAGATTAGCCACTGATGATGAGGTTGCTACGATGGCGAGTTTGACGCCATTGGATGATGTGAGTCAGGGTATTCAGCTAGCAGACATTCTTATAGTCTGCAAGTACCCAGAGGTCTTTCTTGATGAGTTACCTGGCTTTCCGCCGAGGCGAGAGGTAGACTTTATCATTGAGTTGATGCCCGGGACTAAACCCATTTCCATTCCACCGTATCGTATGGCACCGAAAGAGTTGAATGAACTCAGAGCCCAGCTTGATGAGCTGATGGACAAGGGATTTATTTCCCCTAGCATGTCACCTTGGGGAGCGCCTGTGTTGTTCGTCAAGAAAAAAGATGGGAGTCTTCGTTTGTGTATAGACTACCGTCAACTGAATAAGGTAACTGTGAAGAACAAATATCTACTTCCTCGTATTGATGACTTGTTTGACCAACTGATTGGGGCCAAGTTCTTTTCGAAGATTGACTTGAGGTCTGGGTACCATCAGTTGAGGTTGAGAGATGAGGATGTGCCGAAGACTGCTTTTCAGACGAGGTATGGACATTACGAGTTTCTGGTGATGCCCTTCGGGTTGACTAATGCACCAGCTATGTTCATGGATCTGATGTAGAGAGTGTTTAGGCCGTACCTTGACCAGTTCATTATAGTCTTCATCGATGATATCCTAGTCTATTATAAGACAAGAGAGGATCATGAGCGTCATCTCAGAGTTACTTTACAGACATTGTTGGAGCATAGGTTGTATGCCAAGCTGAGCAAGTGTGATTTCTGGATGACTGAGATGAAATTCTTGGGTCATGTGGTTAGTGCAGAGGGTATTTCTGTTGATTCTGCTAAGGTTGAGGCAATCATTGATTGGCCAAGACCTACCACAGTGACCGAGATTCGTAGCTTTCTGGGTTTGGTTGGCTATTACAGGAAGTTCGTGAAAGACTTTTTCACAATATCCACGCCGATGACTAAGCTGACTCAGAAGAGCGTGGCCTTCACGTGGTCAGATGCCTGTGAGAGGGCTTTCAGTGAGTTGAAAAAGAGGTTGACTACAGCTCCAGTGTTGATTCTTCCAGAGCCTGGGAAAGAGTTGGTAATTTATACTGATGCATCACTCTTAGGTCTGGGATGTGTACTGATGCAGGAGGGTCGAGTGGTTGCATATGCATCTAGACAACTTAAGGTGCATGAGCACAACTACCCTGTGCATGATTTGGAGCTAGCCGCTATTGTATTTGCACTGAAGCTATGGAGGCATTACCTTTATGGTGAGAGGTTCACTTTGTTTTCTGATCACGAGAGTTTGAAGTACCTCTTTGATCAGAAGGAGCCGAATATGCGCTAGAGGAGATGGTTCGAGTTACTAAAGGATTATGATTTCTCTTTGGAGTATCATCCTGGCAAAGCCAATGTTGTGGCTGATGCTTTGAGCCATAGGTGAGCAGGGACTCAGGTGGTTGCTTTTCAAATGGCCCAACAGTGGCATTTACTTGAGAAAGTGACTATGATGAGTATACTCTCGAACGCACCGCTTACTGAGATATGTGCTCAGATGCACGTGCAGTTTGCGGATGCCCATATTCCGCAGGTTAGATATTTACAGGAACATTGTCCAGATTATGACATGTACCGTGGATACGCAAACAATGTTGACCAGGCCGATTGGCAGATTGGTCTAGATGATGTCTTGCGGTATAGAGAGTGACTATGGGTCCCATATGATGCTGAGTTGCGTGCTGAGATACTTCGAAAGGCTCACAGGTCTCAGTATACTGTTCATCCAGGGGCTACCAAGATGTACCATGACATGAAGAGATCTGTATGGTGGCACGAGATGACGAAGAGTATTGTTGAGTATGTGCAGAGATGTGAGGTGTGTCAGCAGGTTAAGGCTGAACACCGGAAACCTGGAGGTCAGATGCAACCATTGCCCATACCCGAGTGGAAATGGGAACACATCACAATAGCTTTCATCATGGGATTGTCGAGGTCTCAGGGAAGATTTGATGTCATTTGGGTTGTGGTCGATAGATTGACCAAGAGTGCGCACTTCCTTCCTATGAGCGTCAGGGACTCTATGGATAGACTGAGTAGATTATATGTGAGAGAGATCGTGAGATTGCATGGAGTGCCCTTGTCTATCGTGTCGGATCGAGATCCACGATTTACATCGAGGTTTTGGCAGGCCTTACAGACTCGATTTGGGACCTGCCTCTGACTCAGTACAACATTTCATCCTCAGACAGATGGTCAGTCCGAGAGAGTGATTCAGATGCTGGAGGATATGCTCAGGTCTTGCATTTTAGAGTTCGGTGGTGGTTGGGGTGAGCATTTGCCCTTGTGTGAATTTGCTTACAACAACAGTTATCAGGCTAGCATCAGTATGGCACCGTATGAGGCTTTGTATGAAAGACCCTGTAGATCTCCAACTTGTTGGTACGAGGTGGGTGATACGCAGTTATGGGGCCCTAATGCAGTTGTTGAGCAGACTGAGAAAGTCAAGCTGATTCGGCAGAGGCTGAAGTCAGCTCAGGACAGGCAAAAAAGTTATTATGTTAACCGACATCGGCCGTTAGAGTTTGCAGTAGGAAATCTAGTTTTGCTTAAGGTCTCGCCACTCAAGGTCAGAAGAGGTTCGGTGTCAGTGGGAAACTTGCCCCTAGGTTTATTGGGCCATTCTAGATTGTTGAGAGGATTGGACCAGTAGCGTACATGTTGGCTCTACCTTCTCAGCTCGAGGGTGTTCATGATGTATTCCACGTATCGATGCTGAGGAAGTTTAATGAGGATCCATTGAAGGAGTCTTATCCCGATCCAGCTCATGGGTTTGATGTGAGTCATCTGCAAGTTGGGGAGGATATGACTTATGAGGAGTTGCCTATTCAGATTGTGGCTCGTAGTGTTCAGAAATTGAGAAATAAGGAAATCCCGCTTGTGCGAGTCAGATGGCAATTCCACAATAATGAAAAGCAAACCTAGGAGCGCGAGGAACAGATAAGGGAGCAATTCCCCAACCTCTTTACCGACTGAGGTTAGTTCTCTTGCTTTTATTTTTGAGGAAAAAAATATTCCTAAGTTGGGGAGAGTTGTAGCACCCGTGTCTTTAGGTGACGTCATTTTGACCCATAGTGTACCCGTAGAGTACACGTATACGTATTCATATACGTATGTGTATATATATTTTGATGCTCAAAACACGTAAGTTCGAGTGTCTTTGCATGATTTTAAGTCATAAAGAGTGCGCTTGAAGTTTTGGTACCATCGGAGACCCGTTCGACGTCAAAACATGTCGAAAACGGTGTTTTGGATCCAGTGGAGCTCTCTCCATGGAGGAAGAGATTTCTGTCACAAATTACATCAATGGTGTGATCTCATAGATCCTGGTCCGATTGAGCTGAAATTTTGTCAGCTCATTCTTATAAGATAGATCTTGATTATGAACGGTGAAGATCTTGATAGGAGTTACCTACTATGAGTTATAAGACTTCAAACACTGTTTCACAAATTTTTAGATTTTCTTACGCAGTTTTGATCAAACAGTTAAATCTCGCAATCCCATTGTTGGATTGAGTTGAAATTTACCAAAATGTTGGTAACTGACTAATGCAACTTTTGTACGGTTAAGATGTTAAATTGGTGGGTATTTTGCAAGAAATGGACTATCTAAGTGCAAGTATTGCAACAGAAAACTATTTTTTTGATAGTTTTTGGGCAACTTTTAGTTGTGGGCCCAAGCTTATCTATTTAAGCAACCAAAACGTAATTTTAGGATCATTTGCTCATTTCTCAGCTAGAAAAGATAGAAAGGAGCTGGAGAAGAGAGAAAGGAGCTGAAGAGGAGAAGAGGAGAAAATGAGAGGAAACCTACGGTTGGTGGATTTTGCTCAAAATTCCTAAAGTTTGCATGTTTTTCCTCATTGTTCTTCCTTCAATCTCTTTGGTTCATGCATGCTAGTGTTGTTTTGATGCATGCATTGTATGAAACCCAGATTTGAAGGGGTAGTGGAAATCAAATATTGTTCAAATGCTTTGCATGTTTGATATGTGTGTTTAGAGTGTGTTGGGAACCCTCTAAAGGCAAAAGCCCCAATTTCTAGCAAGAAATTGGTAGGGTTTAGTACAAATGACCTAGTCTTGGTTCATTGACCTAGACTTTGACTTAAGCTTTGCATGCCATCTATGATGGACTGATCAGTATTAGGGATTGATTCATGTATTTAGCTTGAGATTTTAATGGTGAAATCATATGGTTTAGTGTAAATGGTCATTGTTTGGTTCATGGCCTTAGGCTTTTCCAAAAGTCATGCATGTCACCTATGTTGTTCTAGGTGGCATTGTGGATGATTCCATGTTGCAAGAGCAGTAAAATTCATGGCTGAACATGGTGGCCTAGTGTAAAATTGGCAATATGGCCTGTGCATGAAAATTTCCAGATTTGGGGCTTTTGATGCTCTTGATATAAAGTCTGGAAAATTATGCAATGTAGGTCTTATTGGACATGATTAGGGTTGTTTGATTATTGAATTCAGTGGGTTCTCATAATGGACACCCTATGGTTGACTAATTTTGATCTAGGCTAAGTATTTGGTATTTTTCATGTACTTTGGCAATTTTGCATGTAATTTGGGGATTTTGCCCAAATTGAGACTTTTCACCCAAAGCAAGTCAATTTTTGAAATTGACTTGGGGATTGTTTAATTGGACCCAAATGGAGTAGAATCATGGGTTTAAAATGTTAGAACCTATGTTAAATTGATATGACTTAGTTCATTTTGATCTTATGTTTTATATTGGCCTAATTGGGGATTTTGACCAAGACTTGGTCAATTGATAAAATTGACTTGATGTATAGTCTGATTGACCCTAATTATAATTGAATGTCATGTATATTAGTGGTTGGATCATGGAATCACCCTATTACATTCAATTAAGGTCAATCTCAGTTTAATTGAGTCTAAATGATTAAGTTGAGCAATAAGGAAATTGGCTCGAGGGGGTAATCAATTTAGAATCTAATTGACTTTAGATTGGGTTTGAACATGGGGTTTTGACACACTTTATGACTAATTTTCAGTTGTGTGAACCATGTTATTTCCAGGTCTTGTGATTGATCTTGAACCTGTTTAGTCAATTGAAGAGTGTTGGTGATTGAATTGGCTAGACTTAACCCATCAAGGGTGAGTGTTCTTTTACTTTTGGATTATTTAAATGTGGCATTGTAGTATAGAAATGTTTTAAATGCTTATGTATGATGGTATACATGTTTTAATATTCCATGAAATACATTTGAGCATAATTCATTGGGATGACAATTTGGGTTGAGGCTCCTACTTGGAATTTCTTCTTTTTGGGAATTCTCGTAAGTTTAGTGGCGATCCCAGTTGTGTACCTGGCAGAGGGTTTTATGGCTTGTGTATGGGTAGGTTAGTTTAGGCTAATCTTACGTGCTGCACAGCCCAAAAAATCCTATTAGGATACGAGTATTGAGTGTGTGTTTAGGTACTGTGTGTAGCACACCAGCCTTGAACCCCCGTACTCAGGAGGTGTTAGGATTGAATGAGCATGACTTCAAATGTTATGCATTGGCTTATGTATGACTTGATCCATTATGTTAGCATGTATGTAATCTATTTTGTCATCATGATATTTCAATGATTTATGATCTTACCATGTTTTATAAATGCACGTATATGCCACTTGTATATAACATTCACTGAGCTGGCTGTAGCTCACACCTCACCATCTTCTTTCAGGATCTGATAGAAAAGGAAAAGGGAAGGCTTGACTGCGGAGCGTCCCTTGTTTTTGTCTCATGTAGGTGTTGTACATTTAGTTTTGGATTTTGATAACTATGTACATGATAACACCTAGTAATTGTATATTTAACACATAGTTGGGATGTGTTGGATTTTGTATCATTTTGAAATACTTTGGAATTTTATATTTGGTAATTTGGAGAAGTATTATTTTATTTCATTATGATCATGTTAGTTGGTTGTTAAGGATGTACTTTTATTTCTTTTTGGGGATTCGTATATGTATTTTAGGCTGACGGGACGTCGGGTGTACTGACAGAAGGTATACTCGGAGGTTCCCGTGCCGGTCATGACGTCACGTATAGTGGGTCGTGACACTCATCCTGGCAAGATCTCCTACCAAAATTGTCAGGCGGTCGAATTCGGGCAACTGCACGAAAAAACATTTCATCGCTCAACCTCCCTCCTCTGAAACACTGCAACTTGTAGTACCCTACGCCGCCATCTGTGAGGCAAATGTCAGAACCTTTTGAGGAAGAATTCGATTCCATCTGTTCGCCATTGTTTGATGATGTTTAGGATTCCCCCGGCCATAGGGCTATTAAGGGACCTTACAGGAACTACCCTGGCTAGCGAATGATGACGACGGTGAATCTCACACAAATAGCAATAATGACTACGTGGACTGAATTTCGAGGGCAAAATTCTTTTAAGGGGGTAGAGTGTAATACCCCAGGGTTGCACACCAAAAAAAAAAAAGAACTTCGGGCACCTTTTGGCTATAAAAAGCCCCCCCTTTGTTATTTTTCACACCAAATCACTCTCTTCTCTTTTGCTCTCCTTGTGATTTCTCTCTTCTCTTTTTGAGACTTTCTCTAAGAGATTCTCTTCGCGGTTCTGCCCGGGAGAAAGTGCCAGTTCCAGAAGGAGATTTTATCTGAAGGTGGGAACAAAACATAGGTTTGCGTGTCTTATAACTTTTATTAAAGTTTACATTCATTTATCGTTATGTCTACTACTCATTTCCACTGCATTATTGCGTATAATGTTCATACATGTCATACGTATGCCTGTTTATTTGGAGTTCATGTATTACACTGTTATTATGCTGGATTAGTGGTCAATCTGACTCAACCAGACTTAGTCTTGTCCTCAGTAACTTTAAATAGTGAACGGGAGGCAGCGTGCTGCTCTAAACGATTGGTATTTAAGTGGACCTCGTGTCCCACCTCTCAACTGGAGACTGATCTGGTTGGTCTTATTTGGAAGCTATCTGTTTGTACAAGTGATACTTTACATCCTAACTTTACACGTGGTGATACTGACCTGATAAGAATCATCAGACGCTGCTAAATCCTGTCTAATGTTAGTAAAGATCGGACCTGCTCATGCATTGGCATCATACATAAACACCACCTAGGGACGTAAGTGGTTCATGATCCACAAAATAGTTAGAAGTAATGCTCACTATTCTTGATATTTCCATAGAGAGGGACTTACAATGAGAATCTGGAATTTCCTGGGGATGGACATCTATACGTGAATCTAACGTGATGACCTTGGGAAGGGACGTACAATGGGAACTCAGGTTTACCTAGGGATAGACATCTGTACGTGAACTCAGGGCGACGTACAATCAGGAACCGTTACGAGATGGTATCATGCATACATACATGTTGTACTAATTATGATGTTTTGTTGTGTATATGTGATATTTGATTATGAAGTTTCCTTTATTAATTGTCATATTTACGAACTATTTTACCCATTGGGCAATAGCTCACGCCGTTGCAATCCAATTTTTCACAGGAGTTTAGGGTAGACTGGGTAGAGGTTTTTGGGCCCACATTTTGTAACCCTTGTTAATTATAGGAAGATTTTGGGAGGATGTTCCCTCAATCATATTTTGTACAAAAATACATTCTAAAATTAATGAAATTAGACTTGTACTCAATTGTGTACCTGTGTACTCGGTTATTGCTACAATGCATTTGCCCCCTGCCTGTGAGTGTTTCCTCGATTTAGGCGCGTTTATGCGGGGTGTGACATTCACCAAGCATTGTCCTACACATTTCTTGTAATGTTCTATTCTTTCTTTCAATTACACCATTTTGCTATGGTGTCCTAGGGGCTGAAAGATTGTGGGTATAACCTTGGTTTTTACAAAATTCTTTAAGATTTTTATTAACAAATTTTCCTCCTTTATCACTTCTAATTGTGTTTAGTTTATATCCCTTTTTATTTTCAACTTTTCAACAAAATTTGACAAACAATTCATACACTTCAGATTTATGTGCTAATAAAAATATCCATGTAAATCTGGTAAAGTCATCAATAATCACAAATGCATAAGATTCACCACCTAAACTTTGTGTTTTGGTTGGTCTTAAAAGATCCATGTGAATCAATTCGAGAGCTCAAATAGTAGATAAATACTTTTTTCACTTAAAAGATGACCTTGTATGTTTATTCAATTGACATGATTCACAAACTTTGTCTTTTAAGTATATTCCTTTTGGAATACCTTTGGCAAGATCATTCTTGACTAACCTAGATATGTTTTCCATACTAACATGCGTTAGTCTTTTATGCCAAAGCCATGTATCATTACAAGATATAGCACTCAAACATGTAATGTTTTGTTTTTCCTTATCATCAAAATTTGTGCAATATACATTCTTATGTCTAGATGCTATGAATGCAATTGAACTATCAGAATGTCTAATGATGCACTTATTTGCTTTAAAAGAAATTTCATAACCCTCGTCACGTAATTGACTTATGCTCAAGAGATTATGTTTTAGACTTTTGACATACAGTACATCAGAGATAGAAAGAGAATTGTTACCAATGGTTTCAATGCCTGCAATTTTACCTTTGTAGTTGTTTCCGAACGTCACGTTCCCTCTCTTCTTTTTCATGCACATGAACTTTGACTTGTCACTAGTCATATGTCTTGAGAATCCACTGTCCAGATACCATATGTCTCCATTTTTTTCTCATCTACACGACATAGAATACTTTTTATTTTGGTACCTATGATGCTTTAGGTCCATGCATGTTAGCATCAATAAGAACTCTCTTTTCAACCCAAGCAAGTTTTCTTTTCTTTATTTTTGTTGTTATCTCAAAGGAACCCCATGATGAGAATGTCTTAATGATTCCAAGCTACTCATGTTTGTGTATCTAATGATCTTGTTAAATGTTTCATGACTATCAAGAACCAAGATCCAAGAGTAGAGCTTACATGTCCATTGAACATCAAAGATCAAAGTATCAAGTTTTCAAGTACTTAGTATGTAAAACTTTCGATCAAATAACTCTCTGCAAGTTTAACATATTTGCATGGTTTAATCGATTTGATTTCAAAGTATTTTTCGATCACTTACAATGAACTTTCTATAATAGATTTGATTCAAATACACTGAGACTTTAATCCTATTTTATTGAGCTTTAAAAGTTGAAAAATATCAAAACTATTTTATAGTGTCCATCAGGACGCTAATGTGTTTATCAGATGTTAATGTCTCTGCAACGCCCTTCTGTGTTGGCCCAGTATAATCGTCCAAGAGGGGGGTGAATTAGACTCTACAAATTTTCATATTACCTTTATAATATTTTACTTAAACAAATAATATGAGCAGACGGTAACAATCCAAAAATTAAATGCAAGAAAATAAATGAACACAAAGGATTTAGAGTGGTTCGGTTCCCCTTGAACCTATGTCCACTACCAATCACATCGATCAGAATTTCTCAATCCACTATTGGCAAATCACTTATGGGGGGATTAGAAGTCGTTTAAACTAACCAACATCAAGGCCTGGTTAGAAAGTCACTATAACACTAACCTACACGAGGGCTTGGTTAGAAAGCCACAATCTAGCCTATACCAGGGCTTGGCTAGTAAGCCACAAGTTGCAACCAACTTACAGGCGTGGTTACGTGTACAGAGTAAGGTCATATCCTGGTTGACTTAACCAAGTCAACGATACATCAAGATTACAAAGATATAGAGAAGAGAATAACAACACTCTCAACAATTTTAGCTTACAATCTTGATTGAGTCAACAATCACTATTCCAATCACTATGATTCTAAATGAAGTGCAATGTTGAAATAGTTTCTTAAAAATACATGCAACTGATTTGAAGTATTTTTATGCAAGTTCAAGAATTGTATGCATACATGTATTTCTAAACATTGATTCTAAGTATGATTAATAAAGCACAAGAATCAATATGCAAGTTATTGATCAAAACTTATTGATTTAAAATAATCAATGTTCAAGCATGTGAATCAATATATACAAGTTACGATCAAAACAATTGATTCAAACAATATATGTATTAAGCATAAGAATCGATGTTAATCAAACCTCATGAAACCACTATCAAGATAATAGAAGATGAAAGCACAAGTACGGTTTCACACAATAGAGAAAACGATTTGATAATGTATTAAAACAAGCAATAAAACCGTTTCTATTCAAAACACAAACACTAGAATCGAAAAAGAAAAGTTACGCAACTTAGGTAAGATGAAGTTCATTGATTATGCAAGGTGTATGTGGTTGAGAGATTTCTCTAACAAAGATGATCAAGATCAACAAGTATGTGATGAAAACATTTAAGAACACCTTGATCAAACACTCTAGAACTTAGTTTCTCAAAGATTTTGGAATGGTTTGGAGAACTCTTCAAAAGATTGAATCAAAGAACTCAAATGTAGTGAACGTTTGCCTTGAATGAAGGATTAAATGACTCAAGAACTTGTTTAGGATGAGTATAAATGATGTAGAGAAAATCGTACAAGTTCTCTTAATTTTGCAAAAGTTGTTCTTCAAATGAGCAAGTGTGGTATTTATAGATAAACACCACACCGAGGCACATGAACGTGTTTCTGGTTTGAAATCTGAAAAATTTCAGATTTCCCTCTAATTAAGGAGCGCGTTCCTCAATATGTTTATTCGGCATAGGAACGGGTTCCTTCAACAAGAACTATAGACTCTTAATTTTTTTTCATTTTTCCCTTGGCAATAGGAGCACGTTCCTCTTTTAAGGAGCGCATTCCTTTTTCCTGATCAGAAAAAATTTGAGTCTCGAGAAATGCCACAGGAGCGCGTTCCTTAACCCTGATAAAAAAATCACTGAGTTTCGGGAAAAAGCTCGGGAGCGCGTTCTTTACTATAGGAGCACATTCCTTCACTGACAAGTGAAAGAGACTTGATTTTTAATCATTTTAGGTATAAGATATTGTCAAAAACATTTTTAACACAATTAAAGTATAATTAACATAGTTAAAACATGAGGAATTTAATCGATTAAACTAATGATAAAAGCAATAGGTACAAAACATGTGAGACGATACAACCATGCAAAGTTGACAAGATAGACGCATGTTAAACACTAATCATTATAGGTATGCTAAACAATTATGACTAAGTGATAGTATAATTATCATCTTGAAATATGTGCATGCATGATTAATCATATAATAATGTATATGCATGAGTGTATTAAACTATATAAATGATTTTTGAAAAGATGCAAATCATGTGTGGTTGGAACAAGTAATAATTACTCTACAACACTAAGATTCTAGTAAAGTAATACAACCATGAAGTTCTTGAATCTTCGTGAAGTATTGTTCCTTCCACATGCAAACATAGCAGCTAAATCCATTAGATATAACTAGTTAGCACTGAAACAACTACGTTAAAGAGATTAGATAACACAGGTATGTTGTTTGCAATCATCAAAACAAAACTGGGTGAGAGTAGTTACATCAACATCCTGAACTTTGTAAGTCAGGACGCTGATAATAGAGTAGGACACTGATAATATTCAAGGTTGAAAGGTTCATATCTATCAAGACGCTTACTTTATCAGTAGCGCCCTCATTGAATCAACAAAGGAACTTATCAGAATGATGATTGAACATTACCTCACTGATCGATTTTAACATCAGGACACTGACGGTCCAGTAGCGCCCTTATGTTTTTGGTTGTTTATAAAGTTTTAAACATCAAGACGCTTACGTCTTTAGCAGCGCTCTTATGTTTTCATACTTTGAATGTTAGGATGCTTACGATATTAGTAGTGCCCTTTTGATTTTAAAGTGTTTCAAAAACTAGTCAGAACGCTTATATTCAAATAGCGCCCTCACAGCTTTATTCGATTTTACACATTAAGTAAGTCGAGACGCATACGTTCTAGTAGCACCCTCACTTCACAGGTCAACAAGATGCTTATAGTCTATAAGCCCCCTCAAGGAACAAAATGAAAGGTTGGCTTTACGCGTCAGGACGCTAACCCAACATTGTCATAAAGTTGCGTTTGTGCACTTTTTCAGTTTATCTTTTCAGAACTTTTATGCACATAACCCTTTTCAAACTTGTCAGAGATTTCTTCTTATGCATGAATCACGTCCTTTGAGACTTTACTTTTTAATGTAACCTGAAGAGAATCAGAATGTTCATAAAGATTGTTTTTACCATCTTCGGGAAAGATTCTAGCTATTGTGAGCTAACGTTCATTTTGAAATTCAAATTCAAATGATCAACAATTTTATCCCTACTAAGTCTATATATACCAACAGTTAGAATCCAAACAAAACAACATAGAAAATTCACAAAGCCAATACTTTTGAAAGTTAGTCAAATTTTCAAATTGATTTCAAAGTTCAAGACTGTTTTAGTTTTCAAAGTGTTATCTTCGAAACAAGTTTTATTCAAAGGATTTTTATATTGAGCTTACTTTACATCTTTCATTGAAAATCTAATTGAAGTTTATTGAATTAACTTTACTCAAATTTTCAGCACGATTTTAATCTCACATCATTCTTGCTGAAGGAGAAATTTGAGAGATAGTTCATAGGATACAGTTGTACTTCATTTCATATTTTGTATACTGTATCGAGTTGTAACAGTAGTTATACAAACTGCTGAATGCTTATCTTTGTTTGTTCAACAAAGTGATCATTCTCAAGCCTGTAAGTTGAAAAAGTTTTAGGTTAGTCTCACACCTGGAAGTTGAGATAGGTAGTTCTCTAGCCTGTAAGTCAAGAGGTGTACGTTAGTCTCAAGCCTATAATTTGAGCAGTGTAACGGTGGTTCTCACACCCAGAAGTTGACAAAAAGTTGTAATCGTTTGGTTCTCACTCGTAAGAGAATCCCTTTGTGAAGAGGTTTGAAAATCCTAACTGAGGAGGTTAGGTAGTGGAGGTAGGCAAGTAGCCGAACCACTATAAATCAATTGTGTCGATTAATTTACTTTTTCGCATTTTATTATTTGACATTAGATTAATTTCAATTATTTAAGTGTCCAATTCACCCCCCTTTGACATACTTGGGCCAACAAGGGGTATCAGAGCAGAGTTGTTCATTAAAGAAATCTAACAATTTCTTTGATATCAATGGCAAAGTCTAGAAGTTCCATCATGAAAGTAAGTCAATCCCTAGACAAACCACCTGTATTCAATAGAGATTTTTTTTAAGATTGGATGAAAATGATGAAAGCTTTTCTTCGATCTAAGGACATCAGTCTATGAGAAATGGTATTAAATGGTTACACCATGCCCAACAAGTCTATTGAACTATGGACAGACGAGGAGAGACTCAATGATAAACATAACTCTTAAGCTCTTTATGCATTATATTACTGTCTACTCGATGAAGAAGTACAAAAGGTAGTTCATCTCGAAAGTGCTAAGGAGATTTGGGAAAATCTCAAATCACTCCATGGTGAAAAGGTAATAAATCAAGATGAAAAGCTCAAGGAGCATGAAAAGCTATTTGATGACTTTGAAGCATCTGAGAATCAGTCTCTAGATATAGCTTGCTGTAGGTATCAGTCTATCCTTGATGAAATGAAAGAACATGGTCAAGAAATTTTTACCTCAAGGAACCCCATGATATGAATGTTTTGATGATTTCAAATATCTCCGGTTTGTGTATCTAATGATCTTGTCAAGTGTTTCAGATTTATCAAGAATCAAGATCAAGGATCAGTGCTCACAGGCCTATTGAATATCGTGATTAAAGTCCAAAGTCTTTTAATACTTAGAATGTAAAGACTATCGATCAAATCACTCTCAGCAAGATTTAATCGTTTGCATATTTTGATCGTCACATTTTAAAGGTATTTTAACGACTTCCAAAGTATTTGATTTAATCCGAAAATACCATGATTTAATCGTACTTATCGAGCTTTAAACGAAAAATCAAAAACCATTTTTATAGAGTCTTTCAGGACGCTAATATTTCATGAGTGCCCTCCTAGACTTGGTAAGTCAGGACGCTAACATTCATTCAAGGTTGAATTGAACTGATTCATTAGGACGCTTACTTGTAAGTAGCGACCTCACTTAGAGTCAACCTTTGAAGTTGTCAGGACGCTAATTGTGAATCAACTTGCTGAAAGGTCTCTAAGAGTCTAAGTTCTTCAAAAATCTTATCCTTGAGGACACTGATAGTTATAATTTGGAAAAATTGTCAGAACACTACTTGGATAGGAGCGCCCTCATCTTAAGAACCAACTTGATAACTTTCAGGACGCTGATTGTCCTTCAACGTACTCAAAGTTATTTTCTAGTATTTTAAAAATATTAGGACGCTTACTCTTAAGTAGTGTCCACGTGCGTTTAAATGTTTTTAAAACAAAGCAGGATGCTAACTGTCGATTAGCGCCCTCATGATTTAAATCGTTTAATCGTCAAAGTAAGTTAGGACGCTTACAATTGAGTAACGTTCTCACTTCACTGTTCAGTAGGATGCTTATGGTCTATGAGCACCCTCAAATAAACAAAACGACAAAAATGATATTTTAGTTTCTGACTCGCACATCTTTTTAGACTACTTTTCAGAATCACTTTTCTTACAAAAATCAATTTTTTTGATTTGTTAGATATATCTTTTGATTCATGAACCACTTTTTTTAGACTTTCCTTATTCGTGAATTTGAAGAGAATCAGAATGTTCATAAAATGTGCAGTTGCCATTTTTGTGATACATTCTAGCTGTTGTGTGTAAACGTTCATATTTGAAATGCAAATTCAAATGAACAATAACTTTATCTCTACTAGTCTATAAATACCAACACTTAACAATCTGTCAAATGCCAAAAATTCTTTGAGCCAAAACACTCTTGAAAGTTAGTCGAATTTTGACTTGATCAAAAAGTTTGAACTATTTTGTTTTTCAAAGCGTTTTCTTTGGAACTCTGTTTATTCAAATGATTTTCATACTGAGCTAAATTTATATATTTATCTGAAAATCTATTTGAAAGATTGAACTGTTTTCACTCAAATTTTCAGCACTGTTTTTACTTATTTTATTCTTGCTGAAAGGAAAATTTGAGAGATAGTTCATAAGATACAATTGTACTTCATTTCATATCTTGTATATTGTATCAAGGTTGTAACAGTAGTTAGATAAACTACTAAGTTGATACTCTTGTATCCAACAAGTAAACAGGTAAGTCTCACACCCGTAAGTTGAGATAGGTATCTCGCTAGCCTGCAAGTCAAGAGGTTTAGGTTTATCTCACACTCGAAAGTTGAGATAGGTTGGTCTCAAGCCCCGGTTGTTCTCACACTCGGAAGTTGAGAAAATGTGTAACGGTTTGATTCTCACCCGTAAGAGAATCCCTTAGTGAAAAGGTTTAAAATCCTAATTGAGGAGGTTAGGTAGTGGATGTAGGCAAGTAGTCGAATCACTATAAATCGACTGTGCAAATCTTATTTAATTTCCGCACTTATATTTTTGCCATTGCATTTAATTTTAATTATCTAAATGTCCAATTCACCCCCCCTTTTGGACATATTTGGCCCAACAGAAATACCTATAGGGATAGCCTTAGTGTGTTTCTGTAATAAGCTTCCAAAGAAATGGAATGACTGTTGGCCTAAGCGGTTCATCTCTTAGCACGCCCCTAAGTATCCTTGATGAATTATATTTTGTTGATCACAAACAAAATCTCTTTCAGTGCTAACGAGCTTTAATCAAGAACCTATCTCAACACCTAAGGAAAGCAAAAAACCAAAGAATGATTTGATCAAGGAACTCAAGGTCATATCATACGTTCAAGATCGTCCCAATCAAGGACTTCAAGATCAAACCACACATTCACGAACGATTCGATCAAGAGCTTCAAGATGACATCATTCGATCAACATTCAAGACATTCAATTCAAGCGCTAAGTTTTGAAAATCTCTTAATGATGAATTAAATCTAAAGATTGAGAAGAATACACAAAGTATTTAAGGTATATCTTTCTTTAATCGATATTGCTCAAACGTTTTCCAAAATCATGCACAAATTACTTGCATATGTTTTTCAAATCGGCATGTTTTGATCATACACTTTGTCGTATTTCAAATGATTTAATTTTCTATGTTTAATTTGATTTGAAATTTACCGAGTTTTTAATCGCACTTATCATATTTTTAATCAAATGTCAAAAACCGTTTTCAGAGTATTTCAGGACGCTAATGATTTAACGGCGCTCTCCTGAACTTGACAACTCATTAAGACGCTGATGACATTCAAGGCTGAATTGAACTGATTCATCAGGACGCTTACTTGTAAGTAACGACCTCACTTAGAATCAACCTTTGAAGTTGTCAGGACGCTGATTGTGAATTAGCTTGTTGAAAGATCTTTGAGAGTCTAAGTTCTTCAAAAATGTTATCTTTGAGGATGCTGATAGTTATAAGTTAGATAAACTATCAAGACGCTACCTGGATAGGAGTGCCCTCATATTTGGGAACCAACTTAATAAATTTCAGGACGCTGATTATCCTTCAACGTACTTAGTCCTGTTCTTCAAATGTTTTAAATATGTTAGGACGCTTACATAGTAGTAGCGCCCTCGTGTTTTGTTTTTAAAAGGTAGGACGCTTACCCGAAAGTAGCGCCCTCATTCATTTAATTGTTTTTAAAAATAAATAGGTCGTTAACTGTGCTTTAGCGCCCTCAAAGTTGAGTCATTTCTGTCGCAAAGAAAGTCAGGACGCTTACGAGTTAGTAGTGCCCTCACTTCATTGTTCAGCAGGACGCGTATGCATAATGAGCACCCTCAAGGAACAAAATGACAGAGTTGATGTTATGCGTCAAGACACTGACTAGGAAATCAGGACGCTAATTCAACAATTGTCACTGTTCTGACAGGTACACTATATCAGTCTACTTTTTCAGAATGGATCTTTGCACAAAATCCTTTTCAGATTTATTAGAGATTTTCTTTGATGCATGAATCAAGTTTCCTGAAACTTTCCTTATTCACGTAATATGAAAAGAACCAGAATGTTAGTGAAAATTACAGTTGCCATTTTCATATAACATTCTAGCTGTTGTGTGTAAACGTTCACATTGTATTTGAACTTCAAATATCTAACAACTATTATCTACTAAGTCTATAAATACTAATACTTTGAATCAAATAACTTGCTGATAATTTTTATTGTGACAAAAACTTTTTGAATCTTAGTCATTTTTCAATCTTTCAAATGTTCTAAGTTTTCAAAATATTTTTCACTGATACTTTAATTATTCAAAAGATTTTCATACTGAGCTTAAATTATATTCTATCTTTGAAAATCTATTTGAACTAGTTTCTACTCAAATTCTCAGCCTGGATCTATACTTAACATTAATCATGCTAATCAAAGAATTTGAGAGATAGTTCATGAGATACAATGGCACTTGATTTCATATCTCAGTACTGTATTGAACTACATCAGTAGTTATGTTAACTACTGAATGCTGAACCACAAGTTTTCACGCTTATATATTTTATTTATTTTGAAAACCTTTTGTGTTTGTGTTTTACACTGGTCTTGCATTTTCAAGTTCAATGTTTTAATGGTATCAAAAGTTTTCGAAAAAGTATTCAATTGATTTACATATTATTCATGCTTTTCAAAACTGTACTTGAGCAATACCGAAAATTGAAAGGTATAGGACTGTAAGTGTATTTTCTCTTAGCATTACATACTTAAATTTACACATCTTTGTAATGCTATGTATTGATCTTAATTGTAAAGTGTTCTACTTAGTTAGAACCAATATTATTTTTATATTGTGGTATGCTGGTGTGTTTTGGGAATGAAACAACCAGGACAAGTGAATGTAGTTTACTTGATGATTTCAAGGTTGAAATCATGTGAAGGTTCATCCTCACCTGTAAGTAGGATAACAATTCTTACTCATCCCGTAAAAGGAACATGGGTTCTTCCTCAGCCCAAAAAAAGGAAATCGGTTGTTCCTTATCCTGTAAAAGGATCATGGTTCTTCCTTATCCAGTAAAAGGGAAAGTTTGTCCTCAACCTATAAAAGGATAGGTTATCTCTGAACCTGTAAAAGAGAACTGGTTCATCCTTAGCCCGCAAAATGATAGGTTCATCCTTAACTTGTAAAAGGATAGGTTATCTTTGTACCTATAAAAGAGAAACGGTTCATCCTTAGCCCAAAAAAGGATAGGTTTGCCTTGAACCTGTAAAAGAGAAACGGTTCATCCTTAGCCCGTAAAAGGATAGGTTTGCCTTGAACCTGTAAAAGGGAAAATTGTAACGGTTTGGTTCTCATCCGTAAGAGAATCAGTTAGTGGATTGAGAAAATCCTAATCGGGAGATTAGGTAGTGGACGTGGGCTTGGCCGAACTACTATAAATTCCAGTGTGCTTTACGTTATGCATTTTACTTTATGGTTAGTATGTGCATTTAGTTCTAATGTATCAAAGTATATTACTAAGTCATTTGAAAAGACTTTAATTTGACCATCAGCCAATTCATCCGCCCTCTTGGGTGCACCAACAATGACAAGTCAATCACCATTGCTGAAACACTCGATCCATGGGAAATGACTCTGAAAGAGTTATGTGACTTACTGAAATCCATGGAAGGAAATGAAGAACCTAGAAATCAAGTCAGTGCCTTAGAGGAATCACTCACAAAATTTAGACTTCTAGAAATGAGTCAGTTCATAATAATCTCCAACGATTTGAACACTTGGTTGATGATCTCGAACAATTTGGAAAATCCATCTCTCATTCTACGTTAGTGCAATATTTTCTTAAAGTTTTTCTTGAAAAATGGAAATACAAAGTAAAATTTTTAAATGATTTTTCAAATCCATTTGAAATCAGTTTTCAAGAAATTGATTATAATTTAAATGGATTAGAATCATCATTTGAGAGAGAAGACATGCTTGCAAATTTGCCAAGCAGAAACAAAAGTGAGCTTGTTGATGAGGAATATCCAATAATGAGAAGTCAACAATCCTTAACAAGAACACTGGTGCAAAATGAAAGATTACATGATGATGTATCAGCAAGGAAGTCAGCTCAGAGAATAAATATCAAGAAGCATTTCAACTGCTTCAACAATCAAAGTGCACAAATCGAGGATTTTGCAGTTCCTTGAGGTAAAATAAAAAATCTCTACAAGGTATAAATCACTTCATCACTACTATGATTATTTGAATATATATCTCAGTGATTATTGAAGTTATCTGATTATCATGTATTGCTTGAAATGAGTAAATAATTTTGATTATGTGATTAATTTGTTGATGGATGTTTTATTAAATTTAATTATTGACATCGATTATTCATCCATGAAATTATATAAGAATGATTAAATGCATCTGATTAAAATCAGAGTATAACTATCCAGAAAGACGCTAATAGCGCTTTAGGACGCTACTGTTGCGTTAGTAAGACGCTCGTTGAATACATGGACACTAATACACACAAAGCTATCAGTTGTTCAAGGACGCTTATTTCCAGAGAGGACGTTGGTCTGTTTAAGCAATAGAGGCATTAAGACGCTAATGTTCAATAGGTTGTAGCACATGAAGTGTGTCAGGAACACGCTTACTATTAGGGTAGTATATATATTCGAATAGGGTGACTTAGTCGTCATTCTCATCTGTTGATAGCCTAGGACGCTCACTCTGAACGAACCGAGAACTCGTACCAAAACCCCTGCTACTCCTACGCTCAGTCAATTTCACCATAGCCATTCTTTAATTTTTAGGTAAAAACTTGATCTCTGTTAAATTTCAAACCTTTTGATCCCCATTTCACAAGTTTTCATCGAGTCATTTCTATTAATCACCATTTTTATTAATGGCACCCAAAACCAAGAAGCTATGCACTTTCTCAACTAGAAAGAGGGCTTCGTCACCTTCACCACCTGCATCAATGAGAGTGAGACAAAGAATAGTGGAATCTCAAGCAGAACTTGCTGAGGCACCCATCGCCTCCGAACCTGTTAACCCATCTCCAGTTGAAACTTCAATTGATGTTCCTTAACCATCTTCTTCAACCTAGAAATCCAAGTAGGAAGTTCAAGCTAAAAGGCTTGCCAACCGAGTCGTTATTGACGGTTATTTTGTTGATTTTGATTTCTTCACTAATGCACACCTCGATATGCTGCCTTTGTTTGAGTTCTACGGTTGGACCAAACTTCTCACGAACCATTCTAGATGGTATCGAAATCTAGTTAGTCAATTCTTCCAAAATTTTCAAGAGAAACCCAAATCAGGACTTGTGAGACAATCCAAGGTTAAAGGAAAATCTGTATAGATTTCTCCTCAATTCTTCTCTGAAACATTTTCACTACCTAATGATGAAAGTGCTCATATACTTTCTTTCACTAAAGGTAAATTTCCATTGCCAGGCTATGACAACCTTTCAGCCTCGAACCTCATATCCAGAAAGAAGGATCATGTGAGTGTTGATAAAAAGCTCGCCAACCAATTCCCAGAATTATCCATAACATCATAACCCATATCATTCAGCCCAAGTTAGGAAGTAGGGGCAATGTAAATGAGCTGGATTTTTTCTTGACATGGAGCATTCTCAAGAATAAGAAGATCAATCTCGCCCACATTCTCATCCACATCATCGACACTGTGGTCAGTAAAGGAGGAGGTCTTCCCTTCGAAATGTACGTCACCACATTGTTTGAGAGAAGTAGAATTAACTTCAGTGGAGAAGATGTTAAAGAAGCTAGTAGATATCATTGCATTGGACAAATGACTGTGAAGTTTATGAGATATGTCTATGTTCTTGCATTGAAGAAATGGTTCCCAATGGCAGAAGTTCCACAAGGAGTGGAATCTAGTGAAAAGGAAAAGGCTTAGATTGAGCAAAAAAACCATGCTAGTCGTGCTGAAGAAGAAGTTGTTCATGGTTTTAATGAGCATGCTGATCATCCAGATGATCATCCTGTAGAAGCTCAAGTTGAACATGTTGAAGCTCAAATAGTTCAAGCTGAAGAAGTTCAAACTAAGGCTCATGCTGAACAAGTCATGGAAGATGTTCAAATGGAGCAAGATGTTTAGAGTAAACAAGCTGAGCAAATTGAATAGGCTACTGATGATATCATGAAGGAAGTCAGCCAGATTGCTCATGTTATTGTTGAAAAACTTGTGATAGCTCGAGAAGATGTTGAAGCTGTTGGCCCAGATGTGTCCGACAGGGGGGGTGAATTGGACACTCAATAGATTATAACCTTTCTTTAAAATGTATGAAATAATGAAAGTAGATTAAACAAGTATGGTAAATCAAACATGATAACAGTAAGACACAAAAGATTTAGAGTGGTTCGGCCTCACCTACATCTACTACCTAACCTCCTCAGTTAAGATTTATCCAAAGTCCACTAAGGATCTTCTTATGGGTGAAGACCAAACCGTTACACCTTCTCAATTTACGGGCTTGAGAATAACCATTTCTCAACTTTCAGGTGTGAGAATGATCATTACAACTTGAGCAACACTTGCTCTAAACTAGTGACTATCCAGTCACAAAACCAAGGTACAAGATGAGATATGATTCCCTTTAATTAGAATCAAAATGATACTTACAAAGCTTTGGATTGAACCTTCTGTTAGCACAAATTTAACAAAATATGTATGATGAAGTTCAACTAAAAACCGGTTCAAAAAGCTTTCGTCTTCTTTAATGGATTATTTGACAAGATATAGATGAAGATTAATTAATCTAGAAGACTTAACGTATTTCAAAAATATTGAGAGTTTAAAGCAATGAGTAGAAGATTAACATCCAAAAGTTTTACACAAGTGAAAACTGATAAACATTTTGAAAGAAGTTTTTAATTTTCTATTTGATAATTGTTTTGATCTGCTCCCAGGCAGCATATATATAGAAACAACAGTGACGCAATGAACTTGAAGATTTTGGCGCACAAAGTTATTTCAAAAACAACGAACACATTCTTTCCCAAAAATGATTTGATTCAGTCTGTGCAATTACGACAATAATAACTGAATCTTTTGATCATTCATGATAAATGAGTGTTCAGATAAAGTATTTGAACGTTCTTAAAAGATTCAAAGATTTCTAAAAAAGTTTTGCTTAGCTCTAAAAATTTTCTTTTGAAAAGTGCAAGTATCAGCTTTGTGACAGTGTTGGATTAGCGTCCTGATTGGTCAATCAACATCCTGCCACATAATGTCAACTTTGTCGTTTTGTTCATTGAGGGCGCCCATGGACCATAAGCATCCTGCTGAACTGAGAAGTGAAGCGCTACAAGAATGTAAGTGTCCTGACTTACTTAAATATTAATGATGACAAAAGCTGTGAGGGCGCTAATCAAAAGTTAGCGTCCTGACACGTTTAAAACAAGTAAAACATAAGGGCACTGCTAAGGTTATGAGCGTCTTGATGTTTTTAACGTGTTTAAATTCGTAAAACGATAAGTATGATAAAGAACGATCAGCGTCCTGAGAGTTACTAAGTTGGTTATTTAGTGAGGGCGTTTCTTGTTCAAGTAGCGTCTTGAAAGTTTTCCAACTTATAACTATCAGCGTCCTTAATGATTTAAATCATTAAAAACTCAAAAAATAGTCAGCGAGTTGATATTGAATCAGCATCCTGACAAGTACATTGGTTGACTCAATGAGGGCGATATTGATGAAGTAAGCGTCTTGATGGATATGAACGTTTCAACCTTGAACTCTATCAGCGTCCTAATGTTTCATCAGCGTCCTGACTTACCAACTCCAGCAGGGCGCTGCTGAGACATTAGTGTCCTGAAAAAACATATTAGCATCCTAATTGACATTTAAAAATAATTTTGATTTTTAATTTAAAACTTGATAAACACAATTAAAGTCTTAGTACTTTCGGATCAAATCAAACATAGAAAATTCAATGTAAATGATAAAAAATCAACTTGACTAAATCATGCAATCATGCATATTGCTGAATCATATGATAAAAGATGTTCTACAACCTAAGCACACTCTAATCTTATAAAAATATGTAACGACCCACTTTTCGCATATGACTTCATGATGACGAAGAATGCCCAACTCTAGGTCTTGTGTATGTATTTGATGTGGATAATACTTAGTGAAATTTGAAATTTGGGTGCAAGAAATGCGCTTCTAGGTGGGCCTGAAATTTTAAAAAATAAAATAAAATAAAATAAAATAAAATAAAATAACTAAAGAACTAAATAAATGTATTTATTTATTTATTGCTCAACACTTGTCTCTCTTAATTGCAGCCACCTAAGGATAGTTTTGGCACATACCTAGCCTGCTGGCAAGCTAACATGTGCAATTAAATATGCTAGCAAACTGATTTAGATGTTTAAACTCATTTTACACTTGCTGGATTGAAAATTCCAGAGCAAATGAGAAGAAAAGAAGAAATAAGATGATGCTGGAGCTCCTAAACAAGGGTAAGATTTCTGGTTTTGGGTGTGTAAATTACAAATTTGAGTTCCTTTCTTCCATTTGTACAACATATGTGACATGCACATGGTTTCCATGATTAGAATTGGAGTTGGAAACTTGAGGTTATTAATGGATTTTGAATGATTCTTTGAAGGAAACGATAGGAGTT
The DNA here is from genome assembly GCA_035771175.1 of Paratinospora sagittata. Classification (NCBI taxonomy): domain Eukaryota; kingdom Viridiplantae; phylum Streptophyta; class Magnoliopsida; order Ranunculales; family Menispermaceae; genus Paratinospora; species Paratinospora sagittata. The sequence continues at coordinate 12,540,164 of CM069609.1, read as the reverse complement.
TGATTGCTAGTTGATGGGTGAGTATTTTGCTACCCAATTTCATTGGTAATTTGTTGTATTTTTATGTGTTTGAATGCTGGAATTAATCTTGGATACTTGGTAATTGTGAGTTACAAAATTTTAGATACAGAAGTTATAAAATTCTGGGTTGGGTGATGGTTCAATTGATGAATAATTAACTGAAACAGTGTGTTGAAAATTTAGAGAATTGGGTAAGTTGGTTAAATATATGACTTATGGGCCATATATGGGTAAGTTGGGTCAGTTAGTGATTAATTTGGTGATCAAATGCTTAATTTGATTAAATAATTATGTGCTGGAATTTCCATGTTAGTAACTGAAATGTTTATGGCAGAGCGTTGATTATGAATTGAATGAGGATTTGTGAACACAATTGAAGTATTGGTGAATTGGCTAAGAATTGTGGACTTAGGCAAAATTTTGTAGTTGTGAGTATTTCTCACCTTAATTCTCCATTTATAGCAATATATTATATATATATATATATATATATATATATATATATATATATGAAATTGAATTGTTGAATGATATGCATCCTATTATATATATGTGCATTGTATTTATGATCATGAGCACAGATTTTATGCATTGGAATGGCCTTAGGTATTTAGGATTAAATACCTTGGCATTGGATTTCTTTCTACTTACTTGTTCTTCGGGGAAATGTGTCGCCGGAGTATTTGGATTTGTACTCTGTAGAAAGGACTTTCTGAATCACTGAGGGGTGTAAGGGTAGAAGGATTAGTTGGGTAACATGCTGGTTTGAACCCATGGCGCAATGGGGGAAGTGTAGGCAATGTTATCTTGATGTGACCTCCTGTTGAGGCTTTTCTACATATTTTTTATGAAAATGATGCATAATTATATCTTTAGTTTGGAAGCATGTATCATATATTTCATTGATGCATTTAAATTTATCAATGTTATTGCAAGTATCATACATGTTTTACATAAATGCATATGTGGAGATTACTGTGAAAAATATTCATTGAGCTAGTTGAGCTCATCCCATTTTTCCCTATTTTCTTTCAGGTCCAGATTAGAGAGGAAAGGGCAAGGCTTAGATTTTGTGTAGCCTTCCTTTTCGTCTTTTGAATTTAAGTTTTGATATGTAATTATGGGGACTTGGGAACTAGTTCTAAATGTTTGATCTCTTATTTTTGTATATAACTAACAGATACCATTGTATACAAAACATAGGTAGTGTTGGATTTTGGTCTATATATGATAATCTGAGGAATGATGAAATTTTATTTTGGGTGTTTCATGTTGATATTTAGGATAATTGAATGTTATGTTAAAATTATGGATCATATAACATCATGTTACGGATGATGATGTATTAATTCATTATTGGTTCGATTATCTTGATCATATATAGATTATGTATTTGAGTTTATTTGGTACTTTTCGAGTAGAGGCCTATCAGTGCCTCAGGTTTTGTTAGGTTGTGGCATTATCTGGGGTAATGTGCCGGTTGCGACAAAATATGTCTTCAAAGGATCATGGCCTTCAAATAGATCTTGATAACACTTTTACCATGCATCATTGATTCTTCGAAACCTTCATGTAAGATTAGATGTGTCATGTATACAATATTATTATAAACATAATGTGGCTTGTAATCATCAAAATATCGTTCATATGAGGGATATATTCTTGTAAGGGACATGAGGATAATTGGTTCAACAGAAGTTGTTGAAACTATTGTTGAAGCTATTGTTGAAGAAACTGTTCAAGAGAGAGTTAGTGTTGACTCAGACAGAAAAATTTCTGATCCACCATCTCTTATGGATGTTCCTATGGAAAAGGAACCCCATGATCTTAGGGAAGGAATCATATCAAACATTTTTTATCCATTTGTCAATTTGTGCACTACGCTATCCAAGTCTTCATTTTTTCTTTCTAAGTAACTCATTCTCATTTTTCATTTTCTCAAGCATTATCATGAGTTGTTCATTATCTACGGATAGTTCATCAAGATCCTCTTGTTAAGATTCATTCTCTTCAACATCTTCTTCTAAACTCTTTTTGAGATTTGTGTTTTTCCTAATTTTTTTTATCAAGTTTGACCTTAACAACATCATATGCATGAGAATTCAATACATCATCATTATCACTAAATGGTTCAGATTTTACCTCGTTGCTTGCCATAAGGCAAACCGCTGCTCTGTGGTCTGAATTTGAATCACTCTCACTTGAACTTGTGTCGTCCCAAGTGGCTTTCAATACTTTGTGCTGAAACTCTTTTGTACCTGTTAGGACAGTCACTCCTAACATGGCTTGGTTTATTGCAATCAAAGAAAATGTAACGACCCACTTTCACATATGATGTCATGATAACGTAAAATGCCTGACTTTAGGTCTTGTGTATGTATTTTATGTGTATAGTACTCGTATTTTGTGTGTATACAAAGTATTTACGTGTATTTTCATGTTTCTTTGTTGTTAGAATGATTGTATAAGTGGATATACACTTGGACATGTAAATTTTCAATTTCTGGATGGCATAAGCGTGCTCCTTGTTTAAAACTAAGAGTTGAAGTTTTTTAGTAATTGGAGAAGCGCGCTCCTTGAATAGAGAAGCGTGCTCCTTGCATGAAACTGAAATATGGATTTTTCTAGGAATGGAAGAGACCTGTTTTCCTCAATTTTGAGCTAAGAAGCGCGCTCCTTGCATCTGGGCAGTTTTTTTTTTTTAAAATTTGCAAGTGGGCCCAGCTTTGGTATATAAGCGAAATCTCATTTTTTTCTTCCTCATTTGCAACATTTGCAGCTGAAAGAAGAGAAGAAAGGAGAAGAGTGGAGGAATTTGGGGGGTTTTGGGTGATTGGGAGCTAGGGTTGGTGAACTTTGCTTCCAAGGTGATAATTCTTCCCCATTTCTTCCTTAGTTTTGCTTATTAGGTTGATTTTCTGCTATTGTATAGTGTTTTGATCACATGCATGAGTTGCATTTCTGGGTAAAGTTAGGGTTTTTGAATTTGAAGCCCTAACCTACCAACTTTAAGCTTAGATTCCATTAATTGGAGTGGTTATACATGTTTTAATGGTGAGTTTCCATTTTATTGATGAGTTTAGCTTGTATAATTGGAACTTAGCATGTATGTAGACTTTAATGGAATTTATTATGATTTAGGTGTTCAAATGGTGTGCATGTGAGCTATGTTGATGTTTATGGCATACTTTATTAAAGTATGGAGCCAATTTAATGAATTCCATGGTGTAGCATGGTGTTTAGTTCAATTTGACCATGTAAAGATTTATCTAAATTAGGGCTTTTGAGGCATTTGAATTGGAAATGGTCAATTAAATTGTGTTGGGTGTTTCTAATCCAAATTGGTGTGGATTAGATGTGATTTGAGTTAGTAATTATGTATTTAGGCATACTTGACTTGAAATTGATCATTTGGTGTATGTATATGATTCATTTCAGGTTTATGTGAGTTGATTGGCCAATTGGGATGTAATTGATTTATTTAATTGGCTATTGGACTGTTTGTGAGCATTTTTTACCTTATTTCTCCATTTAAAGCATTGTATTTATATGAAATTGGATTGTTGAATGGTATGCATCCTATTATATATTGTGCATTGTGTTTTAAGAACATGAGCATGGAGTTTATGCATTAGTATTGCCTTGGGTGTTTTGGATTAAATACCTTGGCATTGTTGTCTTTCTACTTGCTTGTTCTTTAAGGAAACGTGTTAGTACTCCGTGGAAAAGACTTTCCGAAGCACTGAAGAATGGAAGAGTAGGAGGATTAGTGATGGGTAATGTGCCGGTCTGAACCTATTGGCCAATGGGGGAAGTAAATGAATGTGTTATTCTGTCATGACCTCTTGGTAAAGAGTTTGCATATTTGATTCTTATGGAAATGATGCATAAATCATATGTTTAGTTTGGAATCATGTATATTATGAGTTTTCATTGATGCATTTGGTTTATGAATGAGATTTCAAATATCATAGATGTTTTTTTATAAATGCATATGTGGAGATTATTGTGAAAAATATTTATTGAGCTAGTTGACCTCACCCCATTTTTTCCTACTTTTCTCAAGTTTAGATCAGAAAGGAAAGGACAAGGCTTAAAGTATGTGTGGCCTTCCTCTTATTCTTTTTGAATGTAGGTTTTGGCTTGTATATTTTTTAGGACTTGGGACTAGTTTTAATTGTTTTGCTATTTGAATTTGTATATAACTATCACAGGTACTTATGTATATAAAACATAGATAGTTATGATATTTTGATGGACTATTATGATGAGTTCCATATAGTCTTGAGGATTATTGAACCTTAGAATAATTATTTGGATGATGATGTATTATTTATTTTTGGTTCAATTATCTTAATTATATACAGGTTATGTATTTGAGTTTATTAGGTACTTTCCTCGTAGAGGCTTACCAGTGCCTCGGGTTTTGTCGTATTGTGGCATTATTTGGGGTACTGTGCCGGTCGTGATGTCACCCGGAGAGGGGTCGCGACAGAAAATAAGTTCAGTAGGTTTTGCTCCAAACTTTTTTCCTTTGTGGAATCTAAGAGCTTGAGCTTTCCTTTCCTTTTCTCCTAATTAACTTATTAAACTTCCTAGATAACATAGCTATATCCTCATCTCTACTCTCATTTTCTGAGGTAGTTTCAGATTCGGTATCTACATTCAATTCTATTGCTTTCCTTTCCTTATCCTCAACCTTGGTTTGGACTTTGTTATTTTTCAGTTTCATCTCATGAACCATCAATAATAAACCACATAGTTCATCGAAAGTATACTCGGCTAGGTTTTTGGCTTCTTCAATGGTCGTGGCCTTGGGTTCCCATATTTTTGGTAAGCCTCTTAAAAACTTCCTAACAATTTTCTCCTGATCATACATCTTTCCTAAGGTCTTCATCTTATTCACATTTTTGGTAAGCCGAGCATCTGCATATGCAATAGTTTTGGTTTCTTCCATCCTATAGGTCTCATAGGTTTCGATCAACATTTGAAGCCTCGCTTTCTTGACTTGTAAGGTTCCCTCATGGATTACATCAAGTCTTTCCCAAATTTCTTTGGCTGTATCACATGCACTAACTCTATTAAACTCATCACTAGATAGGCTGCAAAATATGATATTTACAGCTTGGTTATTCAATAAGAACTCTCTTCTTTTCTTTTGTTGTCCACTCATCTAAGTCTTTGGGAACAGCTACACCGTCGACTATTTTTGTAAGTGTTGGATAACCATTCATCACAACATCCCACATTTCTAGATCTCGGGCTCTTAGATAGAATCTAATCCTAGTTTTTCAATGGAGATAGTTTTCTCCTTTGAAAAGTGGAGGCCTATTGGTGGAGTTTCCTTTATCGAGAGTTGTGACATCCTTAAGACTTTGTTTTGCCATAGATAATCAAAGATTGTTAGATGCTTTGATAGATAACCTGCTATGATACCAATTGTTGGCCCAAAAATATCTAAGATGGGGGTGAATTGGACGGCTTAGCAGGTTATATAACTCAATAAAAATTACAATTTTTAGTTTAAACAAGTTACAACGAGTGTTAAGCAATAACTAAAAAATAAATAGAGAACACACACGATTTATAATCGTTCGACTCTTGCCTACCTCCACTACCTAATCTCTCCAACTATGATTTTTTCCAAACTCCACTAATCAATTCTCTTCCTAGGTGAGGATAAAACCTCTACAGTTTCTCAACTTACGGGAGTGAGACAACCATCTCACCTTGAGCAAACCAGCTCAAAATCACAGTGACATACCGTCACTTCACAAGTCAAATACATGATAAGAGTTTGATTATTTTACTACGAATCAAAGAAATCCTTACAGAGTAATCAATGAACCTCAGTTAATCACAGTTTCAGTAATGGATAGAAGTTTGAATCTAGGCTAAAAGAGTTGAGGTTACTTGCTCATATTTTCCTTCGTAGGATTTTGAAAGATATGAAGTTGATTCGAGAAATTCGAAAGGTAAAATGTGTATCAAAGTAGTATCACAGCGAGATAAGTGAATAACATTCAAAGAGTAATAGCGGAAAGATATTTTCACTTGTTCTGTCTCTCAACGGCTCATAAGTCATTGAATATATAGAAAGTGTTTGGATTCTCAATCTCCCAAAATTTTGGCACTTTGATTTCAAAATTCAAATCAAATACTTTCACGGAAATGGAGTAAACAATAACGTTGAAGAATTTTTGAAATCTCTGTGCATACATGAAAGTAAAAATAATCAGAACAGTGCACAATGCAAATAAATTTTTCAGACTTTTTGATTTTTCTGACAAGGTTGCATTAGCATCCTGAAGAAACATTAGTGTCACGACCCCCTCCGTAGGGCAACATCATGTCTGGCACATAATACCATATACATCATACATAGACGTATATAATACCCTGTTAGCCTCTTTCTTAAAGAAAATACACGCAAAATACACTCAAAATCTTTGGCAGAACCTCTCCATAAATCTGAAGTTCCACATACACATGATAGTCCTCAAGACATTCACAATTCAACATATGAATCTCAATATATACATATAAACCATTCACATCCACATATACTCAAATATTCCATCCCATATCACATCCCACATAATTCATACACATTTGACCACATGATATTAAAATCATAATCTCACTTACAACTTTTAATATCATTCACATATATCTTTTACATTCATACACTCACTAACCATTTTATACATAGTCTAGTGTTATATACATATACATATCCAAAATAAAATGATATAAAACCAACTCCCCATCCACAATACTTATATCAGCAATCAACAGGCTCAGATCACTTCTCTGGAGCCTTGATTTTGCCTTTGTAATCAATACCTGAGATAAAAGGGGGTGGGTGAGCTATAACAAGCCCAGTGAGTAAACTATCCATGCGTTACATATGCATTTATACAAAATCATGGCATGTAACATGTTATAAAACTCAATATGCAATTCACATCTAACTTTCAATACATGATTCAAATATATTTTCCGCCACTCTATGTAGCGCCCTGGAAATGATTTCATCTAGCCCATAACCCGTTTGTGTGTTTTCCCAAACTCTATGTATTTTGCCTTGTGTTTGATTGTATGTTTGATGTTTCATGCATGTTATTTCGAGTGTTTTCACGTTGATTTTATGATAACTTTATGTTCAGTGCGTCAAATAGACTCGGGGATGTTAGAATTGAGTTCGACATGCATTTTTATGTGGAAAACACCTATCTAAACGCGAAATTTCGATGTGCATCAAGCACGCAATGTCGAAATGAAGTTCTAAAATTTCGGACATCTATAGAGCGAGCTCCATGAAGTGAAAAAAACTCAATTTTTTGGAAAACAACCGAGGAGCGAGCTTCATGAGAAGAGAAAACCCAAAATTTTTGAAAAAACCCCTGAGGAACGTGCTCCATGAACCAAAAAATGAGGTATTTTCGTATTTAGGACTCAAAGGAGCGCGCTCCACTGAGCATGGAGTGCGCTCCATGTCCAAAAAACCCAGAAATCTGATTTTTGGTAGTTCTTGCAAGTGTTTTTGTGTGGGCCCAAAATTGACTATTTAAGCAATGTATACCTATTTTGAGCTCATTAGTACATTTTTTAGCTTGGAAAGAGGAGAAAGAGGAGGAGAGGAGAAGAAAAGGGGGAAAGCTAGGGCTTGGTGATTGCTTGCTCAAATCCCACCCAAAGTGAGTATATTTCTCCATTTTCTTCCTAGTTTCTCGTTGTACATGAGTAAACAAGCTTGGTTTTGACCTAAGGGACGGTGTTGACCACGGTTTGGAAGTGACCCTAACCTAGGGTTCACTGATCTTCGCCATTTTTGGCTTGCTTATGGTTGATTCAACCCTCTAAGACCTAGATCTACACTTGGAATGCATTTTGCATGAACTTCACCACGTTTTGGTGGTGCAAGAGATTAGGGTTTTGTTGGAAACCCTTAGGGCCATGGTGTATGCTATAGATTTGGGTTCCTTGGTGGTTTTGGAACCCAATGACACCATTTTCCCCAATTTCTAACAAGAAATTGGTAAATCTAAGTGTAAAGGCCTAAACCCTAGAAATCAAACGTAGGGATTTCCTTTGGGCTTGCATGTCCTCTATGTTGGATAAATGGCTGATTCTAGTTGATTGATGGTGGTGTTTAGTATTTTTATCCATTGAAAACCCTAGTTCTAGTGTAAAATCGCCTTAGGGCTTGATTTTGGAGATTTTGCCCAAATTGGGGCTTTTGACCTAAACCAAGTCAATTGATCAAATTGACTTGGGGATTGTTTAATTGGACCTAAATGGAGTGGAATCATGGGTTTAGATTGTTTGAACCTATGTTAATTTTGTATGACTTAGTGCAATTTGGCTTTATGCCTATTATAGAGATTTTTTCCCAAATTGGGTCATATGCCATGTATTGATTTGAATTGAGGAATTTGACTTGATTATGATCAATCTTGCATGGTTTTGAATGCTTTGGACTTGTGTTAGGATTGAATGACCTAGACTAAGTGATTGTCTTAGTTTTTGGGAATTAGTCTTATATGTGGATTCGCACGGATGTCGAGGTTGATTCATGAGATGGGAAACTCATGATGGGAATTAGATGCAAATGTTTTTATTGAATTAGGAATTGATCATGATTAGTGTGTCTATGCATGGATGATCATGGTAATTGATATATGTGCATGAATCTATGGTTTACAGGATCTTGATTTGCATTGGAATCTGTGTTAGTCCGTGTGTGGATAGCTTTGTTTGCGTGGCGTTGGTTGTGAGTAGTTGTTCATCTTGCTTATCACTTGTGTCGTGCTATTTACTTATACTTGTATGTTGAAAGTCATGAATATCATTATGGAAATGCATGTGTTTAAATATGTTTTAAAATGACATGCATTGGTACTCTAGATGGCTTTGGATGTTTCCAAGTTAAGTTCCCTAGGTGTTCCTAGGAGGCTTGTGCATGTTTTCCAAGCTGACTTCTCTAGAGGTAGATTTGTATGTGGAAGCTCTACAAGGCTTTAGGTGTTCCCAAGCTAAGTTTCCTAGGTGTTCTTAGGAGGCTTGTGCATGTTTGCGAGGGTGGCTTCTCTAGAGATGGATTTTGAATGGTTTTGAAACTCTAGAAGCTTGGTGTTCCAAGCTAAGTTCCCTAGGTGTTCCTAAGAGGCTTGTGCATGTTTGCCAAGCTGACTTCTCTAGAGGTGGAAATTTAAATGCCCCTATTAAGGGAGGATCATGTCACTAACGAGTGAATGATCTATACGTCAGTTGTACCCCAATAAGGGAGGGTCGTGTAGGTCTCTACAACAGGAAATGAATGGTTTTGAAATGCATGGAATTGAGAATGCTTATTTTACTGTGTTTTGTGATTCGCATGTTTATGGTATTATTTCATGCATGAATATTCATATGACTTTTGTTGATCTATAATTGATGGCAGTACTGAACACTATCCACTGGGCACCGTTGGCTCATACTCTCATTCTCTTTTCAAGTTCTACTAATAAGGGCAAGGGCAAGGGAAAGGACATAGCATACGCTTGAGAGATAGCTATTGCCAAGCTAGGACTCTTACGTATGGTTTGATGTCCTTAATTACATGTGTATGGTTTTAATTATTTTGATACATATGTAATTAATATAACACTTGTTGAATCTAGATGGTGAGAGACTTTGTGTTTATGGTTGTATATTGGCCTTGTGGCCTTGGATTTGATGTATATTGGCCATGTGCCTTGGACTTTGGATTATTTTGGGAGATTATGATTATTGTTGTTTATGTGTGCCTTGGAAGATCATTCTTATTTGATTTATGTGCATGTCATTGATATTAGAATTGTTAAGTCTATTAGGTGATTGATGTTGTTTAATTATTTTTTTTTTGGGGACTCTGTGAGAGTCTGGTTGAGGCTTGTAGGGTCCCGATCATCTCATGGGATGATTTGAGGTGGTCGTAGATGCCTACGTCGGGAGTCCTACCCTGGGACTTTTGCACGCCGATCCATGAGGGATGGTGGTCTGGGGTGTGGGTCGTCACATTCTATACATATCATACTATGCATAAGTAGTAAATCCTCACCATCAGGTTCATGAGCACATTTTCCCTTTTATGTACATCAAAGAGAAATGCCTCATCTGACCATCCACTCATAATCCAGTGTATGAGAAAGTCTATATCCCTGTTATGCATTGGTAAAGAGAACTTAACTCACCTAACCATCAAATTCGATCATTCCTAAGGGCCTGATCCATAAATCATCTTCTTACAGATTCTCCCTTACAATGGAATTGATCTCATGCCTTTCTTACATTAAGAAGCCCAGGCATATTCGATGTTTAAAACAAATTTTGATGCATTTTATCAACAATGCATAACCAATATGATTCAATTCATAAAATAGAGTTTATACTACAATGCCACACATAAAAACCAAAAATAAGAAATACTCACAATTATAGGACTTTGTCTAAGTCCACACTCTATACTTAGCCAATTTTCCAACTTTTAAACTGTTATAGCACAAACACCTCACTTGTGTGCATCATCCCATCATCAAACCACCGATTCCTTTCCTCTAATCTCTGTAATTACCATTGCTAAACCACAATTAATCACAATCATACTTTAATCCATACTAAAATACATCAATTCAATACTCAAATGGATTTCCAAAACCCTTACCCTGCAAGGTCTGGAACTCTATTTCCAACCATGGAAAATCAGTCTTAGTCAATAGATTTTCATATTGAGCTTCAATTATATTCTATCTTGAAAATCTATTTTAAACTAGTTTCTACTCAAATTCTCAGCATTGATCTATACTTGATATCAATCTTGCTGAAGGAAGAATTTGAGAAATAGTTAATGATATATAGTTGTACTTGATTTCATATCTTAAGTACTGTATCGAACTATATTAGTAGTTATGTCAACTACTGAATTCTGAACCAGAAGTTTTCATACTTATATTTTATATCTATTTTGAAAACCTTTTGTGTCCTGGATTTACATTGGGTCTTCATTTTCTATGTCAATGTTTATTTGGTATTATTATGTTTTTGAAGAAGCACTTAATTGATTTTCATATCATTCATGCTTTTCGAAACGTGCACTTGAGCAATACCGAACATTGAAAGGTAAAGGATTGTACGTGTATATCTCTTAGCATTACGTATTCAATTCATACATTTTTGTAAAGCTATGCTATGAGCTTAATTGTAAAGTGTTATACTTAGTGAGAACCAACATTTTTAGTGTTGTAGTGCTGGTGTGTTTCTGCATAAAAACAACCAGGTCAAGTGAATGTAGTTCACTTAATGATTTCAGGGTTGAAATCATGATAAGGTAAATCGTCACCTGTATGTAGGAAACCGGTTCATCCTAATCCCATAAAAGGATAGGTTATCTCTTAACATGTAAAAGAGAAACCGATTCATTGGTAGAGAGTCTCTTAACTTGGGTAGACCAACAATTGGTATCAGAGAGTCTCTAAAATTTTAGTCTAACAACCTAGAGTCTAGATCCTTTGGTCAATTCACGTAGGGTTCGCCTTAGGTATCTCGTATTTCGTGCCTTAAGATAGAAATCCTAGATTCCATTCAGTTCACTTAGGCATGATTATTCCCTCAAACTCTTATCAAGCTATCTTCTGATTTATCACGCTTACGATAACGCATGACTTTATGTCATTCTTGCATTTAATGCAAACCCTGTTTTTGATACCCATTAGCTTGCTTCATACGTTTCCTTCTCACCCACTTTCTACTTAGAGCGTGAAATCATTTCGTATTCATCTTCTTCGTTTTCATCTCCTTCTCCAAAACTCCAATGGTATCCAGAATCCCTTCTTCTAAGAAAAGAGCTAGAGAAGAGCCATCTTCTTCTTTTAGCAATTTATCTCTATCATTTCCTTCATCAGATGGATCTGATGAAGAACTCTCTATAGAAATTTTTCCCAGGAAAAACCACGCGTCTCCAATTCTTTCCGAAGAACCTCTGTCACTGCTTCCTGTTGCACCTTCAATTGAGGAACAATTTGCCAAACTTTCTGATTCCTTATCCTCCAGCGTTCAGGCTGTTTTGGACATGCTAATTGAGAATGAGAACCGGCTGAAAGAGCTTGAAGCCAAAGAAAAATGTTAGAGAGATCTGATGATGGCACTGTTTGAGGAAAATGAGGAATCCCGAGCTTTGATAGAAAAGGTTGTCCGTGTGAGCACCGTCACTCCCAAGGCTCGTAGGACCAATAGCCTCCATGGAAGTCCTCGTCCTCACTTCGAAGACTCTGCTCCGGACTCTTCTAGGATCAATTAGAAATACCTTTCTGCAAGCCTCATCAATTCAAACCGAATTTTTGTTAACCTTCTTTTTGTAATTTGGTTAAAACTCTTATATAATACTCCTTTCAAATGGTTCAGCAGAAGTTCTCTTATAATTAGATGTGTATGTATTTGTCCTATTTAGCTCTCTAACACACTTAGTGTTGCTCACTTCACATCTTGGCCATTACTCTTCATCTTGATCGAGTGTGCCTTATTATTATGTCTGATTATTGAAATTATGGAATGCTTAAATGTTTGTGTGATTGCTCTGTTTTAATCCTCTGTTCATTTACATAATGAATTATGCACATCTCACTACTCAGTTGTTGCTTGCTTGTTTATGCTTTGCTATTTTGCCTGATTATGTGATTGCAAAATTATTTCTGAATATTTCTGATGCATAACTATTTTGCTTTCATGAACATGATTATTTGTCATCATACTAATGATGTCTTGCTCATTTTGATTCGAAAACTTCTTGATGCATTGTATCATGTTGAAATCTTTACGACCAATTTTATTATCTTTGTGATGTCTTTCTTGAGGTTAATCACATCTTTCGTCGTTATCTGTTCATAATCTGCATCAACTATTTGTGAGTATCTTGTTATTTATCTGACTATCTGATTATATTGAACTCCATGTGATATTTGATGGTTTAGTATCCTCAATAGCTAGGCTATGCTTTAATAATTTATTTCTGCCTATGCTAGTTCATATCATGATCATGTTTGCTTTGAACTTATAAAATCATATCTATGCATGACTCATGATTATGCAAATGAATATAGGCCATGTACACCATTATATCTTTCGCCTATATATCTTGAAAAGAAAATTGCCTATACTGAGATCTATTATTCGTTGGCATTCTCTTTTCATAATTACTTGATTTTGATGCATTATCTTTATCTGTAACGCCCGTACCTTAGGATGATGTTATTTTGACCAGTAGAGTACCAATATGTGTGTATGTATATGTATATGATGTTCGACGCGCGTTGGTTCGAGTGTCTTTACATGATTTTACGTCGTTTAGAGTGGGCGTGAAGTTTTGGAACGATCGGAGGTCCGTTCGACTTTGAAACATGTCGAAACATGTCGAAAATGGTGTTTTGGATCAATAGAGCTCGCTCCATGGAAGAAGAAATTTTTGTCACTGATTACATCGATAGCTTGATCTCCTAGATCCGTGGTCCGATTGAGCTGAAATTTTGTCAGCTTACATCACAAAACTTAATGAGTTGCTAGGGTTTTGTTTTTTATCGAGAGATCGAAATCAAGCCTTGGTGATATGTTCTAATTCTAAACTCAAGAGAGAGAATTAGAGACTTTAGGATTCTTGACTTATAAAAAAAGGAGCTGATTTAATATATGCATAGTTGAGAGTGAGGTGATATCTAACCTCTAGACTATTCTATCTCTGATTGTCTATTTATTTCAATTGCATTGCTTTAGTTTACTTTATAATTATTTAATTATTTATTTATTTCACTTAATCACTCAAATCTGATTTTCTAAATAAAGTTGAAGTTAGGAAACGTAGTATTTAGTGTGAGTATCAATCCTAGAGGAAGACAACCCTATATCTAACCAACTGAGGTTAGTTCTCTTGCTTTTATTTTGAGGACAAAATCCCTTAAGTTGGGGAGAATTGTAACGCCTGTACGTTAGGATGACGTCATTTTAACCAGTAGAGTACCCGTATACGTGTACGTATATGTATATGATGCTTGACGAGCATTGGTTCGAGTGTCTTTACATGATTTTACATTGTTTAGAGTGCGCATGAAGTTTCGGAATGATCGGAGACCCGTTCGGCGTCGAAACATGTTAAAAATAGTGTTTTGGATCAGAAGAACTCGCTCCAAGGAGGAAGAAATTTCTGTCACCGATTACATCAATAGATTGATCTCCTAGATCCGTGGTCTGATTAAGCTGAAATACTGTGAGGTATAAGACTCCAAACACGGTTTCTCGGATTTGTGGATTTGTTTGTGCAGTTTTGAGCAAACGGTTGGATCCCACAATCCCACCGTTGGATTGCGCTTAAAGTTTACCATAAGGTTGGTAACTGACTCATAAAACCTTTGAACGATCAAGATGTTAAATTGGTGAGTATTGTGTAGGAAATTGATTATCTAAGTAAAAGTAATTGCAGCAGGAAAACTGTTTCTTTTATTAAAGTTTGTTTTTTAAGTGTGGGCCCAAAATGCCACTTAACCTCTATATAAGCCATTGAGACGTGATTTCTCTCATTTTTCACTTCCAAAAGAGGCTAAGGAGCTTGGAGAAGTTGAAAGGAAGGGGAAAGGAGAAAAGGAAGGGAAAAGTTCGAGTTTTGGGTGCATTCTTGCTTAAGAATCCCCAAGATAATCAAGTCTTCCTCATTCTTTCTCATTTTTTTTCCTTCTATCACTTTCATTCATGCATGCAAGCTTGCTTTTGACCTAATGGCTGTTTTCCACTCATGAATCCCGGAATTTAAGGAGGGTGGTCGAAAATACATTTTTGGAATTAGGTCTTGCATTTGAGATATGTTAATCTAGAGGATGTTGGGAGTCCATAAATGGTGAAACCCTCAATTTCTAACAAGAAATTGGTAGGGTTATAGGTATTTGACCTAAACTAGGGTTTTGGACTTAGGGTTTCCTATGCAATTTTCATGTGATTTATGTTGAATAAATCGGCAAGTGTGGATGTATAGTAGTCCAATTACTGATTTTGATTAGTGGATAACCCTAGTGTAATGTAATTTTGGCCTAGGCCATGTAATTTGGGAAATTTCAATGAATTTAGGAATTTGCCCAAATTTTGGGATTTTCACTTAGACTTAGTCAATTGATGAAATTGACTTGATAAATAGTCTAATTGACCCTAATTATGATTGAATGTCTTGTATTTTAGTGGTCGGATCATAGGGATCAACCTGTTGCATTCAATTGGGTTATTTATGGTTTAATTTGATTTTAAATGGTTGAATTGAGCAAAATGGGATTGGCTCATGTGTATAATCATTTTAGAATCTTAATTGGCTATGGAATTGGGTTTGATCATGGTTGTGGACTAATTTTCAGTAATGTATAAACCATGTTTCATGCAGGGATTTTGGTTGATTTAAGTAACCCAAATAGGCCAATTGGGGATTGAGGTGCTTGGGGTGATTGTGGTCATTCTAGTGCTATCTTGTGGATTAGATTGGATTGGCTAAGTCTAGCCAATCAAGTTGTGAGTGTTTCTTTACTTGTTGGATTCTATATGTGGCATTGCAGTATAGAAATGTGTTTTAAATGCTTATCTATTGTAGTATGCATGATTTAATGTCTCATGAAATGTATTTGAGTATAGTCTAATAGGGTTAGCAATTGGGTAGAGTCTCCTAGTTGGGATTTTCTTTGGGAAATCTCGTAAGTCTAGTGGTGATTCCTAATTGTGGACCTGGCAAAGGATTTCTATAGGTTGTGTATGTTAGGATTCGCCTAGGCATGGTACTTGTCTTGGTGAGCTGATCCTATAGTTCAAACAATCCTAGGAATTCTAATGGAATACGGGTAAGAGGTCGATCGAGCAATAGGTGTCGCGCACTCAGGCCCTTGTATTGATTCTTGCTTAGGAGGTATTAGGATTGCATGAGCATGTTTGTAAATAATATGCATTGTTTTGTATATGACATGATGCATTATATTGAGCATGTATGTAATCTTATTCGTATCCATGATATTTAAATTGTTTTCATGAACTTGCAATGTTTTACATAAATGCATATATATGTTCCCATTTGTAGAAAACATTCATTGAGTTTGTTGTAACTCACTCCTCACTCTTATCCTTTCAGGTTCGAATAGGAAGGGGAAGGGAACTGTGATACCCCGAAAATTATTTCATCTAGCCCATAACCCAATTGCATTTTGCCCAAACTCTATGTGTTGCCTTGATATGTTTGGTGTTTGTTTGATGGTTGTTTAATGTTTGTATATTTGATGCTTGATAATGTATATAAATATGTGAATTATAAATTGTATATGGGTCATGTTAAATTAAAGTATAATGCATGTTTTATTATTTATGCATGAGCCCATTAAACCATGAATTGATATGGGTTAGGATTGATTGAATAAAAGGATAAATGAGAATGAACATTTGGTATATTAAATGGATTGGACATTTAAAATACATGGAAGCATGAGATTAGTTAAAGTACATGTGGTTGGTATGGGTAGCATGAGACCAACACATGTCAAGTTGGTGCATGAGAATGGACAAGTATCCCATGCCCCATTTATTTTCTCCAATACATGTCAAGTTGGTGCATGAAAATGGACAAGTGTCCCATGCCCCATTTCTTTTCTCCAATACATGTCAAGTTGGTGCATGAAAATGGACAAGTGTCCCATGCCCCATTTCTCCTCTCCAACACATGTTAAGGTTGGTGCATGAGAGTGGACAAGTGTCCCATGCCCTACTTCTCTTCCCCAAGGAAGTCCTAGAGGGTGAGATGAGTGGAGAGAAAGGAAAAAAAAAAGAAGAGAAAGGAAAGAAGAAGAGAAAGAAAAAGGGAGTTGCTTTGAGGAATGACTCAGCAACGTTTTCATCAAAGAGCAGGATCTTGATACAATATGGTCCGATTGAGCTCAACATTTTTCAGCAAGTTCGTATCTTATGGGTATTCATTCCGGTCTGTGGAGATATTGATTGGAGTTTTCGTCTAAGAGATATAACTTCTCAAACAATGTTGGTCGGAAAGTCTGGATTTCTCGCGCAGTTTAAATCAAACTAATAGATCTCCTAAATCTACCGTTGGATGGATATAATATTTGGAAATGTGGTTTAAAACGGATCTGTCTGCATTATAAACGGTGGAGATGTCTATGGGGTAAGTTTGTTGTGTGATATAGTTATCTGAGGTCAAGTATTTGCAGCAGGAAAGGACAAATTGTCTGATTAGAGACTTGTTCATCAAAGAAGCTTATCTTTTTGGTCCACCGTTAGATTGCGCTGATTTTTGTACATAAGGTTTGTTTCTTAACATAATTCAATATGTACGGTTAATTTTGTGATTAAATATTTCTGTTGGTAGATTGATACATCCGAACAGAATATTAAATGAAGAATTGGTAGGGTGGCTTGTATTAGACCTAAATTTAGAATATGAACTTAGACCTTTCCAAATAGCTTGCATGTCAACTATGTTGACCTAGTTGCCATTGTTGATGAACCCATGATGCAAAATCAGTGATATACATGGCTGAACATGATGACCTAGTGTAAATCGACAATATGGCCTAAGTATGGAAAATTTCATATTTCAGGCCTTTCGAGGCTTTTGGCCTAGAATCATTGAATTGATGCGACTTATGTTTAATTAAGGATGATTAGGATTGATTATGCTACTGATTTGGTGGTTGTGACCATATCATGGGTTATGCCTACTTGTGATCAAATGACCCAATTTGAGCATTTTTATGCCTAAGGAATTGAAAATCAGTATTTTTGATTAATAGAATGGTTTATGAATGAGAACTATGCATTAGAGGCCTAAATCATGTGATTTGAGTTGAATGGTGGGGTTAGATGGGATTTAGGCCTATTGTCTATATGTGGGCTGATTTAGGGTTGATGTGTAACGTCTATGTGATTGAGCATAGAAATTGATGTATGGTTGGATATTGATGAATGTTTCAGGACCTTGATTGGATTGATTCGGTTTGGTGTCCGTGTGTGGTTAGATACTCTCGCAAGGCTTGGTTGTGAGTAGACTTCATTTATGATTATATCTTTTATGTCATCATATCACTTATATATATTGTATGTTGAAAGCATGAATGTGTTCTAATGTTTTGAATGATGCATTGATTTGAGAAAACCTTATGACTTTGGTTGGGTCCATCTATCTGGCTAATAGGGGGACTTAACCATGCCATAGGAGGGTTTTAAAAAGGAAATATTTGGGGATGAGAATGGTACAGTGAAATAGACGTGCACTAGTAACCCGAATGCATGTGGAATGTGGATCCAAATTGTTAAGCTTTTACTTGCATCGAACTTATTATAAATGCTTGATATCTATATGTTATGAGCTTTTAATCATGCTACACATTGACATGCATACATGATATTTATTGATGAGTATTGATAGCATATTTGAATTCTATTCACTGGGCACCGTTGGCTCACCCTCATTTTTCTCTTTGAAGTCCTTCTATCCTGAATATGGGCAAATGAGTACTCATATCTTGAGGGCCTTGCCAGTGAGAGAATCCAAGGCCTCAATGTGAGTTGAGAGGCATTTTGATTGAACTGTGTTTCAAATTATGATGTATTATATTTTGACTATGTAATTATAACACTTACCACATTGTAATATGGGTGAGTTGGGACTTGTTAGATATACCATGTGGGCATATGACGGTTTTTTGTACCCCTGGTTTTGGACTTTATGTGTATGTCCATCTTGATGGACTGTAGGGATTATGACGATTTTATTTATGGTTCATTTTTATGGATTATCTCTTGTCTTGGATGATTAATACGGTTGGTAGTTTTGTTTAGTACCTGTTTATATTATGTCGTTGTTTAGGATAAGGCTCGTAGGGTCTCAACCCCCTCATGAGGGTTGAGGACTGGTTTGAGATGCCTACGCCGGGCGTCCCGCCCTGACATTCCCCATGCCATTCCTAGCGGGGTTGGTGGTCCGGGTTGGGGGGTCGCCACAGTTGGTATCAGAGCCCATGTTTTACTAGGTTTGGTCTATGTATTAGACTTAGATGACTTTAACCTAGGAATGGGGTGAGAGATTTAGGTGATTAAAAAGCTTAAAGGAACTAACTTAAAAGCCTTACTATCATATTTTCTGTGTGTATTATATGATATGGGTAGTTATGAGGCTTTGTTAATGTTTAAAATTCTTTAATGTGTGATGGTTGCTCGTATTTCTACTTCTCAGTGTCATGAGGAGGCCCGAGAGATTGGGACAGCCACACACAGGGCCATCCGATAATCACTGGATGGGGAGGATGGAGGAGATCATTCAGGCACAGGGCCGCTTGATGGCAGCCCAGACTGCACAGATACCAGCGTTGGTGCAGCTGGTTGAGGCTGTTGCTCGACAGTCACCTCAAATAATACCTCAGGAGGCGGGCACTAGTGGGGTCGAGGCTAGTGGAGCTGCAGGTACAGTAGGACCTCAGATGGCTGTACCTCAGCCTATGCCTACACCTACTCCTACTGTTGTGGAGAACCCCACTGATCGGCGGATCAAACTTCTAGAGAAGTTCATGAAGCTGAAGCCTAAGGAATTCACTGGTGGGGTTGACTTGAAGAAGGCCGAAGATTGGCTGAAGAATGTTGAGAAGATCAGTCGCTCCTTAGAGCTTGATGAGGAGTCTCAAGTCCTTTGTGTTGCTCACACACTGGAGAGTGATGCAGAGGACTTGTGGCTTTCAGTGTTGGATACGCAGGGGGCAGTGAAGAGTTGGGACACCTTCAAACGGTTGTTCTTACAAGCTTACGTCCCAGAGACTGAGAGGCAGGCTAAGCAACTTGAGTTTTTGAATCTCGCACAAGGCACCATGTCAGTCAGGGAGTACGATCTCAAATTTAGGTAGCTCGCAGTTTATGCCCCTGGGTTAGTTTAGACACCGAGTGATAAGATTATGAGGTTCTCTTTGAACCTAAGGCCTGCGATCCGGAAGGCCTTGTCTGTGACGAAGATGACTGATTTTGCCACAGTGGTTCAGAGGGCCAAACAGTATGAGTTGGTTGAGCGGGTTGATGGTATGTCTACACGGGCAGCTCCAAGTGAACAGACTTTACAAGCAGAGTCTGGGGGACAGTTCTAGACTCCATGGAAGAAGGGAAAATGGGGAAAGAAGAGAAAATTTTATGGAGGAGCACAGTCCGAGGGTGCTCAGAGTGGGGCATCTCAGATTCAAACTGGTGTGATGGCCTCACCAGTGGTTTCCTCTCCTGTCTCGATTCCCATTCAGACACCGAGTGCACCGAGACCCCCATTCCCATAGACTATTGGCCGAGGCAGAGGTAGAGGCCGAGGAGGCTATGTGGCGACATCTCAAACTGGATCATCTGCGCCCAGGGCTCCGTTCTTATGTTATCAATGTGGGCAGGCTGGGCATAGGAAGTCAGAGTGTCCGAGTTTTCAGAGAGCTCAGGGATTTGTGCAACAGTACAATACCAGAGAGACAACGAAGGAAGCCACTGACTCCCATTAGGGCTAGTACATGGTTAGTGGTGAGTACTGTAGCCGGGGAGAGGATCTGCCCGAAAATGATCTGTAGCCAGTGTGTGGTTCAGATTGGTAATGTTGAGATGCCTATTGAGTTTCGAGTCCTAAAGTTTTTTAGTTTGATGCAATTCTAGGGATGGATTGGCTCGCGGCTTATCATGCAATTGTCGACTGTTTCGGGAAGAAAATCATTTTCCAAATCCCCGGACACCTAGTGTAAATACTACAGGGTAGAGCTTCAGACCAGACAGTCACAAGGGGTATATTTGTGACTGATAAAGATAGGGAGATTTTTGCTGGGTTAGTGCCTGATGAGGAAGAGACTAGTAAGGTGATACTTGAGGATATTGCCATTGTTAGGGACTTTTCAGATGTGTTCCCTGCGGATCTTCCAGGATTACCACCGAAGAGAGAGATCGATTTCATTATTGAACTAGTCCCTAGCACGAAGCCTATCTCCATGGCACCATATAGAATGGCGCCAGCCGAGTTGAGAGACTTGCAGAAAGAGCTCTAGGAGTTATTGGCTAAGGGCTTTATTTGCCCGAGCGTGTCACCCTGGGGAGCTCCAGTTCTTTTTGTGAAAAAAAAAGATGCGAGCTTGCGGTTGTGCATCAACTATTGCCAATTGAACAGGGTGACCATCAAGAACAAGTATCCTCTCCCAAGGATTAATGACTTCTTTGATCAGTTGAGGAGAGCGAGGTATTTTTCGAAGATTGATTTGAGCTCCGGGTATCATCAGCTGAGGATCAGGGAGGAGGATGTGCCTAAGACAACATTCAGAACCCGCTATGGACATTATGAGTTCCTTGTAATGCCATTTGGTGTGACTAATGCACCGACGATGTTCATGGACCTGATGCAGAGGGTCTTTAGGCAGTATCTGGATAAGTTTGTCATCGTCTTCATTGATGACATATTGGTGTATTCCAAGACTTAGGCTGAACATGAGGAACACCTCAGAGTGACCTTGCAGACTCTGAGAAAGCATATGATATATGCAAAGCTGAGCAAGTGCGAGTTTTGGATCACCAAAGTGTAGTTCTTAGGTCATGTGGTGAGTTCTGAGGGGATTTCAGTTGATCCATCTAAGGTTGAAGCCATTATCAGTTGGCCTAAGCCTACCACAGTGACCGAGATCAGAAGCTTTCTTGGGTTAGCTGGTTACTATAGGAGATTCGTTCAGGGATTCTCCAAGATAGCTACGCCTATGACTAGGCTCACCCAGAAAGATGTGTCCTTTCTATGGACTGAGGAGTGTGAGAATGCCTTTTTAGAGCTGAATAAAAGATTGACATCGACGCCAGTGTTGATTTTACTAGAGCCTGATCAGGAGTTGGTTATCTACACTGATGCCTCTCGTATCAGCTTGGGTTGCGTGTTGATGCAGAAGGATAGGTTCATTGCTTATGCATTGAGGCATTTGAAGGTGCATGAAAAAAACTATCCTGTTCATGACTTAGAACTGGCCGCAGTGGTTTTTACTTTAAAGATTTGGAGGCATTCTCTCTATGGTGACAGATTCACTTTGTATTCTGACCATAAGAGCCTCAAGTACTTGTTCTCTCAGAAGGAATTGAACATGAGGCAGAGAAGGTGGTTAGAGCTCCATAAAGACTATCATTTTACATTGGAATATCACCCACGTAAAGCCAATGTAGTGGCTGATGCGTTGAGCAGGAAGCAGGTAGATACAGTTATGGTAGCACGCCAAATGTCTCATGAGTGGAGATTACTTGAGGCAGCTACGATTATGAGTATATGTGCTACCCCTTCAGATCAGATTGTGATAGGTGCTCAGATGAGAGCTCAGCCTACACATGTCCAGGAGGTGATTGACCAACAGAGACTTGACGTTGATTATGTGATGTACAAGTCTTGGGCTGAGAGCAGTGATTTCACTGATTGACACTTTTCATCTGATGGTGCCTTGAGATTTAGGGGACGTTTATGGGTTCCCGTAGATCCACGACTCAGACGGAGTGTTCTCCAAGAAGCTCACAGATCTCATTATGTTGTTCATCTTGGCGGAACCAAGATGTATCATGATATGAAAAGAATGTATTGGTGGCCCGACATGAAGAGAGAGATAGCTCAGTTCATTCAGAGTTGTGAGATCTATCAGAGAGTCAAAGCTGAGCATCAAAGGCTTGGAGGGCAGATGCAACCGCTTGCTATTCCTAAGTGGAAGTGGGAGCATGTCACTATGGACTTTGTTGTTGGATTACCCAACACCCCGAGGAGACATAATGTTGTTTGGGTTATTATTGATCCCTTGACTAAGTCCGCTCACTTTCTACCGTGAACACTAGGGATTCTATGGACAAGCTGGGCAGACACTATATGCGGGAGATAGTCAGATTACATGGAGTGCCAGTTTCGATTATTGTCAGATAGGGATCCAAGTTTTGCATCGGTATTCTGGCAGGGGTTGCAGAGGCAGCTCGACACTAGACTTATTCTCAGTATTGCTTTTCACCCTCAGACGGATGGCCAGTCTGAGAGGTTGATATCGATTTTGGAGGATATGCTTCGAGCTTGTGTCCTTGAGTCCAGTGGTAACTAGGAGGAGTACATACATCTGTGTGAGTTCGCATAACAGCTATCAGTCCAGTATTGACATGGCTCCTTTTGAGGCATTGTATGGTCGACCCTGTAGATCTCCGGTCTGTTGGACGGAGGTAGGGGATATTGCAGTGATGGGACCAGAGTTTGTACAAGAACACACAGAGAAGATTTAGATGATCAAGCATAATATGAAGGTCGCCCAAAACAGGCAGAAGAGTTACGCGGATGCCAAGCGAAATACCTTAGAGTTCGAGGTGGGTGACGAAGTTTTATTGAAGGTCTCTCCTGAGAAGGGCCAGACGAGATTTGGGATAAAAGGCAAGCTCTCTCCGAGATTTATTGGGCCGATCGAGGTTTTAGAACGAATTGGCCCCATCGCTTACCGATTAACCTTGCCACCTCAGTTAGCAGCAGTTCACAATGTCTTTCATGTGTCAATGTTGAGAGAGTACCGGAGTGACTTTGATCGCGTCTTGGACTGGAGGAACATTGAGCTGAGGCAGGATGGGACTTATGATGAGGAACCTATTTAGATACTTGATCGGAAGGTCTAGAGTTGCATAACTACGAGATTTCGATGGTTAAGGTGAGATGGCAGTTCCATGGCGAGGAACAGGTTACTTGGGAGCGTGAGGCCTACATGATGGAGCACTTTGCCGAGTTCATGGGCTTAGGTAATTTCTTAACCTTAAAACTTCGAGGACGAAGTTCATTCTAAGGTGGGTGCGATGTGACGCCCCGAAAATTATTTCATCTAGCCCATAACGCAATTGCATTTTGCCCAAACTCTATGTGTTGCCTTGATATGTTTGGTGTTTGTTTGATGGTTGTTTAATGTTTGTATATTTGATGCTTGATAATGTATATAAATATGTGCATTATAAATTGTATATGGGTCATGTTAAATTAAAGTATAATGCATGTCTTAATATTTATGCATGGGCCCATTAAACCATGAATTGATATGGGTTAGGATTGATTGAATAAAAGGATAAATGAGAATGAAAATTTGGTGTATTAAATGGATTGGACATTTAAAATACATGGAAGCATGAGATTGGTTAAAGTACATGTGGTTGGTATGGGTAGTATGAGACCAACACATGTCAAGTTGGTGCATGAGAATGGACAAGTGTCCCATGCCCCATTTCTTTATTCCAACACATGTCAAGTTGGTGCATGAGACCAACACATGTCAAGTTGGTGCATGAGAATGGACAAGTGTCCCATGCCCCATTTCTCTTCTCCAACACATGTCAAGTTGGTGCATTAGACCAACACATGTCAAGTTCGGTGCATGAGAATGGACAAGTGTCCCATGCCCCATTTCTCTTCTCCAATAAATGTCAAGTTGGTGCATGAAAATGGACAAGTGTCCCATGCCCCATTTCTCCTCTCCAACACTTGTCAAGGTTGGTGCATGAGAGTGGACAAGTGCCCATGCCCTACTTCTCTTCCCCAAGGAAGTCCTAGAGGGTGGGATGAGTGGAGAGAAAGGAAAAAAAAAAGAAGAGAAAGGAAAGAAGAAGAGAAAGAAAGAGGGAGTTGCTTTGAGGAAAGTTTCAGCAACGTTTTCATCAAAGAGCAGGATCTTGATACTATATGGTCAGATTGAGCTCAAAATTTGTCATCAAGTTCGTATCGTATGGGTATTCATTCCGGTCGGTGGAGATCTTGATTGGAGTTTTCGTCTAAGAGATATAACTTCTCAAACAATGTTGGTCGGAAAGTCTGAATTTCTCTTGCAGTTTAGATCAAACTAATAGATCTCCTACATCTACCGTTGGATGAATATGATATTTGGAAATATGGTTTACAACTGATCTGGCAGCATTATCAACGGTGGAGATATTTATGGGTTAAGTATGTTGTGTGAGGGCCAGTATTTGCAACAGGCAAGGAGAAATTGTCTGATTAGAGACTTGTTCATCAAAGAAGCTTATCTTTGTGGTCCACCGTTGGATTGAGCTGATTTTTGTACAGAAGGTTTGTTTCTTAACATACTTCAATCTTTACGGTTGATTTAGTGATTAAATATTTCTGTTGGTAGATTGATACATCCGTACAGAATATTAAACGAAGAATTGGTAGGGTTGTTTGTATTAGACTTAAATTTAGAATATGAACTTAGACCTTTCCAAATAGCTTGCATGTCAACTATGTTGACCTAGTTTCCATTGTTGATGAACCCATGATGCAAAATCAGTGATATACATGGCTGAACATGGTGACCTAGTGTAAATCGGCAAAATGGCTTATGTATGGAAAATTTCATATTTTGGGGCTTTTGATGCTTTTGGCCTAGAATCATTGAATTGATGCAACTTATGTTTAATTAAGCATGACTAGGGTTGATTATGCTACTGCTTTGGTGGTTGTGACCATATCATGGGTTATGCCTACTTGTGATCAAATGACCCAATTTGAGCATGTTTATGCCTAAGGAATTGAAAATCAGTATTTTTGATAAATAGAATGGTTTATGAATGAGAACGATGCATTAGAGGCCTAAATCATGTGATTTGAGTTGAATGGTGGGATTAGATGGGATTTAGGCCTATTGTCTATATGTGGGCTGATTTAGGGTTGATGTGTAATGTCTATGTGATTGAGCATAGAAATTGATGTATGGTTGGATATTGATGAATGTTTCAGGACCTTGATTGGATTGATTCGGTTTGGTGTCCGTGTGTGGTTAGATACTCTCGCGAGGCTTGGTTGTGAGTAGACTTCATTTATGATTATATCTTTTATGTCATCATATCACTTATATATATTGTATGTTGAAAGCATGAATGTGTCCTAATCTTTTGAATGATGCATTGATTTGAGAAAACCTTATGACTTTGGTTGGGCCCATCTATCTGGATAATAGGGGGACTTAACCTTGTCATAGGAGGGTTTTAAAAAGGAAATATTTGGGGATGAGAATGGTACGGTGAAATAGACGTGCACTAGTAACCCCAAATTAACATGATTGGGGATGAGAACTGTACGTTGAAATAGACGTCCACTAGTAAACCCAAATGCATGTGGAATGTGGATCCAAATTAATAAGCTTTTACTTGCATCGAACTTATTATAAATGCTTGATATCTATATGTTATGAGCTTTTAATCATGCTACACATTGACATGCATACATGATATTTATTGATGAGTATTGATAGCATATTTGAATTCTATTCACTGGGCACCGTTGGCTCACCCACATTTTCCTCTTTCAGGTCCTTCTGTCCTGAATTAGGGCAAAAAGAGTACTCATATCTTGAGGGCCTTGCCAGTGAGAGAATCCAAGGCCTCGATGTGAATTGAGAGGCATTTTGATTGAACTGTGTTTTAAATTACGATGTATTATATTTTGGACTATGTAATTATAACACTTACCACATTGTAGTATGGGTGAGTTGGGACTTGTTAGATAGACCATGTGGGCATATGACGGTTTTTTGTACCCCTGGTTTTGGACTTTATGTGTATGTCCATCTTGATGGACTGTAGGGATTATGACGATTTTATTTATGGTTCATTTTTATGGATTATCTCTTGTCTTGGATGATTAATACGGTTGGTAGTTTTGTTTAGTACCTGTTTATATTATGTCTTTGTTTGGGATAAGGCTCGTAGGGTCTCAACCCCCTCATGAGGGTTGAGGTCTGGTTTGAGATGCCTACGCCGGGCGTCCCGCCACGACATTCCGCAAGCCATTTCTAGCGGAGTTGGTGGTCCGGGGTGCGGGGTCGCCATAGGAAATGCTTAGCTGCGGGCATTTTCCCTATACTTTTGTGACGTAGGTGTTTAATATTTTTTCTGAATTTATTTTGATAAATTGTACTATGTAACACCTAATACTTATACTTAACACATTGATGGGTTGTAATTTATGGTTAAGTAGGATTTTGTATATTCTGAACATTATGGACTTAGAAAAAAAAATTATGGTTGTCATTTGGGTATGCTTTTACATTGATGATCTATTATTGTCCATGTGTTTTGATGTTTATTATTGGGATTATGGTGTGTTATTAGAAGGCTGACGGGATATCGGGGATGTCGTGGAAGGATATACCCAGGGTTTTGTGCGGTCATCACGTCACAGATATTGGGCCATGACAATATCAACATCAAATTCTTGATCATTTGATTTCAAATGAGTTCATATATTTCAAAATCATTTTTCATTAGAATCAACCCATCTAGGCTATGCTTCGATTGAAATTATTTGCCTAGAATGTTAACATGAATTTATGCTACTGCTTGAACAATGTTTATGAATTTTAGCGTATACTCATCTTTAGGCTATGTTCTTCATCCTATATCTTCAGATGCCTAAACTATGGAAAGTTCATAATTTTTCATTGCACATGTCATTGATGTTGCTTTTATATCATAAATCTTGTATGCATCAATTGCTTGCGATTCTTGAATCTAATAGATGTCATGTACTTCAAAATTACATACTCTGCATCCTATTAGAATCATGATAGTTAGGCCTTGCTTAATCAGATATCATTTTGCCTACGCTGTAGAAATTAAAGTATGCTTGTGCTTGTTTGTTTACAAATTTTAAAGCATACTCTGTGTTTGGACTGATTCTCAAACTTATATTTATGTCAAACACTAAGGAGAATGATTACCCACGTTTAAAAATTCTCAATGAATTTATCTTTCGGTAATTCTTTCTCATTCCCTATGACTATACGATTCTCGACTACGATATTATTTTAAATCCTTTAGCCTTTGAATAAGTCAAACTATTTCTCACTGAGCTTAAAGACAAGATCTACTTCTCACTTGACTAAGTATTGTAGACCTTATGCATTTTCTTGTGCCTAACTATGACATGTCGTCATAAATCATCTTGAGGGTGAATGCACGATGTAAGGGGGAGTTTCATTATTCTACTAAGTCATGACAGAGGGGGCAATCTAAGTTTTTTTTTCTTCACCTTTTTTATCATGACAAAGGTGGAGAAGAAAAATGAGAGAAATAGATGTGTGGGGGAGAGAAAAGAATAAGAAATTGATTTTTATGCTTAAAGGGTTTAAATTTTTTGATTTGTTTGTCATCATAAAAAAGGGGGAGATTGTTAACCTAAGCGGTTCATCGCTAAGCACATCCCTAAGCATACTTGATAAAGTACATTTTGATAATCACAAGCGAAATCTCTTTTGGTGCTAACGAGCGTTTATCAAGAACTTATCCCAGCACCTTAGGAAAGCTAAAAGCCAAAGAATGATTCGATCTAGGAATTCAAGATCATATCAGACGTTCAAGATCGTTTCAACGAAAAAACCTCAAAAATCACATCATGATTTCAAGATCACACCACACGAATGATTCGATCAAGCTTCAAGTCTACATCTTTTGATCAACGTTCAAGACATTCAACTCTAGTGCGAAGTCCACATTGAAGATCTCATAATAAAGAGTTGGATTTAAAGATTATGAGAAATATGAGAAATACACAACATTAAAGGTATATCTTTCTCTAATCGATATAGCTCAAACGTTTTTCAAAACCATGCACAAATCACTTGCATATTTGCATGTTTTGATCTTACGTTTTCCGGTATTTCAAATGATTTAATTTTATATGTTTAATTTGAAATTTACCGAGTTTTTATTCGCATTCATCGTATTTTTAATCGTGAGTCAAAATTATTTTTAAAGAGTCTTTTAGGACGCTAATGATTTAGCGGCGCTCTCCTGAACTTGATAAGTCAAGACGCTGATAATTCATTAGGACGCTAATAACATTCAAGGTTGAATTAAACTGATTAATCAAGACGCTTACTTATAAGTAGCAATCTCCCTTTAGTCAACCTTTGAAGTTGTCAGGACGCTGACTCAGCATTAGCTCACTAAAAGATTTCTAAGTTCTTCAAAGAATCTATCTTTGAGGACGTTACCTGGATAAAAGCGCCCTCATCCTTGAGAACCAACTTAATAACTTTTAGGACTGTAACGCTCGTTCCTTAGGATGAAGTCATTTGGACCTGTAAAGTACCTACTGTTTGAAATCATAAAAAAGGGGGAGATTGTTATCTCAAAGAACCCCATGATGTGAATGTTTTGATGATTCCAAACTACTCAACTGAGTATCTAATGATTTTGTTAAGTGTTTCAGAAATATCAGGAATCAAGATCAAAGAGTTGAGCTTACAAGAAGATTGATTAATCAAGATCAAAGCTTCGAGTTTTGAGCACTTAGAATGTAAAACTTTCGCTCAAATAACTCCCAGCAAGAATTACAAAATATGCACAATTGCATGGTGTTACGTGCGAACCACAAGCGTATGGTGTCAAGCTATAATATGGTTCGATAAGATATCGGGTATCGTCTTCAGGGATTATTACTACACTAGCTATCACATTTTAACCCTAATTTTATCTAGAAAACCAAATTCGAATGATTAAGTGATTAAAAGCAATAACTAAAACAATTAAGTATTAAATTAACAATGCAATAAAAATCAAATAGGAAAATCAATGGTAGAACGGTCTAGAGGTTCGATATCACCTCACTCTCAACTATGCCTTTTTATATATGTATTTATTATTAATTCAGTTCTTCGTTTATAAGTCAGAAATCCTAACGTTTCTAATTTCCTCTTTTGAAGCAACAACTAGATCATGTTATTGTCGCCTTGGCTTTACTCTTTTGATGAAAACCTAAGACGACCACGACTCATTAAGTTCTATGATTTCCACCTAATGACTTCAAAGGTTCTCGATCTCCTTGCGAGTCTCACTGTGGCGACCCCACAGGGAATAGCGCGCGGAATGCCGGGGCGGGACGCCAGGCGTAGGCATCTCCGACTACACCTCAACTCCCGTGAGGTGGTTGAGATCCTACGAGCCTTATCTCAAACAACAACATAATATCAAAAGGTACTAAACAAAACTACCAACCGTATTAATCATCCAAGACAAGAGATAATCCATAAAAATGAACCATAAATAAAATCATAATCCCTACAGTCCATTAAAATTGACATACACATAAACTCCAAAATTGTGGATACAAATAAAAATCGTCATATGCCCACATGGTCTATCTAACAAGTCCCAACTCACCCATACTACAATGTGGTAAGTGTTATAATTACATAATCCAAAATATAATACTTCATAATTTAAAACACAGTTCAATCAAAATGCCTCTCAACTCACATCGAGGCCTTGGATTCTCTCGCAGGCAAGGCCCTCAACATATGACTACTCATTTGCCCTTATTCTGGACAGAAGGACCTGAAAGAGGAAAATGAGGGTGAGCCAACGGTGCCCAGTGAATAGAATTCAAATATGCTATCAATACTCATCAATAAACATCATGTATGCATGTCAATGTGTAGCATGATTAAAAGCTCATAACGTATAGATATCAAGCATTTATAATAAGTTCGATGCAAGTAAAAGCTTATCAATTTGGATCCACATTCCACATGCATTGGGGTTACTAGTGCACGTCCATTTCACTGTACCGTTGACCCCAATCATGTTTATTTGGGGTTACTAGTGCACATCTATTTCACCGTACCGTTGACTCCAATCATGTTTATTTGGGGTTACTAGTGCACGTCTATTTCACCGTACCGTTGACCCCAATCATTTCCTTTTTTAAAACCCTCCTATGACAAGGTTAAGTCCCCCTATTAGCTGGATAGATGGGCCCAACCAAAGTCATAAGGTTTTCTCAAATCAATGCATCATTCAAAACATTAGAACACATTCATGCTTTCAACATACAATATATATAAGTGATATGATGACATAAAAGATCCTGAAACATTCATCAATATCCTACCATTCATCAATTTCTATGCTCAATCACATAGACATTACACATCAACCCTAAATCAGCCCACATATAGACAATAGGCCTAAATCCCATCTAATCCCATCATTCAACTCAAATCACATGACTTAGGCCTCTAATGCATAGTTCTCATTCATAAACCATTCTATTAATCAAAAATACTGATTTTCAATTCCTTAGGCATAAACATGCCCAAATTGGGTCACTTGATCACAAGTAAGCCTAACCCATGATATGGTCACAACCACCAAATCAGTAGCATAATCAACCCTAATCATGCTTAATTAAACATAAGTTGCATCAATTCAATGATTCTAGGCCCAAAGCATCAAAAGCCCTAAAATATGAAATTTTCCATACTTAGGCCATATTGCCAATTTACACTAGGTTACCATGTTCAGCCATGTATATCACTGATTTTGCATCATGGGTTCATCAACAATGACAACTAGGTCAACATAGTTGATATGCAAGCTATTTGGAAAGGTCTAAGTTCATATTCTAAATTTAGGTCTAATACAAGCAACCCTGCCAATTCTTTATTTAATATTATGTTCAGATGTATCAATCTACCAACAGAAATATGTAATCACAAAATCAACCGTACAGATTGAATTATTTGAAGAAACAAACCTTCTGTCCAAATATCAGCCCAATCCAACGGTGGACCGAAAAGATAAGAATATTTGATGAACAAGTCTCTATTCAGACAATTTCTCCTTTCCTGCTGCAAATACTCAAACTCAGATGACTATATCACACAACATACTTAACCATAAACATCTCCACCGTTCAGAATGCAGAAATATCAGTTGTAAACTACATACCCCAATTTGATATCCATCCAACGGTAGATTGAGGAGATCTATAAGTTTGAGAGAAACGGCGAGAGAAATCCAGACTTTCCGACCAGCTTTGTTTGAGAGGTTAGATCTCTTAGACGAAACCTCTAATCAAGATCTCCACCGTTCAAAATGCAGAACCATAGGCTACTAACTTGCGGACAAAAGTGGAGGTCATGATAGTTATCTACGTGAAATTCACTGTCGTCGTCATCGTTTGCTAGTTCAGGGTAATGCCTGTATGGTCCCTGAATGGCACTGTGGCCAGTGGAATCCTCAACATCATGAAACCATGGAGAACAAATAGAGTCAGATTTGTCCTTAGAAGGTTCCAACATTTGCTTAACAGATGGTGGTGTAGGGCGCTCGTCGCATCGTTTAAGGGGAGGTAGGTTTAGCGGTGGGATGCTTTTTCGTGCTGTTGCTCGAATCCGGGCGCCTGACAATTTTGGTAGAAGATCCTACCAAGATGAGGGCACGAGATTGTTTTGGGCAAAATTGAGACAAAAAAGCCATGAGAACTCTGGCGATAAGGATCGTTGTCTGTGTGGTGATGGAGTTGGTGATGCAAAGTAGTTGTGACTAGACTCAGATCCTGGAGGAGTCGCCACAGGTGGCCAAAGAGGCCATTGCGTGTGTGCGTCACTATATCCATCGATATTATTTTCAGACATCTGCATAGTTATTCAAGTGAAACGATGTATTAAGATATTTGTAACCAAAGTCTCATCATTTTATTGATAAGTGAAATAGTACAATGTATCGCATCATCGATTATTACTAGAAAACAATTCAGGGTATTTCTGTTTAATTGTTGCTTCTAGTTCCCACGTTGCTTCTAGTTCCCATGTTGCTTCATCTACTCCGTGGTAATCCCAGAGCACCTTCACAAGTGGTATGCTACATCGCCTTAGTTCTTGAGTTTTTCAATCCAAAATCTTTATCGCTCTCTCCTGATACCTATTTCCTTCCTCAACTAGAACCTCGACTAGAGGGATGATATGCGAAGGATCAGGGCGATACTTTCGAAGCATGGATACGTGAAAAACGTCATGAACCTTAGACATGGACAATGGAAAGGACAGACGATAAGCAAGTTTGCCAATACGTTCAATGATCCGAAATGGACCGATATACCGTGGGGAGAGCTTTCCTTTGATCCCAAAGCGTTTGACACCTCTTATGGGCTGAACTTTTAGAAAAACCAAGTCCTCCTTATCAAATTCTAGAGGCTGCCTCCGCTTGTCAGCATAGCTCTTCTGTCGACTTTGTGCAACACGAAGTCGCTCCTTGACTAGTGTGATCTTCTCAGAAGTCTCTTGAACTAGTTCAGGGCCCAACTACGGTCGATCTGCCATATCTAACCAGCATACTGGAGATCTGCAAGGGCGACCATAGAGAGCCTCGTACGGTGCCATGCCGATACTAGTTTGGTAGCTGTTGTTGTATGCAAACTCAGCTAAATGTAAGTATTTTGCCAATCCGTCATGAAAGTCCAAAATGCAACACCGTAACATGTCTTCTAAGATTTAGATAAGATGCTCTGACTATCCATCAGTCTGAGGGTGAAAGGTTGTGCTCATGGTAATGTTAAAGCCCATTCTACTCTGGAAGCTTTGCCAAAACTTTAATGTGAATCGAGGGTCTCGATCAGTGGCGATTATGAGTGGTATGCCATGGAGGCGTATGATATCTCTTTCATATAGTTCGGCAAGTTTGGTGGGGTTATCCGTGAACTTTATTGGCAAAAAGTGTGCAGACTTTGTAAGTCTGTCAATGATAACCCAGATAGCATCTTGCCCTTTATTATTTCGAGGCAAGGCCGTAACAAAATCCATTGCGATGTTCTCCCACTTCCATTGTATTTGAAATAACCTAGAGCTCTAAAATTTCACTAAGTTTATTGCGCCTTTGTTATTTCTATATATATGTGTTGCCTTAGTGCAGAAACACAACGACTCATTTACGAAAACTGATATTCATTCACAAAACGTATTAACAGTTTTTATTTGTGTGAAAAAAACTTTTGCAAGTTAGTCTTCTTTTATTTGTGCTTGAACCTACGATCATTTTGAAAGAAAAACATCAAGTCCTTTAGATTGAGCTATCTTCATCTTTATCATTTTCAAAATATATTGAAGAAGACAAAAGCTATTTGAACCTGTTTTCAGCTGAACTTCATCATACATATTTTGCTGAATCTGTAGTAACAGAAGGTTCAATCCAAAGCTTTGTAAGCATCACTTTGATTATGAGTAAAAAGAATCATATCTCATTTTGTATTAAGTTTGCAGTGACTAGTTAGTCACTGGGCGAGAGCAAGTGTTGCTCAAAGTTGTAACGGTCTTTTCACATTCGTAAGTTGAGAAACGATAATCTCACACCCGAAAGCTGAGAAACAGTCTTTTCACACTTGGGAGTTGAGAAACGGTCCTCTCACACCCGTAAGTTGAGAAAGTGTACCAGTTTGATCTTCACCCGTAAGAAGATCCAAAGTGGAGTTTGAAAAAATCCTAACTGAGGAGGATGCAGGCGAGGCCGAACCACTATAAATCCTGATTTCATTATCTCCTTTACATTTATTGTATTTATTTGCTATACTCCCTCTTGGACATATCTGGGCCAACAATTGGTATCAAAGTAGGTTAACCGTCAAAGTATCTAACCATCTTTGATTGAGTACGACAAGACAAAACGAAAGAAGTACTTATCTTTCAGGTGAAGGAAACTCCACCAACCGACCGCCACTGTTCAAGGGAAAAAACTATTCACACCAAAAAACTAAGATTAGGTACTACCTTTGTCACACCCTGGGTTGCACAGCGTGCCCCCTACCCAGGTGCGGGCGCAACCCCTCGGGGCGAACGCCTAGCCATAGTACCACATAATATTGTCTCATCTCGGCCAGCCACGCCACACAAGGACGGCGGACACCGAGATCATTTATCCATATTATTCACACTCCCATGAATAATATAGGGCCTCCCCCAAGTTCGAACTCGCAACCTCTTCCTCATAAGGTTAGATTTCGCAACTTGAGTACCCATTGAGCCATTGGTTCAATGGATACTCAAGTTGCGAAATCTAACCTTATGAGGAAGAGGTTGCGAGCTCAAACTTGGGGGAGGCCCTATATTATTCATGGGAGTGTGAATAATATGGATAAATGATCTCGGTGACCGGCGTCCTTGTGTGGTGTGGCTGGCCGAGATGGGACAATATTATGGATCCATAATGGCTAGGCGTTCGCCCCGAGGGGGTGCGCGCGGCCTGGGTAGGGGGCACGCTGTGCAACCCAGGGTGTGACAACCTTAAAGCCCAAAACTTAGAAATGTGGGATATTATGACAAACAGCTGTCCAACACCTACTAAAAAAGTAGACGGTACTATTGTCCCAAAGGAGCTAGAAGAATGGAATACCAAGGAAAAGAAAAGAGAGTTATTAAATAACCAAGCTCTAAACATTCTGTTTTACAGTCTATCCGTCAAAGAGTTCAATAGAGTTAATGCGTGTGAAACCGCTAAGGAAATCTGGAACAAGTTATAGGTCACCCACGAAAAAGCTTTACAAGTTAAAAGGCAAAGCTCCAATTGTTAGGTTAAAAATATGAGACCAATAGGATGAAGGAAACCGATTCGATGGCTGAGGCTATTGCTCGGTTTACAACAAACATCAATGAGATGAAAAACCTAGAAAAAATACATGACCAAGAAGAAACTGTTAGAAAGTTTCTAAGAGGCCTACCTAGAGCATGGGAACCCAAGGCCACGACCACTGAAGAAGCCAAAAATCTGGCTGAATACACTTTTGATGAACTATGCGGTTCATGAAATGAAGATAAAAGATAAATTGTGTCCAGTCAAGGTTGAGGAAAAAGAAAAGAAATCTATTGTCCTCATTGTTGAAACTAATTCTGAAGATGATTCAGACTCAGAAGATGACATGGCTATGTTATCAAGAAAGTTCAACAAGTTACTTAGGAGAAAGAGTAAGAATAGCTCTTACTCAAGGTTTCACAAAGGAAAGAAACTCGAGTCTAAACCTATATAGTTAATATGTTACGGCTGTAACAAACCTGGTCATGTAAATAATGAATGTCCTATTAAGTATAAGAAGAAGACCAACTCATATGGAAAAGACAAGAAAGTTCTCAAAGCTACATGGGATGATTCAAGCTCAAGCAAAGATGAAGCAGATTCAGATCACATTGCTACATTGTGTTTAATGGCAAGCACAGAGGTAAAATCTGAACCCGTTAATGAACTTAATGAGCTCTATACTCATATTCAAGAGCTTAAGAAAAAATGTAGTAAAGAGACCTGAAAGAATGAAAAACTCAAGCATAGTCTTGAAGAAGCTTTTGAGGAAATAGAATTCCAACAAAAATAGCTAGATTGATTGTCTTTAGACAATGAACAACTTAAGAAAGTTGTTGGGAAACTGAAAAATAAAAATGAAACTCTTAGAAAGGAAAATGAAAGCGTGAACTGCACCGTGATTAAATTCACAAATGGCCAAAGTTATTTGACATGATGTTAGGATCACAAAGATGTGCATTCGACAAAGCCGACCTAGGTTATACACATGGGTCAAAACAAAAGGAATACAATACTTTACTGACCAAAATACCAACATGCCACAAATGCCACAAATGCGATAGGGAAGGTCATACCACACTTAGATATAATATCTTAAGTAGAAAGAAAAAGAAATATGCATGGATTGAAAAATCTGTTCTTACTGATGCTAACATCCATGGACCCAAACTAGCAAGGGTACCAAAGTCAAAAATATTTTATGTTGTGTAGATATGCAAAAATGGAGATATATGGTATCTAGACAGCGACTACTCAAGGCATATGACTGGAGATAAATCTAAATTTCTGAGCCTTGAAAAGAAGAAAGGAGGAAAAGTCACTTTCGGAGACGACAACAAAGGTGACATTACAAGCATCAGAACTATTGGTAATGATTTTCTATCCATATCTGATGTACTTTACGTTAAAGGGTTGAAGCATAATCTCTTGAGCATAAGTCAATTATGTGAAAAGGGTTATGACATTTCATTTGAAGCAAATAGGTGCACTGTCAAGCATGTTGATAAAACTGTTGCATTCATTGCATCTAGACTTAAGAATGTGTATTACACAAACTTTAATGACATGAAGAAACAAAATGTAACATGTTTAAGTGTTATCTCTTGTAATGATGCATGGCTATGGCATAAGAGATTAGCTCATGTTAACATGGATAACATATTTAGAATTGTTAAACATGATCTTGCCAAGGGTATTCCGAAAGGAACTTACTCAAATGATAAGGTATGTGAACCATGTCAACTTGGTAAGCATACCCGATCATCATTTAAGAGTAAGAGGCATCAATCAACCTCTAGAGCTCTCGAACTGATTCACATGGATCTTTTCTGACCAACCAAAACCCAAAGCTTAGGTGGCAAATCCTATGTATTTGTGATTGTTGATGACTTTACCCGATTTACATGGGTATTTCTATTAGCTCATAAATCTGATGCATGTGACACATTTATAAAATTCTGTAAAAGAGTTGAAAAATGAAAAGGTTATAAAATCAACATAGTTAGGAGTGATAGAGGTGGTGAATTTGTCAATAAAAATCTCAAAGAATTTTGTAATAATCAAGGTTACACTCACCATCTATCAACCCCCAGCACACCACAACAAAATGGTTTCGTTGCAAGAAAGAATAGAACACTGCTGGAAATGTGTAAAACAATGTTCAATGAGTATAACACTGC
Organism: Paratinospora sagittata; assembly: GCA_035771175.1. NCBI lineage: Eukaryota > Viridiplantae > Streptophyta > Magnoliopsida > Ranunculales > Menispermaceae > Paratinospora > Paratinospora sagittata. The sequence goes on along the minus strand of CM069609.1, from coordinate 12,502,563 downwards.
AAATCACTGCCTGTTATGTATGAACTATGGAAGGGTAGAGCGCCCAACATCAGTTACTTCCGAGTATTCAGATGCAAATGTTTTATTCTAAATGATAAAGACAATCTTGATAAGTTTGAACCTAAATCTAATATAGGAATATTTTTAGGATATTCTTCCCACAGTAGAGCCTGCACAGTTTTCAATAAATTTAATCAAACTATAGAAGAATCAATTCATGTCAATTTTGATGAAAGTGAAAATAAGAAAAATCTTGAAGATGAACTTCAACAATTAAATATTGATGATGATGAACCCAATTCAACCAAGATTATATATCTTGAACCTGAAACATCCTTAGAATCCTCTAAAAACTCTAGGTTGCTTCAAGGTCTTTCTCAAGATCAAATCTTAGGAGATCCACAAAAAGGTGTATCCACTAGAGCTTCAATTCAAAAAGATCAAGAGCTTGTTGCTTTTGTATCACAATTTGAACCAATTAAAGTGGAAGATGCACTGAAAGATGAAAACTGAATTCTTGCTATGCAAGAAGAACTAGGGCACTTTGTCCGAAAGAAAGTATGAGAATTAGGTCCTAGACCTTTCCATCAATCTGTTATAGGAACCAAATGGATCTTTAGAAATAAAAAGAATGAACAAGGTATCATTGTCCAAAATAAGGCTAGATTGGTTGCACAAGGGTACAACCGAGAAGAAGGCATAGACTTCGAAAAAGCCTTTGCCCCAATAGCAAGATTAGAGGCAATAAGGATGCTACTCGCCTATGCTTGTTACAAGGATTTTGCCTTATACCAAATGGATGAAAAAAGTGCTTTTCTAAATAGATACATCAATGAATAGGTATATGTAGAACAACCGCCAGGGTTTGAGGATGCTCAAGACCTGGAATATGTTTTCAAACTCCACAAAGCCTTATATGGATTAAGACAAGCTCCAGGAGCTTGGTATGATCGACTGACTTCATTTCTTTTAGATCATAAGTTTCAAAAAAAAAAAAACTTGATCCAACTTTGTTTATCAAACACCATAATGATAATATGCTTATTGTTCAAATTTATGTGGATGATATCATTTTTGGTGCATCAAACAAAGAATTGTGCGATGAGCTTTCAAAATTAATGCAAGAGGAATTTGAGATGAGTATGATGGGAGATCTTACATACTTTCTCAGCTTGCAAATTAAGCAAATGTCGAAAGGAACCTTCATAAGCCAATCAAAGTATGCTAAGGACATGGTTAAAAAGTTTCAAATGCATAATTTGAAATCAATTGATACTCCCTGTACCTCTGCAATCAAATTAGATAAGGATGAAAAAGGTAAAGCAATTGATTGAAAACTTTATAGAAGCATGATTGGAAGTCTGTTATACTTGACAACAAGTCGACCTGACATCATGTTCAGTGCTGTCTTTGTGCAAGATTTCAATCAGAACCTAAAGAATCACATTTAAAGTGTGTCAAACGAATATTTCGATACATAAATGGCACAACACACTTAGGAATTTGGTATTCCAAAGGTACTACATTTGATCTGAGAAGTTATGTAGACTCCGACTATGCCGGTAGTCTAACTGATAAGAAAAGTACCTCCGGATTTTGTCACTTTCTTGAAATTTCTTTAATTTCTTTGTTTTGCAAGAATCAACACTCCATGGCATTATCCACAGTTGAGGCAGAATATGTTGCTGCTGAAAGTTGTTGTTCTCAAGTTCTATGCATGAAACAACAACTTCAGGATTATCAAATATTTATTAAATGTGCTGAAATTTTGTGTGATAATACTAGTGCTATTAAGATTTCTAAAAATATTGTACTGCACTCCCGAACTAAACATATTCAAATAAGACATCACTTTTTACAGGATCATGTGCAAAATGGAGAAGTCATATTGTCTCACATTGGAACCAAAGAACAACTGGCTGACATATTTACTAAAGCCTTACCAAAAGATGAGTTTGTTCATATTCGAAAAGAGCTTGACATGTTCTCTGAGACAAATCTGTGATATTTTGATGCTTACCTTTATATGGGGGACATATATTTAATGATACTTCACTCTTTTTAATGATTTTGAAAGGGGGAGAAGTAATATCATTGAAACATCATATATTTAAGGGGAGTCTTAGTGGAGTTTCAGTATATTCCTTGGAAATACACTAATATCACATGAAACAAAGAACATTTGTGCTGCATCTCATGCATAATGATATCATTTTATTAGCTTGCTTCAAAGCCTATATCAATGTGTTTAAAATCATCAAAGAGGGGGAGATTGTTGAACCAATTATCCTCACGTTCCTTATGAGAATATGTTCCTAATGTGAAAGATATTTTGATGATTCAAATTACATTCTGTTAATGACAATACTACACATATGGCATATCTAATCTTACTTGAACGTTTTGAAGAATCAATGATGACGAACGTATTAAAAGATCTACTTCAAGACCATGATCATTTGAAGACATTAGTGTATGATTAGATTATACTTAGGTTGTAGAACCTTCTCTGCCATTTGATTCAGCAATATGCATGATTACATGTCAGTCGAATTGATTTTCGATCATTTGCATATTTGATCTTAATCGTGTTTTATCAAGCTTTAATCAAGAAACCAAAATAGTTTTTATAGTCTTTCAATACGCTAATGTTTTAGCAGCGCCCTCCTGAACTTGATGAGTCAGGATGCTGATAAAATATGGGACGCTCAAGGTTGAATTGAACTTATTCACACTACAAGAAAAATGATTTCAACGACTTGTCAAACAAGTCGTGAAAACCTTTTAACAGCTTGGGACCCCAAGCCGTTGTTCAAGAAGTCATGGTAAAGCTTTCACTATTAACCCCCCAACCAAAAATTATAGTTTAAATGAACAAAATTGACTTGCAAAACGTGTTTGAGGCAACCGCAACCAATCCATCGGGTGTTTTTTCGTCGTCCAACTCTTTGAGCGAGTCTCAATATCCTTCCAGGAACCCTCGGAATAGATGGAACTTTTATCAACCCCCGGAGATCTCTATCGTCGATACTCCTCATAGTCATAATGTCCCTTTTGAACACTTCCCTGAGTTTGACGGGAATTGGTCCCCTACTACCGGAAGTCGTTCCTTCATTTGAGACCATTATTTTGCTGAAAGGAAAATAAACTTGTGAAAGACACAAAATATATTCCTAACTATTTTAAGATTTATGCTTTGTCCGTTGGACAATATTTTCTATTTTTTCCTCTTAATGTTTATGCCATCATTTAATCCAAATTTTCCACTAGCAATATGATATATATATCTCATACATTCATAGATATATGGATATATATATTTAATCATAACTATATATATAGTTTTCATAAATCATAACTATATATATATTTGAATCAAAACTATATAAAAACTATATAGTTTTCTAGATATATATTTAATATAAATCTCAACTATATATAATTCATATATATATATATATATATATATATATATATATATATATATATATATATATATATATATATATAGTTCTAAAGATATATATATCTAATAAATAACTTCTTCCCCTAATATGGTGGACTTGGGCGGGCCGTGAACCTTACTTTCTGATACCATTAAATGTCACACTCCGCCCGGACCCTCCTAAACCGGTGGGACATTCATGGACGGGGCGTGAATGCATTATAACGATAGCTGAGTGCGCGGAAACACGATTAAGTACAAGTATGATTTCATTAATTTCAGAATATAATTGTACATGAAATAGTTAAGGGAACATTCTCCCAAAATCCCCAGTGAATAATACAAAGGGTACAAAATGTGGGCCCAAAAACCTGCACCCAGTCCACCCTAATCTCCTGTGAAAAATTTGATAACAACGGGGTGAGCTACACGCTCAGTGGGTAAAATAGTTCGTGAATATAATAATTATTAAAGGAAACTTCATAATCAAATATCTTAAATACACATCAGAGCATCATAATCAATCCAACATGTATGTATGCATGACACCGTCTAGTATTGGTTTGATGATTGTACATCGCCTGAGATCACGTACAGATGTCCCTCCCTAGGAGTAGCCGGGTTCTCATTGTACGTCTCTCCTCAGGAACGACGCTCTGGATTCACGTACAGATGTCCCTCCCCAAGAGTAGCCAGGTTCTCATTGTACGTCCCTCTCTAGAGAAATATAATGAGTAGCGAGCATTGCTTCTAACTATCTTATGAACCATAAACCACATACGTCCCTAGGTAGTTCTATGTATGATGCCAATGCATGAACTGGTCCGGTCTTTACTTAATATTTAGACAGAATTTAGCAACGTCTAGGGATCCTTATCAGGGTCGGTATCACTACGTGCAAGGTTAGGACATTTAGTATTACTTGTATAAGCTGATAGCTTTCAAATAAGACCAACCAAATTAGTCTCCAGTTGATAGGTGAGACACGAGGTCTGCTTAAATACCAATCGTCTAGAGCAGCACGCTGCCTCCCGTTCTCTATTTAAAGTTACTAAGGACAAAACTGAGCCTGGTTGAGCCAGATTGACCACTAATCTGGCATAACAACAATGTAATACATAAACTCCAAATATACAGGCATAAGTATGACAGTATGAACATTATACGCAATAATGCAGTGTAAATGAATAGTAGACATGATGATAAATGAATGTAAACTTTAATAAAAGTTATTAGACACACAAACCTATGTTTCGTTCCCCACCTTCAGATAAAAACTCCAAAAAATCTGGTGCCTTCTCTCGGGCAGAACCGCGTTGCAACGCACAGAGGGTCTCAAAAGAGAAGACAAAAACTCAAAATGAGTAAAAGAGAGAAGGAAAATCACAAGGAGAAGTGATTTTGGTATGAGAAATGAGGAGGGGGGAGGGGTTCTTAAATAGGAAAAATGGCGCCTGAACGTTCGGGCATGCGCCTGAACAAATTTTTTTTTTTTGTGCAAACCTAGGGGTATTGCACTCTACCCCCTTAAAAGGATTTCGCCCTCGAAATCAGTCCAAGTAGCCATGATAGTTATTTGCGTGAGATTTACTGTCATCGCCATCGTTTGCTAGTGAAGGGTAAGGCCTGTATGGTCCCCAAATGGCACCGTGGCCGGTGGAATCCTCAACATGCTCCAATCCGGCCACCCGGCAAGTTTGGTAGAAGATCCTGCCAAGATGAGGGCATGGGATTATTTTGGGCAAAATTGTTACGAAAAATCCATGCGCGCTCTGGCGATAAGGATCGCTGTCTGTGTGGTGATGGAGTAGGTGATGCAAAGTAGTTTTGACTAGACTCAGATCCTAAAGGAGTCGCCACAGGTGATCAAGGAGGCCATTGTGTGTGTGCATCACTAAATCCATCGATATTATTTTAAGATATCTGCATAGTTATTCAAGTGAAACGATGTATTAAGATATTTGTAACCAAAGTTTCATCATTTTATTGATAAGTGAAATAGAACAATGTATCGCATCATCAATTATTACTGGAAAACAATTCAGGATATTTCTGTTTAATTGTTGCTTCTAGTTCCCATGTTGCTTCCTCTACTCCGTGATGATCCCAGAGCACCTTCACAAGTGGTATGCTACGTCTCCTTAGTTCTTGAGTTTTTCTATCCAAAATCTATATCGCTCTCTCTTGATACCTATTTCCTTCCTCAACCCGAACCTCGACTAGGGGGATGATATGCGAAGGATCAGGGCGATACTTTAGAAGCATTGATACGTGAAAAACATCATGAACCTTAGACATGGACAATGGAAGGGACAGACGATAAGCAAGTTTTCCAATACGTTCAATTATCTGAAATGGACTGATATACCGTGAGGAGAGCTTTCATTTGATCCCAAAGCGTTTGACACCTATTGTGGGCTGAACTTTTAGAAAAACAAAGTCCCCCTTATCAAATTCTAGAGGCTGTCTCAGCTTGTCAGCATAGCTCTTCTGTCGACTTTGTGCAACACGAAGTCGTTCCTTTACTAGTGTGATCTTCTTAGAGGTCTCTTGAACTAGTTCAGGGCCTAACTGCGGTTGATCTGCCATATCTAACGAGTATACCGGAGATCTGCAAGGGCGACCATAGAGAGCCTCGTACGGTGCCATGCCGATACTAGTTTGGTAGCTGTTGTTGTATGCAAACTCAGCTAAATGTAAGTACTTTGCCCATCCATCATGAAAGTCCAAAATGCAACACCGTAACATGTCTTCCAAGATTTGGATAAGACGCTCTGACTGTCCATTAGTCTGAGGGTGAAAGGCTGTGCTCATGGTGATCTTAGAGCCTACTCTACTCTAGAAGCTTTGCCAAAACTTTGATGTGAATCGAGGGTCTCGATCAGAGGCGATCGTGAGTGGTATTCCATGGAGGCGTACGATCTCTCTTTCATATAGTTCGGCAAGTTTGGCGGGGTTATCCGTGAACTTTATTGGCAAAAAGTATGCAGACTTTGTAAGTCTGTCAATGATAACCCATATAGCATCTTGCCTTTTATTATTTCGAGGCAAGGCCGTAACAAAATCCATTACGATGTTCTCCCTCTGGAGAAGCCCAGAGGGAAGTCTTCGTTCTGCCTTAACTTGCTAGCAAACGAGACATCGAGCAACGAAGTCTGCAATCGCCTTCTTCATTCCAGAAAACCAGAATTGTCGCTTGACATCCTTGTACATCTTGTCACCCCCAGGATGCATAGCGACCTCGAACAATGCATCTCAGTTAGCACTTCTTTCTGAACCTCAGGATCGTTCGGTAGACAAAGACGTTTTTTATAGAAAACGGCCCCGTCTTCAGAGACCGACCAGTGAGGAAGGTCCTTTCCGCTGAGTAGAAGTTCGCTTTTCTCCATTAACATAAGGTCGTTGGCTTGAGCTGCTGAAATCTTTCGAACCAGCTCAGAGTTGGCTGACAATTGAGAAAGTCGTGATCTTACTCCCTCCTCGATCAGTTGAAGGTTAAAATTTTCCATCTCTGTAGCCAACTTCCCCATTTCAAAGTTAAGAGTGCAAGCAACATAAGATTTTCTACTCAGGGCATCAGCCACAAGATTGGCCTTACCGGGATGGTACTGGAGTTGAAAGTCATAATCTTTCAAGAATTTCAACCATCTTCTTTGGCGGAGGTTTAGGTCTCTCTGGGTGTAGATGTAGTACTTAAGACTCTTGTGATACGAGAAGACCTCAAACCGTTCACCGTATAGGTAATGACACCATAGCTGCAGTGCAAATACGACAACTGCGAGTTCCAAGTCATGTGTTGGGTAATTGGCCTCATGAATCTTCAGTTGCCTAGAGGCATATGCGACAACTTGGCCTTCTTCCATTAGTACTGCACCTAAGCCTTAGAGAGAGACATCGGTGTATAGTAAAAATCCAAGTGCATTTCTTGGAGTGATTAGTACTGGTGCTGTCGTGAGGCACTTTTTCAATTCCTGAAATGATGTTTCACAGGTGGGATTCCAGATGAATCGCACGTCTTTCCTAGTGAGCTTTGTCATAGGTTCACCAATCTTTGAGAAGTCCTTGATGAAGCGTCTGTAATAGCCAGCCAAACCAAGAAAACTCCTAATCTGAATAACAGTGGTAGGCTGCTTCCAGTTTAAAACCGCTTCAACCTTAGAAGGATCCACCTCAATGCCATTGCCTGAAACCACATGGCCTAGGAATTGAAATCGCTTCGCCCAAAATTCGCACTTACTTTACATACAACTGGTGGCTTTTCAAGGTTTGGAGGACTATCTTCAGATGTATGTTATGGTCTTTTTCGGTTGAGGAATATATCAAGATATTGTTCACAAAAACCACCACAAATCGGTCTAAGTATAACCTGAATATGCGGTTCATCAAATCCATGAATGTAGCAGGTGCATTTGTTAAACCGAACTGCATGACCAAGAACTCGTAGTGACCGTAAGAGTTCTGAATGTCATCTTGGTAATGTCCGACTCTCGGATCCAGAGTTGGTGATAAAAGGATCGTAAATCGATCTTAGAGAAGTATTTGGCATCTCTAAGTTTGTTGAACAAGTCATCGATCCTGGGCAACGAATTTGTTCTTAATGGTGACGTTATTCAGCTTGCGATAGTCGATGCAAAGTCGTAACGAACCATCCTTTTTGCGAACAAACAGAACTGGAGCACCCCAGGGTGATGAACTTTTTCTGATGAAGCCATTACTCTCTAATTCCTTCAGTTGTTTGTCCAATTCGACTAGCTCGACATTTGACATTCTGTATGGTGGAATTGAGATAGGCTCGGTCCCAGGTATGAGATTGGTTTCAAAATCGAATTCCCTAACCAGAGGTAGACCAGGAAGGTCATTTAGAAAAATTGTTGGGAATTCAGATATTACCGGGACATCGTGTACTTCGAGAGGGTACAGTGTTGGTGATTCATTTTCATCACCAAGGGATAGAGCTTGAAGTTGTGCCTTTAGAAGTGCAACAGTCGAGTTGTGTATCCATTTCCTTGTTCGGTGAATCTTAACAAACTACCCCGTGGGCAAGGTTAACTGAACTTGCTTCTTCATACAATCGATCTTTGCATTCAGTGGTGCGAGAGTCCATGCCTAGGATGATGTCGAAGTCTTCAATGTCCATCACAAAAAGATCTGCATATATCATTTGTTCTGCCATTCAAAGCTCACATTGAGAACACTGCAAATTCACGTCAGTACCAGATCTTAAAGGTGATGTGACATGGATTGTGATTTCTGTGGGTTCAGGATGCAACCCTAAATGTCTTACCAATGCAGACGATATAAAAGAATGCGTAGCACCCGAATCCAACAAGACATGCACCATTGTATTAAACAAGGGAAATGTACCTTCAACTACATTGTTGTCTGGGAGGGGTTGTTGAGCGACAGTAAATGCCCTACCCTGGTTCCGTTGCCCCTGATTTTGCTGGTTTTGCCTGGGTTGGGCATTAACACTAGGTGGGGCTTGTTGGACTGGAACAACGGGAACAGGTTGCTGAAGGTGAGGGCATGCATTTCTTACATGGTCCTGTTGGCCGAAGTTGAAATACTTCAGCCTTTGCTGCTGATGGTTTTGTTGGCCATGCTGATTGTGGTGCTGACCACCACCTCTGCCATTGCCATTTTGACAGCCACCCCTGCCATTACGGCCTCCTCGGCCATGATTGCAAAAATCTTGATGGCCAAGGTTAGACGATTCAACTACAAGTGTCGTGGCCTCATTCTTTTGAACAGGGATGGGAGGGCTGGGTTTTGATTATAGTAGAGCTTCTTCTTGTTGCCCTACTGTGAGCCCTGTTGAGAAAACGTTGCAGGCCATTTTTTCCTATTCAGTCTCTGCTCCAGCACAATCTTTTCCTACTCAAAACTCATGGCCTTGTCAACGACCTCCCTATAAATCTTGAGATCCAAGATCGACAAGGCTTGTCGAATGTCAGGACGACGACCATTGTAGAATTTATCGGTCTTATCTTGCTCCGTTGAGATGGTGGAGAAAGAGTAAACCGATAAGTCTTTTAACTTGACAGCATACTCCCTGACTATCATGGCGCCTCGGTATAGCTTGGCGAACTCCTGGCACTTCTGCCACTTCACAGCGCCGAGGAAGTACTTATCAATAAACAATGACTCGAATTGCTGCCAAGTCATGACCGTGGTGTTGACCCTTGGGTCCTCCTTCACTGTTATCCACCATGTATTTGCTCCACCAATAAGTTGGTAGGACGCAAGTGGAATCTTTCGAGCCTCGTCGACTCACATTGCATCGAGAGCCTTCTTCGACTCATCCAGCCATTTATGCGCCTCCTCCGCATCAATAGTGCCAGCAAAAGTAAGAGGTTGTAGCCTTTTGTACTTTGTAATCTGGTCGATTTGAGTTTTCGACCCAGATCTAACAGGTGCCTAAATAGTGACGACTTGATTGGCAGCGGTTTCACGAACGACCGTCTGAACAGTTACTTTCATTGCCTCGATAAATTCGGCGAAAAAGACTTTCATACTCGAAGGCATGGCAAAGGATGTGGGCTGGGGTGGCACTGCTTGCCCAGACGTAGTGGCAGTGTCGGGTGTGGCCTGCACTGTCGTCAGAGGCAGCGGTTCCTGGTTCTGAATCTCAGGAGGTGTCTCCCCTGCTTGACAGATAGTACGTGACCTTCCTCTCTTCCTGATTTTCATTTTCTCAATGGCAAGGAGAAAATAAAACCATGATTTAGGAACTGTAGCCAAGTATAATGTTATGATATTTTCAACAAGAAGTTCGAGAGTACTGCAATATAAAAACCACCTATTTTTCTAAGTATAGTGTAAGGTTTTTGTTGAGGAATCAAAAAATCTTATGTTCCTTGTATGTTTTGCCATGGTGTAAAAACAAGGTTAGAATGTTTATATTATAAGTATAAAATTTTGCAAGTATTTCAAGTGTTTTGGTTCTTGGTTTTGTGAACATACATATATATTTCATTGAAAATCCATACGAGTCATAAAAATTCTAAGATTTTCCTCGGTAAGTATCCTGATCTAACGTTCTATCGCAATCTTATGTATTCAAACTCTTTCGCTTAGTCTTTTCGATTATTATCCAAATTCGTGTGTCCCATACCACATGAATTTGGTAATAAGGGTGTCAACCAAGTTAAGTTGTAAGAACACGGTCTTTATAAAACATCGGCTGAATAGTAGTTCACTAATAGTATCGTCCAAGTTTACTCGTCCCATACCGTGTAAACTTAGCGATAATGTTAGTAATGCAACTTTCTCCAAATGTTTCTTTTCACACAAGGTCGTGGGTTTTCTTACTTCCACATTTTATTTAGTATCCTCCAATTTTGTTCTGTCCCATACCACTCCAAAGTTAGTGATACGAAAGAAAGAATGGTTGTAAGTTGGCCCACCAAAGATGGTCTTAAACAAAACATTTCATTCATATATAAAATAAATTTTTACGATACCAGTGATCATTCCTGATTTTCCTGCCTACTACTGCTCCTTCTAGACCTCCTGCTAGGTATAAAAAGACTACTAGAAGAAGGTTGAGAATTTGCTCGTTGTTCTTCGACATTTTGCATACGTGTTAACATAGAATTTTGAGTCTCCTCTATCCGAGCGATACTAGCTACTATCACATTTAACTGCTCAAATGGGTTAGTCGATTGTCCTATCGATGGTTGATGGGTTGACTATCCCATAGGTGGAGGGTAGGCCGTAGGCATTGGTGGAAATTATCGGTCGTACGGTTAACTCATAGCTGTGGGGTAGTTGTTTTGACTGTACGGGGATTCCCTAACTGGAACCCCTTGGACATTTGGATATACTTGGGTTGAAAAGGATGTCCTATCTTCCAAGATTTGGTGCCGCAAAATTTTGTTGTTGTTGGTTCACAAGAACTTGTGGAACTGGCCGATACTGTACTTCAGGAGTTGGAAACCTTTGGTACGTAGTATTTCCTTGAGTTGGCATGTTCCAAGAAGGTGGATTTGCTGGAACTTCTTGTCTATCCTGATTTGGTTGAGGTTGATTTAGGTTGGCAAATAAATCTTCCTAAGAGAACAGGTGCTCGATTGGGTCATTATTCGAGGCTGGATTTGACGTAGGGTTCTGGTTCGGCTCGTTATTTGGTACCTCCCTAACAGGAATCTTGCGTCGACTTTTTCGGTAACAACGTCCATTTTCGTCTCTAATTCTTTCGCCATTTCCTCCTAAAGTCACGCTGAATACTTCCTCGTCAGTTACTCCTCCACTTGTGACAAATGTCTTGAAAATAGAGGTTGTTGTAACCGCCTTAGTGATCTGCTTTGAAGAATCATCAAAAGTGTTGATATTTTCCTCGTTTAGCCTCCTCATGATCAAGACTCCGTAGCCGAGGAGTTCCTTTCTTAAAGGGTTTTGAATCACCCGCAACATTTGTTGGATGATGATGTGGGGTAAGGAGACCTTAAGTTTCTTTTCTATGTAGTATAACACAAGAAGTTGAGCCCTTGACATAGCACCTCTAGTAACCTTTTTCCGGCAAGATGTTGCCAAATAAAATCTTTCCAAGGCCGGTAAGAGGTGGTTTAAGGAGATTGTTTGGGAGGTGGTCGTACGTTGATTGGGTGCACGGGTTTTTTGCGAGGGAATTGAACAACTGTTCGTTGGACTCCGCGATCTCTACAACTTCTTTTAGGGTTCCTGTGGATCAATGATTCTAACTTCAATCGGAATCTCCATAAGTCGCGCAATAACTTCGACGTTGATAGAAATCTTCGTTCCCCTGACCGTTGTCTCCAAAACAGGGTTGATCCCATCTTCTTGAAGTCCTAAGCAATTCATGGCTTCGTAGAAAGATTTCATCAAGTTGTAAGAGATGTAACCCTCAACTTTTGTTATGTTTAACCACCCCAGTGTTGCGAGTTTTTCGTGAAGGATTGGACGGAGGCGGAGATCTCTATCGTCGACACTCCTCATAGTCATAATGTCCCTTTTGAACACTTCCTTGAGTCTGGTGGGAATTGGTTCCCTACTACTGGAAGTCGTTCATTCACTTGAGGCCATTATTTTGCTAAAAGGAAAATAAACTTGTGAAAGACACAAAATATATTTATAACATTTTTAAGATTTATGCTTTGTCCGTTGGACAATATTTTCTATTTTTTCCTCTCGATGTTTATGCCATCATTTAATCCAAATTTTCCACTAACAATATGATATATATATATCTCATATATTCATAGATATATAGATATATATATTTAATCATAACTATATATATAGTTTTCATAAATCATAACTATATATATATTTGAATCTAAACTATATAAAAACTATATAGTTTTCTAGATATATATTTAATATAAATCTCAACTATATATATATATATATATAGTTCTAGAGAAATATATATATCTAATAAATAATTTCTTACCCTAATTTTGTGGACTTGGGCTGGCCGTGGACCTTACTCTCTGATACCATTAAATGTCACACCCCGCTCGGACGCACCTAAACCGACGGGACACTCACCGACGGGGCGCGAATGCATTATAACGATAACTGAGCGCGCGGAAACACGATTAAGTACAAGCACGATTTCATTAATTTCATAATATAATTGTACAGGAAATAGTTAAGGGAACATTCCCCCAAAATCCCCAGTGAATAATGCAAAGGGTACAAAATGTGGGCCCAAAAACCTACACCAAGTCCACCCTAATCTCCTGTGAAGAATTGGATAACAACGGGGTGAGCTACATACTCAGTGGGTAAAATAGTTCGTGAATATAACAATTAATAAAGCAAACTTCATAATCAAATATCTTCATCATAATCAATCCAACATGTATGTATGCATGACACCGTCTCGTATTGGTTTGATGATTGTACATTGCCTGAGTTCACGTACAGATGTCCCTCCCCAGGAGTAGCCGGGTTCTCATTGTATGTCCCTCCTCAAGAACGACGGTCTGGATTCACGTACAGATGTCCCTCCCCAGGAGTAGCCAGGTACTCATTATACGTCCCTCTCCAGAGAAATATAATGACTAGCGAGCATTCTTCTAACTATCTTATGAATCATAAACCACATACGTCCCTAGGTGGTGGTATGTATGATGCCAATGCATGAACTGGTATGGTATTTACTTAATATTTAGACAGGATTTGGCAACGTCTAGTGATCCTTATCAAGGTCGGTATCACTACGTGCAAGGTTAGGACATTCAGTATTACTTATATAAGCTGATAGCTTTCAAATAAGACCAACCAGATCAGTCTCCAGTTGAGAGGTGAAACACGAGGTCCGCTTAAATACCAATCGTCTAGAGCAGCACGCTGCCTCCCGTTCACTATTTAAAGTTACTGAGGACAAAACTGAGTCTTGTTGAGCCGGATTGACCACTAATCCGACATAACAACAGTGTAATACATGAACTCCAAATATACAGGCATAGGTATGACAATATGAACATTATACGCAATAATGCAGTGAAATGAATAGTAGACATGATGATAAATGAATGTAAACTTTAATAAAAGTTATTAGACACGCAAATCTATGTTTCGTTCCCCACGTTCAGATAAAAACTACTTTGAAAACTGGTGCCTTCTCTCGGGCAGAACCGCGTTGCACCGCACAGAGAGTCTCAAAAGAGAAGACAAAAACTCAAAATGAGTGAAAGAAAAAAGGAAAATCACAAGGAGAAGTGATTTTGGTGTGAGAAATGAGGAGGGGGGAGGGGTTCTTAAATAGGAAAAATGGGGCTTAAATGTTCGGGCAGGCGCCTGAACAAATTTTTTTATTTTTTTATTTTTTTTTATTTTTTTGTGCAAACCTAGGGTATTACAACTCCGTTCCAATGCCCGGGGTGAATTTTTCACCCCCCAACCGAAAGTTTTAGTTTAATGAACTAAAATGGCTTAGAACATGCGTTTTAGGCAACCATAACCAATCCACCGATTTTTTTCCCCCCAACACTTTGAGCGAGCCCCAATATCCTCCCAGGAACCTCCAGATTTGATTGAGCCTCGTTCTGAGGTCCTGGTGAGTTTTTGACCCCCAAATCAGAAATTCTGGTTTAAATGAACTAAATTCACTTAGAAAACCGTTTAAGGCAATAGCGAGCAATCCACATATTTTTTTTTTCGCCGAACACTTTGAGCGAGTCCTAATAGATTCCTTGGAATCCTTAGAAAGCCATTTCTGAGGTCCAGGTGAATTTTTAACCCCCTAACCGAAAATTTTAGTTTAAATTAACAAAATTGACTTGGAAAACGTTTTTGAGGCAACCGCAACCAATCCACCGGGTGTTTTTCGTCGCACAACTCTTTAAGCGAGTCCCTATATCCTCCAGGAACCCACGGAAAACATGGAACTCTGTTACAATGTCCCGGTGAATTTTTCACCCCCCAACCAAAAGTTTTAGTTTAATGAATTAAAATGACTTAGAAAATGCGTTTGAGGGAGCAATAACCAATCCACTGGTTTTTTTTCCCCCCAACACTTTGAGCTAGCCCTAAAATTCTCCCAGGAACCTCCAGATTTTATTGAACCTCGTTCCGAGGTCCTGGTTAAATTTTGACCCCAAATCGGAAATTTTGGTTTAAATGAACTAAATTTACTTAGAAAACGCGTTTGAGGCAATCGCGACCAATCCACCGAGTTGTTTTTCGCCCAACACTTTGAGCGAGTCCTAATATCATCCGTAGAGTCCCTGGAAAGCCATTTCTGAGGTCCAAGTGAATTTTTGAACCCCCAACCGAAAATTTTAGTTTAAATGAACAAAATTGACTTGGAAAACGTGTTTCAGGCAACTACAACAAATCCACCGGGTGTTTTTTCTCGCCCAACTCTTTGAGCGAGTCCCAATATCCTTCCAGCAACCCTTGGAATACATAGAACACCGTTCCAATGTTCCGGTGAAATTTTCACCCCCAACCGAAAGTTTTAGTTTAATGAACTAAAGTGGCTTAGAAAATTTTAGTTTAATGAACTAAAGTGGCTTAGAAAATGCGTTTGAGGCAACCATAACCAATCCACTGGTTTTTTTCCCCCCAAACACTTTGAGCGAGCCCCAATATCATCCTAGGAACCTCCAAATTTGATTGAACCTCATTCCGAGGTCCTAGTGAATGTTTGACCCCCAAATTGGAAATTTTGGTTTAAATGAACTAAATTCACTTAGAAATCGTATTTGAGGCAATCGTGACAATTACACCGATTTTTTTTTCGACCAACACTTTGAGCACGTCCTAATATCTTCCTTGGAATCCCTGGAAAGCCATTTCTGAGGTCCAGGTGAATTTTTGACCCCCCAACCGAAAATTTTAGTTTAAATGAACAAAATTGACTTGGAAAACGTGTTTGAGGCAACAACAACCAATCCACCGAGTGTTTTTCGTCGCCCAACTCTTTGAGCGAGTCCCAATATCCTTCCAAGAACCCTTGGATTACATGGAACTCCGTTATAATGTTCCGGTGAATTTTTCACCCCCAACCGAAAGTTTTAGAGTAATTAACTAAAATAGCTTAGAAAATGCGTTTGAGGCAACCATAACCAATCCACTGGTTTTTTTCCCTCCCAACACTTTGAGCGAGCCCCAATATCCTCCCAGGAACCTCCAAATTTGATTGAACCTCCTTTCGAGGTCCTGGTGAATTTTTGACCCCCAAATCAGAAATTTTGGTTTAAATGAACTAAATTCCGTTAGAAAACGCGTTTGAGGCATCGCGACCAATCCACTGATTTTTTTCCCCCTAACACTTTGACCGAGTCCTAATATATTCCTTAGAATTCCTGGAAAGCCATTTTTGAGGTCCAGGTGAATTTTTAATCCCCCAAGCAAAAATTATAGGTTAAATAAATAAAATTGACTTGCAAAACGTGTTTGAGGCAATCGCAACATATCCACCGAGTGTTTTTTGTTGCCCAACTCTTTGAGCGAGTCTCAATATCCTTCCAGGAACCCCTGGAATAGATGGAACTCCGTTCCAATGTCCGGGTGAATTTTTCACCCCCAACCGAAAGTTTTAGTTTAATGAACTATAATGGCTTAGAACATGCATTTTAGGCAACCATAACCAATTCATTGGTCTTTTTTGCCCCCAACACTTTGAGCGAGCCCCAATATCCTACCAGGAACCTCTAGATTTGATTGAACCTCGTTCTGAGGTCCTGGTGAATTTTTGACCCCCAAATCGAAAATTTTTGTTTAAATGAACAAAATTCACTTAGAAAACCATTTGAGGAAATAGCGAGCAATCCACAAATTTTTTTTTTCGCCCAACACTTTGAGCGAGTTTTAAAATCTTCCTTGGAATCCCTAAAAAGCCATTTTTGAGGTCCAAGTGAATTTTTGACCCCCAACCGAAAGTTTTCATTTAAATGAACAAAATTGACTTGAAAAACGTGTTTGAGGCAACTGCAACCAATCCACCGGGTGTTTTTTCTCACCCAACTCTTTGAGCGAGCCCCAATGTAGCACCCGTGCTTTTAGGTGACGTCATTTTGACCCATAGTGTAACCGCAGAGTACCCGTATACATATTCGTATACATATGTGTATATGTATTTTGATGCTCGAAGCACGTAAGTTCGAGTGTCTGTGCATGATTTTAGGTCATAAAGAGTGCACATGAAGTTTCGGAACCATCGGAGACCCGTTCGACGTCAAAACCTGCCGAGAACGGTGTTTTGGATCCAGTGGAGCTCGCTTCATGGAAGAAGAAATTTCTATCACAAATTACATAAATGGTTCGAACTCCTAGATCCGTGGTCCGATTGGGTTGAAGTTTTTTCAGCTCATTCTTATATGATAGATCTTCATTATGAACGGTGGAGATCTTGATCGAAGTTACCTACTATGAGTTATAAGACTCCAAACACTGTTTCACGGATTTTCAGATTTTCTTATGCAGTTTTGATCAAACAGTTAGACCTCGTAATCCCACCGTTGGAGAGATTTGAAAGTTTACCAGAATGTTGGTAACTTACTCATGCAACTTTTGAACGGTTACGATTTTAAATTGGTTGGTATGTTGCAAAAAATTGACTATCTAAATGAAAGTATTGCAACAGGAAAACTGGTTTTTTTATAGTTTTTGACAACTTTTAGTTGTGGGCCCAAGCTTGTCTATTTAAGCAACTAAAACGTAATTTTAGCCTCATTTCCTCATTTCTCAGCCAGAAAAGAGAGAAAGGAGCTGGAGAGGAGAAAAGGAGAGGAAACCTAGGGTTGGTGGATTTTGCTCAAAATCCCTAAGGTTTGCATGTTTTTCCTCATTGTTCTTCCTTCAATCTCTTTGGTTTATGCATACTAGTGTTGTTTTGATGCATGTATTGTATGAAACCCAGATTTGAAGGGGTAGTGGAAATCAAATGTTGTCTAAATGCTATGCATGTTTGATATGTGTGTTTAGAGTGTGTTGGGAACCCTCTAAAGACAAAAACCCCAATTTCTAACAAGAAATTGGTAGGGTTTTGTACAAATGACCTAGCCTTGGTTCATTGACCTAGACTTTGACTTAGGCTTTGCTTGCAATCTTTGGTGGACTGATTAGTATTAGGGATCGATTCATGTATTTAGCTTGCAATTTTAATGGTGAAAGCATATGGTTTAGTGTAAATGGTCATTGTTTGGTTCATGGCCTTAGGTTTTTCCAAAAGTCATGCATGTCAACTCCGTTCCAGTGTCCCGATGAATTTTTCACCCTCGAACCGAAAGTTTTAGTTTAATGAACTAAAATGGCTTAGAAAATGTGTTTGAGGCAACCATAACCAATCCACTGGTTTTTTTCCCCCGACTACTTTGAGCGAGCCCCAATATGCTCCTAGGAACTTCAAGATTTGATTGAAGCTCGTTCCGAGGTCCTCGTGAATTTTTGGCCCCCAAATCAAAAATTTTGGTCTAAATTCACATAGAAAAAATGCGTTTGAGGCAATTGCGACCAATCCACTGATTTTTTTTTCGCCCAACACTTTAAGCGAGTCCTAATATCTTCCTTGGAATCCCTGGAAAGCCAATTCTGAGGTCCAGGTGAATTTTTGACCACTCAACCAAAAATTTTAGTTTAAATGAACAAAGTTGACTTGGAAAACGTGTTTAAGGCAACAACAACCAATCCACCGAGTGTTTTTTCCTCGCCCAACTCTTTGAGCGAGTCCCAATATCCTTCCAAGAACCCTTGGATTACATGGAACTCCGTTCCAATGTTCCGGTGAATTTTTCACCCCCAACTGAAAGTTTTAGTTTAATGAACTAAAATAGGTTAGAAAATGCGTTTGAGGCAACCATAACCAATCCACTGGTTTTTTTCCCCCCAATACTTTGAGTGAGCCCCAATATCCTCCCAGGAACCTCCAAATTTGATTGAACCTCCTTCCAAGGTCCTGGTGAATTTTTGACCCTCAAATCAGAAATTTTGGTTAAATGAAATAAATTCCCTTAGAAAACGCGTTTGAGGCATCACGACCAATCCACCGGTTTTTTTTCCCAACACTTTGACAGAGTCCTAATATCTTCCTTAGAATTCCTGGAAAGCCATTTTTGAGGTTCGGGTGAATTTTTAACCCCCCAACCGAAAATTATAGCTTAAATAAACAAAATTGACTTGCAAAGCGTTTTTGAGGCAACCGCAACTTATCCACCGACTGTTTTTCGTCGCCCAACTCTTTGAGCGAGTCTCAATATCCTTCCAGGAACCCCCGGAATAGATGGAACTCCGTTCCAATGTCCGGGTGATTTTTTTACCCCAAACCGAAAGTTTTAGTTTAATGAACTAAAATGGCTTAGAACATGCATTTTAGGCAACCATAACCAATCCACTAGTTTTTTTCCCCCCAACACTTTGAGCGAGCCCCAATATCCTCCCACGAACCTCCAGATTTGATTGAACATCGTTCTGAGGTCCTGGTGAATTTTTTACGCCCAAATCAGAAATTTTTGTTTAAATGAACAAAATTCACATAGAAAACCGTTTGAGGCAATAGCGTGTAATACCCTAGGATTGCACACCAAAAAAAAAAAATTTGGGTACCTGCCCGAACGTTCAGGCGCCAAAAATCTCTATATAAGGAACCCTCCTCATTTCTCATTCCTCACACCAAATCACTTTCTCTTGTGATTTTCTTCTCCTTTCCACTCATTCTGAGTTTTTAGTCTTTTGAGACTCTCTGTTCGAGACTCTCGGTGCGGTGCGACGAAGTTCTGTCCGGAGGAAAGCGCCAGATCTAAAAGAAGAAGTTTTTATCTGAAGGTGGGGAACGAAACATAGGTTTGCGTGTTTTATAACTTTTATTAAAGTTTACATTCATTTATTATTATTTTTACTATTCATTTACACTGCGTTATATTATATAATGTTTATACTGGTTCAATTATGCATGTATATTTGGAATTCAAGTATTATACTGTTGTAATGCCAGATTAGTGGTCAATTTGGCTCAACTAGACTCGGTCTTGTCCTCAGTACCCTTAAATAGTGAACGGGAGGCAGCGGGCGGCTCCAGGCGATTGGTATTTAAGAAAACCTTGTGTCTCACCTCTCAACTGGAGACTGATCTAGTTGGTCTTATTGAAAGCTATCAGCTTATACAAGTAATACTGAATGTCCTAACCTTGCACGTCATGATACCAACCCTGATAAGGATCACCAGACGTTGCCAAAGTCAGTCTAAATGTCAAGAAAAGATCAGACCAGTAGACTAGACCAGTTCATGCATTGGCATCATACATATCACCACCTAGGGACTTATGTGGTTTATGACTCATAGAATAGTTAGGAGCATTGCTTGCTATTCATTATATTTCTCTGGAGAGGGACGTACAATGAGAACCTGGCTACGCCTGGGAGGGACATTTGTACGTGAATCCAGAGCATCGTTCCTGAGGAGGGACGTACAATGAGAACCTGGCTACGCCTGGGGAAGGACATCTGCACGTGAACTCAGGCGATGAACGTTCATCAAACCATTACGAGACGGTGTCACGCATACATAAATATTGATTGATTATGATGCTTTGATGTGTATTTAAGATATTTGATTATGAAGTATATTTTATTAATTGTTATACTCACGAACTATTTTACACACTGAGCGCGTTAAGCTCACTCCATTATTATCCAATTTTTCACAGGAAATTAGGGTGGACTGAGTGCAGGTTATGGGGCCCACATTTTCTACCCTTTGTATTATTCATTGGGGATTTTGGGGAGTCTGTTCCCTTGACTATGTCATGTACAAATGAATTCTGAATTAAATCAAATCAGACTTGTACTGTTTTATATTTATGATGCGTACTCTGTTATTACCAATGTGATAATTCCAAATGTGCGCCCCGTCCGCGAGTGTACCGCCGGTTTAGGAGCGTCCGGGCGGGATGTGACATTTAATGGTATCAGAGCGTACGGTCCACGGCCCGCCCAAGTCCACCAAATTAGGGGAAGAAAAACTTTATTAGATATATATATCTCTAGAACTATATATATATATATATATATATATATGAATTATATATAGTTGAGAATTTTATTAAATATATATCTAGAAAACTATATAAAACTATATAGTTTAGATTTAAACGACAATGGTAGAGGTGGTGGTCGACACCACAATCAGCATGGCTAGCAGAATAATCATCATGGCCAACAGAACCATCTGCAGTATCAGTCGACGTGTTTCAACTAGGCCAGAAGGGCCATGTAAAATATCTTTGTCCGCACATTCAACAACTTATTCCTGTTGTTCCAGTCCAACAAGCACCACCTCCTGCTAATGCCCAACCCTGGCAGAACCAGCAGAATCAAGGTCAACGAAATCAGGGCAGAGCATTTGCCATCACTCAACAACCCCTCCTCGGCAACAATGTAGTCGAAGGTACCTTTCCTTTGTTCAATACAATGGTGCATGTTTTGTTTAATTCAGGTGCTACGCATTCTTTTATATCGTCGGCATTGGTAAGACATTTAGGCCTGCAGCCTGAACCCATAGACATCACACTCCATGTCACATTAGCGTTCAGATCTGGTACTGACATGAATTTACAGTGTTCTTGATGTGAGCTTCGGATGTCAGAACTGATAATGTCACACCCTGGGTTGCACAGCGTGCCCCTACCCAGGTGTGGGCGCACCCCCTCGGGGCGAACGCCTAAGCCATTATGGATCCATAATATTGTCACATCTAGCCGAATTCGCGATACCCAACAGGGCCCTAGTAACGGACTAGATCATTTACCCCCACTATTCATGAATAGTGAAGGGCCTCCCCCCAAGTCGAACTCGCAACCTCCCTTAAGGAGTTAGCTTTCGCACTTGGCTCAGTGGTTACTCCAAGTGCGAAAGCTAACTCCTTAAGGGAGGTTGCGAGTTCGACTTGGGGGGAGGCCCTTCACTATTCATGAATAGTGGGGTAAATGATCTAGTCCGTTATTAGGGCCTAGTTGGGTATCGCGAATTCGGCTAGATGTGACAATATTATGGATCCATAATGGCTTAGGCGTTCGCCCCTAGGGGGTGCGCCCACACCTGGGTAGGGGGCACGCCGTGCAACCCAGGGTGTGACAAAATTGATAAGCTTTTACTTGCATCGAACTTATTATAAATGCTTGATATCTATATGTTATGAGCGTTTAATCATGCTACACATTGACATGCATACATGATATTTATTGATGAGTATTGATAGCATATTTGAATTCTATTCACTGGGCACCGTTGGCTCACCCTCATTTTCCTCTTTCAGGTCATTCTGTCCCGAATAAGGGCAAAGGAGTAGTCATATCTTGAGGGCCTTGCCTGCGAGAGAATCCAAAGCCTCGATGTGAGTTGAGAGGCATTTTGATTGAACTGTGTTTTAATTTATAAAGTATTACATTTTGGATTATGTAATTATAATACTTACCACATTGTAGTATGGGTGAGTTGGGACTTGTTAGATAGACCATGTGGGCATATGACAGTTTTTATTTGCACCCACAATTTTGGACTTTATGTGTATGTCAATTTTAATGGACTGTAAGGATTATGATTTTATTTATGGTTCATTATTATGGATTATCTCTTGTCTTGGATGATTAATACGGTGGGTAGTTTTGTTTAGTACCTTTTGATATTATGTCGTTGTTTGAGATAAGGCTCGTAGGGTCTCAACCACCTCACGGGAGTTGAGGAGTGGTCGGAGATGCCTACGCCGGGCGTCCCGCCCCGGCATGCCGCATGCCATTCCCTGCGGGGTTGGTGGTCTGGGGCACGGGGTTGCTACAGTTGGTATCAGAGCCTGATTTTACTAGGTTTGGTCTATGTATTGGACTTAGATGACTTTGACCTAGGAATTGGGTGAGAGATTTAGGTGATTAAAAAGCTTAAAGGAACTAACTTAAAAGCCTTACGATCATATTTTCTGTGTGTATTATATGATATGGGTAGTTATGAGGCTTTGTTAATGTTTTAAATTCTTTAATGTGTGATGGTTGCTCGTATTTCTACTTCTCAGTGTCATGAGGTGGAGTGAGAGATTAGGACAGCCACACACAGGGCCATCCGATGATGACCGGATGGGGAGGATGGAGGAGATCATTTAAGCACAGGACCGCTTGATGGCAACCCAGACTTCACAGATACAAGCGTTAGTGCAGCAGGTTGAGGCTATTGCTCGACAGGCACCCCAAACAATACCTCAGGAGGCGGGCACTAGTGGAGCTGCAGGGGCAGCAAGACCTCAAATGGCTGTACCTCAGCCTATGCCTACACCTGCTCCTATTGTTGTGGAGAACCCCACTGATTGGCGGATCAGACTGCTAGAGAAGTTCATGAAGCTAAAGCCTAAGGAATTCACTAGTGGGGTTGACTTGAAGAAGGCCAAAGATTGGCTGAAAAATGTCGAGAAGATCAGTCGCTCCTTAGAGCTTGATGAGGAGTCTCAGGTCCTATGTGCTGCTCACACACTAGAGAGTGATGCGGAGGACTGGTGGCTTTCAGTGTTGGATACACAGGGGGCAGTGAAGAGTTGGGACACCTTCAAACGGTTGTTCTTACAGGCTTACATTCCAGAGACTGAGAGACAGGCTAAGCAACTTGAGTTTTTGAATCTCGCACAGGGCACCATGTCAGTCAGGGAGTACGAGCTCAGATTTAGGCGGCTAGCAGTTTATGCTCCTGGGTTAGTTCAGACGCCGAATGACAACATTATGAGGTTTTCTTTGAACCTAAGGCCTGCGATCCGACAGGCCTTGTCTGTGACAAAGATGACTGATTTTACCACAGTGGTCTAGAGGGCCAAACAACATGAGTTGGCTGAGCGGGTTGATGGTATGTCTACACGAGCCGTTCCAGGTGAACAGATTTCACAAGCAGAGTCTGGGGGATAGTTCCAGACTCCGTGGAAGAAGGGAAAATGAGAAAACAAGAGAAAAGTTTATGGAAGAGCACAGTCTGATGGTGCTTAGAGTAAGGCATCCCAGATTTAGACTAGTATGATGGCCTCACCAGTGGTTTCCTCTCCAGTCCCGATTCCTATTCAGGCACCTAGTGCATCGAGACCCCCATTCCCACAGACTGCTGGCCGAGGCAGAGGTAGAGGCCGAGGAAGCTATGTGACGACATCTCAGACTGGATCATCTGTGCCCAGGGCTCCTTTCTTATGTTTTCAATGTGGGCAGGCTGGGCATAGAAAGTTCGAGTGTCCGAATTTTAAGAGAGTTCAGGGATTTGTGCAGCAGTCTAGTGCCAGAGAGACAGCGAAGGCAGCTACTCAGCCAAACCCGACAACATCCAGGACTCTGGTGGAAGGTACTCTTATTATTTGTGGTACTTCTATGCATGTATTATTTGATGTTGGGTCTACATTATCATTCATATCGGGACGTATGGTAGATAGTTTGCATTTGACTCCCATTAGGGCTAGTACATGGTTAGTGGTGAGTACTGTAGCTGGGAAGAGGATCTACCCGAACATGATCTGTAGCCAGTGTGTTGTTCATATTGGTGATGTTGAGATGCCTATTGACTTTCGAGTCCTAAAGTTTTTAGAGTTTGATGCAATTCTAGGGATGGATTGGCTGACGACTTATCATGCAGTTGTCGACTGTTTCGCGGAGAGAATCATTTTTCAGATCCTCGGACACCCAGTGTTTACACTACAGGGTAGAGCTTCAGACCAGATAGTCACAAGGGGTAGATTTGTGACTGATGGAGATAGGGAGATTATGGCTGGGTTAGTGCCTGATGAGGAAGAGACTAGTGAGGTGATACTCGAGGATATTGCCATTGTTAGGGACTTTCCAGATGTGTTCCCTGCGGCTCTTCCAGGATTACCACTAAAGCGAGAGATCGATTTCATTATTGAACTAGTCCTTGGCATGAAGCCTATCTCCATGGCACCATATAGAATGGCGCCAGCCGAGTTGAGAGAGTTGCAGAAACAGCTCGAGGAGTTATTGGCTAAGGGCTTTATTTGCCCGAGCGTGTCACCTTGGGGAGCTCCAGTTCTTTTTGATAAAAAGAAAGATGGGAGCTTGCTGTTGTGCATCGACTATCGCCAATGGAACAGGGTGACCATCAAGAACAAATATCCCCTCCCAAGGATTGATGACTTGTTTGATCAGTTGAGGGGAGCGAGGTATTTTTCAAAGATTGATTTGCGCTACGGGTATCATCAGCTGAGGATCAGAGAGGAGGATGTGCCTAAGACAACATTCAGAACCCGCTATGGACATTATGAGTTCCTTGTGATGCCATTCGGTGTGACTAATGCACCGACGATGTTCATGGACCTGATGCAGAGGGTCTTTAGGCAATATCTAGATAAGTTTGTCATCGTCTTCATTGATGACATATTGGTGTATTCCAAGACTCGGGCTGAGCATGAGGAACACCTTAGAGTGACTTTGCAAACTCTGAGAGAGCATAGGCTATATGCAAAGCTGAGCAAGTGCGAGTTTTGGATCACCGAAGCGAAGTTCTTAGGTCATGTGGTGAGTTCTGAGGGGATTTCAGTTGATCCGTCTAAGGTTGAAGCCATTATCAGTTGGCCTAGGCCTACCACAGTGACCGAGATCAGAAGCTTTCTTGGGTTAGCTGGTTACTATAGGAGATTCGTTCAGGGATTCTCCAAGATAGTTACACTTATGACTAGGCTCACCCAGAAAGATGTGTCCTTTGTATGGACCGAGGAGTGTGAGAATGCCTTTTTAGAGCTGAAGAAAAGATTGACATCTACGCCAGTGTTGATTTTGCCAGAGCCTGATCAAGAGCTGGTTATCTATACTGATGCCTCTCGTATCGGCTTGGGTTGCGTGTTGATGCAGAAGGATAGGGTCATTGCTTATGCATCGAGGCAGTTGAAGGTGCATGAAAAGAACTACCCTGTTCATGACTTAGAACTGGCCGCAGTGGTTTTTGCTTTGAAGATTTGGAGGCATTATCTCTATGGTGAGAGATTCACTTTGTATTCTGATCATAAGAGCCTCAAGTACTTGTTCTCTCAAAAGGAATTGAACATGAGGCAGAGAAGGTGGTTAGAGCTCCTCAAAGACTATGATTTTACATTGGAATACCACCCAGGTAAAGCCAATGTAGTGGCTGATGCGTTGAGGACGAAGCGGGTAGAGACAGTTATGGTAGCACGCCAGATGTCTCATGAGTGGAGACTACTTAAGGCGGCTACGGTTATGAGTATATGTGCTACCCTTCAGATCAGATTGTGATATGTGCTCAAAAGAGAGCTCAGCCTACACAAGTCCAGGAGGTAATTGACCAACAGAGACTTGACGTTGATTATGGGATGTACAAGTCTTGGGCTGAGAGCCGTGATTTTACTGATTGGCACTTGTCATCTGATGGTGCCTTGAGATTTAGGGGACGTTTATGGGTTCCCGCAGATCCATGACTTAGACAAAGTGTTTTCCAAGAGGCTCACAGATCTCATTATGCTATTCATCCTGGCGGAACCAAGATGTATCATGATATGAAAAGAATGTATTGGTGGCCCGACATGAAGAGGGAGATAGCTCAGTTCATTCAGAGGTGTGAGATCTGTAAAAGAGTCAAAACTGAGCATCAGAGGCTTGGTGGGGAGATGCAACCGCTTGCCATTCCTGAGTAGAAATGAGAGCACGTCACTATGGACTTTGTTGTGGGATTACCCAATACCCAGAGGAGACATAATGTTGTTTGGGTTATTATTGATCGCTTGACCAAGTCCGCTCACTTTCTATCGGTGAACACTAGGGATTCTATGGACAAGCTGAGCAGACTCTATATGCGGGAGATAGTCAGATTACATGGAGTGCCAGTTTCGATTGTGTCAGATAGGGATCCGAGGTTTACATCGGTATTCTGGCAGGGGTTGCAGAGGCAGCTCGGCACTAGACTAGATCTCAGTACCGCTTTTCACCCCCAGAGGGATGGCCAGTCTGAGAGGTTGATATTGATTTTAGAGGATATGCTTCGAGCTTGTGTCCTTTAGTCCAGTGGTAATTGCGAGGAGTACATACATCTGTGTGAGTTCGGGTACAACAACAGCTATCAGTCCAGTATTGGCATGGCTCTTTTTGAGGCATTGTATGGTCGACCCTGTAGATCTCCGATCTTTTGGACGGAGGTAGGGATGCTGCGGTGATGGGACCAGAGTTTGTACAAGAACACACAGAGAAGATTAAGAGGATCAAGCATAATATGAAAGTAGCCCAAGACAGGCAGAAGAGTTACACTGATGCCAAGCGGAAGACCGTAGTGTTCGAGGTGGGTGACCAAGTTTTATTGAAGGTCTCACCTCAGAAGGGCCAAACTAGATTTGGGATAAAAGGCAAGCTCGCTCCGAGATTTATTGGGCCGTTCGAGGTTTTAGAACGAATTGGCCCCGTCGCTTACCGATTAGCCTTGCCACCTCAGTTAGCAGCAGTCCACAATGTCTTTCATGTGTCAATGCTGAGAGTGTACAAGAGTGATTTTGATCACGTCTTGGACTGGAGGAACATTGAACTGAGGCAGGATGAGACTTATGATTAGGAACCTAATTAGATACTTGACCGGAAGGTCCAGAGGTTACGTAACCGCGAGATTCCGATGGTTAAGGTGAGATGGCAGTTCCATGGAGAGGAGCAGGTTACTTGGGAGCATGAGGACTACATGATGGAGCACTTTGCCGAGTTCATGGGCTTAGGTAATTTCTTAACCTTGAAACTTCGAGGACGAAGTTCATTCTAAGGTGGGTGTGATGTGACGCCCCGAAAATTATTTCATCTAGCCTATAACCCAATTGCACTTTGCCCAAACTCTATGCGTTGCCTTGATATGTTTGGTGTTTCTTTGATGGTTGTTTAATGTTTGTATAGTTGAAGCTTGATAATGTATATAAATATGTGTATCATAAATTGTATATGGGTCATGTTAAATTAAATTATAATGCATATGTTATTATTTATGCATGGGCCCATTAAACCATGAATTGATATGAGTTAGGATTGATTGAATAAAAAGATAAATGAGAATGAAAATTTGGTGTATTAAATGGATTGGACATCTAAAATACATGGAAGCATGAAATTGGTTAAAGTACATGTGGTTGGTATGGGTAGTATGAGACCAACACATGTGAAGGTTGGTGCATGAAAGTGGACAAGTGTCCCATGCCCTCAAGGAAGTGCTAGAATGAGTGGAGGGAATCAAGGAGAGAATCAAGGAGGAAATCAAGGAGAGAATCAAGGAGAGAATCAAGGAGGGAATCAAGGAAGTGCTAGAAAGAGGTGAGTGGAGAGAAAGGAAAAATGAAGAGAAAGAAAAGAAGAGAAAAGAAAGAAGAAAAGAAAGAAGGAGGGAGTTGCAGGAGGAAGATCTCTGCGCATTTTCATCAAAGCGTCGGATCTTTGGGATATATGGTCAGATTGAGCTCAAAATTTGTCAGCAAGTTCATAGCCTATGGTTATTCATTATGGTCGGTGGAGATCTTGATCAGAGGTTTCGTCTAAGAGATCTAACCTCTCAAACAAATCTGGTCGAAAAGTCTGGATTTCTCGCACCGTTTCTCTAAAACTTATAGATCTCATTAATCTACCGTTGGATGGATATACAATTTGGGTACGTAGTGTACAACTGATATTTCTGCATTCTGAGCGGTGGAGATCTTGATTAGAGTTTTTTTCTGAGAGATCTAACCTCCAAAACAAAGCTGGTCAGAAAGTCTGGATTTCTCGTGTCGTTTCGCTCAAACTTATATATCTCTTCAATCTACCGTTGATGGATATCAAATTTGGGTATGTAGGTTATAACGGATACCTCTATATTCCGAACGGTTGAGATGTTTATGCGGTTAGTATTTTGTGTGATATAGTCTTCTGAGTTTGAGTATTTGCAGCTGGAAATGAGAAATTGTCTGATTAGAGACTTGTTCATCAAATATACTTATCTTTTCGGTCCATCGTTGGATTGGGCTGATATTTGGACAGAAGGTTTGTTTCCTCACATACTTCAATCTGTACGGTTGATTTTGTGATTACATATTTCTGTTGGTAGATTGATACATCTGAACAGAATATTAAATGAAGAATTGGTAGGGTTGCTTGTATTAGATCTAAATTTAGAATATGAACTTAGACCTTTCCAAATAGCTTGCATGTCAACTATGTTGACCTAGTTGCCATTGTTGATGAACCCATGATGCAAAATCAGTGATATACATGGATGAACATGGTGACCTAGTGTAAATCGGCAATATGGCCTAAGTATGAAAATTTTCATATTTTGGGGCTTTTGATGCTTTTGGCCTAGAATCATTGAATTGGTGCAACTTATGTTTAATTAAGCATGATTAGGGCTGATTATGCTACTGATTTGGTGGTTGTAACCATATCATGGGTTAGGCCTACTTGTGATCAAGTGACCCAATTTGGGCATGTTTATGCCTAAGGAATTGAAAATCAGTATTTTTGATTAATAGAATGGTTTATGAATGAGAACTATGCATTAGAGGCCTAAGTCATGTGATTTGAGTTGAATGATGGGATTAGATGGGATTTAGGCCTTTTGTTTATATATGGGCTGATTTAGGGTTGATGTGTAATGTCTATATGATTGAGCATAGAAATTGATGTATGGTAGGATATTGATGTATGTTTCAGGATCTTGATTGGGTTGATTCGGTTTGGTGGTCGTGTGTGGTTAAATACTCTCGCGAGGCTTGGTTGTGAGTAGACTTCATTTATGATTATATCTTTTATGTCATCATATCACTTATATATATTGTATGTGGAAAGCATGAATGTGTTCTAATGTTTTGAATGATGCATTGATTTAAGAAAACCTTATGACAATGGTTGGGCCCATCTATCTGGCTAATAGGGGGACTTAACATTGTCATAGGAGGGTTTTAGGAAATGAAATGATTGGAGTCAACGGTACGGTGAAATAGACGTGCACTAGTAACCCAATGCATGTGGAATGTGGATCCAAATTGATAAGCTTTTACTTGCATCGAACTTATTATAAATGCTTGATATTTATATGTTATGAGCTTTTAATCATGCTACACATTGACATGCATACATGATATTTATTGATGAGTATTGATAGCATATTTGAATTCTATTCACTGGGCACCGTTGGCTCACCCTCATTTTTCTCTTTCAGGTCCTTCTGTCCCGAATAAGGGCAAATGAGTAGTTATATCTTGAGGGCCTTGCCTGCGAGAGAATCCAAGGCCTCGATGTGAGTTGAGAGGCATTTTGATTGAACTGTGTTTTAAATTATGAAGTATTATATTTTGGATTATGTAATTATAACACTTACCACATTGTAGTATGGGTGAGTTGGGACTTGTTAGATAGACCATATGGGCATATGACGATTTTTATTTGTACCCACAATTTTGGACTTTATGTGTATGTCAATTTTAATGGACTGTAGGGATTATGATTTTATTTGTGGTTCATTTTTATGGATTATCTCTTGTCTTCGATGATTAATATGGTGGGTAGTTTTATTTAGTACATTTTGATATTATGTCGTTGTTTGAGATAAGGCTCGTAGGGTCTCAACCACCTCACGGGAGTTGAGGAGTGGTCGGAGATGCCTACGTTGGGCGTCCCGCCCCGGCATTCCGCACGCCATTCCCTGCGGGGTTGGTGGTCCGGGGTGCGGGGTCGCCACAATATCCTTCTAGGAACTCCCGAAATAGATGGAACTCCGTTTCAATATCCCGGTGGGTTTTTGACCCCAAATCTCAGATTTTGGTTTAAATGAACTAAATTCACTTAGAAAATGGTATCGGGGTTGGTGGTCCAAGGTGCGGGGTCGCCACAGTTGGTATCAGAGCCTGATTTTACTAGGTTTGGTCTATGTATTGGACTTAGATGACTTTGACATAGGAATTGGGTGAGAGATTTAGGTGATTAAAAAGCTTAAAGGAACTAACTTAAAAGTCTTACTATCATATTTTCTGCGTGTATTATATGATATGGGTAGTTATGAGGCGGGCACTAGTGGGGCCGAGGCTAGTGGAGCTGTAGGGGCAGCAAGACCTCAAATGGCTGTACCTCAGCCTATGCCTACACCTGCTCTTATTGTTGTGGAGAACCCCACTGATCGGCGGATCAGACTGCTACAGAAGTTCATGAAGCTAAAACCTAAGGAATTCACTGGTGGGGTTGACTTGAAGAAGGCCGAAGATTGGCTGAAAAATGTCGAGAAGATCAGTCGCTCCTTAGAGCTTGATGAGGAGTCTCAGGTCCTATGTGCTGCTCACACACTAGAGAGTGATGCGGAGGACTGGTGGCTTTCAGTGTTGGATACACAGGGGGCAGTGAAGAGTTGGGACACCTTCAAACGGTTGTTCTTACAGGCTTACATTCCAGAGACTGAGAGACAGGCTAAGCAACTTGAGTTTTTGAATCTCGCACATGGCACCATGTCAGTCAGGGAGTACAAGCTCAGGTTTAGGCAACTCGCAGTTTATGCCCCTGGGTTAGTTCAGACGTCGAGTGACAAGATTATGAGGTTTTCTTTGAACCTAAGGCCTGCGATCCGACAGGCCTTGTCTGTGACAAAGATGACTGATTTTACCACAGTGGTCCAGGGGGCCAAACAGTATGAGTTGGCTGAGCGGGTTGATGGTATGTCTACACTGGCAGCTCCAGGTGAACAGACTTCACAAGCAGAGTCTGGGGGACAGTTCCAGACTCCGTGGAAGAAAGGAAGATGGGAAAGGAAGAGAAAGTTTTATGGAAGAGTACAGTCTGATGGTGCTCAGAGTAAGGCATCCCAGCTTCAGACTGGTGTGACGGCCTCACCAGTGGTTTCCTCTCCTGTCCCGATTCCTATTCAGGCACCGAGTGCATCGAGACCCCCATTCCCACATACTGCTGGCCGAGGCAGAGGTAGAGGCCGAGGAAGCTATGTGACGACATCTCAGAATGGATCATCTGCACCTAGGGCTTTGTTCTTATGTTTTCAATGTGGGCAGGCTGGGCATAGGAAGTCCGAGTGTCCGAATTTTCAGAGAGCTCAGGGATTTGTGCAGCAGTCTAGTGCCAGAGAGACAGCGAAGGCAGCTACTGAGCCAGACCCGACAGCATCCAGAACTTTGGTGGAAGGTACTCTTATTATTTGTGGTACTTCTATGCATGTATTATTTGATGCTGGGTCTACATTATCATTCATATCTGGACGTATGGTAGATAGTTTGCATTTGACTCCCATTAGGGCTAGTACATGGTTAGTGGTGAGTACTGTAGCTGGGGAGAAGATCTACCCGAACATGATCTGTAGCCAATGTGTGGTTCAGATTGGTGATGTTGAGATGCCTATTGACTTTCGAGTCCTAGAGTTTTTAGAGTTTGATGCAATTCTAGGGATGGATTGGCTCGCGACTTATCATGCAGTTGTCGACTGTTTCGCGAAGAGAATCATTTTTCAGATCCCCGAACACCCAGTGTTTACACTACAGGGTAGAACTTCAGACCAGACAGTCACAAGGGGTAGATTTGTGACTGATGGAGATAAAGAGATTTTGGCTGGGTTAGTGCCTGATGAAGAAGAGACTAGTGAGGCGATACTTGAGGATATTGCCATTGTTAGGGACTTTCCAGATGTGTTCCCTGCGGATCTTCCAGGATTACCCCCGAAGCGAGAGATCGATTTCATTATTGAACTAGTCCCTGGCACGAAGCCTATCTCCATGGCACCATATAGAATGGCGCCAGCCGAGTTTAGAGAGTTGCAGAAACAGCTCGAGGAGTTATTGGCTAAGGGCTTTATTTGCCCGAGCGTGTCACCCTGGGGAGCTCCAGTTCTTTTGTGAAAAAGAAAGATGGGAGCTTGCGGTTGTGCATCGATTATCGCCAATTGAACAGGGTGACCATCAAGAACAAATATCCTCTCCTAAGGATTGATGACTTGTTTGATCAGTTGAGGGGAGCGAGGTATTTTTCAAAGATTGATTTGCGCTCCGGGTATCATCAACTGAGAATCAAGGAGGAGGATGTGCCTAAGACAGCATTCAGAACCCGCTATGGACATTATAAGTTCCTTGTGATGCCATTTGGTGTGACTAATGCACCGGCGATGTTCATGGACCTGATGCAGATGGTCTTTAGGCAGTATCTGGATAAGTTTGTCATCGTCTTCATTGATGACATATTGGTGTATTCCAAGACTCAGGCTGAGCATGAAGAACACCTTAGAGTGACCTTGCAAACTCTGAGAGAGCATAGGCTATATGCAAAGCTGAGCAAGTGCGAGTTTTGGATCACCGAAGTGAAGTTCTTAGGTCATGTGGTGAGTTCTGAGGGGATTTCAGTTGATCCGTCTAAGGTTGAAGCCATTATCAGTTGGCCTAGGCCTACCACAGTGACCGAGATCAGAAGCTTTCTTGGGTTAGCTGGTTACTATAGGAGATTCGTTCAGGGATTCTCCAAGATAGCTACGCTTATGACTAGGCTCACCCAGAAAGATGTGTCCTTTGTATGGACCGAGGAGTGTGAGAATGCCTTTTTAGAGCTGAAGAAAATATTGACATCTACGCCAGTGTTGATTTTGCCAGAGCCTAATCAGGAGTTGGTTATCTATACTGATGCCTCTCGTATTGGCTTGGGTTGCATGTTGATGCAGAAGGATAGGGTCATTGCTTATGCATCAAGGCAGTTGAAGGTGCATGAAAAGAACTACCCTGTTCATGACTTAGAACTGGCCGTAGTGGTTTTTGCTTTGAAGATTTGGAGGCATTTTCTCTATGGTGAGAGATTCACTTTGTATTCTGACCATAAGAGCCTCAAGTACTTGTTCTCTTAGAAGGAATTGAACATGAGGCAGAGAAGGTGGTTAGAGCTCCTCAAAGACTATGATTTTACATTGGAATACCACCCAGGTAAAGCCAATGTAGTGGCTGATGCGTTGAGCAGGAAGCGGGTAGAGACAGTTATGGTAGCACGCCAGATGTCTCATGAGTGGAGACTACTTGAGGCGACTACGGTTATGAGTATATGTGCTACCCCTTCAGATCAGATTGTGATATGTGCTCAAATGAGAGCTCAGCCTACACAAGTCCAGGAGGTAATTGACCAACAAAGACTTGACGTTGATCATGGGAGGTACAAGTCTTGGGCTGAGAGCAGTGATTTTACTGATTGGCACTTGTCATCTGATGGTGCCTTGAGATTTAGGGGACGTTTATGGGTTCCCGCAGATCCACGACTTAAACAGAGTGTTCTCCAAGAGGCTCACAGATCTCATTATGCTATTCACCCTAGCGGAACCAAGATGTATCATGATATGAAAAGAATGTATTGGTGGCCCGACATGAAGAGAGAGATAGCGCAGTTCATTCAGCGGTGTGAGATCTGTCAAAGAGTCAAAGCTGAGCATCAGAGGCCTGGAGGGCAGATGC
This sequence comes from Paratinospora sagittata, assembly GCA_035771175.1. NCBI lineage: Eukaryota > Viridiplantae > Streptophyta > Magnoliopsida > Ranunculales > Menispermaceae > Paratinospora > Paratinospora sagittata. The sequence continues at coordinate 12,468,259 of CM069609.1, read as the reverse complement.
AACCGCTTGCCATTCTTGAGTGGAAATGGGAGCACGTCACTATGGACTTTGTTGTGGGATTACCCAATACCCCGAGGAGACATAATGCTGTTTGGGTTATTATTGATCGCTTGACCAAGTCCGCTCACTTTCTACCGGTGAACACTAAGGATTCTATGGACAAGCTGAGCAGACTCTATATGCGGGAGATAGTCAAATTACATGGAGTGCCAGTTTTGATTGTGTCAGATTGGGATCCGAGGTTTACATCGGTATTCTGGTAGGGGTTGCAGAGGCAGCTCGGCACTAGACTAGATCTCAGTACCGCTTTTTACCCCCAGACGGATGGCCAGTCTGAGAGGTTGATATCGATTTTAGAGGATATGCTTTGAGCTTGTGTCCTTGAGTCCAGTGGTAACTTGGATGAGTACATACATCTGTCTGAGTTCGCGTACAACAACAGCTATCAGTCCAGTATTGGCATGGCTCCTTTTGAGGCATTGTATGGTCGACCCTGTAGATCTCCGATCTGTTGGACAGAGGTAGGGGATGTTGCGGTGATGGGACCAGAGTTTGTACAAGAACACACAGAGAAGATTAAGAGGATCAAGCATAATATGAAAGTAGCCCAAGACAGGCAGAAGAGTTACACTAATGCCAAGCGGAAGACCGTAGAGTTCGAGGTGGGTGACCAAGTTTTATTGAAGGTCTCACCTCAGAAGGGCCAAACTAGATTTGGGATAAAAGGCAAGCTCGCTTACCGATTAGCCTTGCCACCTCAGTTAGCAGCAGTCCACGATGTCTTTCATGTGTCAATGTTGAGAGTGTACAAGAGTGATTTTGATCACGTCTTGGACTGGAGGAACATTGAACTGAGGCAGGGTGGGACTTATGATGAGGAACTTATTCAGATACTTGACAGGAAGGTCCAGAGGTTACGTAACCGCGAGATTCCGATGGTTAAGGTGAGATGGCAGTTCCATGGCGAGGAGCAGGTTACTTGGGAGCGTGAGGACTACATGATGGAGCACTTTGCCGAGTTCATGGGCTTAGGTATTTCTTAACCTTAAAACTTCGAGGACGAAGTTCATTCTAAGGTGGGTGTGATGTGACGCCCCAAAAATTATTTCATCTAGCCCATAACCCAATTGCACTTTGCCCAAACTCTATGCGTTGCCTTGTTATGTTTGGTGTTTCTTTGATGGTTGTTTAATGTTTGTATAGTTGATGCTTGATAATGTATATAAATATGTGTATCATAAATTGTATATGGGTCATGTTAAATTAAATTATAATGCATATGTTATTATTTATGCATGGGCCCATTAAACCATTAATTGATATGAGTTAGGATTGATTGAATAAAAGGATAAATGAGAATGAAAATTTGGTGTATTAAATGGATTGGACATCTAAAATACATGGAAGCATGAAATTGGTTAAAGTACATGTGGTTTGTATGGGTAGTATGAGACCAACACATGTGAAGGTTGGTGCATGAAAGTGGACAAGTGTCCCATGCCCTCAAGGAAGTGCTAGAATGAGTGGAGGGAATCAAGGAGAGAATCAAGGAGGAAATCAAGGAGAGAATCAAGGAGAGAATCAAGGAGGGAATCAAGGAAGTGCTAGAAAGAGGTGAGTGGAGAGAAAGGAAAAAAGAAGATAAAGAAAAGAAGAGAAAGGAATTGAAAATCAGTATTTTTGATTAATAGAATGGTTTATGAATGAGAACTATGCATTAGAGGCCTAAGTCATGTGATTTGAGTTGAATGATGGGATTAGATGGGATTTAGGCCTATTGTTTATATGCGGGCTGATTTAGGGTTGATGTGTAATGTCTATATGATTGAGCATAGAAATTGATGTATGGTAGGATATTGATGTATGTTTCAGGATCTTGATTGGGTTGATTCGGTTTGGTGGTCGTGTGTGGTTAAATACTCTCGCGAGGCTTGGTTGTGAGTATACTTCATTTATGATTATATCTTTTATGTCATCATATCACTTATATATATTGTATGTTGAAAGCATGAATGTGTTCTAATGTTTTGAATGATGCATTGATTTGAGAAAACCTTATGACTCTGGTTGGGCCAATCTATCTGGCTAATAGGGGGACTTAACATTGTCATAGGAGGGTTTTAGGAATGGAAATGATTGGGGTCAACGGTACGGTGAAATAGACGTGTACTAGTAACCCCAAATAAAACATGATTGGGATCAACGGTACGGTGAAATAGACGTGCACTAGTAACCCAATGCATGTGGAATGTGGATCCAAATTAATAAGCTTTTACTTGCATCGAACTTATTATAAATGCTTGATCTCTATATGTTATGAGCTTTTAATCATGCTACACATTGACATGCATACATGATATTTATTGATGAGTATTGATAGCATATTTGAATTCTATTCACTGGGCACCGTTGGCTCACCCTCATTTTTCTCTTTCAGGTCTTTCTGTCCCGAATAAGGGCAAAGGAGTAGTTATATCTTGAGGGCCTTGCCTGCGAGAGAATCGAAGGCCTCGATGTGAGTTGAGAGGCATTTTGATTGAACTGTGTTTTAAATTATTAAGTATTATATTTTTGATTGAACTAGTAACCCAATGCATGTGGAATGTGGATCCAAATTGATAAGCTTTTCCTTGCATCGAACTTATTATAAATGCTTGATCTCTATATGTTACTAGCTTTTAATCATGCTACACATTGACATGCATACATGATATTTATTGATGAGTATTGATAGCATATTTGAATTCTATTCACTGGGCACCGTTGGCTCACCCTCATTTTTCTCTTTCAGGTCATTCTGTCCCGAATAAGGGCAAAGGAGTAGTTATATCTTGAGGGCCTTGCCTGCGAGAGAATCCAAGGCCTCGATGTGAGTTGAGAGGCATTTTGATTGAACTGTGTTTTAAATTATGAAGTATTATATTTTGGATTATGTAATTATAACACTTACCACATTGTAGTATGGGTGAGTTGGGACTTGTTAGATAGACCATGTGGGCATATGACGGTTTTTATTTGTACCCACAATTTTGGACTTTATGTGTATGTCAATTTTAATGGATTGTAGGGATTATGATTTTATTTGTGGTTCATTTTTATGGATTATCTCTTGTCTTTGATGATTAATACGGTGGGTAGTTTTGTTTAGTACCTTTTGATATTATGTCGTTGTTTGAGATAAGGCTCGTAGGGTCTCAACCACCTCACGGGAGTTGAGGAGTGGTCGGAGATGCCTACTCCGGGCGTCCCGCCCCGGCATTCCGCACGCCATTCCCCGCAGGGTTGGTGGTCCCGAGTGCGGGGTCGCCACAATATCCTTCTAGGAACTCCCGGAATAGATGGAACTCCGTTTCAATATCCCGGTGAGTTTTTGACCCCAAATCTCAAATTTTGGTTTAAATGAACTAAATTCACTTAGAAAATGTTTTCTCGCCCAACTCTTTGAGTAAGTCCCAATATCCTTTTAGGAACCCCCGAAATAGATGGAACTCCGTTCCAATATCCCGATGAATCTTTGACTATCCCGGGGAATTTTTGACCTCCAAATCTCAAATTTTGGTTCAAATGAACTAAATTCACTTCGAACATGAGTTTGAGGCAATCGCGACCAATCCACCGTATTGCTTTCTCGTCCAACTTTTTGAGTGTTTCCAATATCCTTCTAGGAACCCCCGAAATAGGTGGAAGTCCGTTCCAATATCCCAATGTATTTTTGACACCCAAATCTCAAATTTTGGTTCAAATGAACTAAATTTACTTAGAAAATGCGTTTGAGGCAATCGCGACCAATCCTCCATATTGCTTTCTCCCCCAATTCTTTGAGCGAGTCTCAATATCCTTCTAGGAACTCCCGGAATAGATGGAACTCCGTTTCAATATCCCGGTGAGTTTTTGACCACAAATCTCAAATTTTGGTTTAAATGAACTAAATTCACTTAGAAAATGCATTTGAGGCAATCGCGACCAATCCACCGGATTGCTTTCTCGCCCAACTCTTTGAGTAAGTCCCAATATCCTTCTAGGAACCCCCGAAATAGATGGAACTCCGTTCCAATATCTCGATGAATCTTTGACTATCCCGGTGAATTTTTGACCCCCAAATCTCAATATTTGTTTCAAATGAACTAAATTACTTAGAACATGAGTTTGAGGCAATCGCGACCAATCCACCATATTGCTTTCTCGCCCAACTCTTTCAGCGAGTCCCAATATCCTTCTAAGAAACCTCGGAATAGATGGAACTCCGTTCCAATATCCCGGTGAATTTTTGACCCCCAAATCTCAAATTTTGGTTTAAATGAACTAAATTCACTTAGAAAATGCGTTTAAGGCAATCGCGACCAATCCACCGGATTGCTTTCTCGCCCAACTCTTTAAGTGAGTCCCAATATCCTTCTAGGAACCCCCAGAATAGATGGAACTCTGTTTCAACATCCTGGTGAATTTTTGACCCCAAATCTCAAATTTTGGTTTAAATGAACTAAATTCACTTAGAAAATGCATTTGAGGCAATCGCGACCAATCCACCGATTGCTTTCTCGCCCAACACTTTGAGTAAGTCCCAATATCCTTCTGGGAACCCCCGAAATAGATGGAACTCCGTTCCAATATCCCGATGAATCTTTGACTATCCCGGTGAATTTTTGACCTCCAAATCTCAAATTTTGGTTCAAATGAACTAAATTTACTTCGGACATGAGTTTGAGGCAATCGCGACCAATCCACCGTATTGCCTTCTCGTCCAACTCTTTGAGTGTGTCCAATATCCTTCTAGGAATCCCAGAAATAGGTGGAAGTTCGTTGCAATATCTAAATGAATTTTTGACCCCCAAATCTCAAATTTTGGTTCAAATGAACCAAATTCACTTAGAAAATGCGTTTGAGGCAATCGCGACCAATCCACCATATTGCTTTCTCCCCCAACTCTTTGAGCGAGTCTCAATATCCTTCTAGGAACTCCCGGAAAAGATGGAACTCCGTTTCAATATCCTGGTGAGTTTTTGACCCCAAATAACAAATTTTGGTTTAAATGAACTAAATTCACTTAGAAAATGCATTTGAGGCAATCGCGACCAATCCACCGATTGGTTTCTCGCCCAACTCTTTGAGTAAGTTCCAATATCCTTCTAGGAACCCCCGAAATAGATGGAACTCCGTTCCAATATCCCGATGAATCTTTGACTATCCCGGTGAATTTTTGACCTCCAAATCTCAAATTTTGGTTCAAATGAACTAAATTCACTTCGAACATGAGTTTGAGGCAATCGCGACCAATCCACCGTATTGCTTTCTCGTCCAACTTTTTGAGTGTTTCCAATATCCTTCTAGGAACCCCCGAAATAGGTGGAAGTCCGTTCCAATATCCCAATGTATTTTTGACACCCAAATCTCAAATTTTGGTTCAAATGAACTAAATTTACTTAGAAAATGCGTTTGAGGCAATCGCGACCAATCCTCCATATTGCTTTCTCCCCCAATTCTTTGAGCGAGTCTCAATATCCTTCTAGGAACTCCCGGAATAGATGGAACTCCGTTTCAATATCCCGGTGAGTTTTTGACCACAAATCTCAAATTTTGGTTTAAATGAACTAAATTCACTTAGAAAATGCATTTGAGGCAATCGCGACCAATCCACCGGATTGCTTTCTCGCCCAACTCTTTGAGTAAGTCCCAATATCCTTCTAGGAACCCCCGAAATAGATGGAACTCCGTTCCAATATCTCGATGAATCTTTGACTATCCCGGTGAATTTTTGACCCCCAAATCTCAATATTTGTTTCAAATGAACTAAATTACTTAGAACATGAGTTTGAGGCAATCGCGACCAATCCACCATATTGCTTTCTCGCCCAACTCTTTCAGCGAGTCCCAATATCCTTCTAAGAAACCTCGGAATAGATGGAACTCCGTTCCAATATCCCGGTGAATTTTTGACCCCCAAATCTCAAATTTTGGTTTAAATGAACTAAATTCACTTAGAAAATGCGTTTAAGGCAATCGCGACCAATCCACCGGATTGCTTTCTCGCCCAACTCTTTAAGTGAGTCCCAATATCCTTCTAGGAACCCCCAGAATAGATGGAACTCTGTTTCAACATCCTGGTGAATTTTTGACCCCAAATCTCAAATTTTGGTTTAAATGAACTAAATTCACTTAGAAAATGCATTTGAGGCAATCGCGACCAATCCACCGATTGCTTTCTCGCCCAACACTTTGAGTAAGTCCCAATATCCTTCTGGGAACCCCCGAAATAGATGGAACTCCGTTCCAATATCCCGATGAATCTTTGACTATCCCGGTGAATTTTTGACCTCCAAATCTCAAATTTTGGTTCAAATGAACTAAATTTACTTCGGACATGAGTTTGAGGCAATCGCGACCAATCCACCGTATTGCCTTCTCGTCCAACTCTTTGAGTGTGTCCAATATCCTTCTAGGAATCCCAGAAATAGGTGGAAGTTCGTTGCAATATCTAAATGAATTTTTGACCCCCAAATCTCAAATTTTGGTTCAAATGAACCAAATTCACTTAGAAAATGCGTTTGAGGCAATCGCGACCAATCCACCATATTGCTTTCTCCCCCAACTCTTTGAGCGAGTCTCAATATCCTTCTAGGAACTCCCGGAAAAGATGGAACTCCGTTTCAATATCCTGGTGAGTTTTTGACCCCAAATAACAAATTTTGGTTTAAATGAACTAAATTCACTTAGAAAATGCATTTGAGGCAATCGCGACCAATCCACCGATTGGTTTCTCGCCCAACTCTTTGACTAAGTTCCAATATCCTTCTAGGAACCCCCGAAATAGATGGAACTCCGTTCCAATATCCCGATGAATCTTTGACTATCCCGGTGAATTTTTGACCTGCAAATCTCAATTTTGGTTCAAATGAACAAAATTCACTTCGAACATGAGTTTGAGGCAATCGCGACCAATCCACCATATTGCTTTCTCGTCCAACTCTTTGAGTATGTCCAATATCCTTTTAGGAACCCCCAAAATAGGTGGAAGTCCGTTTCAATATCCCAATGAATTTTTGACCCCCAAATCTCAAATTTTGGTTAAAATGAACTAAATTTACTTAGAAAACGCGTTTGAGGCAATCGCGACCAATCCTCCATATTGCTTTCTCCACCAACTCTTTGAGCGAGTCTCAATATCCTTCTAGGAACTCCATGAATAGATGGAACTCCGTTTCAATAACCCGGTGAGTTTTTGACCCCAAATCTCAAATTTTGGTTTAAATGAACTAAATTCACTTAGAAAATGCATTTGAGGCAATCGCGACCAATCCACCGATTGCTTTCTCGCCCAACACTTTGAGTAAGTCCCAATATCCTTCTAGGAACCCCCGAAATAGATGGAACTCCGTTCCAATATCCCGATGAATCTTTCACTATCTCGGTGAATTTTTGACCCCTAAATCTCCAATTTTGGTTCAAATGAACTAAATTCACTTAGAACATGAGTTTGAGGCAATCGCGACCAATCCACCGTATTGCTTTCTCGGCCAACTCTTTCAGCGATTCCCAATATCCTTCTAGGAACCCCAGAATAGATGGAACTCCGTTCCAATATCCCGATGAATTTTTGACCCCCAAATCTCAAATTTTGGTGTAAATGAACTAAATTCACTTAGAAAATGCGTTTGAGGCAATCGCGACCAATCCACCGGATTGCTTTCTCGCCCAACTCTTTGAGTGAATTCTAATATCTCTCTAAGAACCCCCGGAATAGATGGAACTCCGTTCCAATATCCCGGTGTATTTTTGACCCCCAAATCTAAAATTTTGGTTTAAATGAACTAAATTCACTTAGAAAATGCTTTTAAGGCAATCGCGACCAATCCAGCGGATTGCTTTCTTCCCCAACTTTTTGAGCGAGTCTTAATATCCTTCTAGGAACCCCCGGAATATATGGACCTCCGTTTCAACATCCCGGTGAGTTTTTGACCCCCAAATTTGAAATTTTGGTTTAAATGAACTAAATTTACTTCGAAAATGCATTTGAGGCAATCGCGACCAATCCATCGGATTACTTCTTCACCCAACTTTTTGAGCGAGTATGAATATCCTTCTAGGAACCCCCGGAATAGATGGAACTCCGTTCGAACATCCCGGTGAATTTTTTACCCCCAAATCTCAAATTTTGGTTTAAATGAACTAAATTCACTTAGAAAATCCATTTGAGGCAATCTCGACCAATCCATCGGATTGCTTTCTCGCATTGCTCTTTGAGCGAGTCCCAATATCCTTCTAAGAACCCCTGGAATAGATGGAACTCCGTTCCAATATCCCAGTGAATTTTTGACCTCCAAATCTCAAATTTTGGTTTAAATGAACTAAATGCACTTAGAAAATGCATTTATGGCAATCGCGACCAATCCATCGAATTGCTTTCTCGCCCAACTCTTTGAGCGAGTCCCAATATCCTTCTAAGAAACCTCGGAATAGATGGAACTCCGTTCCAATATCCCGGTAAATTTTTGACCCCCAAACCTCAAATTTTGGTTTAAATGAACTAAATTCACTTAGAAAATGCGTTTAAGGCAATCGCGACCAATCCACCGGATTTCTTTCTTCCCCAACTTTTTGAGCGAGTCTTAATATCGTTCTAGGAACCCCCGGAATATATGGACATCCGTTTCAACATCCCGATGAGTTTTTTACCCCCAAATCTCAAATTTTGGTTTAAATGAACTAAATTTACTAAGAAAATGCGTTTAAGGCAATCGCGACCAATCCACTGGATTGCTTTCTCGCCCAACTCTTTGAGTGAGTCCCAATATCCTTCTAGGAACCCCCAGAATAGATGGAACTCTGTTTCAACATCCTGGTGAATTTTTGACCCCAAATCTCAAATTTTGGTTTAAATGAACTAAATTCACTTAGAAAATGCATTTGAGGCAATCGCGACCAATCCACCGATTGCTTTCTCGCCCAACACTTTGAGTAAGTCCCAATATCCTTCTAGGAACCCCCGAAATAGATGGAACTCCGTTCTAATATCCCGGTGAATTTTTGACCCCCAAATCTAAAATTTTGGTTTAAATGAACTAAATTCACTAAGAAAATGCGTTTAAGGCAATCGCGACCAATCCACTGGATTGCTTTCTCGCCCAACTCTTTGAGTGAGTCCCAATATCCTTCTAAGAAACCTCGGAATAGATGGAACTCCGTTCCAATATCCCGGTGAATTTTTGACCCCCAAATCTCAAATTTTGGTTTAAATGAACTAAATTTACTTAGAAAATGCGTTTAAGGCAATCGCGACCAATCCACCGGATTGCTTTCTCGCCCAACTCTTTAAGTGAGTCCCAATATCCTTCTAGGAACCCCCAGAATAGATGGAACTCTGTTTCAATATCCTGGTGAATTTTTGACCCCAAATCTCAAATTTTGGTTTAAATGAACTAAATTCACTTAGAAAATGCATTTGAGGCAATCGCGACCAATCCACCGATTGCTTTCTCGCCCAACACTTTGAGTAAGTCCCATTATCCTTCTAGGAACCCCCGAAATAGATGGAACTCCGTTCCAATATCCCGATGAATCTTTGACTATCCCGGTGAATTTTTGACCTCCAAATCTCAAATTTTGGTTCAAATGAACTAAATTTACTTCGGACATGAGTTTGAGGCAATCGCGAACAATCCACCGTATTGCCTTCTCGTCTAACTCTTTGAGTGTGTCCAATATCCTTCTAGGAATCCCAGAAATAGGTGGAAGTTCGTTGCAATATCCCAATGAATTTTTGACCCCCAAATCTCAAATTTTGGTTCAAATGAACCAAATTCACTTAGAAAATGCGTTTGAGGCAATCGCGACCAATCCACCACATTGCTTTCTCCTCCAACTCTTTGAGCGAGTCTCAATATCCTTCTAGGAACTCCCGGAAAAGATGGAACTCCGTTTCAATATCCCGGTGAGTTTTTGACCCCAAATAACAAATTTTGGTTTAAATGAACTAAATTCACTTTGAAAATGCATTTTAGGCAATCGCGACCAATCCACCGATTGTTTTCTCGCCCAACTCTTTGAGTAAGTCCCAATATCCTTTTAGGAACCCCCGAAATAGATGGAACTCCGTTCCAATATCCCGATGAATCTTTGACTATCCCGGTGAATTTTTGACCTGCAAATCTCAATTTTGGTTCAAATGAACAAAATTCACTTCGAACATGAGTTTGAGGCAATCGCGACCAATCCACCATATTGCTTTCTCGTCCAACTCTTTGAGTATGTCCAATATCCTTTTAGGAACCCCCAAAATAGGTGGAAGTCCGTTCCAATATCCCAATGAATTTTTGACCCCCAAATCTCAAATTTTGGTTAAAATGAACTAAATTTACTTAGAAAACGCGTTTGAGGCAATCGCGACCAATCCTCCATATTGCTTTCTCCCCCAACTCTTTGAGCGAGTCTCAATATCCTTCTAGGAACTCCATGAATAGATGGAACTCCGTTTCAATAACCCGGTGAGTTTTTGACCCCAAATCTCAAATTTTGGTTTAAATGAACTAAATTCACTTAGAAAATACATTTGAGGCAATCGCGACCAATCCGCCGGATTGCTTTCTCGCCCAACTCTTTGAGTAAGTCCCAATATCCTTTTAGGAACCCCCGAAATAGATGGAACTCCGTTCCAATATCCCGATGAATCTTTCACTATCCCGGTGAATTTTTGACCCCCAAATCTCCAATTTTGGTTCAAACGAACTAAATTCACTTAGAACATGAGTTTGAGGCAATCGCGACCAATCCACCGTATTGCTTTCTCGGCCAACTCTTTCAGCGATTCCCAATATCCTTCTAGGAACCCCAGAATAGATGGAACTCCGTTCCAATATCCCGATGAATTTTTGACCCCCAAATCTCAAATTTTGGTTTAAATGAACTAAATTCACTTAGAAAATGCGTTTGAGGCAATCGCGACCAATCCACCGGATTGCTTTCTCGCCCAACTCTTTGAGTGAATTCTAATATCCTTCTAGGAACCCCCAGAATAGATGGAACTCTGTTTCAACATCCTGGTGAATTTTTGACCCCAAATCTCAAATTTTGGTTTAAATGAACTAAATTCACTTAGAAAATGCATTTGAGGCAATCGCGACCAATCCACCGATTGCTTTCTCGCCCAACACTTTGAGTAAGTCCCAATATCCTTCTAGGAACCCCCGAAATAGATGGAACTCCGTTCTAATATCCCGGTGAATTTTTGACCCCCAAATCTCAAATTTTGGTTTAAATGAACTAAATTCACTAAGAAAATGCGTTTAAGGCAATCGCGACCAATCCACTGGATTGCTTTCTCGCCCAACTCTTTGAGTGAGTCCCAATATCCTTCTAAGAAACCTCGGAATAGATGGAACTCCGTTCCAATATCCCGGTGAATTTTTGACCCCCAAATCTCAAATTTTGGTTTAAATGAACTAAATTTACTTAGAAAATGCGTTTAAGGCAATCGCGACCAATCCACCGGATTGCTTTCTCGCCCAACTCTTTAAGTGAGTCCCAATATCCTTCTAGGAACCCCCAGAATAGATGGAACTCTGTTTCAATATCCTGGTGAATTTTTGACCCCAAATCTCAAATTTTGGTTTAAATGAACTAAATTCACTTAGAAAATGCATTTGAGGCAATCGCGACCAATCCACCGATTGCTTTCTCGCCCAACACTTTGAGTAAGTCCCATTATCCTTCTAGGAACCCCCGAAATAGATGGAACTCCGTTCCAATATCCCGATGAATCTTTGACTATCCCGGTGAATTTTTGACCTCCAAATCTCAAATTTTGGTTCAAATGAACTAAATTTACTTCGGACATGAGTTTGAGGCAATCGCGAACAATCCACCGTATTGCCTTCTCGTCTAACTCTTTGAGTGTGTCCAATATCCTTCTAGGAATCCCAGAAATAGGTGGAAGTTCGTTGCAATATCCCAATGAATTTTTGACCCCCAAATCTCAAATTTTGGTTCAAATGAACCAAATTCACTTAGAAAATGCGTTTGAGGCAATCGCGACCAATCCACCACATTGCTTTCTCCTCCAACTCTTTGAGCGAGTCTCAATATCCTTCTAGGAACTCCCGGAAAAGATGGAACTCCGTTTCAATATCCCGGTGAGTTTTTGACCCCAAATAACAAATTTTGGTTTAAATGAACTAAATTCACTTTGAAAATGCATTTTAGGCAATCGCGACCAATCCACCGATTGTTTTCTCGCCCAACTCTTTGAGTAAGTCCCAATATCCTTTTAGGAACCCCCGAAATAGATGGAACTCCGTTCCAATATCCCGATGAATCTTTGACTATCCCGGTGAATTTTTGACCTGCAAATCTCAATTTTGGTTCAAATGAACAAAATTCACTTCGAACATGAGTTTGAGGCAATCGCGACCAATCCACCATATTGCTTTCTCGTCCAACTCTTTGAGTATGTCCAATATCCTTTTAGGAACCCCCAAAATAGGTGGAAGTCCGTTCCAATATCCCAATGAATTTTTGACCCCCAAATCTCAAATTTTGGTTAAAATGAACTAAATTTACTTAGAAAACGCGTTTGAGGCAATCGCGACCAATCCTCCATATTGCTTTCTCCCCCAACTCTTTGAGCGAGTCTCAATATCCTTCTAGGAACTCCATGAATAGATGGAACTCCGTTTCAATAACCCGGTGAGTTTTTGACCCCAAATCTCAAATTTTGGTTTAAATGAACTAAATTCACTTAGAAAATACATTTGAGGCAATCGCGACCAATCCGCCGGATTGCTTTCTCGCCCAACTCTTTGAGTAAGTCCCAATATCCTTTTAGGAACCCCCGAAATAGATGGAACTCCGTTCCAATATCCCGATGAATCTTTCACTATCCCGGTGAATTTTTGACCCCCAAATCTCCAATTTTGGTTCAAACGAACTAAATTCACTTAGAACATGAGTTTGAGGCAATCGCGACCAATCCACCGTATTGCTTTCTCGGCCAACTCTTTCAGCGATTCCCAATATCCTTCTAGGAACCCCAGAATAGATGGAACTCCGTTCCAATATCCCGATGAATTTTTGACCCCCAAATCTCAAATTTTGGTTTAAATGAACTAAATTCACTTAGAAAATGCGTTTGAGGCAATCGCGACCAATCCACCGGATTGCTTTCTCGCCCAACTCTTTGAGTGAATTCTAATATCTCTCTAAGAACCCCCGAAATAGATGGAACTCCGTTCCAATATCTAAATGAATTTTTGACCCCCAAATCTCAAATTTTGGTTCAAATGAACCAAATTCACTTAGAAAATGCGTTTGAGGCAATCGCGACCAATCCACCATATTGCTTTCTCCCCCAACTCTTTGAGCGAGTCTCAATATCCTTCTAGGAACTCCCGGAAAAGATGGAACTCCGTTTCAATATCCTGGTGAGTTTTTGACCCCAAATAACAAATTTTGGTTTAAATGAACTAAATTCACTTAGAAAATGCATTTGAGGCAATCGCGACCAATCCACCGATTGGTTTCTCGCCCAACTCTTTGAGTAAGTTCCAATATCCTTCTAGGAACCCCCGAAATAGATGGAACTCCGTTCCAATATCCCGATGAATCTTTGACTATCCCGGTGAATTTTTGACCTGCAAATCTCAATTTTGGTTCAAATGAACAAAATTCACTTCGAACATGAGTTTGAGGCAATCGCGACCAATCCACCATATTGCTTTCTCGTCCAACTCTTTGAGTATGTCCAATATCCTTTTAGGAACCCCCAAAATAGGTGGAAGTCCGTTTCAATATCCCAATGAATTTTTGACCCCCAAATCTCAAATTTTGGTTAAAATGAACTAAATTTACTTAGAAAACGCGTTTGAGGCAATCGCGACCAATCCTCCATATTGCTTTCTCCACCAACTCTTTGAGCGAGTCTCAATATCCTTCTAGGAACTCCATGAATAGATGGAACTCCGTTTCAATAACCCGGTGAGTTTTTGACCCCAAATCTCAAATTTTGGTTTAAATGAACTAAATTCACTTAGAAAATGCATTTGAGGCAATCGCGACCAATCCACCGATTGCTTTCTCGCCCAACACTTTGAGTAAGTCCCAATATCCTTCTAGGAACCCCCGAAATAGATGGAACTCCGTTCCAATATCCCGATGAATCTTTCACTATCTCGGTGAATTTTTGACCCCTAAATCTCCAATTTTGGTTCAAATGAACTAAATTCACTTAGAACATGAGTTTGAGGCAATCGCGACCAATCCACCGTATTGCTTTCTCGGCCAACTCTTTCAGCGATTCCCAATATCCTTCTAGGAACCCCAGAATAGATGGAACTCCGTTCCAATATCCCGATGAATTTTTGACCCCCAAATCTCAAATTTTGGTGTAAATGAACTAAATTCACTTAGAAAATGCGTTTGAGGCAATCGCGACCAATCCACCGGATTGCTTTCTCGCCCAACTCTTTGAGTGAATTCTAATATCTCTCTAAGAACCCCCGGAATAGATGGAACTCCGTTCCAATATCCCGGTGTATTTTTGACCCCCAAATCTAAAATTTTGGTTTAAATGAACTAAATTCACTTAGAAAATGCTTTTAAGGCAATCGCGACCAATCCAGCGGATTGCTTTCTTCCCCAACTTTTTGAGCGAGTCTTAATATCCTTCTAGGAACCCCCGGAATATATGGACCTCCGTTTCAACATCCCGGTGAGTTTTTGACCCCCAAATTTGAAATTTTGGTTTAAATGAACTAAATTTACTTCGAAAATGCATTTGAGGCAATCGCGACCAATCCATCGGATTACTTCTTCACCCAACTCTTTGAGCGAGTATGAATATCCTTCTAGGAACCCCCGGAATAGATGGAACTCCGTTCGAACATCCCGGTGAATTTTTTACCCCCAAATCTCAAATTTTGGTTTAAATGAACTAAATTCACTTAGAAAATCCATTTGAGGCAATCTCGACCAATCCATCGGATTGCTTTCTCGCATTGCTCTTTGAGCGAGTCCCAATATCCTTCTAAGAACCCCTGGAATAGATGGAACTCCGTTCCAATATCCCAGTGAATTTTTGACCTCCAAATCCCAAATTTTGGTTTAAATGAACTAAATGCACTTAGAAAATGCATTTATGGCAATCGCGACCAATCCATCGAATTGCTTTCTCGCCCAACTCTTTGAGCGAGTCCCAATATCCTTCTAAGAAACCTCGGAATAGATGGAACTCCGTTCCAATATCCCGGTAAATTTTTGACCCCCAAACCTCAAATTTTGGTTTAAATGAACTAAATTCACTTAGAAAATGCGTTTAAGGCAATCGCGACCAATCCACCGGATTTCTTTCTTCCCCAACTTTTTGAGCGAGGGTCTTAATATCGTTCTAGGAACCCCCGGAATATATGGACATCCGTTTCAACATCCCGATGAGTTTTTTACCCCCAAATCTCAAATTTTGGTTTAAATGAACTAAATTTACTAAGAAAATGCGTTTAAGGCAATCGCGACCAATCCACTGGATTGCTTTCTCGCCCAACTCTTTGAGTGAGTCCCAATATCCTTCTAGGAACCCCCAGAATAGATGGAACTCTGTTTCAACATCCTGGTGAATTTTTGACCCCAAATCTCAAATTTTGGTTTAAATGAACTAAATTCACTTAGAAAATGCATTTGAGGCAATCGCGACCAATCCACCGATTGCTTTCTCGCCCAACACTTTGAGTAAGTCCCAATATCCTTCTAGGAACCCCCGAAATAGATGGAACTCCGTTCTAATATCCCGGTGAATTTTTGACCCCCAAATCTCAAATTTTGGTTTAAATGAACTAAATTCACTAAGAAAATGCGTTTAAGGCAATCGCGACCAATCCACTGGATTGCTTTCTCGCCCAACTCTTTGAGTGAGTCCCAATATCCTTCTAAGAAACCTCGGAATAGATGGAACTCCGTTCCAATATCCCGGTGAATTTTTGACCCCCAAATCTCAAATTTTGGTTTAAATGAACTAAATTTACTTAGAAAATGCGTTTAAGGCAATCGCGACCAATCCACCGGATTGCTTTCTCGCCCAACTCTTTAAGTGAGTCCCAATATCCTTCTAGGAACCCCCAGAATAGATGGAACTCTGTTTCAATATCCTGGTGAATTTTTGACCCCAAATCTCAAATTTTGGTTTAAATGAACTAAATTCACTTAGAAAATGCATTTGAGGCAATCGCGACCAATCCACCGATTGCTTTCTCGCCCAACACTTTGAGTAAGTCCCATTATCCTTCTAGGAACCCCCGAAATAGATGGAACTCCGTTCCAATATCCCGATGAATCTTTGACTATCCCGGTGAATTTTTGACCTCCAAATCTCAAATTTTGTTCAAATGAACTAAATTTACTTCGGACATGAGTTTGAGGCAATCGCGAACAATCCACCGTATTGCCTTCTCGTCTAACTCTTTGAGTGTGTCCAATATCCTTCTAGGAATCCCAGAAATAGGTGGAAGTTCGTTGCAATATCCCAATGAATTTTTGACCCCCAAATCTCAAATTTTGGTTCAAATGAACCAAATTCACTTAGAAAATGCGTTTGAGGCAATCGCGACCAATCCACCACATTGCTTTCTCCTCCAACTCTTTGAGCGAGTCTCAATATCCTTCTAGGAACTCCCGGAAAAGATGGAACTCCGTTTCAATATCCCGGTGAGTTTTTGACCCCAAATAACAAATTTTGGTTTAAATGAACTAAATTCACTTTGAAAATGCATTTTAGGCAATCGCGACCAATCCACCGATTGTTTTCTCGCCCAACTCTTTGAGTAAGTCCCAATATCCTTTTAGGAACCCCCGAAATAGATGGAACTCCGTTCCAATATCCCGATGAATCTTTGACTATCCCGGTGAATTTTTGACCTGCAAATCTCAATTTTGGTTCAAATGAACAAAATTCACTTCGAACATGAGTTTGAGGCAATCGCGACCAATCCACCATATTGCTTTCTCGTCCAACTCTTTGAGTATGTCCAATATCCTTTTAGGAACCCCCAAAATAGGTGGAAGTCCGTTCCAATATCCCAATGAATTTTTGACCCCCAAATCTCAAATTTTGGTTAAAATGAACTAAATTTACTTAGAAAACGCGTTTGAGGCAATCGCGACCAATCCTCCATATTGCTTTCTCCCCCAACTCTTTGAGCGAGTCTCAATATCCTTCTAGGAACTCCATGAATAGATGGAACTCCGTTTCAATAACCCGGTGAGTTTTTGACCCCAAATCTCAAATTTTGGTTTAAATGAACTAAATTCACTTAGAAAATACATTTGAGGCAATCGCGACCAATCCGCCGGATTGCTTTCTCGCCCAACTCTTTGAGTAAGTCCCAATATCCTTTTAGGAACCCCCGAAATAGATGGAACTCCGTTCCAATATCCCGATGAATCTTTCACTATCCCGGTGAATTTTTGACCCCCAAATCTCCAATTTTGGTTCAAACGAACTAAATTCACTTAGAACATGAGTTTGAGGCAATCGCGACCAATCCACCGTATTGCTTTCTCGGCCAACTCTTTCAGCGATTCCCAATATCCTTCTAGGAACCCCAGAATAGATGGAACTCCGTTCCAATATCCCGATGAATTTTTGACCCCCAAATCTCAAATTTTGGTTTAAATGAACTAAATTCACTTAGGAAATGCGTTTGAGGCAATCGCGACCAATCCACCGGATTGCTTTCTCGCCCAACTCTTTGAGTGAATTCTAATATCTCTCTAAGAACCCCCGAAATAGATGGAACTCCGTTCCAATATCCCGGTGTATTTTTGACCCCCAAATCTAAAATTTTGGTTTAAATGAACTAAATTCACTTAGAAAATGCTTTTAAGGCAATCGCGACCAATCCAGCGGATTGCTTTCTTCCCCAACTTTTTGAGCGAGTCTTAATATCCTTTTAGGAACCCCCGGAATATATGGACCTCCGTTTCAACATCCCGGTGAGTTTTTGACCCCCAAATTTGAAATTTTGGTTTAAATGAACTAAATTTACTTCGAAAATGCATTTGAGGCAATCGCGACCAATCCTTCGGATTGCTTCTTCACCCAACTCTTTGAGCGAGTACGAATATCATTCTAGGAACCCCCGGAATAGATGGAACTCCGTTCGAATATCCCGGTGAATTTTTTACCCCTAAATCTCAAATTTTGGTTTAAATGAACTAAATTCACTTAGAAAATCCATTTGAGGCAATCTCGACCAATCCATCGGATTGCTTTCTCGCATTGCTCTTTGAGCGAGTCCCAATATCCTTCTAAGAACCCCTGGAATAGATGGAACTCCGTTCCAATATCCCAGTGAATTTTTGACCCCCAAATCTCAAATTTTGGTTTAAATGAACTAAATTCACTAAGAAAATGCGTTTAAGGCAATCGCGACCAATCCACTGGATTGCTTTCTCGCCCAACTCTTTGAGTGAGTCCCAATATCCTTCTAAGAAACCTCGGAATAGATGGAACTCCGTTCCAATATCCCGGTGAATTTTTGACCCCCAAATCTCAAATTTTGGTTTAAATGAACTAAATTTACTTAGAAAATGCGTTTAAGGCAATCGCGACCAATCCACCGGATTGCTTTCTCGCCCAACTCTTTAAGTGAGTCCCAATATCCTTCTAGGAACCCCCAGAATAGATGGAACTCTGTTTCAATATCCTGGTGAATTTTTGACCCCAAATCTCAAATTTTGGTTTAAATGAACTAAATTCACTTAGAAAATGCATTTGAGGCAATCGCGACCAATCCACCGATTGCTTTCTCGCCCAACACTTTGAGTAAGTCCCATTATCCTTCTAGGAACCCCCGAAATAGATGGAACTCCGTTCCAATATCCCGATGAATCTTTGACTATCCCGGTGAATTTTTGACCTCCAAATCTCAAATTTTGGTTCAAATGAACTAAATTTACTTCGGACATGAGTTTGAGGCAATCGCGAACAATCCACCGTATTGCCTTCTCGTCCAACTCTTTGAGTGTGTCCAATATCCTTCTAGGAATCCCAGAAATAGGTGGAAGTTCGTTGCAATATCCCAATGAATTTTTGACCCCTAAATCTCAAATTTTGGTTCAAATGAACCAAATTCACTTAGAAAATGCGTTTGAGGAAATCGCGACCAATCCACCATATTGCTTTCTCCTCCAACTCTTTGAGCGAGTCTCAATATCCTTCTAGGAACTCCATGAATAGATGGAACTCCGTTTCAATAACCCGGTGAGTTTTTGACCCCAAATCTCAAATTTTGGTATAAATGAACTAAATTCACTTAGAAAATACATTTGAGGCAATCGCGACCAATCCGCCGGATTGCTTTCTCGCCCAACTCTTTGAGTAAGTCCCAATATCCTTTTAGGAACCCCCGAAATAGATGGAACTCCGTTCCAATATCCCGATGAATCTTTGACTATCCCGGTGAATTTTTGACCTGCAAATCTCAATTTTGGTTCAAATGAACAAAATTCACTTCGAACATGAGTTTGAGGCAATCGCGACCAATCCACCATATTGCTTTCTCGTCCAACTCTTTGAGTATGTCCAATATCCTTTTAGGAACCCCCAAAATAGGTGGAAGTCCGTTCCAATTTCCCAATGAATTTTTGACCCCCAAATCTCAAATTTTGGTTAAAATGAACTAAATTTACTTAGAAAACGCGTTTGAGGAAATCGCGACCAATCCACCATATTGCTTTCTCCTCCAACTCTTTGAGCGAGTCTCAATATCCTTCTAGGAACTCCCGGAAAAGATGGAACTCCGTTTCAATATCCCGGTGAGTTTTTGACCCCAAATAACAAATTTTGGTTTAAATGAACTAAATTCACTTAGAAAATGCATTTTAGGCAATCGCGACCAATCCACCGATTGTTTTCTCGCCCAACTCTTTGAGTAAGTCCCAATATCCTTCTAGGAACCCCCGAAATAGATGGAACTCCGTTCCAATATCCCGATGAATCTTTGACTATCCCGGTGAATTTTTGACCTGCAAATCTCAATTTTGGTTCAAATGAACAAAATTCACTTCGAACATGAGTTTGAGGCAATCGCGACCAATCCACCATATTGCTTTCTCGTCCAACTCTTTGAGTATGTCCAATATCCTTTTAGGAACCCCCAAAATAGGTGGAAGTCCGTTCCAATTTTCCAATGAATTTTTGACCCCCAAATCTCAAATTTTGGTTAAAATGAACTAAATTTACTTAGAAAACGCGTTTGAGGCAATCGCGACCAATCCTCCATATTGCTTTCTCCCCCAACTCTTTGAGCGAGTCTCAATATCCTTCTAGGAACTCCATGAATAGATGGAACTCCGTTTCAATAACCCGGTGAGTTTTTGACCCCAAATCTCAAATTTTGGTATAAATGAACTAAATTCACTTAGAAAATACATTTGAGGCAATCGCGACCAATCCGCCGGATTGCTTTCTCGCCCAACTCTTTGAGTAAGTCCCAATATCCTTTTAGGAACCCCCGAAATAGATGGAACTCCGTTCCAATATCCCGATGAATCTTTCACTATCCCGGTGAATTTTTGACCCCCAAATCTCCAATTTTGGTTCAAACGAACTAAATTCACTTAGAACATGAGTTTGAGGCAATCGCGACCAATCCACCGTATTGCTTTCTCGGCCAACTCTTTCAGCGATTCCCAATATCCTTCTAGGAACCCCAGAATAGATGGAACTCCGTTCCAATATCCCGATGAATTTTTGACCCCCAAATCTCAAATTTTGGTTTAAATGAACTAAATTCACTTAGAAAATGCGTTTGAGGCAATCGCGACCAATCCACCGGATTGCTTTCTCGCCCAACTCTTTGAGTGAATTCTAATATCTCTCTAAGAACCCCCGAAATAGATGGAACTCCGTTCCAATATCCCGGTGTATTTTTGACCCCCAAATCTAAAATTTTGGTTTAAATGAACTAAATTCACTTAGAAAATGCTTTTAAGGCAATCGCGAGCAATCCAGCGGATTGCTTTCTTCCCCAACTTTTTGAGCGAGTCTTAATATCCTTTTAGGAACCCCCGGAATATATTGACCTCCGTTTCAACATCCCGGTGAGTTTTTGACCCCCAAATTTGAAATTTTGGTTTAAATGAACTAAATTTACTTCGAAAATGCATTTGAGGCAATCGCGACCAATCCATCGGATTGCTTCTTCACCCAACTCTTTGAGCGAGTACGAATATCATTCTAGGAACCCCCGGAATAGATGGAACTCCGTTCGAATATCCCGGTGAATCTTTTACCCCTAAATCTCAAATTTTGGTTTAAATGAACTAAATTCACTTAGAAAATCCATTTGAGGCAATCTCGACCAATCCATCGGATTGCTTTCTCGCATTGCTCTTTGAGCGAGTCCCAATATCCTTCTAAGAACCCCTGGAATAGATGGAACTCCGTTCCAATATCCCAGTGAATTTTTGACCCCCAAATCTCAAATTTTGGTTTTAAATGAACTAAATTCACTAAGAAAATGCGTTTAAGGCAATCGCGACCAATCCACTAGATTGCTTTCTCGCCCAACTCTTTGAGTGAGTCCCAATATCCTTCTAAGAAACCTCGGAATAGATGGAACTCCGTTCCAATATCCCGGTGAATTTTTGACCCCCAAATCTCAAATTTTGGTTTAAATGAACTAAATTTACTTAGAAAATGCGTTTAAGGCAATCGCGACCAATCCACCGGATTGCTTTCTCGCCCAACTCTTTAAGTAAGTCCCAATATCCTTCTAGGAACCCCCAGAATAGATGAAACTCTGTTTCAATATCCTGGTGAATTTTTGACCCCAAATCTCAAATTTTGGTTTAAATGAACTAAATTCACTTAGAAAATGCATTTGAGGCAATCGCGACCAATCCACCGATTGCTTTCTCGCCCAACACTTTGAGTAAGTCCCATTATCCTTCTAGGAACCCCCGAAATAGATGGAACTCCGTTCCAATATCCCGATGAATCTTTGACTATCCCGGTGAATTTTTGACCTCCAAATCTCAAATTTTGGTTCAAATGAACTAAATTTACTTCGAACATGAGTTTGAGGCAATCGCGAACAATCCACCGTATTGCCTTCTCGTCCAACTCTTTGAGTGTGTCCAATATCCTTCTAGGAATCCCAGAAATAGGTGGAAGTTCGTTGCAATATCCTAATGAATTTTTGACCCCCAAATCTCAAATTTTGGTTCAAATGAACCAAATTCACTTAGAAAATGCGTTTGAGGAAATCGCGACCAATCCACCATATTGCTTTCTCCTCCAACTCTTTGAGCGAGTCTCAATATCCTTCTAGGCCGGAAAAAGATGGAACTCCGTTTCAATATCCCGGTGAGTTTTTGACCCCAATAACAAATTTTGGTTTAAATGAACTAAATTCACTTAGAAAATGCATTTTAGGCAATCGCGACCAATCCACCGATTGTTTTCTCGCCCAACTCTTTGAGTAAGTCCCAATATCCTTCTAGGAACCCCCGAAATAGATGGAACTCCGTTCCAATATCCGATGAATCTTTGACTATCCCGGTGAATTTTTGACCTGCAAATCTCAATTTTGGTTCAAATGAACAAAATTCACTTCGAACATGAGTATGAGGCAATCGCGACCAATCCATCATATTGCTTTCTCGTCCAACTCTTTGAGTATGTCCAATATCCTTTTAGGAACCCCCAAAATAGGTGGAAGTCCGTTCCAATTTCCCAATGAATTTTTGACCCCCAAATCTCAAATTTTGGTTAAAATGAACTAAATTTACTTAGAAAACGCGTTTGAGGCAATCGCGACCAATCCTCCATATTGCTTTCTCCCCCAACTCTTTGAGCGAGTCTCAATTCCTTCTAGGAACTCCATGAATAGATGGAACTCCGTTTCAATAACCCGGTGAGTTTTTGACCCCAAATCTCAAATTTTGGTTTAAATGAACTAAATTCACTTAGAAAATACATTTGAGGCAATCGCGACCAATCCGCCGGATTGCTTTCTCGGCCCAACTCTTTGAGTAAGTCCCAATATCCTTTTAGGAACCCCCGAAATAGATGGAACTCCGTTCCCAATATCCCGATGAATCTTTCACTATTCCCGGTGAATTTTTGACCCCCAAATCTCCAATTTTGGTTCAAACGAACTAAATTCACTTAGAACATGAGTTTGAGGCAATCGCGACCAATCCACCGTATTGCTTTCTCGGCCAACTCTTTCAGGGATTCCCAATATCCTTCTAGGAACCCCAGAATAGATGGAACTCCGTTCCAATATCCCGATGAATTTTTGACCCCCAATCTCAAATTTTGGTTTAAATGAACTAAATTCACTTAGAAAATGCGTTTGAGGCAATCGCGACCAATCCACCGGATTGCTTTCTCGCCCAAACTCTTTGAGTGAATTCTAATATCTCTCTAAGAACCCCCGAAATAGATGGAACTCCGTTCCAATATCCCGGTGCATTTTTGACCCCCAAATCTAAAATTTTGGTTTAAATGAACTAAATTCACTTAGAAAATGCTTTTAAGGCAATCGCGAGCAATCCAGCGGATTGCTTTCTTCCCCAACTTTTTGAGCGAGTCTTAATATCCTTTTAGGAACCCCCGGAATATATGGACCTCCGGTTTCAACATCCCGGTGAGTTTTTGACCCCCAAATTTGAAATTTTGGTTTAAATGAACTAAATTTACTTCGAAAATGCATTTGAGGCAATCGCGACCAATCCATCGGATTGCTTCTTCACCCAACTCTTTGAGCGAGTACGAATATCATTCTAGGAACCCCCGGAATAGATGGAACTCCGGTTCGAATATCCCGGTGAATTTTTTACCCCTAAATCTCAAATTTTGGTTTAAATGAACTAAATTCACTTAGAAAATCCATTTGAGGCAATCTCGACCAATCCATCGGATTGCCTTTCTCGCATTGCTCTTTGAGCGAGTCCCAATATCCTTCTAAGAACCCCCTGGAATAGATGGAACTCCGTTCCAATATCCCAGTGAATTTTTGACCCCCAAATCTCAAATTTTGGTTTAAATGAACTAAATTCACTAAGAAAATGCGTTTAAGGCAATCGCGACCAATCCACTAGATTGCTTTCTCGCCCAACTCTTTGAGTGAGTCCCAATATCCTTCTAAGAAACCTCGGAATAGATGGAACTCCGTTCCAATATCCCGGGTGAATTTTTGACCCCCAAATCTCAAATTTTGGTTTAAATGAACTAAATTTACTTAGAAAATGCGTTTAAGGCAATCGCGACCAATCCACCGGATTGCTTTCTCGCCCAACTCTTTAAGTGAGTCCAATATCCTTCTAGGAACCCCCAGAATAGATGAAACTCTGTTTCAATATCCTGGTGAATTTTTGACCCCAAATCTCAAATTTTGGTTTAAATGAACTAAATTCACTTAGAAAATGCATTTGAGGCAATCGCGACCAATCCACCGATTGCTTTCTCGCCCAACACTTTGAGTAAGTCCCATTATCCTTCTAGGAACCCCCGAAATAGATGGAACTCCGTTCCAATATCCCGATGAATCTTTGACTATCCCGGTGAATTTTTGACCTCCCAAATCTCAAATTTTGGTTCAAATGAACTAAATTTACTTCGAACATGAGTTTGAGGCAATCGCGAACAATCCACCGTATTGCCTTCTCGTCCAACTCTTTGAGTGTGTCCAATATCCTTCTAGAATCCCAGAAATAGGTGGAAGTTCGTTGCAATATCCTAATGAATTTTTGACCCCCAAATCTCAAATTTTGGTTCAAATGAACCAAATTCACTTAGAAAATGCGTTTGAGGAAATCGCGACCAATCCACCATATTGCTTTCTCCTCCAACTCTTTGAGCGAGTCTCAATATCCTTCTAGGAACTCCCGGAAAAGATTGGAACTCCGTTTCAATATCCCGGTGAGTTTTTGACCCCAAATAACAAATTTTGGTTTAAATGAACTAAATTCACTTAGAAAATGCATTTTAGGCAATCGCGACCAATCACCGATTGTTTTCTCGCCCAACTCTTTGAGTAAGTCCCAATATCCTTCTAGGAACCCCCGAAATAGATGGAACTCCGTTCCAATATCCCGATGAATCTTTGACTATCCCGGTGTGATTTTTGACCTGCAAATCTCAATTTTGGTTCAAATGAACAAAATTCACTTCGAACATGAGTATGAGGCAATCGCGACCAATCCATCATATTGCTTTCTCGTCCAACTCTTTGAGTATGTCCAATATCCTTTTAGGAACCCCCAAAATAGGTGGAAGTCCGTTCCAATTTCCCAATGAATTTTTGACCCCCAAATCTCAAATTTTGGTTAAAATGAACTAAATTTACTTAGAAAACGCGTTTGAGGCAATCGCGACCAATCCTCCATATTGCTTTCTCCCCAACTCTTTGAGGCGAGTCTCAATATCTTCTAGGAACTCCATGAATAGATGGAACTCCGTTTCAATAACCCGGTGAGTTTTTGACCCCAAATCTCAAATTTTGGTTTAAATGAACTAAATTCACTTAGAAAATACATTTGAGGCAATCGCGACCAATCCGCCGGATTGCTTTCTCGCCCAACTCTTTGAGTAAGTCCCAATATCCTTTAGGAACCCCCGAAATAGATGGAACTCCGTTCCAATATCCCGATGAATCTTTCACTATCCCGGTGAATTTTTGACCCCCAAATCTCCAATTTTGGTTCAAACGAACTAAATTCACTTAGAACATGAGTTTGAGGCAATCGCGACCAATCCACCGTATTGCTTTCTCGGCCAACTCTTTCAGGGATTCCCAATATCCTTCTAGGAACCCCAGAATAGATGGAACTCCGTTCCAATATCCCGATGAATTTTTGACCCCCAAATCTCAAATTTTGGTTTAAATGAACTAAATTCACTTAGAAAATGCGTTTGAGGCAATCGCGACCAATCCACCGGATTGCTTTCTCGCCCAACTCTTTGAAGTGAATTCTAATATCTCTCTAAGAACCCCCGAAATAGATGGAACTCCGTTCCAATATCCCGGTGCATTTTTGACCCCCAAATCTAAAATTTTGGTTTAAATGAACTAAATTCACTTAGAAAATGCTTTTAAGGCAATCGCGAGCAATCCAGCGGATTGCTTTCTTCCCCAACTTTTTGAGCGAGTCTTAATATCCTTTTAGGAACCCCCGGAATATATGGACCTCCGTTTCAACATCCCGGTGAGTTTTTGACCCCCAAATTTGAAATTTTGGTTTAAATGAACTAAATTTACTTCGAAAATGCATTTGAGGCAATCGCGACCAATCCATCGGATTGCTTCTTCACCCAACTCTTTGAGCGAGTACGAATTCATTCTAGGAACCCCCGGAATAGATGGAACTCCGTTCGAATATCCCGGTGAATTTTTTACCCCTAAATCTCAAATTTTGGTTTAAATGAACTAAATTCACTTAGAAAATCCATTTGAGGCAATCTCGACCAATCCATCGGATTGCTTTCTCGCATTGCTCTTTGAGCGAGTCCCAATATCCTTCTAAGAACCCCTGGAATAGATGGAACTCCGTTCCAATATCCCAGTGAATTTTTGACCTCCAATTCTCAAATTTTGGTTTAAATGAACTAAATGCACTTAGAAAATGCATTTATGGCAATCGCGACCAATCCATCGAATTGCTTTCTCGCCCAACTCTTTGAGCGAGTCCCAATATCCTTCTAAGAAACCTCGGAATAGATGGAACTCCGTTCCAATATCCCGATGAATTTTTGACCCCCAAACCTCAAATTTTGGTTTAAATGAACTAAATTCACTTAGAAAATGCGTTTATGGCAATCGCGACCAAATCCACCGGATTTCTTTCTTCCCCAACTTTTTGAGCGAGTCTTAATATCGTTCTAGGAACCCCCGGAATATATGGACCTCCGTTTCAACATCCCGATGAGTTTTTTTACCCCCAAATCTCAAATTTTGGTTTAAATGACTAAATTCACTAAGAAAATGCGTTTAAGGCAATCGCGACCAATCCACTGGATTGCTTTCTCGCCCAACTCTTTGAGTGAGTCCCAATATCCTTCTAAGAACCTCGTAATAGATGGAACTCCGTTCTAATATCCCGGTGAATTTTTGACCCCCAAATCTCAAATTTTGGTTTAAATGAACTAAATTCACTAAGAAAATGCGTTTCAAGGCAATCGCGACCAATCCACTGGATTGCTTTCTCGCCCAACTCTTTGAGTGAGTCCCAATATCCTTCTAAGAAACCCCGGAATAGATGGAACTCCGTTCCAATATCCCGGTGTATTTTGACCCCCAAATCTAAAATTTTGGTTTAAATGAACTAAATTCACTTAGAAAATGCTTTTAAGGCAATCGCGACTAATCCAGCGGATTGCTTTCTTCACCCAACTTTATGAAGCGAGTCTTAATATCCTTTTAGGAACCCCCGGAATATATGGACCTCCGTTTCAACATCCCGGTGAGTTTTTGACCCCCAAATTTGAAATTTTGGTTTAAATGAACTAAATTTACTTCGAAAATGCATTTGAGGCAATCGCGACCAATCCTTCGGATTGCTTCTTCACCCAACTCTTTGAGCGAGAGTACGAATATCATTCTAGGAACCCCCGGAATAGATGGAACTCCGTTCGAATATCCCGGTGAATTTTTTTACCCCTAAATCTCAAATTTTGGTTTTAAATGAACTAAATTCACTTAGAAAATCCATTTGAGCAATCTCGACCAATCCATCGGATTGCTTTCTCGCATTGCTCTTTGAGCGAGTCCCAATATCCTTCTAAGAACCCCTGGAATAGATGGAACTCCGTTCCAATATCCCAGTGAATTTTTGACCCCCAAATCTCAAATTTGGTTTTAAATGAACTAAATTCACTAAGAAAAATGCGTTTAAGGCAATCGCGACCAATCCACTGGATTGCTTTCTCGCCCAACTCTTTGAGTGAGTCCCAATATCCTTCTAAGAAACCTCGTAATAGATGGAACTCCGTTCCAATATCCCGGTGAATTTTTGACCCCCAAATCTCAAATTTGGTTTAAATGAACTAAATTTACTTAGAAAATGCGTTTAAGGCAATCGCGACCAATCCACCGGATTTGCTTTCTCGCCCAACTCTTTAAGTGAGTCCCATATCCTTCTAGGAACCCCAGAATAGATGGAACTCTGTTTCAATATCCTGGTGAATTTTTGACCCCAAATCTCAAATTTTGGTTTAAATGAACTAAATTCACTTAGAAAATGCATTTGAGGCAATCGCGACCAATCCACCGATTGCTTTCTCGCCCAACACTTTGAGTAAGTCCCATTATTCTTCTAGGAACCCCCGAAATAGATGGAACTCCGTTCCAATATCCCGATGAATCTTTGACTATCCCGGTGAATTTTTGACCTCCAAATCTCAAATTTTGGTTCAAATGAACTAAATTTACTTCGGACATGAGTTTGAGGCAATCGCGAACAATCCACCGTATTGCCTTCTCGTCCAACTCTTTGAGTGTGTCCAATATCCTTCTAGGAATCCCAGAAATAGGTGGAAGTTCGTTGCAATATCCCAATGAATTTTTGACCCCTAAATCTCAAATTTTGGTTCAAATGAACCAATTCACTTAGAAAATGCGTTTGAGGAAATCGCGACCAATCCACCATATTGCTTTCTCCTCCAACTCTTGAGCGAGTCTCAATATCCTTCTAGGAACTCCATGAATAGATGGAACTCCGTTTCAATAACCGGTGAGTTTTTGACCCCAAATCTCAAATTTTGGTATAAATGAACTAAATTCACTTAGAAAATACATTTGAGGCAATCGCGACCAATCCGCCGGATTGCCTTTCTCGCCCAACTCTTTGAGTAAGTCCCAATATCCTTTTAGGAACCCCCGAAATAGATGGAACTCCGTTCCAATATCCCGATGAATCTTTGACTATCCCGGTGAATTTTTGACCTGCAAATCTCAATTTTGGTTCAAATGAACAAAATTCACTTCGAACATGAGGTTGAGGCAATCGCGACCAATCCACCATATTGCTTTCTCGTCCAACTCTTTGAGTATGTCCAATATCCTTTTAGGAACCCCCAAAATAGGTGGAAGTCCGTTCCAATTTCCAATGAATTTTTGACCCCCAAATCTCAAATTTTGGTTAAAATGAACTAAATTTACTTAGAAAACGCGTTTGAGGAAACGCGACCAATCCACCATATTGCTTTCTCCTCCAACTCTTTGAGCGAGTCTCAATATCCTTCTAGGAACTCCCGGAAAAGATGGAACTCTGTTTCAATATCCTGGTGAATTTTTGACCCCAAATAACAAATTTTGGTTTAAATGAACTAAATTCACTTAGAAACTGCATTTTAGGCAATCGCGACCAATCCACCGATTGTTTTCTCGCCCAACTCTTTGAGTAAGTCCCAATATCCTTCTAGGAACCCCCGAAATAGATGGAACTCCGTTCCAATATCCCGATGAATCTTTGACTATCCCGGTGAATTTTTGACCTGCAAATCTCAATTTTGGTTCAAATGAACAAAATTCACTTCGAACATGAGTTTGAGGCAATCGCGACCAATCCACCATATTGCTTTCTCGTCCAACTCTTTTGAGTATGTCCAATATCCTTTTAGGAACCCCCAAAATAGGTGGAAGTCCGTTCCAATTTTCCAATGAATTTTTGACCCCCAAATCTCAAATTTTGGTTAAAATGAACTAAATTTACTTAGAAAACGCGTTTGAGGCAATCGCGACCAATCCTCCATATTGCTTTCTCCCCCAACTCTTTGAGCGAGTCTCAATATCCTTCTAGGAACTCCATGAATAGATGGAACTCCGTTTCAATAACCCGGTGAGTTTTTGACCCCAAATCTCAAATTTTGGTATAAATGAACTAAATTCACTTAGAAAATACATTTGAGGCAATCGCGACCAATCCGCCGGATTGCTTTCTCGCCCAACTCTTTGAGTAAGTCCCAATATCCTTTTAGGAACCCCCGAAATAGATGGAACTCCGTTCCAATATCCCGATGAATCTTTCACTATCCCGGCGAATTTTTGACCTGCAAATCTCAATTTTGGTTCAAAGGAACAAAATTCACTTCGAACATGAGTTTGAGGCAATCGCGACCAATCCACCATATTGCTTTCTCGTCCAACTCTTTGAGTATGTCCAATATCCTTTTAGGAACCCCCAAAATAGGTGGAAGTCCGTTCCAATTTCCCAATGAATTTTTGACCCCCAAATCTCAAATTTTGGTTAAAATGAACTAAATTTACTTAGAAAACGCGTTTGAGGAAATCGCGACCAATCCACCATATTGCTTTCTCCTCCAACTCTTTGAGCGAGTCTCAATATCCTTCTAGGAACTCCGGAAAAGATGGAACTCCGTTTCAATATCCCGGTGAGTTTTTGACCCCAAATAACAAATTTTGGTTTAAATGAACTAAATTCACTAGAAACTGCATTTTAGGCAATCGCGACCAATCCACCGATTGTTTTTCTCGCCCAGCTCTTTGAGTAAGTCCCAATATCCTTCTAGGAACCCCCGAAATAGATGGAACTCCGTTCCAATATCCCGATGAATCTTTGACTATCCCGGTGAATTTTTGACCTGCAAATCTCAATTTTGGTTCAAATGAACAAAATTCACTTCGAACATGAGTTTGAGGCAATCGCGACCATCCACCATATTGCTTTCTCGTCCAACTCTTTGAGTATGTCCAATATCCTTTTAGGAACCCCCAAAATAGGTGGAAGTCCGTTCCAATTTTCCAATGAATTTTTGACCCCCAAATCTCAAATTTTGGTTAAAATGAACTAAATTTACTTAGAAAACGCGTTTGAGGCAATCGCGACCAATCCTCCATATTGCTTTCTCCCCCAACTCTTTGAGCGAGTCTCAATATCCTTCTAGGAAGTCCATGAATAGATGGAACTCCGTTTCAATAACCCGGTGAGTTTTTGACCCCAAATCTCAAATTTTGGTATAAATGAACTAAATTCACTTAGAAAATACATTTGAGGCAATCGCGACCAATCCGCCGGATTGCTTTCTCGCCCAACTCTTTGAGTAAGTCCCAATATCCTTTTAGGAACCCCCGAAATAGATGGAACTCCGTTCCAATATCCCGATGAATCTTTCACTATCCCGGTGAATTTTTGACCCCAAATCTCCAATTTTGGTTCAAACGAACTAAATTCACTTAGAACATGAGTTTGAGGCAATCGCGACCAATCCACCGTATTGCTTTCTCGGCCAACTCTTTCAGCGATTCCCATATCCTTCTAGGAACCCCAGAATAGATGGAACTCCGTTCCAATATCCCGATGAATTTTTGACCCCCCAAATCTCAAATTTTGGGTTTAAATGAACTAAATTCACTTAGAAAATGCGTTTGAGGCAATCGCGACCAATCCACCGGATTGCTTTCTCGCCCAACTCTTTGAGTGAATTCTAATATCTCTCTAAGAACCCCCGAAATAGATGGAACTCCGTTCCAATATCCCGGTGTATTTTTGACCCCCAAATCTAAAATTTTGGTTTAAATGAACTAAATCCACTTAGAAAATGCTTTTAAGGAAATCGCGAGCAATCCAGCGGATTGCTTTCTTCCCCAACTTTTTGAGCGAGTCTTAATATCCTTTTAGGAACCCCCGGAATATATGGACCTCCGTTTCAACATCCCGGTGAGTTTTTGACCCCAAATTTGAAATTTTGGTTTAAATGAACTAAATTTACTTCGAAAATGCATTTGAGGCAATCGCGACCAATCCATCGGATTGCTTCTTCACCAAACTCTTTGAGCGAGTACGAATATCATTCTAGGAACCCCCGGAATAGATGGAACTCCGTTCGAATATCCCGGTGAATCTTTTACCCCTAAATCTCAAATTTGGTTTAAATGAACTAAATTCACTTAGAAAATCCATTTGAGGCAATCTCGACCAATCCATCGGATTGCTTTCTCGCATTGCTCTTTGAGCGAGTCCCAATATCCTTCTAAGAACCCCTGGAATAGATGGAACTCCGTTCCAATATCCCAGTGAATTTTTGACCCCCAAATCTCAAATTTTGGTTTAAATGAACTAAATTCACTAAGAAAATGCGTTTAAGGGCAATCGCGACCAATCCACTGGATTGCTTTCTCGCCCAACTCTTTGTGTGAGTCCCAATATCCTTCTAAGAAACCTCGGAATAGATGGAACTCCGTTCCAATATCCCGGTGAATTTTTGACCCCCAAATCTCAAATTTTGGTTTTAAATGAACTAAATTTACTTAGAAAATGCGTTTAAGGCAATCGCGACCAATCCACCGGATTGCTTTCTCGCCCAACTCTTTAAGTGAGTCCCAATATCCTTCTAGGAACCCCCAGAATAGATGAAACTCTGTTTCAATATCCTGGTGAATTTTTGACCCCAAATCTCAAATTTTGGTTTAAATGAACTAAATTCACTTAGAAAATGCATTTGAGGCAATCGCGACCAATCCACCGATTGCTTTCTCGGCCCAACACTTTGAGTAAGTCCCATTATCCTTCTAGGAACCCCCGAAATAGATGGAACTCCGTTCCAATATCCCGATGAATCTTTGACTATCCCGGTGAATTTTTGACCTCCAAATCTCAAATTTTGGTTCAAATGAACTAAATTTACTTCGGACATGAGTTTGAGGCAATCGCGAACAATCCACCGTATTGCCTTCTCGTCCAACTCTTTGAGTGTGTCCAATATCCTTCTAGGAATCTCAGAATAGGTGGAAGTTCGTTGCAATATCCCAATGAATTTTTGACCCCCAAAATCTCAAATTTTGGTTCAAATGAACCAAATTCACTTAGAAAATGCGTTTGAGGAAATCGCGACCAATCCACCATATTGCTTTCTCCTCCAACTCTTTAAGCGTGTCTCAATATCCTTCTAGGAACTCCCGGAAAAGATGGAACTCCGTTTCAATATCCCGGTGAGTTTTTGACCCCAAATAACAAATTTTGGTTTAAATGAACTAAAATTCACTTAGAAAATGCATTTTAGGCAATCGCGACCAATCCACCGATTGTTTTCTCGCCCCAACTCTTTGAGTAAGTCCCAATATCCTTCTAGGAACCCCCGAAATAGATGGAACTCCGTTCCAATATCCGATGAATCTTTGACTATCCCGGTGAATTTTTGACCTGCAAATCTCAATTTTGGTTCAAATGAACAAAATTCACTTCGAACATGAGTTTGAGGCATCGCGACCAATCCATCATATTGCTTTCTCGTCCAACTCTTTGAGTATGTCCAATATCCTTTTAGGAACCCCCAAAATAGGTGGAAGTCCGTTCCAATTTCCCAATGAATTTTTGACCCCCAAATCTCAAATTTTGGTTAAAATGAACTAAATTTACTTAGAAAACGCGTTTGAGGCAATCGCGACCAATCCTCCATATTGCTTTCTCCCCCAACTCTTTGAGCGAGTCTCAATATCCTTCTAGGAACTCCATGAATAGATGGAACTCCGTTTCAATAACCCGGTGAGTTTTTGACCCCAAATCTCAAATTTTGGTTTAAATGAACTAAATTCACTTAGAAAATACATTTGAGGCAATCGCGACCAATCCGCCGGGATTGCTTTCTCGCCCAACTCTTTGAGTAAGTCCCAATATCCTTTTAGGAACCCTCGAAATAGATGGAACTCCGTTCCAATATCCCGATGAATCTTTCACTATCCCGGTGAATTTTTGACCCCCAAATCTCCAATTTTGGTTCAAACGAACTAAATTCACTTAGAACATGAGTTGAGGCAATCGCGACCAATCCACCGTATTGCCTTTCTCGGCCAACTCTTTCAGGGATTCCAATATCCTTCTAGGAACCCCAGAATAGATGGAACTCCGTTCCAATATCCCGATGAATTTTTGACCCCCAAATCTCAAATTTTGGTTTAAATGAACTAAATTTCACTTAGAAATGCGTTTTGAGGCAATCGCGACCAATCCACCGGATTGCTTTCTCGCCCAACTCTTTGAGTGAATTCTAATATCTCTCTAAGAACCCCCGAAATAGATGGAACTCCGTTCCAATATCCCGGTGCATTTTTGACCCCCAAATCTAAAATTTTGGTTTAAATGAACTAAATTCACTTAGAAAATGCTTTTAAGGCAATCGCGAGCAATCCAGCGGATTGCTTTCTTCCCCAACTTTTTGAGCGAGTCTTAATATCCTTTTAGGAACCCCCGAATATATGGACCTCCGTTTCAACATCCCGGTGAGTTTTTGACCCCCAAATTGAAATTTTGGTTTAAATGAACTAAATTTACTTCGAAAATGCATTTGAGGCAATCGCGACCAATCCATCGGATTGCTTCTTCACCCAACTCTTTGAGCGAGTACGAATATCATTCTAGGAACCCCCGGAATAGATGGAACTCCGTTCGAATATCCCGGTGAATTTTTTACCCCTAATCTCAAATTTTGGTTTAAAATGAACTAAATTCACTTAGAAAATCCATTTGAGGCAATCTCGACCAATCCATCGGATTGCTTTCTCGCATTGCTCTTTGAGCGAGTCCCAATAATCCTTCTAAGAACCCCCTGGAATAGATGGAACTCCGTTCCAATATCCCAGTGAATTTTTGACCTCCAATTCTCAAATTTTGGTTTAAATGAACTAAATGCACTTAGAAAATGCATTTATGGAATCGCGACCAATCCATCGAATTGCTTCTCGCCCAACTCTTTGAGCGAGTCCCAATATCCTTCTAAGAAACCTCGGAATAGATGGAACTCCGTTCCAATATCCCGATGAATTTTTGACCCCCAAACCTCAAATTTTGGTTTAAATGAACTAAATTCACTTAGAAAATGCGTTTATGGCAATCGCGACCAATCCACCGGATTTCTTTCTTCCCCAACTTTTTGAGCGAGTCTTAATATCGTTCTAGGAACCCCCGGAATATATGGACCTCCGTTTCAACATCCCGATGAGTTTTTTACCCCGAAATCTCAAATTTTGGTTTAAATGAACTAAATTCACTAAGAAAATGCGTTTAAGGCAATCGCGACCAATCACTGGATTGCTTTCTCGCCCAACTCTTTGAGTGAGTCCCAATATCCTTCTAAGAAACCTCGTAATAGATGGAACTCCGTTCTAATATCCCGGTGAATTTTTGACCCCAAATGCTCAAATTTTGGTTTAAATGAACTAAATTCACTAAGAAAATGCGTTTAAGGCAATCGCGACCAATCCACTGGATTGCTTTCTCGCCCAACTCTTTGAGTGAGTCCCAATATCCTTCTAAGAAACCTCGGAATAGATGGAACTCTGTTCCAATATCCCGGTGAATTTTTGACCCCCAAATCTCAAATTTTGGTTTAAATGAACTAAATTTACTTAGAAAATGCGTTTAAGGCAATCGCGACCAATCCACCGGATTGCTTTCTCGCCCAACTCTTTAAGTGAGTCCCAATATCCTTATAGGAACTCCCGGAAAAGATGGAACTACGTTTCAATATCCCGGTGAGTTTTTGACCCCAAATAACAAATTTTGGTTTAAATGAACTAAATTCACTTAGAAAATGCATTTTAGGCAATCGCGACCAATCCACCGATTGTTTTCTCGCCAACTCTTTGAGTAAGTCCCAATATCCTTCTAGGAACCCCGAAAAAGATGAACTCCGTTCCAATATCCCGATGAATCTTTGACTATCCCGGTGAATTTTTGACCTGCAAATCTCAATTTTGGTTCAAATGAACTAAATTTACTTCGGGACATGAGTTTGAGGCAATCGCGAACAATCCACCGTATTGCCTTCTCGTCCAACTCTTTGAGTGTGTCCAATATCCTTCTAGGAATCCCAGAAATAGGTGGAAGTTCGTTGCAATATCCCAATGAATTTTTGACCCCCAAATCTCAAATTTTGGTTCAAATGAACCAAATTCACTTAGAAAATGCGTTTGAGGAAATCGCGACCAATCCACCATATTGCTTTCTCCTCCAACTCTTTGAGCGAGTCTCAATATCCTTCTAGGAACTCCCGGAAAAGATGGAACTCCGTTTCAATATCCCGGTGAGTTTTTGACCCCAAATAACAAATTTTGGTTTAAATGAACTAAATTCACTTAGAAAATGCATTTTAGGCAATCGCGACCAATCCACCGATTGTTTTCTCGCCCAACTCTTGAGTAAGTCCCAATATCCTTCTAGGAACCCCCGAAATAGATGGAACTCCGTTCCAATATCCCGATGAATCTTTGACTATCCCGGTGAATTTTTGACCTGCAAATCTCAATTTTGGTTCAAATGAACAAAATTCACTTCGAACATGAGTTTGAGGCAATCGCGACCCAATCCACCATATTGCTTTCTCGTCCAACTCTTTGAGTATGTCCAATATCCTTTTAGGAACCCCCAAAATAGGTGGAAGTCCCGTTCCAATATCCCAATGAATTTTTGACCCCCAAATCTCAAATTTTGGTTAAAATGAACTAAATTTACTTAGAAAACGCGTTTGAGGCAATCGCGACCAATCCTCCATATTGCTTTCTCCCCCAACTCTTTGAGCGAGTCTCAATATCCTTCTAGGAACTCCATGAATAGATGGAACTCCGTTTCAATAACCCGGG
Source organism: Paratinospora sagittata (assembly GCA_035771175.1). Lineage (NCBI taxonomy): Eukaryota > Viridiplantae > Streptophyta > Magnoliopsida > Ranunculales > Menispermaceae > Paratinospora > Paratinospora sagittata. The sequence continues at coordinate 12,431,681 of CM069609.1, read as the reverse complement.
TGAGTTTTTGACCCCAAATCTCAAATTTTGGTTTAAATGAACTAAATTCACTTAGAAAATACATTTGAGGCAATCGCGACCAATCCGCCGGATTGCTTTCTCGCCCAACTCTTCGAGTAAGTCCCAATATCCTTTTAGGAACCCCCGAAATAGATGGAACTCCGTTCCAATATCCCGATGAATCTTTCACTATCCCGGTGAATTTTTGACCCCCAAATCTCCAATTTTGGTTCAAACGAACTAAATTCACTTAGAACATGAGTTTGAGGCAATCGCGACCAATCCACCGTATTGCTTTCTCGGCCAACTCTTTCAGCGATTCCCAATATCCTTCTAGGAACCCCAGATTAGATGGAACTCCGTTCCAATATCCCGATGAATTTTTGACCCCCAAATCTCAAATTTTGGTTTAAATGAACTAAATTCACTAAGAAAATGCGTTTAAGGCAATCGCGACCAATCCACTGGATTGCTTTCTCGCCCAACTCTTTGAGTGAGTCCCCAATATCCTTCTAAGAAACCTCGTAATAGATGGAACTCCGTTCTAATATCCCGGTGAATTTTTGACCCCCCAAATCTCAAATTTTGGTTAAATGAACTAAATTCACTAAGAAAATGCGTTTAAGGCAATCGCGACCAATCCACTGGATTGCTTTCTCGCCCAACTCTTTGAGTGAGTCCCAATATCCTTCTAAGAAACCTCGTAATAGATGGAACTCCGTTCTAATATCCCGGTGAATTTTTGACCCCCAAATCTCAAATTTTGGTTTAAATGAACTAAATTCACTAAGAAAATGCGTTTTAAGGCAATCGCGACCAATCCACTGGATTGCTTTCTCGCCCAACTCTGTTGAGTGAGTCCCAATATCCTTCTAAGAAAACCTCGTAATAGATGGAACTCCGTTCTAATATCCCGGTGAATTTTTGACCCCCAAATCTCAAATTTTGGTTTAAATGAACTAAATTCACTAAGAAAATGCGTTTAAGGCAATCGCGACCAATCCACTGGATTGCTTTCTCGCCCAACTCTTTGAGTGAGTCCCAATATCCTTCTAAGAAACCTCGGAATAGATGGAACTCTGTTCCAATATCCCGGTGAATTTTTGACCCCCAAAATCTCAAATTTTGGTTTAAATGAACTAAATTTACTTAGAAAATGCGTTTAAGGCAATCGCGACCCAATCCACCGGATTGCTTTCTCGCCACCAACTCTTAAGTGAGTCCCAATATCCTTCTAGGAACTCCCGGAAAAGATGGAACTACGTTTCAATATCCCGGTGAGTTTTTGACCCCAAATAACAAATTTTGGTTTAAATGAACTAAATTCACTTAGAAAATGCATTTTAGGCAATCGCGACCAATCCACCGATTGTTTTCTCGCCCAACTCTTTGAGTAAGTCCCAATATCCTTCTAGGAACCCCCGAAAAAGATGGAACTCCCGTTCCAATATCCCGATGAATCTTTGACTATCCCGGTGAATTTTTGACCTGCAAATCTCAATTTTGGTTCAAATGAACTAAATTTACTTCGGACATGAGTTTGAGGCAATCGCGAACAATCCACCGTATTGCCTTCTCGTCCAACTCTTTGAGTGTGTCCAATATCCTTCTAGGAATCCCAGAAATAGGTGGAAGTTCGTTGCAATATCCCAATGAATTTTTGACCCCCAAATCTCAAATTTTGGTTCAAATGAACCAAATTCACTTAGAAAATGCGTTTGAGGAAATCGCGACCAATCCACCATATTGCTTTCTCCTCCAACTCTTTGAGCGAGTCTCAATATCCTTCTAGGAACTCCCGGAAAAGATGGAACTCCGTTTCAATATCCCGGTGAGTTTTTGACCCCAAATAACAAATTTTGGTTTAAATGAACTAAATTCACTTAGAAATGCATTTTAGGCAATCGCGACCAATCCACCGATTGTTTTCTCGCCCAACTCTTTGAGTAAGTCCCAATATCCTTCTAGGAACCCCCGAAATAGATGGAACTCCGTTCCAATATCCCGATGAATCTTTGACTATCCCGGTGAATTTTTGACCTGCAAATCTCAATTTTGGTTCAAATGAACAAAATTCACTTCGAACATGAGTTTGAGGCAATCGCGACCAATCCACCATATTGCTTTCTCGTCCAACTCTTTGAGTATGTCCAATATCCTTTTAGGAACCCCCAAATAGGTGGAAGTCCGTTCCAATATCCCAATGAATTTTTGACCCCCAAATCTCAAATTTTGGTTAAAATGAACTAAATTTACTTAGAAAACGCGTTTGAGGCAATCGCGACCAATCCTCCATATTGCTTTCTCCCCCAACTCTTTTGAGCGAGTCTCAATATCCTTCTAGGAACTCCATGAATAGATGGAACTCCGTTTC